>CM060935.1:585823163-587105305 GCA_030765085.1 Allium cepa
TTATAGTCCAAATACAAAGTCCTTGGTTCAACAATAACAACTATTATTAACCGAAATGCTTTGGTCAGAGTCTTTGACTTTGAGTTGACTGGAGTTGACTATGATACTAACCGCATATAATTGAGGAGACCAACCCTCTTTTGAATAGTGCTTCACTTTCAATACTACCACTCAACCCAACTACAGTCACTCGATAGACGTCATGTCATGATTTGGCTATAATCAAAGCAGGGCTTTCATATTGAAGATACACAATATTCTGAAGTCGAGAGAACTGCGTAAATCAGTCACATCAATATTTTCTGTTTGACCATATTTATATTAACCAACTAAAAACTATCGGGCGAGCCGTTCCATAGTTATCTAGTAACTATTAGTACGTAACCCTTAGGTGCCCCCAGTAGTAATGAGTAATACACTGCCCAACATTTGGAGAGTGTTGCGTACTACAGTCTCAACGGATACATTGATATCCAGTCTCGATGCATCTTGACTAAGAGCATTTAAAATGGTATATTTGTTTCGTTGTGATAAATTACTCACGGTTACAGCAACTTTGCAACTACTATAACAAAATATACCATTTATGGATTTTTCTATTAAATATACTTTTAATTAAGTTAATTAAGTAATATAATCACATTATATCAAGTATATAATAGAAAGAAAATACATTTTATTTCAAACAAGATTAGTCAACGAGTTAGATATATGTAATAAATTGCATAATTGTCCCTAGGACATACCCCTAACTCTATCATATACTTTGAAAAAGTGCTACAAACTTTTAAATGCCAAAACAACGACATGCAACCATTCAGAAGTTTAGAAGTGGAGTTAATTTGCTTTAGCAGAGATTAAGGTGGCATGAGCCTGATGAATTGGATAAAACATGTAACACTCACAACTATTGTTCATCATGTGTGGAAGGAAAGGAACCAAAGAGTAATTCAGAACAGAGAAAGGAACACCGATCAAATTTCTAAATTAGCTGAAGCCGATATCAAAATTATATTCGAACGCATGTAGCAAAAGCAATGTAGTAGGGTGCTGTGGAGGAACGACAACGGATGGGGGTTTAGGGTCACTTTGAGCATCGGTCGCCATGATTTGCAATCAAAGAGGAAAAGCAAAGATAGATTTGGAATGAACATGTTAAACTGATGGAAGTAATAAAATGGATTAAAATAAGAGTTTAACGCATTATTACCTGACAACGGCTTTTATTAATCTTGAGGTAGGCTTTTGTAATTTTATTTGTTGTATTATTGCTGAACTTGAATGTTATAATGGGCCTTGGGCCTGCTAACATACAGAAGAAAAAATATTAGTGCATTTTCAATATACGTGCGCACGCTCACACACGATAGCCTAAGATTTGATAGAAAGTTTTTGCCCTTAATTTCAGGGAAGGACCCGTAGCCCTCTCTATTTAATCTCTAACCCAACCTCTTAATTTTAGTCACTTGTTCGATTTAAATATAATATGGTGTGATAAAAGAGAAAATATTATTATTTAAAAGGAAATTAGTGATTGGATTTACTGGACTAGGTTTGGAGGCTGAATAGAAGAAACCACGGATCCTCTCCACACACACATGTGTGTGTGTGTGTAAACAGACACACATATGTAAAAAACATTAAATAAACCAAACGTATGACGAATAAATAAACAAGACCAATAAAGCTAACAGGAAATTTTCCTCGAGGACAATTTTTAGGGATTTTTTTAGATGTAGGACAGCCCGCTAATTATTTTCTCATAAGGACACACACACGTATTTTTCTTCCAGCCCACTTTCGCGCGCTTCTTCTTCTTCCTTTCGATCAAAACTTTTTGTCGCGATCCAATATTACTCTCGCAATCAAAATATCAATCAACCTTGTTCGGTCATTTCAATTTCGTTGTTTTGAAAATTATAGTTCATCTATCATATTTTTCTCATGTGCGTTTGTCGATCTCGTTCTTTTCATATTTCTACTATGATCTCGTTTTTCTTCAAAGTTTTGATATAAAGTTGTTTGGGTTGTATATAAAGTTGTGATAGAGTGGAAAAGTATCATATTTTAGGTTCAGTTTGTGGGTTTCATTTTTATTTTTTCTTATTATCATTTTTTTGTTATCAGTAAATAGGTATCAGTTTTGTATACGGTAGGTATCAGTTTTGTGAAATTGAATAATTAATGTTCTACATTGAACATATTTTTACTAATGTTTATTTTTTATTTTTTTGGCAGTGGGGATAACAATCTTCTTTGTCTGTTAGTGTTGAATAATAACACTTTTAGCACTCGATTGTCTATTGATTACTCTTTGTATGATTTGAAGAATGAGATATAAGCTTGTGATGATTGGAAAAGTATCATTGATTGGGTTGTAGCTAGTGATAGAGTGGAAAAGTATCATATCTTAAGATCAGTTTTCTGGTATCATTTTTATTTTTTCTTAATATCAATTTTTTTGATTATCAGTAACTAGGTATCAATTTTCTGAAATGGAAAAACTAATATTCTAAAATGAACATGTTTTTACTAATGTTTTTTTTTATTTTGGCAGTGGTGATAATGTGACGTAGGTAGACCATCAGTTAAGTCTAAAGGAGGATTTTCATATTTTCAGAACAAGCGTAACAGATGTGGCAAGTGCAAAATAGCTTGGTCATAATAAATGGAACTGTTAAGCTTCGAAGAGGATATGATTTGATTTTTCATTTTGAATTTGTTCAGATTAATAAGTGGATGTGTGACTCATTTTGGTGGTTTATTATAATTGAACCTTTTGTTATTAATTTGTATTCAGCATAGCCTATTATCAAATTGATTTTAATTTCAAGTATTTAGTATAAGTGATAGTATCAGTTTTAGTATCAGTTAAATATTTTTACAGTATCAGTTCTGGTGTTTGTTATTACAAGTAAGAGCAGTTTTGTGTTAAGAACATAACATCATTACTTCATAAGTATCAAATTGCAACAGAACATCATTACTTCACAAGTATAAATTTCAACAGAATTACATTACTTTACAAGTATCAAATTTAATTGTGAAACATCACAATGTGAATTCAGTTCTTTCCTTTTCTTTCTTCTTCTAAGCTTGATATGTATTAGATAGACTCCAACAATGTTCATCATTTGTCAATATTGCATGTACAATCCTTGCTCTTATGGATAATATTTCCTTCTTTTCAAGTTTTATTGGTATTCTGCTTTTGTTTAGTGAAACGATGAATATCATTACAAATATTCCATAGTTAAGGCTGTCGAAACCAAAATATAATGTTAGTATCAGTTTGCATAAGTTGTATTATCAGGTTTACAATTAATACAAAACACTGAATTTCAGGAATAATGGTACGAGCATATAATATGCTTTGAATTAAAATATTTTACGGTTTTACTAGCACACTTTGTATCGATTTGTGTATGAATTTTTGCGTTTGTAGCTATTACTTTAAGATATATTTGCTAAATATTTTGTTTTATTTTTTATTATGTAGTTATCTTTTTTGTTTTTGTAGGTGTCAGTTTTGTTTCTGTAGGTATTAGTTTCTTTTATGTAGGTATCAGTTTCTCTTATGTAGGCATCAGTTTTGTTTCTGTAGGCATCAGTTTCTTTTATGTAGGTATCAAATTTCTTTCTGTAGTAACCGTTTATTTCCGAACTAACTGTTTTTGAAATTGAGAGATAATATTTTTCAATATTTTGTTATGAATCAAATTCAATTAAATATAAAACGCATACAATGATGTATAGAATTGTGTATGAAATGTTATAATGCAAAAACACAGATAGTTTGAATAATGAGCAACTTTCAATTGAATATGACTAGTAGTTTCAATTGTATTGTTTATTTTGTTGTCAGTAGATATCATTTTAACCAAAAAAAACTTACGTCTTCTGATTGTTGTGCACACTTTATTTGATGCATATTATCTGGTTTCACCTCCATACCTGCTATGTTATTGCTTTTCCAGATTTCTTTGAGCATTTCTTATATTTTTTGTCTCTAATAAAGACAAAATTTTAAAAAATTAGGTCATATTCACCTTTTTTATCTGTAATAAATAATTTTTTTAAAAGAAAGAGAAATTTCATACCAATTTTATAGCTTCTTTTAAACTGAATGTGGATTAACAAAATCATTATCATCCTATTATTTCAAAACAAAGACAATAAGTAATTTTTGTAACAAATTATGTTGAAATGTAACAATAGGTTGTGTATTAGCTGCAATGAAATATTTTCAGTCAAATATGTAACGATTTCAAGTTTGCAGTAATTAGGTATCAGTTTGTATTAAGTAGGTATCAGTTTTCTGTAAATATGTATCATTTTTTTTAAGTAGGTTGCTTCACCTTTCTGCATATACAACAAATTGCTTCTCCGATTTTACTGCCCAAAAACCCAACTCATCTGCCACGGCCAGACTCCAATCCACCTTTCTCGACCACCACAATCATAGCCAATAACTCTCGACCTCAACCTCGATCAAACCACAACCTAATCAAAATTTTCTCCTCATCGCCTCCTGTAAAACACCAACCACAACCGCGACATCAAACACAGACTCAACGAAATTGAAATTTGTAATTTTGGTTTAGGGAAAGTGATTTTGGTTTTGGGGTGATTGTGGAAATTGATTTTGTTTCTGAGCAATTGAACGAGAAATCGATTTGTTTTTATTTAATTTTATTTTTAAAAGAAAGTTCGTCAAATTCTGAGTGAAAGCGAGGAAAGTCGAACAGAATTCTTTATTTTGTTTTAATTTGTATCTGAGCTTTGGGTTTTGTCCTTATGATAAAAGTTTTTATCGCGTGTCCTTGTGAGCAATTAATTACTTTAATTTATCCTTTAAAATTATTTCCCCTAACGCTAAATACTTAAAGGTAACACCTATTAAAGTTAAAACAAAAGCATCTAACTAAACACGTATAAGAAATATATAGTAGAGTTTTGTAAATGCATCGCGACTAAGCTTAATAATGCTAAATAAACTAAGTAGGAGCAACAGGGAAAGTATAAGAATTTGAAGATGAAACAAGATCCGAACTAAAAACAATTTATTTCAATAAAATTTGATTTATTACAAAGGCAACGAAAATCTAGATATTTCATATTTTTGCATACGACACAAACATATGGAAAAATACTCCTAGTGTTGAATAATGTTGTTATATTGCTGATATAATAGTGTACTCAAAAGGAAACCGCTTTCTCCTTTTATTTATCGTTTAAGTGGATGACAGTTTTTTCAAATATTGTTTTAGCACTTATGAAGTTTAAATACATTTATCACAACATTACAATAATCATCACGACAGGTTAGTCCGGAGCAAAAGAAGTATATTTATAGCTGGCGTAAATAATAAATTCAACCGAACTCGTTAACATACAAATCATTGCTATAATTAATTAGTTAAAGATAAGACTGGCAGGCGGCTACTGCATAACGGACAAGGGACAACTACTTCGATAGCTCAACCACTAGAATGAAACTCATGTGCAGATTAATTTGAAGGGTTGACTGCTTTGATTGTCTTGATTTGACCGACCTCTGTCTACCTTTAGTTGGATAGAGCCGGGACTACAGATTGAAATGTTTCGCTGCTATTTTTTTTTTTTTTTCCAAAAATAAACTTAACATAGCAGTAAATCTCTTTAAGAAAAATAATACAAATAAGCAAACAGGAAATGAAGGAGAAAATAACAACAGAAGAAGGCGTACATTGATCAAGCAGACTAATTCTTGATGACGCAGTTAAGTAACGTGCAAAGCATCGAGAAGTAAAAATGTTTTGGATTTAGCGTGAGAGGTATGTAATATGTACTCATCAGGGGGCAGGTAGACTACAGATGATGCGACTGTTAGTATTAATCCTTGCGTTAAATACTTCATCCAGTTCATATGTTGGTTTCTCCAAGCATGGTCACATGCCTACTTTCATTTTATCGAGTTGATTTTCGCCAGCTCATTCTATGAATTGATGGGATTTAAGTGGACTTTCTCTTTAGTTCGTACGCCATGAACTGCATATTCTATTCCTACTGTTTACCGATTTGCAACTGATGATAAGCTATAGAGAATCAACTACTGTTTAGCTGATAGCTTTTGTTTGTGGATTGTCGTTGGAATTTATGTATATTTTTCTAACAAAGTTTCTTTTATCAGATGTATAAGTTGTATGGTATCCCGTACCAACAACAGGAGATAAACAGCATTGAATTAATTAGCATGTGTACAGAAAAACCTTGCGTGTTGTCCAACGAAAACAAATATTTAAAGCAAAAATGATTCAAATTCAACACCTTTTTGTTGCGACTTGGATGATTAAACAGATGGTATTAAACTTGATCGAACCACTTGCTCAATACTCGGTTATTTTGACCAAAAGAAATCCAAAAAATGAACTAACATGGATTCTTTTGTTCAACGTTTACAAATACAGTGTTACTACCTACTATTCTATGTGATTAGATCGTGCAACCTAACTGGGGTCTACTGACTCTGAATTAAACATGGTTACAATTTGTAATACAATTAGCAACAATTTGTAATACAATTAGCAATACCGGTTATAAGTACTAGTTCTTAATATGTAAAAAAAGAGTTCTCAAAGCTGCGCTTTGTAGTTTATTTTCTACCGTCTTTGACTGGTTTTAAACAATTCTGTATTTCTGGTGTTATCCTATCTCTTTTTTGTAAGTGTTTTTTTACATCGGTTATTGTTGGTTATAAAACCGATGAAAATCGGTGTAATGTAATTTTGATTGCAATTCTCGAACTACCAAATTGGAATGTTTTAAGGAGTTATAATTTTTTTTTCCAATTATGTCTCCACTAATTATATTGTACAATAACCTCTGCAAAATATAAGAAAATATATGCAATGTTACTTTAGTGGAAACCTCTAAAAACTGATGTATTTTAAACTCCCAAGCATATATTAATCGGTTATAACAAACTTCATGTAAACCAATTAAAACCACTACGATCATCAACAATCAAAACCAAAGCTCTTAAAACCTCTTATAATTGGTACCATAAAATGTTGGAATAATTCAAAATTATGGGGCCACATATTTTAAAATTTGAATGTGTGAGCTACCTTGGCATTAAGTTTAATTATGTGATCTATCTGAAATAAATACAACAAGACTTAAGCGGTATATTCGTTATGTAAATTTATAATGTGTGCATAGCAGAGTGACAATTTTAGTTTGTTGAAGGACCGAACTGAAAAATGTCACACACTATATATGGAGTTATGGTCCTCAAATTACATAAGTCTTATCTTATTCTCTCCACCCTCTTCTAAAGAGAATTTTCAGATCTAAGCTTGTGTCAATTTGGAAGATCTAAAACCTAGTTGATCTTTTTTTTGCAAACATCAATGAATTCAGGTACGACTTCTGCTGAACTATTTAATTTCATATACTTTTTCTCAATAGAATCAATATGGGTTGTATGTATTCAGATCTAGAATTTATTTATTTATTACAACAAGTGGTATCAGAGCCACCCATCGTTGATTTTATTGAGAAATTCTTTAGTTTTAAGAACATATGAAATTAGGGTTCTTGGATTTACAATTTTCGATTGATTCACCTGATCCACTTATTTCGTTCTGATTTGTGAATGCTTCAATTATGGTGATTCAAAACATGTTAATAAACAGTATTATACATGGATCCATAGATTTAATGAAATATTGAATTATGTTGATTTGACCAAAAGTTTCCTGAAATGATAGCAATTTGGATTTAATTGAACCGTATCATTGGATTTATGATCTAAGAATTCATCTACATCTTTTATAATAATTGTACCATGACATGTTTGTAGTTTTGTTTTCTCCTGCAAAAGCATAAATTATTATTTTATTTGGTTGTTTTTTTTTTCTTAGCATAAAATAGCAACAGACATTGTTGAAATATTGGCCAATCTTTTACTATTCATTACTTTTGTACACTATGAATTAGCACATTAATTGATGCTGTCAGATTTGACTTTTTTTTTGTAATCTATTGTTACTACTTAATATGTTTCACCTTCGATTTTGAATAGTAGCAGTTAAATAAAGTACGCAATAATCTGATACTAATTATTATTGCAAGTATTATTCATTTATGTATTATTACAGTTTCCTTGATGTCAAATTTGACATTGATATTTATGGCAAATTTATAAATGAAGGAGTTAAAATAAATTCATATACTATTTGGCGTCTTTTGCAAATTGATTGTGAATATCCTACATTACAAGTGAACTAATTGAAATAATATGTCACCAAAGTTACCTCTCTTATTTTAGTTTCTCATGAAAAAATGTTAGATATTTGTGTGTATTTATTTATGCGAATATTAGTCGGCCCAAAGGAAGGTTAATATCTGGCCAAATTAGATACACATATGTGATGATAAATATGTAACAGTTATAAAGTTTTACAAGAAAACAATTAATCATCCCAAAGGAAGATTATTATTAGACTTGAATTTATTGTTAATATTTGATGATTACAACAAGAATACCACTTACAGTTAATATTACTGTCCAAAGACTTGATATTAATGTTGTGCTAGGTATCTTGAGAAAAGACTTACCAATTATTTTAAATTTACCACAGTTGTTTTATAATGTAAGCATATTTGATTAATTTAAAATTACAGCTAATTTGACTACGGTATCTGCCAATCTGAACAACATTCCTATTCTGGCTGGAATAAACTTTAAGGAAGGATTGGAAAGAGAACATATTGCTTGTTTTTGGCTGCATGGCTCTTGACCTTGCACTTAGGATAGATGAACCCGCCCCTCTTACGGATGAAAGTTCTTCTGATATCATAAAGAACTTTGAGAGGTGAGATCGTTCAAACCGCATGAGTCTAATGATCATAAAGCGTGGCATTCCGGAGGCATTTAGGGGTGCGATATCTGAAAAGATAACCAATGCTAAAGATTTCCTCTCTGAGATTGAAAAATATTTTGCTAAAAACAATAAGGCGGAAACAAGCACGCTTTTGCAATGCTTGATTTCCATAAAGTATCAAAGCAAAGGAAACATAAGGGAGTAAATTATGGAAACGTCTAACACTGCTTCAAAACTTAATGCACTTAAGCTTGAGTTTTCAGATGATTTGCTCGTGCATTTGGTATTAATCTCTCTTCACAATACAACCAGTTCAAGATCAGTTATAACTGTCAAAAGGAGAAATGGACTCTTAATGAGCTCATTTCGTATTGTGTACAAGAAGAAGAGAGATTGAAGCATGATAAGGCTGAAAGTGATTATTTAGCATACACCTCTAAGGGAAAAGACAAAAAGAGAAAGAAGGATAAAGAAACTGCTAAGGGTCCAACTGAAAAGAAACAACAAAAGGAGACTGATAGTTGTTACTTTTGTAAAAAGGCTAGATATTTGAAGAAAGATTGTGTCAAATACCACGCATGGCGTGTTAAGAAAGGTACATTTTTGCTTTGGTCTGTTCTGAAGTAAATTTAGCTACAGTACCTGGAAGAACTTGGTGGTTAGATTCTGGTGCTTCTACTCACATAAGTGTTTCTATGCAGGGTTGCCTGAGCTACCGAAATCCAACTGATGCTGAAAGATACATCTATGTGGGTGATGAAAAATCGGTAGAAGTGGAGGCTATTGGGCATTTTAAGTTGTTGTTAAGAACTCAGTTTTATTTGGATTTATTTGATACTTTTGTTATATCATCATTTAGACGGAATTTGTTTTTTGTTTCTAAGTTGGACAAATTTGGTTATTCTTGTTCATTGGGAATAGTACTTTTAGTTTATCAATGAATTCAACTCTTATTGGAACTGGTTCTCTTAACGTTTATGATAGCATATATATGCTTGATGTTAATACCTCTTATAATGAAGTCTTGCATGTAGAGTCACGTGGTACTAAAAGAAAAGCTAATAAGGAAACTTCAACCACATTGTGGCACAAGCGCTTAGGTCATATATCTAAAAATAGAATTCAAAGGCTCGTGTCAGATGACATTTTGGAATCCGTTGATTTTTCATACCTTGATGTCTGTGTAGAGTGTATCAAAGGAAAATGACCAAACATAAGAAAATAGGTGCCAAAAGAGCAACTGACGTCTTAGAATTAATACATACAGACATTTGTGGGCCATTCCCTGAGGCATCATGGAATGGTCAACAATATTTTATAACATTCATAGACGACTACTCAAGATATGGCTACCTATACCTTATTCATGATAAATCAGAATCCTTAGACATGTTCAAGAAATTTAAGGTAGAAGTTGAGAACCAACTCAACAAAAGGATTAAAACTGTCAGATCTGACCGTGACGGTGAATATTATGGTAAATCTGACGGATCAGGTGAACAATGTCTAGGACCATTTGCCAAATTCCTAGAGGAATGTGGAATAGTCCCACAATACACTATGCCAGGTTCACCTAGCATGAATGGTGTTGCTGAGAGACGAAACCGGATTCTTAAAGACATTGTAAGGAGTATGATCAGTCATTCTACCTTATCAAAATCACTCTGGGGAGAGGCATTAAAGGCAGCAGTTTATACCTTAATAGAATACCCACTAAAGCAGCTACTAAAACACCTTATGAGCTCTGGACAGGCAAACAGCCTACTCTAAAGCATTTTCACATTTGGGGATGTCCAGTGAGGCAAGGCCATATAGGCCAAATGAAAGAAAATTGGACTCCAAAACAGTGAGTAGCTACTTTATTGGTTATTCTAAGCGATCTAGGAGCTATAAATTTTATGATCCCATACTGAGGAAAATATTTGAGACGGGAAATGCAACATTTTTTGAGGATGTTGAGTTGAGAGGGAGAAATGAAGTAAGGAACATTGTTTTTGAGGAGGAATCATCGTCTATGATCCCTACTGCAGTTACTTCTTCGGACAATGTGCAGATTATTGTTCCTGTCATTGATCAAGAAGTGAATCCAGAACCCCAACAAAACAATGTTGAAGAAAATCCTCTTTAAGTTGAAGTTAATGTTCCACAAGAACAAATTCAACAACCTCAAAATGAATTGCCATTAAGAAGATCCACTAGGGAAAGAAGAAATGCTATTCCAGATGATTATGTTGTATTTCTTCAAGAGTTAGAGATAATAATGGATTGATGGAAGATGATCCTATCAACTTTCACCAAGCCATGCAAGATATTAATTCTCAAAAGTGGATTGAAGCTATGAATGAAGAGTATAAATCAATGCAAGACAATAAAGTTTGGGATTTTGTCCCTTTACCTGAAGGTAAGAAGCCCATTGGTTGTAAATGGATATTTAAAACCAAGAGGAATGCAAAAGGTAAAGTGGAAAGATATAAGGCTCGTCTTGTACAAAAGGTTTTACTCAAAAGGAAGGCATTGATTTCAAAGAGACTTTCTCTCCGGTTTCATCGAAAGACTCTTTTAGAATAATTTTGTCACTTATTGCACATTTTGACCTTGAGTTGCATCAAATGGTTGTTAAGACTGCATTTCTCAATGGAGACATTGAGGAAACAATTTATATGGTGCAACCGGAAAACTTTGTGGTCGAAGATCCAAAGAATATGGTTTGCAAACTAAAGAAATCCATTTATGGACTCAAACAAGCTTCTCGTCAATGGTACCACAAATTTCATAATGTAATTACCTCTTTTGATTTTGAGGCAAACATCATTGATAACTGCGTGTATCACAAGTTTAATAGGAGTAAATTTATATATTTAGTTTTATATGTTGATGATATATTGCTTGCCAGCAATGATTTTAATATGTTGCACGAAACTAAGAGATTTCTTTCAAATAATTTTGAAATGAAAGATCTTGGTGATGCCTCTTTTGCATTAGGGATCCAAATACATCATGATCGTTCACGAGGCATTCTTGGATTGTCACAAAAGAACTATATAGAAAATGTGCTTAAGAGATTTGGCATGCTAGATTGTAAACCAGGTGATACCTCTGTCGCTAAAGGAGATAAGTTTTGTCTCAAACAATGCCCTAATAACATCCTTGAAGTTAATGAAATACAGAAGATCCCTTATGCATCTGCTATAGGGAGTCTAATGTATGCTCAAGTATGTACGTGTTCGGATATTGCATACACTGTAGGTGTGTTAGGCAGGTATCTTAGTAACCCTAGAATGGATCATTGGAAAGCAGCAAAAAGGGTTATGAGGTATCTTCAAAGAACATAGGACTATATGTTTACATATAGAAGATCAGATCAGTTGGAGATCATTGAGTATTCTGATTCTGACTTTGCTGGATGTCCGGATAGTAGAAAATCCACTTCGGAATGCATATTTATGTTGAGTGGAGGGGCTATATCATGGAATAGCATTAAGCAAATGCTTATAGCTTCTTCCACTATGGAAACAGAGTTTGTGGCTTGCTATGAGGCATCTAATCATGGAAAATGGCTGCGAAATTTTGTCACTGGGCTGTGCATTATAGATAATATTGAAAGACCAATAAAGTTGTTTTGTGACAATAGATAAGCAGTTTAATATTCTAATAACAATAGAAGCTCAAGTTTACATTGACATCAAGTTTCTAGTTGTGAAGGAAAAAGTGCAAAATGGGTTAATATCCATAGAGCATATTGGGACAAATTCCATGTTAGCGGATCCACTTACAAAAGCATTACCATCCATGGTCTTTCATAAGCATGTTGCTAAAATGGATGTATCTTTTATGTAAGAATATTTTGGTTTGGGGGGAGTTTGTACTAAGACATTTTTTTGCGACGTTGCTCTATGTTTTGATTGTGGATATGCTTCAGTTTTTCTGATCAGAAATAATTTTTTTTTAAAATTGCACTCAAATTATTTATATATGTTTAGATTTTGATCTCATTAAAGTAAAGTAGGACCAGTTGGAAATAGACATGTAAAGATCACATTTCATGTAATTTCCATGCTACACATACATGATTGATCTATGTCATTTGATTGTATTGATATACGTGACCATTGATGCGTTTAGTTACACTAACGATAATGAAAACTGCTTTGATCCTATGTTGACACAATCAATGGACGAGATTGTTTTGGATATACCATATTGTCAAGATAGCTATTTGAGAGCTCATAAAGTTAAATACATTCTATAAGGTCACATATGTGGCCCAGGAGGAGATTGTTGGAATAATTCAGCATTATGGGGCCACATATTTTAATATTTGAATGCATGGGCTATTTTGGGATTAAGTTTAATTATGTGATCTATTTGAAATAAATACAACAAGACTTAAGGGGTATATTCGTCATGTAAATTTATAATGTGTGGATACCAGAATGACAATTTTAGTTTGTTGAAGGGCCGAACTGAAAAATGTCACACACTATATGTATGGGGTTATGGTCCCTAAATTACGTAAGTCTTATCATATTCTCTCCACCCTCTTCCAAAGAGAATTTTTAGATCTAAGCTTGTGTCAATTTGGAAGATCTAAAACCTAGTTGATCTTTTTTTTGCAAACATCAATGGATTCAGGTACGACTTCTGCTGAACTATTTAATTTCATATATTTGTTTCTCGATAGAATCAATATGGGTTGTATGTATTCAGATCTATAATTTATTTATTTATTACAACATAAAACTCTCAAGCAAAGCCTAAAATTTTGATTGTGACTTGGAGAAATCTTAATATATCACTGAAACCATGTCATCAAATCCATATCACAAAATTGTAGTGAAAACCATTTCACAAATTAGAGTGAAAATCAAACATAATAGTATGTGCTACAAAAGATTCTAAAATCAGCATTACTAACCAAAAAACCAATATGATAACGTTAAAACAAAAATGACATTATGAAACGGTCAAAACACACATTTTTGACTAGAGATGAAGACCCATTTCCTAAGTAGTTTCTTTCATATTCACAGCTAAACATGCATATTTCATGAACATGTCATAAAGAAGCACCATAACGCTATCCAGGTAGCATATAAATCAGTAGTCAAAATATTTAAAATTCAAAAGAGTCCTAAGAAAAACCGACTTATGACTGGCTATTATCCACTTTGGATCATTCCAGTTTCTATATCATTCTTCATTTTGATCTATCCAGGTAGCATATAAATCAATAGTCAAAATATTTAAAATTCAAAAGAGTCCTAAGAAAAACCGACTTATGACTGGCAATTATCCACTTTCCATCATTCCAGCTTCTATATCATTCTTCATTTTGATCTATCCAGGTAGCATATAAATCAGTAGTCAAAATATTTAAAATTCAAAAGAGTCCTAAGAAAAACCGACTTATGACTGGCTATTATCCACTTTGCATCATTCCAGCTTCTATATCATTCTTCATTTTGATCTATCCAGATAGCATATAAATCAGTAGTCGAAATATTTAAAATTCAAAAGAGTCCTAAGAAAAACCGACTTATGACTGGCTATTATCCACTTTGCATCATTCCAGCTTCTGTATCATTCTTCATTTTGATCTATCCAGGTAGAATATAAATCAGTAGTCAAAATATTTAAAATTCAAAAGAGTCCTAAGAAAAACCGACTTACGACTGGCTATTATCCACTTTGCATCATTCCAGCTTCTATATCATTCTTCATTTTGGTTTAGAGAGGCTGCTTTATTTGCACTATCCAAATTACATGCACTGTGAATGGAGGAAGAATGGAAGATGATGCAGCACTATTATTCCTCTCCTCTGCTTGCTGACATTTACTATTTCTGATGATATTCAACAGGGATGAGCAATCTTTGGTTAAACCAAATAAACCATCAGACCATAATTTTTTTTTGTTTAGTTATCGATTTAATCAAATTAACCGAATTTTCATTGCATTTTTAAAATTAGTAATGTTATAATAATTTTTAAATATTGGTTTAGTAATCAAAATAATTTTATTTATCATATATGTTTCAAAATAATTATTAGAAAGCATTAGAAAGCTAAATAAGAATACATTAATGACATATTTAATTTTATTTCAAATTACAATTAATATCCTAAACATAAAATGTGAATCGTTTTTAGTCCGATTAAATCGTATAACTAACTGAACCAATCAAACATAATTTTGTTGATTTGGTTTGACTTTTATTTTTATTGGTCGTAGTTTAATCAACAATCTTCATTATTGGATAAACCAAACCAACCAAAAATTGACCCACTCTTAAAGTATGCATGCGGCTAGGCCTGTCGATGGGCATGGTTCAGTCCGGGTATTATAAAACCCGGACCCGAATCCAATTACAATAATTAAAACCCGAGCCCGGCCTGAACCCGCAGGGTATTACAACCCAATATCTGAGTCCGGTCTGTCGGGTTTTTAAGCCCGCTGGGTAATAACTATATATCTAATTCAGTATATTTATCTTAAAATCATATTTTAAAACTACAACTTTGGTAAAATTTGTATACAAACAAAGTTAACATATAAATTGAAAGGTGATGTAGTTAAGATCATAACAAAAGTATGTAAAAACATCTACATGTAAACAAATAAAATGGTAAATAAATAACATACATACTCATGGTTTGATACAACGAAAAAATAATAGTCGGGTCGCGCCTAACCGGGTCTTGTTTTGATAAAACCGTACCCTACCCGAATCGGGCCTGAGTCGGGCTTGAGTAGTAAAAGACAAAACCCGTACTCGCATAAATAAGATGGGTTCGGATCGGGCTCAGACCGAAACCCGTACCATTGACGGGCCTACATGTGGCTCCACCCTAGAAAAGTAGACCTCATATTAGAATTTTAGTATTTCATCTAAATATATGCTATTCGAAAAACTTCAAGCAAAACAGGCTGGTTTGCAAAATTATTATCAAATCGGACCAGTTTCAGCCTAATTAGCAATCAATTCTATTCAATATTTCATAATTGTTTGGGTAGAAACACAACTAATGGGCTGCACCTACTTGTTTCGTATATGTGAAGATCAATGTGGTCTTGTGTGCAACATAAAGTTTCGCTGTACGGTACGATCAATGTGGTCTCAGTATAAGCAAACCAGCCTATTTTGTTAATAAGCTATTTTGACTAAGCTTATATTAAGAAATTGTCCTATCCACTATATGCAAACATAACGACTCTCTCCCTATCAGAATGTTGTCTTATGTTAAATTGTAGAAAGAAGCACCATCTTTATGCAATTTACTTCAAATTTTCAAAAGCGTTAACTTGAAAATTATTAGCATATTATTATGTTGGTTGAAATGGTTGGGAAAGTATGCGGTGGCATTTACCGTTTGCGTGATAAGAATTTTTTTCTGTTGGAGGGAGGGTGGGGTGGTGGTAGTGGTTGGGGCCGGGGGGTGGTTTGGAAGGCTTTGCGCCGTGCAAATAACAAACCAAGGCAATCATGGAGCCTACAAATAACAATAAGAAGAGCAATCGCAGAAGACTTACGGGAGTGTTAAACTCTTGTTATCACATATCAAACATGAATATAAAAGGATAAGAAGAAAAGAAAATGGATTCTGACCTAATATTCCACCAGCGAAAACATCTTCCCAGTGGTGCCCGTAATCATCTACTCGAGATATTGATATTGATAAGAGTTGATGACAAAGTCAGCACTTATTACAGTATGAGAAGTTTTAGACAAGTCTTTGTTTTGTTTGAATAAATTAGTTGCGAATTTGTAGCTAGAGCTGGCGTATTATTTTTGGTTTTAGACAAATTCGCAGCTATAATGAAGCATAAGAAAGCTAGTTTAATCGGGTAAGCGATGCTATAATAGGGCTGGACATCTCTACCATATTACCACTTACCAACCATTACCAACCCATAGCAACTAAAATGGTGTCGAAAAAACGATAACCAATTCGACTGGCATGGTTTGTCGAATCGCATGAAAATATGCGGTACGGTAATGGTAATTAACTACTAAATGTGGTAATTACCATATCCACTATATAGATATATGGAAAGTCTATTTATGCACAAAATATAGACACAATTGATGATACAATAATCTCTGTCATTCAATGGCCCTTCGATTTACACATCCCATATAAAGACAAAAGGATCCAATGGTCCACATTCCTTGCGTCACCAATTGTGTCTAATTCTATGTCTACATAACTACCTTACACACACTATACACACACACTCTATATAACTCACATTTAATGTGTAATGATTTAATAGAAAAACTAACAAAATACTATTATGATATCATATTGAATGCAATTCTTATCATGCATTTTTTTAAAATAATATGATTTCATGCAATGTTTAGCTTCTTGCACAATATTTACTTGTACGTTTGACTACACAAAATAAAATTGATAAATAATCATATAATAAAAATTAACAACTCTTAATATCTACTTATTTCAATATTTACTTATTTAACATGAAATATTATAAACAAATATATATCATACTGGTAAATGGTAAAAGTTTATTACCGACATTTACCAACCATAAACCGAAGTATCGGTTTTCCTATTATTTTGGTTGATAATGATATGATTTTTCTATTACCACATAAATCGGTATGGTAATGGTTTTAAATATGAACTTTCGGTACTGAACCGAGTTTAGCCCAACTAGATAATCTACACGGACCGCACCGTTTAGACCGTACCTTTATTATAATTTTCATTATTGGATAAACCAAACCAACCAAAAATCAACAATCTTATGAGCGTCTGAATTCAATCGCTCACAAAATAGACGTCTAATTTTAGGCGTTTATAAAATGAACGTTTTACCCTAGGGTGTCTGAACATCAGACGTCCATAAAGTGAATGTCTAATTTTCTTTCCATTTCAACCCTCTTTCTTTTTCCCACTTTCTCATTCGAGCTTCCATTTTAACTTTTATTTTTTAATTTCAAAAATTGATGTGAATACCGCCGCGTCCAACTAAAATGGCTAGAAGAACCGCTCGCAGACATCCGTAGAAAGAAGCTGGATCAATAAACGTTCCTCTAGCCCCGGACATTCGACAATTTGCGTATACTACATGAGTTTCCAAATGGTTATCAGCACAGGTTCGAAACCGCGTTGACCACGGTGCAGGTATACTTTTGGCATAATTTCAGTAGAATAATTTGTATATATTTATCCCGTATTCATATTAAATAACCGCTAGTATATTTAAAAATATTCATCCTTATATTTTGTATAGAATCAGTATATTCTTTGTCGTCATAGTTGGGCTAAATTTATTATACAGTTTTTTATGACACTCTCCCCCTTCCTATTATAGAAGGCTACAGGCTAGCCCTTTTGGCATGTTTTTGACGATTAGGCCTTTCCAGTCCTTCGATCGACCTCTCATCTTGGCATTAATTAAGAGGTGGTGGCCCACGACACATACATTCCACTTTTCAGACTTTGAGTTGGGTATTACCCTTGTCGACTTCTACATGCTCACCGGTTGGAAGACATGCGCTTAGACCTTTCCCATTTGATGAGTTATATGAGTTTCCCAATTTGTTTACCATTTTTCTACCTCGCATAGATGTTAGCTACATTAATAGCGGTTTCTGTGAAGTTGACCTACCTTCAGCACTATATAAACACTTACAACAGATAGAGCGGATATGATGGATGCGATGCTCGGGCATTCCTTTTGTACTTGCTTGGTTCGGCCTTTGTCTTGTACCAAAAAGGTACGGTCCGTCTAGGTTATCTAGCATCGCTTACCCGCTTAAACTAGCTTCATACTATTGATTGGGGCATAACCATTCTAGGTTCCCTATATACTACGTTAGATTAATTTGTGCTTAGCAATGTCAAGCAGATGTCGGCTTTTTGGTACATATTGCCGTTATAGTACTACGAGTACATGACAAACATGCATCCCCGTGTTCAGGGGATAGCTAGTCAGGCTTCTGTGCAGTACTTCCCTAGGATGTTACGATGAAAGACATTTCAGTATGTGCAGCATGCCCCTTAGGTGTTCAACATGACCGGATGAAGTCTAGATCCCAGCTTCACATGTGCAGTCGCAACAACATTGTACGGACTCCTTAGGCTTCTCATTGGACCCAGCTTGTAGGTGCATGCCTTACGGCGGATGATATTCCCCTGATGATCGCATATTCATTATCTAAACGTAGGGTCGCTTTACACACACCTGCATTATGCCTATGTGGTATTTGGAAGAGCGGTGTGCATATCAGACCGCAGGCGATCATCTTATTCCAGCCAATCCATTATCACGCGAGAACATGTTTGGCTGACATAGAGTGATTGAAGATCAGTACCTGCATGCTCCTCGACATGCTGTATTGGTGGATACCAATACATACTTCGTAGATGGAGATTGCGATGAATATTGGGCTAGAGTAGCACCGCATTATTTCATGTTACCAGATTATGTCCATGAGGTCAACTTTGATCATATAGGCCCTCACTTCTCAGTTGGGAGAGTTCAGGTACCCCAGGTTTCATTCGATCATATTCCTTCATAATTCTTCCAAACTCCGATGCAGTTGAAGCCCGATTATACGTTTAAGGCATAAGATGTCATAGGTATGTTGATTGAGCAACCCTTAGTTTTCCAGAGCACCATGACCCGACGTGTCTTCAGTTGGATTATACCCTCCATATGAGATATTTTTTGTTAGTTATGTGCATTTCATATTTTATTTCAAACTTAGCTTCTTACATGTCAAATTATTTGTTTGTGTAGTATACATCTAGATTGGATCAGTGCAGAATTTCATTTGGTGTGTATCGAAATATGGCGCTCTTACATATGCATACCCAACATGAGATGTACATACAACATACACATATGTTAGAAGCACAGATTAATGAGTTATCTGCTAGGCTTGCCATGTACGAATCTTACGGACCACCAGATAGAGATGGTACAGGCGAAGTTGGTGATGGTGGGTATGGTTCTGGTGATGTTGGAGACAGTGTTAATTACAATGATGGTGGTGAAGACGATGATAAGGACCACTGTACATATTTTGTTTGTTGCGTCGCCTTATTTGCATCGGTTTAAGTAAAAACCATAGCAAATAGTATCATTTACATCGGTTCTTATTACCAACCATAGCAATTGGTCCATGAAACGTATTAGAAAATTAAAAAACCAATTTGCGACAGCTGTCGTCCACAACCGTAGCAAATATATATGTAAATAGGGCTATTTGCGACGGATATATGAATGACAATAGCAAATGCATGTTGCAAATACGTACTCGTAAGATAATACTCCTCTTCAAATCATTCACATGACTTCTACCTCACCTCTTAACTTCTTCAAAACCAAATCAATTCATCCCAAAGTAAATCTCAGCCTCAAAACTAACACTTTGACGCAACCGTTGTAGGTAAATGTGCCGTCACCACTTAGAAAACACGCCGCCACTTGAATTTGCTAGCGATCCTTGGATATGAAGTCACCTTAGGCTAGAGGTACGCGTTCGATCTTGCCTCAATTTGGAACCACGTGTTGTCAGATTTGAGTACTCCGAGTTAGTAAGTATTTGATTCCTTCTTTGGAAGTTATGTATTCGTTGGGTTTTCTTGATTTCTAATTAAGATTACTTGCTTGTGGGTTTATTCGATTCTTAGGGTGTTTTCATGAATTGGATTTTTATTTTTGAGTTTTCAATTTCATATGCATGGCTTGTTTTTTATTTATTACGTCCATTTTTTCCATCGGTTTTTTGAGATGGAATATGACAGTATGAGTTGACAAACTTTTTATTTATTTTATATACAAATACTTTGTAATTTCTTGTGATATTCTATGGAAAATATATTTGATTAAAACTATAAGTGGAAGGGACAGAGAGGTGAACGGGTGCTACAAGGGAAAAATTATCATCCCTTCTTAATTTTTATTCTATCCCATATTCCAACATATTTATCAATTTAATGCGTAGAATAATAGGACCTCTTGAATTTTCTTCGGAGCCAATGATGACTGTTTGGTGGTTATACATATATTATAAGGGGTTAATTTCATATGTTAGAAATAATCAATTTGCAGTTATTGTTTCAAGAAAAACCAGTAAGCTTTGACAATTTTTATGATGTTTTTCAAGTTTTGCTTCTTTTTCATGCTCATTCATTGAAGTACATTTCGATTTTTATAGCTACGATGTTTCTCCAAACTTGTTTCCCTTTCCCTTTCCATCGTTGAAGCTCTTCTTTCTCTACCTTAAACATGACGTTTCTTTAACTTATCTTATTGTTATTATAGGTCCATTTTGGATTGTTTTTTTTTCATTCTCAACCAAATCATGATGTTTTTTTTACGGGAGTTTTTACTGCTTCGACAAAGTCCTATATGTTGGAATTGGTTGACATCAGTCCAATAGTTGGAAAAAGTCAAATTAATGTAGAAATGTAAATTAATTATGTAAAATGATATATATCTTTACTACTAATAAAAAGAATTCATTGAATAGATTTACTCGGTGTCTTTTTGAAATTTCAAATAAACCCTTTTACATCTAATAGAGAAATGATATTCAAATATGGGGACATAGCATATTATTTTCTAAGTACAACTGTTAGTCAACATGGACAACTACAAAGTGCGTTCACAAGATGAAGTATCTGATTGTACTGTATTGTCCGTAATTTAGGTGGAAGTTCTTCGATCGAAGTTTTATCTGATTCCGAGTCAGTATGAAGAAGTTATTGCAGTCTGAACAAAAAAATAGCGGCTTCTGCACTAGGCAATGTTCAAATATGGGATTTGGTAGCATGTTATTTTTTAAGTACAACCGTCAGTCCTCATGGACAACTACAGTGTGTGTTCACAAGATAAAGTATCCGAGTGTTCATTGTTGTCCTTAATTTAGATCGAAGTTGATCGGCTGAAATCTCGCCAGATTCCGATTTAGTATGAAGAAGTTATTGAAGTCTTAACAAAAAAAATAGCGGCCCCTGCATTAGGCGGAGTTCAAATATGGGGATGTGGTAGCATGTTATTTTCTAAGTAAACTATCAGTCCCCATAGATACCTACAATGTGCGTTCATAAGATGAAGTATCCGAGTGTGCCATATTGTCCGTAATTTAGGTAGTAGTTCGTCGGTCGAAATTTTGCCTGATTCCGAGTTAGTACGAAGAAGTTATTGCAATCTAATGAAAAAATAGCGGCTTCTGCCTAGACGAAGTTCAAATATGAGGATGTAGCCTATTATTTTATAAGTACAACTATTAGTCACCATGGGAACTACAGTGAGCATTGAAGCGGGGATATAACATGTTATTTTCTAATTACAACTGTTAATCAACATGGAGAATTACATTGTGCGTTTACAAAATGAGGTATCCGAGTGTACCATATTGTTCGTAATTTAGGTGGGAGTTCATCAGTCAAAGTATCGCCAAATTTCGAGTTAGTACGAACAAATTACTGCAATTCAAACAAAAAAGTAGTGACTTCTGACTAGGCGGAGTTCAAATAAATATGGAGATATGGTAGCCTGTTATTTTCTAAGTACAATTGTCAGTCCCCATAGAGGACTACAGTGTGCGTTCAGAAGATGAGGTATCCGGCATTCCATATTGTCCGTAATTTAGGTGGGAGTTAACCGGTCGAAGTCTCGCCGAATTCCGAATTAGTATGAAGAAGTTATTGCAGTGTGAACGAAAAAATAGCGGCTACTGCACTAGACGTAGTTCAAATATGGGGATGTGGTAACATGTTATTTTCTAAGTAAACTGTCAGTCCCCATGGAGAAGTGTAGTGTGTGTTCACAAGATGAAGTATCCGAGTGTACCATATTATCCGTAATTAGGTGGGAGTTCATCGGTCAAAGTTTTGACTGATTTCGAGTTAGTATGAAGAAGTTATTGCAGTTTGGGAAAAAAATAGAGGCTTTTGCTTAGACGCAGCTGAAATATGAGGATGTAACATGTTATTTTCTATGTACAATTATTAGTTACCATGGAAAACTATAGTGAGCGTTGAAGTGAGGATACAGCTTGTTATTTTCTGAGTACAACTGTTAGACACCATAGAAAACTACAGTGTCCGTTCACAAGATGAAGTATCCGAATGTACCATATTGCCCATAATTTAGGTGGAAGTTTATCGGTCGAAGTTTCGTTCGATTTCGATTTAGTATGAAGAAGTTATTGCAGTATAAATAAAAATAGCAGCTTCTGCCTAAGCGGAGTTCAAATACAGGGTTGTAGCATGTTATTTTTTAAGTACAAACTGTTAGTAATCGTAGAGAATTACAGTGTGTGTTCACAAGATGAAGTATCCAAGTGTACTATATTGTCCGTAATTTAAGTGGAAGTTCATCGATAGAAGTTTTACCTAATTTCGAGTTAGTATGAAAAATTTATTGCAGTCTGAACAATAAAAATAGCGGCTTCTGCCTAAACGGAGTTCAAATATGATGATGTAGTTTATTATTTCTAAGTACAACTATTAGTCACCATGGAGAACTACACTGAGCGTTGAAGTGGGAATATAGCCTGTTATTTTCTAAGTACAATTGTTTATTACCATGGAGAACTACAGTGTGCGTTTATAAGATGAAGTATCCGAGTGTACATATTGTCCGTAATTTTGGTGGGAGTTCATCGGTCAAAGTTTCGTCCGATTCCGAGTTAGTATGAAAAAGTTATTGCAATATAAACAAAAAAATAGCAGCTTCTGCATAGGCGTAGTTCAAATACGGGGATGTAGTCTGTTATTTTCTATATACAACTGTTAGTCGTCATGAAGAACTATAGTGTGCATTCATAAGATGAAGTATCCGAATGTACCATATTGTCCGTAATTTCGGTGGAGTTCATCGGTCGAAGTTTTGTCTGATTCCGAATTAGTATGAAGAACTTATTGTTGTTCGAAGAAATAAAATAGTGGTTTCTGCATAGACATAGTTCAAATATGAGGATGTGGCATGATATTTTTTAAATGAAATTATTAGTCATCATGGATAACAACAGTAAGCTTTGAAGTGGGGATATAGCCCATTATTTCCTAAGTACAACTGTTAATCACCATAGAGAACTACGGTATACGTTCATAAGCTGAAGTATCCGAGTGTTCTATATTGTCTATAATTTAGATGGGAGTTCATGCGTCGTAGTTTCGCCTGATTACGAGTTAGTATGAAGAAGTTTTTGCAGTACGAAAAAAATTAGCGGCTTCTGCCTAGACGAAGTTCAAATAGGGGGATGCAACCTATTATTTTCCAAGTACAACTGTTAGTCACCATGGAGAATTACGGTATACGTCCACTAGATGAAGTATCTGAATGTACCATGTTGTCTGAAAATTAAGTGGGAGTTCATCGGTGAAAGTTTTGCCTGATTCCGAGTGAGTATGAAGAAGTTGTTGTAATCTGAACAAAAAAATAACGGCTTCGGCTTAGGCAGAGTTCAAATATTAGGATGTAGCCGGTTATTTTCTATGTACAACTATTAGTTACCATAGAGAACTACAGTGAGCATTGAAGTGAGGATATAATATGTTATTTTCTAAGTACAACTGTTAATCACCATGGAGAATTACGGTATACGTTCATAAGATGAAGTATCCAAGTATTCTATATTGTCCATAATTTAGATGGAAGTTCATTAATCGTAATTTCACCGCATTCCAAGTTAATATGAAGAAGTTATTGCAGTATAAACAAAAAAATAATGGCTTCTGCCTAGGCTAAGTTCAAATACGGGGATACAGCCTGTTATTTTCTAAGTACAATTGTTAGTCATCACGGAGAACTGCGGTATACGTTCATTAGATGAAGTATTCGAGTGTTCCTTATTGATTGCAATTTAGATGGGAGTTTGTTGGTCGAAGTCTCGTCTGATTCCGAGTTAGTTAGAAGAAGTTAGTGCAGTCTGAATAAAAAAAATAGCGGTTTTTGCCTAGGTGGAGTTCAAATATGGATGCTACTATCAAATCTACTTACACAAGTACAACTAAAAATGTACGCACGTTATGGTTGAATGTAGACCCATTTGGACGTGCATATGTACTCGTTAATTATAATGAATTTCATATATCTACTATATTGTCAATAAAATATTGCTAACATAGCTATTGTATGTGCAAAATACAGAAAATCTTGAGGGAGCAACTACTAAGTTCCACTTCATGCTGATAATGTTTGATCATGTTAGTTTCATTATCATTTAAAGCTTAACGCATAGTTTGTTTAATTATTCTTAGACGTCGATGAAGTCCAATAATTCAAAGTTGATTATCCTTCATCACACCATCATCTAAAAAGCCAAAATAGTGGAGAAATATGATTAATTATAAATTAATTGCTTAAAAGGAATCATTAGTTCGGAAATTTCCAGTATATACTATATTGTCAATAAAATATTGCTAGCATAGAAATTTGTTAGCAAAATATAGAAATGCTAGTAGGAAATATTACCATGTTCTACTCCGTGTAGATGTTTTTCCATGTCAATTTCTTTGTCCTTCAATCCCTTACGCATAGACTGTTCAAAAATTCTTAAACTTCGATGGATTCTTATATTTTGAAGTTGATGGCCTTCATCACTCCAACAGCTAAAAATGTCAAAATACTATAATAATATAACTAATCATAAATTAGTTGTATAAAAGGATATGTTATTTATGGAATTTCTAATATCTACTATGATGTTCCGCTTCATGCATACATTATTTTAATGTCAATTTCTTTGACCTTTAATCCTTTATGCATAGTTTATTCCAAACTCTTCAGCTTCGACGAATTCCTATATTTTTAAATTGATGGTCCTTCATCACTCCAACAATTAAAAAAAATCAAAATACCATACAAATATAACTAGCCAAAAATTAATTATGTAAAAGGATATGTTTCTGGGGAATTTTTAATATATATTATCATGTTCCACTTCGTGCCGCCGTTATTTTTCCATGTCAATTTCTTTTCCTATAAATCATTTAGGCATAGCTTATCCAAATAGTTCTTGGACTTGGACGAAGGGCATGATTGGAAGGCTAACTAGTATTCATCCCTATAGAAGAAAAAAGTTATAAATATATTGAATTATTTGAATGTAAATAAATAATGTAATATATTGAAAAAAATGAATTAAAAAGTCAAACATATATCATATTTCTTTGTAATCTAACGAATCAAAAATTGAAATCTCACAAAAAAGGTAAAATGAAGTAATCCCTTGGTTAAGAAATAGTTAACATCTCGCCTCTCTTGTCAAATACAAATAAATTTTGCCAAAGTTCAAAACATCAGCTACTGGTTAGTCTATTAATATGATTGCGGGTTTCTAGCAAGGTTCGAGAACTCGGTTTCGGTCTCGGTGATTTGAAACTTTGTTGGTTTCGGACAGTTTCGGTCATTTCGCTTGTTTTGGTGTTTGTTTCGGTTTCGATCCTGATATTGGATTTATGCATTTTTAATGAATACGTAACGATAAACGATTCAATTCATATAGAAATATAGCATACAATAAAATAACAATGTTACATACAACACTACTACATCTAGAAACTGTTTCTTGAAGCTACATATGGATTGTTTTCATAATTTTCTTCATCGTCTTGTGTTGTATAATATGATGGATAACCATATTGTATTTATCCTGGGCGCATAAATCTCGACAACATATTATCAAAAGACGATGGTTCATCATTTTGTGTTGTATATGTTGCTTGACTATTTTGATCACTCGAGATATCACTATATGAGTTACCACCTGTATAGTCAGAAGTAGAATACCTATAGGTTGGTGGATCAGTTGAATTATATGGATTGTAGTGCTCATAATCATGTTGATGTCCGGATTCAATATTTAAATTACTATCGCTTCGGTTAGGATTGCCGCTCGCACCCCTTCTTCTTGAATATGTTTGAGTTGGACTATATAATTCACCACCATCACTAGAACCAATACCAAAATTACATGTTAAACCAACGCCACTTCCACCTTCATTACCATAATCATCATTTGACGAGCTGCTACTATTTTCATTGCTTTGACTCTTTGTTGCTCGTGCAGGTATACCATCGACAGCAAGCGACTTCATCATTCAATGTATTGGTCATCCAATGGTCGTTGTCCAACAAGGGTGGTTCAATTTCGGTAGTCCATTCTGCTAATGGATCCTCTTCATGGAATATATAGTCTAGATCGATCAACTGACTTTCAGTGTCGCGGCATCTCGAATTTTTTGCTCTTAGTCTCATGTTGTAATGCACATATACCAATTTTTCAAGATTTTCCATTTTTATTCTATTTCGTAATTTTGTATGAATCATTGAAAATGTAGTCCAGTTTCTTTCGCAGTTTGAAGATGAAATTGTTTGGCTTAAAATATGCATTGCTAAGTGTGTTAAATTTTGAGCATCCTCTCTTCCAATTATGGACCACCATTGAGCGGGAAAACATGTCTTTACCGCTGCGTATGCTTTTGCAGAACCAAATGTACCAATTTTCATTCTATATTTTTCTACCTGTGATGTGAAATTAAATATTTAATATGTATTAAACGTTAAATGTTTAACATAACTATTATATATGTTAGTTTTACCTCTTTTCCGATTTCAATCTGTTTTACAATGTCTGGCACCATTCTTTCAACGACGTTGTTAAATCCGTTTAATACTTCTCCATCGTTTGTTGCATCCCCATATTGAATGATGTGATTAAGAAAATAACCTATATAGGAAAGATTTAAAATATTATTGAAATGTTATATATTTCATTATTTTATGACGATAAGATAAAACAAATTACCTGTGGCGTGAAGAGGTCGATGTAACTGTCTTTCCCGTCTTTTGTCTATTATATCCCACCATTTTTGGCATTGTCTTCCACCAACATTTTTTCTAATCGATTCTTTTGCTCGATCCATTGCTTCATAAAGATATTCCATATCTGCTTTGTCATCACTATCTACCATTCGTAAAACTTTCACCAATGGCTCAAAAACAAGAATGACGAAAGCAGTGCCAGTCCAAAAAGTATTGTTGTAAATCAGTGTAGAGACAATATTTGCTGTTCTTTTGTCTTTAGTATTGAGTCTAGGAACTCTTGATGTCCACTCTCTTGAAACAATCATCCATCTCAGGTCATCTTTATGTTTATGAATAGAGTACAATGCGATGAAATGTGTTGCAAACCGTGTTACTGCCGGTCTAATCAATTCTTTATTGTTGGTCTTTTTTCTCATGATAGAAAGTAACCAACCATGATTGTATATAAACGTCGTTATTAACTGACAATTTGTGATAATAGTTGTTACCTCTGGCTCTTTGGAAATATCTTCCAAAATCAAGTCAATGCAGTGTGCTGCACATGGTGTCCAATATAAATGCCTTCTTTTCTTCATCAATAATTGACCGGCAGCTTTGTAATTTGCTCCATTATCTGTAACAACTTGCACTATCCTATTTTCACCGATTGTTTCGACGACATCATCCATTAATCCACAAATATATTTTCCACTTTGGAATTCATTTGTGGCATCCACAGATTTGATAAATACCGTTCCATGGGTAGAGTACACGAGAAAATTTATTATTTTTCGTCGATTCTGTGTACTCCAACCATCACAGATTAATGTGCAACCATATTCATCCCAGAAATTGTGCAATGTTTTAATATATTGTCCAACTTCTTCTATTTTCATTTCAAGGTACGAGTGTGATATTTCATATGCAGTTGGTGGATTAATTCCATGACCACATTCTGCAATCGTACCAACCATTGTTGTATAGTATGGACTATTAGCAACATTATGTGGAATATGGTTGAAAAAAAAGAACTTTGAAATTTGTAACGACCCGATATTTTCAACCATTCGCATTCGCACATGTCGGACTTGAATTGCTCAAAATACCGCGTTGTAAACAAAATTTGGCTAATCTCAGAATATACAGTAAATACATAATCACAGATCACAGACATAGAGTATTTAATAATGCAGCGGAATTTAAAAGAAATAGTAGTTCATGAAGCTACTAAATAAAAATAAGATACATCAGAGTTAACATGATACAACAAAAAGTAACAAGATACATCAGGTACAAATCAGAATACATCACTGAAATCACTGGATACGGAAAGCAAAATAGATTGCTGGATCTTCAAGTAAAGCTCCAACTCCGAAGGTGAATCTTGAATGCTAACTCACTCAATCTGACTCGAGCGTAAAGCATAATACAAAACACTCGAGTCAGGACATAAATACTTATGAACTGTAAATAAACTCAAGTGAACAGTAACAAAAATGCATCAGTAACTTAAAGGATGCTTGAGATCGCACATCCTTTAAGGATCCGTTAAACTATTTACTATGTAGTAATATTGCGCTACTATAATAATGTCTACAGTAAAATAAACATACTTTTAAATAGCGTTCCGGGCTACCCATATCACCCTTCACACATAATAGTCCCAGTAGTCCATCCAATATCATGCCATCTCCACTCTGAGTGACTGTCAGAGGATACCACACGGGCTACGGGAGAAAAACAAACTCGTAGTAAAGGCTCGGTATGGTAGGTGACACGGCACACAAGGCAATGCCAGGGTAGATATACCAATTACGCACACGGGCTGGTGGTAACGCAGCAGCCACATACGCCCACCTCGAAACACACTCTCAATCAAAATCGGAGGATGGCCATCTAATCAATCACCAGTAAGAGTACAGTATCGAAGGAATGTGTCCGACCAGAGGTGCTACCTCCTTTGGCCCGAGATCGCTCCTGTTTTAGCCACCTTATGCCAACTCACGGGAGTTGGGTCCATGTAATATACCTCAAGAACGTCGTCACTATCCTACTTCATTCTGGAATCTCCACCGCGTACACGGTTGTTAAAGTGGTTTTCGGAGTTGGCAGAGAGTATGACAACTTCCGATCCCGGTCTGTTCAACAACCAAACGTTATTATAACGCCGTGGTCATTTCAAAATAGTTTATATTTCAAAAGGATCAAATCATTTCATTTCAAAACTATATTCCCTTCAAAATAGTTTACGCCTCGAAACCAAAACCATTTTTATTTCAAAACTATTTATTCAATCAAAATAGTTTATACTTCGAAACCAAAATCATTTTTATTTCAAAACTATATTCAAATCAAAATAGTTTATACTTTATCATTTCCATCTCAAACCTATATTCACTTCCAAAAATCATAATACTTTCAAAGTTATAACTCTTTCGAAACCAAAATACTTGAAATCATTACACTTTGAAAATCATAACATTCTGAAATCATACATTTGAAATCATGAAACATTCATTTAATTCTTTACATTTTACAAATTTATTTCCAATTTAATTCAAAATTTCAAATTTCCAATTTAATTCAAATCAAACCATCAATTTCAATTCAATTCAGTTTTTTAACAAAACATTTCAAATCTTATAAATTTCAAATATAGATTTGATCTACAAAATAAGCTATCCAATTTTAATATGTTTCCAAACTTTAATATCCCACATTTCAAAACTAAACTTTATAATTCCATATATTCATATCTTAAATCTAATTTCATTATTATGTAGTTTTGAAATATTCATTTCATAAATCCAATATTATTAAAATAAACTTAAATTACAATTAAACCAAATATCTTTTCATACAAATATAAACTTCAAATATTCCTTTATCAAATAAATAAAAATCAAATATCATTCAACATTCACATTCTTTATTAAAATAAAGATCAAATCATTTCCAAACCATTTCAAAATCATTAAAATATTACATCCTTTCAAAACTTCATAATCAAATCATTATTTGAATTCAAATCCAAATATTCAAAGTTAAATATCATTTAAAAATCAAATATGTCACTCATTTATTATTTCAAACATCATTACCAAAAATACATTCCAAAATTCCATTCAAAAATTCATTTATTATATTACATTTCATTCCGTTTAACACATACCAAGTAAACTTTATTTTAATTCAAATTCATTTTAAATTCCTTAAAATTCAAATTTAAATATTCAAAACTTCTAAAATTTTCACAGATAATCCATTTCAAAAGTTAAATTATTTAACACTATAAAATATAGCCCAAACAGTGTTAATATCTATAACATTTCAAAACATTGTCAAATTATAGCAACGACAACATTTATAAAGTGCTATCGTAGCTTATATTTTCCAAAATGGTTTATTTCAAGAATAGCGACATTTATAAAATGTCGTAATAGATATTTAGTTATTTCAAACATTGTTAGATTCAAAACAATAGCATTAAAATGTTGTCAAAAGACTAAAGCATTTTGAAAATGCTATGAAATTCCAGGTTTCATTTTAGCTTTTCAAAAATAATAATAAAAATCCAAACTTTTATTATTACAACTTAAAAATCATATTTCTAGACTTCAAAATTTCACATTTAAAATCATTTTAACATATGATTTAACACAATAAAATTTTAAGATCAAATATTCAATTTTGCAAACTCCATTCATTTATTAAGTCAAAATTCACTGTTTATTAATTTATAAATTTAATAAACTTAAATTTTTACTTCAAATATCATTTCAAAACTTTAAATTTAATTTCCATTATTTATTTACATCTTAAAATAAAATTTAAAGTCAAACGTCACATTTACTCCAAATTTACATACTTGAATTCACTTAAATTCACAATTTCAAGATTTAATATTTAACTTTCTTAAAACCATAATATATATATTTTAAATCAAAATTTCATACTTTTGAAAATACATATTAAAAAAAAATCATTTAAAAATATACCACGGGGTCTGTATATATTTTTCTAACCTAGGTCAAGTGATACGGATATATATCATTTCAATCCGTAATTTACAAAGAAAACCGGGTTTTATCATTTCAAACCTGCAATCCCAAGCCAAATAAAATACAATAAAAATCGCTCAGGCCTATCATTTCAGCCCATAACGATTTTTTTCTATTCTAAAGTCCGTTCGGGTATGTATCGTTTCAACCCATAATGATTCTATTCTAACAGGGAACTTGCAGTGTGAATATATACATAAACAATATAAACTGTCAATGTCACAATATAATATCATATATCAGATGTCAGGTTATAATTAACAGTTTTAACATGGTAACAACATGGCATAGCATATCATATGATCATCATTAACTTGCACAAACATTTTATATTACTAAACACTTGTCATCAATTCACTATTTCATAAGTATAAATGTCAGAGTGAGAAAGACTCACCTTTTCGAAGCTAGAGACAAACAACACACCCAAGAGTGATTCCAAAGGCACGACAAGTATGACTTGATTTGAATGAGTGGAGAGAGCCAAGATATGATTTTGTATCAACAACCCAAAACAAAACAAACAAGGCAATATATAAATATTCAACACACAATAACATTGAAACAAGTTGAAATACAAAGTAAAAATGAACAAGATAGATTGGACCTTGCTTCAACCACTTCAATGCTTGGCCTTAGGGGACTCTATGCTCAGCCATGATGTGTTTTTGGGTCAAGTATGGCATCATATAGGTCAGGTTTAACATTATATAGGAAAGACAACAAGTGGAGATGAAGGTGTAGTGGAGTGCAACAACATGAAGAACACATAGGAATAAAGCAATATAGGCAAGTTTGGTCAACATGTGGCTCGGCTATGGGTAAGTGGGGTTCGGCTATAGGGCTTTTCAGATCTGGACAGAGGTAGAACTGCAGCTAAAGGTCAGGTCAGTAGGTGGTGGTGGAGCTAGGGGTGTGGCCGAAATGAATATGAAAGGCTATGGTGAAGTTTGTGGCTTGGCAAGGCATTATTGAAGGAGTTTGTGCAAATTTTGTGGAGCTATCATCATCAAGTGCTCATGGCTTGACTTTTTTTGTCAGAGAAGGGGCTGATGGCTGCTGTAGATGGAGGAGGTGATGGTCGGTGATGATGGTGGAGAGTGGGGCCAAGCAAAGCTAGGAGAAGAGGCGAGGCAAAATCAATGGAAATAAGAAGAAAAGTGAGAGGAAGAAGCCATTAACTTGCAAATATTTTTACAGAAAATAAAGTGGTCATGAGAAATGAAGAGAGGAGAAGTTTCTCACATGAGTTAGCAATGAGAATTCACGGCTAGTGCAAGAAAAAGGTACGGCTAAAGCAAGGAGAGGAAAAGGCAAAAGAAAATGAAGAGACGGAAAAACGAAAGAAAATGAAGAGGCGGAAAAACGAAGAGCCTTGAGCAACTAAAAAGACACAAACTCTTCAAATTTCCATTATTTTCTTTTTAAACCTTATATAACTGAAATATATATATATAATCAGATAAAATACGAAAATTTAGTAAATAAACAAAAATAAATAAATTAATTATTAATTATATATAGTTTAATTAAATAAAACAGCAAAATTTGCAACTAGTCTTGAAAATATGAAAAATAAGTGCAATGAACTTGGGAAAATTTTTATGTACTTAAAAGTATTTATAAATAAAGATAAGAACACAAAATAAAAAGGAAATCACAAAAGTAAATAAATAAATTTTAATTTAAATATAGTTTAGATGAAGAAAATAGAAGAAAAAGGAAAACAGCCTTTAAAAATAGGAAATCATCATTGTAAATTTTAGAAAAATTCTATTATCATTTTAAAAATATTTAAAAGTCAAAATATACATAATATAACATATTAAAATAAAATATGACAAAGAAAAAAAATAAAATTTATACAATTTAAAATAACAAAATTGCAAATAAACAATTTATACTCAAAATTGAAATGTACATATCTTTTGCAGTTTAACTCCGTTTTCCATGGAAAAAAAAGCAGTGTTCAAGTTATTAAATCTATTTTCATAATAAAAGATAAAATTTAAAATTTTAAACTTTTAAATTTTAAGTTAAAAGTCAACCAAAAATTCACTTTTTCTGGAAATATTTAACTTACACAAGTTTTGGAATTATAATTCATATAAAAATCAAGATTTATATTTAAATAATAAAATTTAATCATTTCAATAAGTAAAATAAGTTTTTTTTATCAAAATTTAAATTAAAATAATTACAAAATACAGGGTTGTTACAAAATTGCTCGATCTATATGTTTTTGGCATCTTTAATACCTTTCATTGCAGATTTAATAGAAGGTTGAGTTCTACCTCCTCGTTTTTGCATATATGAGTCGATCCGTCCAGCAACATTAGTGTCAAAATCACCACCACCCGATCGTCCAGCGGTATTAGACCTGTGCAATGTTTGACTTGAACCACCAACCGATCGTCCTACAGTATGAGATCTACGCAGCTCTTCGTCTCTAAATTCATCTCTACTTTGTCGTATGACACGTTGAAATTGTTCATCATCTTCATTTTCATTGTCCGATAGTTGTTGCGGTCTGCTCATTAATTCCTCTTGTAAGCGTTGCTTGTCAAGCTCTCCTTTGTTTCGTTCATTTCTCTTTTGAACGATATGTGATCGTATAAGCTATTTAACTTCTTTAAGGACAATTAAACATGCCGATACGTCGCCGCCCACTCCTGCCAGATGTTCCTTTAAACGTGTCACACCACCGCCATTAATTGTTTTATTGCAAAAGTTACATTTTGTTTTTCGAAGATTGCCATCGACCGCAGTACCATAATTCCAACCAATTTCAGTCGGATTTGCCATAGTGCACCTGAAATTATAAATAAAAACAATAATCGAATCAAAAAATTAAATCAAAAATTACAAATGAATGAATTAAAAAACAATAATCGAAGTCATCAAAGTTCAATGTTCAAGTCCACAATTTCGAGTCAAGTTCAATGTTCACGTTCAATATTCAAGTCCAATATATGTCAGGTCCAACATATGCCAGTTCAATATTCAATGTACAAAGTTCAATATTCAAGTCATCGGCATATTCAAGGCTGATATTCAGGGCATAATAAGATCAGTTCAATATATTCAACTCCAATATATGCCAGTTCAACTTATTCAGCAACATATTTCGTATTGAAATGACTTATTTTTAGGGAGCAAAATTACAATAACGAACTGAATATTTTGCCTAAATCAATCAGATGGCATATATATGTGTAAAAATAGTTATTCACGGCATTGATAATATCTAACAGTGATAATATCTAAAACTTACGGCATTTATATTGTCTAATAGTGATAATATGGTAGGCTTTATATTGCCTAACAGTGATAGTATTAAAGCCCCGCTGCAAATTGGAAGCGGACAATGCTAGGCCCGTAGGACCAAGCCCGCTGCAAACCATTCACGGCATAACCCAAAAAAAAAAAAATCACAAATGTCGATTTAAAAAAAAAATACCTGCGTCTTCGATCGGGCTTGAGGCCGCGCTTCGCCTCTGCTCGACTTCGCCTTCGCTTCGCTTCTCCTCGACTTCGACTTCGCTTCGCTTCTCCTCGACGTCGACTTCGCTTTGCCTTCGCTGTCGCCGTTCCTTTGCCTTCGCCGTCGCCGTTACAGTCGCCGCTTCAATAATTGGACAGTGAAGAGATTCTTCTTCTTCGGTCTCGGAGGAGAATTTTGGCGCTTCCTCGTTATCCGAGTCTAGGCGTCAGCCTCCTCGACGAGCGTCTAGTCGTTGGTCGCGTACTGCGTCCTCCATCCCCCGGACTATCCGTACTCGCTCTATAGCGGCGATTGAGCAGATTGACCGTTCTGCTCTGTCATCCTTGTATCGTTCCTGATTTGCGGCTGTTTTGTTTTCTTTGATTTGTCCTTTTCGGTCGGTTTTTTTTGGCCCTCATGTCGAATTTTCTTTTTTGGAACATTCGTGGCATCGGTAACGAAGCGTCCGCTGCTAGACTTAGGCGGATTGTTCGGAAGCATTCCATTGGCTTGGTGGCTCTTTTAGAACCTCTTTTGGGTTCTGGAGAGATTTCCAACGCTGTTCTGTCGCTTGGTTTCGGTGGTGCTGTGTCTAATTGCTCGGGTAAGATCTGGATTCTTTGGTCCAAAGAATTCGCAGTTCGGCCCGTTTTTGACTCGTCTCAACTGTTATCTGTCATTGGTTCCTCTTCCGATTTCCCGCAACCGTTCATATTTTCGGCGGTCTATGCCAAGTGTGACCGGGTTGAGAGATTATCTCTTTGGGATGACATTTTATCTCTTGGTGTCCTCGGTTGCTCGCTTTCGGTGGTGGGGGGCGATTTCAATGTTGTCGCGAGCCAGGCTGAGAAGGACGGAGGGTTGGCCGTCAATAGGCTCTCGGTCTCTGATTTCAATTCTTTCATCGTGCGTTCTGGGTTTTCTGAAATCCCCTTCGTTGGATCAGCCTTTACTTGGTCTAATAATCAGGTTGGACCGAATCGGATTCTATCCAGGTTGGATAGGGTTTTTGGGTCTACTGATTGGTTGCTCCTCCCCTTCTCCTTCTCCGTTTCTCATCTTCACCGCTCCTGCTCTGATCATGCGCCGTTGGTTTTAAGGTGCGCTTCGCGGTCCTTGTCAGGGCCTTCTTCTTTTCGTTTCCTTAGTATGTGGTGCTCCCACCACAGTTTTTTGCAGGTGGTGGAGGAATCGTGGTCCGCTCCGATATTGGCTGCTCCGATGCAAGCCTTCTCTCGGAAACTGCGTCGTCTTAAGTCTTGCCTAAAGTCTTGGAATTCCCTTGTTTTCCGGAACATCTTCGACCGTGTGCGTGCGGCTGAAGAATCTCTGATTATTGCCGAATCTTTGTTCGACGAGAATCCAACAGCCGACAACAAGGATTTTTGGGCTGCCGCCCAACTCGCTTTTTCTTCGGAGCTCCGCATTGAAAACTCATACCTCCGCCAGAAGGCGAGGATCAAGTGGGTGGTCGATGGTGATGCTAACTCCAAGTTCTTCCATTCCTCTATCCGTAAGAAAGCTAATTTGCTTTCTATTCGTGAGATTCTGAGACCGGACCATTCTATGGCTTCGACTCCATCTGAAGTTGTAGATGTTTTAGTTTCACATTTCCAATCTTATCTGGGTGTTCCATCGGTATCGGACCCGATTTCGGACATCCTGTCTTTTATTCCTCGGATTGTTTCAGCTGAAGGTAGTGCCAGCTTAGCTATCCTGCCTTCTCCTGAGGAGATTCGTGCCAGTGTGTTTGCTCTCAGCAAGGAGAGTGCCAGTGGGCCGGACGGTTTTAATGGCTCTTTCTTCCGTTGCACCTGACACATCATCCAGTCGGATTTCTGCTTGGCTATTCAGCATTTTTTTTCGGGTGCCGATCTTCCCGTTAGTTGGTCTTCCACTAACTTGATACTCATCCCTAAGTGTGATCAACCGACGTTATGCTCGGAATTCCGTCCGATCAGTCTGTGTAACTTCGCGAATAAAGTCATTTCTAAGGTCCTGGCCAATCGCTTGGCTCCGTACCTTGATCGCATTATTTCTTCCTCGCAGGCTGGCTTTGTTAAAGGTCGTTTGATCACTGATAACGTCCTGTTAGCCCAAGAACTCGTTTCTCAGATAGACCGAAAGGTCAGGGGTTCAAACGTTATTTTCAAACTTGATATGGAAAAGGCCTATGATCGTATGTCATGGTTCTTCATCATCAAGGTTCTTCGTGCTTTCGGTTTTCCTGAAACTCTTATCGACTTAGTTTGGAGGCTCATTTCCAACTGCTGGTTCTCTGTTATCGTTAACGGTTCTGCCAATGGTTTTTTCAAAGCTGGTAGAGGTATCCGGCAGGGCGATCCTCTGTCCCCTTCTCTCTTCGTTATTGCGGCCGAAGCTTTCATTCGTGGTATTCACACATTGACGGTTTTTGGTCAAATTCAACGCTTTGGCATTCCGAGTAGATGTCCGCTAGTTTCTTCTCTGTCTTTCGCTGATGATATTGTCATTTTCTCTAACGGTTGCCGTTCCTCTGTTCGGCGCCTTCTTCGATTCATTCGTTTGTACGAAAGATGTTCGGGCCAATTAGTCAATTCGGCCAAGAGTTGCTTCGTTCCCGCAAAGGACATGGGTCCTTCTAGAGTATCGTGGGTCGAGTCCTTTTCTGGGTTCAGGGCTGCTTCCCTCCCTCTTCCTTATCTGGGCATTGTTCTATACAGAGGGAGGAAACTTAACGCCATTTTCGACCCCCTCTCGGACAAAGTTAGGGGGAGGATTATCCGGTGGAATGCATCTCTCCTGCCCCAGGCTGGTCGATTGGTGCTTATCCGATCGGTTTTGTGCTCTTTGGGTGTTCATATTTTCGCCGCTATGACCCCAACTTCCTCCTTCTTTCGTTCGTTCCGGTCGTTGGCTTCTTCTTTCTTCTGGGGTTCTAAGGGTGACGATCGTCGTCATCATTGGGTGTCTTGGGATGTTATCTGCCGGCCAAAGTGTGAGGGTGGGTTAGGGTTGCGTAATCCGAAGGACATTTGCTTGGCTTTCGCTTGCAAGTTGTGGAATAGGTTTGGGGCTAACGACTCCTTGTGGTGGCAATTTCTTCATGCTAAATACCGTAGACTGACTGATTCTGGATTTTCCGGTACTCCTTCCTTCGCGAGTGAGACTTGGAAGCATATGCAATCGGTCAAGGTGTTTGTCGACTCTCATAACGGCCTCTCCGGATGGGATGGTGGTCCGTTCTCTATTCGGAGGGCTTGGAACTCTGCTAGAATCCCATCGCCCGTTCTTCCTTTTTTTTCTTTCATTTGGGATGTCCGTATCCCTTCTAAAGTCTCTCTTCTGCTGTGGCGTTCCTTCCATAATGGACTCTCAGTTGATGTTAACCTTCAACGGATCGGCATTCCTTTTGTCTCTCGTTGCAGATGCTGCGGAAACGGGGAGACGGAGTCCGTGACTCATCTGCTTTTCGTCGGTTGGTGTGCCAGGTCTTGCTGGAACTACTTCGGGAATTTAGTGGGGGTTCGTGGTTCCATCAACTCTTCTACTGATTTGCTGTCCACTTGGTGGTGTCGTCGTGCTGGTCGTTCCCTTCGTTCTATTTTATTTCGGTTGATTCCTAGTCTGATTTGCTGGCACATTTGGTGTGCCCGGAATAAGGCAATTTTTGACGAAACTCCTATGAACCCTATATCTGTTATTCGAAAGGTTCGAGATGATGTTTACTTGGCATTTCGGGCCCGTCCATTCCGAGGTTCTGTCAACTATCGTTCTGGTCGTCTAGTGAATTTGTTATCAATCACCTGTTCTAGATCTTCTATTAGACAAGGTATCGGTTGATTGCCTTTCCGGAGACTGGTGGTTATGACTGTCCATACTCCTTCTAAGCCTCCTCCCCCCCCCCCTTTATTTCTCATGTTTAGGTTATTGCTTGTAGGTAGAGGCATTCTGGGGGTGTGATTCTCAGTCTGATCTTTGTTTGGAGCTTGATACGAGTTTTCTGTTGCTGCTTTTCGGGTTTCGGTATTTCTGGTATTGGATTGCTATCTGTTGATTCCTTCTAGTTCTTCTACCGGTGGTATCTCTTTTAGTAGCCCGCTATCTTTTTTCGGTGGTATCCATTCATCGAAACCGGACGGTGGCTTTGCCGGAGCACGTTTTCGATTTTGGTCGGACTAGGGGTTTTTGGACTTATTCAGGATTGCTTTGTGCCGGCTGGGAGACGTCTTTATGGTCCCTTTTGTTAGTGGTTTTTTTGTATTCATATTTTGGTTATTTCTGTGATCTGGTCTTGTATTCTTTCGTCTTTGTTCTTTGTCGGTTACCTGTCAGGCTTGTTGACAGCTTTTGGTGATGTTTATATATCTCTTTTACTAAAAAAAAAAAAAAAAAAAAAAAAAAAAGGTAATGTTTTTAATCTTTCTTGCTCGATTTCGACTATATTTATACACACAAAATCGAATCGAATCTTTACAGTGTGCTCGCGTTATTTCTGTTGTTGGTCGCTTTTGTTTTTCGATCTTATGCTTTCTGTTTTGCTTTGTGCTTTCGGTTTTGCTGTGTGCTCGCGAATTTTTTGAACACGCGCTAGCAAAACGAAATTAGGGTTTAATTTCGTTTCGCCTTCGCCGATAACGGTATGAAATAGCCGAGATTTCGGCGTTTCGAACGATACCTCATGCCTTGGTTTCTAGGTATAATAATAATAGTTATACATGGAAATAAGTAAATAATAATTGCACATTGAATATAACATATCATCGCAATATTTTAGTAAGTGCAGGAAAGAGTTTTTGATGCTTGTAATTAGACTTTAAAAGCAAACTATGCAATCTACCTACAGTGTGTGTCATTCTTACTCGGTAACTTAGAGACACCACATCCATTTGTCTCCATAATGCTTATGCATATGTTGATGTTTTATTTTGCATTTGAAATCAATGTTCTAAATACATGTGTATTACAGTCAAATTGATTAATACAACCCATGATGTTCTTACTAAAATGCTAAGCGCCAAAAAATGCTACATGTTGTAAAATTTCATAGAATTTGAATGCTGAAAAAAGTTTGTTCTTAATACATGTAGATTACATTTAATAGACAGATTACGCCTGCCAGTATTGTCTGTTATTCAAAAAATTGTTAATATTCAAAATCGGTTAATATTGGTTAACACAATCCATGATCTGCGTGATAAAAATTCTTTTTATGTATATTGTCTACAGTTCAGTTTTAAAATACCGATTACTCAAAATTTTGTTTAAAAACTGGTTACTAAATGTTTACTGCTCTTTTCTAAAATACCGATAACTTAAAATTTTGATTAAAAACCGATTACAATATAATTTCCAATATTTTGTTCAAGTCAAATGTTTAGAAATATCTGTTTAAATGTTAAGCGCTACAAAAAAAATACATGTATATTACATTCAACGTCGGTTAGTATAACCCATGATCTGCCTACTAAAATGCTGAGTGCTATACATAAATTCCAAAAAACTGAATTCTAAAAAAATTCTGAAGACATGCCGGTTACATTTAATAGGCAAATCGTGGATTATTACCCAGTTTGAAAACAGCTATCGAGTTGCTAGTACTTGAAATTTTATTCTTCAATATTTGTGCAGATGCTGAGCGGTACAAAAATTGTTCAAAAGACATGTATGTTACATTCAACGGTGGTGATGATATTATATTGAAAGTCCGCGGGTGCGGCACAGTGGAAAGTAGGCCTGGATTCTAGTAAAAAGACCCAGGTTCGATTCCTACCATGCGCTTCCCTATCATATAAAAATTTACCAGGGGGTATAGGGGCTTGGATCAGCGAACGGTTTTACTATACCCTCTTCAGGAGTTTACTGGTCCGCCGGGTTCTCTTGGGTTTTCAAAAAAAAAAAAAAATACATTCAACGGTGGTTCATACAACCCATGATGTACCTACTAAAATGCTAAGTGCTAAAAAAATGACGAGTGCTACAAATAAATTCGTAAAATATGAATACAAAAAAATACATGTATGTTACATTTAATAGGCAAATCATGGATTGTCAAGATTGTGTTAAAACTGAATAGCATAAATCAGTTCGATATGACGTATATTAAACAATAGTAAAGCAGAAGAATTTAAAGCTTTTCTATTAATTCTAGGAATTTCCTTCCATCTCCTTAATTCTTTCTATATATTTTATATTTTATTTTCTCTCTACATATTTTAGTTTCACATTCTCACAATTTATTGTTATTATGATTGTTACAATATTTCTACCGGTTCTCTCTTCTATCGTTAGAAATTAAGATTAAATTTTACAATTATATACAAATGTCTTCCAAACTTTTAATGTTATTTTACAATTAAGTCCATGTATATTAAATTTAGTTAGGTGATCTAAAATTTGAACTTTTTAAATAAACACAATTAACGAATAGTGGAAAATAGGCTGAAGGACAAACTTTGAAAAAAAATTAGGCTGAAGGACAACAAGTTTTATTTTTAGGCTGAAGGACAAACTTTGAAAATAATTAGGCTGAAGGACAATGCTAGGTAGAACTAGCATTTTGTATAGTGTAAAAACTGAATTAAATGCTAGTTAGAACTAGCATTTTGTATAGTGTAAAAACTGAATATAATGCTAGTTAAAACTAGCATTGTCCTTCGGCCTAATTTTTCTCAAAGTTTGTCCTTCAGCCAAAAAATAAATCTTTGTGTCCTTAGGACTAATTTTTTTATCAAAGTTTGTCCTTTTCCCTAATTACCTCTAACGAATATTCATTAATTGATCCAATAAAGTTTTAAAACTAACAATCCAATACATTCATATTGACAAAAATGGTAAAACTAATTTTTCATTCAAGCCCAAGTAGTTTTAAATTTCTGCAATTATATACAAACTATTGCAGTGTTCTACTAATATTCTATTATATCATTTTACAATCAAATGCCAACATTAAATAATTTTTACAATTATTTACAGATTTCTCCCAAGTTTTTTTATATTATTTTACATTCAAGTCCATGTATTTGAATTTATTAATTGATCTTGAATTTAATTTTTTTTAACTAAATCCAATTAACAAATATTTATTTATTAGAGGGAATTAGGCTGAAGGAAAAACCTGAGAACACTTTTAGTCTGAAGGACAGAAGTTTTAAAATTTAGCCTGAAGGACAAAAAATGATATATTCATATAGCATTACACATCCATAATGATATATTCATATAGCATTACACATCTATAATGCTATATACAACACAATTTTATAAGTTTCTGCATACACAAACAAGCAGTTGTGTAATGCTATATGAATATAGCATTACACATGTGCAATGCTATATGAATATATCATTTTTTGTCCTTCAGACTAAATTTTAAAACTTCTGTCCTTCAGACTAAAAGTGTTCTCAGGTTTTTCCTTCAGCCTAATTCCCTATATTTATTAATCTAATAAATCATAAAAAATGATAACCAATGTGTATACCGCATTTGTACTGACATAAATGGTAAAACTATATTTTCATTCAAGTCCATATAGTTTGATATTTTCACGGTTATAAACAAAATTATCTTTGATTCTTTTACATTTTTTTACATTTAAGTTCATAAAATTTCTTTCTTTCTAAAATTAGTTATTTAATACAAAGAAATATATTCTTTTTTCTTTCTAAAGTTGGTATTTCATTGCAAACGAATAAATACAAAAAAGTTTGTTTTCAAAATTGGTACATGATTACAAATATATATAACGTTTTTCCTTCATAAAATCGGTACGTCAAATGGACTTTTTTTATCATTATTAAATTATATTTTGTGAAGAATAACATTAAAATTATGCATAAGTGATGAATGTTTGTATTCTGTAATATTTAAAAAAGAATAAATAATTTCAATCAGTACATTTTTGTACAAATAGTTACATTTTAATTATTTATATTCTTAATCTAAGTTACTCAATGGACAAAAAATTTACCATATTTTGATTAGAAATATTTTTCTTTCATATTTTATCATCTTTTTTACATAAATGTTAAATATCTTTTGAAAAGTTTTATTGTAAAATAAAAATAGTAAGATAACAGTGGATTAAAAATCATTTTTTACATAAGTAAAATGACAATATTCCAGGCTTTATTTTCACTTAATATTTATTTTAGCAGTTAAATAAATATTTTTTATCACCCTGATAATGTCATATAATTAGTTTGATAAATATGCGCTGCAAAAACTATAATTGCATCTAAATACATTGAGTCTTTGATATTGCACTTCTATTTTTACGTATTTGTCGTCATTCTCTCACGTAATGTTTGAAATTTAATGTATACATCATTTATCTTTTAATCAAACATATTAAAATTCAAATGTCAATTTCAGAATATATATACATGAATATTTATTTATGAAATTTTATAAAAATATTAATTTCAAAATTTATTAAGAATACTTATTTTCATTTATTTTATTGATAAACAATGAACCGTAAAAGATAATAAATCGGTATATAACTCATTTTTTTCAGCAAAAATGATAATTTAATTTTTATTCAACAATAAAAATATACTAATGGGAGAATTAATTTAAAGGACAAAGATTTGTATATTTTTTGCCTCAAGGACACGAACTCAATATTTTTAACACAAGGACAAACATTCTTCTAACAATTATTCATAAGGACAGACATTTTTCAAAATTATTTATAAGGACAACAAAACTGCTACCGAGCTAAAACTGATACCTAAAAACTGCGACTGATAACTACGAACTGATACCTAAAAACTGTTATCAATAACTAAAAACTGATACCTACAGAAAGTTGTCCTTGAAGATAAAATATTGAAGGTCTGTCCTTAAGGCTAAAAAGCTGTGAAATTTTGTCCTTGACAATAATTTTCTGTATAATACTAATCTCGTAACAAAAATACATAGTTATAAATATAGTAATTTAAATTTACAAGTCATTTATCCTAACAAAATTCATCAGATATTGCACAATAAATTCAAAAACAATTACAGTATTATTTTTTTACAACATACCGTGTGCATCGCATGGGTTACACACTGGTTCCGAACATGCAAAAATTGTATTGAAACTGAAGCATGGAGCTGTAAATAAATTAGTATAATCTGAATACAAGAAGAAGAAAAATCTAAATACTATGTGTTACATTTTATTGGCAGATCATGGATTGTAAAAATTGTGTTAAAATTGAATAGCATAAATCAATTTGATATAAAATTTTGAATATGATCAAATTGTGTTAAAGCTGAAGCACACAAATACTGTGACATTGACAGTTGTTTTTAAACTAAGTAATACTGAACAGAAATCAATCCCACATTCAAGTACTAAAGGGCAAGAAATTTGTTCTAATGCTGAATAGTAAACATCAACCCCATACGATATGAAACCTGAGATTAGATCCATACCTGCAGGATCAATGTTAAGTGCCGACAGTAACGTCAGTCCGAAGCGGGCTTGGTGTGGTGGGGTCAATCCTTTTGTTGTGATAATGGCATCAATGGATGTGGGGTAACCGGCGTCAGTGGGTTTAGGGTAAATAGGTGATTTGGGGTTAGCAGGCATGAAGGATTGAGGGGTAATAGGCGATTCAGAGGTAATAGGCTTGGTTGAGGCGTCGATCGATATAAAGTTAGCAGGCGGCTTTCGATTTTGCAGGCGTGATGGACTTTCCTGATGGAGATAGGCTTGGATGATACATCGTTTTTGTGTGTATGTTAGCGGAGGAAGAAGGGAATCGGGCAATGGAAGTAGCGTCTAATGAAACGGGATATGAGTCAGCTTGGTTGATGTTGAACGGGGGACGGGAACGTGCGTCAGCCTCAATCGTAATTTCCAACAGATTAAGCACGTAGCAAATTAGGGTCGTTATTATTAGTAGAGATATTTCAATCCCATGTTATATATTTAATTGTCGATATGGTGTGAATTTAAATATAATATGACGGCTGTGAATTAATAAATTGATCAAAGAGTTTTTGCCCAAATGCCATAACCATATATCCTTTGACAAAAATTTATTCTCTTCATTCTATTATAGGTAACAATGCTAATAAGTCTAAGGAGTAAGAAGAGCAATCCAAAATTAAATTTAAGCTTCAATTTGTTCTAAAAATAGAGTTATAAACAGTTTTTTCTTCACCTAGCTGAGTAATATTATGACCTTTAGGTTCATATTATATGTTTGTGTACTATTTATGATTACTATAAACAAGTTTCCATGATATTATAAAGAATCAACATGAAATATGTCGAAAATGGTTAAGATAATGGCCAAATTGAAAGTAACCTCCTTCAAACGAACTAAAATTTGGATATGGTGTTTATACTGTAAATTTAGATATAGTTTTTAAACTCCACATTATTTTTCATAATCAAGTTAATTGTAACGATTTTTTTAATGTGACAAAAAGTAATTATTTTAGTAAAATAAAGATTTTTTTTTAAGTATTAGAAACTAATATTTTGATCTTAAACTTTTAATGGAAAGAAATGAGAATATTTTAGATTTCTATAAATATTTTAGAAACGTTCCATAATTTTCTTGATCGATATGAATTAAACGGTGTGATAATGGATTGCCATAATCAACAAATTATACAAGGAGTTAATTAATGAGGATAATTTATGAATATAATAGGCCTTTTCTGTATAGAAATTCAAAAATAATTTTGTTTAATAAAAAGTGTAATGAATATTGCAAGGGACCGCGGATTAAGGATCTTAAGGCTAATTTAACACTAAAGAGGAGATGAATAGTGTTTAATGGATTTTAAGATTTATATGAACTAATTTAAAATTATGACACAAACAAATGCAAAAATTAATCACAGAACAATCACAGAATCAAATACAGATGCAGAAAGTAAATAAAAAGCAGTAAAGGGAAAGAACAAACCTGATTTTATACTGGTTCAGAGTTACCCTACATCCAGTCTTGTACCAAGGCAAACCACCTCATAAGATTTTTATTATACCAATGTCGAGATTACATTCTTCAATTTCTAAAGGCCTTAAGGTACCCTCCCGTCTCACGAGTCTGGGGCAAACTCTCTAGATTTACGGGCCACAAGATTACCCAATTGATTTTCAGGCACAACCACACCTTATAGAGAGACTCGATAAACTTTTGATTACAAATTGATCATATAACTCTGAATAGCACTTTGATCTTCGAGAGAGGGCAGAGAATCAAACAAGAATGAGATTCTAATTTGATTCCTTTAAGAATTTGGCAGAATTTCGGCACGATCTTAAAAATATGAAAATGATAGAATATGGATTTGTGGAGAAGAAGAAGTAAAGAAAATATGAAAATAGTTGGTTAAAAAAAATCGCTTGTGAAGGCTATTTATAAAGCACCAACGGCCAAAACCATTCGCGAAGAGATCTAAACGAATAGAGACTTCTTTTGAAAATTGAAACTTTTGAATTCAACGGCCACCATATCTACATGGGGTATCCTATGATGTCGACATCCCTATGTATTATGTAATTTTTTTTTGAAAATGGAGTTTAAAACAAGAGTTTATTTTTAAAACAAAAACAAAGAATATTTTAAGGCCAAAGTATCTTTTTGAAAATCATTTGAAAGATAATTTTTAAGGCTAAAACATTTTGAAAAGTAGATTTGAAAACCATTTTGAAGTAGTTTTGCAAGCTTTTTCCTGCAGAATATCTCATCACATCAGGACTCGAGAACTTATACAAAACCAGGATGTTCGTGGGTTTGTGAGCCACTTGTCGTAGGTTTGTAAGCTACTTGTCGTGGGTTTGTAAGCCACTAAGAAGCTAGAAATGGATTCCAACCCAAATGAAATTTGAAATGAAGATTTTCATGCTATTATGAAGTTTTAACATAAAACTAGGCACATATCTTGAAATATTAATCCTGGTACTCTAGAGTCTTCAATCTTGAGTCTTTATATTGATCAGTCTTTAGTAATCACTACCTGCATACACACACACACACATATACATACATACATACATACATATATATATATATATATATCCTGCATATACATATCTATCTAGACAATAGTGTTAGTATATATTTTATAATAAGATAAGTTAAAATGGTTGTTGTCATCAAAACAAACATCTCAGTTCCTACTAATCTCCCCCTTTTGATGATGACAACCTGTATTTATAAAATATACTTGTCATACCATAACTCCCTCTTACTCCATAACTCCTCCTTACTCCAAGCCAACAATTATTTTATAACTTCTCCCCCTTTGCCATCAACAAAAACTTCTTAAAAATCCCTGAACTTGTTATTAGATAATCAACCATAATAAAATAGGGCAAACCATATATAAGTTAAGTGCAAAGTGTGGTCATAAGTGTAATCCAAAAAGTAAATCAATCATCAACCAATCATATTTACAGTAATTATTCAATCCAAACATATATACAAACCATACCAAATAACTTAAGTCAATCAAGTTTAAACATACCAATCAAATTAAACAATAACATACAGAATGACAAGACATTCATTGGTACTTCCACCCATCCATCTTCTCCAAAGATAGGATCTGCTTTAATGGCATCACATTCTTCTTTATCTTTGTCGAAAGTGACTTGTGGATTTCCTTCGAGATCGTCCTTGTTAAGGGCTGAGATCATCCAACGAAGAGCTTCAAAATGTCTCTCTTGCTCATCGATTATCTGTATTTGACTCAATTCTAAGTGACGCTGATTATGAAGTATGACTGTAAGAATATTCTTGAAGAAAGTGAGAGTTTCTTCAAGATAATCACTTAGATTCTTAATCGGAGAAACCATAAATCAAGAAATATGAAGAACTATGAAAGAGAGTGATTAGAGATGAAGTTTGACAATTTATTCTGAAAGAATCAGATATAAATAGGGGTAGAAAGACGTTTGAAATAAATAGACACAAGTTAGTTACATGAAATTAAAATTTGAAAGTCTAACTAGTTTCTGCCCGTTGGATGTCGACATGGGGGGATGGTGTATGTCGACAAGCCTCTTCTTAAAATGACATTTTGCTTTTTTTTGAATATTATGAACAAATCTACTAAACTAAAATTTGCATAATATAAAAACAAGCAATTATAGAGACAAGTGAAGTTGAATAACGGGAAATGAAAGATTCCATTAATAATTCTAGTCAACAATATATAAGATAATATAATATTAACTAAAGTAAAGAAAATACAAAGATAGAAATTAAGATAACATGAACTAAAACTAGTTAGATGTAACAACCTGATATTTTCAGCCATTCACATCCACACATGTCGGACTTGAATCGCTCAAAATACCGCATTGTAAATAAATTTGGAGCAAATGAAATACAAATCACAGAATCACAGACACAGAAATATCAGAATAGCTCGCAGCGGAAATTTAAAATACCATAGTAGTTCATGAAGCTACTATAACAGATTCTCAAACCAAATACATAATACAGTTTGAAAATAACATAATAGAAATCCCAAATACATAGTAGTTCACTAATACATGAGATAAACTAGAATAGCTGAAACGGAAGTAGATATAAATGTAGATAAGCAGAAACTCCAGCAAAAACCAGCTCTAGAAAGAGAATCCAAAGTTGTGAATACTCAGGCTGACCTGAGCGTAAAGTAAAACACAAAACACTCGAGCCAGGACATATATACTTATATAATGTAAACTAACTCAAGTGAACTGTAGTAATGTACAATAACTTAAGCTATAAATTAAATACATCCCGTGGTAAAAATTTCAAAATGGTTTTTTATACTTCGAAATCAAATATCATTTCACAATTCAATATCGTTCAAAAATCCATTTCAAAATATCAAAATATCATATCTTCCAAACTACATTCATTTATTTAAAATACCATTTCAACACACATTCAAAATAGTTTATATTTCAGAACAAATTACTTCATTTAAATCATAAATTGAAGTTATTATATTTAATAATTAAATTATTAAATTTCCAAAATTTTAATCTTTCAAAACTCATTTATTCACTTAAATTTATTAAACAATGAAAATTCAACTTTCGCAGCATTTAGAAAATGCTACAGAAAGTTACATTCAAACCATTCAATTTACAAACGACAGCATTTAAAATGCTGTAATAAGGTTACATTAATTTCAAATAAAACTTAGTTAAATTCAACAATTATAGAACTTACAAAATGCTTTAATAGCCTTTAATTAAATTTAGCTATTTAGTTCATTTCTATCAACTACAACATTTACAAATGTTGTATTATCATTTACTTTAGAAATAATAGCATTTCGAGAATGCAGTTAATTAACTTCAAAAATTCAATATAATTTCACAAACAATTATATTTTTCATCTAAACCATTTCAAACTTATAAAATCGTTTATTTTTACTTTTATAACTATCAATTACTTTTCCTTAAATTCATGATTTTATAAAGTTAAAAATTCCCATTCAAAAATCAATATTTAATAATAATACACTTATTAAATTCCAACATTCAATTTCAATTCATATAATTAAATTTTTAACTTAACACTTAAGTTCAAATTTCAAAATATAACTTATTTTACATTTTATTTACTTAACTTCAAAAAATTAATTTTTAAACAAAATTCACAATTTTCCAATTTAAGTTATATTTCAAAATTCAACTCAATATTCATTTATTTCACATTTAACTTATTCAAAATCCATTAATATATTATAAAAATCACTTAAATTCATTTAAATTCAAAATAATATAAATTTATCATATTTTCATATTTAATTTAAATTTCATTGATCACCAATTTAAAATTTCCAAAATAACTTACATTTCAAATTTTCTACCTTTACCATTAATTTATTTCACTTATAAATTTTCAGAAAACAAAAAATACTTTATAAAAATCATTTTTAACAAATTTTTAAATCAAAATATTATAATAATTACATTTCAAACATATTTTAAAATTTTTAGAAAAATATAATTTAACTACGGGTCTGTATATAAATTTCTAGCCTAGGTAAAGTGATACGGGCAATATATCATTCCAATCCATAATTTACAAAGAACCCGGGTTTTATTATTTCAAACCCGCAGTCCCAAGTAAATGAAAAAATATGAAAATCGCTCGGGCCTATCATTTCAGCCCATAACGATTTTCCCTTATTCTAAAGTCCGTTCGGGTATGTATCATTTCAACCCACAGTGATTCTAATCTAAAGGGAACTTACCGTGTGATAAACTGATATAAACAACACAACAGCATAATATAACAGTAACATATGATATAACAGGTGTTTAAGCATGGATGAACATCATATAATCATAACATAGCAGGTGTAACATGATGGTGCATTTTACAGATTCACAAGTGATCAATTTACTAGTTATATAGGTACACATTGTCTGGTGAGAATAACTCACTGGTTTAAGTTGGAGACACACCAACGAATGCACAAAAGAGATCCACACAAGCACGATAGCACGATAGCAGGACAAGATATTTTTTGAGTAAGAGAGGCAAAGTATCAATTCCTTTGTAAACAAATCAAACAAAATAATATAACGAATATAAGCTCTCAATTCAAATACGATTAAATTTAGCTAGAAATAACCGCACAAATCAAAGCAGAATTGCTTTGCACTTGCTTCCAGCATACATTAGACTCGGCCATAGGTGTAGTATAAGGCTAAGGAAGGTTTTTGGACCAGGTTTGGGTTGGGTATGGTCGGCCTAACATAGGTTAACATAGTGCAAAAGTGGACATGCTTGAAACAACACAACAATCAAGCTACACATGGTTTTCAAGGCACTACAAAGCTCGGTCAAGGCCACTATGGGCACGGCTTTCACCGTGGGGTCCAAGTGATGACATGGAAGAGGGTCCAGGTGGAACTGGAGGTGGTGGAGGGGGAGATGGCGGCGGCTATGGGGTGTGGAAGGCGGTGGATTTGATTGTATGCTCGGCTACGGACAAAAGGTTGGAGTTTTGGTATTTTTGTGGTGGATAATCAACTTTGGTGGCTCGGCTTGGGGTTATCCAGAGAGGAGGTGGTGATGGTGATGTTTTTCAGGTGGCGGTGGAGGTGGCAGGGCTTGTGGTGGAGGTGGCCGAACCTAAAGAGAGAAGAGACAAATGCAAAAACCACGAATTCAAGCAATAAAACTAAGGAAAATAAATGAATTTTCTACCAATTCCTTTGAGCAAGTAGAGGCCGATAATTTTCTTCAGGAATGAGAAAAAAGAATGTACGTGAATGATAAAAGTGATGCGCGGCTGAAAGATGTGAGGAGTAATGTCCAATTGAATGAAAAGTTAGGTTAAAAATGTGAAAAAGTGGAATATAAAAGGCCTTAGGAAACCAAAAGTCATAACATTTTCAAATTTCTTTTATTTCTTTTTAATAAGTTTAAATAACTTAAAATAATTATAATTTCAGTTTAAATTTCAAAAATATAACAAAAATATAAAATATAAACAAATAATTACTAATTATATAAGATAAAAATCAGAAAATAGCACAAAAATGAAAACTAGTCTAGAAAATTTGAAAATAAACAGAATAAATTTTGGAAAAATTATATGGACTTGGAAAAAATGTTTAAAAATAAAGATAATAACATAAAATAAAAATGCATTCAAAAATAAATAAATATAATTTAAATGAAGAAAATGGCAGAAAAATAGAAAATAGCCTTTAAAAATAGGAAATAAATGCAGTAAATTTTGGAAAAATTATAACATCACTTTAAAATGCTTTAAAAAAAACATATATCTAACATGTCATATTACACATATTAGCACATGATAGGCCAAATAAAATATTATTTATATAATTTAAAATAGACAATTTTATTAAATAAATCAATTTACATACAATATTGTAAAAAGCATAACTTTCACAATACAAATCGGATTTCAGCGAAACGAAAAGTAGTATTCTTGAATTTTAATATATTTCCATAACAAGGGATAAAATTCAAAAATTAAAATATTTAAATTTTAACTTTAAAAGTCAAAGTTTGACCAGATTGACCAAAATCCACATTTTCTGAAAATATCCTATTTATTCAGGTTTGAAATTATAATTCACACAAAGTTCAAAATATACTCTTAAAATAACAAAATTTATTCATTTTAATAATATAATAAAGTTTTTAAATTAGGAGTTTCAATTTAAACAATTAAAATAATCACAAAATACTGGTTTGTTACACTCTCCCCCACTCAACTCTTTTCGTCCTCGAAAAGAACGAACAAGAAAATAAGGAAAAGCAAGATAAGAAAAAACAATAGTACCTAAAACAAATCCGGATTCGAAGCACGAATGCTCTCCTCCGTCTCCCAGGTACATTCTCAATCATCAGTACTTACATAGTACTTTGACCAGATTAATAGATTTCCTTCTGAGCTGCTTCGTACCTCTGTCGAAAATACGAAGTGGCTTCCTCTCAACAGTCAGATTAGGCTCAATATCCAAACTATCAAGAACAGAAGGCTGAACAATAAGAGATGGATCATGAAGATGATGTCGAAGATGCGAGACATGGAATACATCATGCACTCCAGAAAGTTACTCGGGCAAATCTAAACGATAAGCCAAAGAACCAATTCTTTCCACAAATGCGAAAAGGACCCTCAAAAAGTAAGAAGAAGGTAGGAATAGCTAGAAGGGGAAATAAATTGAAAGATAAGGATGAACTATTATTTTAAAACCATTTAAATTTCAATTTAAAATTTTTTATTTAACATTTTAAATATTTTATAATATGATGAATAGTCATTTGATTCAATTTTAATAGTTCGAAGTAAACAATATTTAAAACATTTTTAAATTGTTTAGACAAATAAAATATAAGCTCAAAATATCCTTTATATAATATACTTTATCAAAATACTTTTATAACTCGATGTCTTAACAAGTTTACTTTCGTTCCTGTAGACTCTGGCAATGCGTTGATCAGGCGCAAAGCTAGAATTCTCCAGGTGCTTAGTAGACTTGTTTCAACACCCAGTCAAAATACTGGAAAACCTTTTAAAAACAGATATGGAAAGTACAATCCAAACAAATCAACCACACCAAAACATTTGTCTAACCATGGATCGCAGATACACAATGGTTACACCTGAATCCCCCAGGAAACAATCCGTATCCGTAAGCTTTCTCAGCGCTGCGAGTTATGCCATGATGACTAGTAGAGTGCCGGATACACAATGGTTACGCCTGGATCCCTCAGGAAACAATCCATACCCCTAGGCCGTCTCAGCCAGGCAGTTCCGCTACTAATACGACCTACATAGATTGCAGGATACACAATGGTTACGCCTGGATCCCCCAGGAAGCAATCTGTACCCCTACGCCAAATCAGCCAGGCAGTTGCGCTATGCAGTCACGCTCGTAAGACCATGGAGATTGCCATGGAATTCGATGGACACTCGAGTATCATATCCGAAAAACCCAAATCAGAGAAAATAATATCGATAGAATGAATCCACAGTGTGGCCACAAAGCGGATATCAAGCAGAAGGCACTTTCCATATCTTTACATTGAAAATATGTATCATATAGTACCTTTCAAAATCGCTTTCAAATATCATACTCGTATAAAATCCATTATATATAAGATACCATATCAAATCGAATATTTTTCAAATCCATAGTATATCAAATCACACTTATATAAACTTCGATTATATAAGATTTGAATTTACAAATTGAGTATGAGTACCTTTTCAAATCAACAGTTCTCAAATCAATTTCATACTTCTACAAATCAATTTTATACCTATACAAATCCATTTTATAAAAGTTCGATAACTCCCAAATCACAGTATTTAGTAAAACAAGGTTTTCAATTTTAGTTCCTTTCAATATCAATACAGTTTCAAAATCATATATGATTTCGCCAAATCATTTCTTCCTAATTACATATATTCAGTTTCAAAGTTTCTTAAAACGATAGATTTAGAAAATAATCAAATTTCCAAATCAACGAAATTTAGGTCAAACAAATTCATTTCCATTTCAAACATATATTCACTTTCAAAAATCATAATACTTCCAAAGTTATAAATCTTTCGAAACCAAAATACTTGAAATCATTGCACTTTGAAAATTATAACTTTTCGAAATCGTACATTAGAAATCATAAAACATTCCTTTAATTCTTTACATTTCATGAATTTATTCGATTAAACCCAAATCTAAAATGTCCAACTTTACTTCAATTCAAACCATCAGTTTCAATTCAATTTAGTTTTCCAACAAAACCATTTCAAATATAATCAAATTTCGAATAAAGATTTGATCCATAAAATAAACTGTTCAATCTTAAATATATTCCAAAGCTTAAATATACCATATTTCGAAACTAAATTTTATAATTTCACATATCTCAAATTTTACTTCATTATTACTTAGTTTTGAAATATTTATTTCATAAATCCATCATTTTTAAATAAACTCAAACTACAAGTAAACCCAATATCCTTTCATACAAACATAAACTTCAAATATTCATTTATCCAAATCAATTATCATTTCAAATTCACATTCTTTATCAAAATATATATTAAATCATTTCCAAATCATTTCAATCATCAAAATACCTAAATGGTTGCAAAGTTTAAAACCATCTCTTTTTAAAACCTTCAAACTATTTATTTCTATATGAAAAATCCAATTTACCATTGGAAAGATTATTGTTCTGTGTAAATACTTTATTCAAACATTTCAAATCTATATTTCTTACCAGTATAATTCAACATAGTCTTATTTACTTCACTCAACAAATAGTTTCAAACTTATATAAATCATATTACTTTATACATTAATCATACAAAACTCAATCTATATTCTTTATCACATACCCTATACCATTCAAAATTACTTAGCTTTGAAAAGTTATCCTTGATTTGGAAGTGCTCGAACCTTTAAAATAGTCAAAGAAATCATATTTTCAATCTAAGAGTTGGAAATCACCAACAAATCAGTAAACCAATTCCAATAGATAATGTTATACTAAAACAAATCCGAATCTCAAGGACTGAACACCGGCTTACTTTAAATCATTTCAAATACACACACACACACACACACACACACACACACACATATCTTTCGAAAATCAAATCATACTTCAAAATCTGAAATTAAAATTGGTTTCACAAAATCACTCACATAGAAAAGCTACTAGAGTGGCCTCTCCCCCACTCAGAAACTCGAAAATCAATGTCGATAATGCATGCATTCATCACCGAAATTATTTTCCAGCGACATAAGTGGGTTCTAGACTCTTATTTTCTTGAAACTTCTTTGAAATCACTTCGAAATCAGTGGGATTAGTTCGAATACATTTGACACATTTTTATTCGAAAAAATATCTTTAAATCATATTATAATTATATATTTCCAAAATCGTAAAACCGATTTCAAAACACTGGAGTTCGATTCCTCGAAATTTAAATTCGAAAAAACCTTCAGTTATAAATCATTTTTCTTATAAGTCAAATTCTTATAAAATTTTCAAAATTTCAAATCCTTTGAAAACTTCAAATTTTCAAAGAAAGAAAATATATATAATCCATATCGAAAACATTTCACTTTCATATATAAAATGGGGTCTCTCTTATCAAAATAATAATTTCGTTGTATGCACAAATTCCAAAATAGAACCAAACACAAATTTTCAAAGAATGTTTCAAGGATAGATTTCAAACAAACAGAGATTCAAATTTAGAGGACTCTAATCAGATAGAATTCTGGTTTGAAGATAAGCTCGAACGAAGATAAGATAATTTAATTACCAAACAGAAGATGGATAAGCCTTTATAAATAGCGGGCAACCTTAACCGGGTCAACCGTGACTTCAGGAATATAACCAATGCGGAAATCTAAGGCAAATCGACATTCGATCGCCATAGATAGAATCCAGGTATAGCATGAGATAGATAGCATCGTAAACCGAGGATATAGAAATCTTCGATGAATCAATGCCAATTGTAAAGGAGTTTCACCCCTTTACAAATCAATCAAAGATTGGCAGAATCACCGATCTTTAGAGAGGTCATTCCAAAGTGGAATTACGGAATGCCCCAAAATCAAAAGGATAAAATAGGAAGGCAAGACTGGATTTCAGAACAAGTGGGAGGGTTCCAAAGTTCAAGGAATCCTAATCGATAAGAATCCTAACCAAGAGATTTCTAACAAGGTGGATACAGAAGGAATGAAGCTTAGAAAATCTTGGTTTCAAAATAAGAAGATTTTTATACCCAAATAATCTTTGAAAATACTTTAAAATCGTTTGGAAATCATTTTATACTTCGAAAATACGTTCCCTCACAAAGAAAGGATTCTGAGATTGATTTCACTCATTCTAGGGTATTTCTACCATATCTCTAATGAGTTTTTGCTCCACAGGCTATGGTTTGCCTAAAACTAAAGCTCTGATACCAACTACAGCAACCTGATATTTTCAGCCATTCGCATCCACACATGTCGGACTTGAATTGCTCAAAATACCGTATTGCAAATAAATTTGGATCAAATGAAATACAAATCACAGAATCAGACACAGAAATATCAGAATAGCCCGCAGTGGAAATTTAAAATACCCCAGTAGTTCATGAAGCTACTATAACAGAGTCTCAAACCAAATACATAATACAGTCTGAAAACAACATAATAGAAATCCCAAATACATAGTAGTTCACTAATACATGAGATAAACTAGAATAGATGAAACAGAAGTAGATATAAATGTAGATAAGCAGAAACTCCAGCAAAGACCAGCTCCAGAAAGAGAATCCAAAGCTGTGAATACTCAGGCTGACTCGAGCGTAAAGTAAAACACAAAACACTCGAGTCACGGCATATATACTTATATAATGTAAACCAACTCAAGTGAACTGTAGTAATGTACAATAACTTAAACTATAAATTAAATACATCCCGTGGTTAAAATTTCAAAATGGTATTTTATACTTCGAAATCAAATATCATTTCACAATTCAATATCGTTCAAAAATCTATTTCAAAATATTAAAATATCATCTCTTCCAAACCACATTCATTTATTTAAAATACCATTTCAACACACATTCAAAATAGTTTATATTTCAGAACAAATACTTCATTTAAATCATAAATTGAAGTTATTATATTTAATAATTAAATTATTAAATTTCCAAAATTTTAATCTTTCAAAAATCATTTATTCACTTAAATTTATTAAAACAATGAAAATTCAACTTTCGCAGCATTTAGAAAATGCTACAGAAAGTTACATTCAAACCATTCAATTTACAAAAGACAGCATTTAAAATGCTGTAATAAGGTTACATTAATTTCAAATAAAACTTAGTTAAATTCAACAATTATAGCACTTACAAAATGCTATAATAGCCTTTAATTAAATTTTGGCTATTTAGTTCATTTCTATCAAATACATCATTTACAAATGCTGTATTATCATTTACATTAGAAATAATAGCATTTCGAGAATGCAGTTAATTAACTTCAAGTATTCAATATAATTTCACAAATAATTATATTTTTCATTTAAACCATTTCAAACTTGTAAAACCTTATATTTTTACTTTTATAACTATCAATTACTTTTCTTTAAATTCATGATTTTATAAAGTTAAATTCCCATTCAAAAATCAATATTTAATAATAATACACTTATTAAATTCCAACATTCAATTTCAATTCATATAATTAAATTTTTAACTTAACACTTAAGTTCAAATTTCAAAATATAACTTATTTTACATTTTATTTACTTAACTTCAAAAAATTAATTTTTAAACAAAATTCACAATTTTCCAATTTAAGTTATATTTCGAAATTCAACTCAATATTAATTTATTTCACATTTAACTTATTCAAAATCCATTAATATATTATAAAAATCATTTAAATTAATTTAAATTCAAAATAATATAAATTTATCATATTTTCATATTTAATTTAAATTCCATTGATCACCAATTTAAAATTTCCAAAATAACTTACATTTCAAATTTTCTACCTTTACCATTAATTTATTTCACTTATAAATTTTCAGAAAAAAATAATACTTTACAAAAATCATTTTTAATTAAGTTTTAAATCAAAATATAATAATAATTACATTTCAAACATATTTTAAAAATTTTAGAAAAATATAATTTAACTACGGGTCTGTATATAATTTTGTAGCCTAGGTAAAATGATATGGGCAATATATCATTTCAACCCATAATTTACAAAGAACCCGGGTTTTATCATTTCAGATCCGCAGTCCCAAGTAAATGAAAAAATTTGAAAATCGCTCAGGCCTATCATTTCAGCCCATAACGATTTTTCCATATTCTAAAGTCCGTTCGGGTATGTATCATTTCAACCCATAGTGATTCTAATCTAAAGGGAACTTGCAGTGTGATAAACTGATATAAACAACAGAACAACATAATATAACAGTAACATATGATATAATAGGTGTTTAAGCATGGATGAACATCATATAATCATAACATAGCAGGTGTAACATGATGATACATTTTACAGATTCACAAGTGATCAATTTACTAGTTACATAGGTACACATTGTCGAGTGAGAATAACTCACTGGTTTAAACTAGAGACACAACAACGAATGCACAAAAGAGATCCACACGATCACGATAGCACGACAAGATATTTTTTGAGTGAGAGAGCCAAAGTTTCAATTCCCTTGTAAACAAATCAAACAAAATAATATAACGAATATAAGCTCTCAATTCAAATACGATTAAATTTAGCTAGAAATAACCGCACAAATCAAAGCAGAATTGCTTTGCACTTTCTTCCAGCATACATTAGGCTCGGCCATAGGTGTAGTATAAGGCTAAGGAAGGTTTTTGAATCAGGTTTGGGTTGGGTATGGTCGGCCTAACATAGGTTAACATGGTGCAAAAGTGGACATGCTTGAAACAACATAACAATCAAGCTACACATGGTTTTCAAGGCACTACAAGGCTCGGTCAAGGCCACTATGGGCATGGCTTTCACTGTGGGGTCCAAGTGATGACATGGCAGAGGGTCTAGGTGGAGCTGGAGGTGGTGGAGGGGGAGATGGTGGCGGCTATGGGGTGTGGAAGGTGGTGGATTTGATTGTATGCTCGGCTATGGAAAAAGGTTGGAGTTTTGGTATTTTTGTGGTGGATAATCAACTTTGGTGGCTCGGCTTCGGGTTGGCCAGAGAGGAGGTGGTGATGGTGATGTTCTCAGGTGGTGGTGGAGGCGGCAGGGCTTGTAGTGGAGGTGGCCGAACCTAAAGAAAGAAGAGACAAATGCAAAAACCATGAATTCAAGCAATAAAACTAAGGAAAAGAAATGAATTTTTTACCCATTCCTTTGAGCAAGAAGAGGCCGATAATTTTCTTCAGGAATGAGAAAAAAGAATGTACGTGAATGATAAAAGTGATGTGCGGCTGAATGATGTGAGGAGTAATGTCCAATTGAATGAAAAATTAGGTTAAAAACGTGAAAAAGTGGAATATAAAAGGCCTTAGGAAACCAAAAGTCATAACCTTTTCAAATTTCTCTTATTTATTTTTAATAAGTTTAAATAACTGAAAATAATTATAATTTCAGTTTAAATTTCTAAAATATAACAAAAATATAAAATATAAATAAATAATTATTAATTATATAGGATAAAAATAAGAAAATAACACAAAAATGAAAACTAGTCTAGAAAATTTGAAAATAAACAGAATAAATTTTGGAAAAATTATATGGACTTGAAAAAATATTTAAAAATAAAGATAATAATATAAAATAAAAATGCATTCAAAAATAAATAAATATAATTTAATTAAATATAATTTAAATGAAGAAAATGGCAGAAAATAGAAAATAGCCTTTAAAAATAGGAAATAAATGCAGTAAATTTTTGAAAAATTATAACAATACTTTAAAATGCTTTAAAAATAAAAAGTATATCTAACATGTCATATTACACATATTAGAACATGATAGGGCAAATAAAATGTTATTTATGTAACTTAAAATAGACAATTTTATTAAATAGATCAATTTACATACAATATTGTAAAAATCATAACTTTCACAATACAAATCGGATTTCAACGAAACGAAAAGTTGTATTCTTGAAATTTAATATATTTTCATAATAAAGGATAAAATTCAAAAATTCAAATATTTAAATTTTAAATTTAAAAGTCAAAGTTTGACCAGATTGACCAAAATCCACATTTTCTGAAAATATCCTATTTATTCAGGTTTGAAATTATAATTCACATAAAGATCAAAATATACTATTAAAATAACAAAATTTATTCATTTTAATAAATATAATAAAGTTTTAAAATCAGGAGTTTCAATTTAAATAATTAAAATAAACAATTAAAATAATCACAAAATACTGGGTTGATACATTAGATGAATATGAAGAAGATGATAGTCCAAGCTTTCTACTAATTTTCGCGTAGAACTTGTCATTTTTAGTGGAAATCTTATCCATTTTCTTACTCGTTGATCTTTTAAGTGTCTTTTGATTTTCCATTATAATTTTTTGATTATTGAGAATGGTCTTGTTGGATGGATTAGCGGGATTAGTAGGATGTTCAATACTTTTTAAGGAGGTTTCTTGATCTTCCTCTTCCTCCTCTTCAATTTACATTCCTTCTTCTTCTTCTTCCTCCTCCTCCTCTTCTTCTTCTTCCATTTCTTCCATCTCTTCATGAGCAAGTCTCTCTTCCTTTTCTGTAAGCGTTTCATATGGTTGAAACATTAATGGAATTTGCACAAGGGAAATGTTTCCATGGTTGAACACTTTTCTAGTTATAAATTCTTCCCTTCTGAAATCAACTCCAAAGTAATTAAAAATCCGGATGAGAAAAATTTCATGATAATGTGTTTTCACCCATAGTAAAATTATTGGGCTTTAGCTCGTCCAAAATAACTTGAGCCCAATTAATACCATAATTTTCAAAAATTGCAAAAAGATCTTTGCAAACTTTTAAATTCGGGTTATTATAGTTTCCCGATCTTGGTATAAGAGCGTATTGGATAAGAAGATTAACAATTCTTGCTTTTGGATGAAAATGATGATTTTTGAATTCGAAATTGTCATCCCCTTCAAAGATGTGATGGAATGTCTCTCGATCATTTTCATTGATTTGAAATCCTGAGAGGTTCATTCCATTCATACAGGAAAAATAAAAAATAATGTAAATGCATACCTATTTTTAAATCCATACTCCTATCATCTTCTAATTCATGAATAGCAGTGAAACACAGATTTGAATTATCCGTCTTCTTTTCATCATCACTGGATGATGAGTCTGAGTCATTAAGAATTGTTGTGAATGCTTTCTTTCTTTTCCTTGACGAGTCATTATTTGAATGGAACAACTGTTTATCTGGATACAGACAATCTTTTCTATAATGCCCGACCTTATTGCAATTGTAGCATCTATCATTGGTGACGTTCTCCGTATTATTTCTGGAATTCCTTTGATCATTTCTTTTGTAATTATTCATTTTTCTATATTTTAGGAATTCTAGGAAATTTCTTGTCATGAAGGCAATCTCCTCATCATTGTTGCATTGAATGCTAATGACTTCTTTTTTTAACCTTATTCTCTCTTCTTCCATGCAGTTGAATTTCATAAGACATCAGATTCCCAATCAATTCTTCTATTTTCATGAGATTGATATCATTTGCTTCTTCGATTGCAAGGTCTTTTAATCCCATTCTGGAGTAAGTGATTTTGGAATTTTTCTAACTTGGCCTTCCTACAAAAAGCTTTTTCCCAGTGCAATTAGTGAATGAACAATATCCTGAAATCGACAATACATGTCAAAAATGGACTCATTTACATGCATTTTAAGCAATTGAAACTGATTAGTTAATATGGAAATTTTAGTCTGTTTAAGTTTTCTTGTTCCTTCATGAGTAACTTGCAAAGTTTTCCAGATTTCAAATGCAGTCTTAAAAACAGACACTCTATTAAACTCATTCCTATTTAGTGAACAAAATAATATATTCATGGCCTTTGAGTTATTTTGTGCAACACCCTTTTGCTCAACAGTCCACTGGAAAAATTGGTAGTTGGTTCAATATACTCAGTTTGTGTGATATTACAAGTGTCTAATCCTACAGATTATAAATAAATTTTCATTCTACAAGCCTAATATGTATAATTACTGCCATTGAAAAATGGTGGTCCGACAGTAGACCGTCATTCTATAAATAAACTAGTGTTAGTGATAACAGAACTAGTGCCAGAGCTGACATTACCAGTGTTGGTAGCCATTAAAACAATTTTCAAGTTTTAGATTATGAAAACTATGTAAACCAATGCTCCGATACCAATTGTAAGGGACAATGGATTAAGGATCTTAAGGCTAATTTAACACTAGAGGGGAGGTGAATAGTGTTTAATGGATTCTAAGACTTATATGTACTAATTTAAAATTATGGCACAAACAAATGCAGAACTTAATCATAGAACAATCAAAGAATCAAATACAGATGCAGAAAGTTAATAAAAAGCAGTAAAGGAAAAGAGCACACTGGATTTTATACTGTTTTGGAGTTACCCTACATCCAGTCTTGTACGAAGGCAAACCACCTCATACAGATTTTTATTATATCAATGTCGAGATTACATTCCTCAATTTCTAAAGGCATTGAGGTACCCTCCTGTCTCACGAGTCCGAAGGCAAACTCTCTTGATTTGCGGGCTATAAGATTACCCAATTGATTTCCAGGCACAACCACACCTTATAGAGAGACTCGATAAACTCTTGATTACAAATTGATCATATAACTCTGAATAGCACTTTTATCTTCGAGAGAGGGCAGAGAATCAAACAAGAATCAGATTCTAATATGATTCACTTAAGAATCAGCAGAATTTCGGCACAATCTTAAAAATATGAAAATTATAGAATATGGATTTGTGGAGAAGAAGAAGTGAAGAAAATATGAAAATAGTTGGTTAAATAAATTCGTTTATGAAGGCTATTTATAAAGCACCAACGGTCATAACCATTCGTGAAGAGATTTAAACGAATAGACACTTCTTTTGAAAATTGAACATTTTGAATTCAACAGCCACCATGTCGACTGCGGTATCCCATGATGTCAAGATCACTATGCAAAAAACTACGTAAAATTTGTTTTTGAAAATGGAGTTTAAAACAAGAGTTTATTTTTAAAACAAAAAACAAAGAATATTTTAAGGCCAAAGTATCTTTTTGAAAATCATTTGAAAGATAATTTTTTAAGGCTAAAACATTTTGAAAAGTAGATTTGAAAATCATTTTGAAAAAACATTTTAAAGTAGTTTTGCAATCTTCTTCCTTCAGAATATCTCATCACTTCAAGACTCGAGAACTTGTACAAAACCAAGAAGTTCGTGGGTTTGTAAGCCACTTGTCATAGGTTTGTAAGCTACTTGTCGTGGGTTTGTAAGCCACTAAGAAGGTAGAAATGAGTTCCATCCCAAATGTCGAAATGAAGATTTCTATGCTATTATGAAGTTTTAACAAATAACTAGACACGTATCTTGAAATCTTGATCTTGATACTCTAGAGTCTTCAATCTTAAGTCTTGAGTTTTTATACTGATCAGTCTTCAGTAATCAATACCTGCATATATATATGTATCTGTATATCCTGCATATACATATCTATCTAGACAACAGTGTTAGTATATATTTTATATCAAGATAAGTTAATAAGGTCGTCATCATCAAAACCAACATCTCAGTTCCTAATAAATATAACAAGCCTTTACTATATATTTTTAATTGTAATTGTGTCCTTATCATGCAAGACATTATCTCCGACATCCCTATCTTTAGGAAAGAAAGTGTTACTATCATTGAAACTATGTCCTTGCCACTAAAAATGATAAGAACAGTTTATTAAGGACAAATACTTAATCAAATTTTAATATTTGGTTGTATAAATTGATAAGAACACATTTGAAACAATAGTTCTTATCATAAAGTCAATGAGAATGATAGTCCTTACCAGATATTTGATAAGAACATTGTCCTTATCACAACCTCGGGTCCATTGCTTGGCCGAAAGTGTTACATCCATTTTTGATCACAGTACATAGCGCGCAATCCAGTTAACAAGAGAAGTTAACATGATCACAATACATCATGCGCAATCCAGTACTGGTGCCTAAAATCATGCAACGAGCTAGACAGATCCCTAAAAAACATTGTGCTTGAAGCCCAGCAAAGTGAAGTTAACGTGATTAAAAGATCGACCAATCCCATAATGCAGTAGTCTCCCAAAAATAGTAATTAAGCCATAACATGAAATGTACCATATATATCCAAAGCATTTAGAATAATTATAACACCATAACCAACTAACAACATAGCCCTGAAGCAAACTCATATCATGTGTTCGTACAAAAATTTATGTTGAACATAAGCATGAATCACCTAACGAATTATCTTGGTTTAGGGATGAGACACAACTTGGTAAACAAAACTAACAAAAATACAAATAAGAACTGCGCTGCCACAAAGCAAAGTAAATACTCAAGCTTCACAGAATCCGCACGGTGTAGACTGTGCCAGTATCTTCACCAAAGACTATGTCACATATCTTTAGATGGCACCGTCATTTCAAAAGACACAAACCATATTTAGATCCTATGCCATCCTATATACAGCCATGTTTTCCATACAAAAAAACTACATCATAATATCAGTCTACTACATAAAACCAACTGCATAACATAAATAAACTATTATGAAATGTGGTAACAGGCCACATTTCCATAAACACATAATTACGCCTATGTATCGTAATGACTGCATAAATAAAATGCCTAATAAAATTGATCCATGCGGTGAAAAAGTTAATCGAAGTAAACTAAACTAAAATTTCAATTTAACAAACCAAAACTGCGCTAAAGCCATCATGCGATAATCGGCCTCCAAGGTACCACGACAATACAGCTCAAAAAAACTCTTACACGATAACGAATCAGGTTAGTCCTATCCGATTTAACTACTTTACTTTAACCAAGTTGCATTTCATAATCCATTTAAACTACTCAATTATAAAGTACAGAAATCAGCTACACACCAAGAAATTGCACCACCATTTCAAAACGACACTCCACCTTTCCTCAGAAGATACCATTTCACCTCAAAAAAGCTACTCCTGCTTTTCTCTTCAAAGGAACAACAAGCTCGATCCTAAAAGAAATACGTAGAGTAGCCCTAACTAAAGTGAGTAGGTCAAAAAATAAGTGGCATATCCTATGAAGACCATCTTGGAACACCCAAACTTCCCCCAAAAAGATACGGACTTTAAGCATACCATCTAAATCTAAATCTTCCCACCAACAGCGAACTTTCCCTCTTATGGCCACGTCAACAATCTATATACATTATAGCAATCAATAGAAGGAAGGCACATGGCAACAATTGACACCGAGGTGGGTTATAGAAAGGTGAAGTCAACAATACACGAGAGAATCTCTGCTATGAATAGAAAAGTACCGTAGCAGTGAAAGTGACTTTTTGGTGGATTATCTAAAAATTTACCTTATACACTTGTATTATTTCTACCATTAAAAAATTGTATGAGGAAGAAGAAAGAAAATAAAAGGATTTGACCCATGAATGTAGGATTTTCTGAAATCCAAACCACATAAATATCCATGTCCTTCACTTTATTGTATTCATTACTTTCTCCTTGTAGTAGATTCTGTGTAACTTTCATTTGCTAAATTTGATGCTTAAACCAACCAAGACATTTTAACAAGCAGTTAAAATTGTTCTTCGTAATTGTGTAAGAATTCCACATCATAATTACTACGTTAAAGGCAAATTTAATATTATTTAAATTTGTTGATTCAATAGTAATAGGGTAATCAGTAATGTTGTTGCCTCACTAGAAATCTGGTGTTGTGAGTCAAAAATCTCACTAACATTTTAGCGCTAGAAGAAGGATCCCTCCTAGCAAACTTTGATCAAGGTCATAACCTAACCCATTCCCTAAACTCTCTAATGAACCATGAACAATGCACTTGGGAAATTCTTCTTCTCCTCCATCATAAGAATTTGAGCTCTTAGCCACAAAACTAAATAAACCCGTAGCCATCTAATCAAAAACAAACTTTCCACTCCAAAAACTAGCCTTAGACTCCATCCTTGACACACTTAACACTTTCATTGCTCAAATCAACGAAAGGATGGCCAACATCAAGAAGTTAGTAAATCAAAATTAGAACAGATTGCAAACTCCCTTAAATCTAGAGCCAACCGTGAAATTTCTTTATTGTCCGGAAAGTACAGGCAGGAGAAGACACATCATTCTCATCAATGAGAACTGTAGCGCTAGATTGCTCAGCTTAGGAACAACAAAAGGCAAAGCAGTAATAAACCCAAATATTAAAGGCAAACCTACGAATATCAACCCACTATTGTTGGAGAAAAACAAGCAACGGACTGCGTAGGAGAATGTGGCTAGCTCAGCCTATAAGTGTGCTTATCACACGCTAATGAGAAAGTCACAGGGACAAGAGAACTGAAGGCTCATATGGAATATTTGACAAATGCGCGTGAACATGGAAATGAGGAAGTGGAAAGGAGAAGTGCTCATCTCCATTCAGTGAAGCCAATATCAAAGCAGATTTCCCAAATAGCTTCCAGGCTTTGACCATTGAATAGTATGACATATTGAAAAATCCAATCGACCACTTATGCACATTTGGGTACTATATGGATATTTTGAACTTTGGGAGTCTAGCCCGTTGCAAACTATTCCCAATATACCTCGTGGGGGCAGCATCAAGATGGTCCAAAGGATATGCCTCAGGAGAAATCTATTCTTGGGCGCAAATATCTGCAGAGTTTTGTAGACAGTTTCATGTCGGTCGTGAAACCTTCCCAAACACCTATACCTTATCCTTATTTAAGCTACAAAAATATGAAAGATTGTGAAGTTTCATTCAACTCTTCAAAGAAGAGGCAATACGAATTAGGGTAACGAACGAAGAAGCACTTCTGATGGTAGGGCACTCTGGAATAAGAAGTAATGCTGTCATATAGGATAAAATAGTAGAAAGCCATGCAAAAGTATGAAACCATTTTATGAAAGGGCCAGCGGTTAAATATGAACCGAAGAGGCCAAATCTTCTAGGACCACTTCAGTTGAAAGGACAGTTCAAATTACTGGGGAGAGAAAATGTGGGCAGAAATGTATAATAACCCACCGACGAAGAGACTAAGGGAATTTAAATTCACAATCAAAAATCCACTCACTGATGCACCAAGCCAAATTTATGAAGTTACCAGGACTGAGTTAGTTTATAATGTACCTAATAAGGGGAAGAAGGCAGAGCCCAACAAAGGAGGTACGTATTGTACATTTCACAGAGTGAATGGGCATCATACAGACAATTACAACCACCTAAAAAATAAAATAGAAAGACTGATAAAAAAGGGATATTTGGTAACTTATGTAAAAGACGGTTCCATTACCCCAACATGGAACCAGACTCCTAACCCTATTGAAAGCATGGCAGGAAATCCGACCAACCTAAGTGCATCCATCCATAGAGGACGACATCTAGCAGGACAAAGTAAAAAGGCACAACGGACGTATATCTGTATATGTGAGAGGCCCATATAGAACATGAACTATATATCATATCAAATAGAAGGTAGTTCCAGACATCATTTTTACCTCTGCAGACTCAACTGGGGTGATATTCTCCTATTAGGATCCCCTCGTAGTAACATATAAATCTCAAACTGCACTATGAAAAAGGTCTTTATAGATTCAGCTAGTTCCGTGAATGCCATCTTCAAAGCGTCTTTTGATAAAATGGAGTTGTCAAAGGAAATTTTAAAACCAAGTCCTAAGCCAATCTATGGATTTAACTAAATGGCGACGATTCCAAATGGCATAGCATGACTACTCGTGATAGTTGGAACTTTACTTCTTCATAAGTCCTTTTGCACAAACTTTTTGATCATCGACCAGTAATCTCAATATAATGCCTTCTTAGGGAGACTGTGCTAATAGTGCTAGGCGTAGTCATCTCACAAAAGGATTTTCTTAAGAAATTCCCTACCTCGGCAAGGATTGGAATTGTGAGGGGAGAACAATTATTAGCTAGGGAACTTTACAATGTAATTATGAATTCTATCAATAAAATTGTTCATAACTATACTATTGTGTCTTCTGAGTTAAATAATAATGAAAGAAAAAAATCCACTTAAAATAACTGCACTAGAATTAAGTTCTATGGCAGGTACTAAAATAGTTCTACTACCACAGTAGCTATGATAAATTCTAAGCCGACCTAACTGCACATGATAGGAACATATAAGTATAACATGGTGTATGCTCTGTATCTGTCAGACAATCCCTAGGCAGGAAGTTCTGCAAACTCACATAAAGAAGACAAAGTAGAGAGTGAAGTAGATACTAGGTTCGGGATGAAGAGCAAGGATATAGAACCATTGGATGTTTTGGTAGAAATAGAGCAACATCCATTTGATTCCTCAAAGATAGTAAAAACCGAAAAGAATCTAACAAATGAGGGGGTCGAAGTTATGAAAGAGATTCATGAGGGATATCTTGGAGATCATTCAGTGGAAAAAACTGATAGAGTTAGGGGCAATTATGTTATTTCTAACATATATATGTAACATATATATGTGTTATATTAATTAATCAATTTAACTAAATGTATACTTAATATAAAAAAAAATCCATAAATGGTATGCTTTTTGATAGTAGTTATAAAGTGTTATAGCTGTGAGTAATTTATCGCAATAAAAATAAATAAATCATTTTAAATATATCTACTCAAGATGTATCAACAATGGATATCGATACATCCATTGAGACTAGAGTGCGTAGCGCTTTCCAAATTTTGGGCGGTGTATTACTCATGGTTGTTGGTGGCACCAAGGGATTACATACTAATAGCTATTAGATAATTATGGAATGACCCACTCGGTAGTTTTCTGTTGGTCGATATAACAATAGTCAAACAAGAAAAAATCGATGTGATTAATTTACATAGTTCTCTCGACTTGAGAATACTATCGATCTTCAATATGAAAGCACCGCTTTGATAATAGTGAAATCATGACACGGCATCCATCGAGTATTACGGTCAACTCAAAGTCAACTCAAGTCAAAGTATCTATCTAGAGCATTTCAGTAAATAATAATTATTATAATTAAACCAAGAACTTTGTGTTTGGACTATAGAGTTGAATGTGGACGATGTTGGAATCTTTACCATTATCAAATTCCATAAGTCCAAAGTGATGTAGTTTTGGCGAAGAAAATTGGTGTAAATAAAAGTCACAACCAGCCAACGCTTAATAAAATAAATTGGATTTTACAGAAGCCAAGTGCGATAAATTTGGTCAAAATGTCACATCACTTTCTATGTCACATGTGAATGATAATATTCGAATATTTCGATACTAACCACTGACCAAATTTATGATTGATGATTCATAAAATCCAAAACGATGAATTCTCCCTTCATCAAATGATTTAATTAATTTATAATTGTTATTAATTAATTAAATTAAATTTTTCTAATGGAATATTATCTGAAAATTTGATTTTGATTTGATAAATGAATATTGATTGTATTTATAAAAGTTGTAAATACATTAATCGATCTACGATATCGATAAGCATTATAAATTAGATTTAAAATGCAATATATTCATTCAGGCTTTAAATGTGTTTGAAGCCCATGATGGCTGCTAGTAAATTCGACGGCAACATAGATTAAGGGCGACTTATATTATGGGGAAAGAGGCTTTATTTTGATAGTTGAGATTAAAGGAGAACGAGTAAGAGATGAGAACAATACTTCTATGCTTTTCACCCATTATATAAGCATCTCTATCCTTATATGGTTTATTGTTTTTTAGCCTCCACGTTTTGTGTTCACTAGTCGAAATTTTGTACTGCTCTCCATCTATCTAGAGTTCAAATCAAATCAAATTTGCTACTACCTAATAGCTGGTGGTCAACGGTTCAAGGACTAGCACTATGTTGAATTGAAAATAGTTTTAGTGGGAAGATTTCATCATTTCTAGTTGTACTTCAAGGCATTGGAAGTGATGTATAATTCTAGTCATAATATAATTGTCTATGCTTAATTATAATTTTTTATTATAGATATATTATCTATAGATTAGTTAGGTGGCGATTTTCATATGCAAATGATAGTGTTACAAAATTATTTGGCTATACATATGTATATACTAAAAAAGAATTTTTATCTTAAGTAACCTAGGTCGGTACGGCTTTGTAATAAGAAAATCAATTTTTTTATCGAATTAATATATATTATTTAAATAGATAAATAAAGTTTATAATTAATTATAGCTTCATACCTTAGTCAAAGATGGTCACATAATTTTATATATAAAGAATTAAGGTTATGATAATTTTTGGAAATGATCAAATATATATAAATATATGTTTTATTATTTTTAAATATCATTTAAAATAATTTATTACATAAATTAATTATATAAATTCAAATGTATTATAAAATTATACTTTTTTTATAAAATAACATTACCAGTATAAACATACTCGACAAAAGTTTTAAAAATCATTTTTTATTTTTGGAATTAATTTTAAATTTGCTGCCAAAGATAGAAAGATAGTTATAAATTATTTTTAAATCGAAAAATCATGGAAAAAATTTCAAAGCATAAATATTATTTAGGATTTACTGGATATTTAAAATTCAAAATAAAATAATGTGATTAATTTTTAATTAATATTTTAATAATTTTCAAATGGATATCTCAATAAAATATAATTTAAAATTAATAAAATTAATAAATTATATATTCATTGAGCCATGTACAAGACTCGGTCCTTGTAACGACCCAACCTCCAAACTCCAAGAAGTCGAATCATTAAGAAGAAAGAAAGGGATAGAAAAGAGAAAAGAAAGGAAAGAAAGAAACAGACAACATCAGAATCTCACAGCGGAACGAATAAATTATATTATATCACATAACTTTACATAGTATCATATATATCAGAGTTTTACAGCCAATACAACACAAACTAGACAGTTATAAACATCTGTCTAGCGATTACAATTCAAGAACATCAGAGAAAAAACAGATACAACTCAAACACAGCGGAACCACTATATATATCTACATGCTGAAGCCTCCTGCTCCATTATCTCCTCCAGAACTCATCAAAGCAATCCTGAAACACTTGACTACTCATACATAATATGAGTACCCAAGAGTTTAATAAAACAGAAAATAAACACTCGGGTCAGACAGGGGTCTGGTGTGAGTAAACGGTTTAAAAGTTGCTTAACTTTAAGAAAATCCTTTAAAAACAAAGGTATCACGTAAGACTTCCCACACATAAACATGGAAAAGTTTTTACCTTACACTAACCAATGCATTTGATAGGAAATCCAGTGATATTATAATAGTGTCTAGGGTTTTCAAAATAAAATACAGAAATAGATGGAATGCTTATATCTCACGTTCCAACATAGTTGGGCACAATCAAAACCGTACAGGCACTTATTGGATTATGGATTCCATCAATGGCAGGGCTACTGGGGTACCGCCCGTCACAGTACGTGGCCTAGATCACCGTACCGAGGAGCCACCCTAACTCCCCTGCAACACAAGGCCGGACCCATTCCTTACTGAATAGTTCCGAACAAGACAACCCCGACGGTTGGAGCTCAAAACCGTCCACACAGCCGAACTATAAAGGGACCTCTAGACAGGGGTAAATCTCACTCTCAAGTGGGGGCTACCCACGAAGCCTTGCTGCACCTCCCCTGTTTTAGCCATTCCCGGTTGATGAGGCTTGAGGTTACGATTACCTTTAAAGAACACATCTATCTTAGAATGCTCATCGTCCACCCGACGATGTTCTGAAAGCATTCAATCCATACAAGTTCGTTCCGGGTTCGAATGAAACCGAAGGCATTATCTCGTTACACTCGTATTGGAATCACCCTCAAAGTTAACGACGATAACCCTTGCACTCTAAATCTCCATCTCGAATCTATAAGTACTATTCCGTCAAACTCATTACGGAATCACCCACAGAGTTATACTGACGTATAGCCCTTACACCTCGAGTCTTCACTTGCCCCACTTGGATTAACGACCTAACGTTTAATTGGAATCGATGTGGTTTTTGAATATCCAAATATGGAAACCCGATCCCGGTCTCACCGAAACCAAACGCCATCTTAATGTCCAAGTTATACTTAAGGGTTTTAAACAATTAACTCATTTTATTTTTATCTATTTCACACAGATAGATAAACTATATTTATCATAATAGATAACTCATAACATTATCACAACAGATAATCATTACAACAGTCAATCATCACAACCAAACTAATCCATCATACTATAACTAAGCATCCATATCCTATAGATACTACTCATCTCATTTCTGAGATCACAACCATCCAAAAGATATATCAGTATCATCCATAAGCAATGATATATTATCCATCAATTATAATTAATTTAAAATGAATTAAATTAATTACTTCTATCTTTAATTAATTTAAAATAAATTAAATTAATTACTCACCTACAAATCCTGCTTAATATCCATTAATTAATTAACCCAGTTAATTAATCATTCACTAAGTATTTAACTTGATTAAACATCTATAATTAATCACCCACTAATTACAATAAGTAATTAGTCTTAAATTAATTTTATAAAATTAATTAACCTTAACCACAAGTAATTATCATTTAATTACTTCATTTATTAATTAACTATAATTAATTACATTTATCCTTAATTAATTACAATTAATTAATTCATTACTTAATTAAACAATTCTTAATTACATCATTAATTATAATAATTAATGATCTCTAATTAATATTTAAATTAGTTACTCAATTAAATCTAATTATATTTAGTAATTAATCTAAAATTTAAAATACAATTATTAATCACTTTGATTAATACTTTAATCCAGTAATTAACTACCCTAATTACTCATTAATAAATTAATTATCCAATAATTAATTATCTTTATTAATTAATCCTTGATTAATTACAAAAGTAATTATCCAAATTACTTTATTAAAATAAATCACCTTTTCCCTAATTACATTCCAGTAATTATCAATTAAAACTTCTCTAAGAAATTCCTGCTCCATAAATTACATTAAGTAATTATTATCATTAAATTATTAAATTGTTTCCTAAATTAATTAAACTAAATTAATTAATTTAACAAAGCACATTATCAGAATTAATTACAAAAAGTAATTAACCCTTAATTACTTTTTTATAAAATAATTATACTTATCAAATTACAATTGATTATCTTAAATTAATTAATCTAATTAATTCCATCAAAATTAATTACATTAATTAATTATTTAATTATCCTTAGATAATTATATTATATAATTAACAACATTTCCATTAATTCCTTACTTAAGAAAATTATCTTAGATTAATTATTCATTAATCATTTCTAATTATAAATTAATTCAAGTTATTATTTATAATCAAATAAATAAGTAAATTTTTAATTATTTCCAAAATAATTCATTTACTTATTTATAACTTAATCAATATTCAAAATGTATTTAAATAATACATTTCTAAAATCTAATTCAACTTCCACTTTAAAATTTTAAGATTTAAAAATGTTTAACCATATAAACATCTTCCAAGTTTTAACAGTTTAATAAACCTAAAAGTAAAGATCTAACATTATTATATAAGAAAAGTTTAAAAATCAATATTACTAAATTTTACCAAGAAATCAAACATTGAAAATAGATAGATTATTTAACTTCCAATTTAAAGTTAAACATATCATACTTTTATTTACTACTTAAAAGAAAGAATTCTTTTAAAATTTAAACCTTCATTTGAAATTAAGTTCATATTAAATTCTACTTAAAACATTTTCTGTCCAATATTTAAAACTTTTCAAACTGATTTGGATTCAAACAGATTTCAAAACAAAACTGAAATCATATTTAATTTGATTTCGAAACCAAATTTAGATCTGGCTTACAATTTAAAAGTTTCATTTTAAACTTTGAATTCAAAAGTATTCCTGAATCTAATTCAAATTTTCACCTAAATTTGGATCTCTGTTTTAACATTGAATTTCCTTTTAAAAAAATTTAAAAAGAAACAAACTGTTTTTAAATAAAACTGGATTCAAAGAATCCTGAAACCTATATTACACTTGGTTTCAAACTTGAATTTAAACCTTACATAAAATTTAAATTTATCATTTAAACTTTTGAATTCATAAGCCTACTTGAGTTTAATCCAAACTATACTTAAATTTAAATCACAGCTTTTAAAAATATGAGTTTTCCAGATTTTTAAGAAAACACAACACTCATGCCTGCACAACTAAACCCGAGACCACCCTTAAATTACTTCGGGTCAAAACCTTACTCACTTCGAGTCACAACTAAAACTGCACGGGGTCTACTTCGAGTCACCCAAAACCTGCACTATCCCAAATTCACCAGAAACAACAAACAACTGTGAAACTGCGACCACTGCTCCGGTGACTTCCAGCACTCTACACCCAACTCTCCAATACAGCATCCACTCCTCATCTTGATAACAACCACCAACATAATTCTTGCAGCTTGAAAATCAGATTCAAGCAAAAAAAATCAACCTGAAAGCTTCATCACCACATAGCAGAACCTGTCAATCATCACAACACCCTACCCCGGCCATTTCATGACCTCCAACTCCAGCCAATGCTCCACCTATATCCCTTCTTCCAAACCCCAAAATATGGCAACACTCAGACCACCATAGAGTTCAGGCAGAAATTCAAGTCTTCATCACTTTACATCTTGGGTTCGAACCTGAAAAAAAAACCCCACTGCCATCACACCATTCTCTGACCAACTTATCCATATTTTCCCACTCTCTCCAGTCAATCATACACCTCCAGAAGTAATTCCAGATCCAAAAATTTACTAAATGGTTTGATATTCCCAAATTCCCATAATTACTGCACAGACCTAAATTCCTAACTCCTCAATTGATTTTAAAACTTGATTCATGTTTTAATATCCATGTTTTAAACATGTATTAAAGCTTTAACTTGTATTGAATAATTTAAAGTTGTTGACAAACTTACTTCTTGAAACTATTCCTGTTATTACTTAGTTCCAGTAGTAACAGATTTTACTTTTCTAAACTAAAATTTCAAACCTAAATCTATGCTATAAACACAAATTTGTTTACATAATGATTTATAACTAAGGTTCAAACATCTGGAAATGGATTTGTATTTTAAAATCCTAACTAAGTACAGAAACAGTGCAGTTAGAAGATTTGCATACATCTGTATGCATATTCAGGAAAACACAGAACATACAACATCAACAGTCAACAAGCATAACCAATGCTATCAGTACTTAAGCATACATAAATTCAAAACAACCTATAAATACTGATGTTACTTACTAAAGAAAGAACAGAGCAGTATATTTATTTTTTTACTAATCACTGTTTTGATTTACTTGTTTGAAAAACATTTTGAATTTAACTTTAATTTCTGCAGATCTTGATAGCTTGGATTTTAAAAGTAGAAACTGTTTTTAAAAATAGATTTACTCACCTAAAAATTGAAACAGAAAGGATGCAGTCATTTCTAGGAGCCTGAATTTCCTTGCACTGATTGAATCTGATCTTGTAATTGAAGATGGTGATAACATGATGCTTGCAGTATTTTGGAACTGCATTTGATGTTGATTTGGTCTGCATGCTTCCTATTTCCATCTTTGTTGAGTTGATGTTACAGATTGAAGAAGTTGAATTTACAGGTTGAAGATGTTTGTTTGCAGGTTAAAAGAATTTCCAGATGTATTTCTTTTTGCAGGTTTCAAAACTTTTGATTTGCAGATCTTAAATGAATTTGGGTTGTGGAATTTTTAGAGTGAAAATGGGATTTCAGTTTTCTTAGATCTGAACTTTGATTTATTATAGAAGATAAGTGTTTGAAATGAAGAGATTTGTGAAGTTTTATTCAATATTGATTTGTATTGCCACTTGTTATTTAGATGTGAAGATTTATTTACAAGTGTCCAATTAAAACATGAATGTTAACACATGTAAGATTAAAGATATAAATAAATTTCTTTGTTTACTAATGTTTTAATTTGAGATAAAACCATTCTAATTTAATTTAAGATGTTATGTATGTTATTTACATTTAGTCTTTAAATGATTACAAATGAATTATCTTACATATTTAAATACTTGCTTGAATATTTTTAAAAATTATTTAAAACCAATTTTCCAAAAGAGAAACTTTTTAAAAAGAAAAGAACAAATGTTGAATTCATTTTATTCAAGAGTTTCAAATATACTATATTCTAATATAAATAAACTAAATTTATTTCAAAACAATTTAAAGAGAAAATAAAATAAACTTTATTATAAAATACAATTCTTAACTATTATATATTTATAACAAAATATTTACTTTAATTTTCTTTTTGAAAATATAAGAAAGATCTATAAATTGACTTATGAAAAAGTTTCAATACTATTTCAATTTAATTTAAATCAATTCATAAATTATACACTTATATATATTATAAACTTGAAAAGATCCTTTATTAAATTTAAATTTAAAATAAAGATCAAAACTCCTATTTACAATGTATACATATATATACATTATAAATAAAATATTTTTAAATCAGCTTAGAAAGGAAATTTTGTCATTTAAATATTTTTAACATTTTAAAACAATAAGATTCTCAAATTCAATTATTATTATAAATTTTCAAAAGAATATCATTTATCCAAACTAAATAATTATAAATTTTCAAAAGAAAATTATGTTTGAATTATATTATTAAATCAGTATTTCACATTTTAAAATAATTATAAATGAAATTATTAAATAAATATTGCCCAAATTTCCGGGACATTACAGTCTTTCATGTTTATAAAATATTTTTGGGTATTTTATTAACATATATATATATATATGTTATGCGTATACCTGTATATATATATAATTAAATAAAAAATATTTTATTAATAATATATATATATATATATATGTAATGCCTACGGTTTTAAATAAATATATATATTTTATAATTATGTGTAAATAATGTCTCTATATTTAAATAAGTCTATTATATAATATGCATATACAATATCAATATTTTATTCATATGATTACATATATATATAAACACACACATATGTGCTTATATATTCATATAAATTATTTAAATAAAACTATGTTATATACTTATGTATACATGTATATATATTTATAATGTTTGCATGTAAATAATATACATACATATATTTGGACAATATATATGCATATTGGATGAGCTAACATGTGTATTGCTATGTAAATCCTAGCATCTATACACGGGCACGTTATGCCTTGCATGAATTGATATGTTAGACATGCACACACATATTTATGTCTATATGGGGAGCGCGCGCACACACACATATGTATCACAACATAAATTAAATAAAGCTTATGATTTAACAATTTAAATAAAATAAAAGATTTTATTTAAATGAAATATAAAATATTCTAAATAAATTAGACTTCATAGGCCCAATAAAGATCTAATGAGGGAACTTTTTGACATTTACCCATAACTTTCGCCGTGGACTGGTCCAATTCCAACAATGGTACAGGAGCTCGATAACCTATGCAGTCTAAATTAGACATGTTAGGATTAACTGTTAAGCTCACAGCCTAAATCTTGTCCCAAATTTGAATTGGGCCTTAGGCTGATTTTTAAAATCATTTGAAAATTAAAACTTAATATTTTAAATTTAAAAGTTAAATACAAAACAAAATGCACATATATTATAAAAGTTATAATATAATAAAAAATTCAACATGTTTAAAAATACTAAATATTAATTTTGAAATTTTAAATTTACTAATAATATTAATAAAACAAATAAATAAATTAAAAAAGTTAATTAATGAAAAATTATATACGTGTGTTATATATGTTTGATATTTTAAAATGTTTATGATGTTATAAGTATACATGTATATGTACAATATGATTTTCAAAATTAATATAATTAAATTATTTATTAAATAAATTAATAAAATGTTAATTAATTAAAAAATTAATTAAAGGTTAATTAATTAATTAAATTAAAGGTTACTTAAATAAATAAATTAATTAAAGGTTAATTAATTAAATAAAAATTCACATATACGAGATTTATTATTTATACTATAAAGTTTATAGTATATAATAAATATTTAATATAAATATTATATTAATAAAATATAAAATTTAATTTTAATTAATTAAATAAGATTTAATTGATATAGATAAGATAATTATATAAGTAGTATTAAATATAAAAGTTATATAATAATAAAACTTACATAGTATGAATTTATAAATTAATGATGAAACATTAAGAAACTCTAAATAGACTTAAGAAATAAATGCATAGGAATATGTATGTATATCATAGTTTTTGATGTGTCCGACACCTGAATCACGAGGGCATTTCATAGAAAATGTGTTATTCTATAAGTCGATGTCACTCAATATAATATATTGAAGATTTTGAATCTTCAATATAATATTCTCTTCTACCATTTATATATTGAAAGATTACTTGCATACTCTTTAGGTGTGGAGCTTTCCTCGGGTTAGGGATGTGCTATGTAGTACTATTAATATATAGGCTAGATGAGGTAAGATATTTATACATATTTGTTGATCTTTCCTCAAGGATGTATATTATAGTTAGGCTGTTGCAAAATGGTGGGTATGAGTGAATAATCTCTCTCTTTTCGTTGAGCTTTTCTCACGGTAAAGATGAGATTAGGACAAGAATCAGAAGGTTGGGAGTTGTATGTGATGCAATCAGTAAGGTATTATCCATCATATATGGAAATATGATTCGATAGCTTTCCACAAGATCAAAATCCCAAGATATGCGAGTCCTAACATGCGCTAGTGAATTCGAAGAACTTCTATGTTTATTCTTAGGTTTGAGAAACATAAAAAACCAGTAGCAGCCATATTAGAAAAATAAAATGATAACATTTAACTTTTCTAATATTGTAAGAACATATGCTATATAATGTTATAATAATCTTCTTTATATATTTGTGCTTTTAATATGACTGATAAAACCTTTATCAGTTATGATATACAAATGAACTGAATTGAAGATTGAAAAATAAAAATATAATAATACTTGATATGAAATACTTCTTCATGTTAATGTTTTCTATAACCATGCAAGTGCCAAATTTTACAACTGCTCAACGAAGTTTTTATTTGGTCGCTGATGTGTTTATTTGGTCAAGACTATGTATTGCATTCTATGAGTTTCAAACTTAAAAGCAATATAAGACTATGGATACTTGATCCATATACATGTCATATATAATTGTTACATGGTGAATGGTCACAGTTTGTAATGCATGATATTTTTATGAAATTAGTACACCCAAAATAAACAAATAAACTTTAGCACGAGATTGAGTATTCAATTTAATTGAGTACAATAAAGATTGTATTGTGTTAAATATCACATAGGACCAAAACTACAACATAGATCTAAAAACTCTATTGTCAAAATGTTAGTTTGATCATTTGATGCAAAATGCAACATATTTGATGTCTTGCGCTTTTCTAAAGAGTTTATTATGATGTATATTTAGGTATACTTTTGAATGGTTTGACTATTTAGAACGAGAAATTTGTGTATAGGAGTAGAGGTGATTTAAGGTATAGTTGGGATAAAGAGAGTAAATAGTCACTTCTGTTTTATAAAGAAATATCGAAAATGAAATTGTAAAACTAATAATTGATACCTAACATTAGAATATAAAATATAATTTCTATTCTGAAATGTATTTTCATATAGAATTTTGTTTTCTATGAGGTTTATCTCTTTGAGTTCAAGAAATTTGATCAGAGAACCCCAATTGTAAACTAGTTGTAGTATATGAAATAAATAACCTATATTAAGTGAATGATATGGCAGAAATAGTAGGAGCATGCCATATAGCACTTATTGTTTGCATCAAGTTACGAAATTGTTTATGTGAAATGTACCGCACATTATTTATGAAATTATGACTATTTTTTAGTGTCGATTGAAAAATAGGCATAGTTATATATCGATGTGAATATTATGAATATTCATTATGAAATAAAACTATGATGAGGTATTTGTTTTCTTAACAAAAGCGATGTGTTAGAAAATACCAAAGTACCTAAATTTATTTATAATTATTTGGGATTATAGACTAAACCATAGTTTTAAGAATTTATTTTATGTGATTGTGACTTATATGATACCGGTTAATTATATCTCAAACAATTAAAGGCTATGCACCCACTTATTGGGAGCGCATAAGAGTTGATGAAATCTTCGGATTGATACATATAAATGCATGCAACCATAAGTATATTAATACCCAAACGGTTCTACATATTTCATCATATTTACTAGTGAGTTGTCACAAACATGAACATACGTATTTGATACATATGAATAAGTCTATGATAAGCTCATAGAATATAAAACCAAAATAAATAAAATAACATGCAATAGAAATGATTCGATTTGATCGAATGGGTGAATATATTGGAAAGAGTTCTATGTGTACCTAATAAGAATAAAGATTCAATCTCAAGGTCATTCCTCCCTGTAATACACAATGATGTATTGGTAAGGAGTAATCGAACTTTATTGGACAAAGCACGATTAATGATGGGTGATGTTGAATTTAGCTCTTTTTATAAGCTATGTACTTAACATTAGAATAGAACGTGAAAACTAATATCATCATAAGAATGGTTTACAAAACAATATGAGATACGGGTTTATAAGAAACCCCTATATATCCTAGGCTAAAGAGTTGGTAGGCTGTGTGAGTCGAAAGACTACACATAATAATTGTACATAAAGGATCTTATTTATATCATCCCAAGAGAATTTAGGGAACAATATTCATCAAATGACTAATTTATGTTGTGAACATAAATATATTGTAAACAGATACAAAAATCAATTTTATATAAGGAAATGCATAAAATATTTATGAATGCTCATTCGGTTACATTAAGAAACAAATGTTGTTTCAAGAGATACCAACTTCATAGCAAAGGGATTTTATTAAGAAATTATTGGTACAAAATGAATTTGGATACGATCCAATGATAAATTAATTCCAAGGGATGAAATGAAATTGGTCGAACCAAAATGAATACAGATACATTAGAACATTTGATGACAATTCTCGTACATCAATGTCCAGAATAAACAATTCTAAGTTGTTTCACTAAACCATTATGAGTATTGACTCTATGATATGGTACGATGCGTAAATCCGAAATATATTCCAAGTATATTATCAAAATATGATTTTGATAGTTGTATCCAAAGGGATATGATCCATTGGCCGTAAATGTGTCTTTATGAGAAAGAGAAATGTAGTTGGAATATAGTGAGCCACACCGATAAAAATATTATCATGAATTTCAATTGTTGAAATTAATGTAACGGATTCACCATTTGATGTGCTCAAATTGGTTTGTATTTTACTCACAAAATTATATCCTTGTATGATTTTATGTTTTGGTATATATGTGTTAAAACAGCAAGTTCTAAATATAGATTTAGACTAATCTAATTTCATATAATAACCAAAGTGTCTCGAAGTCAGCCGGAATGATAATAAGTTTGTGGGTTTTCGGATACAATCCAAGAAAGTATACAAAAATACCATTTTGAAAAGCATCAAAATTGCACAAGTGTTTTGGTAGAAATATCAAATAGTTTGACTATTAATCAAAATGCAAGGGAAGCGTGTGCTCGAAAGTAAGAAAGTTAAAAGGTACATAAATATTTCTAAACCATAAGTAAACAACACATTGCTGATTGTTAATGATGTACTTGTGTTAAAATCAGTTTTTGTTGTTTTAGTACTCGACGTTGAATTTGTAAATTATGTGTTTAATAGTAAATATAAAAGATATTGGGAATGTCTTGAATAATATACAAGGACATCCTATTAAAATGTTTAATACGGAACATGTAAGATGGATTACTTATGCGTTGAAAAAAGGAATTATCATACATATTACGTTGTCAACGATGTCATGATTTGTTTATGTATTTGATACATGAAGAAAATATCAATTTCAAATTGATGTCACTAAATGGTTGTTTAAGGTCTTCTTGTGTATTAATGAAATACTAGAGAATTGTTTACAAAAACAACAAACTCCTTATGAAAGAGTGTTCAGACTCAAACTTTCGTAAATGGTATTGAGTATAATATGTCAATAATAAATTCATGTTAAGAATTTTTAAGTTGGAAACATTCCAAATGAAAGACTGCGGCTAATTCAATGAAAAAGGCTTTGTACATCGCCTTGAATAGTACCGCAATAAAAGCAATGTATATAAATATAAATATACAAACTTATTACTGAGCTGAGGGTAATTCCAAATATAGAGAATCCTATAACATTGTTATATGAAAACTATGTTACAATGTGGTTCATGACAAAGCTTAGAGCTCACTAGAAGTCAAGAGATGTATTCTGAGTTGTTCTACCAAATAAAATGGTTTATCAACATTTGAGAGAGTTTATTAACGGAGTAGATAATTAAACTATAATAGTATACCCGTTCCTTGAGCGACTGACCTCATTGGTTTTTAGGAAACCTATTGGAGAAGCAGGAATAAGATTTCATAACCAACCCAAGTGCAAGTGGGAGATTAATAGAGTTAGGGGTATGCTCTAAGGGCAATTATGTAATTTATTACATACATATCTAATTTGATATAACGTGTTATATTAATTAATTAAGTTAATCAAAGGTATATTTAATAGAAAATCCATAAATGGTATGTTTTGTGGTAGTAGTTACAAGGTGTTATAACCATGGGTAATTTATCACAATAAAAGTAAATATATCATTTTAAATATTCCTAGTCAAGATGTATCGTGACTGGATATCAATGCATCCATTGAGACTAAAGTACGTAACATTCTCCAAATATTGGAAGTGGATTACTTACGGTTGTTGGGGGCCCTAAGGTGTTACATACTGATAATTATTGGATAATTATGGATTGAATCACTCGATAGTTTTTTATTGGTAATATAACAACGGTCAAACAGAGAATATCGATCTGACTAACTTACATATTTCTCTAGACTTGAGAATACTACCGATCTTCAATATGAAAACTCTGCTTTTATTATTGTCAAGTCATGACATGACGTCCATCGAGTGACTATAGTTGAGTCGAGTGGAAGTATTGGAAGTGAAGCACTATTCAAGAAAGGATTCGTCTCCTCAATTATACGTGATTAGTATTGTGGTCAAGTCAACCCAAAGTCAAAGTTTCTAGCTGGAGCATTTCGAATAATAATAATTGTTATTATTGAAACAAGGACTTTGTATTTGGACTCAAAAGTTGAGATTGAGCCATTACCAAATTCTATAAGTCCAAAATGATAGGGTTTTGATGAAGAGAATTGGTGTAAGTAAAATTCACAACTGGGAAGTGTAGTTAGAGCCCCAATAATGCCTTGCAAAATCCATACTATAGCACATAGCGCTCTTCAACCGCTATGCTATTTCATTCTAGCGCTATAAATAGTAGATACATTTTAAGCCTGCTATTTTCTGCTACACAAGCTAAATCAAGGCTTTTTAGCATCTTTTTTAGCAATAATAATATAGAAAGGTTAATTTGGCTAGCTCTCTTATAAACAAAATCAACAAAGTTAAGGTAAAGGCCTACTAGTGCTTAAGTGCTCAACATAATTTTGAACTATATTATAGTCACTAAATCTAGTCTGCATATATCATGATATTCTTCGAATTTCTTATATAAGATTAAAGAGTATTTCCTTTTCCTATACATATGATGTGAGAATGAAAATATATTAACTTTAAATATTTGGTATTATATATAATAAAGCTTTTTGCATTTTTTGCTATATCCCCGCTTTATCACTGATATAACCTTTTGCACCTCCACCACGATAGAACCACTAAGTGCTTCAACTGCACAACAACTAGTTAATGCTTAATAAAGTAAAATTGGATTTTACTGAAACTAAGCAAGTGATAAATTTGGCCAAAATGTCACACCACCTACTAAGTAACGTGTGAACGTTAATATTCGAATAGTTCGTTATTAACCGCTGACCAAATTTACACCTGATGAGTCACGCAACCGAAAATGATGAATTCTCCTTGACCAAATGATTTAATTAATTTATTATTGTTATAAATTTAATTAGATTAAATAATATCTATAAAATATCATTTATAAATTTGATAAATGAATATTAATTGTATTCATAAAATTTAACACATGAAGCGGTATAGACATCGATAAGTGTTGTAAATTAGATTTAAATGGAAAATATTCATTCAGGATTTAAACAAGCTTGAAGTACATGATACGTGCTAGTAAATTCGCCAGTAACATAGGTAAGAGGCGGCTAAAATTATGGGGATAGAGGCTTAATTTTGGATGGCTAAGATTAAAGTAGAATGAGTAAGAGATGAGATCCATACTTCTCTCCTTTCCACCCATAATATAAGAATCTCTATCCTCGTATGATTTATATCTTTTTTAGCCTCCACTTCAAGCCTTTGCTTGTCAAAATTTAACTCTCCTCTCTATCTATCTAGTGTTTAAATCAAATCAAGTTAGCTGTTATCCAATAACCAATGCTCAATGACCAAGTCTATTTTTGAACCACAACGGTTGGGATCTGCTAAAAGAAGAGACTCATTCTTTTGTAAAGAACCCCATCTATGCATATACACAACATAAAACCGTACAAACATATCAGAACATGAAAAAAAACAAAAACATACTCAAACATTTACTTCCGCATTCTCAAAAGATCCTGACAAAATTAGTCCAGATTGTGCTTCTGCGTTAGATGAGTTCTGCTCTATAGCAGAGTCATCGAGCACCACCTCCTCCTGAACTACCCCATAAGGGGAATTAGGAATCCCCTTACACTCTCGGGACCACTTTCCCCTGCAGTAATCCAATGGCTCTTTTATAGCTCTAAAGTCCTTAAGAAAATCCAAACTAACTTCCACATCCATCACGTCGAGCTCATCCGGAAAAAACAACTATTTGACTTGAGTATAAACTTTATATGGAACATTAAAGGTTGTATTACTGAGCCCTTTCTCCGTCTCACCAAGTGTCACCTTAAATCATTTTGCCTTCTCCTTCCACCTATTAACCCTTCCCTCTGCCTTGACTGCCCGTAGATCAGTTTCCTTAAGCTTCTCATTAAAACCATCTAACCGTTTGACAATCTCTTCCAATTTTGTCTTAGCATCCCTCTCCCTCTGCCTTCTTGCCTCGATATCCAATCTCAATCGGGTTGTCTTAACCTAATCTTTGGTCAATTCCAAATCCATACTATGGGTACAATGGCGTAATAAAGCATAAGAAAAACTTTTAAATCTCCATCGGATTATGATAACCAATGAATAATCAACAAATTTACTTGAAATATACTGCTATGTAAGCTAGGAAAAAGATCCTTGGTAAGTAGAGGAGGATACGCCACCAAGGAAGGACTTAATCCAGTTACATAATTGATCGAAAGGCGTCCCATTCGTTCGATCAAGTCAGGAATGGCACCTTCTTTCGAGAAAGGTATGAAGCGAGAAGAAGATGGGAATGCGTTAATAGGAGGCACCTAGATCGAAGCAGCCATAATAAATTGATAAGAAGGAAGGTCTACTTTCTGTTTCTTGATTGAGTCTTCTAGCACAGTCAAATTGTCCCGAGATCTATTAACATCTTTCTTTTTCTTCAGTGCAGCAACCAAACTCGATGACATGTTACCTGCACAATATAAGTAACAACACGCTTAATGTAAGGTCATGTGATAAAAAAATGCGTAACAAAGAAAAGGAAGACATAAAAACCAAAGTGCATATAACTAAAGTATACCACGTAGTGCAGCCATGTCAAAAGCATAAACAGAAATAAAACGATAAAAATAACATTGTTGATGGCGGAAGTTGTGTCTATGTAGTAGGACTTCTATGAAAGATCTGAACACATACGAACCTCCATATCACAAGTAAGCGCTATCATCCTCTGAGATAAAAAGATCTCTCGCTTGCCTGCAGAAAATCATGAAAATTAACTAAAAAGAAAAGAAAATTTAAGTTAATGAAAGAAATCACAAGGGCTGTAATAAGGAAAAAAAGAGAAAAACGGTACCAGGTTCACATAATAAGGAAATGAAGTTATCATGGTTCGAAATAAAAAAGAATTAATCTGCCTACATATAAGTCTTACACGGAGTTGTCAAAAAAGAGATTTTGTAGCTTGAATATAATAAAATCCAACACATCCTTGCGTTAAGCTGTTATGTGTCGAATAAAAAAAGAGCACTTCTCGATAAGAGAGAAGAGTTAAGTCTTCAGCATATAGAATATAGCTAGATGTTAATAGGTGATAGGATATTAGGGATAACTGAATGGGGGTTAGACTAATAGTAGCCAACCATTCTTTGATAATTGTGTAAAAGAATATAAAGGCCACATCAAATATGTTCCAAGGTAGGAGACACACACACATATATCCCTCTAGGGGGAGATGAATATGCCTATAGGATGCAGGTATCCTAAACTTGTAGCCCTCAATCCCAAACTTAATCAATATTTCCTCAGCCTGATTTTCCCTATCGATGGTTGAAGTTAAATCTAAAAAGGATGAATCATGACCTGATGGACTTGGAAGATAATTAGAGGCCATTGATAACTAAAAGAAATAGTGGATTAAAACCAAAACTCACCAAATCCACTTCAGTCCAAACAACAGGTAGGTAAAAATAAGAAATTCGAATTTAAACGATGTTTCAAAGTAAAGGACAAAGCCAACGAATTAAACGAAATAATCAGGATTTCATTTTACAATTTGAAAACATACACAACTGCATATATAATTTAAAGATCAAATGATAAACAAATGAAACCCTAAAAATAATACCCTCAAAATAACTGGAAAATGTACTAATTTATACCGATAATTTTGCTAAACAAACTAACTAACCACATAAAATGCGGAAAAGTAAGAAGAAAGAAGAAGCAAAATAAATGGCTTACAGATTCACGATGATCAAGGCTTGAAAAGAGAAAGTTTAAGTAAAAATTGTAAATTTCCCATGGTTTCTTTCTATTTACCATGCAAGTAAAAGAAAAATGAAAGAAGAAGGGAGAAATAAGTATGAATTAATTTAGAAAATCTTATCCCTTGAATTTAGACGATGTTATTAACGAAGACCGTTAGATGATAATGATGAAAAGAGATCTTCACAAAAAACTAAGCAAATCCCTTGAAAATCGAAATGATGTGACTAATCATGTGCGAAAAGCAAGAACACTCACACGATGATGCATGTAAGCAGCATTAAATGCAAGAGGACAAATTGATTAGCTGGTATGGAAAATGAGTGCAGTAAATTACAAATCTGCACTAATATGCATTAGCACAGACTTGGAGGGAAAATGTTAAGCCCATTTTTGATCATAGTATTTGGTGCCCAGTCCAATTAACAAGAGAAGTTAACATGATCGCAGTACACGGTGCACAGTCTGGTACATAGTGCCTAAAATCATGCAATAGATAAGCAGATCCCTAAAAGACGCTGTATAAGAAGCCCAGTAAAGTGAAGTTAACGTGATTAAAAGATCGAGCAAACCCGAAACACAGTAGTCTCCCCAAGAAAGTAAGTAAGCCATATTTTGAAATGTACCGTGCATATCCAAAGCATTTAGAATAATTACAACACTATAACCAACAAACAACACAACCCTGAAGCAAACTCATACCATGCATTTATACAAAAAATTATAATGAACATATGCACGAATCACGTACTGAAATACACTAGTTCAAGGATGAGATATGGCTTGGTAAGTAGAATAGACAAAAATACAACTAAGAATTGCGCCATCACAAAGCAAAGTAAATACTCAAGCTTCTCGAAATCTACGCAGTCAAGATTAGGCCACCATCTTCACCAAAGATTGCGCCGTCATACCCTCAGATGATGCCGTCATATCCTAGGCCACAAACCGTCTCTAGAACCTACATCGACGTTTATAAAGCCATTTTTTTCCATATAATAAAACTGGATCATAATATCAGTTTACTACATTAAACCAACTACACAACATAAATAAACCGTAACGTAGGCACGCCAAGTTTCCTTAAACACATATCTACGCTTATATACCACAATGACTACATAAATAAAAAGCCCGAAAAAATTGATCCACACGCTGAAAAGGTTAATCGTAATAAACTAAACCAAAGTTGCAATTTAACAAACTAAAACTACGCTAAAGTCATCGCATGATAATTGGCCTCCAAAGTACAATGATAATAAACCTTCGAAAAACTCTTACACGATAATGAATCAGATCAGTCTTACCCAATTTAACTACTTTACGTTATAATCCAATTAAAAGGCTTAAATAAAAAGTAAAAAAATCAGCAACACACCAAGAAAATGCATCGCCATCTAGGAACAACTCTTCACCATTTGTTATGAAGATACCTTCCCACCTCAAAGAAAGCTGCTCCTGCTTTTCCCTTTAGAGGAACAAACAAGTTCGATCTTAAACCAAATACCTAGAGTAGCACTAACTAAAATTGCGCAATTCAAAAATGAATGAAGGGCATATCCTACGAACACCGTCTAGAAACACCTAACATTCCCGCCTAAATATTCAAACTCAAATCATCCCGCCTAAGTCCAAATATTCCCGCCAACATCAAACTTTCTCATCCATGGCCACATTAACAATCTATGTACATTACAACAATCAACAGATGGAAGGCAAGTGGCAAAATCAGATGACGAGGGGGGTGTAGAGAGGTGACGTCAACGATCCGTGAGAGGATTAATATTGTAAGTAGAAAAGCACCGTAGTAGTGAAAGAGACTTTATTGATTCGCAGAAAATTTACCTTATACACCTGTACTCTTTCTACCATTAAAAATAATTACACGAGGAAGAAGAAAGAGAATAAAAGGATTTGACGCATGGATGTAGATTTTCTAAAATCTGAACCATGTAAGTTTCCGTGTTAATACTTTCCGCTTTTAGTAGATTCTTTGTAACTTTTATTTTGCTAAATTTGGTACTTAACCAACCTTGGACTTTTAACAAACAGCTAAAGTGCTTCTTCATAATTGTGTGAGCACTCCTTAGTATAATTACAATGTCAAATACAAATTTAATATTACTTAAATTTGTTGACTCAATACTAATAGGGTAATCGGTAATATTTTCCCCTAATAGAAATCTGGTGTTGTAAGACAAAAAATCTAACTAATATGAAATAAACCCTTAAATGGTTAGAAATAAGGAGTTTGGACGATAGGAACATGTCCCTATTGTATAACTTTGGATAACTTCGAAGCACCCATGGTTCCAACCTAAAGTTGATAGCCCTTGAACCAAAGTGAACGTTTGGCCATTTTCCCATCACATGTCCTTGTAGTCACTTTACACAACGTAGTGCTGAGGTAGTTTAGTCTATATGCAAGTTCACATTGTAGTGCAAATCCAATGTGACCAAAAATGATAAGGCCAATGTTGGTGGCTTCCTAAATTTGGTAAGCTCTTGCCTGAAGTAAACCCTTACTGCCCTAAAGACATCGTGTTCTTGCCCCGAGTTGACCTTATTGCATGCCCTTGTGCCTTCGGTCCAAGCCTATAGTAAGGTGGTCCATGTAATCAAGCTAATGAGACCATCGTGAATAAGTTCCTACTGACTAAATGATGGGATGTGTGATGCAAACCTGAAGCACTTTGGGGCATAACCCAAAGTAGACTAAGGGAAGTCCCAAAGCTAATGTAAGTGAGCCAGACATGAATCAGGCCCATAGTAAGACTGAAGTAGCCATAGGGTAATTCTAAAACAAAATTCAGGGTAATGTGAATGTTGTTGTCTTGGTTAATAGGACTAAAATAAGATGAAAATCATTTTTAAAGTAAAAATTGATCAAACAAATGATTGAACTAGTTATTGTTAGTCCTTGAGATGATGGTTTCGATGACAACAACCTTAGAATAGATTATAAAATATAATTACCAACTGTATAAGTTCAGATATATATATATATATATATGTATATGTATATGCAGGATTTAACCATGCAGGTACCAAGAATGAAGACTGTACAGTACAGAGATTCAAGATATCAAGATTAAAGACTCATGAGTATCAAGATTATCAAGAGTTCAAGTAATTTATCTTTTAATTATAAATTTTGTTAAAACTCCTAGAAAAGCACTGGCATCTTAAAATCCAATTTATTCGTGGAATGTAATCCACTTTGAGCCTGTTAAAGGGATGGAACCCTAAGTAGGATGGAACCTACGAAAAATCTAGTGGAAAATCTGCTAATTTTTATTCAAAATGATTTTTACAAAATTATATCTTGTTTTCAAAATGTTTTCAAAACCTTCCTTTTAAAAGCATCAAAAACATCTATCTTGATTTCAAATACTTCTAGCCTCAAAATAATCTTTAATTTCAAAATCAAATTATCCATGGTTTTAACTATCTTTAATAATAATATTTAAATATTTATACTTAGATTTAAATATAAAATTATAGTAAAATTTTGTATATATTATTCTACATATTTACTTATGTATTTTAACTATAGACAAGTATATTTATAAAGTTTAAAATAATTTTAATATATGATAGAAGTTATTTTCAAAGAAAAATGTATAACCAAAATTTCCTTTGGCATGTTGACATACCCAAGGAACCCATGTCGACATAGTATCAGTTGGTTTCAAAATTTAAATTTCAAAAGAAGTGTTTATTCGTCATATCTCTTCACAAATGGACATGGCTGTTGTTCTTCTATAAATAGGGGATGTTTTCAACGAATTTCAATACAGATTTTATGGTTTTTCACTCCTCTTATTCTTCCAAATTTCTATATGCATATTCTTACCATTTGTGATGACCCGTCTTTCAATTACCATAAAGACGTATCATCAATATGAAAAGAAAGAGATAGAAATAGAAAAGATAGAAAGAAAAGAACAACAATCATCAGAATCTCACAGCGGAAACGGAACAAAATATAATATTACACATATCGATTACATATTTTTACATATTAGAGTACACAAAATAATACGACTTCATTACATCTGACATTTATAAGAGTTTGCCAATCCATACAACCCAAAAACACAACATCAAAATGTCACTACAGCGGATAGAGGTAGATAAGTACGTGTGGACTCCAGCTCCAGCTTCCAAAACATTTGCCAATCCCAACCTAATCACTTGGCTACTCATAAAAATTTGAGTACCCAAGAGTTTATGAAAAACAAAAATAAACTCCGGGTCAAACATTGGTGTGGTGTGAGTAAACAAGTTAAAGTTGTTTAACTTTAAAATCATTTGTAAACAAAAGGTATCACGTAAGACTCCCCACAAATAAATACGGGTAAGTTTTTACCGTACGCTATCCAAAACATTTGATAGGAAATCCGGTGATATTATAATAGGGTCTAGGGTTTTCAAAATAAAATACAGAAATAGCTGGAATGCTTACATCTCACGTTCCAACATTGTTGGGCACAATCAAACCGTACGGGCACTTATTGGAGATTGGATTCCATACAACGGCAGGGCTACTGGGGTACCGCCCGTCACAGTCTGGGCAGAGATCACCGTACCGACGACCACTCCCGATCCCCTGCAACACAAGGCTGGAACCATCCCTTACCGGATAGTCCCGAACATGACAACCCCGAAGTTGGGGCCAACAATCGCCCACACAGCCGAAATAATAAGCGACTTCTAGAAAGCGGAAAATCTCGTCCTACTTGGGTATGACCCACTTAGCCTTGCTGCATCTCCCCTGTTTTAACCATTCCCAGTTGATGAGGCTTGAGGCTACGATTACCTTTATAGGACACATTTTTTTAGAATGCTCATCGTCCACCTGACGATGTGCTGAAAGCATTCAATCCATACAAGTTCGTTCCAGGTTCGAACGAAACCGAAGGCATTATTTCGTTACACTCATTTTGGAATCACCCTCAGAGTTAACGGCAATAACACTTGCGCTCTAAAACTCCATCTCGATCTTCACTTCAGATGTCACGACCTAACGTTTAACTTGGATCGATGTGGTTTTCGAAAAATCAAATTTGATTTCCGATCCCGGTCACATCGAAATCCAAACGCCATCTTGAGGGTCAAGTTGTTTAAAGATTTAAACAATTCAAATCAATTTTAAACATTAAATCCACACAGCATTATAAACAGATAATAACCAACATCTATCACAGATATATACAATATCTCATCACAGAATAACTCAGACTATCATCCAACAGATATCAACCAAATTCAGATATTTAATTCACAACAATCATCCATAAGCAAGCACATCTCTAATTCATATTATAATTAATTTAATTAATTCAAATTAAATTAATTACTTAAAAATTAATCACTTTACCTTGCTTAACCAATCATTAGTTAATTAATCACAATCATTTAATTAATTAATCACTTCTTAATTATCCTCATTATCAATTAATTAATCTTTAATTAATTAATTAATTAATCTTTAATTAATTAATTAATTATCCTTTAATTACTAATTAATAACTCTAATTACTCATTATTAAACTTGATTAAAAATTATTCATTCCTTAATTGATTACTAATTAACCCTTAATTTACAATTAATTAGTCTTAATTAATTGCTTAATTAATTACAAATTACAGATTAATTAATCTTAATTACTTAATTAATTATAATTAATTAATTAAGTTCTTAACCACTAATTAATTAACTATTAATTATAATTAATTAATGTTTAATTACTTAATTAATTAACCCTAATTATTAAATAAAATAATTCTCAATTATTAATTAATTAATCACTAATCACTTAATTAATTAATTACTAATCACTTATTAATTACTCTATAATTATTTAATTAATTATCTATTAATTATAATTTAATTTAATTCTTAATTATCAATTTAATTAATCCATAACTAATTAATAATTTAATCTTTATACATTAATTAATTCAAAATTTTTAATAAATTTCACTTTAATTACTTAATTAATTAAAGTAAACTTTAACCATAAAATCTTAATTAACTTTCAAAACAAATCAATTACATTAATTAGTTAAAATTATTATATATTTAAAACATTTCCAATTTGTTTAAACTAATTACCTTTTTAACGTTAAATTTAAATAAATATAAAATTATCTTAAAATTTAACTATCAAAGTATAAAATACTTTAGACTAAATAGTTTAACATTTTCACAAAGCAATTTAAATAAATTTTAAATTTTAAAACTTAAAACGAATTTTAAAAAAAACCCATAATCATCACTTGCCTCGGGGTTCAACCCGACCAAACACGAGATCAACTCGGGTTCATACCCCTTCTTCTTCCCTTTCTTTTTTCTTTAGTTTAATTGTTAAACTTAAATTATACGAACCTGAAAAAAAAACAACACTCCCTTCCCTATCCTTGGCACGAGCAACTACCTTATCATCCCGTACACAAACACGAGCCAGAACCTTCTCTACTCGATCATCGCTTCGAGTCACCACATCACCAACCCTCACTGACACAAACATGACACGTGCATGTGCACGTCGCGCCAACACCGCCGCCACCACCAGCGACACCGCGTGCAAGCCCTTCCTCGTCCACTGACACATCCCCGACTGTTGATCAACCCTTTCGCGGCCCAAATCAAAAACGAAGATGATCGCACAATTTCTGGAACAACCCCTTCATCAAAAAATCCACAGAAACCATCAACCTCGACATCGTTCGCTATGCAACTTCGGGCACATCGCCGCAGTTCCTCAATGCAGCGATCCCCAAAAACATTCGCAACTCGATCCACCCCACGTTCCCCAGTCACTCCATTTCCAGATGCGACCGAAACACAGAGAAAAACCCTAGTTCCCCCAATTTCAAATTCCTTGATGATTGATTTCCACTTCCATGATTTTTCTTGGGTTCACCGATCACTATTACAACTCCGACCTAAAGCTCCAACCCTAAAATCTACCCAGTCACCAAAATTTGCCCAGAAAACAATTTCCGGTCATCACAAAATTTCTACCCCAAATCCAAACTAAAAATCAGGATTTTTATTTTAAAAATCATGTTTTTCTGAGTTGATTCAAGATATAAGATTTAATCAACTAACTACAATATTTGATTTTAATACATTATTAAATTTCCTACAGTATTATCCTGGATTCAGTAGATTTTCAAACAAATTCTTTTTGAATAAAATTTTAAACTTTAATTCAGGTTTAAATAACATACTGCATTTGAAGATTCAAGCTTAACTGTTATTCGAAATGGAAATTTTGAACTTTGTGTTTAAATTTACTCTGTAACTTAAAAATACAGAGAAGCATCAGGTAGTTTTAAACATACATATTTTAAAACAAAATAAACACAAAGATTTCATCTATATATATACGTGCAAGATATCCAACATCAAAGACATTCACATGCACAGATTTATTTACTAAAATTTTCTGATTAAAAATTTACTCACCTGTATTTTTTTTAAGCAGAGACCAAAATTTTGAATTCTGGAAAAAATGGATTGCAAATCCTAAAACTTGGAGATCCAGAGAAGAAAAGCTTGATCAAATTGTTTGCTTGTTATCAACTTGAATTATGTCAGCAGTTAAGATCTGAACTGAGGAGAGCTTGGATTTGCTTATACTTGATTTTTACAGGAACTTGATTTTTGCAGATTTTTCTTTTGTATTCTGGTTTTTGCAGATTTGGGAGTTTGAAATTAAAATTGGATTTTTGTTGAAAGAGTGAAAATTTATGAAGTTTAGATTTGTAAATGAAAGAGTGATTTTTTCTTGCTTTAGAAAATGAGAATGGGAAAAATTTAGAGGAAGAAGATGAAATAGCCTTTTATAGAAATAATTTTGTTTTATAAAAATTAAAGAAAATAAAATAAAAATTATGACACTTGTAATTCTTTCTAACATTTGTCATTACACAATGTTATCCTCTTAACACATGTTATTATAGTGCTTTAAATTTTAAGAAATGTAATCTTCATGCAACAAGGATTTTTAAATGTTTTTATTAATTAATTTTCTAAATTTAATACATTTTTAATTTATATAAATCAATTCTTCTTAAAAGAAATAAATATAAATCATATTTTATATTCTAAATAAAATCATAGAAATACACTTTTAAAATCAAAGTATGATTTAAAATATAAATAACACTATTTTTGATTTCAATTTAACAATTCAAATTCAAATTCAAATAAAACTTTCAAATTCAATTTAGAAATCAAATTTGATATGTATACAATTTTAACAAATCCATTTCCACTAGTATATATTAATTTCAATTAAAATCAATATATATTTACAACCCATTTATTATTATTGTTTAAAATAACTATTTTATAAATCTTAATTAATTTATTAAAAGGATTATCACGTTTAAATTGGGTTTGAAATTCCGGAAAATCACATTCCTCCACCCTTAAAAGAATTTCGTCCCTGAAATTTAAACAAAGGATAATCCAAAAAAAATTATTTTATTTCAAAAATTCAACCATACATATCATCCATACATAAGCAACCAATCAAACAAAACATCCAAACAACAATACATCCTATACAAACATCACTAGCTATCTGGACACATATCCGGATAAGCCTTTCTAAAACTATCCAGAGTCTCCCAGGTACAATCTCTGGGATCCTCACTCCATTGGACTTTAACGAGCTTCACTATCTTGCTTCTGAGTTGCCTCTCGTCTTGATCAACAATCTGAATAGGATGTCTGACAATTGATAAGTCCGGCTCGACCTCTAAGTCTTCCTGCACAGCTGGTTCCACAATAAAAGATGGATCGTGCACGTATTTTCGTAGATGAGATACGTTGAAAACATTGTGAATTCCAGCCATCTGGGCTGGCAATTCAATCCTGTATGCTACGGCACCAATCCTCTCGAGCACTCGGAACGGACCAATATATCTTGGGGCGAGTTTCCATGTCTTCCCAAATCTTACTGCTCCTTTAACAGGGGAAACTTTGACAAAGACAAAATCACCAATCTCGAACTCCAATCGTCTTCGTCTTTTATCTGCATATTTCTTTTGACGATCCTGAGCAGCTCTCATCCTTTTCTTAATAAGCTAAACTTTAGCAGATGCTTCACGGATCAGATCTGGTCAAGCACAAGATGGTCTTTCGACTCTATCCAACAGGCTGGGGATCTACACGGTCTTCCATACAGAGCTTCATAGGGAGCCATCTTAATACTTGCTTGGTAACTGTTACTATTGGAGAATTTCACTAGATGTAGATGGTCTTCCCGCGATCCACCAAAATCCAATACACAGGCTCTCAGCATATCTTCTAGAATTCGATTAAGCCTCTCCGTCTGCCCATCTGTCTAGGGATGATATGCTGTACTCAATCTCAAACTTGTTCCCATAGCCGATTGTAAAGCCACTCAGAATTTGCTGGTGAAGATAGGATCTCGATCACTTACAATACTAACTGGAACGCCATGCAATCTGACTATCTCTCTCAAGAAAATTTTTGCCAGAGAAGCTGCAGTACGGGTTGCCTTAACTGGTAAAATGGGCGCTTTTGGTTAGGCGATCCACAATTACCCATATTCCTTCATTTCCCTTCTTGGTTCTAGGCAAACCGTCGATGAAATCCATCGAAATCATCTCCCACTTCCACATCGGGATTTCCAAAGGTTGCAACAAAACGGCTGACTTCTGCTGATCCCCTTTAACTTGCTGGTAGTTAGCACAACTATTAACGTAAGCAGATACATCTTTCTTCATGCCCAGCCACCAGAAAACTCTTCTAATATCTTTATACATCTTTGAGAATCCCGGGTGAATACTTAATCGAGGGCGATGACTTTCAGATAAGACTTCGTGCCTCAATCCATTTATATCAGGTACACACAAACGACCATTAATCCTCAATTCCCCTTGATTGTCTATCTTGAAATCCGAACATCGACCATCCTTAGTTCCAAGAATCAGTTCTTCAAAAGATCTATCCTCCATTTGCTTGCTTATGATTCTTTCCTAGAGAGACGGAACAGCTTCCAAAAGAGATAGAACTGCATTCCTACTAAGAGCATCTGCCACAACGTTCGCCTTTCCTGGGGTATACAGAATATCCAAATCATATGATGCCAAGAACTCGACCCATTGCTGCTGTCTTAAATTAAGATCCTTTTGAGAGAAAAGATACTTCAGCGGTTTGTGATCCGTGAATAACTCAAACTTTTCTCCTAAAAGATAGTGCCTCCAGATCTTTAAAGCAAAAACTATGGCCAACAGCTCTAGATCGTGCGTAGCGTAGTTCCTCTCATGTGGCTTCAATTATCGACTCGCATACGCAATTACCCTACCATTTTGCATTAGCACTGCTCCCAATCCAACAATACAGGCATCAGTATAAACTTCAAACTTTCTCTTCCCATCTGGAATAGCCAACATAGGAGCACTTGTCAACCTTGCCTTTAGATTCTGAAAAGCCTCCTCACATTCCGGTGTCCATTTGAATTTAGCTCCCTTCCTTGTCAGCTTTGTTAGGTGTGAAGAGATCTTGGAATAATCCCTAATAAACTTCCTGTAGTAACCGGCCAATCACAGAAAACTGCGAACTTCTGTTGGTGTCCGAGGCTGCTTCCACTCCAGAATAGTCTTAACTTTAGCGGGATCTACAGAGATTCCCTCACCGGAAACAATGTGCCCCAAATTTTTTACTTCTGATTTCCAAAAATGACACTTAGAGAATTTCGCCTTCAGAACATGTCTTCTCAGAGTTTCCAATACTATTCTCAAGCGCTGCTTGTGCTCTTCTTCCGACTTAGAGTAAACCAAGATATCATCGATGAACACCAAAACAAACTTATTCAAAACATCTCTAAAGACTCGGTTTATCAGGTCGACAAAGTATGCAGGAGCGTTGGTTAACCCGAAAGGCATAACCAACCACTCATAGAAACAATTAGGTCCCCTAAATGCAGTTAAGGGAATACTGTCCTCAGCTACCCTTAACTTATGGAAACCTGATGCTAAATCCAACTGAGAAAAGACTAAAGCTCCATGAAGCTGGTCGAAGAGATCATCAATACGAGGAAGAGGATACTTACTTCGAATGGTTACCTTGTTCAACTCACGATAGTCTACACAGAACTTTAGCGACCCATTCGACTTGGTGACAAATACTGCAGCCAAACCCCAACAAGAAAAATTGGGTCTAATCAAACCCTTCTCCAACAGATCTTGAGTTTGCTTCACTAGTTCCTCCCTCTCCCTAGGAGCCATTCTCCTGCTAGGCTGAATTACAGGTACTTCTCTAGGAACCAAATCTATGTGAAACTCTATTTCTCGGTGCGGAGGCAAACACTTAACTTCCTCGAATACGTCTGAGAAATCCTGGACTACTTCAATATCTTGAACCTCCTCTTAAGAAGTCTCAACTCCATGTAAAAGACTACTCAAGTGTATTCTAGAGTTATCACACATTACTCTGGCAATCCTACCCAGATCAGTTTCCAATGAAACTGTTCTCTCATCACAATTTAAAACAGCCTTATATTTGTCAAGCCAATCCATTCCCAATATAAGGTCAAAACCCTTAAAATCCAACACATAAGGGTCACAGGCAAAACTATGGGATAGATCGGAGATTCTCAAATTTTTACAGATCCTAACTAATTTGGTTACCCCTCCTATAGGATTAGATACAAAGATGGGATTGTCTACGGTACTAGGGGTAAGAAAGAACTTATCTACAAATTCCAAAGAAATAAAACTCGAAGAAGCACCAGAATCAAACAAAACTTTAATATATTTGCCATCTAAAAGTAAGGTACCTTCCAAAACTCCTTTGCTCTTAGATGAGGTTGATGGTGCACCTTCCAAAGCAAATACTTTATTCTGCCGGACTTTATGAAGGAGCGGGCAATCTTTAATCATATGTCCCGGTTGATGGCAGTTGAAGCAAAGAGACTTATGAACTAAAGCTGAACCTGGTCCACTATAATGCTGTTGCTGCTGTTGTTGCTGAGACCCTCTTCTGGGAGACTTATTCGCCAGGTGATCTTCTTGCTGACAAATATAGCATTTGCGTGGTCCATTGTTGTTTCCAGACTTCTTCTTGTTTTGCCTCTTCCAATTAGGATTGAATTTTCTTTTATTTGGGTTAGAAGAATTTCCTCCCGATGCAGCAACTCGTGCCACTGATCTTTTATTCATCAAGTCCTCATACCTTAATGCCACATCAATTAGCTCTACAAAAGACCCTTTCAAGTGTGCTGTCATCCTTTCATGAAACTCTGGCCTCAGTCCTTGTACAAACATCTCGTTCTTTTTAAGATGGGTGTCTATAAGTCCTGGACCATAGCAAGATAACTCGTTGAATTTAGTCTCGTACTCTGCTATAGTCATGTTTCCTCATTTTAGATTTTGAAAACCCTGATAAAGACGAGTTCTTCCTGTTGTAGGTATGAACTTCTCCTCAAACAACTCCTTAAACTCTTCCCAAGACATATCGTCCTCCGAGACATTTGCAGTCACTGCATCCCACTAGGCTACAACACCACCTTGTAATTGCCATGAAGCCATTACCCTCTTCTGCTCATCCGATATTTCATGCTCTTAAATATTTTCTCACATGAGCGAAGCCATGCTTGGACCTCTACTATAGTTTCTAACCCTTGGAATGGTCTTCCTCCAAGATTAACGAAGTCCTTGCATAAAGCAGCAAAACTGACTGGAGATGATATTGGATTAACATCTTCATTATCAGTCTGTTCTCTCCTATTACTGGTTGATGCACTTCCTACAACCCTTCCCCTTCCGCCTCTTGAACTCATTCTAGCTACCTGGACAGGTAACCCAACCAATTTAGATAGGGATATAGTTATATAAGAAAATTACAAATACGCACTCTCAGGATAGATACTACTCCAGATCCTAAGTGTTTCTCAACCTATGCTCTGATACCAACTGTGACGACCCGTCTTTCAGTTCCCAGAAAGGCGTATCATCAATAAGAAAAGAAAGAGATAGAAATAGAAAAGATAGAAAGAAAAGAGCAACAATCATCAGAATCTCACAGCGGAAACGGAACAAAATATAATATTACACATATCGATTACATATTTTTACATATCAGAGTACATAAATAATATGACTTCATTACATCTAACATTTATTAGAGTTTGCCAATCCATACAACCCAAAAACACAACATCAAAATGTCACTACAGCGGATAGAGGTAGATAAGTACGTCTGGACTCTAGCTCCAGCTTCCAAAACATTTACCAATCCCAACCTAATCACTTGGCTACTCATAAAAATTTAAGTACCCAAGAGTTTATGAAAAACAAAAATAAACTCTAGGTCAGACATGGGTCTGGTGTGAGTAAAGAGGTTGAAATTGTTTAACTTTAAAATCATTTGTAAACAAAAGGTATCACGTAAGACTCCCTACAAATAAATACGGGTAAGTTTTTACCTTACGCTATCCAAAACATTTGATAGGAAATCCGGTGATATTATAATAGGGTCTAGGGTTTTCAAAATAAAATACAGAAATAGCCGGGATGCTTACATCTCACATTCCAACATAGCTGGGCACGATCAAAACCGTACAGGCAAGTATTGGAGATTGGATTCCATACAATGGCAGGGCTACTGGGGTACCGTCTATCACAGTACGGGGCCTAGATCACCGTACCGAGGACTACTCCCGACCCCTGCAACACAAGGCCGAAACCATCCCTTACTGGACAGTCCCGAACAAGACAACCCCGCAGTTGTGGCCAACAACCGTCCACACAGCCGAAATAATAAGGGACTTCTAGACAGGGGAAAATCTCGTTCTACTTGGGTATGACCCACTTAGCCTTGCTGCACCTCCCATGTTTTAGCCATTCCCGGTTGATGAGGCTTGAGGCTACGATTACCTTTATAGGACACATTTTTTTAGAATGCTCATCGTCCACCTGACGATGTGCTGAAAGCATTCAATCCATACAAGTTCGTTCTGGTTTCGAACGAAACCGAAGGCATTATTTTGTTACACTCATTTTGGAATCACCCTCAGAGTTAACGACAATAACCCTTGCGCTCTAAAACTCTATCTCGATCTTCACTTGAGATGTCACGACCTAACGTTTAACTTAGATCGATGTAGTTTTCGGAAAATCAAATTTGATTCCCGATCCCGGTCACATCAAAATCCTAAATGCCATCTTAAAGGTCAAGTTGTTTAAAGATTTAAACAATTCAATTCAATTTTAAACATTGAATCCACACAGAATTATCCACAGATAATAACCAACATCTATAACAGATATATACAATATCTCATCACAGAATATCTCAGACTATTATCCAACAGATATCAACCAAATTCAGATATTTAATTCACAACAATCATCCATAAGCAAGCACATCTCTAATTGGTATTATAATTAATTTAATTAATTCAAATTAAATTAATTACTTAAGAATTAATCACTTTACCTTGCTTAACCAATCATTAATTAATTAATCACAATCATTTAATTAATTAATCACTTCTTAATTATCCTCATTATTAATTAATTAATTAATTAATTATCCTTTAATTACTAATTAATAAAACTAATTACTCATTATTAAACTTGATTAAAAATTAATCATTCCTTAATATATTACAAATTAACCCTTAATTTACAATTAATTAATCTTAATTAATTGCTTAATTAATTACAAATTATAGATTAATTAATCATAATTACTTAATTAATTATAAACTAATTAATTAAGTCTTAACCACTAATTAATTAGCTATTAATTATAATTTAATTACCGTTTAATTACTTAATTCATTAACCCTAATTATTAAATAAAATAATTTTTATTTTTTAATTAATTAATCACTAATCACTTAATTAATTAATTACTAATCACTTATTAATTAATCTATAATTATTTAATTAATTATCTATTAATTATAATTTAATTTAATTCTTAATTATCAATTTAATTAATCCATAACAAATTAATAATTTAATCTTTATACATTAAATAATTCAATTTTTTTAATAAATTTCACTTTAATTACTTAATTAATTAAAGTAAACTTTAACCATAAAATCTTAATTAACTTTCAAAACAAATCAATTACATTAATTACTTAAAATTATTTTATATTTAAAACATTTCCAATTTGTTTAAACTAATTACTTTTTTAAAGTTAAATTTAAATAAATATAAAATTATCTTAAAATTTAACTTAAAATTTAACTATCAAAGTATAAAATACGTTAAATTAAATAGTTTAACATTTGCACAAAGTAATTTAAATAAATTTTAAATTTTAAAACTTAAAACAAATTTTGAAAAAAAACCCTTAATCATCACCTGCCTCGGGGTTCAACCTGACCAAACATAAGATCAACTCGAGTTCATACCCCTTCTTCTTCCCTTTCTTTTTTCTTTAGTTTGATTGTTAAACTTAAATTACACGAACCTGGAAAAAAAACAACACTCCCTTCCCTATCCTTGGCACGAGCAACTACCTCATCACCCCGTACACAAACACGAGCCAGAACCTTCTCTACTCGATCATCGCTTCTAGTCACCACATCACGAACCCTCACTGACACAAACACTGACACGTGCACGTGCATGTCACACCAACACTGCCTCCACCACCAGCGACACCATGCGCAAGCCCCTCCTCGTCCACTGACACATCCCCGACCGTTGATCAGCCCTTTCGCGACCAAATCAAAAACGAAGATGATCGCACCATTCCTGGAACAGCCCCTTCATCAGAAAATCCCCCGAAACCATCAACCTCGACATCGTTCGCTACGCAACTTCGGGCACATCACCACAATTCCTCAACGCAGCTATCCCCAAAAACATTCGCAACTCGATCCATCCCACGTTACCCAATCACTCCATTTCCAGATGCGACCAAAACACAGAGTAAAACCCTAGTTCCCCCAATTTCAAATTCCTCGATGATTGATTTCGACTTCCATGATTTTTATTGGGTTCACCGGTCACTATTACAACTCCGACCCAAAGCTCCAACCCTAAAATCTACCCAGTCACCAGAATTTGAAATGAAAATTTTGAACTTTGTGTTTAAATTTACTCTGTAACTTAAAAATACAGAGAAGCATCAGGCAGTTTTAAACATACATATTTTAAAAAAAAATAAACACAAAGATTTCATCATATATATACATGCAAGACATCCAACATCACAGACATTCACATGCACAAATTTATTTACTAAATTTTTTTGATTAAAAATTTACTCACTTGTATTTTTATTAAAGTAGAGAACAAAATTTGAATTCTTGAAAAAATGGATTACAGATCTTAAAACTTGGAGATGCAGAGAAGAAAAGCTTGATCAAATTGTTTGCTTGTTATCAACTTGAATTATGTCAGCACTTAAGATCTGAACCGAGGAGAGCTTGGATTTGCTTATACTTGATTTTTACAGGAACTTGATATTTGCATATTTTTCTTTTGTATTCTGGTTTTTGCAGATTTGGGAGTTTGAAATTAAAATTGGATTTTTGTTGAAAGAGTGAAAATTTATGAAGTTTAGATTTGTAAATGAAAGAGTGATTTTTTCTTGCTTTAGAAAATGAGAATGGGAAAAATTTAGAGGAAGAAGATGAAATAGCCTTTTATAGAAATAATTTTTTTTTTATAAAAAATAAAGAAAATAAATCAAAAATTATGACACTTGTAATTCTTTCTAACATTTGTAATTAAACAATGTTATCCTCTTAACACATGTTATTAGAGTGCTTTAAATTTTAACAAATGTAATCTTCATGCAAAAAGGATTTTTAAATGTTTTTATTAATTAATTTTCTAAATTTAAATTACATTTTTAATTTATATAAATCTATTCTTCTTAAAAGAAATAAATATAAATTAAATTTTATATTCTAAATAAAATCATAGAAATACACTTTTAAAATCAAAGTATCATTTAAAATATAAATAACCCTATTTTGGGTTTCAATTTAACAATTCAAATTCAAATAAAAATTTCAAATTCAATTTAGAAATCAAGTTTGATATGTATGCAATTTTAACAAATCCATTTCCACTTGTATATATTAATTTCAATTAAAATCAATATATATTTACAACCCATTTATTATTATTGTTTAAAATAACTATTTTATAAATCTTAATTAATTTATTAAAAGGATTATCACATTTAAATTGGGTTTGAAATTCCGGATTATCACATCATTACTCTGCCGAAATCTACATTGAATCTAACTAAATTATCTCTGGTTTGATTCTCTACCACTATCTCAATAAGATCCTTAGTGCTATTTAGAGTTATAGGCGTTTTGTAATCAACTTAGCGATAAAAAGTATGATTGTGGCCTTGGAAATCAATCAAGCTAGATAATGTGCGATTGTAGCCTTGGGAATCAATTGGATGAACTTGTAGCCTGGGAAATCAAGTATCTCTACCCAGAGGATTGTGAATCTGGAGGGTGTACCTCGTTGCCTTGAAATCGAGGGTGTAATTGTAAAGATTGTTTTTGAAAGGAAATCTGTACTTGCGTGCGGGGATGGATGTAGGGTAACTCCGAACCAGTATAAAATCTGGTGTGTTCTTTCCTTTACCCTTTTTACTTTATATCTGCATATGTGTTTGATTCTATGATCATATCTGTGTCTGAATTTTGCACACATTTGTGTTCAAATTAACAAAAACTCAAAAATATTTAACAATTCTCTAAAACACTATTCACCCTCCCTCTAGTGTTTATCCTAGCCTTAAGATCCTTAATCGGCATTTCTCACATTTGGTATCAGAGCAATGTTTTCAAAGTTTCATAATCTGATTTTTGAATTTTTTTTAAAAATGGCTATGTTTGTTAATACTAGTTTAGAAATATTCAGATCATCATTGTCTCATGAGTCTGCATATAATCAATGTTCAATTTCAAGTTATCTACCAAAATTGTTTGATGCGTGGGAAACATGTTTTATGGGAATTGAGGAATCAATCCACAACGGAAAAATTGTGCAGATCAAAAAGAACAAATGGATACTCGATAGTCGATGTTCTAGACACATGACTGGCAATCCAGAAATGTTGAATGATATAATATACAAAGACGGAGGACTTTTTAACTTTGGAGACAATTCAAAAGGATATGTGATTGGCATCGGCAAAGTCGGTAACTCTAAAACTCCTATTATTACTAATGTTTTGCTAGTTAAGAATCTGAAATATAATCTGCTAAGTATAAGTCAACTCTGCGATAAAGGATATAAAATTAAATTTGAAAAAGATAAGTGTCACATTGAAGATAATAATTCAACCATAATATTTGAGGGAATCAGGAAAAAGAATATTTATATTCTTAGTATGAAAGTTTCAAATGATAACTTGTGTCTTTTGGCAAATACAAGTGACCCTTGAATTTGGCATAAGAGATTTGGGCATTTGAATTTCAAACTCTTATCTAGATTGTCAAAACATGATCTAGTAAGAGGTCTCCCTAAAATGAATTTTAAGGTAGATAGTTTATGTGATGCATGTCAATTAGGAAAACTTAGAAAAAGTTCTTTTAAATTAAAAGATATGATTTCAACTTCATAACCTCTTGAATTACTTCACCTTGATTTATTTGGTCCATCTCAAATTCTGTCAATAAATCACGGTAAATATGTTTTTGTAATTGTAGATGATTATTCTAGATTTACATGGACAATATTTTTGAAACATAAAAGTGATACTTTTGAATGTTTTAAGAACTTTACAAAAGGGTTCAAAATCAACTTTCTCTAAAAATTATAACCATTCGTAGTGATCACGGTGGTGAATTTGAAAATTAAAAGTTTAAGGAATTCTGCAATAAAAAGGGAATAACCCACAATTTTTCATTTCCAAGAACTCCACACAAAACGGAGTAGTAGAACGTAAGAATAGAACGATTCAAGAGTATGCGAGAACCATGCTTTCAGAGAGTAAATTACCAAAGTATTTTTTGGGCAGAACCAGTTGCTACCGCCTGTTATATTTTTAATAGAATTTTAATTAGACCTTTAACAGATAAGACATCTTATGAACTTCTTCATATAAAGAAACCTAAAGTATTTTATTTTAGAATTTTTGGAAGTAAATGTTTTATTTTAAATACCAAAGATAACTTAGATAAATTTGATCCTAAATCCGACAAAGGTATCTTTATCGAATATTCTAATAAAAGTAAAGCATACAGAGTATTTATTTTAAGAACTAACAACATCGAAGAAACAATGCACGTTTCGTTCAATGAAAATCTCAAAATTTTTTAAGATACAAATGATGAAGAGGATTTAATCACTCAAAATCAAGAGCCTACTGAAATTTATAATGAAATTAATCATCCTAATAAAAGGACTAAAATTTTAAAAGATCATCCTATTGAAAATATACTAGGAGATATGCAATCTGCTGTTAAAAGTAAAAATCAACTAAGTCAAATGAGTAATGTTGCTTTTATATCAACTATTGAACCCAAGAATCCAAAAGAAGCATCAACTGATGATTCATGGATTTTGGCTATGCAAGAAGAATTAAATCAATTCACTAGAAATGATGTTTGGGAACTTATTCCTAGACCTGAGAATGAAACTATAATTGGAACTAAATGGATTTATAAAAATAAATGAATGAACAAGGAGAGGTAGTTAGAAATAAAGCCCGATTAGTCGCTCAAGGTTTTTGTCAAGAAAAAGGAATAGATTTGATGAAACCTTTGCTCCCGTAGGAAGATTAGAAGCCATTAGGATTCTACTTGCTTTCGCAAATCATAATAATTTTAAACTATATCAAATAGATGTTAAAAGTGCCTTTTTAAATGGATTCGTAAAAGAGGAAATATATGTTGAACAACCACCACTTTTTGAAAATGAAAAATTACCAAATCATGTTTACAAACTTAAGAAAGCTTTATATGGTCTAAAACAAGCTCCCAGAGCCTGTATGATAGACTAAGATCTTACTTATTACAATCAAATTTCAAAATTGGTAAAGTAGATAATACTCTTTTTATTAAAAGAAATAAAAATGATATTCAACTAGTACAAGTTTACGTAGATGATATCATTTTTGGATCAACTAACTTTGAAATGAATAAAGAATTTCCTGAAATAATGACAAAAGAGTTTGAGATGAGTCATATGGGTGAATTAAACTTCTTTCCAGGATTACAAATAAAACAATTAGATAATGGTATCTTTATTAATCAAGAAAAATATGCTAAAGACCTAATTAATAAATTTGGTTTGACTACTGCGAGTGGAAAATCCACTCCCATGGCAATCAAATGAGTACCTTAGTAAAGAAGATCTCTCAAAATATGTTGATCAAAAGTTATATAGAGGAATGATTGGATCACTACTCTATATTACTGCAAGTAGACCTGATATCATGCATAGTGTTTGTCTCTGTGCAAGATATCAATCTCAACCTAAAGAGACCCACTTAAAAGCCGTAAAACGTATCATAAGATATGTTAAACACACTTCTGACTATGGCTTATTTTACCCTAAAAATGATTCTTTTTGACTTAATATCTTACTGTGATGCTAATTATGCTGGTTCTAAATCTGACCGAAAAAGTACAAGTGGAACTTGTCACTTTTTGGAGCATTCTCCGATATCCTGGTTTAGTAAAAAGCAAAACACAGTTTCTTTATCAACAGCCGAAGAAGAATATATTTCTGTTGCTTTGGCTTGTTCTCAAGTAATATATATGCAACAAACTTTAAAAGATTATGGTTTAAAATTTTTAAAATCACCACTTTATTATGATAGTACTAGTGTGATAAATTTATCCAAAAATACTACTCAACATGCTCGAACTAAACATATTGATATAAGACATCATTTTCTCAGAGATAATATAAATAAGGAAGTAATTACTCTAGATTATATTAATTCCAAGAATCAAATTGCTGATATACTAACAAAACCATTAAATAAATCTATATTTACTAAATTAAGATGAGAATTAGGTATTTGTTCAAGAACTGAAATATAAAATATAAATAACAAAGTATAATTAAAAATTAAATCAAAATAAGTCAATTACTAAAAAAATTCCATGTCAACATATAACGTTTTTTATTTTGAAAATTTTCCCACCAAAATTCAAAATAATTGGTTATGTATTCTTCTCATTTTCAAAATTTTATTTATTCTTTCTGTTATTTCTCTGTCTATCCTCTGAAATCAAATAATCAATGGCCTCCTCTTCCAAATCAAACAAAAATCCGACCTTTTCGTTTCCTTCTCCCACTTTTGGTCCATTGCAACGTATTACTCTCGCTCGTGTGACAAAAATGGAGGATTCTCTGAAGGATGCACTTCAGTTAATGACTAAAATCCAAGTAATGCAACTTCGAATGGCCAAGGAACAAGAGAGGCAAGGCAAAATCCTTAGGAATTTGCAAAAATTTATAATGGACAATCATGCTAACCCAGTCTTTATTGACGAAAACTCTTCAGGATATCAAATACAAGAGGTCAGTGAAGAAGAAGAAGGAGAAGTCCACATGGAAGAAGTGCATGCGGAATATAACGAAAAAGTCGTTTGCATTGGAGAAGTGTACTTTGACAAAGATGGAAATCCTGTCGAACAACGTGGAAATTTCTGTTTCCACTATCCAAACTGTTCGATTCATAGATCTTCCATTTTCAAAGACACTCATTAGTTTCTCTTCTCTTTTTCCTTTTGGTGTATGTTTTTCTTACGTTTCCCACGAAAATGTAAATACAACAATATAATTAATGAATAATTTGTGTTCTTATATGTGCTATTATATGGACACTTAGTTAAGATAGTTAGTTGTTTAGGACTAAGTTCTAGTTTTAGATCTAAGTGTTGATTATTTATGATAACACTATCATTATAATCACATTTCATAGATTATTAGATTTAGGGAGAGTGATATAGTTTTTATTTATATATTTGGAGATAGTTTTTGTTGATGACAAAGGGGGACAAATATAAAATAGGATAGTTAGGCATAGATTTAGGAGGAGTTATTAGGATAGAAGTAATATTTTATAAAAAGGTTGTCATCATCAAAAAGGGGGAGATTGTTAGTCCTTGTAATGATGGTTTTGATGACAACAACCTTAGAATCGATTATAAAATATAAATACTAACAGTATAAGTTTAGATATATATGTATATGCAGGATTTAACCATGCAGGTACCAAGAATGAATACTGTACAGTATAGAGATTCAAGATATCAAGATTGAAGACTCATGAGTATCAAGATTATCAAGAGTTCAAGTAATTTATCTTTTAATTAGAAATTTTGTTAAAACTTCTAGAAAAACACTGACATCTTAAAATCCAATTTATTCATGGAATGGAATCCACTTCGAGCCTGTTAAAAGGATGGAACCCTAAGTAGGATGGAACCTACGAAAAATCTAGTGGAACATTGTTTTGTATCCGCTAATTTTTATTCAAAATGATTTTTACAAATTATATCTTGTTTTCAAATTTTTTTCAAAACCTTCCTTTTAAAAGCATCAAAAACATCTATCTGATTTCAAATACTTTTAGACTCAAAATAACCTTTAATTTCAAAATCAAATTATCCATGGTTTTAACTATCTTTAATAATAATATTTAAATATTTATACTTAGATTTAAATATAAAATTATAGTAAAATTTTGTATATATTATTCTATATATTTACTTATGTATTTTAACTATAGACAAGTATATTTATAAAGTTTAAAATAATTTTAATATAAGATTGAAAATATTTTCAAAGAAAAATGTATAAGCAAAATTTCCTTTGGCATGTCGACATACCCAAGGAACCCATGTTGACATAGTATCAGTTGGTTTCAAAATTTAAATTTCAAAAGAAGTGTCTATTCGTCATATCTCTTCACGAATGGACATGGTTATTGTTCTTATATAAATAGTGGATGTTTTCAACGAATTTCAATACAGATTTTATGGTTTTTCACTCCTCTTCTTCTTCCACATTTCTATATGCATATTCTTACCATTACTCTGCCGAAATCAACATTGAATCTAACTAGATTATCTCTGGTTTGATTCTCTATCACTATCTCAACAAGATCCTCAGTGCTATTCAGAGTTATAGGCGTTTTGTAATCAACTTAGCGAGAAAAGGTGTGATTGTGGCCTTGGAAATCAATCAAGCGAGATAAGGTTTGATTGTAGCCTTGAAAATCAATTGGGTGAACTTGTTGCCCGGGAAATCAAGTATCTCTACCCAGAGGATTGTGAATCTAGAGGGTGTACCTCGTTGCCTTGAAATCGATGGTGTAATTGTAAAGATTGTTTTTGAAAGGAAATCCGTACTTATGTGCGGGACTGGATGTAGGGTAACTCCGAACCAATATAAAATCCGGTGTGTTCTTTCCTTTCTGTTTTTACTTTATATTTGCATCTGTGTTTGATTCTGTGATCATATCTGTGTCTGAATATTGCATACATTTGTGTTTAAATTAACAAAAACTCAAAAAGATTTAAAAATTCTCTAAAACACTATTCACCCTCCTCTAGTGTTTATCCTAGTCTTAAGATCCTTAATCCACATTTATCACAGTTATGACATCTGGAAACTAGTAAATAAATTTCTAAAATTATAGGAATGATAACTTACTAAATTTGTGCTAATAAATTGACGATGAGTAAAGAATTAAGTTTAAATCTTGTTAAATGATAAAAAATATATGGAAAATTAATCTTGACCGTCTATGTGACATCATATGGATTTATTTATTTACTTATAGTGTTGTAAGTAATTTGTGATGAAGAATGAAAACCCTATTTTACATTTCCAACGCCACTTATGATGGAAACTAATGTGTGTGACAATTAAATAACTGATGAATATACTAAAGTGAGTATAATTGGGATTGACTCTCGTGTGAGTAGAATTTGTTACACAATATATATTTTAGGTATAAACAGAATAAAAGCTATCTTGAGTCAAAGACAAGGGACATCGTAAGGCAAAACAAAATTATCATGAGCCAAAGAACAAAAGCTATCAAAGATCAAAGGCTATCATTAGACAAGAATAAAGACATTATCAAGGACCACAATTTATTGTAAGCGTAGAGCTACTGTAACAGCCTGCACCCCAGTGGGCGTGAATTTTTTCTAAATAAGAAATCCAAGTCCACCAAAGTACGGATCGTTGGCTTTGGTATCCTGCAAATAAAGAAATGCATATTGGAGCATACCAATGTAAACTCATAGTGGAAAAGTAAAATGTAATAAAACATAAAGCCATGACCAAGGTTGACACTTCTGATGTTTAATATCATTATTAGTGTCGATCATGCATAAGGAAGTCTGTCTTTCCACCGTTTTCGCCTTGCAATAGTACCAGTTCCTCTAAAGCTATCTTGTGGGTTGTATTGAGCAGCGGGGTTAGAAAAACGTTTTGGTGACTTGTAAATTACACACTTTATACATAACACTAGTTTATACCGATTACCTTTCATTACATGTTATGCCTATCTATTTTACTTAGTTGTTCTGACGCCATATACACATATGATACACCTCATCTACTCGAAGTAGACAATAACTACATACGTTTATATATATATATATACATATACATATATATATATATATACATGTATGTAAGTACCAAAGTCTCTCTTTGGACCAAGTTACTATCCTTGCTAGTATCCATAACCCAACACCTCATCAGGATCCATCGTCAACGCAGTATCACATCCTTATGGCCCGTGCATACCAAGGAACTCCCATAGTGCCTAATAACGGCGTCACAATAGTTAGCCGCATTTTTTTCGTATTTGAAGGACTTCATCAAAGGGTTATCTAGCCTTGCCTGTTATCACACGTAAACTACCAAACACTGTGAAGCGGTGCATGTCCTAATCGAAAACTATACTAGTAGGAAGCATAGACCATTTAGGCATAAACCCCCCGTCTTTCCATTGACCGCTTAAGACCAATGACTTTCTCAACCTATGAAGCAGTTCCTACTCCCTATTTGGTACCAACCACATTGTCATAGCACCTAGCCTTGCTCACCTTCCCATTTAGACTGGTTAACATAATCTGGGAAATGCCTATAGTTACTTAATACCCCTTAAATGGTTGAAGCAGGCTTTACTTGTCCTTTGACACTTCAACCCAAGGCAAACATCCTAATTGGTATTCCCTTCACCTATACACGAATGTATAATCCTACGAATCCTACAGTTGGATATGTCTCGCATCAGTATAATATATACACAACTGTTGGTAGCCCCTTGCAGTAGCCAGACTTCTGTTGTGTAACACTACTGACCTCACATTCCAACCTATTTTAATAACTACGCCATACTTGTTTAATCTAAGCTATTAAGTAACTTTAATAATTCACACCCGTCATAAATGCATACTTGAGGCTATGTATATATCAATATCTATTTATTTATTAAGCCTCCAATATTCAACTATTAATAATATTTTTTTATATTTTTTATGCATTTACTTCTTACTTCATTAATGTCAATTTAATGTCATTTACAGCTTACTTATAAACTAAAACATTTAAATATCTATTTATTGTTTCTTTTTATCTTTTACAATCTTCTTTTGGTTACTTACCATATTACTAACTCATTTCCTTACTTTATCTACGTTTGTTGCTTGTGGTTTACTTTTTTACTCATCTTTTATTGCATATATTAGTTTTGCATTTAGACTGTCATGATTGTCCCTACTTACAATTCTTTAGTCTATGCCTAGGGATTTCTTCATTTTAATGCGTTGGAATAATATCTTTACCAAAAGGAATTAATAGCACTGTAAATTTCTATAACTTAGGCAAAAGGGGATTTATGTTACGTTTGGAATTATAAGGAATCATCTTTTTTTGTTGAAATAGATAGTACAAAATATGATAAACATCCCTATTTTATAAATCTCTTCTTTTAGGCGTATTCCTTACTATTTGAAATATTACACATTTATTCATATTTACAAAACTAGAAAATTTATAGAAATTTACATTGCAATACATTTTATTCCAATGAATTAAAATACAACTTAAATCCAAATTCAGTTTATAATAACTTCTATTTCATATTTGCTAATATATATGGTTTAACCAACAGATATGGAATTATTATTCAATTTATTAACTTAGGGACTGATTTTACCTTTACTTTCCAAAATCAAGTACATACAATATTTGATTCAAGTTAATGATTTACAGAATATGTAGGCATGGTTTCCAAATTCATTACATGTACATGTTTAAGCCTATAACTCTAAAATAATTATATTCAGGTATACAAGGAACAAGTTTACAACGATATAAATCCAATATTACATAAAAATATATAATTGTCCAATTACCTTTTAACTTTCCAAATCTCCAGATTAATCTATATTATTCTTGTTTGACTTCCTTTTTTCTCCCTATCAGAATACATATACGAAAGCATACATACTACATACATACATACATATATATTAGAAATCTAGCTCCGAGAAGAGATTTGGATTTAATTTATATTCCGGATTATAATTATAATTTTACATTGGCTTTGGCGATATGCTTCCACCCTGTTCTTCTTCTCTAATATTCTCAACTATTCTCCACTTGTATATACACATACAAACTATAGATTTATTTATATTTAATAATTATGGAGAAAAGGAATGGCAAAGGTTTACCGTGCTTCAACAAATATGAGAAGAAAAGTGAGAGGTTAGGCCTATATTAATAGAGGTTCGGCTCAACGCCAGCTGTTAGATAATATACTATAAACCCAGGCTTTTGTCCTAGGTTTGCAATCGACAACCTCCACCGGTCGACTGTTGTCCCCCCTACTGGTCACTGCTAGCGGTCGACCGACCTAAATAAGGGTTGACTGGTTTTTCAATTTTGTTAGCTGTTGGTTTGTCTCCTAATTATGTTATTTTACACTATAATTATCAGATAAAATTAACATTAACTGCGCTAAAGGGAAAAGTATTCATTGACGTTAACCGACGTTAGTTAATTACATTTATATCCATAATTACATATATAATTATTTACGATTCAAAATAGTCAAACGTTGATGACCTTTCGTTTGAACTCCGATTGGAAAACTTAATATATAGGAAATGAAGAAAATTGCCACGAACCCAATTGTGCAAGTTTTATAGCCAAATATTATCATTTGTAAAAATTCTATTTTCAACATTACTAATTATTAATTAATTTCTTTTTAATTTATTATCATTAAAATTACGGGGTGTAACAGCTATCGTAAACCAAAACAAAGCTATTGTGAATTAAATGGAAAAGTTATTATGTGACAAAGGAAAAGTAGAGTAAGCTGTCATGAGGCAAAATGCAAGACTACAATGAGGTAAAAAGCAAAGCTATCGTAAGATAAGAATGAACCTATCATGAGGCAAGGGGCAAAGCTATTGCAAGACAAGAGTAAATCTATTGTAAATTTAAGGTCATCGTAAGTTAAGGCAAGGCTTTTGTAGAGCAAAGGATCAACCGTAAGTCAAAAGCAACCGTGAAGCAAAATGGAGGCTATCAATGATCAAAATAAAAGAACTATCATAAGATATGCACAAAGCCATCAGAAATCTAAATAGAAGCTATCGTGAGTCATAAACAAAGCTATCAAGTGCTAGAAAAGGGCTATCATGGAATGAGAGTATAACTATTGACTTCCATAGAATAATGCTATTGTACATCTAAGAATACCCACTAAGATACTTGGATTGGCCATGTGGAAACTTTCGATTGGTCTAGCTATGCTACTTTAACATAAGAAAAGCAAAGAGAAAACCATGTCATATATTGCTTTGACATTGTGTCACGTCAACAATATATTAACCATCCGAATGAAAGAGTTTCCACATGTTAAAGACTAAAAGTGTGATTTTTCTATAAATAAGCTTGTACCCCTAATAAAGAAGGGGCGAATTCTGAATTACTCTTCTTCCTTATTTTTCATTTGTACTCAAAGAATTAATGACAAGCTTGAATTGGAGATCAATGGATTTTAAGTCATATTCGAATCATGGCTTTCCAATTTGGAACATGGAAAACAGACTATCTACATAATATACTAAATGATTTTAAGCATAAGCATACTTGACTAAGAGATCAAATATCATTGGACTTCTTGTTATTACGCCTTTAAAGTTAGGACCATTTTTCGGTCTAATGGAATTGAATCCAAGAGATCAAAGTGATAAAAAATAGCATATAGTTAACCAATTATAATGACTGAAGTGTAACAAAAACCGATGGATTTTCAAGATTAGGAGGCTTTGGAGGTTAATGGCATGGATGCTTGTCAAGAAGTGTAACCCAAGTTTGCGAGTGCATAACACCTTCTAATTGGGCAATGTAGCAAAGGATATCCAAAATATGTTGCATGAGAAACTAGAGAGTGGTTTTAACTTTGGTGTTAGGCTAACTTGTTGGATCAAAATTTGATTCCAGGTAATATGCTTTGGTCAAAGAGAACTAATGTATATGAGTAATGCAAGTTGTGTAGTCAAATATGCTTGGCTTAAGTCCGTATGAGTAATACAAGTTGTGCAAGTCCTTATTCGTAAATTCATGATTTCAGTTTGACCTGATCGCCATTAAACTCTCAAATTCAAGTTTTATATTATATAGAAGATAAAAATAAAAAATGAGGGAGAATTTCAATTCAGAATTTACCTTTTCCATTAGGGAGTACATGTTTATTTATAGAGAACATAAACCTTTAGATTCATGACACGTGTCACTTATAAAAATGAATGATCATGCTTTTCTGAAGCATCACACATTCATGATGAAATGTGTCACAATCCTACCCTAAATACTTTATGATGACGTGGTATAGTTAATCCAACCAGGGAATGCCACGTGGCCAGTTGGGATGGCGATGTTGGGTGAATTCTTCAACATGCAAAAACTCTAATTGTCAATATGTGATAGCTTCCTTTGGTTATCGACATGCGATAGCTTCCATAGTGATCATTATGCAATAACTTTCTTTAGTCTTTAACCTATGAAAACTCTTCTAATCACTAACATGAGATAGCTTATTTTTATCATTATCATGCAATGGCTCCCTTCTTTTTAGACTTGCGATGGCTTTCATTCCATCAACTTGCGACCACCTTCATTATGTCATAGTCTTCAGCTTGAAATAGCTCTTTGCTATTAACTTATGATTGCCTGACCTTCAACTTGCGAACAGCTGTATAATATCAATTTATGATATCTCTCATTTTACATTAACCTTCAATGTGCACTAGTTCTCCATTAATGATAGCCCTTCTAATCTTCAACATGATATAGCTCACTTTTTCTTCAACTTGCAATCGCTTCTTTTTGTGTCAACTAGTAACAACATCCCTTGGCTTCAACTTGCGAAAGCACCCCTTAACCTTAACTTGTGACATCATCTTTTGATCTCAACTTGTGATAGATTTTATTTGCATCATCTTGCTATAGCTTTTTCTTAACCTTAACATCTAACAACTTTGTCTGCACCGCTACTTGCAGTAGCTTTCATGTGTCAGCTTTTGATGGTTTTCTTTATTCTCTTTTGCGATATCTCTTCGACATCACCTTGTAATAGCTTTTTCATGTCAACTTTCGATTGCTTCATGGTATCAACTGCGATGGTCTTGATCATATCAACTTTCAATAATCCAATTGCTTCAACTTGTGATAGCACATTGATATCAATTTGCGATGGCTATGACATTGTCAAATTTTAATGGTTTCACACTTTATTTATCCTTAGAAATTTAGGTTGTGAAACTTTCCATCTAGAAGAAGTTTTCTTATGCTTTAATTTAAGTAGGCTTCTATTCTCGCTTCGCTTCACTTCTTCTTAAGTTGTTATTTCTTGCTGTCACGCTTCTCATCATTGATTGCCCTTTCTTCTAGACTGTCAACAATTTTGATCTTGAAAAGTTTGAGATGTAATATAATTTCTTGAAAAATTGTTTCATTGAAACTAGTTTTTGTAATGCCAGAGTTTCATAATCTTTTAAATATACTGATATTTGCAATAGTCATTTTTTATTGAAAACATTCTTTGTGGTGAAATTTTCATAAATTTATTTGGAATTTTTGAAATATGGAAGATTCTCATAAATTCTTTTGGAAATCATCTGATATGAAGACTGAACACGTATTTATTAAAGCATCATTTATCGAAATTTTATTTTTGTAAGTATAGAAATTCTTTTTTAAGCCTTTTGGAAATAGTTTTCATAAAAAACAATCTATTTCATTATAAGATAGAGATTTATCATGGTCTTGTGGGAGAACTCTTTACTCTTGCTTGTCTCTTAATTGAGACTTTTGGTTAGCTTTTTAATTATTCTTTTGTTATCTATACTCTTTCTCTTTGGCGATCGTTTGTTTTAGTATAGATGTTCATTGAATCGAGAGATTTGTTGAGCATCCTCTTGAGAATGATTACTTTTAAATTCCTTATCAGATAACTATGGGCCTAGCTAAACATCACTCTTCGGATGACTATCGAGGTTAAAGGATTTATTAACCATCTCACTCAGATGGGGTGCTTTGGCTAGTTTGAGGCGGGACTAAAGGCTTTATTGACCATCTTCCTTGGATTGGTGCTTTGGTAGGACCCTGAGGTGGGACCAAAGGATTTATTGACTATCTCCTTTTGATTGATGCTTTGGTCAAGCTCTAAAATAGGACCAAAGGTTTAGTTGACCACCACTCTTTGGATATGTGCTTTGGTTGGGTCTTGAGGCAGGACAAAAGGCTTTATTGACCATTTCCCTTTGACGAATGCTTTAGTCGGGCTCTAAGGCTGGACTAAAGGCTTAATTGACCACCTCTCTTTGAATAGGTGCTTTGACCAGGGCCAGAGAGAGGACTAAAGGCTTTATTAACCATCTCCATTAGATGGGTGCTTTGGCTGGGCCTTGAGGTGGAACCAAAGGCTTAATTGACCACCACTCTTTAGGTATGTGTTTTGGCCAGGCATTGAGGTGGGACCAAATGCTTTGTTGACCATCTCCCTTAGATGGGTGCTTTGGCTGGGCCTTGGGCAGGACCAAAGGCTTAATTGTCCACTTCCAAAATGAGGTGCACTTCTGCTTAATAGATCTCGCTAACCTTGTTAGATTAAGAGCTTTATAAAATACAATGAGTCTCACATCGTGGGAAATTGTTTGAATAAAATCTTTTGTAATCCACTTTATTCATCTAATATCTTGAAACATGATCTTAATGGTTCAACATTTCATGTTTTTGCAATCACATTTCCATCAAGTCTACTTATTTGGTAAGTTCCTGGTGTTGTCACTTCATGAATGACTAGTGGGCCATCCTAATTTGGTCCTAGTTGGCCATTTGATGGTTCCTTTATGTTTTCTATTACCTCCTTTGCATAAGATCTTCCATTCTGAATTCCCTTCCCTTCACTTTTGAATTTTAATACTTGGAAATCCTTCGTTGATACTTGGTTCTTCGCAAGGCAGCTTGGTCTCATAGTTCTTTAATTAAGTCGAGTGACTAATTCTTTATTTCTTGGTCTGCTACATAAGCACAAGTAATTCTTCAACATGAAGGGACTTCAACCTCGACTAATAGCATTGATTCAAATCCATATGTTAAAGAATATGTAGTATGTCTAGTGGTTGTCCTTGTACAGGTTCTGTATAACCATAAGATGAGGGGAAGTTCCTTTATCCAATTTCCTTTTGCATTGCTTAGTCACTTCTTAAAATGTTTTTTTATGGTCTTGTTTGCTGCTTCCATGGAACCATTAGCTTTTGGGTGAGATACCGACAAAAAACTTTTGACTATTCCATTTTTCTCATAAAAGCAGGTGAGTACTTTGCTCTCAAATTGAGTTCCATTATTAAAATGATCTTATACTAGAGTCCTAACCAAATAACTATATTTTTAATAACAATTCTAAACTAGAAAAAAAATTATATATAGAAGACTCATGACATTTCGTATTTGGCACGCTCAAAAAATGATTTTTTCCATTTTAAATTATATATATATGTATGTATGTATGTATGTATGTATGTATGGATTTTTGTGTGTGTGTGTGACTATGAAAAAATATACACATTTAAATAAAATGGCTTATAACATCAAATTATATATATATATATATATATATATATATGTATATGTTTGTGTATCTGTATGTGTGTGTATATAAATATATATTTCTTTGAATCCGAATTCTTTCGTCAAATAGGAAAATATAATTTTTTTTATTTTGAACTATATCAATATATAAATATCCATATGTATATCAATAAAATGTTATACTATATAAGTTTTTAATATATACATATATACCCTAAAAATTAATGTATGAAAATATGTGTTTTTGTTACACACACACACACACATATATATATATGCATATATATATATCAAGATTTAACATTTATACCACATATGTTTATATATATGTATGTTTGTATGCGTATACATACATACCTACATACATATAAAAATTATATGTATGTATATTCAAATTTATTTTTATCTTAAGGTAAAAAATAAAAAATGATGTGAGTGTATATGAATAATAAATTTAAATTTAAACAAATGTTACCTCGAGATCCAGTCTGTTTTCGATACATCATGTCGCTAGCCTTTTCCATCGATGTATGGTTTACTTTTCCTCTTAGCTTTGCGTCATATTCCAAACTATAGGCTCTAGATAATTTTGATAGGGGTAAGGGTTTGATTTTTTTTAATAATTAGAGTGAGAAAAGGATATTGTATTTATAGCCACTAGATATCACAAATATCTTCCTTTTCTCTTCATTCTTTACTCTAGGGTTAGTTTTAGTCAATGAGATGTTTTGAAACCCCTATCTCCTCTTTTCCTTGGTTGACCTTCCATAGGGAACCGATCTAATAACATTAGGCTAACTAACATAATATATTAATTAATTAAATATTTGTTTCAAACCATATATTTAATTAAATAATATATAATTAGAATATTTAATAATAATAATATATTATTTTAATTAATTTTAAAACTTAAAATGAATAACTAAAAGCCATAAAAAAATTAATACAACATTTGTACATATTTTTACTATTAATTTATAATGTTTATAAACTAGTGTGAACTAGTTGAATTTGGAAAATTGCTAACAACACTGTTGTGTAGACTTCTTGATCTTCACTCGATCCTCGTGATATTTAAATAGTTTAAATATTAAAGTTTGCATGGACTTTGCTGAATTACGATTAGGCATGACCTCATTTGGTTATAGATCATTTAGGCAAAATTCAGTTTCTACACCTAGGTAACTTATTTTGTGCATGTTTTACCCTTATCACGATGTCACTTAGATATCAAGAATTTGGTCAATGGAAAAAGCTCCAATAATATCAAAAGTAAATTGCACGGTGTCACCTTAATGTCCTTGGATTAATACTTCCTAATTTATTAGTTTACTATGGCAAGAGATTCTAACTTTATGTTGACTATCAATTAAGACAATACTAACCTTTTATAAAGAAGGAGATGAATCCTCTTCTGGGTAGTGTTTCAATTAAAAAGTTCAATGCGTACCCAACTATTGTATAACATGATCGTGATGTCATATGATTGACCATAATATTATATGGATGGTAAGATCAAGAACACTCTCAAGTCTAAACACATCGTTACACTAGATCTTCTGTTTTGACTTGGTTTAATCCAGACTTTCGTTGATTCGTTTTGTGAATATTCCAAACAACCACAAGTACATAATTCTTTATTGTTCACCATCACTATAAGACACATAGGAAATATCAGCGGGGAGTGGCAACGGCCATTGACGGGTAGCAATTATATTAATTAACCAATTAAATAATTAACTGATTTAATTTCTATTACATTTTAGAAATGTTTAAAAACACTAACTTAATTCCTACTAAATAGTAATGATGTTTTAGCTTAGCCTTTCAACCTAATGACGACTTGTAATCGATTAAATTAGTATTTTTCGATAATTTATCTTTATATAATTCGAAAATTTGTCATTACTGAAATCTAACTCCTACAATCAATTAATGCAACTTTCAGTCTATTCATTATGCAACTTCGATAAAGTTGATTATATGTAATATTTTTATGAAGTAAAATATATTCTCAAACTGTTGGGTAGTTAATTATGAATTTTTAAATGTATTTAGTATAATAAAATAAAATATTCGATAGAAATATAAATTTATTGAGTCATATATTGATCTAAAGTATTTGGACCTATTTCCAAAAGATGATTAAAAAATAAACAAATATAGAATGTTGATCTTGAATTTTAAATTTATAGCCGTTCGTCAAGGTTCAAACTAAAATCTCTTTGTTCGAAGACCAAATGGCCTTCAGATGAGACCATATTTGTAATGCGTATACTTTTAATGTGTTTATCCAATCCGTACGGTTGGATTCAGAAAAAATTGGTTGGAAAAAAATAAGGCTCGAAATAGTTCATTATACTTATAGATTATAATGTAACACATTGTATACATACATACATACATACATATATATATATATATATATAGTATTTACGAATCACAACATCCATATGGCGATCTCAGTAAAGAATTTGCTAGTTGGTTTTCGAACTACATTTATGACCCAAGAAACTGTATCAGTGATGAAGGATTGAAACATCTTATGATAGGACCAAAAAGAAATGTCAAGACTTATCCAATATTCTTCGTCAATGGATTTAAATTCAACATCAAGGAATATGATGCTGAAAAACTAACCTACGACAACGGTGTACTAGTCAAAGATAGTGGTGATCTTAGTGAACATATAAAAGATATTTACGTCACGTTAACATAAGTTTTAGAATTGACATATTTTGTACGACCTATACAAAAAGTTTTCTTATTCAAATGCAATTGGTTTAGCAATGTTCCTAGTTCTATAATCAACGTGCATGGAGATTATGAACTTATTTAAATAAGTATAACTCGCATTACTATAAATATGTTCCTTTCGTATTAGCCAAACAAGCATTACAAGTTTATTTTGTTCCGTACGCATCCCTAAAAAGAGATAAAGCAGATTGGTTGGCTGTTTTTAAAATAATGGCAAGATTTACGTTTGACGAAAATAATATTTTGGAGAAGCATCTTATCAAGCAGATATTGAGCCAAATAATGAAACAATAATAACTAATGATCATACTAATTTAAGGCCTTTGAACGATGAACCAAATGTTTTGATAAAAGCATTTGGGAGTATAGAGGAAAACGATATAGAGTATGAGACCAAGTCCGAATCAGAAAACAATATAGACTAATTATTAATTACTGATGATGTAATGTATATATAAAGGATATTTGTATCGCTTGTTGTATAATTTGTATTTAAGTTTTCGCTATCATCAATGATCATGACTATGTTGTGAGTTATGCATTGTTGACAACAAAAATGGCCACCAACATCCAAGTGATGTGAAAGAATAGATAATCCAATATCCTAAGCCAAACAGACTAAATCTATTCATATATCATAGAATAAGCTACAGAAAAAGTAAATAAACACAATTTTTATAGTCGTTCGGCATGCTCTGGCCTATATCCAATTTAATAATCTTATTATTATACTGTAAAATTACAAGTACAGTTGTTTTTGCCTTAGAATATGAATGAAGGAAGAGGAAAGAGTGAAGAAGAATAGCCAGCCCAAAAGCCCCCCGAATGAATGCCATGCCTGCTATATTTATAGGAGAAGTCGACAAAATATCTCACTCAAAACCGAATTCAGCATTCCGTTAGCTAAGAAAAGGAACTTTCATTTTACGTTTTTTGATTCAGTTCTAGAGTATAAAAAGGAAGGATTTTTATAAGATTTCTGATATTTTCTTACTTATTGGATTTCAATCCAATCAATCAATTTCATAAAAATAAAAATTAGGTAATTTTGAAAAAATTACTAGAAGAATTAGTTGAGGACATTATGGAGAAACCTTTTCTGAAGGAGATACATTAGTTACATTTACATATGAAAAATCTCAATTTGGTGACATAACGTAGGGACTTCCAAAAGTGGAGCAAATCTTAGAAGTGCGTTCAATAGGTTCAATATCAATGCATAACCGCTTGGATAAGCTCACACTAAACCATCAATTTTGGATCCAATTCTACATTTTCCATGGGCGGTATCGGGAAGGAATTGAAATGTAATAATATCGATTCATACAGAAGAAAATGTTCTCTATTGATTCAAACCAAATGCTGTACCTATGGGATAGAGATCATCATATGTTAGAACTATTTTTTTGTTGACTTTTGTGATTCCTTTTATTTGACTCCTAATTATGAGTAACGCCATGGTAAGGCGTAAGTCATCGGTTGAAATTCGATAACGGACTTTTTTCATGAAACTCGACTATTTGTCTTTGTTTTTCATAGAAGAGATATTTTTGATAATAAAAAAAGGAAAACACTATTGTATTATTTATAATATAATGAGTTCTTATTATTTTATTTTGATTTCTAATTAATAATTAAAAAGTGGAACATTTAATTATTATTATATTGATTAACTGAAAAAAATATTTTTTTTATCTTAAATTATATCCATTGCTAGTCTTTTGTGTGCCTTGGTGTTCCTAACTATCTATTGATTTTTTATTGATCTCCAGTGTGGTAATAAATACAAGACAGTAGTAGAAACCCCATACAAGTGATCTTCTGTACCTACTTCAGATCTTCTGTACCTACTTCAAGATATGATAATTGGTTAAAGAATCTTAACCTTGGGGTAAATAGTTTATACTTCTTATGTTTCTATTCTCGCTCAGGAAGAAAAGAGAAGATGGATACGAACGAGATATCCAGCAACAAGAAGAAGGAAAAGGATTGAATAACTCCCAAGAATTTCTTGATCTCAAATATGCCCATACCAATGGAACAGTTGACTCACTATTTTTATGGATCATTTCTTCAGACAGAAGAATATTCTGTAAACACTTATTTCGAAATCTCGCTTATCAGAGTCCATTGTGGAAGAATCCTCTAGGGAATTGGCCATGATATATCTGATCCATACATAATAGCATAAAAAATGGATAGAAGTTTTTGATTGCTACTTAGTATAGGCAATGGGTCTGAAAAAGTATCTACAAGGGCGAAAGATAAATATTTGCACCCTGTTGAAGTAAGGAACAATGACATATATGTTTGGAACAGATTCCATTTCGAGAGATTTGAAAAAGCACTATCTCGTTGAAAAGTTCCGTGCTTTCTCAATCATGGAAAAATCGACAGAGAAAAGAGACGGCTATCGGATTCGAACCATTACCATTGCATCACAAATGCGATGCTCTAACCTTCAGGCCAAGAGGAACCGACCCAAAATTTTTTAGGCCGATCGCTCACCCCTAAGAAGGATCAAGGCCGATCACTCCTCCATGCATGGTGGAGCCCAACGATCCCTTGTGTGGGTCTCCTCATTCCTCCACTTCATATTTCCAAAGTCGTCTCCTAAGTGATGCGTCGTTCATTGAGTTGTTGAGCGATCATCGTTGAGTTACGCTGCCAATCTGAGTGATCCATAGCCATATTATTCCGAACGATCCCTTGCCTTAAGGAAGCGCTAATTTCATACTTAGCCAATACCAGGGTGTCTTCCGTCCGAATCTTCTCGACCATCGTCCTTAGCCTTGTTTATAACTGATCTTCGAGCATGATAATAATCTCTCTGGGCTTCCTTCCTTGATGATTACAAAATCCGTTGGTATACAGCCTGGCTAAAAAGCAGTATAACATTTTCCCTTCAAAACATGACTTATGATAGGAAGAGTTTTAAATTGCCACAAGTCCGAAGTCTAGAATCCATCGATAGTGAAGAATCCAGTTCCGAATCTGATCCATTGCCAAGCCAAATATTGTGAACTGGCCCTTGTCCATCGGGAATCCGTTAATGAAATTCATGACTGTTCCAAGTCATTAGGCAATTCTAAATTCATTCCAAATCCTCAAGAATCTACACCAATCCAAAGCCATTAACCAAATCCACGACCTTTGCGAATCGTTCGCCAAGTCCAAAGCCATGATCCTTTCGGATCATCATCCCAAGTCCTCGATCTCTCCAGATCGTTAGCCAAATCCTTGGCCTCTCCTGACCGATACTCAAGTCCATGACCTCTCCGGGTCAACATCCAAGTTTGCAGCCTCTCCGGGTCATTATCCAAATCGATAACTGTTTGAAATCCTGGAACTCAGTAAACCAGTCTGTAACCTCTCTTGATTATTATCCGAGTTCATGGTCTCTTTGGATCCTTATTAAGCTCAATCCAAACTTAACGACGAGTAACCCGATCATGTCGCTCTTCGGTGAAGCAACTCACCACTTGCACCCTAGCCTTTTTGGGGCATATAACGATGTCAACATTCTCCTGGACTGATCATAGCCTCTTCGGGCTCTTGCTGGACCTCATCCTGTCACTCTTCAGTGAAGGGGTACATTAAAAAATAAGCTGTTCTTGCCGCTCTCAAAGAAGCGGAGTTACTTTCTACGCTCTAGTTCAATGTCCCTAAACATTAAGTGATGTCCTAGCCTTCCTAGGCCGATCATAATCTCTTTGGACTGTTGCGGGACCCTTTTCATGCGCTTTTCTTAAATTGGGGAACAACTATAAGTGAGTCGATCCTGTCGCTCTCCAGCAAAGCGACTCACTTCTTGCACTCCGGACCCTAACTCTCCAGCTCAGGACATAAAGCGGTCAATTTTGGACAAACTTCCTTTCTCCGGTCTCGACTCTCCGGTCGAGGGCTTAATCCATGTACGAGCCCATCCCATTGCGTTTCGAGGAATGGACTTGCACCTTGCGATTATTCCCCCATCTCTTTGATTGAGAAAATAACCACATCCTATTTTATTCATTGCATAAATATGAATTAAAAATAAATTAACAAATAAGAGTTCGTAAAACCAAAAGTCCAAAAAGAAAGAAAACCAAAAGGTGCCTCTATGGGAATGACAGTTTATCATCATCTCAAAGTATGCCTATGGACCGGCCTCGATCCCATGCATGTGTAAGTGACTTAGCTGTTTTGTTGTGGAATTTTATATTTTATTTCATGCCATCCCGATAAAAGATGACGATCTTACACCTCGATCAAAGGACATTTCCATTTGATGTGGGCGGTGGCCTCTCTTGTTTCACTACCGCAGCCCAAGACCTCACATATTATGCTATCCTGCCATCCCTGACATGCTCCTCAATCATATCCGAGAGATGCCTACACTCGTCTATAGTCCCGTTTAATTTATGGTATAGGCAGTACTTTCTAGACCTACATTCTAGGCCCAGAGGATTCCTCCTAGTCGGTTTTCGATAGGAAAGTTGCTCTCTTGTATCTAAATAAATCTGCTCCATACCTTCCGTCAATCTTGAGTAAGAGGAGAACTTCGGCTCCCGCTCTTTCCATTTCCTTTTTGATTTGTCATATCCATCATCCACTTTCGTTTTACCCTCCTTACTCGAACCTTCTCCAGACGGTCCTTCACCTCTTACAGTATTCATTTCCAGTTTATTGATTCGTGCGTCGTCCTACCGTAAGAACCACTCAGCCTTGTGGTAAAATTCCCTGAGATCCATTGGTGGATCTCGTTCCAATGCAATATTGTAATCCTTGTCGTCGGCAATTCCAGATACCGGCGCCATCAAAATCATCCATGGATCCGCTCAATCCACTGAAGTTACTGCCACATTAAACCATGACAGAAAATTCCGTAGAGACTCTCATGTTCTCTATTTTAGTGTTGTCAATGTCATAACATTCTTTGGTCTCATGATGTGACCCTGAACTTCCTCATGAATTGATCTACCAACTCGCTCTATGTCCCGACTGATCCATTCTCCAGCTGCCTAAACTAGAGTGCAGCTAACCCATTAAATAAAATGGAATACACCTTACCATGACCTCCTCTTATGCCCCTAGCACTTCCATGTGTCGGATATACGTCATCAAGTCATCATGCACCTGTAATGTAGATAGTTTGAATTTCGATGGGTTTCTAGCCTGCCTGATATTTGGAGTGAACGAGCTCCGACTTACATCCTCCAAACTACTGTTGGGCAATCTGCCTCTCATTATCCACTATATCAGCACTACCTTCCTTTCATTCTCATCCATATGTGGCATTCAATCTAAATTAATAGCCTACCCCCATCTCTATGGGAGTACTCCGGAACATACTCCTTCAGACGAGCATCCAAATTCCAATTCACACCCAACTCCACAGGATTGACTACAGGCCCATCAACATCCTAACCGACACGACTCGGAGGCATGCCCTTTGAGCCCTTGGTGATCGGTGTTGACCCCTCTGGAGGGATTAGTGTCGATCCTTCCCTGTCCGCTAGGGACTGCGCCAGCTGCTCCACTTCATTCTCCTGCCCATTTGCTTTATTTCCATGATCCTTGATTTGATTTTCCACAGCTGCTGCTGCTCTAACTCCTTGATCCAATTTTCCGTTAGCCCCAAATCCTTGGTTTTTCACTCCAGCAGCTCCTATTACTCTAGCCTGTCCAACCTGGCTGAGGAAATTCTACATAATCTCATCTTAGATCTTCAACATCCATTCCTGCATAGCGTTCACCATTGTTACCGTCTCCTCCTTAGTGATGTAGGCAGAGGTCTGATTAGCTCCAGCTTCTGAAGGCTCCTCCTAACACCTTCCATGGTAATTTCTTTCTACTAGCGCTCTCTTTGAAGATTGCCTAACCATTTTTCCAAAATCCAAGCTCTAAATCTTTTCCAAATCAGCGTGTGCAAGTACTCTTAGTGAAAGCACCAAAATGTTGATTGGCAAAAATGGCCACTAACACCGAAGTGATATAAAAGCACCAATAATCCTATATCCAAATCCAAACAGAGTAAATTAGTTCACACATCAAAGAATAAGTTGTAGAAAAAGTAAATGAACATAATTTTTATAGTGGTTTTACAAACTCTGGTATACATCCACTTCAATAATCTCATTATTTATACTATAAAATTACAAGTACAGTTGTTATTACCTCAGAATATTAATAGACGAAGTGGAAAGAGAGAATAAGAATAGTCAGCCCAAAAGCCCCAAAAATGAATGCCATGCCCTCTATATTTATAGAAGAAGCCGATGAAATATCTCGCTCAAAATCCATATCCAGAATTTCCATGCTAAGACGACTCGACCCAAAAAAATTCAGGCCGATCACTCACCCTTAAGAGGGATCGGGGTAGATCCCTCTTCCACACATGGTAGGGCCCAATTATCCCTTGTGTGGGTCCCCTTAATCCTCTACTTCATCTTTCCAAAGTTGTTTTCCAAGTTGATTCGTCATTCATTGAGTTATTAAGCGATCGTCATTGAGTTGCACTACCAATCCAAGTGATCCACTGATCCCTTGCGTAGGAGAAGTTCCAATTCCATACTTGGTCAATTCCACGGTGCCATTCGTCCAAATCCACTCAACCATCATCCATAGCCTTGTTTATAACCGATCTCCGACCCAGATAATCATCTCTCCGGGCTTACTACATTGTTGAGCATGAAATCCGTTTGGCCAAATCTGTTAGTATACCGCCTAGTCAAAAGGTGGAATAATACATATTATACTTTATATTAATCCTATGTTTTTCTAATAACAAAATGATATGTTTTTCTATTATATGAAATGATATGTTTGTGGTAGATATTATATCTCATAGATCTTCTAGATTTCATTCTTTGGGTTCCTTTGCTGCTAGTGAGGGTGTTAGTGGCATGTTTGATTTATGCCCAACGGCGAGTATGACTCTAGAAACTGGAGGGTAAGTATAAAATTTGTTGCAACGTCATTAATATTTAGCGCATTTATATTATTTGTAATGAATATTTAGTGCATCTACATCGAGATTAATACAGGGGATTTGAGCTAGAGCCTTCTGACAGTATTTTGGATGCCTTTAGGAAGGCGTATATGAGTCAAATGTCGGGTTGTTGGCCGAAGTGGGATATATCTCATCTTATATTAAAGATGTTATATGGACCGACTTGTTGATAAGTATAAATTTATAATTCATTTGAAAATGACGTATTTGATCCTTGAAAATTAATATATTATGTGTAATTCATTTTAATTTCAATGTATGGTCTGTGATTGTTGTAAAGGAGGAAGACCGAGAGCTGTTAATAACCACTGCAATAAGAAGATGAGGAAAAACTACAGGCACATACTCTCGGGAATAAAACACAAAAGTAAAAAAACATAATTGGATAGGTATTACTATTTGGGTAGATTTTCTTGAGTACCGGCAACACCCAACCGCGAAAGTATGTTTTCTAATTTCATATATTTATTATAATTTGTTTAAAGTTTGTATAATAATTGCATTAATTTAGTTAGTCATATATTTAAGTAGTTACAGAAGGTAAATATAACTTTTGTATTAAATTTATATAAAGTATCTGAATAGAACTTGGCAAACAGGAATAAAAATCTAGTTACACACCGCAGCGGATCAAAATTCTTCCAATAGTATCAAAAGGAAGTGGCAAATTCATAAATTGTGATTATAAAATACTTATAACATTGTCTAACCATATATATGCATTGTCTAACTATATATAATTTCAGGCGAAGGAAGTCGTGACCCTACCTATTTTGAGGTCTTTACATGCGCGCACGCCATCAAGCACAATAATGAAGATAACTCGGTATCTTTTACTTGGACAGACCCCAAATCATAAGCTATATGGTAAACATACTTTAATTTTTTCTCTTATTTCACATTGCATAAATTATAAATTGAATATTTATTTTGGTGAAATTCTATTTCTAATCATAGGAAAAGCTTGATATGTAGCGAGCTCGAGTGCTGGAGGCGACTGGTCGAAAGGAGTTGACTGTCGAGGAGGAGGATATGATTTTTGATGCTATGACCAACAGACCGACGTGGAATAGATGCTATGGTTGCAGAAATCAGGTAGTAATGTTTATTGAGTTTAACTACTTCATTAACTAAGTTATAAATTTTATTTAATATTACGTATAAATTACAACTAGCTATTAATAAATTTACAGGCGAGGACTTGTCATGCCCATTATAGGAAATCACAACCTGAGGAGGAGATAGCACAGCTGAGAGCTCGGATGTAGGTTGTGTTTATTGATGGAATGTACGATTGTTTGTGTAGTTTAAACTTGGATTATGTAGATTAAACTTGGTTTTTTGTGGATGTGTGATAGTTGTGTTGTTTGACGGAAATGGGGATTAGTAGGTATGTCATGTTGTTTGATGGTATGTTGTTGTAAACATGGATTTTTGTGATATAAACTTAGTTTTGTGTAGTATGTATGATATTATGTGTTGTTCGTGATGTTTGTACTTGATAAATTAGGTTTATATGTATTGTATGCGAGGTGGATAGACGGATGAATATATATGTGTGGTTTGATGGTTGAAATAATGGCTGTTTTGATAAACATCACTTGATGGCTTGCGACTGCATAATGGTAGCAGGCTAGAGAGGACTAGCGCTGATCCAATGGCATACTCGTGGTGTGTAGAATCCCGACACGTGTCCTTCGGCTAGTGACGACTTAGTCGTCGAAAAGATGTCGATGAGGCCGTCGCTAAGGCGGCCACTCTTTCATTGATCGACGGTAAAATCACGATGGCTATTTTCGTCGGGTGACGACGAACGTCAACGGAAAGTTATCGTCGCTAAACTATGCATGTCTTGTAATGCGTCTGTCATATTGGGAGCATCAGATATACTAGTCTCAATTGATGTATCGATATCATTTTCTCGATAATCTTGACTAGGAACAATTAATGATATGTTTTATTTGATTCAAAACTCATATATAAGATACCTTTCCTATGTCATTTCTATTTGTATCTATTTAATGTATTCAAACTATTATCTATATCATAATATAACAATATATATATAATAGTAGAAAAACCAAAAGCGTACCTTTCCGGACAAGGTTCTCATATAAGAGTTAAGTTACAGAATAAATTTAAAATTGCCCCTATGGCATACCCTAAGACAATTGAGGGTTGGGGTGTCAATGGCCGATGGTATGGAGAGTAGATGTGGCAATGTTTGGTGATTTAAGGAAGGTTCATAGAGAATTAGAGGAAGCAGGTTTGCTTAAGCAGCTATTGTAAGCTAGATGTTGGGTATGCATAGGCATTCCCCACCTTATACTTTTTTATCCAGAAAAAGGAGATTGCATCGTGAGTGCATAGGCATTACCTACACATTCCCCTTTGCAAAAAATATTTATTCAAATAATTAATTAGTTATTGAGAATGCGTCGGAAATTCCTACGCATTCCTAACATCTAGTAAATTTTAATTTTAATTTGAAAAGTTACTATAAATTAATTTATATTCTATTTTAGAAATTGTATAATTTAATTCTTAAATTTCAATTTGTATACTCTAATTTTAATTTTAAAAATTGCATCAATAGCATTCATTTTGATTTTATAAGTTCTTATAATTTAGTTAATTAGATTAAATTCAATTTATAAAATATAATTTTAATTTTAATTAAAATTCATTATAAATTATTTTTAATTTGAATTCCTTTTTTAAAGTTATATTGTTTACTTTCAATTTTAAAAGTTATATTTTTTTAATTTCAATGTTAAAAGTTATTTATTATAATTTAAATTTTGTTCCAATTAATATAATTTCAATGTTAAAAGTTATTTATTATAATTTAATTCTTCAATTCAAATCAGTTCCAATTTCCATTTCGATTTAATCGATTCGATTACGATTTCAAGTCGATTTTTACTTCGATTCCAAATTAATTTCAATGTTAATTCCTAATAAATTTCAAACTCCAATTCCAAATTAAATTCCAATCCCAAATTCAAACCATTTCTATTTATATCAATTACGAGTTGGATTTCCAAAATATCGATTTAGAACACTTAAATCAAGCTTTCCTTATACTAAATTTTATATCCCAATCTTAAAATATAATGAATTCCAAGCTCAAATTTCAAATATCATACTAGATCACCTTTTACTTAGATATATTCAAAGTTCAATAAAAAGTCCAATCTTTTAAACAAATCAATTTTCTAAAACCCACATCATATTCTGATTTCCACTTAAAAAATCTCAATTTTGATTATTTAAACATACTCTGTTTCAAATTTTAAATTTCAACATTCCGAGTTCCAATTCAATAATAATTCAATTTCCATAAATTCGATTTTTTTTCTTTAGAACCAAATCATTTAAATAATTTCAAATCAAATTTTAAAATCATTTAACTTAACCAATCCGGTGTCCGTATATAATTCTCTATCCTATGGCCAAGTGAATCATTATTTCAGTATAATTTTCAAGGATGGATATATATCATTTCAATCCAAAATAAGTGTCATATGTATATATCATTTCAACCTATTTCTTAATTTATTCGAAATAATTAAATTTACAGTTTTATATACTGTAAATAACATACAGGATGACAATAGAATATATCAAAATAATTAACTATTTAATCATTCAAATATCAACAAATTTCCATCCATCACAATTAATCAACCAAACGGTCAATAATCAACCAATTATCAAAATCAGGGATTTTACTAGCAGTTAAATTCTAATTTAATCTAACTATCAATTCAAATCCTATCAATAAATTCAGATGTCAATTAAATGTCAATTTAAATTTATCCAACAACCATCAATAATTTAAATTACTTTATGATAAAATTTTACTAACATAAAAATAAAATAGTCGAACGTGAAGCGTAAACACTCCCCTTTTATTTGAATTTAAAAATATTTCAGCTTCAAATAAATGCCACTTCGGTGTTGAGCTGTAGACGATGTCGATACGGTTACAACGCAATCATTTCACCCGAAACGGATCTCGTATGCATTAATTATGAATTTATTAACGAAGATACACTGCAACAAAATACCCTTTTTACAATGGACAATGCCCGTTGTAATAGGGGTTTCACAACGGGTCAAGGCCCGTTGTATTATGCGGTGTTGTAATAGAGTGGATGAATTTTACAACGGTTATTGCCTGTTGCAATAGGGGTTTTTTACAACGGTTTTTGCCCGTTGCAAAAGGGTCTTTTACCACTATTTTTGCCTGTTGCAATTAATCCTTTTACAACTGTTTTTGCCCGTTGTAAAAAGGTTTTTCGCGACTGTTTTTGCCCGTTGTTAAAAAAGTTCAAACGTGGGAAAAAAACTACTACAATGCACCTGTAAATTTAAAATAATTTGAATTGAAACAAATTTATTATACTAATGACAACCATATTTATTCATATTTACTAAAAATGGCAAAATAAATTCATATTCCAAAATAACAAAAAGATTTTCTATTCACATCATTCATAAAATTTTACATAGTCACAAAATATCGAATACAACCCTAAACTAACATAACACATAGTACATACAAATAATAACACAAGATCTAAAATTTAAACCGAACGACATTGAAGCAAACCTTGAACCATAATATTTTAGTTAATCAAAACCCACATAACACCTTTTTTCTTCAAAAATTCCTTTGCTTCTGCTATGTCCTGCAATACATACAAAAGATAATGTAAATTACATACACACATATGCGTGTGTGTTAAAATGATAAACATGCATATCCTAACACAAATGAGTAAGCATGGCTAAAAGCAACATATATAGAGAATCAGTTATTGTGTAGAAACATACAATCTATTAGTAGAATTATTGAAGTCTAAATAACTTTTATTACTGTTGATAAAAGGGTTTGGGTTAAAGATTCAAACCTGAAGTGCTTGCTATCATTTGGTAGATACATATCATTTGGCATTAATGCAGTTGGATTTCAAACCTGAAGTGTCATTTCATTCTAAATTGGGATAGTATGTAGCATTTCCATAACAGCACATACCAAGCAATCTTCCAAAAACCCACCACAGTCAACCACAACACCATACCATTGCACATACCATCCTCCTCCCTTACCATTAAGATTAACTTCCATCACAGACTACTTGCTGCCGCATCACAAAACAACACACTTCACTGCCCATCACATATATATCAACTGTGCACATTTGCACATATCCAACATAATCCATTTATCATCCACTACTCATCCACCAGCCACACTTAGTCACACTGTTGCCCACCTAATCATCAACTTCAACGTTACCCGTAACCGCTGTTGTCAACTGCTGCTGCCTTACTTCGACCATAACAACACCTCTCTTTATGATACATACCCTGCATGACTATGCATATCTGCACAAACCAACTTCATCACCTCTGCCACCAACCCTCTACCACCATCACATTAACATCTCCACCATTCAACCACTACAATAACCTAATCAACTACATCAAAACCCCACCACTGCCACTGCCATCAACTCATCACCCGTCCACCACTTCATTTGCCTCATTACAGTGCCACACTTCTATGCATCACCATTATCAATACTTCTCCCACCCCCTTCCCTGTGCATCTGCACACCATATCCATTGCCTTGCTTCACTGCAGCACTAACAACCTCCACCATTCCTCTACCACCATCCAGTTTTGCCACCATCTGCCCGAACAACTTCTAGTGCACATCATAAAGTGCACAATTCATTCACTTCACAGTTCATTCAAAACTTCAGCCAACAAACAACCTGTCACACAACTACATCCTCCCAAACATCTGCCTTACCACTTACATCATACTTCTGACCATCTATATCCAAATACTATAGCTTTTAACCCCTGACCATCACTGCAGCCCTCCAACGTGCACACAACATTACTATTGCGCTATCAAACATTCACATTGGCTTACCATTCTCTATAAACCATCAGACCAAAAACCATTCACCTCCCATCTTTGCTCCTTCCATCGGACCATAGACAATAAACCCTTGACCCTTCACATCTTCGTTCCTTACACCTCCCCTCATCACCTGAATAAACTTTTACCTCCATTCAACGTACAACTACACATTTTCCTCTTCCACGAACTGCCTCCATCTTCCCACTACCTCTACGTATCATATAACCAAAAATACCCCAAACTACAACTTCACATCCAAACTAACAAACATCACTTGCAGTTCAAACCATCCTCACCATCCACATCCAAAATAACTATCAGAGAGTGAAAAGCATTGGAAAAAAAATAAAAAACTGAAATCAATAAATAATGTGAGGATATACTGGACTCAATTGTTTGTAAATCAAATTGAATTTGAGTACAGTGAATAAAGGTAGTAAATCAAATTGAAGTTGAATATACTGGGATCAAAAGAGCGACCCAAAAAGACTACCTCATAAACATACTGTTAGCCTCCTTCTACCAAAGATCTAGATCGCCTTCGACTATGATGTTGTGGTCGTGCTTCAACAACCGAACATCTAGGAGAAGCTGGAAAGCCCATAGAAGCAGGGTCTATCATGGTCGATATTACTATGATTCTGGCGATGTGGGTTCGAGATAGTGAGGAGTTGTTTTGGGTTAAAGATCTGCCATGAAAGTGGCAGCGGGAATGAATTTGGGATTTAGGGTTACAGAAAATATAACTTTAAGCGGCCAGCGAAATTTAGAAACATAAGGCGGGCCTTGAAATTTGAGTTACCGCCATGCTAGTGATGAATTATTAAATATTAATTGTCTATTACAATGGGCATTTTGTGAACGTTGTAAAATTGATATTTATTACAACGGGCTTGAAAGGACCGTTGTAATAGCATTCTATTACAACGGGCTGTCATCGCCTGTTGTAAAAAGCGTGTTGTATAGGGCATCTATTACAACGGGCCTGAATGGTCCGTTGTAATAGCCTTCTATTACAACGGACAGCCAATGCCCATTGTTAAAACGGCGTTGTAATAGGGTATTTTTTTAGCGATATAATTCAAAACCTAATTAACAACTTAGTTTATAGAGTAAAAAAAATGACCCTAACCTCTCGCTGCTGAACCCTAGCAACGCCATCGCCCAAGACCTCGCCTCCATCATGCGCCACTACTGCCGCAGCCGTCGACCCCACTCGAACTCTCGCCTCCATTCCTCCAACTTGCACGCGCTCATCGCCAACAAGTCGCAAATGCAACATCATCGTGACCTTAATCCATTGTCACCCAAAATCACGCGCCGTCGCCTTCGATCTCCCACCATCTCACGCTCATGGGCCACCAAGCACAACGTTGCTCCTGCCGCATGAACGCCCTCCGACCTAACATCCTTAAGCTGTCTTCCTTCCAGATACCAACTGTGACGACCCATATTTCGGAAGGTTTAAATCGACAATAATCCACACATATCCGACTTAAATAATCCGGAATGTAGATAATCAATAGGGTTTAATAAGAAAAATAAGAAGAGAAGAAGAAAACAAAACACAGAATCTCACAGCGGAAACGATAAAATATAATAATCAAATAACAATTCATGAAGCTGTTTACTATATACTTGATTTTAATCAATACACATTTACCAGAGTTATATATATACATCAGGAATAAATAATTAATACAGCAGAGTAGAGTGATGCAAGGGATAATAACAATAATAATATACCAAAACACTGTCTTCGTCCTCTAGAGAATAGTCTTCAATACGCTGAAAAACTCAGGGCTGACTCGTGCGTAATGAAAAAACAAAACAATCAAGTCAGGACTAAAATACTCTTATGTAAGTCAAATCAATATACCAAATATGAGTGCAATAACTTAAGAGATGTTACGGGATTTTCCATCTCCTAAGGATTCGTTAAACTATTTATATATAATATTATACGCTTTAATAGATAATGTCTATCAGTAAAATAAATATCAAAATAGCGTTAAGGCTTTACATTGATCCACCTTAACACATTTTACAGTTTAAACCAAAGTCGCAACGGGCTCGTATATGGATAAATATGACAATGCACATGAGGCAATGCCCAATGTAGGATTCTACCAGTTTACCCTTTCTGGCTGGTCGACCCATCCATGGCCGACTGCGACAATCAATCCAAACGACAAAATAGTGCACCCATCGAATCCGAAACCACAATAGTAATATGAGAGATCAACGTCGCTAGAGTTAGCTAACCTAAATGGCTAAACATAGCTCTTGTTTTAGTCATTTTAGTTATGACACGAATGTCAAGGCTATCCATCATCATTCTCTTACTTCATTCCAGTAAACGTTGCCAATTCAACCACTACATTCTGGATATCATCCACCGCATACATGGTTGTCAAAGTGGTTCCAATATTAACAGAGAGTATGCAAATAAAAGGCCCCGGTCTCTTTAACAACCAAACATATTTTACACACCGGTTGGTTCTTTTACATTTAAAAACAATTCATACTTGATATCAAAATATCGTATTCGTTTCAAAAACCAAAACCATTTTTGAAATCATCATATTTACTCAAAAATCGTATTCATTTCGAAATCATCGTATTTACTCAAAAATATCAACTCAACTCGATATATCAATTTCACTTCAAAACTTGATTCGAATTACAGTTTTGATTATAATTCACTTTAACCCAATTCACATTTAAATCCAAGATATAAATATAAACATTCCACCCTTTTACCAGTTTGGATTTTAGAAAATAGTTTTAAAATAGTTAAATAGTTAAAATAGTTTAATAGAAAATAGTTTGAGTAATAAAAATAATTTAGATAGTAAAATAGTTTAGAAAATCAAAATAATTTGAATATTTAAAGAATATAGATTTTTAAACCATTTATACTAAAATAATTTATTTAAAAATAGTTTCCAAGCCAAACTGATTCAATTCCAAAATTTCCAATCCAAATCAATTCCCATTTTGATTTACTTGATTCAATTTCGATTTCAATTTTAATTTAAATTCCATTCCTAATTAATTTCACTTTCAATTTTAAATTAATTTAAATTCCACTTGCAAATTAATTTCAACTCCAATCCCAAATTTGAAACCATTTCGATTTATATCAATTGCGAGTCCATTTTCAATTATCGATTCAAAACACTAAAATCAATTTTTCTTCAATATCCAATTTAAAAATCCAAAATTTTAAATATGATTCAAATCTGAGCTAAATTTCAAAATATCGTTTTATCACTTTTATTTAGCAATATTCAAAGTTCGAATAAAAATCCAATCTTTAAACAATCGATTTCTGAAATTCAAATAATATTTTGATTATAACTTCAAAATCTCAAATTCGATTATTTAAATAATTTCGTTATCAAATTTAAATTTCAACATTTCAAGGTCAAATTCGAAAATAAATTTGATTTCCATAAATTTGATTTTTCATTTCTTAAAATCAAGTCATTTAAATAATTTTAAAACAAGTTTTAATTCATTTAATTTAACCAATCCGGTGTCCGTGTATAATTTTCTACTCTATGTCCAAGTGAATCAATTATTTCAATTAAAATTCCAATGATGAATATATATATCATTTCAATCCAAACTTAATGTGATAGGTATATATCATTTCAACCTATTACTTAATTTGTTCGAAATAAATCTATTTACAGTTTTATATTCCAACGGCTCTAATGGCTTCTCATGCTTAGCTACTACGATTCTTTCTTCTCTACTGAGTCTTCGCTCTTCTTTTTACTGCTCTATTTTCTGCATTATTTCGGCGGATCTATCGTTTCTAATCCTCTTGATTGTTGGAATCGATGCCGTTCTCGAACGAGGGAGAGTTCCTCCTCTCCGGTTCATTTGTGTGTAATTGTCCGTCGTTCGAAGCAATTGGCACCGCCTTATTGGCGGAGGTTTCAGGGCCTTGTTCGGTGATTTTTACTGGTGTTAACTCGATCGAGGTTAGGGTTTATTGCTTGGCTACTTTTAGGGATCTCTGCAGATCTCGGTTTGTATGGGTCGATTACTGTTTTTTGGAGCTTTTACCAGTATCGGGTGATGGTCTTCAAACTCGTATGCCGACCCGTCATTGCCTCGATGAGGCTGGTGGTTGGTCGGTGGAACCGTGTTCTCTTTCAGGGTTTGGTGTGGTTTCGAAAAAGGATTTCATCCCCCATTTCAAACCGATGCTTCTCTTCTCTGATTCTTGTGAGTTGATGCCTCGGGGGGAGTTGCCTCTGCTAGTGGGGTCGGTGTATTGTGGTTCTGTAGATTTGGGTAACTATGTGACTGAAGAGGAGTTCACCGCCTCTTTGAGTCCATCTGTCGTGGCTAGCGGGCCTGTGCCTGTCCTGGTGGATTGCGTTTCTCTAGGGGGGTTGTTCGATGTGGATTTGTGTTGTCTTGATCTTAAGGCTTGTGGTTGGGGCGGTTTGCTGCGTCGATCAGAGCTTGTGTTAGGCCCAATTGTTTCATCGGTTGTAACTTTGACTGAAGGGGATTTCATCACCTCTTCCAGTCATGATGATTTGGGTTGTTCACTTGTGTCAGTGCAGGTGGATTGCGTATCCCGGAATAGGTTCTTTGAAGTGGTTTTGGGTTGTTCTGTTTTGTTGCATTGGTTCCGGGCTGTTGCTTTGCGTGGCTCTGTTAGGTTTTTTTATTCTTTTGGGTCTGATCTGATGATTGCATCGGCTGGTCTGCAGTTTTCGGGTGATTGCCAGGATTATCACTTTGCTTTGTTGCAGCAGGCAAGTGGTTATTTGTTCTGTCAGATTTTGGTGGGCTGTTCATTTGTTTACCTCGTCATTCAGCTGCAGGTAAGGGCAATGTTGGCCGGCCAGGTGAGTTTTTTGGTAGTGCATATCCTGTTAGTCGTTGATTATGGGATTTTGGTTCCTTGTCGGCTAGTATCTGTTGGTTTATTCTTTATGGTTATGAGCCATGGCGCGCTTCGGCGTATGCTCCCTGATACTGTTACCCTTCTGATGTTTGGTGACGTGTCAGGTCATTTAGGCATTGTGATCTCCGCTTGGAGCGAACAGTGTGGTTACCCTTGTTGGTATTTTATTCTTAGCCATAGCGAGGCCAGGTCTGTGTCGTTTGTGGCTTATAGTCTCCCTATTCTGATTAGTTCCCATTGGTCTCTACGGAGAAATTACCCAGTTTGGGTCGATTGGCTCAGGCGGTGTTCCTTTCCTGATTGCATAGTGTACCCTGATGCGGTCCACTATGCGGACAGACTGGAATATTACCAGTCAGTTGCGACCCGATCGGGTGATATTTCTGCTAGAGCCACCCTGCGAACCTCACCTGTCTCGCGGGGCTGCCTCTCCAATGGTAGTTCGGCTTGGGTTAGGTTCCTACAGCATCGTGGGATGCGTTTTTTCAGCTCCCCTACATTCTATCGATATCCTCTATCTGTCCCGGTTCCTCGTGAGTCTTCGCCTATTTGCTGCTCATCCCGGTGCTCTCTTCCTTCTTCTCCTTGTGCCTTATCGATCGTCATTCCGATGCTTTCTGTAGAGGAAATTGCGTTGATTAATGAGCGGCTTTCCCGTCTTACCGAGAACTCACTCCCATCCAGCTCCTCATCTCCTCTGTCCGGTTCGATGGAGAGTTTAGGTGAGTCTTCGATTTCCGAACCTTTGCGTCAGTCTCTGCGCAGATCCTCTAGTCGTAGATCGCGTGGCGCTTCGGTCATCTCCCGCACTATTCGTACTCGCTCTATAGCGACGACAGAGCATATTGAAAGATCTGCTCTATCCTCCTTGTATCGTATCTGATTTTCGTCTGAGTGGTCTCTTTTAGCTGTTCTCTTTTTCTCTACTTGGTGTTGGCTTCATGTCGAACTTTCTCTTCTGGAATATTCGTGGTATTGGCAATGAAGCATCTTCTGTTAGGCTTAAGCGGATTGTCCGTAAGCATTCCATTGGCTTGGTGGCTATTTTAGAGCCTTTTGTGGGTCCCGGTGAGATCACAAAGGGCGTGTTGTCATTAGGTTTTGGTGGTGCTTTATCTAATGTTTCGGGTAAAATCTGGATTTTTTGGTCCAAAGAATGCATTGTTCGCCCAGTTTTTGATTCGTCTCAACTATTATCTATCTTGTGTACTTCCTCCTTTTCCCCGCAACCGTTCCTTCTTTCGGCGGTTTACGCCAAGTGTGACCGGTTAGATAGATTATCTCTATGGGATGACATTTTGTCTCTAGCTGATATCGGTTGCTCGTTTTCAGTAGTGGGTGGCGACTTCAATGTTGTCGCTAGTCAGGCTGAAAAATTGGGAGGGGTCGCCGTCAATCGTCACTCGGTTTCAGATTTCAATTCTTTCATTGCGAGATCTGGGTTATCTGAAATTCCTTTCGTTGGTTCCGCTTTTACTTGGTCTAACAATCAGGAAGGTCCGAACCCGATCCTCTCCAGGTTGGATAGGATTTTTGGGTCTGCTGATTGGTTCAACCTCCCTTACTCTTTCTCTATTTCTCATCTTCATCGGTCTTGCTCTGATCATGTGCCTCTTGTTTTACGGTGCGCTTCGCGATCTTTATCGGGGCCTTCTTCTTTCCGTTATCTTAGCATGTGGAGTTCCCACCATAGTTTTCTTCAGGTGGTTGAGGAATCGTTGACCTCTCCCATTGTGGCTGCTCCCATGGGGGCTTTTTCTGGGAAACTGAAGCGTCTTAAGGCTTGTCTTAAGACGTGGAATTTCCTTGTTTTTGGGAATATTTTCGACCGGGTGCGAGCGGCAGAAGAGTCCCTGATTCTTGCCGAAGCTTTGTTCGACGAGAGTCCTTCGGCGGAAAACAAGGAGCTTTGGGCTTGCGCTCAATTGTCTTTCTCCTCGGAACTTCGTATTGAGAACTCCTACCTCCGTCAAAAGGCGAGGATCAAGTGGGTGGTCGAAGGTGATACGAATTCCAAATTCTTCCATTCTTCTATTCGAAAGAAAGCTAATTTGCTTTCTATTCGCGAGAATGTGAGAACGGACCATTATGTGGCTTCGACTCCGTCTGAAGTCAAAGAAGTGTTAGTCTCTCATTTTCAATCATATCTGGGATCTCCCTATGTGTCCGATCCGGCTTCGGACATCCTGTCTCACATACCTCAGATTGTTCCTGCGGTGGGAAGTGAAGATTTGGCTTCCCCGCCTTCGACAGATGAGGTTCGTGCCTGTGTCTTTGCTCTTAGTAAGGATAGTGCCTGTGGGCCGGATGGTTTTAATGGATCCTTCTTTCGAACTACTTGGCATATCATCCAAGCTGATTTATGCCTGGCAATTCAGCATTTCTTTTCCGGGGCCGCTCTTCCCATTAGTTGGTCATCCACTAATTTGGTCCTAATTCCAAAGTGTGATAATCCTCGGGCGTGTTCGGAGTTCCGCCCCATCAGCCTTTGTAACTTCGCTAACAAAGTGATATCCAAGGTTTTGGCCACTCGTTTGGCTCCTTACCTTGATCGCATTATATCTTCTTCTCAAGCGGGTTTTGTTAAAGGTCGTTTGATCACTGATAACGTCCTTTTAGCCCAAGAACTTGTTTCTCAGATTGACCGTAAGGTTAGGGGTTCTAACGTTATTTTCAAACTTGATATGGAAAAGGCCTACGACCGTATGTCCTGGTTTTTCATCATCAAGGTTCTTCGTGCTTTCGGTTTCCCTGAAACCCTAATCGATTTGGTATGGAGACTCATTTCCAACTGTTGGTATTCTGTTCTCATTAACGGAGTGGCCAATGGCTTTTTCAAAGCTGGTAGTGGCATCCACACTTTGACGATTTTTGGTCAGATTCAGCGTTTTGGTCTTCCGAGTGGGTGTCCGCTCGTCTCTTCTCTGTCATTCGCGGATGACATTGTCATTTTCTCCAACGGAACTCGGTCCTCTGTTCGCAGCCTCATTCGGTTCATTAATCAGTACGAGAGGTGTTCGGGCCAATTGGTCAACTCTGCGAAGAGTTACTTCGTCCCCGCGAAGGATATGGACCTTGTGAGAGTTTCTTGGGTCGAATCTTTTACTGGATTCAAGGCTGCTTCCCTTCCTCTCCCTTATTTGGGTATAGTTCTTTACCGTGGTAGGAAAATTAACGCCATTTTCGATCCGCTTACGGATAAAATAAAGGGAAAGATTATCCGTTGGAATGCGTCCCTTCTGTCTCAAGCTGGAAGACTAGTGCTCATTCAATCGGTTCTGAGCTCTATGGGCACTCATATTTTCGCCGCTATGCCCCCTTCTGCCTCTTTTTTTCGCTCGTTCCAATCTTTGGCATCCTCTTTCTTTTGGTGTTCGAAGGGTGACAATCGCCGACACCACTGGGTGTCTTGGGATGTTATCTGTCGTCCTAAGAGTGAGGGTGGATTAGATTTGCGTAATCCGAAGGACATCTGCTCGGCTTTCGCTTGTAAGTTGTGGTATAGGTTTGGTACTAACGATTCCTTATGGGCCAAGTTCCTTCATGCTAAGTACCGGAGACTGGCGTCCTCTGGTTATGCAGGCTCTCCATGTTACGCCAGTGAGACTTGGAAGCATATGCAATCGGTCAAATTGCTCGTTGATTCTCATAGCGGCCACTCCGGTTGGGATGGTGGTCCGTTTTCTATTCTTAAGGCCTGGAGCTCTTCTCGAACTCCATCTCCAGTCCTTCCTCTTTTTTCCTTCATTTGGGACGCTCGAATTCCTCCAAAAGTCTCTCTCCTCATGTGGCGAGCTTTCCATTATGGGTTACCGGTTGATGAGAACCTCTAGCAGATTAGCATTCCGTTTGTTTCCCGATGCAGGTGCTGCGGCAACGGGGAAACAGAATCGATTAATCATTTGCTTTTCGGTGGCTGGTGTGCCAGATCCTGCTGGAATTATTTTGGTAATTTTTTGGGTGTCCGTGGCATCATCACCTCGTCGAATGACTTGCTGTCATCTTGGTGGTTTGATTGCTCTGGGAAATCTCTTCGCTCTATCATCTTTCGCTTGATTCCTTGTCTGATTTGCTGGCATGTCTGGTGTGCGCGGAATAAGGCAATGTTTGAAGAAGTTCCTATGGATCCCCTTTCCGTTATTCGGCGGGTAAGAGATGATGTTTTCTTAGCTTTTCGGAGCCGACCTTTCAGAGGTTCGGTCACTGCTCGTTCTGGTTGCTTAGTGAACCTTTTATCTATATCCTGCTCTCAGTCTTCTTATAGAGCGGGAATTGGATGATTGCCGACCCAGGGACTGGTAGTTCTGGCTTACTAGTCTCCTCCCAGTCCGTCTTCCCCCCAACCCCCCCCCCCCCCCCCCCGGTATTTTCTAACAGTGTGACTATTGCTTACAAGCTCTTGATTTTCTGGGGTGGTCCTTACCACTTTGTTCCTCTTCTGTATGGAGTTTGCTTCAAGGAATTCATTATCCTCTTCCTTCTGTCGGTCTTACAGTTATGGTGGTGTTGTCCGTTACTTCCGTTTATCTTAGAGGGGCGGCGGATGGGCTTGCTTTTCTTTGATTTATGGTCCCTCAACATCGTCGTCGGGCGGTGGCCTTGCCGGAGCTCGATTACGATGTTGGATGGGCGGTGGTATCCAGAAGCTCATCGGGTGTGTTGTGTGGCTAGGCCAGAGATTTTATGCCTCTGCTTCTCGTTAGTGTCTATTGGTTCCATTTTGGTTGTTTCATTTTATCCTATGTTGTGGGTTCTCGGTGTTGGTTTTCTTTTTTGGGATTGTTTTGGTTACCTGTCAAGCATGTTGACAGCTTTTGTTTGAGTTTATTTATGATAAGCTATCTTTGAGTATAAAAAAAAGAAAAAAAAGATGATATATCAAAATAATAAACATCCAAATATCAACCAATAACATCCATCGCAACAAAACATCCAAATGGTCAATAAAATTCACAACAATTTCATAATTATCAATATGGGCATTTTACGGCAATTAAATTTTTATTCAATTTAACTGTCAATGAAATTTCTAATGATTAATTCAGATGTCAATTTAATGTCAATTATACTTGTCTAACAACAACCAATAAATTTCAATCACTTCACGATATAAATTTAACTACATAAAAAATATTATAGTCAATTGTGAGTATATAAATACTCACTTTTTTTTATTTGAAACTGAAATAATCTCAGCTTCAAATAAAATCCAACTTGACTTCAAATAAATTAATTTTAGTTTTAATTAAAATTCATTATATATTATTTTTAATTTGAATTCATTTTTTAAAATTATATTGTTTACTTTCAATTTTAAAAGTTATATTTTTTTAATTTCAATTTTAAGAGTTATTTATTATAATTTAATTTTAGTTCATATCTATGCTTGAGTTGGGCCAATTTTGAACAAAGTTCCATTTACGGAGTAATATAAAAACAACTTCAAAAAAGATTTCTCAATTTACCCATCAAAAAGTTGAACCTATGCGCCAAATGTTCTTTATTCCGCTATTCCACCTTGGTTCATACATTTGAAAATTCATTATAATTTATTTTTTATTTTAATAGTTAATTATAATAATTTAATTTTAAAGTTATTGTAATTCAATGTTAAAAGTTCAAACTGGTCCTTTCCAAGTTCTATCTGAAACGACTTGTGCGAAATGACAGTCCTATTCCCATTTTGAATTTTCAGTATCTGATCATACACATTGGTTAATAATGTATGTAAGCTTAAACGTAGGACTTCATGTAGATCCGACCCAGTCTGATACTCTAGCTTATCAAATTTAGTTATTAGTCGATGCTAGCAAATGTCTAAAAATCAGCGCACATATGAATCGAAGATCAAAATATGTCGGAAAGGCATGAATTTTATATTAAGATTTTACAACAACAATGACAATTTTGTGTGGTCGAATTTAGAAAATTCGAAATGGAAGTAATGTCATCGTCTTAAGTTGGTCATATGTATTGTAAGTTACACAATATTCTATCTAAAACGACTGGTTTATAGCGATAATCTTGTTTCCATTTCGAATTTTCAAAATCTTACTGTACACATTTGTTGATATGACATGAAACTCATAAATAGTTAATGTTGTATCTTAGGTATAGTTTCATCAATTATTTGAAACAAAGCTTCTATTACTACCTTTAACAAGTTATATGCATGTTATCAGTACTTCGAATTCATATGCAATTTGAAAATTTTATTTTCTAGAACTTTGAAGGTCATAGCTTTTGAGAAAGAAGCTTTGTTTGCCGCAATAACAGTTTTGTCACTGGAATCTTAATTTGTAAAGAAGTATGTTATGGGGATTGCTATTTATTTTATTTTATTTTGTTGTACTGGTCTAATTATATTATGGGAACATAACAGTTTCATGCTTTTGTAAATTAGGCTTGAATGGATTGGCATCATCATCTTTTAAACGATTCTCTAAATGCATAAACAACTCTACGTATTTTTTACGTGCTACCATTTCAAAATCTGGGTGCATGTGCATTAAAACAGTAGCATGCATTACACATTCAAAATAAAGACAAAAAAAATAATTTTGATGAACTATGGTAGCACCTAATTTTAGTTCTATTAGCCGTTGTGCTTGAAGTTTGGTGGTGCGTAATCTGATCCTTACAGGGAATTAAGAATTTGAACTAGGGGATTACAGTTACATATTTGAAATAATTCACAGTTTCTCATTGTGAAATGTTATGCTTATCATTTTGGAAAAGGTTGACGAATAGCATGTTTGTGTTACTGATGACGTTTAATCTAGTAGATTGTCTTCGAATGGGATATAACAAAAAAAAAAATGTTACTTCCCAAATCCAATATAATATGCATTGATGATTGCTGTATAGTAACATTTATATTTACAGTACTTAAATTTTGTTTGAAAAATGTACAGATTAAAATAGGAGAACTTGGAGAAGCAACAATAGTAGAAAGAGACCACGCAACACACACAATGGCAGGAATGTCAGAATAAATAGCAATTGAACTACACCAAGAGAACTACACAGTCGGATCGAAATAGTCAGTCTTGAAATACCTAATAGTGAATGTGAAAATACCATTCAACTATACAAAAAATTTGCAGTTGGTTCAATGCCAATTGTCATAGATATGATTCATTCTTTGATGGTTTAGATGAAGGGCCTGTGATGCAACCTTTTGACTATAATCATGCTCTCTTTTCTAAAGATCATATTTCTACTTTGTGTTCAAATGTAGGTTTATTCTCTAACATTTGTTAAATGTGTATTTGACATGGAAAGAAATGCTAAAAGTTCCGGGCACGTTAAAGTTTTGGACAAGTATGGATTCCGTAGGGAGCTCGGCATTTATAGCCATCATGAACAAAAATATAAAATATTAATGCATGCATTTTGTATATTTCTACCTTTTATATACATACTTGTGTGTGAATTTACATATATAACATTTTTATTTGAAAATGAATTCCCCTATAACTTTCTATTTCTTTGCTATATAAAAGATTGATAAAAGATGTCTCATCAAAATCGACAGTAATGCATGGACGTTTGAAAAAAAAATTAGTTTAGTTAGTCATGTTAAATTACTTCAAAAAAATTATATTTTTTCAACAATACATACCAAACGATTAATACATACCAAACGATCGGTCCTACATGGTTGTGCGGTTGTGCTAGTATGGTGTGAGATGATACTTCAGATGATTTTTTTTATAATTCTGACTGTGGCATCTCAGGACATGTTAAGATTCATTTGTTGCTCAGGTAGTGTCTACTTTTGATGCTTCGGATGAAATGAAAATATGGATGCACATAACAATGCCAAGCGCACTGCGCATGTATCATATTATGTATGTGTATTGTATTTTTGAATGCATGCTAATTAGCATCGCTATTTGTCCATAGTTTAATATATAAGAATATAATCTTGTGCTGTGTATTTAAGCATTACATGTTTATAGTAATAAAAAAAACTTACATGAACTTTGCAATTTTATTGATAACAAAAACTTACAAATTCATCCATTTCATATGTGTATAGTGTTAGTGCATTAATCATTCAAACCTGGAAGGAAAAATTAACTTTGAAGAAATGAGGATAAAACAATTGCTTCCCTTCAACGCAAGTAAAGTACATGCAGTGAGTACTCAACTAATCCAGACAAAAACATCAATGATATCCATTCATACTTTTTCTTTCCTCCAAAAGTTCACCTGTTTTTTCGAGTATATTACACTATTTACTTAAATACAATAGACTAATAACCAAAAGATGCAACATTTACATTGAAGTGACCCTAAGTCATACATATTTCAAGTGGTGAACTCAATCATAACGACTACGCGAAAACTAGTGCTCAAAGATAGGTCTGTCAATGAGTAGGGTTTGGTCCGGGTATTATAAAATCCGAGTCCGAATCCAATTACAATAATTAAAACCCGAGCCCGGTCCGAACTCGCGGAGTGTTTCAACCCAATATCCAAGCCCGATCCGTCGGGCTTTTTGAGTCCGTTAGATAATAACTGTATACCTAACTCAGAATATTTATGCTAAAACTATATTTTAAAACTACAATTTTGATAAAATTTGTATACAAACAATGTTAACATATTTCTTGTGGGCCTTCTAGCATTATCCTTCATATGAAAGGGCCATGGTTGTATGCTTGCTTCTTGTGGTAGTTGGAGACAATATGCTATGGGTTGATGCTTTCAAGGATTAGGAAGGGCCCAATTGAAAAGTTTGTTTTGGGTGTTACAGAGGGAGTGTTGATGGTATGATTGAAGTGTGACAAATACCCATGAGCTTACGTTATATTGTTTGTCTTGACGGTGTTCAACTTGATTCTGTTGGATATAGGCCAGCACATAGCGGCTAACTGGAGGAAATCAAATTTTTTTTTTTTAGTTTTTTTTTTTTAGTTTTTTTACCATTTTGGATCTTATTGAGTATATGAGTCTAAATTAATTTGGATATAATCCAGATAAATTTTAACTAAAATCATTATTTAATTTAATTAATTAATACAAAGCTTTATTAGTTAATGTAAGTGATATGTAACATGTACATTGTATCAAATACACATATATGTGCACTGCACGTGCAACATATAATGAATTCATGATTTAACATGCCGGGACATAAATGTTGTAATTTACACCACAACAGACACATTAGTCTCTTCATATACGTATTTACTATCTTTTATTTTATAATAATATTATAATATAAAACATACTTATGTAAACATACTATAAGTATAAAATTATCTACACACACATATATAACGCGGTTATATATAAATTCAAAAATAAAACAATTTATAATACAAGTTTAGATCTTTAAGAAAAATCAAATTTGAAACTAGGCCTAGTTTTAAAATATCCTTTCAAAAGTCAAATTTATATATCTTACTTTTAATATTAAAATTGTATTTATATATACATGCAAAAAAATGTCTACTTATATTTTCAAAAACGCATAAACAATTTATACAATATTATAAATTATATAAAATTCTATTTCATATGTAAGGACAAAGAATATTATATAATTATACATAAAATAAAATATATAATAATTTATTCATTTTCAACCATAATTTTTTTAACAAAATCAAATTTTTTATTAATCTGCACCGATTAAATGTTTTTTTTAAATTTCCATATGAAAAAATAGACTTTTTCTTAATACAAAAGTTTATTTTGAAAATATATGTATATATGTGTGTGTACATACGTACACGCACACATATTACAAATACAATTTAATATTTTAAAATTAAATAAAAATTATAATTTGATTTCAAAAAATATTCACATATAAGAAAAGATTTTTTATTTTATATATACTAACAAAAATAACACATATTACTGTTTATCCAAATGGTTTATATATATAACAATGGTTTTAAAATTCAATTTTAATATAAGAATGTTTTAGATTATTTTAACTTCGAAAAAAAATGCTCTTTAAGGTTATAGCCGAAAATAATACGATACATAAATACAATAACGCATTCATATTTCAATAACAACAAACACTTGTAGGAATTTGTGATATACTTTAACCTATATACAGTAGTATAGATGATAAATGTATGTATGTATGTATATATGTGTATGTATATGTATGTGTGTACATGTATGTACGTACGTATGTATATACATAATTGATATAAAATAAAAATGTTACTTTAATTTTAGCCTAGTTGTAATACATATAATGTTGAATCGAATGATCTTTTAGAATTTGATTCTATACCTTTCAATGATTGCTAGTAACCGAAGGAATATACACACCTTTGATTCTATTTGATTTAATTTGAATTTTGTTTGAAGAATGAAGAAGAGGAGATGGCTATGACCGGAGGCCTAGAGAGGAAGAGAGAAGCTAGAAAAGATAACCTCGAAATTGAAGAGGGTGGTGAGGTTTTAAATAAGAAGAGAGAAAGAGAGAAAAGAAGGTATAAGGATCTAGTCTTTTACCCCTTCTTTCTTCACTGATTCAAACCCTCATATCAAAATATCTCACCCTCCTAACCCCTTCCACATGGTCGGCCATTTACTCATATCAAAATATCTCACCATCCTAACCGCCTTCACATGGTCGACAACTCCATAGGCTAACGGGCCTATATGCAACATCACACCAGATTAGTAATTGTATATTTCAAATCTAATTCAAAATTTACATCAATATCGTATATTGATACGTACACGTATAATATTTATATATGCACTATTTTCAATACTTATTCAAATAAATCAATTAAAACTTTACAATTAAAATTTCACAAGTATTAATTAATTTATAGCAATTATAATTTAAATAAGGTGTTATTCGAAGTATTCGACATTGCGGTTGTGTGACTCTTAGGTGTATGTTCAATCAATAATTAATATCAAATGATTCGAATATTAACGTTCACACATCATTTTAGCTAGTAGTACGACAGTTTGGTCGAATTTACCGCTTGTAAGATTTTTGTAAAGCCTAATTTTACTATTTTAGGTGGCCCCATGTAGTGACAATTATATACATCGATTCTTTTCGTCAAAATTATATTATATTGGTACTTATGGAATTTAGTTTGGGTTAAAATTCCAGTATCGTCCACATTCAACTTATATAGTCAAAATACAAAGTCCTTGGTTCAATAATAATAATAATAATAATAATAATAATAATAATAATAATAATAATAATAATAATTATTATTATTATTTCTTAATCGATTTGCTCTGGCTAGATAATTGATTTTGTATTGACTATAGTTGACTGTGATACTAACCCTATATAACTGAGAAGATGAATTCTCTATTGAATAATGTTTTCGCGTCCAATGCTTTTGCTCAGACCCAACTATAGTCAGTCGATGGATATCGTGCCATGTTTAACTATAACCAAAATGGAATGCCCACATGAAGTTCAACAGTATTCCTAAGTCGAGAGAACTGTGTAATATTGTCACTTCGATATTCTCTATTTGACCTTAGTTATATTAACCTATAGAAAATTATCGAGTGAGTCATTCCATAGTTATCCAATAATTATCAGCACGTAACCCCTTTATGCCCCAAACAGCCTTAAGTAATAACTGCGTAACCTTGAGAGCGTTGAATACTCTAGTCTCAATGGATATACTGATATCCCGTCTCGATACATCTTAACTAGGAATAATTAAAACGATATGTTTATTTCCATTGTGATAAATTTCTCATGATTATAACTTATTGTAATTATTATCACTAAAACATATCGTTTATGGATTTTTTTTGTGTTAAATATACTTAAATTAATTCATTAATTAATTTAACACATTATGTCATGCATATAACAGAAAGAAAAACACTTTTTATTTCAAATGTGATTTTATTGTAGAGTCAATGATTTATAGTAAATCATAGAATTGCCTTTAGTGCAGCCCCTAACTCTATCAATCTCCCACTTGCACTTGGGGCCAATCATGGAATCTTTTATCCCATCTCTCCGATCAACAATCGAGCCAGTTCCTTCATGAATTGATCTCCAATGTTGTTTTAATTATCTGCTCTGTCAATCAACTCTCTTCGATGCTGATAAACTATCTTTTTCATGTGAAACTATTCGAAGCATGTATCTTGACTTCTAGTGAGCTCTTATCATGAAATTGTTACTAAATAACAATGACATAGTATTATTAATATTTGAATCACCCCTAGCTTAGTTAAAAATTTATGCATCTGTATCTATACATTGCTTTTATTCTGGCATTATTCAAGGCAATGTACTTAATTTTGAATCACATGCAACCTTTCGTTTTGAATGTTTCTAAATTAAATCACCTTAACTAAGATTTGAACATGAATTTAATATTGGTGCATCATATTCAATATTCGTTACAAAGTTCAGGTCTGAATACTTCTTCATAAGAAGCTTGTTGTTTTCTGTAAACAATTTCTAGTGTTTGACAAAATTCGAGAATGCTCTTAACCACTATTTACTGATCTTAATATGGATTTGATATTTACTTCATGTATCAAAATACATTAGCTAAATATGATATTTTGGTCAATACAATATGTATGATAATTCGTATTGCCAATGCATAAGAAATCCTTCTTACATGCTCCATATTAAACATTTTTAAACGGTACATGTGCATATCATCTGGGACATTCCCACCATCCTTTGATACTGATTATAAAAGATCTTTTTCAAATTCTTTATCGAGAATTTAAACAACTAAACTGGAACTTTTAACATAGGCACATCATTAACAATCAGCGGTATGTTGCTTACTTGTAGTTTAGAAATAATTATGTATATCTTTAATGTTTTTTAATAGACACACACCTCCTTTGCATTTTGACGAAAATTGATATTTTTATCAAAATACTTGTGAAACTTTGATGCTTGTTGAATGATACTTTCATATCCATTCTTGGATTATATCCAAAAACCCATAAATTCAACATTGCTCCCATTGACTTTGAGACATTTTTGTTGTTATGTGCAAATAGTCTATTCTTAATTTTTTTTATATTTCAATACAGCAATACCAAAACATAAAGTCATATCAAGTGATAATTTTATGAGTATAATTTGAGTTAACTTTAGCATATTGAATAATGAATCTTTTCTGTTAATTTCAACAATTGAAATTTATAATGGTATTCTTATCAATTTTGCTCAATTACATTCCAATTGCATTAGTCTGTCTCTTGATGACACATTGGTGACCGATGGATCATATTCCTTTTGGTGCAACTATTAAATTCATATTTTGATAATGTACCTGGAATCCAATTCGAATTTATGCATCATACCATATGGTAGAGTCAATACTCTTATTAATTTAACTGACAATTGAGGAATATCTAATCTAGGCATCAATAAGAAACTTATAGTTTCTCCTAAATGTGCAAAAATACTTACTATACATTCTAATGTGTTGTGTCCATTTAGGTTTGATTAATTTTATTTTATTCCTCATAATCAGTTTTATTTTGGATCATATCCAAATCCATTTTACTACCATTAATTTTCAAAAAAAATTCCTTTGTCATGAAGTTGGTGTTTCTTGAAACAACAATTGTTTCTTAATGCAACGGAATATGTATTCATGATTTTTTTAATGAATTGCCTTATATATGTATATAACTGATTTGATTTTAGTTTACGAAGCATTTCGTTCGAAACATAAATTGGTCATCCAATGGCAATCGTTCTCAGACTCCTTTTGGGGTGATCCACACAAGATACCTCACAAACAATTACTATATGTAGCCTCTTGACTCGTACTACCTGCCAACTCCTTAACTTAGGACACATTGGGTAAACCCTTACCTTAAATAATTTCATAAACTATTATTTATACGGAATTATTTTTAACCTTACATACTTCTCTTAAGTACATGACCTTACAAAAGAAGTTTAATAACCTTCACTTATTATCAATCGTACTTTGTTCTACAAAGTATGTTTACTCCTTATCGATACATCATTATGTATCATAGGTAAAGGGACTTTTGAGATTGGATCTTTATTCATTTTTAGATACATTTGGAACTCTTTTCAATATACACATATTCAATCAAATCTAATCATTTTATTTACTTTTGCATATTACATTATTTACTTTCATTCTGTATACTATGAGATTAACATAAACATGATTCACTTATATCAAATACACATTTCATGTCTGTGATAATTCATCATTGAATTTAATGAAGTATGTGAAACTGTTTTGGTATTATTTGACTTACGGTTGCATACATCTACATGTATCAATACGAAGAGTTCACCAACTCTTTTGCGCTCCTACTGAATAAATGTTTTGCCCTTTTCCGTTTAATATATGATTCACTAGTACCATATTATTCATAATCATATGATTAAAGAATTATTTCTTGAAGCTGTGGCCTATTTCGTAATTCCAAAATAATTGCAAAATTTTCAGATTCTTCTGTATTTTCCAATGTATTATTTTTCTTGTGAAAACGAGTACCGTTATTACAATTTTATTTTATAATAAATATCTAAAATATTCACATTAAAATAAAATTACATATATTCTTAGTAAATATTGAAAATTGTTGTTATTTCATAAATAATATTTAGAATGTATATGAAAATTGATTTAATAACTTGATGCTTTCCTCAAAAGTGTTATATAGTATGCTCCTACTATTTCTTTTATTACTATAATAGCATATGAAATACAAAACTCCATTCAACATATTAAGACGGGTTATTTATTTCATTTAATATAACTGGTTTATAGTCAAGAGTTTATAGATTAAATATCTTAAACTATAAGAAATAAATCTCATAGAAAACAATTTTCTATGCGAAAATAAATTTGCAATAGGTATCATATTTCTTATCCCGTGTTAAGTATCTATTATTATTTTATACAATTCTTAGTTCCAATATATTTTCATAAAGCAGAAATGACCATTCACCATCTCCACCCAACTATGCCTTAAGTTACATCCACTCTTGTACACTCGCATTCCTTTCCAAATTGTCAAACCATGCAAAAGTAAACTCTTATTGTAGGATAATAATGAACTCTTTACAAAATGCATTCGGTCATCCTTAACATTTAAGAATATCGAATAAGTTACAATTCACATAGACTAATCAAGAATTTTCAACGATCGAATTCTTACGTCTATTTTTTAGCACTTGGTCTAATGTGACATTTAACACAACAAGATCCTTAATGTAATCAATTATATTGAATATACAGTCCGACACTATAGTTTACTTGCTCATTTCGAAAGAACTAAATTCATCGAGGTTTCAAATTGCGACCTTCACCGTACGACATTTATATATGATTGAATATGGATCAATATCCATATATATATATATATATATATATATATATATATATATATTTATTGTTTTAGAATTCAAAGCTCATAAAAGACATTACATAGTCTAAGGAAAATAAACACGCAAGCAACTGAATTATAAACGTATTTAGTAGTTGTATAATTAGACACTTACACGGATCTTGAACTGACAACATGCAAAATTTATAAGTAAGTATATATTATAATTTTATTTGTTAATATTAATTCAGTTAATTTGTATATTTTAACTGATAAACATTTTATCAATTATATTAAATGCAAATTTTTTATCGATGTGAAATAGTTTAATTTACACATAGCAGACGTTCTTATATTATTAGCATGGTTAAACATTACATTTCCTTTTACTAATAAGCTCCTACTAGTGTTTTATGTTTGCCAAAATCCTAAGATGAAGCATAAGATTCTTTTGACTTCATTAGTGGGTATTAGGCCTCCTTACCTTGGGCTTTTGACCTTGAAGAATATCAACAAATCATAGACCCACAAGCAATATAAAACACTTAATTGGTTGTATTATATACAACTCCTGACTAATGGTCTTTGACTTAATCTCATTTCGACCTCAAGAAACTTTAAGAAATCAAAAGAGATTATTCACTCATATCTACTACTTCGCAACGGCCAGAGCATAATGTACATATCTAGAGGAATATTAACAAATACATACATATATCTTACCTCTTCTAGTCAATACATTAATAGTACTACACATAACATCCTTAGCTTGAGGAATATCAACAACTATAGAGTATGCAAGTAATGTATTAATATATAAATGGTAGAGGAAAACCTGAATATTAAAGGTTCATAATTTTTAATATATTCAATTGAGTGATATCTACTTATGAAATAATATATTTATTATAAAATACCCTCATGATTCAAACGCCAAATACATCTAAAATAATAGTATATATACTACGCATATTTATTTATTCCTTATGTCTAATTAGAGTTTCTTATTGTTCCACCTGTTATCATACATTCATATTATATAAATTTTAATTATTGTATAACATTTTATAACTTAATTAACTTATATAATAATCTTATATATAATATTATATTAATTTTATTAATTTAATCTTAATTTAATTAATTAATTAGAATTTTAATTAATCTTACTCTATTCAATTAAACATTTAAATTAAATATGTACACTATGACATTTATAGTAAACACATCTATCTTATATATGTATTATATCATTTATTAATTAACATTTAGTCAATTTATTTAATTAAATCTAAGTTTAATTAATGATAATCAATTTATATATACAACCTTAACATTTTAAGATAATGTCACATATATCAATATATGTACATACACACACCTGTGTACGTGTTATTTTATTTAATAGATTAACTTTTAATTAATTATACGCTTGATTGATCTAATTAATTATTAATAACTTTTGAAAATAATCATTTTGTTTTCGAAATAATTTTAAAAATAATTTCATAACATTTATAAAATCATTATCTATTTTAAATTTTTAACCTTTTAAATTTACAATATTATTTTTACTTATTTTAAATTTAATTCTTTTAATTTAAAATTTTATTTTAATTTCAAAACAGATTTTGCAAATTAGCTCAGGACCTAAATTCAAATTTGGCCTTTCATATTACGGATAATCTTTGGGTTTACTGCACCTTTCAAGCTTGGCAGGTCACTAAATAGGGCAGGGTACTTGATTATCCAAACCCAGCCTAAGCACAACTTTTTTTGACACCCTACTAAATGGGTAAAGTTAATTAGTTGGCCCTAGTACTGCTAACTTAGACTGTATGGGCTACTGGGCTTTGATACTATTATTATATTTAGACTAGCATGTAACACATTAATTGGGAAAATATCAAAAAAAAATACCAGCTTAGATCTTGCTGGGCCTATGAAGTATAAATTAATATAGATATAATCTATTTTTTAAAATAAAATCATTATTTTATTTAAGTGATTAATATAAAGATTTTATTTGTTAATGTAAATGACATGTGTTGTGTACATGTATATCATATACACATAAACGTGTACATGCACTACAACACATAATGTGTACATGGTTTAGCAAACCATATCCAAGTGTTGAGATTTACACCGCAACAGACACATTAGCCCCTTCATATATTCAATTATTGTTGTTATTTTATAATAATATATAATATAAAAAAGATTTATTTAAATACACACGTGCACGCACATTATATATATGTATGTATGTATGTATGTATGTATGTATGTATGTATGTGTGAAAGAGAGAGAGTTTGTGTGTATTTATGTAAATTTATATGTAAAAAGTTTATACATTGATCTAAAAATAAAACAATTTAAAATTCAAGTTTAAATCATTAAGAAAAACTAGATTTGAAACTAGATCTGATTTAAAAATATCTTTTTAAAATTAAAATTCAAATAGAAATATGTTGCTTTTAATATTAAAATTATATTTATATGTACATACAAAAAAAGGGTATTTTATATTTTCAGCCACAAATTTTTTCAATAAAATCAACTTTATATATATATTAATATGTATGAATTAAATGTTTTTTAAGTTTTATTTCCGTATGAAAACATAATTGAATTTTTTTTATAAAAAATTTATTTTAAAAATATACGTGCATATATATTACAACTAAAATTTAATGTTTTAAAATTAATTAAAATTATATTTTAGTTTTAAATAAAACATATATATAGGATTTGTTTTTCATTTTATATATACATACGAAACAACAAATTTTAAAATTTATTAAAATAATATATATAACAATGGTTTTAAAATTCTATTTAATTTTAAGAATGTTTTAAATAATTTTAAATTAAAAAAACGTTTTATCTATGTTATGACAGGAAAGAACATAATCATGTACATAAAGTACAACCTTTTTTTAGTATATTCATAATTAAATGACAATAAATACATGTACCAATTCATGATATAATTTTAACCTAAAAAAATAGCATTGATGATCTCTTTCTCACACACACATATATAATTGATATAAAATAAAAGTTACCATATTTATGGCCTAGTTGTAACACATAGAATGTTGAACAGAATAATCCCTGAGAATTTGATTTTGTCCCTTTCAAAGATTGCTAATAACCGAGGATATCGATGCACCTTTGATTCTATTTGATTTACTTTGAATTTTGTTTAAAGAATGAAGAATAGGAGATGGCTATGACTTGCATCCTAGAAGGGAGGAGAGGAGCTAGAAAACATAACCTCAAAAATGAAGAAGGTGGTAGGTTTAAGTAAGTAGAGAGAAGAAGAGAAAAGAGGAGATCTGAATCTAGTCTTTTACCCTTTCTTTCTCCACCAATTCAAACCCTTATATCAAAATATCTCACCCTCCTAACCCTCTCTATATGGCCGGCCATTCTATAAGCTATTGGGCTTATATTCAACTTCAGACTAGATAAGTAATTGTATACTTTAAATCCAATTCAAATGTACATTGATGTCGTATATCGATACACACATATATAATTTTTATATACTCGCTATTTTCAATGCTAATTCAAATAAATCAAATAAAATAGTATAATTAATATTTCATAGATATTAACGAATTTAAATAATTTATAATAGTTATAATTTAATTAAATCAAGTGGTATTTGGAGCATTTAACATTGCAGTTGTGTCTCTTAGGTGTAAATTTAGTCAACGATTAATATCGAATTATTCGAATATTGATGTTTACACGTCGGCTAAGCTAGTGGTGTGACAGTTTGGTCGAATTTATCGCTTATACAGTTCAGATAAAATCCAGTTTCACTATATTAAGCGGTTCCTTGTAGTGACAATTATTTACAGTAATTTTGTTCGCCAAAACCATATAACATTAGGACATTTGGAATTTGGTTTTGATCAAAATTCCAATATCGTTCACATCCAACTTGTATAGTCCAACCACAAAGTCCTTGGTTCAATAATAATAATTATTATTTACAAATATGATCCAACCAGAGACTTTGGCGTTAATGATATGCATAATTTGGTCTCTTGTGATTGCCCATTCTTCAACCTCTTAGAGTGTAACACCCACGCCTCTGCAGCCATGCTATGCAAGTATATTACAAAGTAATACTGTCGGATAATACAAAGAATAAGGCAATATATGGTACACGCATGAATACTCCCTTGTACTAACACTAGTTGTATTAACACATTTAATAAATATCTCATATATATATAGTATCAGCACAAAGCAATAAAGACGTGTGCCTCTAGGATAGAATAATATATATTATATATCAGAGATTATAGAGTCAGTCGTAGCGATAAGATATAATATATATAATATACAAGGTATGATATACATCGCAATGTCAAATACATGCACGAGTCAATAAAATATGAAATAATAAACTACAATGCTGAATATTTAGTCTTCTCTAAGCCCAAAAAAATACATGCTAGTCTCATAGTCCCTGTACCTCAAATGTCTTAAACAGACCTAAGCATTATATAAATAACACACAAATTAGACTTTATCTAAATATATGGGTCAATACATACATAGATATAGAATATACATAGTATATAGTGATGACACACTAACAATAGTGTAACATAATAGCAATACCTCAATATGCAACATAAAGATGTCATCACCCATATAACACACATCAAATCAAAATTCACATAAAACAATATTGTATGGGTGAATCATCCATATTTTGAAATCACTATCAAATTTGGAAACAATCAATAATGAGACATCCTTAAGTGAAATCAGGCAATAACGAAGTAATGCTCAAAATATCTCTCAGTCTCATATTATAAAATTCCATTATCAAATAGTATAAATATAACAAGGAGTGTCTACACTTTAGACTCACCCAGTCCATAGTCTAGTCAACTCATTATTGGAAAAAGAGATATATGTCAATCCACTGCATAAATATATCATGAATCTAATAGGAGACTGATAGTCACCTACTGCAAGCCTGCTTTAGGAACATAGGTCTACTTGCTAACCGTAGAATAACCATCTATTCATATAGTCTTCAAGGTGTATTCCAATCTACTACACTCACATAGCCTGAACCAGATAGGGAGACTGACAACCACCTACTGCAGGCCTGCAATAGGAACCTTGGTCTAATTAACTAATGCAAAGTAACCATCTATTCATGCAGTCTTCAGTTACCACGATGGACATCGTGACCCCATCCACCAACGGCTCGTCTATGCATAGTCCCGGTCACGACCCTACTTTGCCCATAATGGCAACATATCGTTGACCTAAATGACACAGGGGGCTATGGGCAACAACCCATATACTACTATCAATGTTGTGATGCAATCAAAGGGACATATAACTACGATGTTGCAGATCTGGGGAGCAACCTCACGATCAGGCCTCCAGAATGGATACTGGCCAATCTGGTTCACCCCTAAAAAATAAAGGAAGTTAGAAACAATGTGGGTAGTCATCTAGTACTCATACCCTACAGCTACACATTTCACTAATAGTGGGCCAACACACGGCTCTTGTTACACCCGTTCTTACCACAAACGATAGAGGAAAGAAACAAGATAAATACTTAAAATAGACAAATCATCCCCATGACAATGGAACTGAGCACAGAGCAGACTTAAGGTCACATCTTCTTACCAGACCCAAACCTTCTTCAATAGCATCAAACCCATATAAAGCAGATGCTGTGTGCATCGAAAAGACAGAGTAGAACACATTAACTGCATTTAGAAGTAGATACCAAACCGGAATACAAAAGCAAGACATAAGAGGCTAGCACACGAGGTTCTGAGTTAACTTTATTCACATTTTGTTAAACATCTATAGGAATGGGTCTGTATAGGCATACATAGGAGGTAATCGAGATAGCGCCATATAGAACCGTAAGCACTCTACAAGGGCTATATATAGGATCACCAAACTATGCTTCAACAAAGACTCGACCTTATAGGAAAACGACAAATGTGAAGCTCATCTTCTCTTAATCTATCATCAGCAACAACCAAGGAACCAATTCAAATAGCATAAAAATCTCAAACTCGTCTAACCAACATTCAACACAGAATGGGAAGAATTTCCCCATTCTATCCCGACACTGTGACAAATTAAGCAAAGAAAGTAAGTGCAGCAATAAGGCCTCTGAATGCCTGATGACTTCACTACCGCACCTGTTCTTATTTGTCAACAACACAACAAGGCCCTAGGAACGTCTCTTATCATTCCTCGTAGAGCAGCTTGCTATTTCAAGAGAGGGGAGGCCAACCTATGCAAACATAGGCTTCTGCCCACTTTTTCTGGCATCCTGCTTTAAAATTTAATCTCTCGCCGGTATTAGGGTTTCCAACCTAAAATATATCAGTAATCTAGGTATAAAATACGAGCATCATTGATAAACGACACAGGGTAAAATCCAAGGGTAGGGATTGAAGGAAAATGGGGAAGAGGATTACAACCATTAACAATGCACTTTTCACACTATAAATGGGCATAAGGATAAAAAAGGGATCTTCTTATTCAAATTCCTCTTCTTCCTCAAAAGAAAAGTAAAATATTGTATGCCTCAAGGCTATTGAAATCTCTTGTATAAAAATATTCAAATATAGTGGATTACCCCATGGACGTAGGATTAATAACAATCCGAACCACGTAAAAAATCTCCAAGTCTTTTTATATTTCATCTATTTACTTTCAATCACATCTTAGTTCATCAATCCATCTTAACTTTTCAACAAATAGTTGAAGTGCGACTACTTGGCTGTGTAAGGATTCAGCAACACAGTTGCCTCCTAAAGGTAAATTTAAATTTAACTACGCTTAAATTCGCTGATTCCTAATCGTGAGGATGATGAATCGTAAGATTGCCTCATGATCTAGTCGAGTGTGGTAAAGACAAAAAAATTCAACAACATTTTTAGCGCTAGAAGGAGGGCTTGAATCTCCATCCTGTTGTCCCTCCGTCCTCCATTCCTCCAGTCCTCCGTCCCTCCGTCTCTCCGTTCCTTCACTCATTAAATTCCAACAATCCTCTAATTCCACCTTCCATCTTTCCACCACCCATGGCTCACTCCCCTTGCTTGTCTGGTACATGTATCATGCAGCAGATAAGCAGGCATGACACTCTCAAAGATGGGGTGATGAGACCGAACATGAGCTACTAATAGAATGATTCAATAATCCATGGTGTGTGGAATCCTATTCAACGGCACTTACCAACCGTCCATCGCTCTCCCATGTTAACCAATGACTACCGGGGGAACATGAATGCATAGGTAGTTGTTAGTTTAGATGACGGTTTGAGTTAGGGCATGGAACCCCAAACGAAGATCGAGAAAATCCAGTCATTATAACATGGGTGTTTCATTGCCATAAGCTATAACACATATCTCAATCATCTCAACAAGCAGTAAGCCGAAGTGATTGAGATGCATACAGATTTGAAAAATTGGTTGTTACTCCCTTCCCATCTGAGTTGGATCCAGATGGATTTCTTATGATTCCTCACCTATGATGAGGTGGAAGCAGATAGCTGAGGTCTGGCATGTGATGAGTTCAAGTTTCAGAGAGGAGCTGGCATCGGAGCAGCAACTGCAAAGTCAAATACCCAGTACTTCACTGAAGGGCCCAAGCCAAGAACAAAGTGTACTGAGCCATAAACCAGCTCTATAAAAAAATATGTATCAATGTACTGAACTGGTCGTAGGGATACTAGACAGCCTAAACCTGTATGAAAAAATCTATATCACTTCACTATAAAAAGCAGATATATATATATATATATATATATATATATATATTTACACCTTCATAGTTTACCGCCAGTAGTCACTAACTCGGAAAAATGCTAGATCGGTAGGAAAAAATGGCAATCTCAACACCGAGAACAGTGATACTGGCCCTACACACTTAGATCTACATCAACGCAGGTCCGTCTCTCCAACCAAAGTATTTCGCAGGATAGGATGACAAATTTCCTTACTATGGTACGAGCATTTCTACGATGAAAAATCATAAAGACTAGTCGAAGGGATACTAGATTGCCTGAACCAGTATAAGAAACACTTATGTTAGTTATTTCAACATAACACACTGGACGTACGGATATTTGGCTGCCTAAACCAGTTTAAAATAACCATGCGCATGCGATCGTAGGCTGTACCACGACCTGACTTCTTAGGCAAATCTACTCCCGTAATGGGAATGACCATGCACAGAGCATGACGATTCACTCTTCCTGGCCCACCGCCATTGTTCTAAAGGTATGAATTCACCTAAGAACAATAATGACAATTTCTGCAATGAGAACGATGACTTTGGAGATGAATTCGAATCAGCATACGTATGACATTTCACCCCAGAATAAGGGGTATCGCAGCTAAGGACATTTTCTCTTTAGAACTCGGGGTAAGCTAAAATAGACATTTCACCCTAAGATATGGTTGGTCTGATATTCTGCCACGCACGTGGCCAAGGACATTTTTCTCCCCAGAACCTTGGGTAGGTCAAAATAGACATTTCACCCCAGGACAGGAGTAAGTCTGATATTCAGCAAGCATACGCTAAAGACATTTCGCCCCTAGAAAATGGAGGTAGGTCAGAATATGGGGGTAGATCATCCTAGCATCCAACTATGGATGCTTCGTTCCTGGAACAAAGAGCAGATCTTGATGCACGCTTCATCAGAACTGGGATCCACTCGTACCCAATCTACAACTAACTCAGCAAAGGATCAGATCGCATCTACAAAACCGGGAAGTCACACCTATAACTCACGATTAAGGACACATATAATACTCCTAAAAATATATCACAGGAAAAAGCAAGCTAGTACAATATGGGGAACGTACAAACAATCAAGTATAAAACCAGACACTACTCAAGTCACGTCAGGTATACATCAAAAACTGAGCCATCAATACATAGGCATGAATCTTAAATACCAAAAAAAAAATATTACTTTTTTTACACTTATGAATAATATACAAAAGGTTATCACTCAAGTCATATTACAAAGGAAATTCCCCTTTTATAAAAAAACTAATTTATGGATCTGATCCAAGCTTCGAAAATCGGCTGAGTATGGCCACGTCATGCTGTTCCGATCAGCAAGGAAGTAGTATGGCGAGGTGATACAAAAATTGGCTCTTTGGCTCAATAAGTACCGCTGATGATTGAGAGCAAGAGACCCTACCGTGAGCCGACCTATGATAGGCAATATTAGGATCAAAATTAGTTCCAGCCCTGAAGTTTCCATAATCTGCAGATCTGTATTCATAATCGACCTATTTGTACATAATGGAGAAGTCAAGTCCAGGCCAAAAAACATTTAAAAATGTTAATCATATGTTGTCTACCGATTTCTGCGATTTTGGTCTTACCTTCTCTTTATGAAGTTCATCTAAAAGAGATGCCCTGTCCATCCCACCTTGGGAAACCACAATGGAGTCAAATTGGGCCTTACACTCTAAACTATATATCTTGTTTTCTAAGGCATTTATTTGCCTCATAGCCATTTTATAACTCTATCAATCTCACGCAAGAGTTGCTCCTTTGACTACTTTACACTCTTAGATGAAGGACAAAAGAACTCATCCTCATTAGACACGAACAGGGAAACATAGATATTTGGCGTCCTTAACTCTCCCTTGAAATAATTATCTAACTCTTTAATCTTGGCCTCATAATAATCCATCACATCACTCTTCCACTTAAGAATCTTGGTAGGGTCAACCCCAAGCGGAAGCACTTGGGCCGCATCTGATCCAAGAGATACACTTGGGGCTGGAATCATCGGGAAATTCTCCTTTGTACTTATGCGCAACACAAACTCTCTATCGATCTATATAATCCTTTTCTTCGACTTAATAATCTCATCTCTATATACATCTCTTTAAATACTTTCTGCATACGTCAATAAATACTCCTACTCTAATATTCTGATCTGAGTAGAGTCCCGTTTCTATTGCAGAGCAACTACCTCTAAATCCTAAGTAAAATAAATTAACCAAAGAAAAGTCGAATAAGACTATAATCAAACAACAATATAAATACGCAAATTAGAATTACAAAAAAATATAGATTTCTGTGTGTATATTAACAAACCGACTTTGACATTACAAAATAAAATAATGTCAGATTACAAAACGTGTTTTCCCCATCTTAAGTCAAAATAAATGTCACAAGAATGTTTCCTAAAATAAAGTTATGACAATAAAGAAATAAGTCTGAGCTATCCTCATCCGAACCGACTATCATTTGAAATCTTCCATATCACTTAGAAAACTTTAATCCCGTGAAGAGCAGAAAAATTCCAGAACATATTGAAAACGTTGCAAAAATACTTCAACCTTCTTATTCCTAGCCTTCTTCTGCTCAAGCTTATTCATATATGTAGCAACCCTATCATTCAGGGATGGCAATACGCTTTCAAGTCTACACACCTTCAATGTTGCTTTCCTTCTGATGCCATTGAAGGTCTCTATCAATTGAGTATTTGTCTTCTTATCCTCACCTGAGAAATCATCAAACAATCACCTAACAATAACCTTCCAACTATCACCATGAAGAAAAGAAGATTCAGAACTTATCAAAGGAATAGAGGCGATATCTAATTGAGACGCCTTGATTAACCTTCTATATACGATAGTCTCCAACTCCCTAAGTAGTCTGGAAATCTCAAAAGACATATCCTCCACTTTCCTCTTATATTCTGCAATCTCATCCTTGTATATTATCTCGCCTACTTGTATGGTCCGTTATATTCCTTCTAGTTTAGATGCAGTGTCTCCAAACTGGAATTCCAGTTTCAAATTGTAGTCATACTATCGCTGGACACACTCTAGGCCTTTGCGAGTACTTCAAGATTGAACTTTAACTTTGTCTCAAGCCTTCCGACATCATATCTAAGTTGAGCAATGTCATCGTCAGGAGCGTCATCTGACTAAACCACATCAGAGACTTTTCGAGTTAGGACAATAGTGGAGGCCGAGGCATCCTAGCGACATATACAATTAGTATAGAACAGAGTTCGAAGGAAACCAATTCAGACTATTACTGAAATAAAAATTATTTACTTAATGGAGGAGAAGCCCAAAAATCATAATTTTAGTTACATTATACCTACTTAACCACCGTACATAAATTTGCAAAGACATGAGAAGAATAATCATCGATCAAAATTCTAAACTTAAGCCTAAGCTGCTCTAGATCAGGGCTATTAGGTGAAAAAGAACCACTCTCTAATGTGTGATGCATCGAAGCAAAACAAAATCATTAAGGGCCTCCCTCTCTCTAACCACTTGATTAATTCTGCCAAATAACTTTGTGATCTCATTCTTAAGATTTGCACGAGTTTGGTCTATTTCCTTTTCACATTTAGCCAGGGTTGTTCAACTTAATCCATAATGATCTAATGTGTTTTTCTCGAGTCTAGCCTCAGTCTCCCTTAACAGTTTTTCAAACACATTCTCCACAACATACCAAACAAAATAAAAAAGGAAAATACAATCATTTAAAACATAACAAATGTCATGTCATATTACAACCATCAAAGTGAACTTCGTAACTTGAAATACAAAACACATAAGGATATCTGTGCTTACTCGTCTAAATCTATTAAGGAAGCAGAGTTAGCCTTTTTGGTAAGTTGGTTCTACTTCCAGGATGCGAATTTCCTTTATCCACCACATCTGCTTCCTTTTCTCCCTAAGAATCATGCTCAGAACGCCAGGATCAACATCCTCTTCCTTAGCCTCCTCCGCCTTCCACTTACTCTAGCAGAATATTAAAATTGAGTCCGCTATGGATTCATCATCCATAAAGTCAGGCCTAACCTCCACCATATAATGATGTCTGACTGTAGCATAAAAATCATCTGTGACCTTCTAAGTGATGGTGTTGAGATCCTCCTCAGATTTCTCCAGCTTCTTTTTAATTCTGGTAGGATCTTCATCCGTTTCCTCTAGCTTACGCTCCTTCACAGCTCGAGCTTCTTCAGCTTCCTTAGCCTCCCTCTCAGCCTTCTCAACCAGCTCTCAAAGTGTTCTAGCCTCCTTTTGTGCCTTAACCTCAGCAACAGCCAATGCAGCATTGGTTGTAGTAAGAACAACTTCATGCTTAGTAACCCGACTCAAAAAAGGGCTTGCACATCCCCTGATTCACGTGCCTTCAGCATCAAGGCCGCAGATTATAGGAACGAAAATCATAAAAAAAATATAAGTAAGAAGCCAAAGTAGAGTGAAAAAGAAAAGAAGGAGAGAATATGATCACTCACAGAGGACCAAAGCTTCTCGAATTCTAAAAAAAAGTAGTTAGGGGCATCTTAGAAGCTAAAGGAGGAAGAACGAGAGGACCTTGTAAAGATCTCCAACCTTCTCCATCAAAATTGAGTTAGGGACTTTAGATGCAACAAAACCATCTGCATCAAGAATAGATTCTCCCTGTGAAGAAGAACCAATCAGTCCTGAAAATGCGAGAATATGAGCGGCAAGGACATCCTTATCAGGCAAAGGTGGGGTGCTTTCTAAAGTATTAGATTTTTTAAAAGGAACAGAAGGATCATCAGACCTTTCAAGCAGCCTCTTCAAAGCATTATTCTTCTTCTCCTTTGCCTCCAAAGACTTACAAAGTTTAGCAGCAACATTCTTGTCCATATTATCTACAAACTGAAGGATAATAGAAATTAAAACCACTGGTATGGCAATTCTTAACATTTGTTACAAACTATTTATACCCCAATTGCAGGTATAGGTGGACAAATCTTAAATTTGCTCCTAGAAAATGTATAGTTTTGATGTAGCAAACCATGATCTCTCAGCTTCGACTCAACAAACCAATTTGGTATTTTCCTAACATCTACCAACAAACCCTTACTCTGACACCTATGGAACTCGTACAACTGTGCATTCATCTCTAAAGAGATAGTGTGAATAGAATAATCTTAGAAAAAGGAAGGAAGTCTATTGTAATTTGAAATAAAGAAATAGAATGTAAGCAATGGTTTAGTCCTGCTAGGGGCGCCCTCAGAAACAAATTTTTAGCTTGAATATAGAAGAAGCTATTATTCACCTTCCCAGGACTTCTTTTAATCCCAAAAAGGAATTGGAGTTCCTCGCTAGTTAGGTTAATACCACTGTCGACATAAAGGATAAAAGTAGTCAAAGCGAACATATAAAAATTAGAGGCAAGTTGATATGGAGCAATACCTAAAGTGGCAACCCATTCAAAGATTACCTGATGCATAGGAAGAAACAACCCGCATCGAATATGCTCAGGAGTAATAGCAATGTAATCCTTCCTTGGAGTATCCATCTGCTCATGATATTCCAGAACCCTAGTTGCATACCCATGGAATCTGATTTACTAATGGATCCTAATAGCATCGTCCAGATGAGTGATTTCAGAAGGAGGAAACAAAGAATAAGAAGTAAAGGGATCTATGCTAAAATTCCTAGATACCGTTTCAAAGAAAGATTGGGCAAGAGTTAATGTAGCTTATCCTAGTCTTAACCTACGAAATTACCCATATATTTGAAAATTAATCCAACTCTTTACAAGTGAGAAGATAAGAAAAATTCGGAAAAGATGAAGAAAGAATAATGTGCACCTAAGTTTGAGTTGCAATCGAACAATTGAAATGATAAAATATTAGATGAAACATGGGTTTGTTACAGAAACTAATGAGTATACAGGATATATGAAACTCTGCCTAGAAAAATGAAAAGGCAGATTATACAACTGTTAAGAAATGGTCCAGTAAGGCACTGACACGTATGCCAAAGCATTAAATGTACAAGTAGCTGAAAAGATTTATTCCTAGTGCCTAAAAGATTGATTGGACAAGAACGTGTGAAGATATAGACCGAGTGCATGAGGCAACAAGTCTACCCCGACCTGCAGTCGTCACAGACTTGGGGGGAAAGTGTTACACCCATCTTATTACAAACGGCAGAGAAAAGAAATAAGGTAAATACTTGAAGACAAGAAACTATCCCCATGACAGCATAACTGAGCACGAAGCCGGCTTAAGGTCATAACTTCTAACTAGACCCAAACCTTATTCAACAAATCAAAGCCACATAAAATTAACGATGTGTGCATCGAAAAGACAGACCAGAATGCATTGACTTCATTCAAAAGCAGAGACAAAACTAGAATAAAATTTATAAAAGGGTCCGTACACCAAATTTTGTCAAACACCTCTCTCGAACTGAGGCATAAGAGGCTAGGACGCGAGGTTCCAAGTTAATTATATTCACATTTTGTCAAACACCTACAGGAACCTGTCTGTACAAGCATATATAGGGGCAACATAGATTGCGCCATACAGAGTTGAAAGCACTATGTAGGGGCAATATACTGGATCACCCAAACTACGCTTCTTATAGGCAAACGAACAATCTAAAGCTTACCTTCTCTCAGTCTTTTGTTAGCAGCAACCAAGGAAACAATTCAAATAGCACAAAAGTCTTAAACTTGTCTAACCAATATTCAGCATAGAATGGGAAGAGTTCTCCCATTTTAACCCAGCATAGTGACAAATTAAGCAAAGAAAGTAAGAGTAGTCACGGGGCAATGAGGTCTGAATGCCATATGTAAAGACCCGTAAGTCCGTACTCCTTGAATAGACACTAATCTCCCTTGTTTAATTCAAGATGAACGAAAATACGAACCCTTAGGGGTTTTAAGAAAAAGAATTTAAGAAAAGAAAGAAGAAAGAAGAGAGAAGAGATAGGAAATAGAGAGAGAAGAAGATAGAGAATTTTTAGAAAACAGAGAATTTGAAAAATAGAAGATAGAAAATTTTAAAAATAGAACGGGACAGAAAGGAAACAAAAAGAACAACATCAGAATCTCACAATTCGCAGCGGAACAACATATAATAATAAATGAATAATCTTTAAACAAAGGACTATATCAGTTATTACATTACATACATTTCATTACATCATATCATCAGAGTATACAACATCAAACAGTGCAGCGGAAAAAGAAATACTATATAAACTAGTAATACGCCATGTCATCCAGCTTGCCTCCAGCAAATCCTGAATATCCTGAATATCCAGATAAACCTGTCTCTTGACTGCCCGTGTGGAAATTGGTGGGCACCCAGAGTTTAGGAAGGAAAACAATAAACTCCGAGTCAGTCATGTGACTGGTGTGAGAACTCAAAACAGTTTATTTAACTTTAAAATCAAAAGAGAGGAATATTTTTTAATCAATTCGAAATGCTTTTTAAAAAAATGAGACTACCATAAGGCCTCCCGCACACACACACATGCAAACGCAGAATCGGAGGAGATTTCTCCTTATGATAGTCAAAGATGCTTGATACGCATTTAAAATAACATTTGATATTATTACTAGTGCATAGTGTATAACAAATCATTTCGAAAGTAGAATATAAATCTTAGCCAGCATAGACATTCCGAACTATGCCTACTATAGCTATCATCCAAACAGTGTTGCGACACCATAAGTGAATGATAGGTTCTACAACTAATACCGTACAAGTTTCGTATTTTTTCTTTGGATTTCCAACAAATGGTCAGGCCAAGGAACTTCCCATTGCCACATGAGAATGCCTCTGGAAAGACATCCCCGAGAACCAAACCGGAACTCTGCCAACACAAGGCCGGGTTACCCCTAACTGGGTAACTACTGACACGAGTATGCCATCCCCCGGTCCTTTAGGACCTTTATCAACCGAGCGCTCGATATCCAACATCACACCATAATAAATAGAGTGTTTTCAACATGAGTAAGTATCTGGGCTCCATACCATGATACCACCCCTTTCCAGAAGGAAATGCACATACCCTAAGGGGAGCTACAGCAACCCCTAATAACCTTGCCGCATCTTTCCTGTTTTGACCATTTCCGGGATGTGAGGCTCGACGAAGTCACGTCCACAAAAACATACTTTATACAAAAGCCATGCTTTGGGTCAACAAATGATCAACACAATGATCACTAAGATAGACGATCAAATAAATGATCCTATCACAATAATCAACACAATGATCATTTCAGCATCACTCAGCATGTCACATTACCAAAATGGGATATATCGCTGATAACTTCAACTATATAACCTTTGAGCTCGTACGTCTCAAAGAAGGGTGTTAAGCAAAGAATAAATTCTCCGCCACCAACAGAAATATATTTGAAAGAAATCGGCTTTATATCTCAACTTGTAATGTCAGACATACAATCCATACAAGTCTGTTCCGGGATCGAACAGAACCGAAGGCACTTACAAAGAAGTCCTTGCAATCCGGATATTCACAATCCTGATCGAATTTCCCATCACTTATGGAATCTCTATACCAGGTGCGACCCAGTGCAGAGACAATCGATAGGTCATCCTATCGCTCTCGCAAATACCGGTCTTCAACACCGATCTTCAAATGCAATTCACAACGACGTATCACATATTCGGAATGGGTTATACGACCCCATGGTCTTTTCCCGGTTAACCCGAATAGTGAGCGCTTATTCAAAAATAAGTGTGCATTCAAATTCAATCAATTCACATCAAATACCCATTCAAAGGGAAATATTGATAGTCGGCTATTGAACTATCAATTGATATGCATACATCACCAGATTCCACATAATTTTCCAAATTATTTATTTTCCAAAATATCTTTACTAGATATATAATTTCAATACGTCAAAAATAAATCAATATTTATTTTTAACTAATTTCACTTTTCACATATAAATTCCATAATGAATTTATATTTCAAAATATTCATGCATATTCGATTTCAATCATTCATTTCAATTTATCTTCAAAAAGATAAATTCTAATTATTTACTTCATTTTGGAAAACATTTCCATACTTATTTATTCATAAGTAATTCACAAATCCTTTTATTTTCAACCTTAGAAAATATTCAATATACTTAAATCGAATTAAGTATATATTTCATTCTTTAAGGAAATCATTCACTTTAACATATTTATTTGGGTCAAAACGGATGTTGCGTAAAACATCGTTACAACGTCCCAAAATCACTAGTATAGGGATTCGAAGTTAAATAGATATATAAATCCCGATACTATACAACCCATTTCCTTTCGGAAATCATTTACTATAACAACAGTGTTATAGTCCACCATTTCCTTTTATTTCTCGAAACGTCTATTTCAACAATAATTGTTGAAATCCATGATTTCGAATCTCAACTCCTTTTAAAACATTGTTAGATCGTTTTAATTCTATTTAAAACATTCACATTCTAAACAATTTCTTTAACGTGTTATTCACTGTTCAGAAACGTGAATAAACTTTGTTAACAAATTTCATCCTTTTATTCTATTCACTTTAACTTAAAGGATTATTCACTGTCTAAAAACGTGAATATAACTCCATTTATAAGTTATAACAATTAACTTATCAAAATAAGTCGTTTGCGAATTTATAAAACAACGTTTATAAATTCCATTTCCATTTATTTCATAACAACTTCCTTTATAAATCCTCTTTATTTACCTATTCGATTTATAATCTTAATTATAAACCAAAAGTCCAAATTATAAGTCAAACACTTATAATTTATTTATTTGCAAAAATCGTTCCTTTGAACTTTACAAATTTTATAAACCTATTGTTTATAAAATTCCATTTATAATTTCACCGTTATATAATTCTATAAATTTCATTCATTAATGAATTTTCATTTTCACTTCATTCAAACACTTATAAAAACTCGTTTTATAATGTCAATATTTCGATTTATAAATATCCATTTATAAATCTCTTAATATAAATCAATTTATATTATTCTTTTAAAACGTCTTTAAATTCCTTTATAATCTCATCATTTCGATTTATAAAATAATCAAATTTTATAAATCCTATATTTAAACTTTTATCATCTATTCAAAAATCCAATCTAAATTATTTTATAAAATCATTAGTTCATATTTCTCAAAAATCGACTTTTAATCGTATTTCTAAAAATCAGCTTTTTTAACTATATTTCACAAAAACCATAAATTTTATAACTTTAAAAATTATAACGTTTATTTATTTATAATGGATCAATTCCAGAAATAAAGTATATTTTCAAAAATCGTTTTAAAGATCATTTTAAAATCCCAAAATCTGGGTCCAATGATGCTACACACCAAATAGTCAATCACGACTAACAACGATATCATATATCGATATGATAATCATCAAATATCAAAATATCTGAAATTAAATAAATACTGTTGAGGAATCCAGTTGGATTCCTCCAACCTGTTTTCCTGCATCCAAAAACATTAGCACAATACCAATTTCGCTCCAGTACGAAATTATCGCGGTACATGTTCTTAATAAATATTATCCGCTTAATAACGGCGTAATAGGGTCTCATCCGCAAAAAATACGGGAAATCAATCAACTGCAATATATACATATGCCAATATATATATATTGATATTATATATAATACCAATTTCACTGTTTATGAAATATTCGCGGTATATGTTTTTAATAAATAACATCCGCTTACTAACGGCGCATAATGTCTATTTTAACAATCAATAATTTACAGTCATCATTCAAACATGCATTCAAATATTTTAAATCTAACTATTTAAAATAAAATCGAAATCTATTCGATTGAGTGAGAAGTTCTCACCTTGATTTTAATTTCCGTTTCAGCTTTTATTTCGAATAAAATTAAACGCGCGTTTAATTTTACCCGAAATTCTCACTAACTCCAAACGACTCCAAACCAACTCCATCGCGTAGTGCTCGTCCATACGATTCCAACGCAACTGAGTTTGTATTTTTTCGACCTCGTATGAAAAAGTTATGTATTTTACAAGATTACACGATTTTTAATTAACTAAATACAACATTAACTTATATATTTTAACCTCTCCTCAATCCTAGCCATCAGATCCCACTCCCACACATCTGGACCGTCCCGCCCATCTTCCTCTTTCACGTTGCAAGCTACAGGTCAAGGCCGCACTCATCAAACCCATTAGCTCAACTAGGGTTTCAATTCTAGCCTTCAACACTCGACGATATCCGATCACACCACTTGCAACTCGAAGGCCTTCACGATAGCTACACTCGGCCAGAAGGAGCTGAAGCTCGGCCTCATGTTTCACCTGGAAATGCGTGCGCGTCCTAGCTCGGTCGGCCCCCTTTTTCTCCCCCTACGATGCTCCATTCCCGATCATATCCGTATGGATTTAAAGCTCATCTCGTGCTCTTCATCTTTGTAGTTGATGGCTTCGTGAATCGATGAATGGATTGAGAGATTTTGAGGGAGGAAGGAAATTAATTTCTGGCCCTTCATTCAAAAGTGGCGGCTACATGAAGCAAATTAGGGTTTTGGAATATATTTTATCAAATTTTGTGAAGGGGTAGGGCTATTTATAAGGAACGAGCGACACTATTCACCCCGGAAATTCCGAACTCCGATTTAGACGCCGTAACCAGCGTACCTAGGGTTTATCCCGCGTTCCGGACACAATGGAACAGGTTTCGGAAGCTAATTCGGAAGTATGTGCGAGTTATGGCTGAAAACGTTCAATTTAAATTAAACCGATTTAAACCGATTTCTAGGCGTTTTAATTTGTACCGGACAAACGGTAAATCCAAATGACTTGAAATTTGAAACCTTACAATAATATCACATTACGGATCCGATGAAACTGGTTTCGTCGAAATCCGAGACTTTTTGAAAAATGGCTATTTTGACTCGCCAAATTTAAATTAAAAATAAATCGATGCGTTTCGAGCTGCCACGAACAAACGATAGCTCCGATTGACATGAAAATTGAAATCCGGTAATAATTAACTATTACGGATCCAATGAAACTGGTTTCGTTCAATTCTGAGACTGTTCAAAAATTGGCTATTTTACAATCGATTATTAAATATTAAAATATTCAATTTTCACAAATTAACTTCTAATTCGATTTTAAAAGTTCTAAAATATTTCTATAACTCCAGTATGATTAAATAAAATTTTCCAAATTATTTTCAATCATTTTTAACTCAATTTTTAATTATTTTCATTATTTAACGTATTAAATTATCGATTTAGTTATCCAATTAAATCCAATAAAAATTTATTTGACTTATAAATTTACTTTTTAATTTTTAAAATTAATTAAATATTCAAATTTTAATTTATAAAAATTCTGGGTCGTTACACCATATGACCTTTACTACCGCACCCGTTCTTATGAGTCAACCACACAACAAGGCCCTGAGAAGGTCTCTTATCGTTCCTCTTTAAACAACTTTCTATTTTAAGAGAGAGAATGCCAGTCCATGTAGACCTGAGCTTCCTGCCCATTTTTTCTAGCATCCTGATTCAAAATTCCAATCTCCTGCTAGTATTCGAGTTTCTTGCCTAAAACACGTCACCAATCCAGGTACAAAGTACAAGCATTACAGATAATCGACACATGGCAAAAATCCATGGACAAAGATTGAAGGAAAATGCAAAAGACCGTTACAATCATCAATAATTCACTTTTCACACTATAAAAGGAAAGGTGTAAGGATAAAGAAGGGGATTTCATTTTCAACTTTTTCTTCTGCCTAAAAACATAAGTAAAATATTATAGCCTCAGGGCCAATAAAAACTTTTGTACAAAATCTTCAAATATAGTGGATTACCCCTAGACATGGGATTAACTATAATTCAAACCACGTAGAAAATCTCCATGTCCTTTTATATTTCTACCATTTCCTTTCAATCACATCTTAGTTCAACAATCGATCTTGACATTTCAACAAAACATTGAAGTGTGATTACTTGGCTGTGTAAGCATTCAATGACACAGTCGCCTTCCTAAAAGTGAATTTAACTAAGCTTAAATTCGGTGATTCCTAATCGTGAGGACGACGAATCATAAGATTGCCTCACGATCTAATTGAGTGTGGCGAGAATGAAAATTTTCACCAATAGCTCTTATAATCAACGATTATCAAAAAGATACTCCTCGCCGAGTATCTCATGGACCCATGAATGTAATCCCCATTTGAGTAACATTTACTTACAAAGAATAATCAAACAAATAACATAAGGACATCCCATATCACCGCATGTTATTCGAGTAATTATTCAAAGCTCATAAACTACACACGATCCACACTATATATCTCTATATGACAAGTCCAATGCATAACCAAAAATTATTACCGAACTCCTGATACCAAATGGTATTACTACTCTATCTATTCATATTTCTTGTCATATAGAAATGGAATCTTACGAATCAAATATAAAGATGTCATCACTGTATCATCCCAAAATATAACTCAAATCAGTATCAAGGTGAATCATTCATAATATCGCAATTAATATAGGAAATGAAAAATCAAGAAAGTATGAAAAAGACAATTAATTAAATAAATATATATTACAATCAAACTAATATTTAATAATAAATCGTTTATGGCAACTAAATCGACGCGGAAGGAAGAATCCATCATAAAATTATTTTAATATATCATTTTAACAAATACGTATAATAAACATCTTATACTCTTAATTATACTTCTCACTTATATATTAACTTCTAAAATTACTTAAAATATTAAAAAGAAAATATTTCTTATTTCTAGAAATTTAATTAAACTAATTATAACTCTCTTTTTGATAGATTAACAAATTTAAATAATAATCTTTATAATAAAATCTCTTTAGAGTAATATTATTTATAAAACACTTTCAATAAAATTTCAAAATCCATAAAAATATTTGCTTTTCAAACATTCATAAAAACAAGAAATAAATCTTTCTATATATAATTACAGAGGAAAATTACTCCACGAACATCTTAACGAATATCACTACAAATATCGTGTGACCCAAGTCGAGTTCCATTAGACTCCGGTCATTCATAAAATTCACACAACGACATACAAGTAAATATTTAGTTCAATTTTCAATCGGGCAGAGTTCCATTTGCAAATTAAAACTTCCACCCAATACAGACAATCCATTGTTTCACATCAACTAATATCCAAGCCAATATACTATGCAATCTAATCAAATGAGCAAATCGAACAATAAACAGGATAAATATAACGTATGCATTGATTCCTAGACATAGTTGTAAATTAAGAAAACTCACCTAAGGCGATTGTTAGCTGAAATTTTCATTCACAGCCACAACCACAATGACATATATTTGCCAGCATATAGGAATCACAACTGTCAACACTGTAAATTTATAAGCAGTCATGCCTCTGTCGCCAACATACCCAAGCTCGCTTTTTAGCCCAAATGATCATTGCATTAGCGACTCCTTGCCAGCATCAAAATCTACAACACCCTTATCAACACCAACAGCCATTGCTATAAACCACTGCACCACTCCGACTAGCTCAAGTTGTTGCCACAACATCCTCCCCATCAATGCAGTACACCAGCCGCCATCATCATTTTCTTTCTCGAACCATTGCTGGGCCATGATGCTCGCAAGCTCCAACATCACATCGCCTTCAATCGGATCGTGACTCTTACAGTAGTGCCCTACATCGAGCCTAGGTTAATGTCGCTAGCGACCTCCATCTTCAATCAATCGCCGATGCCAGGCATCGCCTCCCGTGCTTGCGATTCTATTTTTTAATAATAGCAGATGTGGTTTCTCTTTTCTGGTAGCCGAAGGGAATTAGGGGTGAGGATACGAGTTTAAAATTGTGAGGCCAGGAGGAAATTTTATAGAAATAAAGAAGGGTAGGTGAATAATGGTGTTGGGCAAAATCGGGCTTTATTTTACTTTAATTAATTTAATTAATTTAATTTCCATTTATTTTCTTTTCACAATCCCTATTTTAATTTATTTGTAAATAGATTTCAAGCTAATTTAAATTAATTTATAATTTAAAATATTTATAATTAATTAAAACATCTTATTCAATTCAATGTATCATCCGAAAAAGATTTTTTAACTTTATTTCAATTTATTAATAAATAGGATTTAATTAACGAAAAATTATTTTCAAAATATTAATTATTAAATATTGAATTTCGAATAACTTTACTTTAAATCAGATTTATTTAATTTATATAGCGTAAATAGCAGGGTTGTTGCTTGGAGTCTGTATAAACAAATAAAACCGAGAACAACAAGAAATAGACTAATTTAAACATCTAAAAATATAATCAGGCATCTGAATAATACCTAAAACTAAAAAGAAACAAAACAGAAAGGAATACGTTGAAATCTGACAAGATTTAGATGTCTGAAAAAAGTCAACTCTTGAAAACTAAGTCAGATAAACGAATATGCCGTGATGTCTGAATGGCTGAAGCAAGCCCATGTTTAACCTAGAAGTGGTGCAGGCGAAGTAGAATGGATCAGGGAAACTTGTTCCCACTTTCTCGAGTTTCGTACTAGATGCTCTTTTCATGGCATGCATAACATGACCCTCAACATGGCATGTGATTGTATCGCTACTAGATGCTCTTTTCATTACTATAGCACACTTGGTCGCATGTTTTAACATGCTGGACTAAGGATAAGGGTGACAGAGACGCCCACAATAGTAGGGTTATACGATCAAGCAAGGCGATTAAGCCTACACGGAGTCGTATTGTTATATGAATTATTTAGCTTTGGGTTGAATGATATAGAGCATAGGACACATTTGCCACTATACGTGTTATCTGAATGGTTTGGTAGGCCATATATAAATGGTTATACACTCGGTGCATGCTTATGCATTGCGATGTATGCTCAGTGTGTATGTGCGATTTAAGCGATTTACCATTGAGAATGTTAACTCAATGAATAGTTAGGCGGTTTATTGTCGAAACCATATGCTAGGGATATTCCTAAATTTACTTAGTTTATGGATGTCTAACCTTGGGTGAAACCTCCGTGGGTCATTACTGAATTTGGGTGTTTTGAGGATTATTACTCTGTAATGCATAAGTGACCAATCCTTTATATATAATACACACACACACAAAAGAATAACCCTAGGTTGTGTAGATTAGAACTGAAATTTAATTACTTTTCAATAACATACCACTAGTTATATAATTCACTCACCAGACCTTGTTTGATTTCTCCCTCTTTATATCTATTACTATGGGACATGGCAGTAGGAAAAGTAACTTGGATAAGACGCATGGGGAAGGTGACTTGACACTCATCGATTTATTTATTTATAGTCATTCCCTTGTGTACTTTATTAAATTTATTAGTCAGATTTTATTGTATTCTTATTCAGAGATACTATATAGACAGTCGTTGTATGTACCTAAATGCAGTAATGAGCTATAAAGGCTTCCAACCAAGGTTAGACATCTAGAAACTAAGTAAACCTGAAATATCTCTAGCATACGGTCTTGATAATAAATCACCCAACTATACACTGAGTTAATATTCTCAATGGAAAATGACTTAAACTGCACATACACACTCAACATACATCGCAAGGCCTATGCACGCACCGAGTATACAACCCCATCAATTTATGACTTACCAAAGTAATCAGATAACATTCTCAGTGGTAAACGTGTCACATGGTCTACATCATTCAACGTGAAGCTAAAGAAGTCATTTAACAATATGACTTCCTCGTAGGTTCAACAGCCTTACCCCAATTGTATAATGCTACTATTGTGGATGTCTCCATCACCCTTCCCTCCACCAGCATGTTAAAATATGCCACTAAAGTGCTACAATAAGAAAAGAGCATTTATTTGCGATACAATCACGTTATGCGTGCCATAAAGTGTGAATCTAGGTATGTCACTAAGTGTGGAACTAATCCTACTTATTGCATAGCTCCATGTAACTATATGAACTTTCGAAAGTCGATAAAGTAGGAACAAGTTTCTCCGATCCATTCTACTTGGCTGCACTAGGTTTAAGTTTAATATGGTCTTGCTTAAGCCATTTAGACATCTAAATGTCATATTCAGTCATCTACCTTAGTTTTCAAACATCGAACTTATTTTCTGATGTACGAACCTATTCATATTTCAACATAGTCATGTTTTTTTTGGCATTATTCAGACGTTTGGTCGTATTTTCAAACGTTTGAACTAGTATATTTGTTGTTATTCCCCTTTTCATCTGTTAATATTTATTTGGGGTTTACGAAAAGTTGAAAAGTTCATCTTTAACCTAGTATTTATATTTAATTTTATCTTTATTCATCTCCAAACTTTCTACATAGCTTATCTCATTGATTGTATATGGTTATTCGACCATTCATCGTATATTCCATTTTAATCAAAGGTGATAGAATTGAATCTAGGAGAATTTTTAAAGGATATATACATAGACTCACTTTTACTTATTAAATTAATTCAAACCAATCAGAACGGTTAGATCCATATGATTTCATAGATATATGTATAGATGCAATTATATTTATATAATTTAGCTCAAATATATTACAATAAACTAGATTTATAGAGTTTTAGAGGTGAGTTCTTATCCAACTTACCCTTCTCCTGAGTTCACAATAATTAAGTTGTTAAAATCATTACCTAGAGTTTTTCAAATCACATATGCCATCAATATCATTATCTTTTTAAATAAAAATCACATCTTTAATTTAAGATAGATATTTAATTCGAATTGATTAATTATCTCCAGCATAATCACATCATAGATAAACCCGCTCACCTTGGATGGATGTTTGAAGTAATATCTAATTGAAACCTTTAAGATTTCTTCCTTCGATTTAATTTGTGAATTCTCCTTGCTTCTCTTATTTTCTTTGATAAGCTTTTAGGCTAGACCTCTCTTTTCTTTTTATTTAATTAAGGCTTGTTGTAAAGAATTTAAACTAAGATACGCAAAAGAAAAAAATGAAGAAAAGAATGGAGTTTAACAAATGGAGGTTAAGGTTTAGAGTTGAGCATGTATTTAATGTAGGAAATTAGATGTCTTCTAGGCTAACAAAAATTATTCCTTTACACATATCCCTTACCCATCCATATATGCAAAAACTCTTTTCCTTGAAAATAACATTTATTCTATCCCAATTAATGCCATTAATTATAATTCAAATCAATTGATTATGAGTTAAATTAATGTCATTAATTATAATTCAAATCAGTTAATTATTATCTAAATTAATTACAACTAAAATCAGTATCATTAATCAGTATCTTATATATATATATGTATGTATGTATGTATATGTATGTATGTATATGTATGTATATATTGTTAACCATTATGGGGGAATCAAGGCTTAATATTTAAACATATATATGTATGCATGTAGGTATGTATTGTTGAAACTTCGTCTACGACGTTTAGTACTTACAATATTTTGACTACGACAACTATATACGTTGGTTTTATATACTATCTTGTTTTTGCAGGAATATTTACAAGACCGGATTCAAATAAGCTTCATACTATACATATGTTTTGTATTGAGTCTTTGTCTAGAGTTAAAATGATGTTAAAATCTCCCCTTTTGGATATATATGATGACACATGCACATACATACATTTCTAAGCATATTTGCATTTTCTGATCAAATTCAGACGTCTGAATTAACCGTTTCAGACATCTGAATTAACCGTTTCAGACATCTGAATCTGGAATCAAAAATGATTTTCCAGAAAATATTCAGACGTCTGAATTGGTATCTTCAGACGTCTAAATCAAGTCAAAAAAGAACTATTTGGTTTCTGATTTGCACGTGAATGATTTCAGAAGTCTGAACTCTATTTTCCGAACATCTGAATTCTTATAACGGCTATATTTCTGAACAGATATTTCTCTTCCATAAAGAGATACGACTTTTAATCAATAGGTATGACCTTATATTTTCATGATAACTATCCACGAACAATTGCACCTTTTTATAATCTATATAAACATGTTAGAATCATCAGTTTGATTTATGAAAATCGATCTAACTCTTTCTATTCTTAATCTACTTTGATGTGCATTCAAGTTCATACAAATCATTCATTTACTTCCATATTCTTCACACACACACACATACACATATATATCAAAAGAAGAAGATTATAGGAAGGTTGTACTATCAAGAGACAAATTCGTGTTATTAAGAACACACTGTGTCAAATACTCTTTGTATAAGTTGAAGTCCTGTTTTGCTGTTCAAGTAAGTGAAGTCCTCTTCGGCTGTTGAGGCATCGAAATCCTGTTCGGTTGTTCAGGTGTTGTAAACCTGTTCCTCCGGGTTAAGTGAGGATTGTTCTTAGTGAAATTCTAGAAAGCAGTCTGGGACTGGACGTAGAACAGGAAGTTCGAACCAGTATAAAAATTCCCGGTTTGCATGTTCTATTTTACATATTCACATTGTTATAGTATCTTAGTTTATTTCTGCACTAGTATAGTAAATTCCATATTGCATGATCCACACTGTCTTTTCATCTATTTATGCTGACATTGATAAGGAGCTTTTATTTTTATTAGTAATTGCTCAATCAATTGTAGTTAGCTGGTATTTATCTTTTCAAATTCATAAATTTTATTCTCTTATCCTTTACAATAAAAGAGGTAATATACCTTTCCTTGAGGAATGCATTCTTTTCATAATTATGTTGTTAGTTCACCTTTCTAAAATTCCTATCATATCCTTTCATTAATTGTGGAAATAAATTTCATTATCATAGTAATTGATGCTTCCCCTTGAAGCTGTTTTAAGTCTGTTCATGTAAATATCTTTCCTTCTTTTTCCTTTAATGCACATTAAAATAATTACACTCTTTTTAACGTAATTCAAACAGGGTTAATTAGTTAGTTATAAATAAATTTTGATTTATTCCTATAATTAATTTTAAACATAATTTAAAAATAAGCGCAAAAATTGAAATGCATATTACAGTAAAAATTTCATATCTTCTTTATCTAATATCTTTTTCTGACAATTATATATGAATTTAGGGTAGGAAAATCTAATTGTCCCGATAGAAAAATTAGATTTTCCAAGTACCTCCATTAGCAAAAATTTAGTTTTTCGACTTTATGTAAAATTACCAAAATGTCCTTTTTAATTAATTATTTATTTTGTTAAAAATACAGGGTGTTATAAGTCGTATATTGATTAAGCCCTTCTTCAGCATGTTGAGATCCTTTATGACTTCCTTCAATAGTGGTTCCAGATTTTGTAGCACCTTTCCTTAGAGCCATTTCTTATTAAATCTATAAGTAGCTCCTTGTCAAAATTCAAATAACTTCATATTTAAGGTAAACAATCCTTGAATCTACATTATAGACTCTTCGAATCTAAACTTAAAGCTAGATTTGGGTTTGATAGTCTTCGTACTCGGCGAAAGCACCAAGAATGTTTGATTAAAAATATAACACAACCTCCCAAATCAATCAAAATGAGGATAATATATCTAAAAAGGAAAATTAAAGCTTGAACACATGGAATTTTATAGTGGTTCTACCTCAACTCAATTGCCCGTGTTAACTTTTATTTTAATTTAGAGATTTAAGCACAAGTATAAATAAATTACAATGTTTCGGGTCTACAAAAATATGCAAACTCTAGTTCAATAACATTTCGTTGCAAATCTGAGTTAGAGGAGAGAAAATAAGATCCTTCTTTCATTGCTCTAGGGTGGGTCCTTATCAGTAAATTCACCCATCAAAGTCACTAGCTTGCAAAAGACTAGGTAAGAGATCAAATCCACACTTTTAAGCACGAAGATCGAGTAAACTTGTATCCCAAATCATGTCGATGCTGATGTGATCATGCCAGTACCGACTTGATTATGTCAACGCCGACTTGATTATGCAACTTGTATCTTCTAGTCTTCCTTATATATGTCCAAGTCTTCAAGTTTCCAAACTTCATTTCCAAAAATTTCACCTCAAAATCATGTCGGTACCGACATGATTTACCCTATGTGACTCTTGTCTTTTATGCAAAGTGCATGCGTCTTTACCTACTACCCTAAAGTAGGCCCCACATCGCAAATCAACCCAGTACAGACATGGTTAATCATGTCATTATCGACATAATTTGGCTATGCAAATTCTCACCAAACTTCTCGTACCTTTTCTTTTCATTATTCCTAACATCTCTTGAGCTTCTTGATCTATTCCTTCGTTATCTTGAAGCCTGAATCCATCAAGAAGTCCCCTAGTTCGAATACTAAATAACACCAACACCATGTCACATTTGAATGTATGGAGTCAGGTATTGGTCCAAACTCCAATATTATCTACATCCAACTCGTTTGATCTGTATGCAAAGTCCTAGGCTTAATAATGACATTTATTATTAATCGTTCTACTATGGCTAGAGATTTTGACTTTGAGTTGACTACAGTTGACCGTGATACTAACCTTATACAGTTAAGGAGATCGATTTTCCATTGAATAGTACTTCGCTTCCAATGTTGCAACTCAAACCAAACTATAGTCGCTCGATGGTCATTTTGCCAGGTTTTAACTGTAATCAAAGTCACTGCAAGAAAATATATTTTTAGCAGCATAGTCTAGCAGCGTTTTACTAAATAGGTTGCGATTATCTATATGGATCATAAAAAAATAAAAAACAACTTGTCAAACGCTGCACAGAAACATGGAGAAACGTAAATTTTCCAGCCTTCGTCTGCATCCACTCTCATTCTGTCTTTCATGCATATCTCCTTTCCTTTTACCTGATTTATTTAAAAAATCCAACCTACCTCTCCACCGCACTCAGCAACCCTCTCTCTCCCACATCTGCAACCCCACAATCGATCTCCAAAACACCATTGTCGATCTCCAGAACGTGCACAATGCTTTCTTCAATCTCCAAAAGGCACCGCAACTCCGTCATTTGATTCGGTAGAGATCCAAAATGATGGCTAATTGAATTTTGGTCCAAGAGAACTTGATACCGTGGGTTTAAAACATATTTGATCTTTATCTAGAATCAGATATTTGTGTTGAGATTCATACCGTGAGTCCAAATTTGATTTAATCAATACGTTAATTTATTTTCCTCATGAGCTAATTTATCCGATATCTATAGTTTTGGAATATTGCCTTTTGAAATTGTAAGTGGTAAAAGAATTATTGAACCAATACCAATGGTTGAGAATTAGGATGAGGTTTATTTTCCAAAATGGATATATTACAAGTTAGTTGATGGTGGGGATATAGTCATGGGTATAGAAAAGGAAAAAGAAGAAGATATCATGAGAAAACTGGTCATTGTAGTATTATGGTGCATTCAGTTGAATCCAAATGATCGTCAACGCTTCGTCCATCGTCCATCAATCACTCCACCCAACATCGGTTTGCCTATTGTTGCTTCGTCCACCACCACTTGTCTAAATTTGACCTATTTTAAAAAGATTATGTTTTCTATTGAGTTTTTCTTTTTTTTAGCCCCTACAATCACACATCAATGCATGCGTTTTGGAGTTTGGCAATTCATTACAATTACTTTTATCAAATTAGAGGCCAAATGCTCCGAGAAGTCACCAACATTGCCTTAAGTTGATCTAGATTCCAATTGGACTTTTGATAGTATTTGTTGGAACACCAACAATTAGAGTCCAATCTTGGCTTACAAACACCATCACCTTTAAAGGGACCACTAATTCAGTCTCAGTCTCGTGATTCGAAAAATCAGAGGTTGATTTGGATATAAACACATTGAATCCATCTTTGATTAACAAGAAAAGCTTGGAGGAGGGAATCCTTTTGGAATTTTATAGGGAACACCAATTAAAGTACAAGGTACACAACATTTTGCATAACAACATCTTACGACATTTATTGTCTTCTTCCTCAGATTTGTGCATATTTCACTCACCCTATTCATATATATATGTATGTATGCATGTATGTATGTATGTATGTATGTATGTATGTATGTATGTATGTATGTATGTATGTATGTATGTATCTATATATATATGCGTGTGTGTGTGTGTATAATAAAAAATACAGAAGGCAACTACGTACACTAATACTTTACATATTCTAGCAGGCTATCAAATTTTCCATGTGAAAATTTTGAGGTATATTTAAAAGGACAAGTTTTATTTTAAAAACGTAATAATCTTAAAATTTTAGCATCCAAGATTTTCGAATAGAAGTTGACACTGATTAATCGGGCATGAATAATAGTAACAAAAGAAGATTCAGTCATGGAGCAGTGATTTCTATACTACACCGTAGCCGTGTTGAATATCACATACTAGCATAATAACCATCTACACTATTTTATTGGTAATAATACTAAGGCCAATGCTAGTTGAACTCCATCAATTAATTTTCATGCTCCAAGCATACAAACTTGAAATTGCAAATTTTTTTATTTTCGTAAACCGCCTATGCTTTTCCCCTTTTACACTTGTCAAATTTTCATATCTCATTCACATCAACTCAAAGAAATATATAAAAGGTAAATCACTTCATAATTGTTATTTTATTAAAATTTCATTAGATTATCACTATATGATGTTGAATTTTTTTTTGGGATGAAAGGGTGGTCCTCAACTTTAAGAGAGAACTCGTTATTATTATTGTAGAAAGGAATAAGCAAAAACCATCAACAAGTCTGATAAGTAGCTATACATAATGAGCGTGGACTGAAAAAAGAATTGAGATCATCACTTAGATGTTGTTGAAATTCTATGTGATAAATTGTTATTTTTTTTATATTTTTTATTAAATGAAATTCAATTATTCAAAAATATGCAAGGAACTGTTCGAGTTTTATATTATTATCTACATAACATGATTTAGAAATGAATGAATGTTGAATTTAATTTATTTCTTTTATATTTGGCAATTGTTTTTAAAGAATTGCAAATTTGTGCTTTGAAGTTTTGGATTTTTGGTTTTAAAATCCACATAAACATATAAAGTAGAAAATAGCAATATGGCTATTCAAAAAAATGATCGCCCTAAAATGATGGATGTACTTCAATTTATAACTGTAAGTTTGGAACGTCTGTCGATTCCACCCAAGCCTTTTTTCTCAACTTATCAAGCTATAGGCAGTTAAACTGAAACTGTACCTACTTAAACTGCTCGTGCTTTGTTTTTATTACCATTGAAGCCAAAAAATTAAATAAGTTTGTATGGTCAAGCCTTATCTAGTACTTTAAGACTTTGTATAACAATGTATATAAATTTTACTGCCTTTGCTCTAGTTTCTGTGGCATTTATGTGAATGACTGTATGCATGTTCATAAATGTAGATGTGTAAAAGAACTTATTGTAAATTTCAAAACAGTTGTTTGATCCATTAAAAACTAGAACAGGTTACTAAATAACAAGCATACCATAAAATTGAAATAGCACATTAGCCAACACGACATGCATGTTCCTTGCCTAAATGTGTGCACTGCGTATGTTGTGAATTTAGGTACATACAAATATTAAATTATTAGATGATAGTTTTTTGTAACGTTCGCTACATTTTATCATTTAACTTTGGCATATTATTAATTTACCAAATAGGTAATTGTTTATTGTCCGCAATAGCTATGCATTAATAATTTTCTAACATTAGAAACTATATCAATAGGCAGACTTTTCATTTAAGTGATCCTAATATTACAGCTAGAAAATATATGATGATAATTCATTCTCTACTCACTTCTCCTTTTGCGAGAATCATAACATTTGATTATTCAAATGTATTAATCCATAATTAAGAAGGTTCCAACAAATTAAATGTGGTTATCAGGGGTCTAAACAGCCAATTTGGGCTTGGAAAGTCAGTCAACTTATGAACAAAAGTAATAAACAACTCTATGATGTTCTTTAGTGAAACTACGATTTCATTATGTTAATCAATAATCGAGACATGCGTTTTGGACTTGAAGAGTCAATCAAGTTGTGAAGAGAGATAACAAACAACTCTATGATCAATGTTGCTTCCCTGCATCATTGTAGATTTATGATGTAGAAGACGTACAATCATTTAACAATTTTGGATGGTGAATGTTTGACTCTGTAGTTTCTGAGAACTGATTCAAAATTATCCTTTGAGTTGCATATTTTTTTTATAGGATACTGATTTGTGTTCTTACATGAATGAGAAACAATGATAGCTTTTAAATTATTTGATTATTTGCCAACATTGAACTATTGTCACTTTTTTGATGATACGGTAACGAATGTTATAATAACTGCATTGCTACGTAAGCTATGAGAAATTCATTTCGTTAATTATAATTACTTGAACTTTTACAATTTTAGCTAGTTGGTGATTTATTGTAATTATTCAGTCTTTACATATGCTATTCTCTTATTTGTGTCATAAATGTGTTACATTCTTACACTGTTAAAATACATGTTTGGTAATACCCCGAAATTTTCTAAAATTAAATAAGAGTTTTTAATGGAAAATCCAAAAAGAATAAGTAAAATTAAAAACAAGGATTTAAAAGCAAATTTTCACAACTCAATTAATGCATAATCATATATGTATTTAAAAGTGTTTTGTTTAAAAGCCTGGTTATTGATAATTACATATTCATTGGTTAGTTGAAATATTTTCTTTCAGATAAAATCATACAAAAGGCTTTTATTTTTCAAATCAAAATTACTTTTTGATTATTGCTAAAAGGAAAATAATTGCTTTTTGAAAACTATTTATAGGAAACATAGTTAATATCCATTTTCAACACACCAAAAGGCTGAGGGTTATTTATTGGTAAAAACCGATCAATAATTTGATTTTGTAAAATATGACATTATTAATAAGCAACCATATTTAGAAAGAATATAAATAGTAGTAGGGACAGAAAGAATTAAAATTAACAGTGGAAATATGAGGTTGTGTTTATTATGAAATTCGGTTGCTGAATGCTAATAAGTTCTAAGTATATTAATTTAAGACTTGAATTTTATAGAAATTGAATTTTACAATGTAATAAGCATTGAAAATGAATCGAACAACAAATGAACTTTCATTTAATAAAAAATCAAATTCATTAATTCTATTGAAATTACATTAATAAAAAGGCTAAAAAGAGAGAGGAACATAATAGATTTTTTCTACTGAAATTACATTAATGAAAATGCCAAAAAGAAAGTGGAATAGAATAGTATCAGTGCTCAATAAAACACTTGTAACAAATGCTTCGTATAATTAATAAATGAGCACAATATAATAGTGCCAAATAAGTTTATTCACTGACAGATGTATTAACTCAAATTTGATCTGTTGCTTAATTCATTTAATCTTAAAGTTTGGAATTCTGGGCTTAGCTATGTAACTTTTTTTGTTTTTTATTATTTTTTTTTACCAAAATCAGTTGACAATTTTGACAGGCTGACTTAAAGAGTTCTCCAAAAATCGGGGCTAAACAAGAAAGTAAAACATAGCAAAGGGCTTCAATGAAAATATCAGTCATCTATAAAAATGAGAGCATGGCTGCAAATTAGAAATAAGTACTTGCACTAACAACTCTACCTTTTCAAACTTAGATTTCTTATTCACTCCTGCTGCAGAAAAACCAGTAATTTTTTTACCATTTACATACAGTAAAGATTTAATCATTTTGCCACCGGTAATTTCTATCTTTCTTTTCTTCAAAAAGTGTTTATTTATTCATTGATTTCACAATATATCTCATTTATGATTGATTTTTTATGTTCTCCATATTTTTTTGGACGATCATAAATAGATATCTTATCTAGACAATGTTGGATATATACAGATTTTTATCAGATGGGGGTTAAAAGGCCAATCGAAGAAGGAAACGAAATATCAATTAAAGATCTATCACGTGTAAGTAATATGAATTATCATTACTATGAAGGTGTGTAAGCTCTGATACCAAATGAGAGTTACTATGCTTTGATACCAAACGAAAGTGACTGCTATGCTATAGGATCGAAATGGCCAAAAGTTGTAAACAATGTAAATATAATGGCAGTGCGGTATAAACTAAGTTATCTATTGATGCAGAATATGAGTATAAAAATAAATAGTAAAGTAAACAATTAAAGCAACAAAGAAAATGACACCAGTGATTTTTATACTGGTTCGAACTTCCGTTCTACGTCTAGTCCCAGACTCCTTCTGGAATTATAACTAGCAACCCTCACTTAACCCAGAGGAACTTGTATTACACCACCTGAGCAACCAAACAGGACTTGATAGCCTGAGCAACAGAATAGGACTTGACCGCCTGAGCAACTGAACATGACTTTGATTACAAAGTAGATTGTATTTATTATCCCACTTTTTGGAAAAATTGAGATATCCAAAATTACTGAAAATCGATGATTACTAGTCTTGAACATCGACTATGCATTGCAGGTTAACCATGGATATCGATGAATTTTGTCCGAGTCCGGATTGCGCTATAATTGACAAGACATTAAAAGCAAAGCCGTGAAAGCCAGCAGTTAAACTTTCAGGTTAATCGGAGTTCATATGAATCAGATATGATCGATACAAGTTAGGCAAAATGTGTCGTTCGTATCCATCGGCGTTGCTTCCTTCGTATCCATCGGCCGGGTCATGTCCGCAACCATCAAGTTCGAATCCATCAGGTTCTGCATACTTCGAATCGACCAATAACATGAAATCGGTCCATTCGAAGCGATCGGTTTCGAATCAATCAGATAGGCCTCGCCTCGGCTCTTTTCGAATCCATCAAGTTTTGCTTTGTTTGAATCCATCAGAGGCGAGCGACTTCGAATCGATCATCTTCGAGTCGATGACGCTCGAATCGACCCGTGATCATGCAAATCATGACCATCTTGTTCGTATTGCTCCAGGGTAAAGCTTCGGTATTGTTCGCATCCCTCTAAACTATTCGGTTCGTATCGATCACCTTCGTATCCATCGATAATCGATCGATGCGATCAGAACCACAATTGATCAATGCGAACAGGGGAACCAACGAATGCTATCAATACCAGGCCAATGCGAACAAGATGGGATGTAGTTTAAATCTTGGAGCGAACAAGGAGCATACCCAGTCAACGCGCCACGAAGAGCGTATCGACCCAAGGACTTCGCAACACGTCATCGCACGCGCACGTGCTTCCATCAAGTCGAAGGTAATGGATTCGAACAGATGGATTCGAGCGAGACAGTGTACACGAAAACGTGATCTTGCGTCGATCATATCTTCTAAATTACGGATCCAAATGGGATGAAATTTTCACAACAGCTTCCATACAAGGTAAAGAACAATCCTGCCAAGTTTCAGCTCAATTGGATCATTTTTTGATGGATACGAAATCACTTCGTATCGATCACAGATCGAGTCGAAACACAGTGGGGTCGGTCGCGCGGGCCCACTCACGTGCCAGAAGAAGTCTCCCGAAGTTTCAGCGTGATCTCAGCCTCCTACGCCTATAAATAGGCCCTTGAAGGCTACAGAAAAAGGATCTTTAGCCATTGAACGTCCAGACTCTGCCGGAATCAATTCTACTTCCTTCCATAGCTGATATAGCCGAAATTCAATTATTGTAACTGCTGCAATCACTTGTAACCAGCAAAGAACATCAATAAAAGTTAAAACCTTTGAAGTGGACGTAGGCCGGAGATAGCCGAACCACTATAAATCGTGTGTTCTTGTTCATAATTTCTGTATCGCTGCGTGTTGCTTGATTAGATCTGTGATTTGTGTTTGAATATTACTGATTTGTATTCATACGCTGGTGCTTTCACGATACTTGGGGTTTGTGACCAATTTTGGTGCAAACACTTTGGTGCTTTTACTGAGAAAGACTAACACCCACTACACCAGATTCAAAGTTCAGATTTGAAAGTTTGAAGAACTCGGACTGACTCAACAATGACTCGACAGAACAGTAGAAGACAAAGAGTGGAGAGAAGCCAACAGGGAGGAAGTCAGGAGGCATCCTCTGGAGCTGGAGAAGGACAAGCCTCGATCTACATCACTAGGGACGAGATGGAGGCTATGGCAAATTCGATGCATGAAAGAATGATGAAGACTCAACAGGAGATGCTGCAGAATTTCCTCGAACAAATGAGGGCGGCGAATGTGCAAAACCTTGGACCAACTACAACAACTGCAAGTGCGGGACAAGGAATCAGGATTACAGAAGCTAATGAAGGTCAGGTTCAAGACCAGAATGCAGGAACTGAAGGTAATTAACAAGGACTTGGGGGCAGACCCTCAAGGTCCGATACTGGAAGACCAATAGACGGAGCTCAATAAACTGGAGCCAATGCTTATGCTAACGAGCCTCACAAAGAGTATGTACCCGAATTCCCTTCAAGACTCGGGGGGCAGGACAGGAATGTGGCCAGGGGTCTACCCCTGGATGGAGATGAGAGAATGATTGGTCTAATGCAACGCATCATGAGAGGAGGATTGTCTGGCGGAGGGTTGGAAGAAGTCAGTCGGAGTCCGTTCACTCCAAACATCAGAAATGCAAGGAACCCTCTAAAATTCAAACTACCAAGCTGGATCCCTATGACGGGAAGTCAGACCGGACCATGCACATTACCAGATATATTAGGCATATGAAAGTGCTCGGAGCATCCGAAGAGGTAATGGCACGATGTTTCCCCTTATTTTTATCAGATTTAGCTGCGCTTTGGTTCAGGCAACTGGAGACCAGATCAATCAAAACATGGAGCGAGCTTGTAGATTGTTCCATGTGACGTTTAGGTTCCATGTGACGCGACCCAAGAGTGTGATGACCTTAGCTTCGATAAAGAAAAGGATCAGAGAGTCCATAAAAGATTTTCTACTAAGATTTAATGCAACGGCGACTTCTGTAGATCGCCCAGATCCATCAATGATTTTGATGGCGGCGGTGGCAGGAGTTGGGGAAGGCACCAAATTCAAAGATTCTCTGACTAAAGATCCACCGCAAGATCTCGGAGAGTTCTATCATAAAGCTGAAAAGTTCATCCGATTAGAAGAATCACGAGCCGAGAGGAAGGAAACAAATGCCGCGCAAAGCGAAGGAACCCCCAGGGAACAGTCCGGAGTAGATAAAGGAAAGAGGAAACAGAATGACAGATACGATGGTCCTGATAAACGGAAGAAATTCCGAGAACCTAGATTCAGGCAATACACAGATCTGACTGCAGGCCTGGAACGAATTTACACTGAAACTCGGGGGCAACTTCCTTATCGAATGCCACCCAGGAGAGATCCCACTGAGCGGCAGCGCAGAACTGGAAAATATTGCCTATTCCATGAGCTGGATGGGCAAGCTACAGATGAATGTCGTCACCTAAAGGATGAGGTGGAAGAACATGCTAGGAGTGGTAGATTGCCACAATATGTCAGAGAACGAACAACAGTGGTCAGGCCTGAACAACTACCACCTCCACCTAACAGGAACGATCCTGGATCGGGATCACGACTCGTCATCCACTGATTAAAGATGGCAGGGACCAAGTCCAGGATTTGGACTTCGGTCAAATAATTTCGTTAGATTTATTTTCAGAATAAACGGTTACTCCATTGACTCATGTACGGGAACCGGAGAGATCCCTAGGCATGCTCTGAGATGGAGACAGACCGATATGCCCGGAGAGGCAATGTTTAGCTTTTTCCTGATGTTTGAGATTGAACATCTAGGACCTGAATTTAAATAAATAAATTATAATTTCTTGAAACAAACCTTTGACCGGAGAGTCAAAGGATGAATATTGAATACCAATATGAAAATGATCGCTCTATGACCCTACCCGGAGAGGCGGGGTCTGGAGTGCAAGAAGTGAGTTGCTTCGCCGGAGAGTGACAGGATCGACTCACTTAACGTTGTCTCCCATTCACCGGAGAGTGATTAGATCGGAATTCGATAAGAGCCCGAAGAGGCTGTGATTGGCCCACGATTTAGGCCATGACATCGCTTAATGTTCAGGTACACTGAACTGAAGTCCAAGAAGTGAGTTGCTTCGCCAGAGAGCGACAGGATCGAATCACTTAACGCTGCCTCCCCTTCACCGGAGAGTGACAGGATGGGATCCAGCAAGAGCCCGGAGAGGCTATGATTGGTTTAGAACAACCAAGACATCGCTATATGCCCTAGCTGGAGCCAGAGTGCAAGGGATAGAAGGCAACGCCGGAGTGCAATAGGATCTTTCTATTCAATCGCTAAGTCTGAAAAGGGCTTGGCAAGGGTCCGGAGTGACCATCGATAGTCCAGAGAGACTGAAGAATTTCATTCTTAACTTCCACTGGAAGGGATTGATAACAATTTGGCTCCGAACAGCCATGAACTTGATTGATAATACTGCAGCTATGAATAAAACATCGATTTACTACACTCGATTTAAATTGTTCAAAACACACCTTTTACAAAAAGGCATGTTTTGGGGGGAAAAATGTTATCCCACTTTTTGGCAAAATTGAGATATCCAAAATTTACTGAAAATCGATGATTACTAGTCTTGAATATCGACTATGCATTGCAGGTTAACCATGGATATCGATGAATTTTGTCCGAGTCCGGATTGGGCTATAATTGACAAGACATGAAAAGCAAAGCTGTGAAAGCCAGCAGTTAAAAATTTCAGGTTAATCGGAGTTCATATGAATGAGATATGATCGCTACAAGTTAGACAAAATGTGTCGTTCGTATCCATCGGCGTTACTTCGTTCGTATCCATCGGTCGGGTCATGTCCGCTACCATCAAGTTCGAATCCATCAGGTTCTGCGTACTTCGAATCGATCGAGTTCGAATCGACCAATAACATGATATCGGTCCATTCAAAGCGATCGGTTTCGAATCGATCAGATACGCCTCACCTCGGGTCTTTTCGAATCCATCAAGTTTTGCTTTGTTCAAATCCATTAGAGGCGAGCGACTTCGAATCGATCATCTTCGAGTCGATGACACTTGAATCGACCCGTGATCATGCAAATCATGACCATCTTGTTCGTATTGCTCCAGAGTAAAGCTTCAGTATTGTTCGCATCCCTCTAAACTATTCGGTTCGTATCGATCACCTTCGTATCCATCGATAGTCGATGGATGCGAACAGAACCACAATTGATCAATGCGAACAGGGGAACCAACAAATGCTATCAATACCAGATCAATGCGAACAAGATGGGATATAGTTTAAATCTAGGAGCGAACAAGGCACATACCCAGTCAACGCACCACGAAGAGCTGATCGACCCAATGACTTCGCAACACGTCATCGCACGCGTACGTGCTTCCATCGAGTCGAAGGTGATGGATTCGAACAGATGGATTCGAGCGAGACAGTGTACACGAAAACGTGATCTTGCATCGATCATATCTCCTAAATAACAGATCCAAATGGGATGAAATTTTCACAACAGCTTCCATACAAGGTAAAGAACAATCCTGCCAAGTTTCAGCTCGATTGGATCATTTTTTGATGGATACGAAATCACTTCGTATCGATCACAGATCGAGTCGAAACTTGGTGGGGTCGGTCGCGCGGGCCCACTCACGTGCCAGAAGAGGTCTCCCAAAGTTTCAGCGTGATCTCAGCCTCCTACGCCTATAAATAGCCCCTTGAAGGCTACAGAAAAAGGATCTTTGGCCATTGAACGTCCAGACTCTGCCGGAATCAATTCTACTTCCTTCCATAGCTGATATAGCCGAAATTCAATTATTGTAACTGCTGCAATCACTTGTAACCAGCAAAGAACATCAATAAAAGTTAAAACCTTTGAAGTGGACGTAGGCTGGAGATAGCCGAACCACTATAAATCGTGTGTTCTTGTTCACAATTTCTGTATCGCTGCGTGTTGCTTGATTAGATCTGTGATTTGTGTTTGAATATTGCTGATTTGTATTCATACACAGGTGCTTTCACGATACTTGTGGTTTGTGACCAATTTTGGTGCAAACAGTATTGACCTTGTATGTTCTAATAACATTGATTTGTCACTTGTAGTACACCCTTCCTATAATCTTTTCCTCAAGTATGATGTGTGTAGTTGAGTGTATATGAAGATTAGGAAGTTTCAAATTTATTTTAGAAATATAAAATTATGGTTGTAAGCAATGAATGTATGAATTCAAAAGAGTAGTTAATTTAGAAAATATGATTCAAGTATAAGCAAGTAAGTGAAGTAATTTGATCTTGAAATTCATGCATAAATATAGTAGTTAAGAAGTTGCAACTGTTGGCGAAGAGTTCTCAATGAATAGCAATGGTTGCAACTCTTCACGAGGAAGAAGGCTATTAAAAAAGGAAGTGACTTTTCAGAAAAAATGACGGTTACATACAGTTCAGTCGACTGGTATAGAAGCTTCAGTCGACTGAATTCAAAAATATGCATTCAAAAGTGCACAAATTCAGTGGACTGACTGAATGTATTCAGCTGAATTCTATTGTTAAACAAAAACTACCATAGCTCATTTGGTTAGAGCAGTTGCCTTCTAAACTAGTGACTTGGGTTCGAGCCCCGCTCCATACATTTTTTGAAAAATAGATTTTGATTAAAATATGCATGCAAGTTTATTTGAATGTGAATGATGATTCTTGAGAAAAGATTTTAACAAAGTACTAAACTAGACTCTATATACATATTCGATGACTCTTGTTAAAATATATAACTATACGAACAATACTTTGAGTCGTTGAGTTTGGATGTTGTCGTAGTCGTAGATTTGTGAATTGTTGTTTCATGTCGCAATCAAAACCTATGATCTAACATTCTCCTCCTTTTTGATGATGACAACTCCATTTTCTACGAGATGAATCTTCTGCAAGCTTTGTTGGCTTATCTTTCCCCCTGAATATATTCCTGTAATTGTGCTATAGATTTCTCCCCATGAATCTATGCTATATATTCCGGTAAATAATTAATCTTTCTTCCCCTTAATCTATACTTGCATCGTTTATTCCTGCGAAGAGTGTTAGAGCAACATATTTCTCCCCCTTTATCATCGAAAAAAGGAGAGTTTATATGATGACATAAATTATATTCCACATAAGTGTTAACATATAACAATATAAAACAAAATAAATACTACTTATAATGTTAGGTATCAAAAAAATTAACATTTGAAGCATGCGATACCCAAGGTTCTTATAATTTCCTAATTTTTAGGAAACCATGCCCATTTGGGTGTGGTTGAACCTTTAAAAATATATTTTTTATTATTAACTACCGTATCAAAATAATCATCAATGTATTTTTCTCTATTTTTTCAATTAATAGGAACCCAAATACTAAGATAACTTTTATTCATATTTCCCGTCAATGACTTTGTACTTCTAGAGAAATTATAAACATTATGGTCATAACAGTATTGAGTTTCTATAAAAATTAGATTTGGACTTTACTCGAAATTTAATACTAGCACTAACATTTTTACTATATATAAAAGCATATCCATTGCTATTTCTATGATTAGTATATTATATCCTAAACCACTTTAATCATGTAAAGCTCTAGAACTAGATAAAATCATGTTTGAATCGTTTTGACCTTTATTAAATTTTGTGACTTCAATGTTAAGTTTATCAAATTTATCTTTAAAGCCACAATTATTATTTTCAAAAGAAATTTGTCGTTGTTCAAAATATCAATTTACTTATTTAATCCAGAATTCTCCTTTTTTAACGTACAGTTCTCATTTCGAGAAGAAAAAATTGATATTTTGAATTATCTAAAGATGATTATAATAAATCATTTTGTCTTTTCAACTCCGTAATTTCTTTTGAAAAAAATTCTTTTTCTTTTTCAAACTCGGTATTTTTTCATCTAAAAAAATCTTTAAGAGCCTCAAAATTATTTTTCGAAACACCATGTTGATTTTCTAAATCTAATTTCTCATTTTCAATTTTGATTGATTTCATTTTTTCTAAAATAAGAAATTATGCTATGAGATTTTATCGCATATAATTACTAATTCATTATTACCATTTAATGAAATTTGTAAATCAGAAAGTACCTTTTTGTAGTCCTCATTGGTGGCTTTGACAGGGATTTTGCTTGTTGTATTTCGATTGGACCCTTTTCTGGTCATTATTCTATGATGTTGTGACGATCGATAGAATTCCAGGCTCTGATACCAAATGAATTAAGCACATCAGGACTTTTTATACTGGTTCAAACTTCCCGTTCTATGTCCAGTCCCAGACTACACTCTGGATTTAAACTCTGTAAATCCCTCTCTTAACCTGGAGGAATAGGTATACAACACTTGAGCTGCCGAACGGGATTTTTCCACCTCAAACAGCCGAAGATGACTTTTATTGCTTAAACAACCGAACATGAATTCTACTAGTACAAGTAAATAGTTGATGCTTGTGTTCTGAATAATACAGATATGTCTTTAATAGCACACCCTTCCTATAATCAAATCCTCAAGTATATATTGTGTGTGTGAAGATATGAAAGGAAGATATTGCTTAGAATTGAAGAATATATTAATTAGTTCGGAGATTCAAGCAATATATAGATTGTGATTGCTTTTAGATTGCAGAGATAGATAGTTGAATATAGCAAGAAATTAAAATAAAATTCAGTAATTTGAGAAGTGATTTTAATATGTTTATGTAGTGAATAAATAGTTACAACTATTCACAAAAAGTTTCAATCAAAAGGTGCGGCCATATCTCTTCAGTTTGGATCGAAACTCTTCGCAATTAGAAGTGACTCTTCTGAAAAAATAGCCATTAGAGCCGGTCAGTCGACTGAGCAAAATCAACCAGTCAACCGAATATTCAAAAACAGTGTAAAATGGTGCATATCTGTGCACTAACAGAGGTTCAATCGACTGGTTGTTTTCGGTCAGTCGACTGACCTGGTCGGGTGCACAGTTTGCACATGTTTAAAAGATTTTGAACTTTAAAATTAATTTGAGTATGTGCAAATTATTTGGGAATAGATTTTAAAAATTATAAAACATATCTAAGACTAAAACATTAATAAATACTCATACTATACTAAGATTTGTAGTCTTATCTCCTTTGTAGTTTAATAGCTTGCATATCTTATTCTCTTTTTGTCGCTTGATCGTATAGTCTCATCACTGATCTTTTGAGCTTTCTGTCATGAATCAAAACTCATGAATCAAAACTCATGTTTAAATTATATATTCAGGATTTGTAGAACATGGCATGCACATTGTTAATAAATATAGGAAGTGTCATTTTACTGTTATATACAATTTATGTCGGAATTTGGATTTGTTATATGCATATTTGTAATTTTCTTTCTTCATTGTGTATATTATGAACTCTTTCATTAGACAACATATATATTAAACAACTCTAGTTGTATTGGTCAACATGTTCAGGCTAAGGAAAATGATATAGTAGAAACAGAATTATTTGCTAAAACAGTTTGTATACATTTTTCCTGTTGCCTGGATGTGCCTACTTGTTTTGTACCTCCTTTTATTATATTATCAAAATGGGAACATCTTAAATAAATTACATCTGTGTTATTGGTTGAGAACTTAAATACAAACCATGGTTAGCATGCCACATAACTTGATTATTTGACTTGTCAGTATAAATCTTTCTACCAAGCTAATCTAGTTTATGGAGCATAATTACAAATTTGACCAAATAATAGGTTTGATTGGAAGTAAAACCTTACAGTCATTAATAAAAAAGCATTTTCAACTCTGTTTTAATTAGTGGAAATGAAAGAATGCTATATTGCTGTGTGACGTACTGCCCACTTCAGGTATTCGTCAACATATTATATAAGATATTTATACTGGTTTGTCTCTTTAATGTCATATAGGTAATTGTTAGAGCTTCGACGCAAACTTTTTGGATAAAGGCTTTCTTCTATATGGGCAACTACACGATTTATTTTCCTTCAAATCTAGTTGGGATAATGGTCAAGTGCAGGTATGCTAATTTCTATCCTTCTCTTTGTTGCATATTGTTTCATATACTCCATAATATGTAGCTCTTCATGCATTGGTTTGTTTCTTTCTTTTCATTGAATCTTGGAAAATATAGGATATTAAACCATTGTAACTAAGATACACGTATATTCGTGTGCTATGTTACTATTTCATTACCTGGTACAAATCAAAATGAAGCCCACCTGTCAGTTACACATTAATTTTTTAGTATGTTTTTCGGGGATGTTACTACTAAGGATGAAGAAAGGGAATCCATTTGTTCCATATCTACATGATTTGGTAATCATAAGTTTTGGATGCCATATAATGCCCCAAGTCTCTAAGTACGCAATTATGACATGAAAATGACTACTTTGATTATTAGCAGATTCAATCCATGAAACATATGTCATACTAACTCTCTTTATTTAACTCTAACAATGTGCATGAATGCATGTTCAGCTTGAACGACAATAAAACAACTTACCTTGCTAATTAAACAAAGATTCATTTTAACAAAATATGATTTTAAAATTACTCAATCGAGAAGAAAATAATATAAATATATAGATGAACAGGAAGTATACCATCATTTGTCAAATCATCAAATATTGACATAATTTCTGTTTTCAAATGGTTTGGCTCAAATGTAACAGCGAATTTCCCTAGGTTGGATGTAGTGGATCTTCTTACCATTGGCATACCATCTTGACACAGTTAACTATATGTAGACTTAGCCTAGTCTTGAAAGGCACTGTTGCATTTGGATAAGCAATGTGGTAAGGCCTACGCAAAAATCTTAAAGCTGTCGGAAGTCGCAGTTGAGATATTATGCGTATAGATTGAGAGTGGCTGATTTATTAGAATATTGTCAATTATACTGTTTCTGAGCTGGATAAGCAAAACTTCTTTTGTAACTTATTATGCATGTTCGTCTCTATTGATTGAGCGGAATCTTGGCCTTTCTAGCCTATTATTGATGTACAAGAAACTATCAAGTCAAATTAAACGAGTTGTAATTAAATTAATAATGTTATAATGACAAAATTCTGTATGATTCACATCCATTGCATAATATATAGCTAAGAAACATGGATAGGTATAAAATTTTATTTGATCATTTATACCCTTTACAAGGGAAAAGCTTCTTTGAATATCGAGTAGGCAAGTGCCTTCCATAGGATTTTTTTAAAATTAATAATAACAACGATTAAATAAAAAAAGATGGGTTTAATGTATAAAATAATATATGAGCAAAGTCCAAGTGTCCCTATTTTTACTGTTTATCATTTATTTATTTAGATACAACACCTTGCATTTTGTGCTTTTTCAAAAAAAAATCCCTTTAAATTTTCATCTTTGGATGTTTGCACAATAACTTGATTCAATCTAGAGTTCTAGAGAGTTGAAAAAAGAGAATCAAAATGAAATTACATCTTAAAATCTTCTAGTAATTGGTAAAGTTAACAAAGTTCAAAATATGTTTACAGTACAAGTTCCCTTTCCAAACGTTAAATAACTCCTAAAATATTTGTTACAGAAATTGTTTGAACCTTTAAAATGTTCAATAGTCATATAAATTCCCATCACATATACTTTTGCTTGCTCTGCCAAATGTTTCAAGTTTCTATATCAAATGGTGTTAGAAACATTTCACTAATTCAACTTGACATATTCCTCAAAATTTGCTATAGAATTTTTTTATTAATCTGTTTAATATTAATCAAATTTGTTTATTAAACTTGTTAATGTAGACATATAAATTCATCTGGTATTGGTTCTTTTGTTTTAAGTTATAATATTACTATCTTCTTTCCTGTAGTGCATGCTGTATCTCATTTCATCATTGATACTCTTTCGCTATTATAAGCTTTATATACGGTCACATATAAACTTACAAAGACGAAAAAAATCAAATATTTCTAAAGAGCATGGTAGAAATTCTGATTAATGCATTTAGGTGTCCAAAAACATAGCCTAAGTCTAAACAATGAAGGTAAAGACATGGAGTATCAGTTGTTATACTAGACAAAGACTCAGGAAATCCAAAGGTTTCAAGATAAGATAAAATTCATCTGTAGTAGAACTAACCTGGGAAATAAATGCATCCTGAATTTATAGTACTACAAACTGCAATGCACTTAAAATTTAACTGCGGTATCCACGACTCTAAACTCCAGCAAATTTATAGTGGTATGTACGAACAGATGTACGAAACTGTCAGATATGCATTTCACTGCTACTTTTGTTTATAAACACAAACATTGGCAGCTAATCACATTATACAATTCCTAGCATACCTTTGCTAGCAAATTACAGTGGAATAAACCAAGCAATTCCTTCACAATAACCACATAAAACAAGATATTCTTAATGAATCAAGCACCTTAAGTCTAAATAAAGAAGGCCAAGATACATAAATCACCGTCATTAATAGTCACTGCATTTTTTTGTAAAACTCCTTGAACTGGAAGGATTCAAAAAGCAGATGAAAATCCTCTGTAATAGAACTAACCTGAGCGCAAAAAGTATAAGGACAAGTTTGTTGTATCAAGTCGATTGCTATGCCGGCATATTGCTAGCAAATAATATACACATCATTACACCACATATAACCATAGACATCTTGTAACAAACCAGAATTTTTGATCCTGAAAATTCTAAATAGTTTGGGAAAAGAAGAAAAGAGATAGAAGAAGAAGAAACAGAAACATCAAAACACGGATTCTCACATTCATAGCGGATCAAAATATAATATCAAATAAAATAGCAGTTATACAAAGGAAAACTATATTAGTTAATTTGCATCAATACATCAGAGTTATAACATTTACACAAAACACTGGACAGTTAAAATAACATGTCCCTGATAAACTACAATATATCACAGCAGAATACACTCCATACGTTCCTGCCATCCTGCTCGACTCTTGAGCTTCAGAACGTCCCTACCTGAAAATCTGTAATACTCGGTCTGACCCAAGCATTACATCAAAGTAACACGCAGGTCAGGCTGGAAACCAGCGTGAGTTAACCATATAACTTAAAAACATTAAGGTATAACATACTTAAATTCTGGGTAACTCATACTTCACTACGAGTTCTTAACTTGTTATAGTCAACACTTATTTCACAAATCAATCTCTAAGTACCCTTACTTAGTTTTAGTGGTCCAGTTCACTTAAAATTATTTCATTCCAGCCTATTGATTACACATATCAAGTCTATAAAGAATATTAGTAGATTTCAAATCGAAATGGCTTCGGGTATTTACTAATACCAGACCCTGGTCTCTTCGAGTCCAATGTCATCTTAACCCAAGTTATTCAAGTGAATACAGTTCAATTTTAAATACAGGATGTCACTTTTACACATCAATTCATCATCGATAGATAACCACATTATCTCTGTTCAACCCAAACATATCATATCACAAATCATTTCATATCAGAGATATCAACCAATTCAAGGTATTTATTATCATTCAATCATTCATAAGCAAGATTGACCACTTCCTAATTAATTTAATTAACCTCTAGTTAAATTAATTACTAACATTAATCACTTAGATTGCCTTTACTTAACATTAATTAATTACAAACCAATTAATTAATGATCTTTTAATTAATCCATTTTGATTAATCACCCTTGATTAATTGTCCTTTATTTACATTAAGTGATTACCCCTTAATTAATTCACACAATTAAATTAACCTTTACCCATTCATATTAATTATATTGATCCTTAATTAATTACTCAAATTAATTATTCTATAATCACTTACATTGATTAATTATCCTTTAATTAATCACATTCATTAATTAACTAACCCTTTATTTAATTTCCTTATTTAATCAATCCTTAAATTAATTGCACTAAGTAATTAATCCTTAATTACTTATATTAAGTAACTTCCCTTTTATTACTTACATTAAATAATTATCATTTAAGTAATTAACCTCCAATTACTTACGTTAATTAATCTCTAATTAATCACATTAAGAATTATCCATTAATTAATAATCCTGATCAATGATATTTAGTAATTAACTATCCCTAAATTACTTCCATTAAGCAATTATTCTATAACTACACTAAGTAATTATGCTTATTTAATTATATTAAGTAACTATCCCTTGAATAATTTACCTTTAATCATTCATAAATTTTCCTTTAATCATAAATTAATTAACCTTAAATTTTTAATTGATTAATCCGTAATTAATCACATTAATAAATCTTTAAATCACTTAAGTTGATTAATTAACCTTTAATTATTAATAAATCCTTTAATTATAAATTAGCTTTAATAAATCACAAAAGTTAATTACTTTGTATATAATTATTTCAACCCAAGTTAAAATAAGTTTTAAGAACATTAACTTTAAAATTAATAGGAAAACGTGCTTTGAAACTCGCTCAGTGTTTTCTTTGGAACTAGGTAATTACCAAATTTGAAACTTGCTTTATAGTTTGACCAAAGTTTACCGTTTTAATCGTTAAATTAATACGTTAATTACTTGCACTATCACTCAGCCCAGTCCATAAATCCCCATCACCTACTCGATCCCAACTCCCTACAACTTCAAGCCAAAACCCAGACTACCGAAAAACACTCTCTTCTTCTTCCTATTCTAACCGCAACAACACTCAACTGACACGCCAAGGTATGTGTACACATGCACGTATGGCCAGAGGCTCTCGGACCTCCGCCGCCCCGTCTTCCAAACCGCCGACGATACTCTCATCAGTCCCGACCACTCATATTCACTAACCATCACACGAATCAAAAACAAAGGTGTCGAGCACCATAGAACCAAAACCTCAGCCATCAAAACCCCTCGCATCACCACCACAACCCATTCCTTGCCACCGGAAACCACCCAAAGGCGCATCGACGTCCACTGCATTGATCCCCCCTGACCGCACGCTCGACCCCTCATCACGACGCTGCTAGGACCCAAGAACCCACCACGACCACAACAGCCCAAAAAATCCTATATCGCCGTCGTTCCGCTTCCCCGACCACCTGAAAAATCTTCGACCATTTATCCCTTAATTCTCATTACTACGGCCACCTCTACCACCAACGATGATCCCTAAAATCATCTCGTCCACCAGAAATTTACGAAAAAACAATCTCTGTTCAACTCAGGAAATTCCCAAAATCCCAAACTTAGAAATTATGAAATGATTATCATAATTCATCATTTCCTTCAACGAACGCAATGACACAAACAAAGATCCAAATCTTGATGATCAAATCTTGGCTACATTTGATCACTTACTGTAAAGTATACATTTTACAAGTCTATATTTCAATATATTTACTGAAACCAATTTTAAAATGAAGTACACCTCATAACAAATAACTTTTCTTTTAACATCACCACTTAAAACTAATTAGATTTAGTGGTGGAAATTTTTGAAGTCAAATCTAGCATATTTTATTTTGAAATTTTACAGAGCAGTGTTAAAAATGGTGAACATCCTAACTTCTCAGGTTCTAATCACTTATTTATACTCATAAATGGGTGCATATATTCAGAACAAAATATACTTACCAAACCATACTTAAATCCCATGCCAAAACATAAGTTACAGTATAATAAGGATTTTATTTACTCACAGATTGAAACAGAGACAGGCTTAATTGAAAAAAATCCGGAAGCTGCTTTGATTTTGAACCTGCTTCTTGATTTGATGATTCTAAAAACTGAAGTTGATACTTTTTTTACTTTGATACCTTCTGGTTTGGTTTTCAATTTGAATTTGGTTCTTGCTTTAGGCTTTGATCAGGTTGTTGCTTTTATTTTTATTTTTATTTTTCTGTTGACCAAATCTGAGTTTGAATATGAAGAAGATTTTGTTTGCAATTTTTTTCTCCTCTGGTTTGTATTTTCAGATTTTATTCTTCTTTGATTTTGAAATGAGAATGGGAAAAGAAATGAAGAGAGGAGATATATGTTTTATATAGACTAAATTATGATTTATTAAGAATATAAAAGAAAATAAAATAATAAGTGACACTTGTTAAACTAGTTAACATTTGTCATTTACACTTATTAATCAATTTACATGTGTTATTAAGATGATTTATAAGCTAAAACTTGTCATTATGCATTTTTAATTTAATTTAAATGTTTTTATAAAGCTTTTACTTTCATTTCTCTATTTAATAAATACTTTCTTAATTTATGTAAATAAAGTTCTTTAAGGAAATTAATATAAAACAAATCTTATTCTAATAAAAATCTTATTCATATATTTTTAAATCCAAAATAATTTAAAATAGTTATCTTTTAAATTTCAAATTTAAATCCAAATCCAAATTCAATATCAATTTAAAATCCAATTTGAAATCAACTCAAATATATGTATATATTTAAACAACACAAATTAAATTTGTAAATAATAATTCTATTTTAAATCTGTTTATATCTATATTTAAAAATATCACATTATTATTATTGTTTGAAAATAACAATTTTGTCAATTTTCAATAATTTATAAAGGAGATTATCACATTTATTTGTTCAATCTATAAATCAGTATTTCCAATAGTTAAATCAAATAATTATCCAATTATCTGATGCTTGAAAATCCGGGTTATCACACATCTGGACTACGTGCCAGTACATAAGCATACCCATCAATAAGTTCACTTTGCACATATTTGAAATTATTACTGTATACATCCCCCAATTCATAAGTCTTACTACTACATGTATCAACAGTTAGAACCAACTCTGAGTATGCAGGCAATGAGAAAATGAAAACCATCATACCCAGAGCTAACAAATTCTGCAGTGTAGAAAATATGTTGTCCATTTTTCGCTTTTGTTTTCTTACTCAAATAGTTATTGCAAGTGTGTGTAGCAGTGATGCTGGTTAAATATTCTTGGGGTCTTGGCTGGAGGTCAGAATGTCTGAGTTTCCAAAGGTATGTCACAATACACTAGTTTAATAATCCTAATTAATATCTGCCTCGACATTGGACATATATGCACACAATGAAATGATTAAAATAACAAAACAGTAATTGGAAAATCATATCATGTGTAATTTACGGTATCTTTATCAATAGTAAAAGTTCACGAGTTCAGCCAGTCATCATAACCATATAATTTTAGTAATATAGATAATCCTAAACTTATAAAACCTAACCCTCCTCTTGTGCTACAGCCTATCAACTAATCCAATTCATAAAGAATATTGTTGTGACAATTTTTTTGCAATACAACCAGACACTAAACAAAATCATGAACAAATAACTTTGGTGCAGGTACAAGGCTTTTAAAAATTATGCACATATATCTAAGTTCGTTTTGATTCTTCTTGCAAAATTAAACACCCGCTTTTCGTGAAGAACCAAAGAATATAAAGCTAGCCATGCATTGTCTGTAAATAGAATCTATATTGTTGCAAGATTGTTCTTTAGATTTATTTTTTCAAATCCACTTTATTGTGCTAGGAGCGATGGCAAAGTCATTATTAAACTTAAGGACTTTGCTTCCAAGTTGACTTTCTCCGATATGAGTAAGTTTCCAACTGGTAGCTCTATAACCAAGGAGCATATCATGGATGTAAGCTGACTGGAATTAATTTTGAAACTGGAAAATTGTATGGAGATTGGCACGACCCTAAGATTGCTGTATAAAGCTACCAAATATTAGCAGTCTTCTGCCATAATATTTGAATTTATAGTATATAATTTCTTTTTACTAGAACATGTTTGTTGTGTATTTCCCTAGTTAACAAGCTATTTGCTGAAGAATGCTAGTTTTTCTTCTTATCCGCTTGTCCGCATCATTTATGAACTTGAACTTTATTTCTTCTGTCGTTGATCTCTAATTGTCTTTTTTTCTTGTAGGAATATTGGAATTTTGAAGGAGAAGAGCTTATACTTTCCTTGATTTATATTATGCTCTTTTAACAAACTTTTTTTTGTAAGATTTTATATCGCTAACATTTGAGTTAAAATACGGTTTTTAAAATTTTGTATATAACTAAATCTTATGGTTAATGAAATTGATGTGCTTTGATTATGTTTAATCATTGTAATTGTTTATTATATCATATTATATCCATTAATGTTTTATAAATTGAGCAGTTTGTTATTGAATATATTAGCTATAACCGATTTAAAACTACTGCAATAAAGGAAAAAATGAAGCAAAACTTTGATGTACCGTAGCCTTTTTAAAGAGCTGCAAACTAAAATAGCAAAATGCTGCAAAACAAAAATTTGAAGCAAAAAAGCTAAAAGTATCAAAAACTTAAGAACGAAAATGTTGCATTATATATTATTGTAGTGTTTCATAAATGATGCTATATTGATGACCCGTTGAAGCATGTTTTTTGACTACATTCTTTAAAATGCTGCTAAATGAATTCGCATCATTTACAAAACACTGCACTAACAATTTATTGCAGCATTTTGTAAAAGCTTCTATATCCATTTTTTAGCAACCTTTCAGAAACGATGCGGTATATTTATGCTCTTCTGTAGCGGCACATAACACATCGTTCCTTGAAACACTACGGATGAAAATGATTGTAATGCCCAACCCCAAGTTATTCCGTCTACTAAAGCAGAGAATATGGATGGTTAAGGGCGACCATCTATAATTTTGTCTTAAATATCTACCGAATATGTCGATAAATACAAAATATATTTTCTTTTTAACTAAAGTGGATCGACATAACTAGTAAATAGTTAATCCAAAACTATAGGTGGCTAACGGATCTATCAGAACAAAATACAATAAGTAAATGTAAAGCGCATCACAGAACAGTAATCAACATCATATATATACATATACACTGATACATGTTTAGTACAATACAATATGAAAACAACAAAGGTGGTACTCGACCACACCATATACATCGAATCAAATGTAAATTCATCAGAATATGCGGAAGAAATAAACTACTCAAGCGATAGTGTGACGCCCCACCTCTATACTCACGCTAGTCAATGACACTACGGAGCAATGCCGTCAACTAGCACGAAGAATAAGGCTGTTGAGGAGCGACCCTCCATGTAATTGGTTTGTGCGAGCACCGATATGTCAGATAATATAATATGCATTTCATTTCAAGAGAAAATCCGACATATCGATACAAACTCAAAGCTACTACACAGTGGATGTATGGTCTTCGGAAACAAATATAGAAATAAACATAACATAAATCAGTCATACATGTTCATATCTCAAAGGCGGAAACAGATATGAATATAACACAAAGAAGTGTGCATCAGAGTAGTGGTCAAATAAGATCCACAGTATTACAAAAGAATAGATACAAGTGCTAGAAAAAAGGAATAAGTATGCATCATGGAGTGTATATCTCAAATGCATAATAACCAAAAACTATTAATCTAAGTAGTTAGCCAAAAATCAGGCGACCATCCCGGATAAGAAATCAAGTAGAAGCACCTGTAACATCTCGGTATGACCCGAGTATTGTTTAATAAGAAAATTATAAACAAATATTAGTCTAGCTATAAATATCAGATAAAAATGAGATAGAATATGAGATATGACAAAAACGTACGATAGAAATAATGCCATGCTATGAAAAGTATACATTTAGCAATGACAAAATCATACAATACCTCAACACTTTCTTAAAGCACCAAAAAGAATCACATTCTTTAATTTATTCACCAATCACAAATATTGATAGAGCTTACCAATAAAAATCACAAAATTGGTGAAACACAAATTCTAGAAATCATCAATTACAAATCCAGAAATCACAAAAGGGGGAGGCCTATACTAACGGGAGCATGAAAACTCACCAACACGTGTATCACAAACGGAACGCTATTCCATGGTTGCTAACCATCAAATTTGAGCCGAAGCTCCACAAACGGCCCGAAGACCATGGGTCGCTACCCCTACCAATTTGTGCCGAAACTCCACAAACGGGGTACAGTCCCCCACGCGGACAAAGAGACATCGTACATCGCTAGTCTAATCCATAAAATGATCATCGTCGATTATCAAGAAGTGTCAATTACACTAAGCTAGTAAATAAATGAGTTTAGCTTAATGTCCTCTAACCACTGGCTTAACTTAAATATTTACTAACAGATTTTAGATTTCCACTCGAAAATTGTCACAAGAGTTCAGTCGAACAAGTCCAAGAATTAACCGACGAAGTAAACGCAAGTGCTTCAAACCACTTGTTTTACTACGCCGTTTAATTAGATTTTTCATACGAATGAGGTTAAGGTTTGTATATACTAATAGATTGAATAATGATTTAAGAAACGACCTTTGTAATAAAATAGTGCTGAAATCGTTTTGATGAAAGAGTTTTGATATTTACTACTAGTACAAAAAACCTTTATATTTTTAAAGTGAAAAATCACAGAAATGATTGTAGAAACAATCAATCACCAAAATTTACATTCGAAGCCGTGAATAAAATCCATAGAAATCAATACCGAATCCATCAAAATGGATATTCCCAAAATTTCCGAAAAAGAAGTCATCAAAGTCGATAAATGATAACCATAAGTCGGATCAACACGAATCGATTAAAATTGGAAACCTACACAAATTAGGCAAATTGGCCCGAGATAAGCAGATTCAGACGTCTGAATTTGATATTTTAGACGTCTGAACCCGAAGCTCTGGGCTGTATTTTGCCTAGTCCAATGATGGCTAAATCATATCGGAAGCAAATGGATGAGTGACGATTACGAGGGGTTTACGCCAAACGACTACCCAACCTTAAAGACTCACCAATACACTCCGATCAATATGTCCATCATCCTTATAAGGATTTTCATAGATTTTGGTTTCAAAACACCAAAAATTGGAATATTCATCAAACCAATTCAATTCAAAAACAAATGAATGTGAATAGATGTTAGGAATTCATACCTAACAACAACGAAAGCTATAGATGTAGATGTGAGTTTAAAAACTCACCTTTAAACCCAAAAACAAGGAAGGAGAAGCTTGAAAACAAAGGAGGATCAACCACTCTTCAATCTCAACTCTAAAAACTCCAATCTAAGTCTAGAAGCAATAATTTCTCAAATTAGATTATAGAAAATTTCTGAAATTGGAGGGAGATTGAGAAGAAGAAGGAGATGCTTACCTAAGCTTCTCTTTGATTTTGGAGCTAAAGCTTGGATTTGCTAAAGAAACTAGGGCTTAGGATTTTAATTTCCAATCTCCTCCGCCATTTTTGCTAAAGCTTGAGTTGTAGGAAATATTATGAAGGAATGAAGAGTTGTGGAGTAGAGTTGTTGATATGTTAGGTTAATGGGCTGAAACCCAAAGCCCTAAGTGATAAGGTAAATTTTAGCTCGCTCCAAACATATCGATGTTTATACTCAAAAAGGTCGCAAACACCATTTTGGACTCAATTGAAGTTCTCTCGAGTCCAAATTGTTGAATCTCAATTTCAATCCTCATTCAGACGTCTGTAATTTCCAAATCAGACGTTGAATCTGAAAAAAAATATTGTCTAGTACAATATTCAGACGTCTGAATCATTCATTTCAGACGTCTGAAAATGACAATTTTAGCCTATTTCCTTTCTGGTTGAACTTGAGCAATTTCAGACGTCTGAATTACTCATTTCAGACGTCTGAATATCTATTTGACTTTGTGTTCAAATAGATACTTCCATATAGCACGATCCACATTGTCTTTTCACTAATTCAACTGTTATTTTACGAAATAGTGACATTTTCGGACTTAAATCCGACTAACGATGCTATATTTAAATTAAACATTTAAATATATGAATCATAAAATATGCAGGTTGTTACAGACTCCCCTCCTTAAAGAAATTGCGTCCTCGCAAAATTTAAGAAGAAAATAAAAAGTAACAATCATAAAAGCATATCAACACAAAAGAAATTTGAAATAAGAAGTTCACCTCAAAGAGCTCAAGAGTGTAAGTCCGGATGTGTTCGCTCGATGAATTCTTTGGATTCCCAAGAACAATCCTTAGGATTTGAGGACCATTGAACTTTCACAAGAGGGGCATCTTTATTTCGAAGGCGTTTAACCTTCGAAGTAATGATACGAATAGGATGTTGCTCATAAGTTAAATTAGGCGAAACTTCAATTTCTTCAATAACCAGGCTCAAGAATAGAATCGGAATCTCGAAGGCATTTCCGTAATTGAGAGACGTGGAATACGTCATGAATAGTAGAAAACTGAGCCATAATAAAAAGCGATAAGCCACTGAACCAATACATTCGGTGATGGGAAATGGACCGATCTATCGAGGCGCTAATTTTCCCGATCGACTAAAACGCACAACACCCTTCATATGTGAAACACGAATAAACACAAAATATCCCACAGAAAATTCTAGTTTCCTTCTTCGGTTATCGGCATAGTATTTTTGTCTACTTTGAGCCTCTTTCATCCTACGACGAATAAGGTCAATCTTCTCTGTGGAATCACGAATAAAATCTGGACCAAAAAGCAGCTTCTCACCGGCCTCAAGCCAACAAGAAGGAGATCGGCATGGGCTTCCATAGAGTGCTTCGAAAGGTGCCATTCCAATACTAGATTGGAAGCTATTATTATAGGAAAAATCAACAAGAGAAATATGATCTTCCCAATTTCCACCAAAATCAAGAACGCATGCACGAAGAAGATCTTCAAGAGTTTGATTTACACGCTCGGTTTGTCCATTGGACTGAGGGTGATAAGCGGTGCTAAAATTAAACTTCATTCCCGAAGTTTTTTGAAGACTTTTTCAAAATCCACTAGTAAACAGTGGATCACGATCGCTAACAATAGAAGTAGGAACTCCATGCAATTTAACAATTTCTTTAATAAAGAGCTTGGCTAAAAGTGGTATGGTCCGATTAGACCGAACGGGAATAAAATGGACGGATTTTGTAAGTCTATCAACTATCACCCATAGGCTATCATGGCCTGAACGAGAACGGGGAAGACCGTCAATAAAATCCATGGAAATTTGGTCCCACTTTCAAATTGGAATGTCCAAAGGTTGCAATAACCCACCGAGCCTTTGATGCTCGGCCTTAACGAGTTGGCAAGTCATGCAACACTTAGCAAAGTTTGCAATATCAGATTTCATTCTATCCCAATAATAAAGTCACTTCGTATCCGCGTACATTTTACTATTACCGGGGTGAGTGGTAAATTTAGAACGACAAGAATCTTCTAAAATATCTTTACGAAGATTACTAATATTTAGCACGATAAGTCTACCAAATTTTCGAATGCCGCTACGAGCATCAATATCAAAGTCTTTCAAACCTTCAATATCCATTTTATCCCTACAATTTCGGCTAAGAAGAGCCAATTCGGGATCTAGCTTTTGAGCTTCAAGGATGCGGTCTAAAAGAGAAGGATGAGCCTCAATGCTACACAAAACAAGAGATGGACATAAATCGAATTCACGATCTCGAATCTCACAAGTGGATAAAGTCTCGAGATCATTCCATTCAGATATCATAATAGAAACAACCGCTTGTTGCTTACGACTAAGTGCATCGGCAACACGATTTCCCTTTCCAAGAGTATAAAGAATATTAAGATCATAAGATGCAAGGAACTCAAGCCAACGTTGTTGAAGCAAATCAAGTTCCTTTTGAGAAAATAAACACTTCAAAGATTTATGATCGGTGTAGAGAACAAATTTTCTCCCAAAAGATAATGACGCCAAATCCTAAGGGCGAAAACAATAGCTGCGAGCTCTAAATCCGGAGTGGCATATCTAGCCTCGGCTGGCTTCAATTGCCTAGAAGCATAAGCAATAACACGTTCTCTTTGCATAAGAACGGCTCCCAAACCAACACGACTAGCGTCGATATAAACAATAAAACCTTGGTTCCCTTCGGGGATCACAAGAATATGAGCATCGGAAAGGAGTTCTTTTCATTTCTGAAAAGAAGCTTCGCATTTGTCTGACCAAATGTATTTAACTCCCTTCTTTATCAAATAAGTCAGAGGCGCGGAAATTTTTGAAAAGTCTTTTATGAACCGACGGTAATAACCTGCCAATCTAAGAAATCTAGGAATTTCCGTCACACTCTCCGGTCTCTTCCAATTTTGAATTGCTTCAATCTTTGAAGGATCCGTGGAAATTCCAGATTCAGAAATAATCTGTCCTAAAAATTTCACACAAGATTGCCAAAAGCGGCACTTAGAAAATTTTGCTTTTAATTGGTTGCTCCTAAGAGTTTCCAACACAATCCGCAGATGCTTTTCATGCTCTTCCTCGGTTTTAGAATAGATTAGAATATCATCTATAAAGACAAGAACAAATCGATCGAGGAAATCTTTGAAAACTCGATTCATAAGGTTAACGAAATAAGCTGGAGCATACGTTAAATCAAAAGGCATAACAATCCATTCATAAGGTCCATAACGAGTTCAAAACGACGTCAAAGGAATGTTATCCTCGGCAATACGAAGCTGATGAAAACCGGTTGCTAAGTTCAACTGTGAGAAGACTCTAGCACCGCAAAGTTGATCGAATAAATCATCAATCCGAGGCAAGGGATATTTATTCTTGATGGTGAGATCATTAAGCTTGCGGTAGTCAACGCAAAGCCTAAGTGTACCATCGGATTTCTTCACAAACATAGCAGAAGCTACCCAAGGAATGGAACTAGAACGAATAAATTGATTCGTCTACAATTCGGATAATTGTTTAAACATCTCCTCATTTTCCTTATTGGACATACGATAAGGAGGGCGAGTGATAGGTAGAGCTCCAGGGATTAGATTAATTGTGAACTCAATTACTCGCTTAGATGGTAACCCTAAAACTGGCTCAAATATGTCGAAAAATTCACGAACAACGTGAATAAGAGAAATGACATCTTCCTCATCATCATTATCGTCATCATGAGGATTTAAAGAATATAAAGAAGCTTCATAATGGGACATAGGATATGGGCTTCAAAAAATAGAAATCTGCTTAACAGATTGAGGAAGTCGAATATGAATAGTCCTCTCAAGACATAGGATATGGGCTTCATAACGGTTATGCCAATCTATTCCCAAAATTATTCCGAAGCCTAAGTAACGCATGACATGCAAATCGGATCGAAAAGAAAATCACATAAAATAATCTCAAAATCTTTACAGAGAAAACTTAGTGTTGCGGATCCACCAACCGGATTCGCAATTCTCAAAGAAGTCATTAAAACCACAACATTTAAAGACAAGGTATCAACAAGTTCTTTTGATATAAAAGAATGGGATGCACCCATATCAAAAAGAACTCGAATAGGATGATCATGAAACACAATAATGCCATCAAGGATAGAATGAGAAATACCTCGACTATGAGAAGTGTTACTAGGGGCTTGCACCACATTAAGCTTTCCCTCCTTCTTGCTTTGAAGTTTGGGACATGAAGACATAGTATGACCCGAACTCTTGCAATAGCGGCAAGAAAGGGGCTTCGGGCACTTGTTTGCATAATGGTCCTTAGAACCACAATAGTAGCATTCTCCACGGCTAGAGATAGGATTTTTTGCTACCGAAGTTACTTGCTTCCCTTTCTTGTTAGGATATGGACCATTGAACTTATTAGGTCTCTTATTGTTGTTGTTGGAGTTCGGTTTAGCACTCCTAACTTCAACATCACTTTCTTTATCTCCCTCTTCAAGTCGAAGAGCGATATCAATAAGTTGTTCAAAAAAACTTCCAATTTCAGAAGTAATGGCTTCTTGAGATTTTTGTTCAAGCCATAAACAAATCTCTAGTTTTTCTTCAATGGGGTATTAATATACTCGACCCCATATTTAGAGTGAGATTCGAAAGATGAGCACAATCTGCCACGGAGGATTCACCTTGAACAAGGTCAATAAAACGACGGGCCAAAGTCACTTTTTCAGCTTCCGGCACAAACTTTAATTCGAATCGTTCCCGAAATTGCTCCTAAGTAGGATCCGCTTCGATAATTTCATAAATCAGAAGCTCATACCAATCTAATGCTCTTTCTTGAAGCATACTAGAAGCCACTTGGACTCGATGAAGATCAATAAGATTTATGCGAGAAAAGATGTGATCCTATGTTCTAAGCCAAGCTTGGACTTCAATGACGCTTTCGGAACCCTTGAATGGCTTTCCACCCAAATTGGTATAGTCACTGCAAAAGCATGCAAACCCAGATTTAGGGTGAGTAGGCTCTGGAATAGGTCCGGCAGCTTGAGCATTTTTTACGAGATCTAGAAGATGTTGGGCAGACATAAATACTCCATCCTGGAGAGTAGCACTGGATTGACCGGTGCTTGGCCGGTTAAATCTAACCATTTCTCTTCTTTAAGGAAGAAAGAAAGAAGAAAAAGGTTATTCTCAGAATGACTATCAAACAATCATGATTGATAAAACAAGGAATCATAAAAGAAAATAGGATAGAACGGGTCCAATGACTCGGATAAATCCTAAGGCACGACTCCTAAGGAAGAACTTAGGATGACGATCCTTGCTAGATTATGCTACATTGTTTCGAAGTTTCGCTCTGATACCAAGCTGTGACGCCCCACCTCTATACTCATGCTAGACAAGGACACTACAGAGTAATGCCGTCAACTAACATGGAGAATAAAGCTGTTGAGGAGCGACCCTCTGTGTAATTGGTTTGTGCGAGCACCGATATGTCAGATAATATAACATGCATTTCATTTCAAGAGGAAATCCGACATATCGATACAAACTCAAAGCGACTACACAGTGGCTGTGTGGTCTTCGAAAACAAATATAGAAATAAACATAACATAAACCAGTCACAGATGTTCATATCTCAAAGGCGAAAACAGATATGAATATAACACAAAGAAGTGTACATCAAAGTAGTGGTCAAATAAGATCCACGATATCATAAAAGAATAAATACAAGTGCTAGAAAAAAGGAATAAGCATGCATCATGGAGTCTATATCTCAAATGTATAACAACCAAAAACTACTAATCTAAGTAGTTAGCCAAAAATCAGGCAACCATACCTGATAAGAAGTCAAGTAGAAGCACCTGTAACATCTCGGTCTGACCTGAGTATTATTTAATAAGAAAATAATAAACGGATCAGTCTAGCTATAAATATCAGATAAAAATGAGATAGAATATGGGATATGACGAAAATGTATGATAGCAATAATGCCATGCTATGAAAAGTATACATTTAATAATGACAAAATCACACAATACCTCAAAACTTTCTCAAAGCACCAAAAAGAATCACATTCTTTAATCTATTCACCAATCACAAATATTGACAGATCTTACCAATAAAAATCACAAAATTGGTGAAACATAAATTCTAGAAATCATCAATTAGAAATCCAGAAATCACAAAAGGGGGAGGCCTATACAAACTGGAGCATGAAAACTCACCAAAACATGTATCACAAACGAAATGCTATTCCATGGTTGCTAACCATTAAATTTGAGCCGAAGCTCCACAAACGGCCTGAAGACCATGGGTCGCTACCCACCAATTTGAGCCGAAACTCCACAAACGGGGTACAGTCCCCCACGCGGACAAAGAGACATCGCACATCGCTAGTCTAATCCACAAAATGATCATCATCAAGCATCAAGAAGTGTCAATTACACCAAGCTAGTAAATGAATGAGTTTAGCTTCGTGTCCCATAACCACTAGCTTAACTTAAATACTTACGAACAGATTGTAGATTTCCACTCGAAAATTTTCACAAGAGTTCAATCGAACAAGTCCAAGAATTAACCGCGAAGTAAATGAAAGCATTTCACACCACTTGTTTTACTAGGCCGTTTAATTAGATTTCTCATATGAATGAGGTAATGGTTTGTATATACTAATAGATTCGAAAACAGTTTAAGAAACGAGCTTTGTAATAAAATAGTGTTGAAATCGTTTTGATGAAAGAGTTTTGATATTTACTACTAGTATAGAAAACCATTATATTTTTAAAGTGGTAAATCACATAAATGATTGTATAAACAATTAATCACCAAAATTCACATTTGAAGCCGTGAATCAAATCCATAGAAATCAATACCGAATCCATCAAAATGGATATTCCTAAAATTTTCGAAAAAGAAGTCATCAAAGTCGATGAATGATAACCATAAGTTGGATCAACACAAATCGATTAAAACTGGAAACCCACACAAATTAGGCAAATTGGCCCGAGATAACCAGATTCAGACGTTTGAATTTGATATTTCATACGTCTGAACCTGAAGCTCTGAGCGATATTTTGCCTAGGCCAATGATGGCCAAATCATATCAGAAGCGATCGTATGAGTGACGATTACGAGGGGTTTACGCCAAACGACTACCCAACCTTAAAGACTCACCAATACACTCCGATCAATATGTCCATCATCCATATAAGGATTTTCATAGATTTTGGTTTCAAAACACCAAAAATTGGAATATTCATCAAACCAATTCAATTCAAAAACAAATGAACATGAATAGATGTTAGGAATTCATACCTAACAACAATGAAAGCTATAGAGGTAAATGTGAGTTCAAAAACTCACCTTTAAACCCAAAAACAAGGAAGGAGAAGCTTGAAAACAAAGGAGGATCAACCACTCTTCAATCTCAACTCTAAAACTCCAATCTAAGTCTAGAAGCAATAATTACCCAGATTAGGTTATAGGAAATTTCTAAAATTGAAGGGAGATTGAGATTGAGAAGAAGGAGATGCTTACCTAAGCTTCTCTTAAGCTTGGATTTGCTAAAGAAACTAGGGCTTTGGATTTTTATTTCCAATCTCCTCCACCATTTTTGCTAAAGCTTGAGTTGTAGGAAATATTATGAAGAAATGAAGAGGAGTGAAGTGGAGTTGGGTTGATATGTTAGGTTAATGGGCTGAAACCCAAACCCAAAGCCCTAAGTGAAAAGGTCGAAATCTCAGCTAGATCCAAACATATCGATGTTTATACTCAAAAAGGCCGCAAACACCATTTTTCACTCAATGGAAGAGGTCTCGAGTCCAAGTTGTTGAATCTCAATTTCAGTCCTCATTCAGACGTCTGAAATTTCCAAACCAGACGTCTGAATCTGGTAAAAAATATTGTCTAGTACAATATTCAGACGACTGAATCATTCATTTCAGACGTCTAAAAATGGCAATTTTAGCCTATTTTATTTCTGGTTGAACTCGAGCAATTTTAGACGTCTGAATTACTCATTTTTGACGTCTGAATATCCATTTGACTGTGTGTTCAAATAGATACTTCCATATAGCACGATCCACATTGTCTTTTCGCCAGTTCAACTGTTATTTTGTGAAATAGTGACATTTTCGGACTTAAATCCGATTAACAATGCTATATTTAAATTAAACATTTAAATATATGAATCGTAAAATATGCGGGTTGTTACAGATAGATAAGCTAATGTCCAACATCAATTTCAAGCTAAGCCCAATAGATGATACCTGAAATAACTCGGTCAGACCCGAGTATAAATACACGGGTCAGTCTAGCTACATAAATCAGTCAATATTGATAATATGAAGCAGAATGGATATAGTGATACTTCTTCTCGAATGAGGAGAAGGATTAGATAACTCATAGTTCAATACTTAAGTAACAAACGCTACCTAAGTGACTAAATACCTTGAAAGAGATAACTCAAACACAATACTCAATAAAACACAAGTGCCTCATATCATCGGCGATAACCCATAATGAACTCAAATCAACTCATATAAAAATCAAGCAAAACTCAAATCGTTTGATGAACCATTGCTCCAAAAAGGAGAAAACTCATCTCAGTCACAAATAGAACTCATGAAATCAACACAAGATAACTCCATGAGAGTGTGAGATCTCAAACTCATAAGTAAGCCAAGACGGCTAAATCTTACACATACATCTTAATCTTAAAAGCTCATGGAACTCGATACGAATTCATAGTCATAAAATCTCAAACTCAATAAAGAATTCGATGCATGTTAAAAACTCAGAAAATATTAATACTAATGCACGAAAAATGGCGAACTCAAAACTCAAAAAACCTGGATTGGCCAGATCCCAGATTACAATACCGAAGCAATGCTGCACGTGCTAAACTCAGATGGCCGAAGCCTTAAACAAGGTCGCTAACACCTACCAAAGCAGTTCGTCCTCACGACAAGGTCGCTGACACCTTTCCAAGCCGTTTTGTTAGCCCTAACAAGGTCGCTAACACCTCCCAATGCAGTTCGTCCTCATGACAAGGTCGCTAACACCTCCCAAAGCAGTTCTGTTAGGTAAACATCATGAATGTGTTACAAACTCACGGATAGGAACCTGAAAAGTGTTAATGTGTGTCCCATACCACACATTCGCACTTAGCGGTTTACTAGCCGCTAGTCGATGCCACACTAGAAACATCATAAAACTCAAAAAAAATCATATGTTGCCTCGTCTCATTGGCAAGTGATAAAGAGACACCATACTTGTCTCATCTCATCTACAAGTATTAAATGACATTGTAACATGTCTCATCTCCTCGACAAATGAAAACATCGTATTGGTTCCTCATAAACCATAAATCTCAAAATATGAAATCATATACTCAACACTTGCCTTATATCATTGGCAAGTAAATAAAACATCGAGATGGTTCTCATCGACCATACTCCTACATAGGAGATCTCAAACCATAATGTTTGCCAAATCTTGGCCATCTTAAATAATTCCAATAAATAGGAATTATAAAACTCAGAATATGCCATAAAATGGTAAAACATCTCAGAATCATTAATCTCAAATAGCTTCGATCGTACAAGTCCGGAATTAACCGAAATAGTAAACGCACATGTTCCATACCACATGTTTTACTAAATCATTTAATTCACTTTCTCATACGTTCGAATAGTGTAAAAGCGTATGTTTTATATATATAAAATAGTTTACTAAAGAAAACAAGCTTCTAAAACTTTTTCCCAAAAAGATTAATAAAACCAATATTTGAAATTCCTTTATTATAGGAAATAGATAGATTTTATATTTGAAAAATAATTTTAAAATACTATATAATAATAATTTGAAATTTCCATTTATTTTAAAAAATCATTTCAAAAATGCTTTAGTGAAAACCGTGCTCGAAAACAATGACAAACAAGAAAGATAACTCAAGACCGATAACTTGAGTTCAATACGAATTTATTTCAAATTTAACCCAAAATCAATTCAAATTCTCTTCAGATTTGAATTTCAAATTCTCCAAATATAGCTAGCCTATCAATAGGCATCATAGCTCTCAAAACACTCAAAAACAATCATCAAATCGAATAAGAATGAGAGCAAAAACATGCTAATACTCTCCTCAGGTCAATAATTATTATTGCTGTCATTTTACTCTCGTAACAACAAAAACAAACACAGTTTTGACCAAGAAAACATCAAATTTCAGGAAACACGAAAAATGAAAATTTTAGTACAAAGTTTAAGCTTTCTGGAACATCTAAGATTATTGAATTTGGATAAGAAATTAAAAAGTTATGATAAAAATAGTTCAAGGGTCTTAATTGCAATACCTCTGTCATTTTGGTCTCGGGGGTAGCAACAATCAAACACATTTTTGACCAAACTAACATCAATATTTAATAAAAATCAAAACATAAAACTTATAATACCTGATTTGTGCTTTTCGTAACATCCAAAATTATGAATTCCGATCAAAATCGAGAAAGTTATGACTAATTTTATTTCAGCTTCAAACACATAGCATATATAGATTTTGCTTTCGGTTTAGCAATAGAAAAATTCAATTTTGACATTGCTAATCCCAAAATTACAAAAAACTCAATACATGAAAATTGTAAAACATAATTTGGCCTTCCGAAACATCCAAAATTATCAAATTCCGATCAAAGACGAGAAAGATATAGCTCAAACAATATCAAATTTAAATTCAGGAAATTATGTCAAAGACAGAACTATACTTCTATTTTAAAATCTATGTTAGGTCAAACAAATCGTAAAATATCAAAATTTAACCTGAAGAGAAATTATTTCTTGTTAAATCTAGTTTCCAGCAAAAAAAACTTGACCTATATCGGATAAGAAACGAATAATTTATGGCTAAAATACTTCTCAGGCCTATAATTGTTGTTGCTGTCAATTTGCTCTCGGGACAACAACAAACAAACATAATTTTACACAAACAAACTTCAAATTTTTGAAAAACTCAAAACATGAAACTTGTAGCTCATAATCTAAGGTTTTCAAAACATCTAATATCATCAAATTTGGTTAGGAAATGAAAAATTTATGCATAATATACTGATAGCAATTTACAAATGAACATGCAACAAACAAAATTGAGATTTCTTAAATTGAAATCTCAATCAAAGCTAGAAAATGTGAGTTTTGATACTCACCTTGTAATTTTGTAGGGAAAAACTCAGATTTTTAGCTAGAAGATTGAAGCTTTGAGGAAGAAACAACTTCAAACAACCTTCTCTAATCTTTATTTGGTTGATTTACTTCTTGAATTTGCAGCAAATTGATTGAAAATATAATTTATGTTTGAGGAGGCCACTGCTTTTCTTATTTCTATTTACTGTATAAGCTTTTGAGAAGAAGAAGTAAATGAAAAAAAAACGTACTGTTAGTTTTCTCCCATCAGAAGCCTCTAATGTCGGGTTTTGGATTCAAACCTTACCCTATAAACCCAACCTAAAATACTTAGAGAAAATTACAAAGGAATGTACATATTTTAACCTATATTATTACTATATGCACACTTTTCTTCATTTTAAAGCCAAATAAAATAACCATTTTTGTGAAAATGAAATTGCTATTTGAACAAAATAAAATTTATTTTAACTATAAAAAGTTATTTTTATGAATAAAACATTATTTTTATCAAGATTACACCATTTACCCTATTTTTTAACGCAACAATTTGTATAAAAATTGATTTCTTATCAAATATATTACAATAAATCATTTTAACAATTTCTAATCATCAAAATATTATTTTCAAACAATATTTCATCTCTTATATTAATCAAATTTATATTTTCTTCATATTTCTCTCTTTTAAATCCATAAAAGATTAATATTGACAATATTTTCCAATATTGTTATGTTTACCCAAATAAAATTATAAATTGATTATTCTCTACTCAAATTCTCAAAATAAAGTTTTTAAAACTTTATTTCCATCAGTTTAAATTTATTTCAATAATTGAATGTTGAAATACATCACCTGTTTAATTTATTTGCTCCAAACTAATAATTACCCAATATTTCAATTTATTTCAGGCAAATACTTATCCAATCAATATTTAATCCTATATTTATACCCAAGTAAACAAAATAAATTTTCAACTTTATTTTTCCTAATTTTATTTACAAAATTCATTGTTTATTCCAAATAAACAATTTAAAATCTTCAATTACATTTTAATTTAAAATATTAAATTATAACTACCATTATAATTTAATATTAGCGGGTAATCTCCAAAGCCAAGGTTGTTACAATGATACCAATTTTAAAATGCTGCAAAAATCCCTTTTTGTTGTAGTGAGTAGATATCCACATTGAAGTTTCATGACATTCTCAAGTCGACGGAGTGGAATAACATTATCACATTGAAATTTCTTGTTTGATATAGTTGTTATCAATCAATAGGAAACTCCTATCGGATCATTCTTTAATTATCCAACTACTATATGTGCATAACCCCTTGGTGCTCCCCAATATTTATGAGAAATGAACTACCCAACATTCGGAGAGTATGACATACTCTAGTCTTAACGGATGTATCCGTATCCTTTCTTGAAACATATTGACCAAGAATATCTAAAACAAAATGTTATTTTATATTATGCTTAATTACTCACTATTGCAACTATTTGAACTACATTCACATAAAATTTAACCTAAGGACTTTCTTATTGGTATTCTTTAAATTAATTTCTTAACTTATTTATATCACAATATAAAAAAGTGTAGACTAGAAAACAAACACCATTATTACTAACAAGCTTGATTACAGGGTTAGATATATGCTACAATGTAACAAATTACATAATTGCCCTTAGGGTATACCGGAATTCTCTTAATCTCTCACTTGCACTTGGGGGTCAATTATGAATTCTCAGACCTATTCCTTTAATTAGTTTACTCAAAACTGATCGAGCTAGTTCATTCATGAACTGATATGCTATATTTTCTTTGTTATCTTCTCTATCAATCTACACCTCTTTGTCATTGATAAAGTGACTTTATTATCTAGAATTTTTAGTATGTTTCTTAATTTCCCATGAACCCTAGGTCGTTTTGCAATCTGTATCACGGCATTATTATCATAGGACAATTTTATGTGATTCTCAACATATGGAATCACCCTTGGCTTAGTCATAAATTTGTGTATAAATAAACATTGCCTATACTACGGTGCTATTCAAGGAGACGTATAGCCATAACCTTTTGTTTTGAACATTTCGAGTGTAAAGCTCCTCAACTAAGGTTGAACGTGAATTTAGAATTGGTATACTGTAACAACCATACTTTCTACATCGTCAAAATAAATGAACTTAATTAAAATAAAATTTTCAAGTTCATTTTTGGATAAAATTCATTTTTGTAAGGTATACTTATTAAATTAAATCTTATTTTACAAAGGAATTTGTTTCGATAAACTGAATTAATTAATAAATTATTTTTAGAAAATATATTGAACTTGCATAAAATATTTATAATGCGTATGAAATGCTTTGATTATGAAAATAATATTTATATAGTTGAACTAGATGTAAATAAGTACCGATCCATATTAATAAAATCGACCAATCAACTAAGACAAGTAATTATTAAATTTAAATATATAACTAAATTTTCAAAATATATGTTATGAAATACTTAATAGATCGGTTTATATTAAAGGTGAATGTATAGTTATGTGATAGAGTTGATTAAATGTAAAGAAGAATATGATGTTTAAATTAAACAAATGTAAGTGGTTAAGATAAATAAGAGAAATAAGAGAAAGAAATATTTAGATTCCTTATTATATTTATTGGCCTTAACCAAACCAATACCCAAACCTATTCCTTTCTTTTCTCACTTTGTACAAACCAGTCTGGTTCAAAACCAAACCCGTACTCGCCTCTTTTATTTTGCACTCTCTAGATCATGCAGAATGAAATCAAAATCGGAAGGAAAAATCATTCGTGAAAAGTAAAAGAGAAAATCACTAGAGTGCCCTAGTAATTTGCACATACATACACATTGATCAAATCTAAAATAATGCGTGCTTAATAATAAATGCAACAGTAAATAACGGTGATTAGGAGTGAATCACAATTGAGTGGATTAGTGATCGTGAGTCACATTATCATAAAGACACGAAGTTGATGTTATGACATTGTGTGCGTGAGATGCCGAATGGGTAGTTAGTGAGTGTGTGACATTTACCCTTATATATTTACATATGTTATCATCATGTTATTGTATTGTACACTAATACACTCATAGCTAGTTTCTTGCCCGATCCATGGAATGTTATTTATGTGTTTTTTTGTTTAACAATCTTAAGTCGGACTCGGTTCATTTTCGACTGGATGTGTTATCGTGATTGTTTATTTCTTTCAGGACTCAAGTTGGCGATGGAGCAGAGGACGACAATGACGCTCGTTGTTAGGTATCGATAGATTATGATATATTGTGCTATCATGCATAAAGTATTTTGTACTTTATTGAATGATGTTGTAAATTATTATTATTTTTTTTTTTTTTTGAATTACCTAGAGAACCAAGCTTCGCTTGTAAACTCTAGGGAAGTATGTGCCTGCCAAACACATACTTCGGGTACTTGTTATAGGGTTGTCAGTTTCGGGGTTCGAACTCGTGACCTTCGATCACGCAGTCCGGACCATAACCAACTGCGCCAACCCTGTTGTAAATTATTATTGGTAGACAAGAGTTTAAGTATATATTATGATATTATACATTTTACTGCATTCTAAGACTCCATGCTCTCTATTTGTATGTATTGTTCTATCCTGGTAGAATCCATATGTTTATTGTTTTATGTTGATATTGAGTATGTATATTTGATGTATTATATAAGGTAAGATACGCACTGGTATTAGCTCAATGGAAAATTCATGTATGGTCACCCTTAACAAGCCTCATTCTCAGTATTTCTAGGTAATATTACTATGTAATACTCTTTAGTAGTATGGGTATAGAGGTGGGGTGTTACATATACTGTATTTAATATCATTGATGAATTTTGATTCTGAAAACTCCTTCATATAAAGTTTATTGTTACTATAAGCAACTCTCCAATATTCCGCAAATACTTGAGAAGACTCTTAACAGCCAGTCAGTGATATCAATTTGGATTTGATATTTGCTCAATGTACCAAGTAAATAAATGAAATATGATATAGTAGAAAACATAGCATATATGATACACTTCAGATTGCTAATGCATAAGGAATCCATCTCGAATGCTATGCATTAAATATTTTAGTATGGTTTTTATGTATACTATATGGGATAATCTTAACAATATCAAGAATTAAACAACCATACTAAAGCTAATCTTAATAGGGGTACATCGTTAACAATCCGTGCTATGTTTTTTACTTATAGTTTTTAGAAATATTTTAATATTATTTCTTACAAATAAAGAGTTTCTTTACATTTGGATTAAAAATCAAACTATTTGAAAATTCTTTCAAATACTTATTCATTTTTAATGTTTATCAGACACCATATTGTATTCACCTTTAGATAATATTCAAAAAAACAAATCATGTTATCGCTTCCCGTAACACTTGTAAAAATCAACAATAAAAAATATATAATCATTAGGCTCAAAAATGAAATATGAGAAAACTTTAGAATTCAACAATTAAACTTGCAACATTGCGTTTATGGTGGTTTTCTGAGCAACATTCATATTTGGAGTTTTGCAATCAAAGCTTAAATGAAGAAGTTATTTTGCATTTGATATTTTCGAAATGAACTAAACTAAAAATTTAAATTGGAAATAATTAATATTAAATGTGTGCCCCACGCATCGACCCTCCTCTTTGGGTCGGTCGATCTCTTATAATCGACTGCCTATAAGGGATCGATCCACTGGTCCTTATGATGGCGGCTAGGGTTGAACCTTGGCTGAATAGTTTGGATTTAATTATTTTGATCTAATAGAAATGATTGATTCGAGCGCCTATAAATATAGGAATATCCCCTCACTTCTCTTCTTATATTTTCTAATCAAAGTAGTGTAGCTCTGTTATTTTTCCTTCTCTACTATTTCTATTAATTGTAAAATATTATTAATATTATTATTATATATATATTGGAGAATGGTGAAAAATAAAAGAGAATAAGAAAATCAACGTTGCGAAAGAAAATTGTAAATTTCATTATTATAAATCTATATTACCCTTTTACTCTAAATCTCATCTTAGATCTATAATTCAAATTGTATATATACCCTATCATACACATTCTTTTGGATTGGAAAAAAGAATGAGTCAAATCAAAGGAATAAATTCATTCCGAGATTTGAAAACTAGAAAGGCGAGAGGAAATTTTTATAATTTATTTATAACATTGAAATTTATATCGTTTAATTTTGTTGAATTATTATTCCAATATGAGATCAGATGAGTGGTAGGATTCAAATGAAGGTATACAAATAATTCCTACATACTCTATAAAATAACAATTAGAATATGAATGTTATTTACACCATAATGTGTAAATTTGCAAATCGGTCCCTAAATTTGTCAAAGTTGAATGTTGATAAAGTTGTAAAGTTTACTCCAGGTTTGTAACGACCCATAATTATATCACTTTGAATTGGAATATATAATTAATTTTGAATATTCAGATAATTGTTTTAAATGATGAATAATTCGCTTTAATTATTACATAATGATAGTAAGTGATTTATAATATTCTATAAATATATAAACTTATTTTACTAAGATAAATAAACTTCGTCGCATTCTTGTAGTTCGACGTCGTATTTTCATAAGTGGATTTTTATATTGTTCAAAATAGTTTTATAGCTTAAATAATCTTGTTTTAATTATTTAAAGATGATAAGAAATTTATTTTCAAGTTTTGTTTACATAAATAAATAGTTTGATTAAAAACTGAAAATATGACCGGGATTCGGATATTGGATTTTCAATGGTTTAACAAATAAAAGCTATATTTGAATGTTGCAACGTGGAGAACTAAAATGACACATATATGCATAAATTAATAACATATAAGTTAACCATGATTAATTAAAACTATGTGTTATTGGTAAAAGTAAGCAAGGAAGATTTTTTAACAAAATTTAAATGAAAATGCAAACTTAAAATCAACTCACCATCACTTACACACCTACACACCTAAGACATCATGAAGTGATGGAAGGCACATGAAGGGGGTTCGTTCGAAGCTATAATGGGAGGGGAGGGGTATTTTGGTCATTCCATGCATAAGAATTTATTCCATATCAATACACATGCATATCCTCTTCCTTTCTTCAAAAATTTAATTCACTTCTCTTCTTCTTCTTATTCTTGATCTCTCTAATAGCCCTTCTTCAATGGCTTCCCAATTAGTAAAATATATTTCAACACCACATCAAAGTTTTGCTAAAATTGTTTCCATACACTTACGATATCAAATCGCTTTAAAATATTAGCCAAACTCCACGTCTTCCTCATTAAAGTGCACGACCCACACCATCACCATCTCAAAGCTGAGCTTCCATCCCCACACAATCTTAGCCCAGCATCACTATGGTTCGGTGGTAAGTTCCATTAGCTTCGACGTAGAGATAGGGATCGTTTCTTCGATTAAAAACCACTTAGAGTTGGATAGCATGAAAGTGAGAACAAAATTCCTTCTTATTTAAATATATCTTATAATTATACATGATTTGTGCTATGTAAGTATACTTGGTTGATTAACATAGTTTGGATGCTAAAATGACCGATCATTGGATGGTTGGTTGATAATATGCTTACTTAGTATGGAAATTATTCATGGTAAAATACATGTCGAATTTACATAATGTAATCACTTTCATTTATGAATTATAATGGTATATTTTGCATGTTAACTTCTTTAAAAATGGATAAAAATGGTTTATAAATATTTTATAAGCATTAAAGCTCATTTCGGCAAAGTTTGAAAAAGATTTGAAAATAGAGTTAAGATAAACGCGTTGCAAAACGGTAGTTTGCGATTTCACGCCTTAAAAAGTTAAATCCATGAATAGAATGGAACATGAGTTAGAATTCTTGGAAAAAAGAATTTTTCGGACCCTTACAACAATAGTTTTCAAATGGAAAAGAAAAATAAAGATCCATTTAGTAAAGTTTGAAATATGTCCAAAAAAAGTTTTCAAAATCACCGCATGTTATCCCGCCTTTTAGTCCGACCGGGATACCACGGATTTGGCTAAAATGAATGGATTGGAAAGCATTTGCAGTTGAAACTATTGATAATTTTTGAATGGATTCTGGACAACACTCAAAAAAGGCCTAAGTATGAAATTGGCACTTCACTTAGGCAACGGATCGGATTGGATCCCCAATTTTTGACTTAATCAAGGTGCGATTACTAAGAAGCAACAAGGAAAGCCAGATAAGGCTACATTGTAAATTTCAATTCGATTGGAATTCGTGTGCTCGAGTTATGGATAAAAGAAGATGGATAGATATCGATCGGAACAGGGGTGATTTGCTTGAAGTCGGACCCGAGAAAATTTGCTATTTGTTTGGAGTCGGCGCATGGTTCGCTTAGAGTCATAGAAATTTGAAGTGCTACACCATGCTTGGTGTCGAATACATGTTTTCTTGGAGAAATAAGGATGGCAACGATCATTTTTCAAGCTTGGAGTCGAATACATGTTTGCTTGGATTCTGTTTGTACAAAAACGATCAGCACTGATCGTTTTTCATGCTTAGAGTTGGAATAACGTTTTGTTGGAGAAAATTTTGATTTTACCCAAGTCTAACTCTTGGCCAGAATCTTCAGCATCTACTTCGAGTAAGAAAGGTGATTACTTAGTTCTCGCTACGTGTCAACCCTTAAGTGGTTTTCGAAGACTGGTTTGGCAATTTTCGATGATGATCGATCTATAACTCAAAATCTCCAAAGGTAATCGACATGAATTTTGAAAGACAACTACACTACACTATTAGGGACCTACCTCATTAATCGCTGGGCCCCACGATGAAGTTGGATTGATTGGTCATGATCAAAATGGATCGATTCATAAAAATATTCAAATCAATAATGATCGATCAATATCTCAAAAATGCAAAGTCGAAATGACATGAAGCTATGGGAATAGAAAAATATTAGGTAAAGGAACCTACGTATTGATCACACATCATTTGGAGAAACTTGAACGATAGGCCTACATCGTTCTTGAACGATCGTACCATTTCAGCCATAACGATCCGAACTCCACAAAAAATGCGATATCACGCAAACTGTATGTCAGAATGACATGAAATTTTGAGAGCAAGTAGCTAACATCATAATGAACCCATCAGAAGGATCGCGCCCCAAGGAGAGCAAATATGGAATGATCTTCTATATTTCCATTTTTCAACTCGACTCCATGGAAAACACGATATCTCACAAATGGTAAGTCGGAATTGTACAAAATTTGGAAAGTAAGTAGCTAACATCATGGTGGACCCAAAAAAACAATTCCACCGCCAAGCTTTCCAATGGTGTGCGATCAATTTGAAGATTGGCGGACTGAGTCATACGGCTCTGAAGGTTATTCTGGTGAAATTTCAACCTGATCCATGCATGTCTTCACCTCTAAATACAACGGAGTTGTCTCATTACAAGGGATCTTCTTCTTCTTTCAGTTAGATCTTCTTTTGGCTCTCCTTCATCACATCATATCTCTTCCTCCATTAATTTTCTAAGGCAAAAACAACGTGTACTTGTAATCTTACAGTAAAATTAAAAGATTATTGGAGTGAATGTAGGCCGGAGTTTGCTGAACCACTATAAAACTTGCATGTTCATTTTCTTTTCTATAACTTTTTCTGTGATATGTGAATCTATACTTTTCTGTTTGGATCTAAATACTAAACATAACAGGGTATTTGTACCCATTTTTTCCGTAAACATTTTGGTGCTTTCATTGCGAATACTAGCCCTCGTGGATTTGGAGTTCAAATTTGGAATCAACTAGAGAGCTTAGATTTAGAGAAACGGTAAAGCCATCAATAAGGCGACAGACGGTAAATAGGAGCCATCATGAAGGAAGTCAAGAGGCATCATTTGGAGCAAATCAAACCTTGGTCTTCATCACTAGAGATGATATAGAGACGATGATGAACAACATGTAAGAATAGATGCTCAAAAAACAGGAGGAAATAATGCGGAATCTACTTTGACAGATTGGACAAGCTGGAATGCAAAATCATGGAGTTAGTGCAAAGGAAACTGCAAGGAACTTGGATCAAGAAATTAGAGTAGATGGAGCTGCTAGAAATCAGAACAGAGCATAAGGAAATAGAGCTAACAGGCAGCAAGATGGAGTGCAGCAGCCGAGGGCAGTCCCTTGCTAACACACAATAATCGATATGATCATCCTGTAACGATCGATGCCGACCGATCTATACTCAAGGGCATGCCCCCAGATCATGTTGGATTGATCCCAAATGGGGTGTCGGAAAATGCTGAGTAGTATATTGTCGATTGAAATGCAAAGGTAGGTTCAAAAGAGCAGGTTCTAAGATTCTCTCGTGGACTTGGGGGACAGGTTGGTAATAATGATCAAAGGTTACCATTGGATGAAAATAGAAGGTTTTCGAAGATGATCAGACGGGCTCTGAGAGAGGGATTGGTGAACGGAGATTTGGAAAATGTAAATAGAAGTCCTTTTGCTCCTAATATTAGGAATCCAGGAATCCACCAGAATTCAAACTACTATCGCTAGGATTTATGATGGAAAGTTAGATCCAATCATGCATATTATGAGGTATATACGGCACATAGAAGTATTGGGGGGCATTATAGGAAATCATGGCACGGTTCTTACCCTTGTACTTAACGGATATAGCTGCACTATGGTTCAGGTAGTTGGAAATCGATTTTATTGGCACATAAAAAAATTGATCGAAAGATTTATGAGGCAGTTTAGGGTTCACATATGGAGATCCAACAATGCGATGAGTTTGGTAACACTAAAACAGAGGACTGGAGAATCTCTAAGGAATTTTCTAACAGGTTTTAATGCCGCGGCAGTATCGGTGGATCATCCAGATCCATTCATGGTTATGATGGTAGCTGTATTTAGAATTGCTAACGGCATGGAGTTCAAGGATTCACTGGCGCAGGATCCACCTATGGATGGTGAAGAGTTTTATCATGAAGCAGAAAGGTTTTTATGGCAGGAAAATGCACGAGCTAACAAACCGAAGGTTAATGCTGCGCAAAGTGGAGGATCATCCGGAGACGTAAACAAGAATGATATAAAAAATGGATGATGGCATTAATGTGTCGAAAAGACGTTGGAGAGAACCAAAATTATCTTCTTATGCATATTTGATTGAATCTCTAGAAAGGATTTATTTGGATACTCCATGGCGCCTTCAGTGTCAAAGGCCGGTAAGGAGGGAACCCTCCAAATACGAGCGGGCATCAGGATAACATTGCCTATTCCATGAGCTGGATGGGCACAATACAAACGACCACATGCATTAAAAGTTATAGTTGAGGAACATGTGAGGAGTGGTCAGTTGAAAAAATACGCGAGGATACGGGTTGCGGCGGTGGAACATGAGTATCCACTGTCCACCTTGAATGAAAATGGCACTGGATCAATGCATCATTGTCAACTTTTCATTAGTTGATTGTGATGACATGGAATAAGTAATAAACTCTGCATTAGCATAGCTAAATCACGTACACATATACGGGATTGAGTTGTCCCTAGGCATGCTCTGAGATGACGATGAATCATAGTGGTCGGGTTTGTGAAATTTTGTTTTTTCTTCTTCACTTCGAACTCTAGTTTTTCTGATATTTTGTTTTATTATTTTTTGTTATGCAAACTCTTATTTTATATTTTGGCAAACAGCATTTTGAATGCTTAAATATGGAATAATGAAACAAATAACACAAGTCGCTGTTGTGGCCCCGACCCGAGAGACAGGGCAATAACCGCAAGGCGTGAGTCCCTTCATCGGAGAGCGATACGATGGATTTGTACATCGGTTAAGTCCTCGACTGGGTATTGAGGCTGTAGAAGGATACCCCACGGATTAAGTCCTCGACTAGGGATCGAGGCCGAAGAATGAGACCCCATGGATTAAGTCCTCGAATGGGGATCGAGGTCGAAGAAGGGTACCCTATGGGTTAATTCCTCGATCAGGGATCGAGGTCGGAGAAGGATACCCCAAATATCGTGCTATGTCCCGATCGAAGAGACAGGATCAGAAAAAGCAAGAAGTAGGCCGCTTCGTCGGAAAGCGATAGGATTGACCTACTTATTACTATGCCCTTCTTGCCTCAAAGCGAGTGGAGTATAGTAAGAGCTTGAACAAGCTATGATCGACTTGGAGAGGTCGTGGATTTGGATATGGACCCGAAGTGGTCCTGGATTTGGATGATGACCTAAGAGCTCATGGATTCGGATATCAACTTCGAACATCAATGAATTTGTCTTTGGATAGATACAGATTTGGATAAAATGATCTGGAGATATCATAGATTTGGTTAATGAATTTGGAATGGATATGGAATTGGATATCAACTTAGAACTGACATTGATGACCCGCCCTTCTCGATGTCCAAAAATCGACATCAATACGCCACTATGTAATATGCCGACGGTGGAGTGTCGAAAAAGGCAAATTGCTGAGGGAAAGAAGAAGGAGGTAGAATAAGAAAATAGGAAACAACATCAGAATCTCACAATCGCAACAGAACAATATATAATAGATAAATGACTAAATCTTTATACAAGAACTGTATCTGTTATATACATTACATCATCGGAGTACAACAAAATTCGTAGCACACAACTGGACAGTTATCATAACCTATGGTCACAAAAGCTGACTACGCACTTAACCGTACACAGCGAAATATACATCAAATACGTGTGATACGTCTCACCATCCAGCTCATCTCCTGAGCTCCATAGCATCCCTTCCTGTATCTATAATACTCGAGGTCAAGGATTTCGCTAATGATCCATAGAGATAAAGGAATTGGATTGGTAATAGATTGGATTCTGGACTGGATAAAATGGCTATCGATGGATTATGGATTTCGAATTTGGGATTTATAGCAATTTAAAACGCAACATCCTATCACAAGGCATGTTTTAGGAGGCAAATGTTATCTAACCTTTTGAGTAGATCGGGATATCATGCATTCGGCTAAAATGGATAGATTGGAAATCAATTATAGTTGAAACAATGGATGATAGTTGAATGGATCCGGATGGACAACACTTAGAAAATGGATAGGTATCAACTTGGAACTTCACTTAGGAAATGGATCAGATCGGAGTCCCAATTTCTGACCTAATCAAGGTGCGAATAGTACAGAGTAATAAGGAAGGTCACATAAAGCTACATTCCAAATTTCAAGTTGATTGGAGTTTGTATGCTCGAGTTATAGACAAAAGAAGATGGAACGGTATCGATCGGTTTAGTGGTAATTTGCTTGGAGTCAGACCCAGAAAAATTTGCTATTTGCTTGAGCTGGCATATGGTTCGCTTCGAGTCATAGAAATTTGAAGTACTGGATCATGCTTGGTGTTGGATACATGCTTGCTTGGAGAAAAATGATCGGCACTGATCGCTTTTGGTGCTTGTACTCAGGTACATGTTTGCTTGGAGTCTGCTTGGAGAAAGTCGATCAGCACTGATCATTTTTCATGCTTGGAGCAGGAATCATGTTTTCCTAGGGAAAATTTTGATTTTATCCTAGTCTAACTCTTGGCCAGAATCTACTTCGAGTCAGAAAGTCGAATACTTCGGTCTCGCTTTGAGTCAATCCTAAAGTAGGTTTTTTGATGACCATTTTGGCAATTTTTGATGATGATCGATCTGTAACTAAAAATCTACAAAGCAATCGACATGAATTTAGAGGACAACTACACTACACCATGAGGGAGGCACGTCATCGATCATTAGGCTGTACGATGAAGTTGGATCGATCAATCATGTTTCATATAGATCTATCCATAATACAATTTAAATTAGTGATGATAGATCAATATCTCACAAACGCAAATTCAGAATGACACAAAACTTTGGAAATTGTAAAATATTATGTAAAGGAACCTATCGTGATTTCACATCATTTGGAGAAATTTTAATGATCAGCGTACATCGTTCTTAAACGATCGTATCATTTCAGCCAAAACAATCCTAACTCCATGGAAAACACGAAATCTCACAAACGGTAAGTCAGATTGGCATGAAATTTAGAAAGCAAGTAGCTAATGTCATAACGAACCATTACATTGATTGCAACCCAAAAAGACAAAATATGGAATGATCTTCCATATTTTCATTTTTCAACTCGACTCCACAGAAAACGCGATATCTCACAAACGATAAGTCGTAACTGCATGAAATTTGGAGAGCAAGTAGCTAACATCATGGAGGACCCACAAAAATGATTGCACCCCTGTTGGAAATAATATGAATGATCGGCATCGATCATTCCAATGATGTACGATCGATTTGAAAATTGGTGGATCGGGTCGTATGGTTCTGGAGGTTCTTCTAGCGAAATTTCAACCTGATCCATGCATGTCTTAACCTATAAATACAGCGGACTTGGATCATTACCCGGGATCTTCTTCTTTCAATCGGATCTTCTTTTGGCTCTCCTTCATCACTTCTTATCTCTTCTTCCAATAATTTCTAAGATAAAAAAACTGTACTTGTAATCTTATTGTATAAATAAAAGATTATTGGAGTGGACGTAGGCCAGAGTTTGTCGAACCACTATAAAACTTACGTGCTCATTTGATTTTCTACAATCTATTCCATGATCTATGAATCTATACTTCTCTGTTTGGATTTAAATATTGGATATTGATGCTTTCACTTATAACAGGGTTTTGTGCCCATTTTTGGCACAAACACCTCGTTTTAGTAGTTCGAACAGTATTGATTTCAACACTTTACAAATGAATATTTTTAATCTTTAAAAATATGAAATAAATTTCATAAATATGCTAAAATGTTTTAAAAGGGATATGAGTTATAAAAATGGACATAAATATATAATGGCATGAGTGTTTTGATCTATAGAGCTGTAAAATCACTATTCACCAGCAATTTAACAACTGAATTAGGCAACTTTTGAACAAATGACTTAAACTTAGATTTATCTTCCTGAATCTATTGGATATGTTTTCCAAATAACCGTATAAGTATTTTAAATATTTAAAGTCGATCAAATAACATGTCCATCTTATGGGTAACAGAGAGGTAGTCTCTAAGCTGGAGTTTGGAAAACCGGTTACCTGCTTCCTCTAGCTATCTAGACTGGCCTGACGGAGGGGATAGTTAATCTAATTTACTCGGTCCACATTTTTCCTCATATAAAAGAAAAGAGATTGGGAGTTTTTTTTTCAAAAGTTAAAAAAGACTTAAATAGAATTCTGATAGTAAAGGGAACGTTTTAGTTAAACTCTTTATTAAATTCCAAGGAGGGAAATAATACAATCTGTGCGAATTTTAAAGGTGATTTCACTGTTATTCGATGAATAGTACAGGTTGAATACGAAATTTGTATCGAGTATAATTAATCTAAACTCCATGAATCCTTTTTACTCTATACTAATTGGTTTGGTATACAGTAAATGAGGTCTTAAATAACATTATTTTTAACCTATTAAAAGATATGTTTTGAAAATAAATAATCTCCATTTAGATTGAAATTATACCAATAATAGAAGATGGAAACATTTTTCCTATGTAATTTAAAGGAAATCATTTGGTATTTCCAAAGTTAAAGGGGGGTTTAACAAATCTGTATATACAAAGAAGAAATGGTTTAAAGTATATCTCTAAAGATATTTTATTGGATATAAAGATATTAATTGATTGAATGATGATCACCAACCACCCACATACTTAACATTTTTCTATCAATAATTGATTCGGAGAGACCGAGATTGGATTTGGATGATTCCTATCCGAAAACCACTTTGAACCAATATACGCGTTCAAAAGTGAAGACATGTTGAAGACAACGATTTTGAAGATAGAGATCTTCATAATGTAGGGCTGCTTGCCACTAACCTCGTGATTCCATATTATATGCATATGGTGGCAACAGTACCTTCATTTTAAAATCTTCAATGCAAGGACTGCTTACTACTAATCCTAAGGGTTATTCCGAAACATGATGTAGTGGGAGTACCTTTGGTTTGCCATTTTCCTTGAAAACTTGTATGGACGAATGTCTGACATTGTATTTCTAAGATCGCGTACATCGGTTTTTACAAACTTATATCTTTTTGGTGGTATATGAGGTAACACTCTTATACTTAATGCCCTTCCGTGAGGCGTATGAACTCGGGGGTCGTACTTTTACGGAAACCAATTAATATTTTATCGAAAATGGAAATTTGGCATTCAAAGTCGGATTTTATATTTGAGAATGGTAAAACGTTACCTCAAGCCCCGCACATCGGTAATGTCAAAAACATGATAGTTGTGGTAGGGTTATGTGGGTCGCACCCATTAGGAGATGATCACCACCTTTCTAGATTCTCTCTATATATCGGATTTTTTGTGGCCACAGATAGGTCGGGAATGACGGTGTGATGACATATTCGGTACTATCTATGGTAGAGGTATGCTGGTTCTGTGTTGGTAGAGGGCAGCGGAGCTATGCCTCGGTACATTCCTCTAGAGATGTACTATACGGAAGGTAGTCTCTTACCTTGTCATTGTTGGAATTCATTCTCCAATACGTGCCTTTAACGGACTTGATTGTATATCTAAACATGCAGGTGAATTTAACAAATGTAACAATTCATTCTATTTTAATATGTTATTTCAAAGTATTTTCAAAGTAATATCATTAGAAATAACATCTAATGATTTGATAAAAATGTTTTAGTTATCATAAGATAAAAACCAATCCATGTTTATATGCGGCATAGTCTTATGAGTTACTCTTCTTTCCAAAGAATTTATTTGACATCAAAATCGATCTATGACGCTGTCATATATATTTATAATTCATGTCTTATGCTGGTTTGCCAAGGCAGATCCGGGTATTTTTACTTGGATCAGATCCGAATTGTTTTAGAATTAGCTGAAGACGCTTGGAGTTTCCAGAGGAGAGATGGAGATCTTCATCAATGTATGGACATAGTTTATTTTTTCACTCTTTTGTTGTTTTTCAGCTTTTTTAAGGACGTGTATTTATAAATGTCCAGGCTGAGCTTAGGTTATACTCGAATATATGTATTTGAAAGTTTTTGTGTTGTAAAGATTATGAAATAATATATGTTATTCCATTCGTGTGAGATTATATTCTATCTTCTTTTTCTTTTTACCCTTAACCATTCACCTTTTTGTTCAATTTGGGTTGGACATGTGTGGTTTATTGTTAACCTAAACTGGATTGAAGTGCAGGTCATTTCAAGATTTATAGTTGGGTTGTAAAACATTAGTATTATTTTAGATTGGCCTAATTTGACTTGGAATGTGAATCTCTATGTTTTTGATTTATTGGAGCATAGGTATAATTTAATTATATCTGTTTTTAAGTAATTTCCATCAATTATCTAATTCAACAAATGTATAAAAAGAGCATCGTTTGAAATAATAAATGATATACCAAAAATGAAAGAAATGTGCAAAAGTATGAATGTTCTTCTCTATAGTTTCCACTCTTTATTTAAATAAAAGAAAACAGATAACTCTTTGTAATTTTAAACAAAGAAAAGGTCCCACTTTTGGTTAATTTATGGAAAATTATAATGGTAATCCTTTTTGGGCGGATAAGTCTAATAAATTAAAACATGGAAAAGAATGTTCTGGTTTAGGAATTAATAATTAGAAATAGAAATATGTATATATACACACATACAAAAACACATATATACGTACAATCGTACTTATCGATTAAAAATAAAAATATATTTATACAGCATAATATACGTCGATTTTAACATTAGTCATAATTAGGACTTATAGTTATAAAAAGCATAGTAAATTAGAGGATTGGAAGGTGTAGATAGAAAAGAGAAAGTAACTCCAAAGTTAATAGGGTAAAAAATGAGCTGTTGTTAAGGAGTTAACAGGAAATAAATGAGGACATAAATGAGTTTAATGAGATTGGTCAAAGGATTTAATACAACATTTATGGAGAAATGAAATAGGCATAATAGTTTAAATTAGAACGAATAAATAAATGTTATTAGAGATTGTCCAAATAGAATAATAATGACCATTTGTTAAGGACAATTGACATTATGGATTATAGGAAATAAGCGGATAAGATAGTAATTAAATACTAGTAGGCAGAATAATTTTCATAGTGGAAAATTATAAAGCCTCAATTATACATTTAGGATAAGTGTAAATCAATGGGCCTAGTCGAATATTTAGTCCAAGGGTAATTGGTTTGGTTTACTGCGAAAGGATGCAAGGTCAAGAGAGTTACAAAATAGACATCTGTCTTTAACCTAGAGGCTACCAACAGTTGTGTATACTTACTGCTGATGTGGAGCATCTCCAACCATAGGACCTAAAGGGAAGGGATATGCATTTGCAGATAGGTAAGGAAAAACATACCAAGGGTTCGCCTTGGATTTGAAGTATTAAATGGCCCAGTACATTTAAGGAATAGGGTTCACTTCATTTCTAATAAGAGATATTATGTAAATGAAAGGGGCACTTTCCTTTACTTACATTAGGTTAACCTAAACGGGATTTCAGCTATGGAAGGTTGATGTACTATGTCAGTGTTGTTGTTGGACTGATATTTCATAGTATGGTTGGCATATAGACTATGACCACCAGCGATTCTAAGCGGTAAGTAGCTAAGTTTGGGGTTACATCCGGATGGATTTTCCTTCTTAGTAATGTAGAATTCGTATGGGATATGCATAGATCTCAAAGTAGTTAGTTAGTGTTTCTTCCTCAGAGGTGGGCTAGTTAACCCTTAGACGAGTCTTTGAGATGTGTTAATAATATGGTAATTTTTTTTATAAACTTGTATATAGTGGTCTTCCATCTCCATAGTTAGGGCCGATTGACTAGCGTTTGTGTTACAGAGGGCCTGCTTTAGGGTTAAGGTATTAAATGATCATTGTGTGACAACCTACATCCTATGACACACGGATCCAAAGCCTAGGCGACTTTCAGACTCGCATCAGTCCCAAGAAGTATGAGCTATCGGTTTTTATAACATTGCAAGCTAAAAATAAACAAATATGATCTAAGATATATTACACTTACATAAATCACAGCAGAATGGAAAAAATTATGAATAAAGAAAATATCCATCTCAGAAAATATCTCAAAACACAGTCTTAGAAAAATAGTACAAAGTCAAATATAGAGTACATAGAAATACCACTCATAGTCTGATAAAAGAATACTAAGTACTTACTGATATATATGTACATGGAGAGTAAATAAAGGATAAGTAATTTCTATGAGCTTGCCTCTCCAAATAAGGAAATTGGGCCAAATCACCTACTGCCCTGTGCTCCTGTGGTGAGGAAAGTGAGGAAAAAGGGTGGGTCACAAAATTTTGGTGAATGAATACATGTTTAATATATGGTGATTATGTGCAGTTGACTTAATTTTACTCTAAGTGAACCAGGGTGTCCTATAAGTGTTTGTGTATTCTTAGGGTTCAGTACTTAAGGGTTTTTATCCAACACAAAGCTACACTATAACTTCTGCAGGCTGCTACGAGGATCTAACTACGGATCAAACCTTAATAACTCATGATCAAACACTGCTCCAAGAGCTACTAAATTTGGAAACACCGCTTCTAGAGCTACTCAATATGGAAAAACCACTACTAGAGCTACTCAATATGGAAACACTGCTACTAGAGCTACTCAATATAGAAACACTGGTTCTAAAGCTACTCAATATAGAAACGCATATTTACCCAACCTCGTAATGTCCTAGCATCGTCTCAGAGGGAACTAGCTTCCCTGCTATCTCTAACATCCACACATATGTATGCAATATACTTATACATACAATTGATAGTTTATATTTTAACCTAGGCCTCAAATCGAGGTTCAAATTATGCATTTCAGCCTTTAATCGATCGACCATTACACCCTATCAGTCGACCGCTTGCGGTCGACCGACCACTGTGGGAGAATGGTCGACTGGCCGCAGTTTAAATTTTAGGGTTTTCTAATTCTAATGATTCGATTTTAATTATTAGTCAATTCTATCGATTTGACTTACACGGTGAATCCTAGGCATTTGCAAATTTTATATTTTAATTTCATGGATTCATGCCAGATTAATTATACTTTCTTAATTTAGGGTTAACCAATTTTTAGTGTTTCAATTCAATGGAAAGATGAAATTTTGGCAGAGTTTCGGTATGTAATAAGTTTTCTAATGAACTTAGGGTTAACTTAGGAATTAATTTATATGGGTTAGAGATCGAATTTGAGTGTTGGATTTACCCTAAGAAATCTTTTCTCTCATCGGCGACGCATATTAGAAACTTGGCATCGAAGAAAAATATTCCGTTCAAACTGAATGTTCCAATTCTGCTACAGATCGCTCGATCTAACATGTTGATCAATCGACTAACCCTAGGGATCGACCGTGTGAGGTGTCTAATTAAGGAAACTTCTACATTTTAGTTTATTTCTTTTCCATTTTTTCAAACGTCTACAACTTCTCCATTCTAACTTCAATTTTACAGTATTATATATGAAAATTATCCAGAAAATTGCTAAGAATGCAATGGTGCAAGTTTCATAGCCAAATTCATACGTTTGTGAAAATTTCATTTTAGCCCTTTTTATATTTAAATTTAATTTTTCTGATTAAATTTTCCGCTAAATTTCTAGGGTGTTACATTCTCCCCTCTTTAAAAGGATTTTATCTTCGAAATATCAAAGGATGGAAAAAAATGTAACTCATGTATACGTAAACAGTAGCAACAACTATTTACTCATCCATCATCCACTTGTAATCATTGTCCTTATTAACTTTCTAATGCATTATGTATATATGCAAGCGTGAATTACATGTGAATATATAATAATGCAAGGAGTACGTAGTCTCCTGATCTAGTCAACCACCTATTATGAAAGTGCTCATGCCATGAATCTAAAATGTGTGCAATATCCTAAATAAGTATACTTATAATTCTACACGTATGAGTAACCATTCAATACATATGCAACATTCGTATGCACAATTATAAATAAGATAAACAAATAAACAAGAGATAATGTGAGTGTGTGTACTATTCAGAGGATATACTATCCTTAATGTGTAAAAGAAACAATCAAAATAATACATCCACTAGCATCTATCATCCATGACATGTTTACAACCATCCCTATCATCTAGTGGTCTCTACCTAAGGGATATACCAAACTAATTCCTAATGCATAAGTAATATATACTTGCTAAACTTAAATTGGAAACATACCAGAAAAGAGTTGTGGGTAGATAGCTCAGATCTTCTCCTTGGGCTCCCATGTACTCTCCGCTGGATTGTCTCCCCATTGAGCCTTAACAAGTTTGATTTCTTTATTGTGGAGTTGCTTTGTACTATGCTCAAGAGTACAAGTGGGTGCACAACGAACAAGTTACACCCTCTTTACCTCCACCTCCTTTAGCTGACTCGGCACGATATAGTAGTCGAATCATGCAAGCATTTTCGCAAGTGCGACACATGAAAAACATCATGTACACCCACCAACTTCTCAAGTAGCTCTACTCTATATGCCAACTTCCTTATCCTCTCTGTAATAGGGTTAGGTCCTACGAACCTTAGTGCTAGCTTCTTTAAACTACCAAACATCGTGATGTGCCTAACAGTGAGACCTTCATAAACACTGTGTCGCCTACTTTAAACTCTAACTCCATATGTCTCCCGTTAGCGTAATATTTTTGCCTATCTTGCATGGTTTTCATTCTTCTACGGATCAAGTACACTTTCTCTGATGTCTTCCTCACCATGTCCAATCCAAGAATAATTATATCTATAGTGTCCCACCAACACAACAGTAATCTACAAGGTCTATCATATAGCGCCTCAAATGGTGCCATCCAAATGCTCACATGATAGCTTATAGGTAAACTCCATAAATGGAAAATGATTCTCCCAAGAGCCTCTGAAACCCATGATACATGTCTGAAGCATATCCTCTAAATCCCGATTTGCCATCTATCCATCCATCTACGGATGGTAAGTGTACTCAAGCTTAACTCAGTTCCCAAAGCCTCCTATAGACTCCTCCAAAACTCGCTGGTGAAAAGTGAATCTCGGTTGCTAACTATACTTGTAGGAACTCCGTGTAACCAGTGACTTCCCTCACATAGAGAGTCGCCAAAGATGATGTCATCCTTATAATCCTAACCAGTATTAAATGAGCATATTTGGTCAACCGATCAACTATGACCCAAATGCTTAGGTAAACCATCGACGAAATCCATAGAAATACTCTTCCACTTCCAATGAGGAATATCCAATGGCTGCAACGAATCCCTTGGCTTCTTCTGCTCTGCCTTTACCTTTTGGCAAGTCATGCATCGAGCTACATACTCTGCTGTATACTTCTTCATATCCAGCCAATAAAAGACTATGTTCATGTCATAGTAATTTTTGTTTCTACTGGGATAAATGGTCATCCTCGAACGATGAGACTTCCTAGTACCATACCAATCAACTCTATAATGGGAGGAACACGTATTCTATCATATCTCCATAGCCATCCCTTTGAGTCAACGACATCATACCTTAAATGAATCGACTACTCTCCTCTACCAAGCTTCACAAAAATATCCACTACTCATCAGATCAAGAAAGTATGCGGATGCATTGTTCATTCCAAAGGGTATGACCAACAACTTATAAAATCTATCATGCGTACAAAAAGCGATCTTTTGGATACTATCCTCAGCTACCTGCAACTTGTGGAATCTGGTAGCCAAATTAATTTGTCAGAGCACCTTCACTCCAACCAACTAATCAAAGTGATCATCTATACGAGTAATGGATATCAATTCTTTTTTGTCAGTTTATTCAACTCCCTTTAATCAACACAAAGTTTCAGAGAACTATCTGCATTAGTGGCAAGATAAATAGTGCTCCCCACTCTGAAATGCTCCTTAAAATAAAGCCCTACTTCAATAACTCCTTTAACTGCTTGTTCAACTCGCATCTCTCCTTTGGAAAAATATGCCTTAAGGGTAAGGCAAGAGGTCTGGCATTATCCATAAGAAAATTTAGAACTCGATCTCTCTCGTGGGTAGGAGACCGGTAACCTTAGAAAAGACAACTAGGTAGTTACTAACTACATGCACCAAATTTAGCTCGTCATGTGAAAGTTTAAGAATTTAAATAGCTCAACAAAATTGATCTTCGAGGATCATAATAAGCCCCTAAGCTATGTCCACTACATGTACTCAACCTAGTAACCTTTCTATCTAGTATAATCTAATACCCCATATTTTTGGTAACATTATTTAGGATATTTAATTAGTTAAATAAAATAAAAATAATGTGCTGATTAGGGGATTGAGATTTGATTTTTATTAAGGGTTAGCCTTGCCATTTAACTAATGAATTAAATAAGAGTTAAAATATAATAGAGGAGGGGTAAAATAGGAAAGAGGCCATTCTTATACCCTTAAACCATGGCCGTGTATCTCCATACACGTTCTTTTTAATTTATCAAAAATTTTAAACTTGAGGCCGACCACCATTAACAAGAGAAAACGGAAGAAGATTAAGAAAAGCTAAGGAAGAAGCTAAATTAAATCAAATCTATTCAAATCTCAAGCTCCTTAATCTCTAAAGCTAAAGTGAACAATGACTACATCTCGAATTCCTTATTGTTTTCAGTTATGAAATCCAAACCTATTTGCAATGATTTGCCATGTTTTTGAATGATGCAATGATTATATATACTTGTTGATGATTTATGTTTGTTCATACAGATTTTATGATATGTTTTAAGGTGAAAACTCCATAAAATGACGTCCAAATGCCTTGTGAATATTTATATAGACCAGAAATGATATTTTGAGTTGGGTTTCAATTTTCTGAATTTTTTGAATTTATGTCGATTTTTTATGAATTTTCCTGTGAAGAAAATATTTTTTTGGGTTAAAAATTATTTATGGTTAAATAGTTAATGGTTTGGATTCGAAATTAATATATGTTACAAAACATATTAAACGTGATTTTCTAGAATTTTGTAGAATTTTCCTAAGTGTTTTAATGGATATATAAAATTATTTAAGGTATGGATCTTAAATGTTTTATATATTTATAAAAAGAAGAAGGGGGTACTATGTAAATAATTCAAAATTATAATTTCGGCAATACTTTTAGAAAAGAGAAACTTGCAATTAATCACAATTTGACAAACAAGGCAGTTTAGATACAAAGAAATAGCTTAAAAAAGGACAAATCTACACGGTTTTTACTATTTCGATGCTTTCGGCACCAGGCTTTTGCCTCCTTTCCTTTGCCTCCCACTCCATCGAAACCAATGCTCATGTATCAAGTAACTGGTACATAGTGAATTGGATATAGTCGGAAGATATAGGGTCGAAATCAGGGGTTCCGAAGGGGTTGAAGTGATACTTTACTTTTAAATGAAAATGCACCTGCTTGCTTTCAAATGAATAGCTTTCGACTGGGTTGGCTTTCGACCTTGTCAATTGGTTTTAAAGAAATAGTTTCGATTGGGTTGCGCCGTTTTTTTAATTAATTACTTTCGATTAAGTTGAAACTCATGATAGCCTCATTCTACCTTTCGACCCAGAATGGTTTCGAAAGGGTTACTTTGCTTTTTAAACTTGACCGCTTCTCCAATGCTTTCGAAGGGATGGTTTCGACACCATCACTTCTTTACTTAGGAATGATTTTGAAAGGAATGCTTTTAACTTTAATGGGTTTCTAATCCTTTTGCTCCACGTGAAGGCATAATCAAAATGGTTTCGACCGAAATGGTTTTCAAAGGTTTCGAAGGAGTAAATTTTTAAATGGTTTTGAAAGGTTTCCACATGTTTTAAATTGAAACCAATAGCTTTTGGTTTAGTGTTTTAATGCTTTCGAAAGGATTTTAAATGCAGGTTTCGAAGGGGTGGTTCCCCAATGATTTCGAAAGGTTTTGAAGGAAGGTTTTCCAATGGTTTTGAAAGGTCTAAAAGGATAGTGTTTTCCAATGTTTTCGATAGGCATGGTTTAAAGGTTGTAAAGAAGGATGTCTAATGTTTCAAAGCTTTCGAAGGAAAGGCTTTTAATGGTTTCAAAAGGGACACTTTAAATGGTTTCGAAAGGGTTACTTTCAAGGGTTTCGAAAGGTTTGTTTAAAGGTTTTAAACAAAGGTTTAGAATATACTAACTAGGCAGCACAGGCTAAGTGTTTTATGTTTTGACTTATTTTGATGGGATAGGTAATTCTCATTAAAATTCATTAACATTATTTTGAGTAAAATATATATAACATGGAAAAATAGCATAAAGTAAAGCTACGAATAATTTTCCTTGTATAAGTATGATTTAAAAGGTTAAATCATTTTGAAAAGGTTTTTAAGGAAAAAGATAAAGGGTAGTTAACCCTAAGAAAAAGTTTGTGGACTGTTAGTCTAGTTTACGGGCAGTCAGCCCGGTTTTCGGACAGATGGTCCATTTATTACTTGTGGACAAATAGTCTATTAGTTACATGATTATAGCTTAATGGACATTGCTTCTATTTTTAATATTATTATTATAATCAGTTTGGTTGTAGGAAAAGATTTGCAAAATATATGTTTTGAAGAGGATATTAGTGTGGGGAAACCCGTTCCGCTAAGCGGCATGGTCTCACTTAATACCAGTAAATTGAGATGTAACAATATTATTCACAACAGGTTTTATGACCGACTCGAAGCTTTTGTTTCCCCTTAAACTCTCGGGTGCTCAAAATTGATTTATGTAGGCTGAGGGTTGAGGTTTATCGGTTTTAGTTTTGGTGATAAAGCTTCCGAAGGTGAGCAGGTGGCTATCAGATAGCTAATTAGGAGTTGCAGTTTATTCAATTTATTTTCGCTATGTGTATGAAGTAAGATATGACTATATTGCTTTGATCAACCAAGGGAGCATCGTCATATGTCGCTCGTGGCGTATTTTTTAATGATTATAATCGATCTTTACCTAGGAAACATTATGGGACTATGTAACTTGGATATGAATGCGTTTTGAAATGCAATTAGTAAAGGTTGTTTTTGAAATCTGTGATTTTGTTCATATTCAAGTGCTTCTGATATTATGGATTCCATTAGCATTACTGTATTTTGTCATCAGAAGTTAATACTATAGATGATTGTAGCATCTCTAGCGCTTAGCTTTTGGCCTCCAAATACAGGATGTTACATATAACCCTATACATCATCATCCAATCTATGCCTAATATCAACCCAAACCTAGAAAATCCTAAGATAAAAGCATTACAACCGAAATAGACCTCCAAAATAAATAATTTCAAACATTATATATCAGGGACAAATAGCCAATCCTCCTATAGGGTTTGACACAACTACATGGTCCATAACTGTGCTAGTGTCTTGGTGTAACTGATGCTCACATGTCAAATTAATTGAAAACGGATAAACCAAATAAAGTCAATATGCCTTTAATCGCGATGTTCTTCCCCTTATCTACAATTAGTGGCATACTTGAGCTTGGCACTACATCCAGCGCATGTGCTGTAATGATTTGGGTAGAGGTCTTTGGATGTGCGGGATACTCCCGCTTCATATGCCTACAGCGATCACAATTATAGCACTTGACCGTTGAACCCTCTGTCTTGGACTCCTTTGTGAAATTTCCTTCTTAACAGACTTCCTATAATACATATCATGTTCCTTGATCTTTCCTATGGATCCAAATCCTCCTCCCTTATGTTGATTCTGCTGTTGCACTTTCCCTCTAGTCTTCTTAGGTTCCTACTTTTCTTCTTCCTAGGAGACAATATTTATCAAGACCATCTCCAGTAAGCCCTCATAAGTAGAAACCACGAGAATAAGACTTAGAGATAAACATTGAAGAGGTCAGTTCAGACCTTTAGCAAACTTCAGAGGCTTTTATATGGGGGTGTCAATCAGGCATATCCCAAATCTAGCTAGTTCATAGAATTGACTAACATACTCCTTTACTGACATGACTTCTTGCTTCAAGTGAATAAACTTCTCTAACTGCACTCCTTCCTATGCTGTAGAAAGAAATTTCATCTCAAAGCATCATTGAAACTCACACCAAGTGATCTCTCTTCCATCAGTCTCTGCCTCACCTGCCTCCCACCAACTAAGAGCCTCTCCCTGTAATTTCTGAGTAACTAACTGTCTCCTCATCACATCAGCAAGATCCATCAACCCAAAAATCCTATCACAAGAACGAACCAATGTCCTTGAATCTATATATGACTCAGTCCCCATATACAACTTTCCTCTAGGGCTAGATAAATTCATACGTAACTTAGCAAAATCTGCAATAAGTGGGTGGGCAGGAACTTCATACGTCTCTCTCTCCGTTGGTCCTCTAGTGGGATTAAGCTCAGCTTGTCCGCATGCTTGAAGATACTGATGGAACCGAATCGAAACGTCCATGCTTGGAACCTAGGTCGCATCGCCTGAGCCTGAACCTACGGGATCACTCATCTTCTATTTATGATTTTTTACAATTTTATTAGCAACTTTCCACATATAGTATAGGCATGGATAAGAGATAGAGTAGGCATGAATAAGAGAGAGACTACGATGTATAAAAAATTTGGACTTTTATAAATGTGTGTGTATATATATATTTAATATATATATATATATATAATATAAATAAATACATATATACATATGTATATGTGTGTTTATATATATTCTATGGAAACCAATTTTGAAAACCTTTTGGAAAATATTTTGAAAACCTTTTTTAAAACCATTTCTTTAAAAAACTTTCCAAGTACGTTTTCTTAATACACTCCTAATCCCCAAGGAACTTTAAACCTAGGCTATGATACTAAATCTGACAACCCGCATAACTTGACACACCAATCCAAAGCCTAGGTGACTTTTGGACTCGCGTTGGTGCAAAGAAGTAAGAGCGATCAAATTTTTATAACATTACAGAGACTCAAAATAAACAGATATAATCTAAGATATACTACACCGTCAGAACTCATAGCAGAATGGAAAAAATTGTGAATATATAAAATATCTATCTTATAAAATATCTTAAAACATAGGCTCAAAAAAATAGTACATAGTCAAATACAGAGTACATAGAAATACAACTCATAGTTTGTGTTATCCCGCCTCTTGGCAAGGTCGTGACGCTAAGGACTTAACTAGAAACTAAAGACAATCCGCATGAAGATCGGTTATACACAAGTTCACAATGGATATAGGAAAATATGGTCCGAGTCTGGATCAAGCCGCAATTAACATGGTATGACAAACAAAGTTATGAAAGCCAATATTCCAAATTTTAGGTCAATCAGAGAACGTATGCTCAAGTTATGGATCGATCAAGTTCCATGTGAAACATGTTGGTTTCGATCCATCCCCTTTGTATCCATCAAATAGCGGCCTCTCTGTGATTGACCTAAGTCCATTACTCAACAGTCACCCACTCCGTGTCGATCGTGTCTCTGTATGTTCGTATCGATCGGCCTAATGATCGATACGAACCAGTAGCCGAACGATCGATACAAATCCAATAGTCAACAATCGATATGAAGAGAATCTCCAAGCATCGATACGAACGGAACCACATCAGGACCGATACAAAGAAGGCATAGTCAACCAAAAGAAACGGTCTACAAGCATGATAAGTGGATCTCCCCTAAACTCTCACTCCACGTCATCGATGCACAACTGATCGATACAAGGAATATCGATATGAATAAGCATCGATACACATGGATCGATATGCAGCCTTCGGACAACCTACAAATCCATTCTTGGACCGATCATAACTCAAAATCTACAAGTCCAAATGATATGAAATTTTCATAGGGGCTAGGTTACCACCTCAAGAATGCCTCTGATTGATTGCATCCTAAATGGACACAATCTTGATCGATACAAAGATGATGGGGATCGATCCCAATCGATCCTAAATAACTCCCGATCGAGCTAGTGGGTCCACCCATGTGTGAGAAGAGTATTCCGAGCTCAGGGGAAGAAATTTCAGACCTACACCTATAAATAGCACCCCTACGCCTACAGAAAAAGGACTTCTTGACTCTGCTACGGTGTTACTCTACCACAAGTTGTAACTTGAGTGTTAGAATGTTGCACTATTGTAATCAGTTTTCAATCATCAATAAATAGTAAAACATTCAAAGTGGACGTAGGCTACAACGTCGAACCACTATAATTTCTTGTCCTTTTCTATTTCTACATGCTTTTATTGGTGTGATTGTTAGATTATCCTCTTTTTCCATTTAATTCCTTCATTTTAGTCTCATCAATCGCATCTAAAGAGTGTTGTTCCCAACTTTGGTACAAACACTTTGGTGCTTTCACTAAGAAAACTTTGTTTTTCTCTGATTCTTTGGATCTACTGCCATTGTTGGATTGCTACAATCTAAAAAGGAGATCCAGATCTGCCTTCCAGTAGTTTCTTCCATTCTATACATATTACTCTCGATCTTGGAAAGAGCTACATCAATCATGGTGTGTACTACCAGAACTTCTTCATATGCTGTAGATCTAGAGGAAAGGGATAGGCAAAATCCCATGTAGCTGACCATAATGGGCTAGACATCAGCTGGAGCTCTAGATCCATAAGGCCTTGTGACTAGGGAGGAGTTTCGGATCCTCTTGTAAGAGCATACTCAGAGCCATCAGGAGCTCACTTAGCAGATCCGTGCCAACACCGAGCTCACAAACTAGCTGAATAAAGAAATGTGATGGAGATCTTGAAGGGATCATGTCTATCATTCCTCAATCGAAAGCTCGGCTTCATCTGACTTCAATCATAGGTCTACACGCCGTCAGCTAGATGATATCTATTTAGAAGCCTCCGGACATCAGCATGCTGTAAATCTCGGATGAACCAAGATTGGTCCTTCTATAAGGCTCCAAGCTGGACCCTACTCCTGAGGAGGGGCACTTTCTTATCACACCACTCATGACCCTGCAGCTGCTACCGCTATAGATCGAGAAGCCGAGGTCCAGAACAAACCAGATCCAGCCCATTGCCAACACGTCATGCTCAGGATCCTCACTTCTTGAAGATCGAGAGCCAAGGAAGCGAGGAACGGACCGTAGACAGCCGTTGGACCATCCCCGCAACATGGAACCCAACCATGCCTTGGCTTCGAACATCCAGATGCTTGACATTCCAACCATGATACGCCATATGAGTAGAGAAAGTCAAGGCCTTACAAATGACGATTGGAGAATCTTTCGAAGTCACTCTCCATTCGCCAATGACTTTCTTTATGCAGAGCCACCCATCGATTTAGGATGATGACTTTGCCTGTGTAAGAAGAAAATTCGGATCCTAACCAATATATCTTAAAGTATGAATGGCTTATGAACGCCGCTCGAGTTGACGATGCAGTTAAGTGTAGAAGTTTTCCTACTTCTTTGGGAGGCATCGCAACTATGTGGTTGACTCGATTACCACCCAGATCCATCTCATGTTTTGATCAATTGGCGACTAAGTTTTTTAAGCAGTTCTATATGCATGGTACTAGACCAAAGGATGTCAACACCTTGTCCAGTGTTACTCAAGCTCTATGGGAGACCTTTAGACATTATCTGTAAAGGTTCCATGCTGCTTGTGCAGAGGTCAGAAACTCCAATGATAATTCTATTCCGATGGCATTGACTAAAGGGATCGATCTCGATTTAGTGATTGTTTGGCTGGGAAATCCCCCGCTTCGTTGGATCGTTTCTATGCTAAGGCAGTCCAGTTTCTGAGGAGAGAAAATGCTAGACGTTCTAGGAAGCTGGACAATGTGGGGCCTAGTGTTGAAGGCATTCGGAGTAATGTTGCTATGAAATAGACCGGTGAGAACTTCGACAATGTGTAATTGAATATTCAGAATAAGCAAGGTCGACAGAAGGGTAACGGAGGTCCGGGAAGGAAGATAGACCCAAATCGCAGATCAAGACACAAAGCTCCCATGTTGGACCGATATACTTCCTTAACACATTGTTGGAAAATGTTTATCTTCAGAATTGTAATACCAGACAGTATAAGAAGCCCGCTTCAAAACCATCATCAGAGAAACAAATTCAAATCGGGAAATTCTGTAGATTCCATGATTTTTACGGCCATAACACTAATGAGTGCCATCATTTATAAGAGATCATCGAGAATTTGATTAGAGAGAGGAAGTTAGAACAGTTTGTTCGGGCTCCGCAGGATAAAGGTGCGGGCCCATCTAATCCAAATCAAGGCTAATGTAAAGATAGGCCCGAAGAACTCGCGCATACTAGTGGGAGGTTGGTAATAAACATCGTGATTGGTGGACCTCATACAGCTAATCGGAGCTGGAAGGAAATTGAGTCATATGTCAGTTCAATTAGGCATGTGGATTTGAATGCTGTAGTAATGTTGATGACGGGGCCCTAAAAAATAGCAGAGGACGACGAAAAACATCGTTTTTAGGAACGAGATGCTGACAGAGTCGAGGCCCCTACTATTGATCCGTTGGTTATTTCATCTCATGTAGGTCCTGCTTGGATGAAAAGAATCTTAATCGACAGCGGAAGTTCTGTTAATATAGTTTTCAAGCGTGCTTATGACCAAATGAGAATGGAGGCAAAAGATCTAAAACTGTGTCAGTCACGAATTCATGGTTTTAACGGAAGCGCAACTATGCCAGCTAGAATGGTGGAGTTACCAATTGAATTAGGTATTGGAGATCGCCATAGAGTCCAGATGCTGCAGTTTGTTGTGTTATACATTCGTTCCCTCTATAATTCTTTCTTGGGCTGACCGGCCCTCGTAGAATTCAGGGCAGCAATTGCCACATGGTGTTTAACTCTAAAGTTCCCCACTGATAACGGGGTTGGAGTAGTACATGGTGATCAGGCGGCTGGGCATGCCTGTTATGTTGCTGAGCTGTGGGATGCACAACATAAGGAGAAGGGAAAGGGCATAGAGAAATCTCTCTACGTTTGTTTTTCAGATAAGTGACAGCTAACCCTGGGCCTCGGCCTGGGCGCCACAACCAGTTCCTTAAGGACCTCGGTCCCAGAGACAATAATGATGAAGAAGAAGCCAAAGACTGCGAGGCTTCCCCGGCGGAGTTGACGATCGATGTTCAGATCTACGATGACGGTGATTCCAAAATGGTAATGGTCGGATCTTAAGTTAGCCACCAGATAAGACATGAATTGGTTGATTTTCTCTGGGAAAATGTTGATGTATTTGCCTGGACTCATTCAGACATGTATGGGATCTAGCTAGACATAGTGATCCATGTATTAAATATCGACCGACGGCACGTCCCGGTCAAACAAAAAATGCGGTATGGATCCAAAGAGATCTGCCTTCCTAAAGGAAGAAGTAAATAAACTCAAGTAGAATGGGTTTATTCATGATGCTTTATACCTAGAGTGGATATCTAATCTAGTGCTTGTCAAAAAGTCAAACGGGAAATGGAGAACATGTGTGGACTACTCAGATTTGAATAAATCCTGCCCTAAAGATAGTTTCTCTCTTCCCAGAATTGATCAACTGGTGGATTCAACAGACAAACATGAGCTCTTATCTTTCTTGGATGCGTATTCCAGCTACAAACAAATACTGAAGCATCTACCTGACTAGGAACATATTAGTTTCGTCGTCGATTTGGGATTCTATTGTTACAAGGTGATGCCGTTCGAACTCAAGAACGCTGGAGAAACTTATCAGAGGCTTGAGAACTGAGTGTTTGCTAACCAAATCGGAAAGACCATGGAGGTGTATGTGGATGACATGCTCATGAAGTTGCGCCTGTCCATCTACCATGTCAGTGATTTGGAAACAATGTTTAACATACTCTGACAGTACAGAATGAAGCTCAATCCATTGAAGTGCCATTTCAGAGTTGCATTAGGAAAGTTCCTTGGATTCATCGTCAACGCTACAGGAATTGAAGCCAATCCTGAAAAAATCTGGGCGATTCGAAATCTCAAAACTCTCAGAACCATAAAGAAGGTGCAAAGCCTCAACGGGAAGGTGGCAGCCTTAAGCAGATTTGTTTCCAGATCCATAGACAAGTGCATTCCTTTCTTCGATCTGACCAGAAGTGGAAAATGGAATTTTAAATGGGCAAAGGAGTGCGAAGGCGCATTCCAAGCACTAGTTCAGCATCTGGCGACACCACCTATTTTATCAAAACTGGTCGATCATGAGAGATTATACATCTATCTGGCGGTTTTAGCAAATGCGATCAGTGCTGTGCTAATTCGGATAGAGGATCGGATCCAACAACCGGTCTATTATATAGCAAGTGATTGACAGGGGCAGATGGAAACTACCCGAAGTTAGAAAAGCTGGCTATTGTCTCATCATAGCCTCGAGAAAGCTCCATCCATATTTCCAGGCTCATCCGATCACAGTCTACACCGGTCAGCCGTTACGACAGATCCTAACACTACCTGAGACATCTGGTAGATTGCTCAAGTGGAACATCAAGTCGAGTCAGTTTGACATGACTTATCCATCGAGGTGAGCTATTCAAGGACAAGTTCTGGTGGACTTCGTAGCCAAATTCACCATATCGGAGGACTTGCCCGAAGCTTGTGAATCTCCTAAATGAACATGAAAGCTACACACTGATGGTGCATCAAACGACCGTTGCTCAGGCGCTAGAGTGGTACTCGAAACCCCAGAAGGTCGATCCATATGCTATGCTTCAAAGTTTGAATTTTGCACAACTAACAACAAAGCCAAGTATGAAGCTTTGCTTGTTGGATTGAAGCTGCTAGAGACTTGGGAATCATTGTTGTGGAAGTTTATTGTGATTCACAATTGGTCATATGCTAGGTTCGAGGAGAGTATCTAGCCGGAGACTGGAGATTGGCCACCTACCTTCTTCGGGTTGAAGAAATGTTGAATCAGTTCGACTATTATGCTATTCATTATATACCCTAAGAGCACAATCAGAAAGCTGATTCTTTAGCGAAACTGATAAGAGCTGGTGAAGCACAACAAATGAGACTCATCCCCGTTGAGACACTTAATGCTCTGAGCATTGACCAAATGGAGACAGACTTAGTGCATGAGAACGCACGAGAAGGAGTCGTGGATGACTCCATTCAGAAACTATCTTGAACATGGAACTTTACCCGAGCGTAGAAGTGAGAAAAGATAGGTTCTCCGAAAAGCTTCACGATTTATAATCCAGAATGGAGTCTTGTACAGGAGGGGATACTTTGCTTCTTTACTCTGGTGTATCACCCACGACGAGATCAAACGGGTGTTATATGATGTGCATGAGGGAGAGTATGGTGATCACACTGGAAGGAAAGCCCTTGCCAAAAAGATACTCAAATATGGATATTACTGGCCGATAGTGAACCGAGACGCATCAGATTATGCCAAGAAATGTGATAGATGCCAGAAGCAAGCCAGAATTCCAAGAGCCTCCCCTACCAAAATTACTAAAATGGTTAGTACATGGCCATTCGCCACAAGGGGCATTAATATAATAGGGTCCTTACCCCTGGCCAAAGGTGGTGCGAAGTACGCCATCGTTGCTATTGACTACTTTACCAAATGGGAAGAAGCCGAGCCCCTTGCTACTGTCATGATGAAGAAAGTAATCAACTTTGTTGTACGCAACATTATCAGTCATTTTGGCCTCCCGCAAACGATCAGCGTTGACAACGGAATCCAATTCGATAATGTCGAGTTCAAAGACTTGTGTCAACATTACCACATCCAGATGAAGTTCTTGGCAGTAGCTCACCCTCAAGCTAATGGGCAAGTCAAAGCTGTCAACAAAGTTATCAAGTTCATTGTGAAGAAACGACTAGAGAAGGCTGGAGATAAGTGGGTCGATGAACTTCCAAGGCCCTATGGGCATGTCGAACTACCCGTAAGTCTTCGACCGACCATAATCCGTTTGCACTTTCCTAAAGCTTCGAAGCTGTAATTCCAGTTGAACTAGAAGAACTTTCTCACCATGTGACCTATTACGAACCAAAGGCGAATTCCATCCTACTTGTAGAGTCACTAGATTTACTGGATGAGAAGCGTGAAGCGGCTGATTTGAGGGCATCCACACACCGTAGTCGAGTTGCCCTATTATACAACGCTAAGGTTTGACCCCGAACATTCAAAGTTGGCGATCTCGTACTTAAGAGAATTTATCCAGTCCTTCTACACATGAAAATGACATGGGAAGGACCATATGTCATTAAACGGAGACTTGCAGACGGCACATTCAAACTATCAACTGTTGACGGTCTCACTTTACCGAGAGCATGGAACAACCAGAGTCTCCATCGCTATTACACATAACTGGCTTTAATTCATTTTAATCCACTTTTCCTTTGAAATTTGTTTATGCATTTTTTGAATTTGAACTTGTAATATGGCAATTAACTTTGCTGTACTTTCTTATTTCAGCAATAAAATGCAAACTCATCAAGCCAGAATGACAATTCTTGAAATGCATCGTGCAACCGTCGTGATGTGCGAAGTGCTAAGTCCCATCCTACGGTGGGACTCATTCAAATAGGGAGTGATCGTGATCCGACTGGTTACTCGCTAAGTGAAACCTCGAGCTTGGGAGTAAGCAATAATAAAGCCAAGAAGGATTGAAGCACAATAATCCTCTAACGAACTCCAGCTCCCATAGTGTGAGCTGAAGTACAAAACTCCAAAATCCAGGATTGAGGAGGATGGATCCATCCATCCATGACCTTGCCTTTATTCTTCCAAGCTCGAAGAAGATCAGGGTTGTTATGGTAATGGTAAACTTACCATTACCAATCAATCGGTTACCATCTTAAAGTAAAGTCGGCATACCAATATAATCGGTATGGTAACGGTAAATTTACCATTTTTTACGATAAAACATTGGTAATATTTTTTCAAAACCAGCGGTAATGGTAATTTACTAGTCCATTCATAATACATTGATATTCAAGTAAGATATTGTATTAGGAGCATTTAAAAGCAAGAAAATAATTCAGTTTATTTCAGTAATTTAGCTCAAATGATGATAAACACATTCCTTTTCTATGTCCTTTATTAAGTGACCCATTGAGATATATAATGAAGCATCGTTTAGTGTAAAAATATATCAACTTATTATTTTTCTAGAAAAACGGTAATTTACCGTTGCCAGTATAACGGTTGTCGGTTTATCGGTATACCAGTCATTGGTATACCATTCAATCGGTAATGGTAATTGTAAACTATTTAAGTTTATCAATACAAATGGTACGGTTTCAGTATTTACAAAATGGTAACGGTAACCATTACCATAACAACCCAAAAGAGGATGGATCTGTCCATCTATGACTTTGCTTGCCAAATCAAGGTGGATGTGATCTGGCAATCCACAACCTTGATAAACTCCTCGTTCCCAGAGTGCAAACGAGATCCTGATACTTAAATAGATGCGACTAACCATCTGTTGACCAAATCCAGGTTTTCGAAATGCGAACTAGAGTATAAACGTTAAAAGGGTATGACTGACCACCCATCAACTAACTCTGGTCCTAAGAGTGCGGACTGGAGTATATACACCGAATGGGTGTGACTGACTAGCATCACCTAACTCTGGTCCCAAAAGCGTGGACTGGAGTATAAACATTAAACGGGTACAACAGACCACCCTTAAAACAAATTATGTTCTCGGAGTGCGGATGTAATCCTAAAGGTTAAATGGGTGTGGCTGACTACCCATCAATTAACTCTGGCCCCGAGAGCGCAGACCAGAGTATTAGCGTCAAACAGGTGTGACCGACCACCCGTAAATTATCTTATGTCTCCAGAGTGCGGATATGATTCAAGCATTATGAAGGCATGACCGACCACCGGCGTACAAGTTCAATCCTCAGAGTGCAGATGCAAATGCTAGCAGATGAGCGAGAGTAGTCCGACCACTCATTGTCACGCCACGAATTTGAGCATTCAAAAATCGACACCCGTACTTCACTTGTAGCCGAATGCCGTAGATTAAACCGTTGAAATCTGATTCGTGCCGGAGCTTATAACACATTAAGTACGACAACGTAGCGGAAGAAAATGAATAATATCATTGATATACATTATTCGATATAACAATCTGATACAAATGATATCAATATCGGAGATACAATATACAGTGGAACGAAATAATAGTGGAAAGATAACACCAAAAGACAGAAGTGTCTCCAAAATAATCCAACTCCATACTACAACTGCAACTCCATCTCCAAACCAAAGATTGCTCGAACCCCCGATCACGATGTAGTAAGCAAGGTCAGTCATCGATACGATCGCTAAGATCCAAAGACTCCAACACAATTCCAAATAGAAAGCTGAAGCCTACCGAATCTATATCTACTAGCTTTCTATCTTAAAAATCTAACTCTAAACTGCCCGTGTGGAAAATTGTGGGCACCCAGAGTTTACAAAGGGAATAATAAACTCCAGATCAGTCATGGGACTAGTACGAGCAAACGAAAACAGTTTTATCTTTAAAACAAACAACAAAATATTTTAAAGTTGAAATCCGCAATGCTTTTTGGAAAATGACACTACCATACGGCCTCCCAGCACACACACAATGCAATCGCACACTTAGGGGGAGATTTCTCCTTATGATAGTCAAACATGCTTGATACACAAAAACCTTTTTGATATTATTATTAGTGCATAGCGGAAAACATTCTGAAAGTATAATATGAATCTTAGCCAACATAGGTGCCACTATATTATGCCTGCTATAGCTACTACCTGAGGTGGCAGGTTATACAACTGCAATCGTATAGGGCTCGTGTTGAATCATTGGATTTCCAACAATGGTCAGGCTAAGAAACTTCCTTACTGAATGGAACGCCCCTGGAGGGACGCCCCCAAGAACCTAACCGGATCTCTTCCAACAGAAGGCCAGGTTACATATGTAACTAGGTAACTGCTGACACGAATAAGCCATCCTCCGGTCGTTACCAACCTTTATCCGAGGTATCTCTACACCATCAACCACAAAGCAATAAGTTTGCAGCAACCGCATAGGTTAAATATCTGGGCTCCATACCATGATACCACCTTTTATCCAGAAGGTACCGACATACCCTCAGGTGGCGCTACCCCTGAATAACCTTGCTGCAACGATTCCTATTTCGGCCATTACCGGGTTATGAGGCTCGACGAAGTCTCATCCACAAAGCTACACTTTTTACAAAGCCATGCTTTGATCAAAAAATGATTAGCAGCACTTCGTATGCCACATTACCAAATTGGGAATGTATCACTAGTAACCATCAATTACATAACCTCTGAGCTCGTATGTCTCAGAGAAGGGTGTTAAACTAAGAGAATAAATTCTCCGCCATCAACAGAAATGTATTTGATAGAAACCAGCTTTACATCTCAAAGTGTAACGTCAGACACACATCCATACAGGTCCGTTCCGGGATCGAATGGAACCGAAGGCACTTCAAAAAAGCCCTTGCAAATCCGGATAATCCCTAATCACGTCTGGACTCCCCATCACAAAGGATAATATAAATCTCTATATCGAGAATCAGCCGGTGCAGAGACATTCAACAAGTTATCCTTTCGCTTTCGAAAATACCCGGTCTTCACCACCATCTTCAAATGCTATCCACATCGTCGTATCACAATTTGGAATGGGTTTTATGACACAAGGTCCATTCCTGGATAACCCGAATAATGAGCGCTTAATTTGAAAATATATGGATATTAGGATATCAGTTAAGTCACAATTTAAGCCCAAAAAACTTTCTTCAAATGGTTTAAACAAATTACCATTCCAAATCTTTAAACAAAAAGATCCACTTCACAAAGTTCACCAATCTTTCACAAAGATTCATTCATAGCCTTTCAAAACAATTTTCGTTTCAAATTGGTTTAAGTCATCCAACCAAAGAATCAATTGATAGCTTTCAAAACCATTTTCAAAGATTCATTCATAACTTTCAAACAATTCCCATTTCAAATCTTTTATATATTAAAGATACACCATTTAAAATCCTCTTCAATTTGAAAACAAGGTTCAACTGTCTTTCACAAAGATTCATTCATAGCTTTCAAAACAATCCATTCCAAATCTTGAAATCTTTTTAACACAAACCGGAAGTTCTTTCATTGTGTGAAAGCCATTATTATTCGAAAACAAAGAGTTTTCGTCTTTGGGAAAATCTGATTATATTTTCACAAGTTATAGCCCTTCAAATCTAAAACTTGGGTTAAATTCAAATTTCCAAAATAATATTTAAAATGGTTTAAAACTCATATAAACACATTTTTAACTTTTGTAACCTTTTATACCATAATTTCCAAACATGGAATTCAATTTCAAAACTTGAATTAAAATTTGGATCAAACTATTTAAATTCAAAACTTTATCAAGTTATTCAAAATAACTTTTATCTTTAAACTCCTTTTCAAAAGCTTTTCGCATTTAATCCAATTCCATTTACATAACCATTTGGATTCAAAATTCAACTTTAAAACCATTTCAAAAATCTGTGACATAACCAATTTCCTCGTGCAATCCATATTTGTGTGTGTATAGTGTAGTCCAAGGGTTTTACACACTAGTGCAACATTATCAATCATCACAGATTCAAGCACATCAATATCGATAAGCGGTATAACCCTTTAACGCTTATCTTCATTCACAGATTCACAGATAAATAATATAAATGCATTATAGATAAATAGGTCACAGATCATAGCTCAAACATACAATTCAAATCGCAGAATAGTACACATCAGGGAAACCAAACATTCAACATCCAAAAGAATCCAAACATCCACAAGTAAGGTCAATTGATCATCTGATTATTTCAAATCAGATAAATTACTTATGAATAAACTACTAATCCTGATTAATTAAAATTAATTAATTACAAACCTTAATCATTAATTAATTAACCTTTAATAAATTAATTAACCTTTAATTGATTAATTAATCAACTCTAATAAATTAATCAACCTTTAATCATTAAATAATTAACCCCTAATTATTGAATTATTCTTTGATTAATTATTCTTATTTAATTACATTAATTAATTAATCCTTAATTAATTACCATTTAATTAGTTATCCTTAATTTATAAGTGATTATCATTAATCACTTATATTAGTAATTACTAATTAATTAAATTAATAAATTAACTTTAAGTTAATTACAAAATTAATTAACCCTCAATTAATTACCTTAAGTAATTATCTTTCAATCATAAGTTAATTAACCATTAATCATTAATTAATTCACCTTTAATTAATCTAATTAATCGTATAAATTAATTATCCTTTAATTAATTAACCTTTAATTACTTTTGTTAAGAAATCATTCTTAATTACCTCCATTAATTTACCTTAAGTTAATCACTTTTAGTACTTTATCTTATTAATTACATCATCAAATTTAATTTAAAACACTTAGGTTTAAATGATCATTACAATATAATTATTTAGACCCAAAACAGTTTTAAACATATTTTTGACTTAAAAATCAAACCTTTGGAAACTTAATTTAAAACTTGTTTATAATTTTAAATAACTTATTTATCTTAATATTCTTTAAGACTTGATTAAAAACTTGCTTTACCTTTAAAACTTCAACGTTTTTGTTTTGTTTTTGAAAACTTGTTTTTTAATAAAGGGAGACCCAAGCAAATTTATCAAAACTCTCGAGCTAATACCCGAGCTCCCGCCCTATCTTTTCACTTCGAGGCAAACAACGAAATACCACGAGCTAGACCAAAGTTCTACCCGAACCCATACTTCACCAGATACAGGTGATCCCCTTATGCACGTGTACGCCTCAGCCGACCACCTCTGATCATTGCTCCAGCCATCAACGAGTCACCTGAGTTCCCCCGAGTCGTTCCGACCATACAGCTTCATCAATCTTGTCTGAAATCAAAATCAAGCTGTTCAACACCACCTGGCACCCAACACCCATCAGAAACAACCCTCGCCATGATGCCTCCGACCACCGGCCATTCCGCTTTCGCGTCCCAAGCCTCGCCATTTACCCACGACTCGATTCCACCCGGTCTACTCCCACTCGATGCAATGACGATGTCGCAACGATCTTGTTTTCCCCATCGACCAAGATAATCCTTTAAACCCTAATCCACCTTATCCTGGCCGCTCCGACGATTTTACGTCCATGTAGCCATTTTTCCCTTAACTATCAATGCTCGAACTACCCTCCGATCAAATCCCGATGAACCCTGTTGGCGTCGATCATCAGATTTTGGTGAAAACATGATTTCCGTTCAATTATAAATTTCACAACCAGTACTAATCTAAAATTTTTGATTTCGTTATTAAAATTCAGCTTTTTCAAATGTGATTCCAATCATATAACCCAATTATGAAATCTAGATAATCGAATTTCTGATTCGAATTTATCATCCCTGCAAAATCCTTTTTTCAAAATATTTACTAAATTTATTCACTTGAATTTACTTTTAAAAATGAATTTACATTCATTCAGTTACTTTTCTTTCACCGATCGTAGCATGAATTTGATTAGATGGATAGTTATGATTTTTGTTTTAATTGTTCTTGGGTCTGAAATTCAAACAGAGGCTTCATTTCCTGGTTTCCAGACATTTTCATTCATACAATATATTTATCAACATATATCCAATACATGCAAACCAGAAATAATATTTGGGTTTAAAAATTTGTTCACTTGGATATTTGAACAGTGGACTTGATTTTTGAAATCTAGAAATAGATATTGATCTGTAGTTGATATTGAGTTGATCTAGAAATGTTGATTGGTGATCTTTGTTTGAAACTGGTTTGAACTTGCATTTGATTTTATAGGTTTAAGATGTTTTCAGGATTTCTTCTTGAAAACAGATTTTGTTTTTTAGATGATTCCCAGGTTTCTAATTTTTTTTTCTGTTTTGATTTCTTTGTTCCGATTGATTTTCGTATTTGTTTTCAGTTTGAGATTTTTGAACTGAGAATAACTTGGTTTACAAATTTTCTTTCTTACATATGTGTTTATGAAATTAAATTTTGCAAAAGAAAATTTCATTTTTTGCCACTTGGTAACACTAATTAACACTTATAATATGAATGCATCCCCTTATTTTACAAATGTCACAAACAAAGATTTTTGTGTTTTAAACCCTTGCTTCATTTTTATTTATAAATATATGTTACCCCTTTATTTTATTTTATTTATAGATTTTGTTTTAAATTCTTTATTAATTTATGAATTAATTTATCTCATGTGTACTTTAATTCTTATACTGATATTTCAAAAGATATATTCATATCAAAGTTTATACTTTTGCTTTTATAACTATTTATATGACCTTAAGAAAATGATTTTAAAACTGATTATACCCTAATAAGTAATCACATATATAACATAGATATAGATATATAAGATTTATCTTAAAACACCCTTTTGAAAATTATTACATTAATCTCAAATTATAACTTATATATATATATATATATATATATATATATATATTAGAAAACAAACTTTTGTTAATTTTAAATATAGAGATTTTAAACCCAATACGTTTATAAAGATATCTAATTTTGAATTACAAAGCCAAATTCTATTTGCAATCTAATTATTTCTAAATTTCAAATTAATTCTCAATTAATTCACAAATAAATCCAAATCCAATATATTATTCAAAATATTTGTTTCTGAATTTCCAATTAGAAATTTATTTAAAATCATATCTATATACATTTATAATAATAAACAAACAAATATCTATTTAAATTTGGAAAATACTAAATTAATTCACAATTTAATTTCAAAAATTAAATTAATTATCAAATTAATACTAGCTCAAAAACGGGATCGTTACACTCAAACTCATTTCACTTTAACTTTGAAAACGACTTCCAAGTGACTACTTCAATTCTTCCCGGAACTTGGAACATAACTCAAGTATCAGCCATTGACCGAGATAGTGCAACAATAAATTCGACTCGACGTTTGATTATGACCTGAAACCATGACTTCATGACATAGCAACCGAACTTAGGTTCGACCCAGAAATTAAAGCCTCATAAGTACGATGAATGGAAATGCGAGTGATGAAATACTTAAACAAATAAACACAGAGTTATGCCGAAAAATGAAAAGAAGTTTTATTTCCACTATACATTGAAAAAGATGAGTGCAAAAGTCTTATTCGAAGAATTCCTCGAAGTTGGGGCCAAACCCGCATCTATACATGACCTACAAAAAGCAAAAGAATATCATATTCTAGCTATCTACAAAAAGGAAAAGCAAAAGTGCAAGTCTATGCCTTTGATTTTTTTTATCCTTCCTGCTCTTCTTTGGCATAGACCTGCTTGTACTGCCACCCCCGTCCTCTCTTCGAGCCTTTCCCTCCCGGCCTGCTTTAGTCGGTTTGACTCCAGTCGGGGGAACTGAAGCAGTTCCATCCTCGGAACTCACGAGGACTGGAATATCCCCAGTATGCGAAACTGGAGGAACCGGGGCATTCTCAATGTTTGAAGAAGTGGGTGCACTGGAATCGATGATTGTGCCACTGAGCGAAACGATAAGCATAGGGACCGAACCAGGACCTGCCATGCCTCCACTAACCCTTCAAGCCAACTCGGCTTGTTCTATCTGGGTTTTAATCTCTTCCATTATTTGCTCAACCCGGTCCATGCGAACACTCATCGAAATGTTACTAGTAGGGCCCGAGGAGCCCGTAATGATCACGTCTTCATCTACGACGAAAGGCATTTCAATGTTAGGGTCGCTATGATGACTAAGGAGTGCTTCCAACATTTGTTTGTCGAGCACGCAGCTGCTTTCTTGCAACACCCCAGCTGATGTAGCGGCCGTTGTAGTTGTGGCCTCCATCATTATGGCCTCCTGCTCACGATGCATTTCTGGAGTTGTAGGAGGATCGAGTGATGCAGGATCTAGAGTGGAATAAAGATAGGAGAAAATATTAGTAACGTATTTTTATAGTGCTCCTACATTTGGATGAATGGAAGAATCGTCCAAAATACATTCCTCGGGTTGACTCCCATGTTGAGAGGATGTGCCTTCCAAGCCGCATTCAGGTATCAAAGAACGGTGCGGCTTATCAGGGTCGTATCCCGGTAAAGTTGGAGGATTAGTAGAAGAGGTGCTCAGATTGAGAAACTAGGAGCGCCTCAGAACCTACTTCATTGTGCTCGACTCTGGATCCTTCTCCGGTTCTGGAAACTTAGTAGCCAGCTTTTCTTTTTCTAGGGCGACGATGGTGTCGTGGATGACTCTGGATCCTTCTCCAGTTCTCCAATATTTGAGCTTCCAGTTCAAACTCATCAACAGTTGTGGTATTTCCGATCACCTTTTCATCGTCCACCAAGCGACTCCAGGCCTTGTATAATTGGAAGGGGTTATCTTTGTCGAGCCAGTTTAAATTGTGATTTCTCAAGACGTTGGCATTATACAAGACCGGGAGATTTTCAAATTCATTCTCCATACTGACCTCTACTGCTTTGATTTCAATCTCAACCCTGGCATCGACTTTCTGGGCCTTTAAATTCACCGCATCCCTCTCACCCTTAAGTGCCACCATCTGTTCACACACCTCTTGGGCGGATTTGTTGGCCTCGTCTTTTTCCTTGATAGTCGTGGCTAATTTCTCCTTTAACTCCTCGACCTCCTTCTGTGCCTCATCGTTTTCCCGAATGACAACAGTGTTATAGTGGCCCATCTTCTATACCAGGTCCATGTGAGTTTTTCGCATGTTTTCCATTGGCTGCCTGGCCTCTTCGGCTCTCTAGTCGGCTTCTATCTTCGACTTCCTTGAAAATTCAACTTCGTTATTAAGCACTCCTATTAATCTATCTTTCTGAGCAAGGTCGACCTCCATTTTCTCAATTATTTTGGTCCGCTCGAAAGCTACAACCGAAGCCTTTTCTGTAGTTTTAGCCCACTCCCGATAATGGCTGCAAACGTCATGCACGCAGTCCTGTACCAGTTTTTCTGTATCATTGGGAATTATGTTCAAGTTCGAAGGGAAGTGGAAGCCAACAAAGTAGATAATTGAAAAATCTTTCTTTAACTTAGCAATTTGGATGGGTCCCTCCCCTGTAGGCTCAATAGTAGCTGGCTCTGTAATGGTCGGAGTTTCCATTACCGTTCTATGTGTTGATCGTTGGATTTTTAAGTATGAGGAGGTGCTAGTAGGTGTGAAGTTTCAGAAGATTTCCTGCTAGAACCGGATGGTTTTGCGGAACCTTTTGGTGGTGGCGATCGCGGTCGGGAGTGGAGCCTACCTTGATAGCTTTCTTTCTCCCTTTCATAACGCTCACGCTCTTGGCTAGAGCGGTGGCCGCGATCATAGTCTCGTTTTCTTTCACGCTTATGAGATTCAGAATAAGTGATCGTGTCTATAAAATGAAAAGAGAAGTAGAACTAGCCATCTCCAGAAATTAGAAAACAAGTGATTAGATATTGTGTAGTGCTGTGAAATGTGTGTATGCATGTGAAAACCACCCAACCAATCGATTTTGGTAGCCTTGCTCGTAAGAGTTGGCTCCCTTATGTCTAGAAGTTAAGCCTATGCCAGTTCATGGTGGAGAAGGGATCCCTCTAATCCAAGATCTTAGAATGAAGCTATGTCATCTGGAATAGGGACATCAGATAATCCTCTCAAAGAACTTTCCATTTGCGAAAAGGAAGCCTCTGAACTTATAATAGTTGCAGCGGGCAGAAATACTATGACGGTCTTATGCCACTTGGATTTGTGGGTGAGTGACTTGCCTTTTGTTTGATTCTGTTGATTGAAGACCTCGTGAAGGCGCAACTTTGGGCTCATCCCTAGTTGGCATATTTTCGTCATTGCCTCACACGATGATTATGACTCCAGGAGCTCTCCTTCCTCCTTGCCTTACAGGAGCCACTTTGGGAGCTCTTGTTAATCTAATGCTTTGGCCTCTTTCTATGAGCCCCATGGTGATCAAATTATCATCGCAAAGGACTTCATCGATCTCTCTAAGTTCAGCAAGCACAAATTGAAGAGTTCTCACTATCTCTTTGAATTGCACTCCTTCGGCTATGGAATCGAAGCTGTAAAAGAAACATAGTGTTAAAATCAACATCAACTTATAGTATCCAGTTAATTGACGAAGAAATTGGAATACTTACGTCTAACTAGCTATCGTCTAGCTAATCCTGGTGGGATTCGAACAAAGAACCATTTGGTCTTGAAATAGATTAACTTACTCCAAACCCCTGCCACTACTTAGCAGTTTCTGACTGGTTTTGAAAAGGTAAACGGAGGGTTATCCCCATGACTCTTGACATTGAATAGATATCTGATTTCCTCAATGGTTAGGGGATGGAAAAGATGCTCCATGAAGGTAATATACAAGTTGTTAAGTAGAGCATATCCATTTGGATGTAATTGAGAAGGCGCAGTTCTCAAAAAGAACAACACTTCCCTATTGGTTAAACGAGGGCAACTTTCCGGCTATGCACATGAACCTACTGCAAGCAGTATACCCTTTTGGGGGACTGTAGGCTCTATCTTCTGGCCCTGGTAGCAAAACATGTTCTTGAGATAAACCATATCTGAGGCAGATTCTGCCTAGCATATCTTCATAGATTTTAGAATGTACGGAATCCTTTGGATTCATAACTAATACTGCACCCGGCAGTTCATCCGGAGCAGAGCTTGCTACATTATGGTATTTCTATAATGGGAAGTGGAGAATTCTGAACTTCTTCATGCCCTAAGCTTCCGAGATCCACAGCTATTGAACTCAACAAAAATCATCATTAGATCGCAATAAACCCGTGTCCTCCCCGGTGTGAAGTGAATGATCGCGTTGTGTAGTGCAATGCTACACAATACTTTAAGTTTCTACAAGTTCGAAAGGTGGTAAAACGATAAGACTTCAAGACTCAACTGGAGTGACCGTCATAGATAACCGTCCCAACCATGCCATCCTGACTTCGAAGAAAGATCCATGTTGAAGTTCGTTATGTTTGTCAAATCGCGGTTCCATCAACGAGCTTCGAAGGATAGTCAAATATGCAGTTTAATGGTCAAGTCAAGTTGTGCAAGGCTGAAGCTTGTTGGAGTCAAATGTTCGGGTATGCAAAAGGCCACTAGTTCATATCCATTAAAATTCAACTTGGATCGTTCCTCCAAAGCCCTCCTTTGTATCGATCCTAGAGTTGAGGTTTCGCATCGATCGATTCACAGGTTGCTGCATTTCGCATCGATCCCAAAGACCTAGCTTCGTATCGATCACCCCAAGCATTGAGGTTGTTCGTATCAATCCAAAGACCCTGACTTTGGATCGATCACCGTGCCTCCTCCATCGGTACAAATCAGCTCACCTTGGATCGACCAGCCAACCACTTCATCTACAGACCACTTTGCAGTGTCTCAGATCGATCCATGCCTAGTATCGATACGGGCGACTTCGTCATCTCAATCAATCACTCCTCTTCTTCCCTAAGCTTCTAGAACGCCATTAAAATGGTTCCCAGACCTCACTGCAACCATATTATGGCATCGACGATGCCAAAATTGGCCACAACCTTAGATGAAGCGGCATCAAGACTTAAGTCTCGTTATTTTGATATGGATCTAGTCAGTTGATTTCCTTTAGGGATTAAAAACTAATTGTTTCGGAACGAAGGCTTTGTGGTTTTATTCTATTTCTAATCGATACGAAGCGGGAGTGAAAGCAAAAGGTAAGTGGAAAATTTGTCTAAGTCCAGAATCCTTTTATATGCTTTTGCAACCAAGAGAAAAATGATTTGTGTCCCAGTGGTAAAAACTGATAGAAGCAACCAAAGTGGTACCAATAGGAGGGACGATGGATAAACGTACCTGGAATGTTCATGTCCATCAATATGAAGACATAGCTTCGTATCCCTCAGCACAAACCAGTCAAATTGGTTCGTATCCATTGGCATTTCGTATCCATCAACGAGCAACCATCTATTTCGTATCCATCGATGTGAAGCCAATTGATACTAAAGTCACAACAAGATCATATTTGGACCGCTCCACTCCATCGATACGAAACACAATTTTCATATCCAAAAATTCAAGAACACACCTGTTATATCGGCCGATACGCAAAATGTTGTACTTGATCTATTTCATATCGAGAGCCATCGATATGAAATCCACATCCAGACATCTCAGATCAATCCAGTAGATGATTGATACGAAGGAGTGGATTAAAACAACCATCGATCGTTGTTACGACTCGAATTTTACATTGATCCTGCAGAGGATCGACACGAAACTCGATCCAAACAAGAACAAAAAAAACTTGGCAACGACGGTGAGCGTGCAGACGTAAACAGGAGTCAGGTTAACATACATGCATATATGCCAAACTTACATTCGGTTTTTAAAGTTAATAGGAATTGATTGCTTAATGATGACAATTGAAATAGTGAACAACAAATTGCTAGTACTCAACCTTCAGTTACAACAAAACATTGCATGATCATTGGCAGTCAACAATTTAACATTTATATTACTGGAAATCAATTAAAGGTTACATCTCTTGACAAAAAGACAACAACTATTCAACAAATCAGATAGAACTTTTCCAAAATAAAGAATACAATTTTCAAAACACGTTATGTTCACATAGGACATACTTCGGGAGGCAAATGTATCCCACCTTTTGGCAAGGCTGTGACACCAAGGACTTGACTAAAAACTAAAAACAATCTGTCACGAAGATCGGTTATGCATAGGTTCACAATGGATACAAGAAAATTTGGTCTGAGTCCGTATTGAGATGCAATTAATAGGCTATAACAAACAAATTTATGAAAGCCAATATTCCAAATTTCAGGTCAATCGGAGTTCGTATGCTCAAGTAATGGATCGATCAAGTTCCATTTAAAACATGTTGGTCCCGTATCCATCCCCTTCGTATCCATCAAACAGTAGCCTCTCTTGAATCGACCCGAGTCCATTACTGAACAGTCACCCACTTCGTATTGATCGCACCTTTGTATGTTTCATATTGATCAGCCTAATGATCGATACGAACCAGTAGCCGAATGGTCGATACGAAACCAACGGTCAGCAATCGATACGAAGAGAACCTCCAAGCATCGATACGAAAGGAACCACATCCGGACCGACACAAAAAAGGCATAGTCAACCAAAAGAAATGGTCTGCATGCATGATAAGTGGATCTCCCCTGAATTCTCGCTCCACGTCATTGATGCACAACTGATTGATATGAAGGAATATCGATCGAATAAGCATCGATACGCATGGATCGATATGCATCCATTAGACAACATGCAAATCCAATCTTGGATCGATCATAACTCAAAATATACAAGTCTAAATGCTATGAAATTTTCAAAGAAGCTTGCTTACCACCTCAAGAACGCCTCTGATCGATCACAGCCCAAATGGATATAATCTTGATCAATACGAAGATGATGGGGTTCGATCCCAATCAATCCCAAATGACCTTGATCGAGCTGGTGGGCCCACCCACGTGTGAGAAGGAATATTCCGAATTCAGGGGCAGATATTTTAGATCTACACCTATAAATAGCACCCCTACGCCTATAAAGAAAAGACCTTGTGACTCTGCTACGCCGTTACTCTACCACATCTCCATTGTAGCTTGAGTGTTAGAGTGTTGTACTATTGTAATCAATTGGCAATCATCAACAAACAAAAACATTCAAAGTAGACGTTGGCTACAGCGCCGATCCACTATAATTACTTGTCTTTTTCTATTTTTGCATTCTTTTATTGGTGTGATTGTTAGTTAGCCTCTTTTTCCATTTAATTTCTTCATTTAATCCCTTTAATCACATTCGAAGAGTAGTATGTCCAATTTTGGTACAAACAGTTTGATAAAATAAATATGAAGTATTGATAGATAAACAATTATAAGAAGAGTAAATAAAGGATAAGCAACTACTGTGACGAGCTCGCCCCTCCACGCACTGAATCGGCCCAAATAACCTACTGCTATATCCTCTTATGGTGGAGAAAGAAAGGAAAAAGGGTGGGTTGGACAAAAGTCTGGTGAATGAGTACGTGTTCAATATATGGTGTGCACTTGACTTAATTTACTCCAAGTGAACTGGGGTATCCTACAATTGTCCATGTATTCCTAGGGTTCACTACTTCAGGTTTTTATCCAACAAATATCTACACTATAACTTGTGCAGACCACTACAAGGATCAAACTATGGATCGAACCTCAATAAATAACAGTCGATCACTACTCCTAGAGCTGCTCAATATGGAAATACCACATCTTAAGCTGCTTGATATGGAAACACCACCACCAAATCTAGTCAATATAGAAACACTACTTCTAGAGCTACTCAATATAGGAACATCGCAACTAAAGCTACTCGATATGAAAACACCACTACTACAGCTACTCAATATAGAAAGACTACTACTATAGATACTCTATAGGAATACCGCTACTAGAGCTATATTGAAACACTACTACTAGTGCTACATGGAAATAAGTTTCCCATAACAACGATTACACATAACTCAACTACGCTTCGAAGGGGAGCCTGCAATGTTGACTCGTTGCTTCTCTCATCATCTGCATCCGTGTCCACCACTATATTATAGTACACGCTCTATTACATGTGTCGGGATCCATCAATAATACAGTATCACACCGCGTCAAAATCGTTAATATCAAGGAGTCATATGGTTCCAGACCCACAGACATCATCGGGCATCAACCTATATTGTGCATCCACCGTAGAACCTCTTACGAGTGTCATTTGCGACAGAATCGCCCCCATTGGGTAAAGTACATTTACTTAACCCAATAACGTCCAAGCATCATCTCATATGGGACTAGCTTCCCTACTATCCCTAACATCCACACATATGTATACAATATACTTCTACATATAATTAATAGTTTATATTTTAACCTAGGCCTCAGGTTGAGGTCCAGATTACGCATTTCAATCTTTTACTGATCGACTGCTTTGGGTGAATGGTTGATTGGGCATAGTGTAAATTTTAGGCTTTTATGATTCTAATGATTCAGTTTTATTTATTAGTTAATTCTAACGGTTTGACTTATATAGTGAACCCTAAGCATCCGTCTACACTAACTAGTCTTTACAAATTTTACATTTCAATTTTATATATTTATGCCATATTAATTATACTTTTTTAAATTCAGGGTTAACCAATTTTTAGGGTTTCAATTCAATAATAGAGGGGTCTAACTTGGGTAAATCAAATATTAAGATTAGTCAATTAACACCAATTTCAATCTGTAATTCAAATCCTAGGTTTAACAATGAAGATTTACAGTTTAACTACTAATATCCTAGATCATATAGAATACGTTAAAATTAACTATAAATAATCAGCTTATTAAACTTGTTTCCTCCCACCTTGGATTCAAGCTCTAACTTTAAACTCCATCAGAGAATAGTCACCCACTAGCTTGCCCCCTCCTTGATAAGATTTATTGGTGTTCTCTTACACTTTTAATTTACTTTTAAAAGAAATTTTATAAGTTGGGAGAAGAAATTTTGGCAGAGTTTTTTTATGTAGTAAGTTTTCTAATGAAGTTAAGGTTAACTTGGGTGTCAACTTATAGAAGTTAGAGATTGATTCAAAGCGTTGGATTTACCCTAAGAAATCCTTGCTTTCATCACAAATGCACAATAGAAACTTGGCATTGAAGAAAAATATTTCATTCAATTTAAGTCATCCAATTCCACTCCAGATCGCTCTATTTAACATGTCAACTAATTGATTGCTACTGGTGGATTGTTGGACTGGAGGGGTCGACCACTTGAGGAGTTTAATTAATGAAACTTTTACATTTTTATCGTTCCCAAATTTTCAAACATTCGTAAGTTATTAATTCTAACTCCGATTTCAAAGTTTTATATAAGAAAATTGTTTATAAAATCGCTACAAATGCAATGGTGCAAGTTTCATAGACAAATTCAGATTCTTGTGAATTTAATTTTCTTACTAAATTTTCCATCAAAATTTGAGGTTTTACATGTTTGATCTACCTCCTCCCTTCAAGAAGTATTATGTGATCGGTATCTTTGGGTAATAAATCTTTTATACATATATGTATATAGGTGTGAATGTGTGTGTATATATAGAATTATACTTTAAGGGAAGTTAGGTATATTGACACGTATATAGGATTTAAAGGATTAACCGTAAATAATAGGCACAACACTTAATGGAAATCAATTGGCATAAATTAGTGCTATGATTGAAGAATGTAAATTTACCAATCACCAGAAGTTGTCCAGCCCCCTTCTCATTACAATCCATACGATAGATTTAGAGGGACATGCTACTACTATAAAACATGAACTGCAGATGGTGGAGTCTTTTTTTAATGTTCGGCACTGACAAGGCAACAAGATATTCAAGGAATAATATTGATTCCAAGTAGTAGCCTTAGTCGCTATATATGTTTAATTATATTTTTCTATCCCGTAGTGAGTTATATTGATCGCCCTCTGATATGCTTATGTTTATTGCAGGTTGCCAAAACCAATGATCCGTGCCCTAATGGATTTGAGTTTTGATTTAGTTGAAATTCAAGCCAATTAAGGTTACCAAAGCTTAGGTTAGTCGATAATAGGAATTAGGATATGCCGAGAGAATGTATTTGTATCTTTATCTACAATTATTACATATATTATTTGCTAAACTTATAAATTCTGACTATTGAAGTAATTGCAGCCTATTCTGAAAGGATGAATGAGGCAACAATGAGGTGGGCAAATAAAAAGATATAAATTATACACCTATCCCGATTACCCCATAAAGCATTGGTTTTACCATAAGGCGTTGACCAAGAAGAGCGTTACCAAGACGTATAGAAGGACCTTTGGAAACTAAATGGTACTTAACTCCTTTGTTAGGCCTAGACACTTCATGGTTATGGATTTCACTGAATTGCCGCTTGTAATTTGACAAAATGATTTTTGACATTTTTTTGAAACATTTTGAATGGGATTTTCAAAGGATTTCTTAGGAAGTTGTTATTTTGAAAAAGAAATGAAATTTGAATTTCGTAGTTTAAAATTGATCGAGTCAAAAGTTTTCAATTTAAAGATTTTTGGTAAAAAGGTTTTTATTTTTGAAATGAATGAAAAAGAAGGCGTATGTTTGGCTCGATGATTTTTCCTATGATGTAAAATTACAAGTTCCCTTTTAAAAAATTCTTTCTAAGGGTTTGATAATGAAAATGGTACTTGATTGAATTGGGGTAAAGAGAAAAAGGGAAAGAACGCTTAGTAATGAAGGTATGAGGAACATTCGCATATAAGGAAATACGAAGAATAACAGCAGAAATATATATATATATATATATATATATATTCATGTTAATGAAGAAAAACCTAGTGACTAATGCATTATGGTGGGTCAATGGGAAAAACAATAAAAGAGGAAAAACACTATGAAGTAGAAGCAAATTAGGTAGGAATTTTTTTAGTAATAACAATATTAGGAAATATGAATAGAAAAGCATTAGGAAATCATATAAAATTAGGTTTAGTAATCTAGTTAGAAATAGTACAAGAGAAAAATAATAGGAATGGGATAGGAAGAATGGATAAATTCCATAGATACATGTAGTGATTGCGTAGATGTTATAGATGGGCGCTTAGATAGATGTTACAATTGCGCGTATCTTTTAGAAGTCCCCTTTATGTGCTATTAGAATCCCAACTAAGGGTAAAAGTGGAAATAACAAGAGCAGTACAAAAAATAATTGAATGGAAGTTATCCCTATCTACTCTAGTTTTCATTGTTTAAAGATATTTTGAAAAAAAGGTTTGGTATAGCAATTGAGTTTTCGAATGTTTTAAGTTGAAAATCCTACTTTTGATGAAGTAAATCTTTGTTATAAAAAGTCTTTGAAAAATGGAATTTTTCATTGTTACTTTTGTAAATTAAGCAACTTTTGAATTTTATAAAAAGGTTTCTAAGTTTATATTTTGGAAAATAAATGTTTTGGATTAGGCATTTCATGATTGTGCGTTCTGGTTTTGTAAAGAGCAGTGAAACCCAAACGAAATTTTGATATGGAGTGGATAGGAATGACTGCCTAGGTATGACAGATAATGTTTTGGACTATGAATAGAATAGCTAAGGATGCTTATAGTGTAGCAACAAGGAATCCCCATTGAATATAAGAAGTGTTGGAATGAACCTAGGAATATTTTATTAGAAATGTGTGGAAGCCATAATAAAAACCCTCAGAAGAATAGGGAATGGTATCAAAGTACAATTTTGCAAGTCCTAGGGTGTACTCGCATGAAAGACCAAAAATAACTAAAGTAAATACCATAGTTTAAAAATACTATCAAGAGATATTGATTGGAGAAGAGAGTAATAAGATGACAAACGCGCATAAACGATGTTGCTTGACTCTAGATTATAGAAGGTAAGATGGGTGGTAGGAAATTTATTCCACCAAACCAATTTTGGATGAGTGATTCTAAATATGCATATTTCGTACTTCTTACCCACTGTAGTGTGGAAATGCACAATTTATCCCATAATTGAGTGTAATAATTGAAGTATTGGATGGAAAGGTGGTAAGTTATGACACGTGGATTATAGTTGAATGGCATATTAGAAGTGTTAATCTTAATTGAATAAGAAATGATAGGACCACAACATCATTAAAATCAGTTAATGATGAAAAATAGCTTCCAACAATTGTTTTCTTTTATGTTATTTAGATTGTAATAGCTAGTTGTCTCACTTTGAATGTAGAAAAAACATACGATATGATATGAGATATGTTCCTATTTTGTAACTGTGTTGATTTTCTGGATAAGCTTTGACTGCTATATTTGTTGGGAAATAGTGTAATGAAAGAGACCTCATAAGGACACTTAACTAGTGATAAAATATAGTTAAAACTAGAAGTTTATAAAATAGGTTAGAAAATTAAATTAGCAACTACAATGCTTTAATCCTAAAAAATTCTGGAATTTTGGAGAAAATATATTTTAGCAAGTGAATGATAGATAAGGGTTGTTATAAAATCATGGGTCACCATCCCTATGCCTTAAAAGCAAAAATTTATAAATAAGCTTGTATATTTGTTGTTTTAGAGTAAAAGGAAAAGTTTTCCAAATCTAGGATTTACTGCATATCGCAAGGTCAATCATGTACATTAACTCATTGACTGAATCATGACTACATAAAGACGTGGCTTGATTATTTTTTTTAAGGATGGAGCAGCAAATCTTTTAAGAAGTTGGGTTCAAATGCTTTTGAAAAAGATTCAAGTGCTTTTGGAAAAAAAAATGGTGTTCAAATGCTTTTGTACATTCAGTTTTTCAAACTGTTTTGCAAGTTTGATTAAAAGGGAGAAAAAAGGTTTTTTTTTGGAAAATGAGAGAACTTTTAATTCTCAAAGGCCACATGTTTAGCATATGGAAGGTTGACGTGATAGTGAATATGGATTTTACTATCTGACAAGGGTGACGGTATACTAAACATAGATAATAATAGTAAGGGAAATGCTTGTTTTAGCTTTATAATTTCTATTTTCATACCTTGTTGATAGTGAAATGAAACTTGCATTTAGGATAATTACGTTTTGACATCCAAAAATAAACATCCTTATGCAAATCGTACTTGAAAAAGTTCGATAAAATTTGGGGGCAAAAGAGAAGGTTTCAAGGTACAACGGACTAGGTATCCAAAAGAAGGGTGGACATGTGAAATTTTCCATCTAAGTTCTTTTCCAGCATAAGAGTATAGATTTAGATATATGAATTCTAAAATTTTGAATGTTAGAAATTGTGTATTAGGTAATGAATGCTAGGAATTAGATATAAAATTGGTTGAACCATACTCCTTCACATAGGAGTGTGGGAATTGTTATGTGAAAAGAAAGATTTTTTATTTTTGGAAACTTGCATGCATATAAAAATGCTAGTATTTATTGGTTGTTTGCATTATATTTTCAAAATATTTTCAAAAGAATGCATGCATATAGGGGTGCCAATTTAGAATTTTTCAGCATGCATATCATATATGCTGTGATACACCATGCATTTGTACATATTTGGCTGCAAATGCTTGCACACTAATTGGTTGGATAGCTCGGAATGGTTACATGTTATATTAAAAGATTCAACCATTGAGAAATCTTGGGAATGAAATTCTTTTAAGAGAGAAAATGTAACACTCCGTAATAATTAATGATAATTAATAAATAACTATTAAAAATCAAAAACAAAATTTGAGCAAACATTGGAATTTGGCAACTAAACTTGCACCATTGCGTTCATAGTAATTTTTCATGCAACTTTCATATTTGGAGTTTTACGATCGGAGCTCAAACGAAGATGTAATTAGCGTTTGAAGTTTTTGAAATGAAAATAATTAAATACGAAAATAGAAAACAAATAATACTAAATGTGGACCCTATCGATCGACCCCCTCTATGGGTTGGTCGACCACTAGCGGCCGACCACCTATAGGGGAGTGGTCGACTGGTCCTTTGGCAGCAGCTAGGGTAAAACTTTGGCTGAACGGCCTGGATTCAATTATTTTAATCTAATGGATACGATTGATTCGAGCGCCTATAAATACATGCCTTACCCCTCACTTCTCTTCTCGTATTTTCTAATCAAAGCAGCAAAGCTCTGCCATTTTCTCTTCTCCACTATTTCTATTAATTATAAAATATATTATATATATATATATCAGAGAAGGGCGGAAAATAAAAGAGAAGAATAAAATCTTGACTGCGAAAAAAAGGTAAACTTCAATATTATAAATTTATATCCCCCTCAACCCCAAACCTCTTTTTTGACCTACAATTGTAATAGTTTGTATATACTTTGTTATACATATTCTTTTGGATTGAAAAGGAGAAAATGTCAAATCAAATGAATGAATTTAGATTTTGGAGATTTTGAAAGCTTGAAAGGCGAGTGTGAAATTATATAATTTATTATAACACTGAAATTTTATCATTGAATTTAATTTAATTATTCTTCCTATATAAGCCCTAATGAGTTGAAGGCTTAAAATGAATGTACATGAGTATTTCTTACATGTTATGGAAAATAGGTAATTGGAATATGAATGTTATTTACACCATAATCTGGAAATTTGGAAATTGTTCTTTAAATTTGTTAAAGTTGAAAGTTGATAAAGTTGTAAATTTTATTCCAAATTTATAATTGGTTGTAAAATGTTAGTATTAGTATAGATTTCCATAATATGACTTGGAATATGAATTCTATGTTTTTAATTTATTGGAAGTGGGGTACAATTTAACTGTATCTACTACCGTGTCATTTCCATAAATTATCCAGTTCCACGAATGTGTAAAAAGAGTGCCGTTTGAAATAATAAAGAATATGATAGGGTTAGGAGTATGCCTTAGGGACAATTATGTAATTTGTCACAAATATCGAACTTGATAACTAATCTTATTGAAAATAAAAGTTGTTTTCTTTCTATTATATACTTGATACAACATGTTATATTAATCAATGAATTAAAAGCATGTTTAATAGAAAATCCATAAATGGTATGTTTTGTAATAGTAGTTACAAAGTGTTGAAACCATGAGTAATTTGTAACAATGAAAATAAATATACCAATTTAAATGTTCCTTGTCAAGATGCATCGAGATTGGATATCGATGTATCTGTTGAGATTAGGGTACGTAATTCTTTCCAAATGTTAGGTAGTGGATTACTCATGACAGTTGGCGGCACCTATGGTTTACAAGCTGATAGTTATTGGATAACTATGAAACAAATCACTCAATGGTTTTCTTTTGGTTAATATAACTAAGATTAAACGGAAAATATATATCTGACTGATTTACACAGTTCTCTCGACTTGAGAATACTATTGATCTTCAATATAAAAGCTTGCTTTGATTATAGTCAAATCATGGCACATCGTCGATCGAGTGATTATAGGTAGGACGAGTGGAAGTATATGAAGCGAAACACTATTTAAGAGAGGATTTGTCTCCTTGGTTATATGGGGTTAGTATCGCAAGTCAACTCAAGTTAACTCAAAGTCAAAATCTCTCGTAAGAGTAGTTGAATTAATAATTATTGTTATTATTGAACCAAGGATTTTTTTTTGAACTACGGTGTTGAATATAAATGATATTGGAATTTTTACCGTTACTAAATTCCATAAGTCTAAAGTGATATAATTTTGATGAAGAGAATTAGTGTGAACAAAAGTCACAACAGGGTATTTCTTAACAAAATGAAATTGGATTTTACCAAAACCAAGTAAGCGATAAATTTGGCGAAAATGTCACATCATCTGCTAAGTGACATGTGCATACTTTATTGAGATAGGGAATACGAGAGGACCTCCTCCCCCCCTCCCCCCCGAGAACCGTATATGAGAATTTCATCTCGTACGGCTCAAACATTAATATTCGAATAGTTCAATGTTAACCGCCGATCAAATTTACCCCTGACAAATCATACAACAGAAACAATGAGTTCTCCTTTGACAAAATGATTTAATTAGTTTATAACTTTTATAAATTAATTAATATTTACGTAATATTAATTATAAATTTGAATGTGAGTTGGGAAATAAATATTACCAGATATGCTTATAATAGTTATGAATTTATCAATCAATATACGAAATTGATAAGCGATTGAATTAGATTTAATTGTGTAATATTTTTACATGGGATTAAATGGGTTTAATGCCCATTATAGTGGCTATAATTTTTGGCTATAAACATGAAATAGGCGGCTAGGGTTTTAGGGTTAATGGGGTTTGGTTTTGATGGATGAGATTGAAGGAAAGAGATATAGGATAAGATCCGCCTCTCCTTCTTTTCTGTCTACATATATAAGCTCTTTAAACCTACTTAGATCTCATTTTTCTCTCAACCTCCTTTATCATTTTTATTGGCAAAAAATTAATCCCTTCTCCAATAAAAATACTTTCAAACCAAATTCAAGATCCGATTACTATTTGATAGTTGAAGGTCATCAATTCAAGGATTAGCACCCTTTTGATTTGGAAAAGGCTTCAATGGGAGAACTCCTTTTTTAGGCTTTGGTAAAAAGGTATGTACTTTTCTATATAAATAATGATTTTGATGCAGTGTTTGATGAAAATTAAATTTGGTTATCATAATTTGTATGTCTAATCATTGTCTCGTTTTATTGAAATTATTTATGAATATTAGATTGTTTGATGATGATTGAATTGTTTGTTGAATGATATAATTAGGTTTTTTATTTTGATAAACTGAAATTTGTTTACGATTTGAATAATATTTTGTTGTAGTTCTATGTTTTAAACATTCAAATTAAAGTATAATCCTTTAGATTTGAAAGTTTGCATGTTTAGATTAACTAATTGTTTTTCGTTATTTTGTTAAATTAAAACTAAATCATTATATGTTGTTTGCACAAAAAATGGGCAAACACCTCCAAGTCGTATGATTTAGTTGATTATATGTTGTTCTTAATGGTTTGGGTGATTTATGCAAATATATAAAATAGATGGACTAAACTGCAAAAGACACACAGATTTATAGTGGTTCGGCTAGAATGTGCCTACGTCCACATTATATGTTATTCTCCCTTTCTGTTCAGATTACAAGTACAAAGCTTTGATTACAAGAATCTGAAAGTTGTTTGAAAGTTCTATCTGTGTTTGAGCTCTCAAACTTGTCTTCCATTGTTGTACCCCTACCCCTCTATTTGTAGAGTGAGGTTGAGGGCAGGGGTCTTGGATGTATATAGCGGCTGGTGGGCCTGGGCTGATGCAATTTAGCCTGGCAGAATTGGTCTGGTCGTCTCCTCCCTTGCTTCTAGTTCGGCAGTGGATGGAGGTAGGTTGGTTCGGTAGAGCTTGGTTCGGTGGGACATGATCCGGTGGTGAGTGGATGGAGATTGGTTCGGTGGGACATGATCCGGTGGTGAGTGGATGGAGCTTGGTTCGGCTATGTAGGGGAAGTTCGTTGGTTCGGCAATGCTTGGGAGTGGTGTTGGACCGGTAGGGCTTTGGAGAGTGTATTGGTCCGGCATTGTTTGGAGAGGAGATGGTTCGGTAGTAGGTGGAAACATGCCCAACATTTGCCCCCTAAAGTGGGGCATATACCAGCATATGCCGCGCTTTGTTTTAGCTTGGACAGTCTCATCCGGCATTCTCATCCGGCCCTGTGTGCCGAACCAGTGGTCCGGTCGCTTCCATTTGCCTATAAGTATGGGCATTTTGCTTTGGTTATTTCTTACCAAGTGAAACGGCCGAATCGAATTCTTAACTGCCGAACAAATTGTAGTGCCGAACCAGTTCTGACTGCCGAATCAACTGTATACCGAATCGACTTAACTGCCGGACCAGGTAAGCTTTCTTCTTCCGGACGATTTTTTAAGGTTGAACCTCCGAATGAACTTAGAGACTTTGATTTACCGAATTAACCTTGTGGGTTTTAAGTACTGAATGACACTTTCGTTCTTTGAATTGCCAAATGGAACGTGTGCTCGAACCATCGAATGGGAACAGGAAGTATAAGTGCCGAATGAGCTTTAAAAAACCCCCGAATTACCGGATGAAACCGAATGAACTTTTTGCCTCGCTTTACCAATCGGGAGTTTGAGCGCCGAATGACCTTCCGGCTTTGAACTACCAAATGTTCTTCTTATATTTTGAATTACGAGTGAAATTCTGGACTACATATACTTATATGTTTATATCCTCTATTTAAACGATATACTTTCTTGTGTTGCAGATAAATGTCTCGTAAAGTGGAAACTCGATCAGATAAGAAGAAATCCAAGGACGAAGGAGAGTCCACCGTAGTGCCCCCAGCTCAGCCAGGACTCGAACGTCATGGACCCTCCCCGAGATCGCTAGTAGATGGGTATGGTCCTCGAGAGCTTCTGAATTCTCCGCCTGACTGCTTTCCTAGCTCTCTCAAAGAAGAGAAGCTTGATGTTATCTCCCGCTCCTTTGGGATTGATAGAGCTCGCATGTTGTTGCCAGGGAAGGGGGTCATGCCATATAATCCCCCTGAAGGATACTTCTCTTATAGTAGGTACCACTGCATGTGTGGGGCCATTCCTCCAATCAATGCTTGGATAGTTAGCTTCGTCACCTATTTGAAGGTGGCCCCTTTCCAGCTCCATCCCAACTCCTACGCTATCTTGGTGTGCCGATTCGTGATTTTCCGGAGAAAGTACGGGCGCTCCCCTTATAACCGGGAGATTCGGTACCTATATAACTTAAGGGGTTACAAGAAGGGGTCTCCATACATCAGCTTGGAATCGGCCGTGTCCTTCAAGTCGGTCCTGGACTTGTATTCAAAGTTCACCATGTTTAAGAAGGAATGGTTCTTCGTCCAGGATGACTCCGTTTCTATCCACCGCTTCACCTCTGGCCGCAAGTTGAAGCTTATTTATAATTTTCGTTCTAACTGAAATGCTTCTTCTCATGTATTTTTATTTCCTGCTAGCGACAGGTGGCTTTGCGATCGTGGAGAACGATCACCTGGTTCAGATGGCCACGGAGATAGAAGCCATTTCGGGAAGGGATAGGTCATCTTCTTACCTGATCAGGAATGCCACTCTCTTGGGACACAACTTGATTCTACCACATCAGTCTGTGGTCAAGCAGAGGGATACGGCTGAGGAAAAGGCTGCTAAATCCAAAGGAGGGGCCATGACAAAGAGCAACAAGAGGAAACCCTTCTCGATACCTCCAGTCGTCGGGGGGAAGAAGCTCAAGAAAACTGATGGACCCTCCCCCAGCACGTGCCCAGTTGTTCTGGAGGAGGAAAGTGGAGAGGAGGAAAGAGGCGAGGAGGAGAGCGGAGGTGATGAAGAAGGTGATGGTGGTAATGGTGGCGAAGGACAAAGTGGTATTGGCGTTGGTGCCTTGACCTCTGGGCAAGCAGGTGAGATTCAAGAGTGGACGGATGATGCTTTCCGCCAAGCTTTTGAGGGGTTGGAAGAAGGGTCGGCCTTGGTGGAGAAACCGAACAAAACTTATAAGGCCGGGACTGGTGCCAGTCCATCTTCTAAGAGCATTTCAGCTAGGGCAACTCCGGCGGTTCAAGGTGAATTTTTGACTCCTCTTTTAACTTCACATGTTTCTTGAATTATAGTCTCATGCATGCTTGTAACACTTGGTTTTTATTCCAGGAACGGGTAAGGTGGCCAAGACATCAGACATTCGGCACCGCCTCGAGCAATTCAAACTCCTCAAAGCTTCTGCTAAACCGAAGCCTTCGACCAACCGTTCCGGGGACGTATTCGGCTACCGTCCTCTTCTCGGAGTTATTGAAGAGGATATTCAAAAGAGAAAGAGGAAGCGCTCCATGTTCGAACCTTCACTTGGACCTCAGCCCCTAACCCAGCTTATTCATGATATCACGGGGGAGGATACTGAGTCCATACCATCTCCGCCTCCATCAGAGAATCCTACCGTTACTCATGTTGATCGTCCCGGCTTGGCTCGTAACCCATTTGCGGGTCATCCAGATCTGGACTCGAGTTCTCATGATATTTCCTTTGATGAGGTTACCGGTGAGCACCTCCTACCCCGCAATCCTATGGTAAGGGTGCTTGATGAGGCTAAGTCTTTGGATCTCGACTTGTTGGCCACTCGGATTGTGACTATGGGGGATGAGGCCAAGGCAAACATCGATCGGGTGGCTGAGGAGACCAGGAAGTTGATGGGGCATCACGCCCGACTGGTCAAGGCCGGGGAAGAAAATGGGAGTGCCAACATAAGATTGCGGCTAGTGATTGCCGACCAGGCTAAGCAACTTGCCGATCAGGCCATCCAGATCTTTCAGCACGAGGCTGCCTCCAAACGGCTAAAGAAAACTATGGAAGAGGCTAGCAGAGTCGAGCTGCGAAAAATGGAGGCCATCTGCAAGGAACGAATCGATATAGCCATTGCAACGGTAGACGATGTTCGGAAGGCAGACCTCGAGCGAGTAGAGGAGTTATCCGGGAAGCTTGAAGCTGTGGAGCTTGCTCAAGCCAAGCTGAAAGAGGAGATGGAGGCGATGAGAAAATCCCTTCAGGCTGACCGCTCGCGATACCGATCAGAGAGGGATGTTGTCGTTGCAAAGATGTTGGCTTCTGAAGTCCGGATGAGGGTGTTCGAGGAAAACGAGGGGATGATGGACGAGATGCTCCAGGATATGTATTTCCATACTTGGAAGCAGGGCAACTTATCCTGGATGGATGACTATCCCCGGATCATGGCCAGGATTTATCTTCGGGCTCTGGAAGAGGCCAAGGCTGATGCAGATAAGGAGGGTGGTATGGCCTTCAGGATGGATGTGGTTACGGCCCAGTTTACTAAGGAAGAGAAAGCGGCGGTGATGGAGGGCATGCGGCTGCTTGCTGCCGAGGAGGTAGGCGTGCAGTTGGGAGACGACGATCAAGGAACGGATGTTAGTAAGTCTTCCCTTTTTATCTTTTCATAGCTTGGTTGCTTATCGTTTATCTAATGGATTCTTCTCCTGAATTGGACAGGTGGGACCTCTGGTCAGCAGGCTGGGAGATCTGATCCTGTGGTCAAGTAGATCTTGGGGGGTCGAAAGGATAAAGATGAAGTTCTAATGCTGCCGACTATTTTGGCTTGATCCGGATATTTTTGGTTTCACTTGACATTCCTGTACATACTAGTTCCAAAACATTAATGTACTTTCAGGTTGTAATTATGTCATCGCAACGAACGACTTTATTTTTTACATGTAATTTTATAACAAAAGCTGATTCTGTCATTTTTGAATGCTGTCATTATTTCGATGTGTTGCATAAGAAATATAGCTGTGCATGTGCTAGTGATTCAACTGTGTTTGATGTCAAGTTCTTGCTTAAAGTATAATTTCATGTCTTGCAATGTTAATGTGATGTGTGAATATATCAAAGCTACTTCTTTGTATACAGGAGAAGATAGTACCTCCCTTTCGATTTTTAGTTGTAGATGGTAGCTTTGAATGCCCTGTGTGATCGAATACGGGTTGAGTGACCCGTCATCCAGCTGAGAGTTCCCATTCCCATTAGCGAGTGCATCCTATTTGATGTCCTGTACTTTAAGGGTTGTTATAGAGGATAGGAGGAAAGTTTTTATAAATAAAATGGAAATATAAGGAATAGTAAAACTTCCAATCACGGAAGGCCTTCGATGTGCTTAAGTTCGTGGCAAACGGGTTTTGTAGTCACTTTCCCTAGCTGTGGGTCTTGAAGACATTCGTCACCCTTCTTAGGCCTCCGCGGGAAGTTTTCTTTTTTACCACAGTCGTACTTAAGACACATCGGAGCCGAGATCGCGCATAGTAACTACCTGGGCCATTATGGCCCGTAATCGTGGGTATTATTCGATTTACCGTGGCCGGCTAGCGTGGGTGCCGATCGTCAACTATGAACTGCCCCTGGTTGGCCACACCTTATGTTGGGGCTTATAATCGGTTCACAGTCGCCGGCGAGCCGAACGCCGTAATGAGCTGCCTCGGCTATAGTCGGCCTTCTCGGTGGCTTATGATCGGCTCATTACAGTTGCCTTTGAGGGCCGTCGCGAGCAATGAGTTAACCCGCAGCAGAGGGATGCTGGAGCAAAAGTGCCTCATTGACGAGGGCATAGATTCGTATAATACCTGTTAAGTCTTGTCCAGGGACGTGAAGTGTCCAGAATGGAAATGCCGATATACGGGATTTTGTTCAACAGAAAAGGATAAAGCTTAACAAGCAGCCAAGATATAAAGGAACAAGTTAAAAAGAGACAAGATTTTTAAAGTGGTTCGGCACAAAAATGCCTACGTCCACTGATTATCTTCGTTAATTCACTTCATATGGGCAGTACAAGTTAAGAAAAGTATCGACGAAGGTGTTGGATGTTCCATGCCCTCTGGAACACCTCTTCGTCCACTGTTGACAAAATATAAGCTTCGTTGTGGAGATCTTTATGAATTACATATGGTCCATCCCAGATTGGATCTAGCGCTCCGGGGCGCGGGAAGATCCATTTGAGGACAAGATATCCTTCTCGTAAGATGCGGTGCTTGACTTTGGAGTTGTATCGTGCTGCCACTTTTTGCTTGTGAGCAGCCGCTTTAAGTGCTGCATCATTTCTTCTTTCTTCAATAAGGTCCAAAGACATATGTAGGAGTTCTTCATTCTCTTCTGGGTTGTAGTGGATCCTACGGTGGGAGGGCACTACAGTTTCAACTGGGAACATGGCCTCCGATCCGTATGCCAAAGAGAAGGGAGTATGCGCTGTTGATATTCTGAAAGACGTGCAGTAGGCCCAAAGTGTCGTAGGAAGTTCATCCATCCAAGCAACTTTTGACTTTTCAAGCTTCTTCTTGATCAGAGTTTTGAGAATTTTGTTGACAGTTTTGACTTGTCCATTTGCCTGGGGATAAGCCACAGATGAGAAGCTTTTGTGAATTCCGTGCTCTCGGCACCAGTCGGTGAACTCCTTGCTGTCAAACTGAAGTCCATTGTCCGATATGATTTTGAGCGGAACCCCGTACCTGCATAGAACATTTTTGATCAAGAAGTTAATAACTTTTGCCGAAGATATTTTATTTAAAGGTTCCACTTCCACCCATTTGGTGAAATAGTCGACTGCCACTATAGCATATTTGGCTCCGCCTCGGCCCATCGGCAGTTCGCCAATCAGGTCAATTCCCATACCGCAAAGGGCCAAGGACTAGTCATTTGAGTAATCTCATTTGTTGGTAGTCGAGGAATCTTAGCAAATTTCTGGCATCTGTCGCATCTTTTGACGAAGTTTAAGGCGTCTTGGTTTAAAGTGGGCCAGTAATACCCATATCGGAGTATTTTCTTTGCTAGAGTCTGCCCTCCAGTGTGATCTCCGCAACTTCCTTGATGGATGTTGGACAGGGCTTTTTTGGCTTCCCTTCCAACGACACACCTTAATAAGGGGTTAGAGAAGCCGCGCCGATAGAGGATGCCTTCTTGCATTGTGTAGCGGGAAGCTTTCCTCAAGATTTTCTTAACTTCGTTACGCCCGTCGGGCAGTGTGCCATGTTGTAAGTACTTTCGGATGGGAGTCATCCAAGTTTCCTCTTCGATCGCAGCTATCAGATTCACTTGCTCGAAACTCGGGGCTAGTTGCTTCGAGATGGTTATTGTTCCGGAAGTGGTGTCGTCCTTCATGCTAGCTTGCTTTGCCAGTTCGTCGTCCTCCTGATTCTCTCCTCGAGGAATGTGTTTGATTAAATAGTGATCCACTTGATTGAGCAGCAGCTTGGTCTTCTTTAGATACGCTGTGAGTCATTCTCCTTGAGTCTAGAATTCTCCCAGTATTTGATTTACAATAAGTTGAGAATCACTATGGAGACATAAAGAACCGACTCCAATCTCTAGGACAAGTTCTAATCCGGCTATCCCTGCTTCATATTCTGCCTCGTTGTTGGTGGCAGCGAATTCCAACTTTAGGGCATAGTGCAGCTTCCTTCCCCTGGGGATGATTATCACAATACCTGCCCCCGAACCTTGTTCGTTTGATGCTCCTTCTACAAAGAGATTCCACTTGATATCTTTTGTTATTTCAGATCGATCTTTACCTTCGTTGGTAGTGAATTCGGCAATGAAATCAACCATGGCTTGTCCCTTGATGGCGGTGCGAGGATGGTAGGTGATATCATATTGACTCAGTTCAATGCACCATTTAAGTAGTCGCCCAGAAGTGTCGGGGCGATGGAGTACCTGCCTTAGCGGTTGATCGGTTAAAACTCTGATGGAATGAGATTGGGAATAGTGTCTCAGTTTCCGTGATGTGATTAGCAAACAGTATGCTAGTTTTTCAAGTTTAGGGTATCTGGCTTCTGCCCCTGTAAATCTCTTGCTTACAAAGTATACGGGCCGCTGCGCGTGGTTGTCTTCTCTCACCAAAGCGGCGCTTAAAGCATGGGACGATACAGCAAGGTATAGGTATAGTTCTTCGCCTTCATTTGGAGTTAAGAGTACCGGTGGTCTCTGAAGGTGTTCGATTAGGTTAAGGAAGGCTGTCGAGCATTCGTCAGTCCATTCGAACTTCCCTTTGTCTTTCTTTAGAGCTTCGAACAAAGGGATGCATTTGTCGGTTGCTTTAGAGATGAACCTGCTTAGGGCGGCCACTTTCCCGTTTAGGCTTTGCGTCTCTCTTCGAGTGGATGGTATCTTGATACCTTGCAAAGCCCGGACTTGTTCGGGGTTTGCTTCAATCCCCCTGGCATGGACGATGAATCCCAAGAACTTTCCCGACGATACTCCGAAGGAGCACTTTAGAGGATTCAGCTTCATTCCATATTGGTGAAGTACTTGAAACATCTCATCCAGGTGGTTTATATGATCGTTGGCTTTCCTTGATTTTACCAGCATAATATCCACATAAACTTCCATAGTTCGTCCTATTAGTTCCGCAAACATCTTGTTGATGAGGCGTTGGTAAGTAGCTCCGGCTTTTTTAAGTCCAAAAGACATTACTCTGTAGCAGTACAATCTCCGGTCAGTGATGAAACTAGTGTGGTCTTGATCGGGGGCATGCATAGGGATCTGGTTATATCCTGAATATGCGTCCATAAAGGATAAGAGTTCGTGTCCGGCTGTGCTGTCCACGAGTTGATCGATTCGGGGGAGTGGGAAGCAGTCCTTCGGGCAAGCGTCATTTAAGTTGGAGAAGTCGATGCATGTTCGCCATTTCCCATTAGCTTTCTTTACCAGTACCGGGTAGGCGATCCATTCTGGGTAGATGGCTTCTCATATGAAGTTATTGGCAAGTAGGTTCTTTACTTCTTCCTCGAGGGCTGCTGATCGTTCTGCCCCCATGCTTCTCTTTTTCTACTTTACTGGCACCTTGGTGGGATCGATGTTCAGTACGTGGCATGCTACGTCTGGGGAGATTCATGTCATGTCAGCGTGCGTCCATGCAAATACATCCATGTTGTGGCGAAGAAAATCGACGAGTTGATCCTTTAATTCCACTCTTAACTGAGACCCGACTCTCAGCAGTCTACTTGGGTCGTATTTGTCTACAGATACAAATTCCGTAGCCTCTGCAGGCTCGGTGGTGGCGTCCTCCTCCTTGTCCCTGGGGCCTAATTCGTTGAAAGGATCGCTGGTATATCGAAGAGGAGGGGCTTTCTTTAATTGCTATGCTTCCAAGTTTTTCTTGCAGAGAGAGTCCCTTTATCCTTCCTGCGGTTATTGCGAAGTTCAGCCACATAGCAATCTCGAGCGGCGTCTTGATCTCCCTCTATTTCTCCTACTCCGTTATTTGTTGGGAATTTCATCTTCAGACACCACGGGGCTAGGACAATTTGGAAGTAAGACAAGGCTGGTCTTCCCAAAAAGCCGTTGTAGGCCGAGTGGTTTTCTATTAGCACAAATGTTTGTTTTCACACAACGGAGCGGGAATGACTTCCTATTTCGACAAAGAGGTCCAGTTGCCCGAGGGGCATCTTCGCATCTCCAGTGAAACCATGTAGCGGTTTGTTGTAGGGAGACACATCCTTCATTGACAGCTTCATTTTGTCGAAAGCATGCTTGAATAGGATATCTACTGAGCTTCCAGTGCCTACTAGAATTCGGAAAACCTTCGCTGGACCGAACCAGGCAGAGATGACCATAGGATCCATGTGAGGGTACTGCCTTCCCTCTAGATCACGCCTACTGAATGTGATGTCATTACTCTCTTTCCGCTTCGGGTGGCGTTCTTCTGTAAAAGAATTAACGTAGCCTTCATTGTTTCTAAGTGACTTACCGTATCTCTCCATCTCTGCCCAGCTTCTGTCGGCGATGTGTGGTCCTCCTGATATGGTATGGACCACTATCTTCTCTTGATTGGAGCCGCTGGTGTTATGATTTCCTCTGCCTATTTCTGAGGAAGGTTGCCTTAGGTTCTCATCGGCAGGAGCTGGAGTCCTGTTCTGAACTTTCACATAGCGCTCCAGTCTCTTCCTTCTGATGTGTTCTTCAATTAAGTCCCGGAGGTGATGGCATTCATTTGTGTTATGTCCATGAGATTCGTGGAAGCGGCAGAACTTTCCAGACTTAACTGCGTTAACTGATTCCTTCTTGTGTGGGGGGCGCTTGTATCTAACTTCGTCTTGGGTGGCCAGGAAGATGTTTTCGATTGTTTCATTCAAAGGAGTGTAAGAGTCGAATCTCGGTCCTGGCCTATATAAGCGCTTTTCTCCCTTCTTGCCCCCAGCAATATCTCTGGAGTCATTTCTTCGAACGTCCTTTGCTACTGCGGGTGTGTTGCCATGAGCTGCCTTGGTTTGTTGCCCTATCTACCTTTCAATGGCAGCGTCTTCAAGTTTCATGTATTTTCTGGCTTCATGGAATAAATCGGGTAAGGTAGCTGTCTTTTCTTTCGTTAATCTCCTATTAAATTTAGTATCCGGATGTACACCACTGCAGAGGGCCATTAGGATAAGTTTCTCGTCGGCATCTTGGACTGCGGCCGCTGCGGCGTTGAATCGGGTTAGATATTGTGTCACTGTCTCTCCGAGTTTCTGTTTGATATTAGATAGGGAGTAAGCGTCCTTGGGTTGTTCCACATGAATGCGGAACTGGCTGATGAACTTTTCTTTCAACATTTCCCATGAGCCGAAGGACCCTTGGGGTAGATGGAAGAATCAGGAGGTAGCTAGATCTGACAAGAATAGTGAGAAGCATTTACACAACACTCCCTCTGTTGCTCCGCTCATGAGCATATGTTGTGTGTATCTTTGTAAATGTACGACGGGGTCAGAGGTTCCCTTGTAAGGTTCCATTGTTGGCATTTTCCATTCTCGGGGGGTGATGGCGATTTCGATATTGCGGGTGAAGGGGCTGGTTACCCTAGCGCCTATCCCTCGATCTCTTTGGTCCCGTTGGACGCACTCTCTAAACAATCGCGCTATCCTTTCATCAGAACTTGGAGCGGATAGAAATGAGTTTGGTTCTTCCCTGCGGGAATGATGCCGTCCAGATGACCAGTAAGGATGGTATCGTCTATCACTCCTAACGTTCTCCAATGGCTGCCTCTGGTCTTCCGGGGGCACGCTGGGGTCAGACACAGTTGGCCCTTGCCTTGATCTTCCCCTGTTGGGTTCTGTTCTCAGCACTTCCTCGGGTCCGACTTCGGGCTGGACTCCAGCTCGGCCCCGCCTATTGGTGTTTCCATGGTTAGGTAGCATGGCAGGCTCAGCTACATCCGACCCCTGCCTGATACCTCCCCCATTGGGTTTGGTTCCAAGTGTTTCCTCGGGTCGGAATTCGGGCTGAATCCGGGCTCGGCTCCTACCATTGCTATTTCTGTTGTTAGCCTCTTCGAAGAAGAAAGACCTTTGTCGTCTCCCAGATCCTCCAGACCGGGACTCGCCCCATGATTCAGTGTTGCGGTTAGATTCTTCAGCATCCCTTAAGCGTGACATGAGTTGGTCCACCAAGGCTTCTTGTTGAGATGCAAAGCGGTTAGTTACTTCAGCCACAACCATGTCCAGGTCCGTCCTTGTAATTGGTTGTTCCGTAGCAGGGGCTATCGGATTTGCCTGATTTCCATTTGCTGTTGGAACCGGACGATTGTCTTGATCTCTGATCACTGGATCTGGGATACTACTAGTTGCGATGTTCTTTCCTTTGTTAGCATCTTTCTTCCATCCGGGAGGCATGCTTTCCAAGCAATGAACGATGCTGATAGGGAAAGGGTTAAGTGGGAGAAGCTGAAGCTTCGAGCTCCTGCTCTCAGTGAAAGCACCAAAAATGTTTGCACAAAAAATGGGCAAACACCTCCAAGTCGTATGATTTAGTTGATTATATGTTGTTCTTAATGGTTTGGGTGATTTATGCATATATAAAATAGATGGACTAAACTGCAAAAGACACACAGATTTATAGTGGTTTGGCCAGAATGTGCCTACGTCCACTTTATATATTATTCTACCTTTCTGTTCAGATTACAAGTACAAAGCTTTGATTACAAGAATCTGAAAGTTGTTTGAAAGTTCTATCCGTGCTTGAGCTCTCAAACTTATCTGTCATTGTTGTACCCCTACCCCTCTATTTATAGAGTGAGGTTGAGGGCAGGGGTCTTAGATGTATATAGCGGCTGGTGGGCCTGGGCTGATGCAATTTAGCCTGGCAGAATTGGTCTGGTCGTCTCCTCCCTTGCTTCTAGTTCGGCAGTGGATGGAGGTAGGTTGGTTCGGTAGAGCTTGGTTCGGTGGGACATGATCCGGTGGTGAGTGGATGGAGATTGGTTCGGTGGGACATGATCCGCTGGTGAGTGGATGAAGCTTGGTTCGGCTATGTAGGGGAAGTTGGTTGGTTCGGCAATGCTTGAGAGTGGTGTTGGACCGGTAGGGCGTTGGAGAGTGTATTGGTCCGGCATTGTTTGGAGAGGAGATGGTTCGGTAGTAGGTGGAAACATGCCCAACATATGTTGAAATACAATGTTTTATTTTAGATCTATGTTTTTAACATTCAACTTAAAGTCCGATTCTTTAGATTTGAAAATTTGCATGTTCATGTTGATTGATTAAATTATATTTTTAAGCTAAAACTGAAATTTGTATAGAATTCGTATAATGTTTTATTTGCATTTGGATTGCATTATATATTAACATATGAATAAAAGGATTTTGAAAAAAGATCAAAGTTTTAAAATTAATTGCAGTAACTATATAATTTGTATTACTAGAAAGTTTTGATTAAATCTCCTACATACATAATTAAATCTACAAGTATGTATTCGTTTAGTTTAAATGAGGCAATAATATATAAATTCAATTTATTGCTGACTGTTTATATTCTTATATTATGATACCTATTGATTTTCATTTATATGCTACATTAATTAAGTCTATCTAAAGGTAAATTGTGTCAATCATCTTTATGTCCTTTATTTATCTCCTTTATTAACTCCTATGCAATAACCATTCAACTTTTTCTTACCTACACGTATACGTATCTTGTTATCTATTTATTACACCTTGTACACAAACAATTTATATTTGACTATTTATATTCTTATATTATGATACCTATTGATTATCATTTACATGCTGCATTAATTACGTCCATCAAAATGGAAATTGTATCAACCATCCTTGTCATCCTTTATGTATTTCCTTTTCAACTCTTATGTGATAACCATTCAACTTATTCTTACCTACATGTATACATATCTTGTCATCTATTGATTTCACATTGTTATTATTTAATTATGTTATTTAATTATTATGGTATATAATTAAAATGAATGAATTTGATATATTCGTACCCTTTCACATTCCACACTTTACTAAATTATAAAAATGTCATAATTAATAAAATATGATTTTATTAAAAACAATATTAGATTTAGATCTAATAAAACCATTAGACTCTATAGACCTTAAAGATCTAAAATAGGAATTTTTTTTCGAAGTTTGCCCTTTTTATGCGCCGCGTGTTGGCCTAGTTCCAATAATGGTATCATAGCCTAATAACCTATATGGTCCAAATTACATGTTAGAGCTGATTAATTAAGCTTGTTAATTTAGTACGGTGCCTAGAAATGTAATTTCTAGGATTGAAATTAGATAATCAAGTACCATGTCCCATTTGGTTACCTACCTGGCCTAAAAGGTGAGGTGAGCCCAAAGGTTGCCTTTAATAGAAAAGACCAATTTGAGTTAGGCCTTGGGATAATTTTAATAATTGTTTTGGAAATTAAAACTAAAGTTTTTAAATTTAACAATTAAATTCAAAATAAAAACATATTTGTTATAAAAGTATTAATACAACGTATGTCTTCAAAATGTTTGGAAAGATAATGATATTTTCAAAATGTTTGAAAATATTTAAATACTAATTTTGAAATTTAAATCTTATTAATAGGATCAATAAAATAAATTAATTAAATAAGTTATTTAATTAATACTTATATGCATTTATTATATATTTTGATATATGTTATGTTATATTTAAGTGTTTAAGATAAGATATATACAAGGATATATATAAGATAAATTTTCAAAATTAATATAATTTATTTAAATTTTATTACTTAAATTATTTAAAAATTAATTAATTAGATAAAATACACATATATAAGATATATTTGTTATACTATAAAGGTTATAATATATGCTATAAAAGTTATAGTTTATACTATAAAGGTTATAGTAGGCATGTCCAATATAAAAGTTGCATCAGAAGCTTATATAATATTAATTAAAAGAATTGGTTAATTAAAATTAATTAAAGAATTATTAATTTAAATTAATAAAATAAGATTTAGTTAATATAATGTTATGCATACAATTATTATATAAGTTAATTAAAATATAATTATTACATATAGTAATGAAACTTATATAATATGAGTGTATAAATTAAAGGTGGACCATTGAAAAACCCTTTATAGACTTAAGGATTAAATACATAAGTATAGTACGTATATAGTGATTTCAGATGTGTCCAACACTTGAATCATGAGGGTTTTCATAAGAAATACATTTTTCCGTAAATCGATATCACTCGATTTAATATATTAGAGATTGTGAACCTTTAATATAAAGTTATCCTCTATCATTTATATATTAATAAATTACTCTCATCCTCTTTAGTTGTTGTACTTTCCTCAAGCTAGGGACGTTATGTGTAGTTCTATTAATATATTACTCAAACGAGGTACGATAATTACACATATTTGTTGAGCTTTCCTCAAGGTATGTACATTATACTTAGGCCGTTACAAAATGATATGTCTGAGTGAATAGTTCCACTTTACTTGTTGAGCTTTTCTCAAGTTAAAGGTAAGATTAGGACAAGGAGCCATAGGTTAGGAGTTGATACAACCGGTAAGGAGTTATCCATTGTATATGGGCTTATGATTTGTTGTGCTTTCCTCAATGTCGGAATCCTAAGGCATATGAGTCCTAACACCCACTAGTTCTATGCTTAGCTTAGGGTTTGGAGAAAGCTAAAAGTATAGAGGGAGGCTTATTAGAAAAAAAACTAATAATATTTAACCTTTCTAATATTGTAAGAATATATGCCATATAATGTTATAATAATCTGCATTGATAAATTTATGCATTTAAAATGATTGATAAAACATTTATCAATTAAGATATAAAAATGAACCGAATTGAAGACTAACAAATAGAAATATAAAATATACATTCTAATAAATGTTTGTTCCATGTGAAAGTTTCGACATCCATGTAGTTTCCTAATTATATAACAACTTAATATGTTTGTAATTTGGTCGCTCATGTGTTTACTTGGTCGAGACCATGTATTGCATTCCATGATTTCCGCACTCAAAAGCAATACAATACTATGGATATTTGATCCATATATTATAACATATAAGTAGTATATGGCGAATGACCACAATTCGTAGTGTATGATGCTTCGATAAGATTAGTCATTTGAAGCAAAAAAATAGATATACTATGAGATCGAGTATTCAATTTGATTGATTACAATAAAGGTCGCATTGCGCTAAATGCAACACTAGACAAAAACAATAGGACAGATCTAAGAACTCGATCGCTAAAATGTCAATTTGAATAGTTTATGCAAAGTGCATCATATAAGATGTCCTTAAATGCTAAGGATGGTAGAGTGTGCCTTTGTAAAAAGTTCGATACGGTGTTGTAGTAAGGGTTTTCTTTTGAATGGTTTGACCATTTAGAAAGGAAAATGAATGCATAAGAGTAAATGTGATTTAAGGTATAGTTGGGATGAAGAGAGTGAATGGTTACTTATGCTTCATAAAAAAACATCGAAAATGGGAATTGTAATAATAATGATATAATACTTAATATTGGAATAAGAGATACGATTTCTATTCCGTAATGTAATTTTGTATAGAAAATTGTTTTCTGTAAGATTATTTCTATATGTTCAAGATATTTAATCAGAAAACTCACCACTGTAAACTTGTTGCAGTAGATGAACTAAATAGTCTATATTAAGTGGATGATGGACCTCCGTATTTGATACACTATTACAGTAATGGCGGAAATAGTGGGAGCATATCATATAATACTTGTTAATTGCGTGAAGTTATGAAAATTATTTTCGTAAAACTTACCGTACACTATTTATGAAATAGTGACTACGTTTCGGTGTCAATTAAAAAACAGACACTGTTATATTTCAATGAGAACATTATGAAATAAAACTATAATATGGTATTTGTTTTCATAACAAAAGTGAAGCAATGGAAAATACCGAAGTATCCAAAATTATTTACAATAGATTAAGATGTAGTTTTGAGAAACAATTTTATTATATGATTATGAATCATATGATACTGGTTAGTTATATCCCAAACAATTAAGGGCTATGCACCCATTTAGTGGGAGCATCATAAGAGTTAATGAATTCTTTGGATTGATATATATTGATGCATGTAATCGCAAGTCTATTAATAGCAAATTGGTTCCACATACTTGGTTATATTCATTAATGATCTATCATTGACATAGACATGTGTATTTGATACAGATGTAGTATGTCTATGATAAGATTATATAATATGAAACAAAGTTAAATAAAATAATGTGCAATAAAATAAAATGATTCGATTTGATCGAATAGGTGAGTATATTGGAAATGGTTCTGAAATACCAAAAAATAAATAAACAATTCAATCTCAAAAGTAACACCTCCCTATAATACATAATGATGTATCGATAAAGAGTAATCGAACTTCATTGAGCAAAGTATGATTAAATGTGAGTGAAGTTGAGATTAACTTCTTCCTGTAAGGTTGTGTACTTAAGAGTAGTGCACAAGATTAAAATTAATTTCCTACAAAGCATAGTTTATTAAATCATACAAGAAAAGGGTTTATAAGAAACCCCAACATATCCTAGGCTAAGTAGTTAGTAGGTTGTGCGAATTGAAAAACTGAACGTAATAGTTGTATGTAAGGATTCTTATGTGAATCGTCTTAAGAGAATTTTAGGAACTATAGTCATTAGATGACTAATTTATATTGTAAACATAAACATATTGTGAACTAGTTCAAAATCAGTTTTATGTAAAACAATTGATAAAAATGTTTATGAATGCCCGTTCATTTGCGCTGAGAAACAACTGTTGCTTCAAGACATACTGACTTTGTAGCAAATGAATTTCTTTAATAAATTATTGGTATAAAATGGATTTGGATATGATCCAATGATAAAACCGTTTGTAAGGGATGAAATGAAATTAATTGAACCTAAATGAACACAAAGCATCGGAATGTCTAATAAGTATTATTGGACATTGAAGAGAAACTATGATTTTTTTTATCAATGTCGAGAATAAATAATCCTCGACAGTCAACTGAACCATTAAGATTATTGACTCTACGATATGGAATGATGCACAAATTCGAAATAGATTTCAAGTACATTATCAAAATATATTTTGAAAGTTGTACCCAAAGGGATATGATCCATTGGCTGCAAATATACTTTAAGAGAAAGACAAATGCAGTTGGAATACAGTGAGCCACATTGACATAAATAATACCGTAAATTATAATTGTTGAAATTAACATAACAGATTCAACATTTGACGTGCTTATGTGTGTTTGGATTTTACTCACAAAATTAGCACATAATATGACTTAATGTTTTGGTAAATATGTGTTGAAATGGTAAATTCTAAATAATGATTTAGAGTAAACTATTTACACATAATAACCAAAATGTCTCGAAGTCAGTAGGAGAGATATTGAGTTTTTGAATTTTTGGATATGATCCGAGAACGGATACAGAAGAATCATTAAGGAAAGCATAAAAATTGGACAATTGTTTTGATAGAAATATTTAAGAGTTTGATTATTGACCAATATGCAGAGAAAGTGTGTGCTCGTAAGAAAGAGCACTAAAAGGTATATTGATATTTCTAAACTATAAATAAACAACATATTATTGATTTTTCAACTTTGTACTTGTGTTAAAATCAGCTTTATTTGTTTTGGTACTCGACGTTGGATTTGTGAATGATGTTTTTTTATAGTATGTATAAAAGATATTGGGAATATCCCAAATGATCTGGAAAGATACCTTATTAAAATGTTTAACATGGAATATGTAAGAAGGATTCCTTATGTATTGGAAAAAATAATTACCATACATGTTATATTGTCTACAATATCATGCTTTGTTTGTTTATTTGATACATAAAGAAAATATCAAATCTAAATAGATATCAAAAAATTTTATTTGAGGTATTCTCGTGTATTTATGAAATATTGGAGAATTATTTACACAAATAATGAACTCCTATTGAATTGGAGTTCGGATTCAAACTTCATATGTAATATTAAGTATAATATGTCAATAATAAATTCGTGCTAAGAATCTTTATTTTAGAAATGTTTCAAATGAAAGACTATGGCTATTTCAATGAAAAAGGCTAAATACAACTTCTTGAATAGTGTCACAATAAAAGCAAAGTATATAAATATAAATGCAAAAAATTATAACTGAGCTGAGGGTGATTTCAAATGGTGAGAATCCCATAAAATTATTATGCGATAAAAATATCATGATATAGTTCATAACAGAACTTAGAGATAACTAGAAGTCGATAGGAAAACATCAGATTGTTCCACATGATAAAGGTAGTTTATCAACGTCGGTGAAAGTTGATTGACATAGTAGAAAATTGAAACATAACAATATACCCCTTCACTAAGGGACTGGCCCGATTTGTTTTGAGGCCGATTGGAGAAACTGGAATAAGATTCCATAATTGAGCCCAAATGAAGTATGAGATTAATAGAATTAAGAGTATGCCCAAGGGGAAACTATGCAATTTGTCATATTTATCAAGCTTGATAACTAATCTTATTTAAAATAAAAGGTATTATCTTTTTATTATATACTTGATATAATGTGTTATATTATTTAAATAGTTAAAAGTATATTTAATAGAAAATCCATAACTGGTATGTATTGTGATAGAAGTTACAAATTATTATAACCATGAGTAATGTGACAACCCGAAATTTTTGATATTTGAAATTGGATTATTTAATTGATTTTATATATTTTAAAGTCAAGTTTAACTTGAATTTCAAATGTCTCAATTTATTTAATAACTAAATCAGTTGAATTCAATTACCGGGAATTGGGCAAAATATTAAATGTTGAATTTGAAGCTTATTAAAAATATTCATAAAGCTTATAAAATTTATATTAGCAATACTGAAGATAGTAAATGTGATAGAATCGAATGTAAAAGTGGTTTGTTCAGTTTTAAAAATATATCGTTTACATTGACATTTAAAAAAAGCCTACCAAGGCACAGTCTCAGAATTTGACGAAACATGTTCCATTGGATTCATAATAGTGTATTATTACTGGATTTCAATTTTCGTAGTGTTTGAAGTAATCGTTTGACTATACGATAGATAAACGTGCTGAAATCTATATCGAAAATTTAATATAATAACTGGGTCAAAAAACTATCTTCTCCATACCATCGAATTAGGACTCGAAACCTTTTCCATTGCATTCGAAATAAGGGTATAACATTATAAACGCCTAGTGGCACGCCTCGATAGGATGTCAAGGTTTTGAGTTGCGGAATCGAGACGATTTAAGTTTAAATATAAAATAAATATGTTTCTTCCTTCAATTTTCTGTAGACCTCATCCCTACACGTGTCCTTCATTTTGCAACACGTGTCATTTTTTTTACACGAGTCTTCTTTGTAAAATATACGGCCGAGCTCTCTTCGTTTTAAAAATCAATTCACTAAAAATCATAGCAGAGCTTAGAAAGAAATAAAAGAAATCAATAGCCGAAATTCCAATCAAATAAAAAAAATGAAAAGGAATAATAACCTTGAAGCTAAGAATGGACGCACTTTCTTATTTCAATTCAAATAGGGCAAAATTTCTTTCGTTCAATCAAAATGAGAATTGAGAGCGAACAGTTAAGGAAGCAGATTCACGAGTGCCAGGAGGGTGTATCACGCGAACGCAGATCGCGAATCGAGTGTCGACATCGTCGACCACGGTCGACAAATCAGGTTTTGGGCGTAGCAGTTCATGGGCGAGGCCACTGTTGCGATTTCGTGGTTTGGGAAGGGAGTGCGTCGTCATGGTCGCGATTTTGGTCTTGGAGGCCGCGATTTCGGAAGGGTTGCGATGTTCTCGCTGCTTTTGGGTGGCGCCTCAACTGATGGTCACACGGTCGAGTTCGTGGTATCAGCTTCGTTGTGATAGGACACTCGTATGAACCACTGTAGTTTAAGGGAGAGTGTTGACGGCTTGTTTGGGTGAGATCTTCGATCTGTTTTTTCATATCGATTTTGGGTCTTTAATTTTAGAATAATCTGTTGAATAGTAGTAGTAGTAATAATAATCAGATATATATATTTGAATTAGATAACTTTTAGGGTATTGGTGAATTTATTTGAGGAATTAGGATATATATATCCGTCATAAAATTTATAAATTGGGCAGAAAAGAAAGTGTAAACTAAGGTAGTTCAACTGTCATTTAAAAATTAGACTTTAAAATCTATATAGATTGTTTTTATAAGTATATATATATGTAGCTTTAATTAACTTGTTTAATTTGAATTATTTTAGTTACTAAAAGATTTTTAAAAAAATGTTACTTTAAAAGAAAATTATTAGTTTAAAATAAATTTATTAAACAGTAAGTGATTATTCAATTAGTCTGAATATTAATAAATCCTTTATTGTTTGCTCAAGGTCTAAATCATATAGAGAGCAAGCCGGATTGGAAATGGGTTGCGTGCATAGTCAAGATGAGTTAATCTCAATCATTTGGATTCTGTTTAAATTTAAATAGTAAAATTTAAATTATTGGTTAATTTCTTGAATTGTATGGATGTGATAGTATATATAGTAGATATACAGTATATATTGGAGTGATTGATTTCCCGTATTATATAGCAGATGAGACCCTATGCGCCCCGCATAATAGCCGATGACCCTTTATATCGCGATATCCTGCTTTGAAGCGGGATTGGTATTTAAGTTGTTGTGCTAACATCTGTGGACGCAGGGAAAAACAGGTTGGAGGGATCCAACTGGATTCCTCAAAATATTTAGATTGTTCTAATATTCTGTGATCTGATTTAATAATTTGAGATAGATTATATCGATAATTGAAAATATTGGATGCTATAGTTTGATTGAATATATTTGGGTATGCTGAGCTATCAAAAATATATAGATTGGATTTTTGAAGGAAAAATAAAAAAAAGTGAATTTTTAAGTAAAATAATTATAGAAAATTTGGATAAATTAAAGAATAGATTGGAAAAGGATAAAACTTGATTTTTAAATTCTAATAAGTAAATTCCTAGTATGGAAGAGAAATTTTTTTGAGTAAATCGGAATAAATGACAATTTTGAACTTAAGTGATATTATTCAAAAGAATAAAGGATTTATTTTTAAATTCAAGGTTTAAAACAGTTGGAAGAGATAAGAAGAATTTTGGGAAAAGTATGAAATTGGTATTTTCAGTTTAAAGAGATTTTAAATCATAATAAAGAAGTAAAAACTTAAATTAATGGTTTCTGAAATAAAATTTAATGTGTAAGGAATTTATTTTAAATGGAGTAAATTCTGGTAATCAATTTGAAAATTGATCAAGTATTGAAACTGTGCTTAAAGGAAAATAAGACTATGGAATTTATAAACTGGGTTTATAAAGTGAAATAAGATATCAGTGTATATTTGGAAGTATAAATTCACGATGGGAATTTATAAAGGAATGGGTAATTTATTTTAAAAATAAATAGTGGCTTATTTCTAAAAGGTGTGAAAGAAAAGTGTATTTCCTTGAAAATGCAAGTACGTTTTCAAAGCAGATTTTAATTATAAGTTAAAAGTTTTAAAGTTGTTTTAAAAGAATGTTATTTGAGAAATTATTATTTAAGTTGCTTAGAATTTTGAAAGTAAATATTTTATTAAATTTGTTATAGTAGAATTTTTTTTAAAAAAAGAGGTTAATTGGTATTATGATTTAAAAGGATAATTATCAATATTTATATTTTTATAAAGTAGTTTTATTTTAACGATAGTTTGGCTAAAGTTTTTATTTGAAAAACTTGTATAGAATTTCATAACTTTTATTTTAGGATTTGTTTTAGCTTAAGTTTTACATGAGAAATTGTTATAAAATTTCATAACTAGTATTTTAAATAAAGTGTTTTAATAGTTTTTATTTTAAATATTTTATAATATATTTTTGGATAAAGTGATTTAAATTATTTCAAAATCTAAATTATTTAGACTTGGTGATTTTCAGTGGAATATGCAATTGGGTGGAAATTTAATCCACGAGAGGAAAAGAAATTTGGGAACTGTTTTCAAAGGATTGAAATGTAGAAAGGCATCTTGCGAAGTTATTTTAAATAATAAATAATTTTAGAAAAATTATTAAGACAAATGGTTGTTTGTAAATGTTATTCGATAGTTAAATAACCGATTATCAATATTGGCCAATGCACTGATCAGTTCGAAGAGACCGGGATCAGGATTTATTTTTCGAAAACCACTTCGATCCGATTAGAACTTTTTCGTGAGGAAGACAAGATTTCGGGGTCGAAGATGGAGCAGTCAAGTGCAAGGGCTAGTCGCTGCTAATCCTGAGGGTGATTCCAAAATGGATGTAGTAGGAGTAGTGCCTTCAGTTTCGTTCGAACCCGGAACGGACTTGTATTGATGAATGCTTTCAGAACATTGTCAGGAGGACGATGAGCATTCTAAGTTAGATGTGTTCTAAAATGGTAATGCATTGCCTCGAGCCTCATCAACTGGGAATGGCTAAAACATGGGAGGTGCACACAAGGCTAAGTGGCTAGCAACCAACTAGGGTAAAGTCATCCCTGTCTAGAGGTCCCTTTTAATAGGCGTCGTGGGCGGTTGTTGATCCCAACCGTAGGGAGAACTTATTCAGACTACCCAGTAAGGGGTAGCTCCGGTCTAGTGGTGCAGGGGATCAGGATGGATCCTCGATATGGTAGACCGCATTTGTGACGGGCGTAACCCTAGCAGCCCTGCCATTGATGGAAATCCATTCTCCCTACGTGCCATTACAGTTTTGTTTGTAGAACCTAATATTGCTGGAATCTAATAATGCAACAATTTCGGCTATTTGAATAAGTATTTGTATGTAGACACTACTATAATATCCGAGGATTTTATAAGAAATGTTTTGGTTATCGTAAGGTAAAAACCTGGCATGTTTATTTGTGGCGTGGTCCTACGAGATACCTCTGATTTCAAAGGATTTTGACAACTTTAATAATCCAATTGAGTGTATTTTCTCAAGCTGTTTTTCCAGACTGACTCAGGTGTTATTTAACTATAATCCTCGGGTCAGACCGAATATTAAAGAATACAAGAAAGGATGTTGTGGAGCTCAGGAGATGAGCTGGATGGCGAGATGTATCACACGTATTTGATGAATATTCCACTGTGTTTGATTAACTGCATAGTCAGTTTTTTGAGGACAGGTTATGATAACTGTCCAGTTATGTGTTATGAATCTTATTGTACTCTGATGATGTAATTTATAAACCGATATAATTCTTTTTGTTTTAAAGATCAGTCATTTATCTATTATATATTGTTCCGCTGCGATTATGAGATTCTGATATTTATTCTATTTCTTCTTCTACCTCCTTCTTCTTTAACCCTAATGGTTCGGTTTTCCAACATTCGATTGTTCGACATTTGATACCATGGACGTATTGATGTCAATTTTCAAACGTCAAATAATCGGGTCGTTACAGTGGTATCAAAGCTGAAGGTTAAGCGAGAACCTTGGCTCTGGTGGGGATTACTCGTTATATATAGAGTCCGTAGTACTCTAGAATGAGTTTGAGTGTATTAATAGATATGAACGTGTATTTGTTAGTGAATATAAAAATTGTTTTTATATTGTGTTGACTTATCGATTGAGTGTTTATGAATTCTGGTCGATATGTGGGACGCCATGTCATCGTTAGGTATTTCTAAACTCTTAATTAAGATAAACCGACACGGTATTGCTTAAAAATAGGGTAAATGAAATAATTTTACCCAAATTATTTTTGTATATAATGGAAATAATTTTCGTAAACTATTATAGTTACATATGGTTGCTTGGTTGTTAGGAAGTGATAATATTGAATTATTATCATTGTTTTGTAAAAATTAAATAAAAGACTGAAATCATAATTAAGAGCTAAGAAATAAATTCATATACAAATGGGATTTATAAATGTAAATTGTAAATGTGATTTGTTATCCCACCTTTTGGTCAAGGCTGGAATATCAACAAATTGGCAGGGAAGAATGAATATCAGGATTGGAGATCTATTCGAAACAAGGTTGAAGTCGATGTCGCTAAAATTTGACTGAGCTCCAATCAGGACGGAATCAATTGGAGATGGTGATCAAGGCTAGGAGAGGCAACATTTCAAATTTCAGGTTAATCGGAGTTCGTATGAAAGAGATATGATCGATACAAGGTAGAAGAAATATGCGGTTTGTATCCGTCGAAGAGTCGAGGTGATGGTCTATTCGAATCCATCAGATTCGTATCCATTGGAATGACACCGCCTCAATCTATTTGAATCCATCAGGTTTTGCATAGTTCGAATCCATCAGGTCCGTATCGATCAGGTTCATGATTGCTCGATTGTTCGTATCCATATGTTCGAATCGATCCGGAATCATCGCATTGGTTCTGTTTGCATCGATACTGTTCGCACTCCACTATTACACAGTTCATGTCTATTTGGTTCGCATCGATCCAATGCTCGCTGTTCATATCGATCCCCAAAGATTGATCGATACGAATAGTGCACTCCTTCAGTGATCGATACGAAACGGCACGCTCTAATCATCGATGCAAACAGGGTCATCGATACGAAAAGCTCCAGTTATTGATGCGAACGTGTCAATGTAAACAAGGTGAAAGCCTCGAAAGGACTCGATCAACTTGCCGCAAAAATTGGATCGATCCAGGAAACTCGCGCTACATCATCCTATGCACACGTGCTTCTGATCGATACGAAGGGGAAGGATACGAACCATGGATTCGAAGCCGACAGCCTTCGAAGAATACAAAGTTGCATCGATCATATCTCCTAAACCACAGGTCCAAATGCTATGAAATTTTCATAGGAGCTTACTTATAAGCTAAAGAACATTCCTGCCAAGTTTCAGCTCGATTGGATCATTTTTTGATCGATACAAAATTGGTTCGTATCGATCACGAATCGAGTCGAAACTTTCCAGAATCGATCGCGTGGGCCCACTCACGTGCCAGAAGGAGTCTCTCGAAGTTTGAGCGCGATATCAATCTCCTACACCTATAAATAGTCCCTTGGAACCTACAGAAAAGGGATCTTTTGGCTGTTCAACGTCCAGACTCTGCTGGATTCAATTCTACATCTCACCATCACTGTTGTACTTGAAATCTTTCAATGTAATCCGCTGTAATCAACTGTAACCAGCGAAGAACATCAATAAAAGATAATTATTTGAAGTGGATGTAGGCTGGAGATAGCCGAACCGCTATGAATCTTATGTTTTTGTTCGTTATTTCTGGATTGTTGTTAGCTTAGATCTGTGACTTGTGCTTGAATATTGTTGATTTATATTCATATATTGGTGCTTTCACGATACTTGGGGTTTGTTACCAATTTTGGCGCAAACACTTTAGTGCTTTCATCGAGAACAACTAGCACCCGCTACACCGGATTTGAAGTTCAAATTTAAAGGCTTGAAGGAATTAGATTTGAAAGACAACGACTCGACAACAAGTAGAAGACAAAGAGCTGAGAGAAGCAAACAATGAGGAAGTCAAGAGGCATCCTCCGGAGCTGGAGAAAGACAAGCTTCTATCTACATTACTAGGGATGAGATGGAAGCTATGGCAAATTCATTGCATGAGAGATTGTCGAAGAGTCAACAGGCTATGATGCAGACTTTCTTTGAACAGATAAGAGCTGCAGGAACACAGAACTTAGGACAGACTACAGCTACTGCGAATATGGAACAAGGAGCTAGGGTTGCGGAACACAATGGAGGACAGAATACAGAGCCAGAAGGCAATCAACAAGGGCTTGGGGGAAGTCCCACAGGATCTGACACTGGAAGACCTATGAATGGAGCTCAACAGGCTAGAGATGAGCCACACGAAGAGTGTGTACTAGAATTCCCTCGAGGACTCAGGGGGTAAACTTTGACGGACAATACGGGTTTAGCTGAGATCATTTGGAGAAATATACGTGGAGGTTTGACCAATAGAGACTCGGAGGGAGTGAACATGAGTGCGTTTACTTGGGAAATCGGGGTAGCTCGAAATCCACCTGAGTTCAAGCTACCTAGCGTGGAGGTATACAATGGCAAGGCTGACCCAACCGATCATTTGATGAGATACACCAGATATATGGAAGTGCTGGGGGCATCAGAGGAAGTAATGGCCCAAAGTTTACCCTTTATACTTGACGGATATAACTGCGATATAGTTCAGGCAGCTGGAAGAAGGAACCATCAGAACGTGGACGGAGTTGGTGAACAGGTTTTTAGGGCAATTTCGAGTTGATATCAAGAGGCCAAAGAACGTGATGACCCTAACGTCAATAAAACAAAGGATGGATGAGTCACTCAGAGCTTTCCTGACTCGGTTCAACGCGGCGGTTGCTTCGGTGGATCGGCCGGATCCATCGATGGTTCTAATGGCAGTAGTTTCAAGAGTTAGAGAGGATTCGAATTTCAAGGTATCCTTAATACGAGACCCACCACTGGATCTCGGGGAATTCTTTCACGAGGCTGAAAGATTCCTTCAATAAGAAGACTCATGTATAGATTTAAAGTTAAAGGAGGTGAATGTGACTAAGGGAGGAGGACCATCCAGCGAAGGCTTGGACAGAGATAAAGGAAAGGGAAAAAGGAAGCTTAATGACGATTCAGAAAAGGCCAAGAAATGATGGAGGGAGCCGAAGTTCTCCACATACACAGGATTAAACGAAACATTGGAGCAGATATACATGGAAACTCGAAATCGTCTTCCTTACCGAATGCTTGCTAGGAGAGAACCCTCTGAACGTGAAAGGGCATCAGGAAGGCACAATCTCTTCCATGATTTGGATGGACATTATACCAATAGCTGCAAGCACTTAAAGGACATAATTGAGGAGCATGTGAAGAATGGACAATTGAGGCGGTATGTTAGGGCTCGAAATGTAGCAGTGGAGCAGAAGCAACCACCGTCTACCTCAAACCATGATGGTGTGAGGCCCAGGGATGATGGTCGATTGGTTATCAATTGAATGGGATGGTATGAAATAAGTACCAAGCCACTGGCAAACGACAAAATCATTTACACATGTACGGGGATGGAGATGGCCCCTAGGCATGCTCTGAATGGTGATAGAGTACGATGCTATGGTTTGTGAAATATGTTTTCCATTTGTGGGTCGGATACTCATTTTTTCTGGTTTGGTTTTGGAGTTTGGTTTGAACTCCTGATTTTTTGTGTTTCCTGGCTTTTTGTTTAGATGACTGTTTTTTGCGTTTGGATGTTGGTTTGATTTCGAATGCAGATTTTTGGTTTTCTGATTTGACTTGGATTTTGGATTGGATTTTGATTGGATTTTTGACTGGATTTTTGTAAACGGTCATTGGGTATGGATTATACTTGGCAAGGGGTGAGTCGCTTTGCCGAACGTGGCAAGTCGCTTTCTCAGGTCGTCGAGTATGGACTATGCTCGACAAGGGTCCGGAGAGACCAGGATTCGGCCTAGGACTTAGGCCTGTATTATTAACTGTAATTTTCAGGCCGTTGAGTACGGACTATGCTCAACCAGGGTTCGGAGAGACCATGATTCAGCCTAGGACTTAGGCCCTACGTTATTGGCTATTGTTTCAGGTCGTCGAGTATGGACTATGCTGGACAAGGGTCCGGAGTGACCGGGATTCGGCTTAGGACTTAAGCCATGGCATTATTCAACATCCAGGGACACTGGACCACGATCGTCAGGTGTGGATTGCGCTTGGCAAGAACCCAAAGAGGTTACGAATTTGGATATCGACCCGTAGACGTCCTGGATTCGGTTATTGGTTATTGGATAAGGATGGATTAAAACTCGGTTATCGAGTTCGGATGGAAATGGAATTGGCTATGGACTTTGGATATCGGATTCGAAGTTATTCAAAACACACCTTCTTACCACAAGGCATGTTTTGGGGGGAAAATGTTATCCCACCTTTTGGTCAAGGCTGGAATATCAACAAATTGGCAAGGAAGAATGGATATCAGGATTTGAGATCTATTGGAAACAAGGCTGCAGTCGATGTCGTTAAAATTCGGCCAAGCTCCGATCAGGATAAAATCTATTGGAGATGATGATCAAGGCTAGGATAGACTACATTTCAAATTTCAGGTGAATCGGAGTTCGTATGAAGGAGATATGGTCGATACAAGGTAGAAGAAATATGATGTTTGTATCCATCGGAGAGCCGAGGTGATGGTCTATTCGAATCCATCAGATTCGTATCCATCGGAATGACACCGCCTCAATCTATTCGAATCCATCAGGTTTTGCATAGTTCGAATCCATCAGGTCCGTATCGATCAGGTTCATGCATGCTCGATTGTTCGTATCCATATGTTCAAATCAATCCAGAGTCATCGCATTGGTTCTGTTCGCATCGATACTGTTCGCACTCCACTATTACATTGTTCGGGTCGATCTGGTTCGCATCTATCCAATGCTCGTTGTTCGTATGGATCCCCAAAGATCGATCGATACAAATAGCGCACTCCTTCAGTGATTGATATGAAACGGCACGCTCTAATCATCGATGCGAACAGGGTCATCGATACGAAAACCCCCAGCTATGGATGCGAACGTGTCGATGCAAACAAGGCAAATGCCTCGGAATGACTCGATCAACTTGCCGTAAAAATTGGATCGATCCAGGAAACTCATGCCACATCATCCTATGCGCAAGTGCTTCTGATCGATACGAAGGAGATGGAAACGAACCATGGATTTGAAGCCGACAGCCTTCGAAGAATACAAAGTTGCATCGATCATATCTCCTAAACCACAGGTCCAAATGCTAAGAAATTTTCATAGGAGCTTACGTATGAGCTAAAGAACATTCCTGTCAAGTTTCAGCTCGATTGGATCATTTTTGATCGATATGAAATTGGTTCGTATCAATCACTAATCGAGTCGAAACTTTCCAGGGAGTCTCTCGAAGTTTGAGCGTGTTATCAACCTCCTACACCTATAAAATCCCCCTGGAACCTACAGAAAAGGGATCTTTCGGCTGTTCAACGTCCAGACTCTGCCAGATTCAATTCTACATGTCACCATCACTGTTGTACTTGAAATATTTCATTGTAATCCGCTGTAATCAACTGTAACCAGCGAAGAACATCAATAAAAGATAATTATTTGAAGTGAACGTAGGCCGAATATAGCCGAACCACTATAAATCTTGTGTTTTTGTCCATTATTTCTATATTGTTGTTTGTTGTTGGCTTAGATCTATGACTTGTGCTTGAATATTGTTGATTTATATTCATATATTGGTGCTTTCACGATACATGGGGTTTGTAACCAATTTTGGCGCAAACACGATTTATAATTGAAAATAAAATTGAAAAAATTTCCAGAGTAAAATTTGAATATAGATTGGAATGATTTGTTATTTGAAAAATTGGGAAACTTCATTTCCTTTGGGTTTGAAATTGATTTTCAAAGGTTTTGGAAAAAATAATAGTGATATTATTTGGAAAATATTTTTGAATTGGATTTGAAATCTGGTGGGATTGGGAATCAAAAATATTTGAAATCTGGAGGGATTGGGTTTGAACTCTTTACGGTCGCTGGAAAATAATTTCGGCAATGACTGCAGCATCATCGATATTCATTTTCGAGTTTCCAAGAGAGAAATTGCTACCAAAATGTTTTAAATTGAAGTTGTTTGTAAAATTAGGTTGGTTTTAAAAATTCAAGAGATAATTTAATACCAAAAGATTTTGAATATAATTGATTTCAAAAATGATTTTGACTTGTGGAGTAATTATTTAAAGACTCTGGAACCTTATTTAAAATATTTATGGAATATAATTGAGTTTGGTAACTTATGAAATCTGAAATTGTTAGAATGAAATCTAATTTGAAGAAAAGTTAAATTAAAATAAGTGTGAAAAGGAAATAAGTAAGAAAAAGTAAGCTAAATTGGATGGTTAATGAAATAAAATTTATTGAATTAGAGATAAATTATGAAGGAGAAAATTAATTTAGCTGTAACTAAATCGGAATTGGAACTGAACATTTGAATAATGTTTAAATTTGAATTATGTCAAATAAATGAGTAAAATAAACAAATTTAGTGAAATGGAAGTTAGACATGTTAGACTAAATAAATCAAAAGATTGAATATAAAAAATTATAAGTAAACTAATTTAAATGGGTAAGCAAATGAATTGAAATTGGATATTAGAAATTAAACCGAGTATTGGAATTCAATTTGAATTGTGAGAAACAAAGTGAAGTGGAAATTTTGTCAAGTTAAACTTAATGAGATGAAGGATTGAAAATAAAATTAGTTAGGCTGGACTAAATAAATAAAATTTGTAAATAAACAAATTGATTTAAGTGGGTTAGAAAATGAATTGGAATGAGATTTGATTTGAATCAAGTTAAATAAAATGAAGTATTAAATTTGATTGGGAATAAATGGATGGAAGAAAGGAAAATTTAATTCAAGTGGAATCGAAATTTGAAATAAATTAGCAAATGAAATTAATTTAAAATAATAATAATGACAAACTTCAGTGGTGAAGTGGAAAATAAATATAAGAAGTATATAAAATATTTATATTGAACCTAAAAAATGAATAATGAAATTCTCAAGTAAAATTTGGTATGGGAAAGATACTAGGTTAAAGTTTGGAATGAAAATTTAATAGAGGCATGTGGAATAATAAATTGTGAATAGGTGATGTAATCAAAGTAATTTTGAATAAAAAGGAAATTGTTATGGCTAATAATCAATTGGGGCTAAATACGTAGGACGTACGTATATTATTTTATTCGCATAGCGATTCGATTCAGAATTCGAGCATAGGATTTTGAGGTAGTTATACCGATCCGAGTTGGGATTATTCACTCGATTTTCGACGGCGAACCCTGGATATGGATTTTTGATTGGTTTTGAAATTCTCTATCATAGTTGTGGCTATGAAAGGAGAATGATGGTTTCTGATCAAGAAACCAGATCTAAGTCCGCACTAGTGAGTCGGGTGAACGATACTAGTTCGGAAGTGAAATTGTGTGATCGAGTAAGCGAGATATTTCGTACGAATGGTATATGTACATCGTACGTGCTCGAGTAAAGAAAATGTTGGAAATATTGAAAAGAGATGAATAAAATGATTTTGGATTCTGTGATTAGATATTATTGCTAAGTAGGACACAAGTGTTTTTAGAAGCAAAAAGGATAAGCTGGGATTTTTTATTTCAGAAAATAAATTTGTAATGCTCGACAATGGTATGCATTTAAATTTCTATATAAAATTTGATGATTATCTGGTCTAGCCACTTGGCTTTTGTTTTCTTTTTGAATCTGGAGGCCCGTAGTGACATTTTGTAGTTGTTGTACCGAGCTAGCCGCGCAAAGGAGACACTGGCGAAATTTTTCGGAAATTTAAGGAGTTAGAAAAATTTTGAGAAAATTTTGATAATTTAAAATTTGAATAGTTGAGTAAATAATATTGTTTGGAAGTTATGGATGAATGTAGGAAGTTAGTAAGAGTGATTGTGCCTTTAATAAAAATTATTTTGGAAAGTTGAAACTGTTGGGCTCCGGGAAGTTGTTAAAAATTGTTTGGATTGGTAAATAGTGAATGGGTTGTGGATCATTCTTCTTAACTAGTAATTTCATGGATGGAATTCTTTTAAGGGGGAAGGAATGTGACAATACAAAATTTTTGATATTTGACATTGGAATGTTTAATTGATTATAAGTATTCAAAAGTTAAGTTTAACTTGAATTTCAAATATCACCATTTATTTAATAATTAAATTAATTGAATTTAATTACCGGGAATTGGGCAAATATTAAATGTTGAATTTCAAGCTTATTAAAAATATTTCTAAAGCTTATAAAATTTATATTGGCAATACTGAAGATAATAAATGTGATAGAATCGAATCTAAAAGTGGTTTGTTCAGCTTTAAAAATATATCGTTTAAATAGACATTTAAAAATAGCCTTCCGGGGCATAGTCTCGGAATTTGATGAAACCAGTTTCATTGAATCTGTCGTAGTGCGTTATTACGGGATTTCAATTTTGGTTGTGTTTGGAGTAATCTTTTGGCCGTACGGTAGATAAACGCACTGAAATCTATATCGAAAATTTAATATATTAACTGAGTCCAAAAAGCTATCTTTTCCATACGATCAAATAAGTACTCGAAATATTTTCCATTACGTTCAGCATAGGGGTATAACATTATAAATGTCTAGTGGCACGCCTGATAGGATGTCAAGATTTTGAGTTGCGGAATCGAGACGATTTAAATTTAAATATAAAATATATATGTTTCTTCCTTCAATTTTCTGTAGACCTCATCCCTACCTGCGTCCTTCATTTGCAACATGTATCATTTTTTTTACACATGTCTTCTTTGTAGAATATATGGCCGAGCTCTCTTCGTTTTAAAAATCAGTTCACTAAAAATCGTAGTCGAGCTCTAGAAAGAAATAAAAAAAATAACCAGCCGAGGTTCTAATCAAATAAAAAAATGAAAATGAATAATAAACTCGAAGCTAAGAATGGCCGCTCTTTCTTCTTTCAATTCAACTAGGGCCAAATTTCTTTCGTTCAATCAGAATGAGAACCGAGAGCGAACAGTTAGGGAAGCAGATTCGCAAGCGCCAGGAGGGGGTATCACGCGAACGCAGATCGCGAATCAAGTGTCGACATCGTCGAGTACGGTCGGAAAATCAGGTTTTAGGCGCAGCAGTTCATGGGCGAGGCCACTGTTGCGATTTCGTGGTTTGGGAAGGGAAAGCGTCGTCGTCGTCGCGATTTTGGTCTTGGAGGCTGCGATTTCGGAAGGATCGCGATGTTCTCGCTGCTTTTGGGTGGTGGCTCAACTGATGGTCACGCGGTCAAGTTTGTGGTATCAGCTTCGTGGTGAAGGAACACTCGCGTGAACCACTGCAATTTGAGGGAGAGTTTCGACAGCCTGTTTGGGTGAGATCTTCGATTTGTTTTTGCATATCGATTTTGGGTGAATAATCTGTTGAGTAGTAGTAATAATAATAATAATAATAATTATCAGATATATATGTTTGAATCAAATAACTTTTAGGGTATTGGTGAATTTATTTGAGGAGTTAGGATATATATATATATATATATATATATATATCTGTCTTAAAATTTATAAATTAGGCAGAAAAGAAAGTGTAAATTAAAGTAGTTCAACTATCATTTAAAAATTAGACTTTAAATTCTATATATATTATTTTATAAGTATATATATATGTAGTTTTAATTAACTTATTTAATTTAAATTATTTTAGTTACAAAAGATTTAAAAAAATATTAGTCTAAAAGCAAATTATTAGTTTAAAATAAATTTATTAAACGGTAAGTGATTATTCGATTAGTTTGAAAATTAATAGATCATCTAATGTTTGTTCGAGGTCTAAATCATAGAGAGAGCAAGCCGGATTGGAAATGGGTTGCGTGCATAGTCAAGGTGAGTTAATCTCACTCATTTGGATTCTGTTTAAATTTAAATAGTAAAATTTAAATTATTGGTTGATTGCTTGAATTGTCTGGATGTGATAGTATATATAGTATATATTAGAGCGATTGATTTCTCGCATTATATAGCGGACGAGACCTTATGCGCCCCGCATAATAGCGGATGACCCTTTATATCGCAATATCCCGCGTTGAAGCGGGATTGGTATTTAAATTATTGTGCTAACGTCTATGGATGCAGGGAAAACAGGTTGGAGGGATCCAACTGGATTCCTCAAAATATTTATATTGTTTTAATATTTTGTGATCTGATTTAAAAATCTAAGATAGATTATATTGGTAATTGATAATAGTGGATGCATAGTTTGATTTAATATATTTGGGTATGCTGAGTTATCAAAAATATATAGATTGGATTTTTGAAGGGAAAAAAAGATAATTTTTGAGTAAAATTATTATAGAAAATTTGGACAAATTAAAGAATAAATTGGAAAAGGATAAAATTTGAGTTTTAAATTCTAATAAGTAAATTCCAAGTATGGAAGAGAAGATTTTTGAGTAAATGGGAATAAATGAAAATTTTAAACTTAAGTGCAATTATTAAAAGAATAAAGGATTTATTTTTCAATTCAAGGTTTAAAATAGTTGGAAGAGATAAGAATAATTATGGGAAAAGTATGAAATTGGTATTTTCAGATTAAAAAGATTTTAAATCATAATAAAGAAGTAAAATCTGAAATTAATGGTTTTTGAAACAAAATTTAATAATTAAGGAATTTATTTGAAATGGAGTAAATTCTGGTAATCGATTTGGAAATTGATTAAGTGTTGAAACCGTACTTAAAGGAAAATGAGACTATGGAATTTATAAACTGGGTTTATAAAGTGAAATAAGATATCGGTGGATATTTGGAAGTATAAATTCACGATGGGAATTTATAAAGGAATGGATAATTTGTTTTAAAAATAAATAATGGTTTATTTTTAAAAGGTGTGAAAGAAAAGTGTATTCCCTGAAAAGCCAAGTACGTTTTCAAAGCAGATTTTTAAGTATATAAGTTTAAAGTTGTTTTAAAAGAATGTTATTTAAGAAATTATTATTTAAGTTGTAGAATTCTGAAAGTAAATATTTTATTAAATTAGTTATAGTAGTAATTACTTAAAAATAAGGTTAATTGGTATTATGATCTAAAAAGATAATTATTAATATTTATATTTTATAAAGTAGTTTTATTTTAAAGATAGTTTGGCTAAAGTTTTTATTTGAAAAACTTGTATAAAATTTCATAACTTTTATTTTAGGATTTGTTTTGGCTTAAGTTTTACATGAGAAATTATTATAAAATTTCATAACTAGTATTTTAAATAAAGTGTTTTAAATAGTTTTTATTTTAAATATTTTAAATTATATTTTTGGATAAAGTGATTTAAATTATTCCAAAATCTAAAGTATTTAGACTTTGTGATTTTCAGTGGAATAAGCAATTGGGCGGAAATTCAATCCACGAGAGGAAAAGTGATTTGGGAACTGTTTTCAAAGGATTGAAATGTAGAAAGATATCTTGCGAAGATATTTCAAATAATAAATAATTTTGAAAAATTATTAAGACTAATGGTTGTTTGTAAATGTTATTTGATAGTTAAATAACCGACTATCAATATTGGCCAATACACTAATCGTTTCGAAGAGTCCGGGATCGAGATTTATTTCCCGAAAACATCTTTGATCCAGTTTGAACATTTTCTTGAGGAAGGAAAGAGCTTGGAGTCGAAGATGGAGCAGTGAAGTGCAAGGGCTAGTCGCTACTAATCCTGATGGTGATTCGAAAATGGATGTATTAGGAGTAATGTCTACGGTTCCATTTGGAACCGGAACGGACTTGTATGGATGAATGCTTTTAAAACATCATCAAAAGGACGATGAGCATTCTAGGTTTGATGTGTTCTAAAAAGGTAACGCACAGCCTCGAGCCTCATCAACCGGGATGGCTAAAACAGGGGAGGTGCACACAAGGCTAAGTGGCTAGCAACCAATTAGGATAAGGTCATCCCTGTCTAGAGGTCCCTTTTAATCGGCTGTATGGGCGGTTGCTGATCCCAACCGCGAGGTAAACTTATTCGAGCTATCCAGTAAGGGGTAGCTCCGGTCTTATGATGTAGGGGATCAGGGTGGATCCTCGGTATGGTGATCTAGAACACGTACTATGACAGGCGGTACCAAGTAGCCCTGCCATTGATGGAAATCCACTCTCCCTACTTGCCTTTACAGTTTTGTTTGTAGAACTAGTATTTCTCGAATTTAATAATGTAACAATTTTGGCTATTTCAATAAGTATTTGTATATAGACACTACTATAATATCAGAGGATTTTATTAGAAATGCTTTGGTTATCGTAAGGTAAAAACCTGGCATGTTTATTTGTGGCGTGGTCTTATGAGATACCTTTGATTTCAAAGGATTTTGAAAATTTTAAAAATCCAATTGAGTGTATTTTCTCACGCTGGTTTTCCAGACTGACTCGAGTGTTATTTAACTATAATGCTCGGGTCAGACCAAGTATTTATAAAATACAGGAAAGGATGCTGTGGAGCTCAGGAGACGAGCTGGATGGCGAGACGTATCACGCGTATTTGATGAATATTCTGCTGTGTTTGATTAACTGCACAGTCAGTTTTGTGAGGTAGGTTATGATAACTGTCCAGCTGTGTGTTATGAATTTTGTTGTACTTTGATGATGTAATGTATAAACAGATATGATTCCTTTTGTTTTAAAGATTAGCCATTTATCTATTATATATTGTTCCACTACGATTGTGAGATTCTGATATTTATTCTATTTCTTCTTCTACCACCTTCTTCTTTAACCCTAATGGTTCGGTTTTCCGGCATTCGATTGTTCGGCATTTGATACAGTGGACGTATTAATGTCGATTTTTGAGTGTCGAAAAATCGGGTCACTACAGAGTAATTTATCACAATGAAAAGAAATATACCATTTGAAATGTTCTTAGTTAAGATGCGTCGAGACTGGATATCTATGTATCTTTTCAAACTAGAGTTCCTAACGCTCTCCAAGTAGTCAGTATATTACTGATGAATGTTAGGGCATCTAGGGGTTATATACTAATAGTTGTTGAATAACTATGGAACGGCTCACTCGATAGTTTTCTATTGGTTAATATAGCTAAGGTCGAACATAAAATATCGATATGACTGACTTACACAGTCCTCTCAACTTGAGAATACTGTTGACCTACAATATGAAAGTTTCTCTTTATATAGTTAAATCATGGCATGACATCCATCGAGTCACTGTTGTTGAGTCGAGTGGTAGAATTAGAAGGGAAACACTATTCAAGAGAGGTTTCATGTCCTTAGTTATAGGGAGCTAGCATTGCAGGTCAACTCAAAGTCAAAATCTCTGGTCAGAGTAGTATGGTTAATAATAATTGCTATTATTGAAACAAGGATTTTGTTTTTAGACTACGGTGTTGAATATGATGATATTGGAATTTTGACCACTATCAAATTTCACAAGTCCATAATGATATAGTTTTGACGAAGAGAATTGGTATGAATAAAAGTCAAAACTAGGTAATGCTTGAAAAGGTGAAATTGGGTTTTATCGAAAGCAAGTAAGCAATAAATTTATCCAAAATGTCACAATGCCTACTAAATGACATGTGAACATTAATATTCGAATAGTTCGATATTGATCGCTTACCAAATTTACATCTAACGAGTCACACAACATAAACAATTAATTCTCCTTTAACCAAACGATGTAATTTGTTTATAAATACTGTAAATTAGCTAAATTAATTTATATTTACGTAATTTTAGTTATAAATTTGAATATGATTTGTGAAACAAATACTACAAGATATGTTTATAATAGTTGTGAATGTATCAATCCATGTACGATATTGTTAAGCAATTGAATTTGATTTAGTTGTGTAGGATTTTTACATGGGATTAAATAGGTTTGGGATGAAAATCCCAAGTTTGATTCTTAATTTCAATAGTTACCAAAAAGTGTTGCAAAATGTGCTACGAATAGTGTTTTTAAAAGCTTCTTTAATCAAAATATTAACTTCATTCCACATATGTCCATTTTTATATCTCAAATCCCTTTTAAAACATTTTAATATATTTATGGAATTTATTTATATTCCTAAATATTCAAAATATCGATTTTAAAGATTTTGCCAGTTTGCTTTCCGAACTGCCAAAGCACGATGTTTTCGAAATCTTGGTTTGGACACATCTAAAATTTTACTTAATGAAATTTTTATTTTTCTTCTTTATTTGAAAACCATAATTATAAGAGTTCGGAAAATTTATATTTCAAATCATTCTGAGTTACATTCCACTTTACACCTTGGTTTAAAGATTGTGGCATGAAACCACGAAAAGTCGTTATGCGATGCACCTATATTTGACTCTATTTTAATATCTTGTCAAAACTTCTCCAAATTGAATTTTAATGTTTATAAAACATTTATAAACCATTTTACATTATTATAAGGAGGTTTAACCATTTTGTAACACTTTTATAATTCATATAGGAAAGTGATTTCCTTTGTGCAAATTCGACGTGTATTTAACATGAATTATTCCATAACTAAACAAACGGGTTATCACATCCAAACTTGATAAACAGTCATCATAAACAAGCATATAAACCATATCATATCATCATAGATTTTATATAATAAATTACTAGATTTTCTCACGCGATATCCTTTTAGTCAAACTTTCAATCAACTATAGCTCCGCTACTCCGAAATCGAAGTTTACAAATCTTGCTCTAAGACTCCTAAGGGTTCGGCCTTAGGCTTGCAAGGGTGGTGGGATGCTTAGATGGGTACGATCTTGGTATAGAAAAGAAGGAGAATATCACTAACTCGATCTTGAACTCATAATGGTATATCTCTTTGTATTTTACGACTTATTTTGATAGAACTTTAAGGCTATTTTTGAATTTTTATAAGGCACTATGGAAGCCATTAATGTAGAGGATGAAAAAAAGGAATAAGCTTAAGAAATTAGAGAAGAAGGTGTGAATGAAAATAAAGAGGTATGCCTTGTATTTTTACGCAAATGCTTGAATCAAAATATCATGATATTTTCACCAAACATCGCATAATCTTTCCACCACACCACCACTCCCCCCTCCATGTGCATGGTCCATCCCCATGCCATCACCTCCATCACTCCATGCCTCTTTCCTTAGCTTTTATGGCATGCACTTGGATGAGAATGTGGACGAAGGTGAAGATATGTCATCATTCCTCCTTTATAAATATCATGATATTTATCTATTTTACCAACAGTAATTAGTATATGTAAATGTTAATTCTAAGCTGTATATGTATATATGTACATGTATGTCACATATAACATATAACGTTGAACAACTTCCTCTGGCTAAACTATTATGAATCCGAAATTCGATTTTCGGTCATATTTTTACTTCTCGGTTATAATATATATTAGAAAAATTTTAAAATGACATTTCTATTATGAATTAATAATTAAAAAGTCCTCATTTTATTTTAAAATAATTACTAAATCATTTAAACTTAATTTAGATTCAAAAATCGATTATTTGAAAATGATGACATCATTGATGATATCATAAAGAGATATTATTTTCAAAATAAAATAAATCATTTTATTACTTATTCTTACTTATATGGATAAATAAATGTATGTATCCAGACTCGTGTATGATTTTTAATGGTTAAAAAGTTGTTTGTCAATAAAAATATTTCCGATCACTGTTATCGATATTTTTCCAAAGAGTACATTATTGTAGTTACTTATTCAAAATAAGATTACCATTATTAATCATTGTTCAAAACAATATAATTTGTTTTATAAAACCTTATATTTGAATATTTTTACATTAAATATTATTTTCCAAAGTGATAAATTCCTGAGACGTTACAATAGGTCTATCTTGTAGCTTTTAATATGTGCTGTTGCTAACACAACATGATCCGCATTGTATTCAATCATATTAAACACATGAACTTGCACTATGGTTTCTTATTTTGAATGAACCATCTCATTGACATTTCATATCTTATGAATGTGATCATTCACTATATAATTTTTATACGTGCTTGAATACAGATCAAACATCAATATTCTTGTATAAACTTAGAGTTCAAAAGTCTTAGAAGATAACACATGGTCCCGAGAAAATAAACGCTTAAGCGATCAAGATAGGAATGTTTTAATAGTTGTATATTACATAGGTTATAAAGTGAATACATGCTAAAAGATTTACTATTAAGTATATTTTATACTTCTTTGTCAATCCTAATTTAGTTCATTTGAATATTTTAATAGATAAATAATTTTATTCGTTAGATTACTTGCACAAATTTATTGAAGACAATTTTAATTTTTAATAGCTTGTATTCTTATAATATTAGAAAAGATAAATGTTTTGATTTCATTTTCATAGTAAGGTTCCCACTAGAAATATGTAAACCTTCCAATTTCATTAGTGAGCGTTGGAACTCACTTGCCTAACATTGAGTTTGCTTAACAAATCATCTCCCACAAGCGATAAATAACTCTTATTAGTTATAGCATAAATAACTCCAAACCATGGTTTTTTCCCAAATCTCGACCTTGACCCTAAGTTTGCTCAGTAAATCAAAATAGATTATTCACTCTTACCTATCATTTTTAATAGTCTAAGTATAATGCACGTACCTTCAGTTTGTTCAATAAATACAAGCAGGAATCTTATCTCATCTAGGCAATATATTAATAATAGGACATATAACAGCTTTAGCTTGAGTTTCCACAATAACTAGTGCATATGCAAGTGATCTATCAACAAATAAATGATAGTAGGCAATTATATAAATGGTTCATAATATTTTAATATATTTTAAGTGATACTGATTCAAGGAACAATGTATTTTTTATGAAATGCCTTCATAATTCAAATACAAGACACATCTAAGACCCCATATATGTACTACACGTATGTATTACTCCAGAAATCTATTTTGAGTTTTTTTTATTTCCACTTAATTTTTAGTTATACATATTATTACATAAGTTCAATTTATTTTAACTATTATAATTTGACCAAATTATATAATATTTATATGTATCTTAATTTTATTAATTATTTTAATTTAATTTTGTTCAAAATTTCAAAAAGATCATTTTATTCATCTTAAACTATTTAAGAATAATACTTAACGTAATCTTTATCGTTATATATATATATATATATATATATATAAATACATATTTCAAATATGTATATCAATTAACTAAATAACTTATTAATTATTCAATTAAATATTAAATATATTTGGAAATTTTATTTTATTTAGTTTCTTAAGATTATTTTTAGAAAATTAAAACATTTCAAGTTATTAACCTATAACTATTATAGTTTATAAACATATATTAACATTTAATCAATTAATTATTAAATCAATACTTATTTAATTAAAAAATTAATTAAAGGTTAAAAAATTTAAAGGACAAATTATCATAATGATTTAAGCATGAGGACACAGAACTTTTTCCTATAATGATTAGCCCAAAGCCCCTTATGAAATAAATCGTTCCCTATATCTTTCTATTTCCTTCCATTCGACACCCTCTTTCAATTTCAAACTTTTTCTTCGATTTGCTCTCAAAACTCGAAATAAATATAATAATGGCGCCTCAAACCAAAAGCAAGTCAGTATCATCAACAGAACTTCAAACTACAATGCTTGCAGAACAATCATCAAAAATCCAACTGCAACGCCCAATTTGAGGAAGCCTAATTTGAGGAAGCCCAATTTGAGGAACCAAAAACCTAGCTCAAAACAACATAAAAAAAGGGTGATGGTGAGTGCTAAAAAGCTAAAATTAAAAAACCGCCAGTTGAACAAGAAGTACAACAAATGTTAGACAAAGAACAAAGAGATGAAATGAACAGCCTGTAAAAAATGAAAATCAAGCAAAAATGAAAGAAAGCATACTTCAGAAGGTAACTAATACTACAAAATCAAGTACAACAAAGTTAGTATAATTGTATTGTGGTAGCATTAAAAAAATTTGATGGAATAACGAAGAAAATACACAGCAAAAAACAACTGCTGAGAAAAAATGAAGAATAGCAGCAAAATTTTGAAAGATGGACAAAGAAAACAAAAGAGAAAATAATTAAGAAGGAAATTAGACATAAATGTAACGACCAAAAATTTAATCTCTATTTAAATGAATGTTTAATTATATTTCTAAATAATTAATAAATGAATTTTTATTAACAAATAAAATTATTTTGAATAATAACTAATGATGGTAAAATCATTTTTAAAATGTCATAACACTATGTTAAACACACACGCACACATTACAAACCATTTTAACTTGGTGTACACATGTACATATGCATGTACATATTTGCACACTTAAGCATTTTAACATATAAGATTTATTTAATAAAGCATACATATATTAACCTATTTGTTTTCAATACATGGTACAAGTTCATGGCATGAATAATGCAGGGAGAGCAGGGATACTAGGTGTGGACGGAAATGGAGGGAGGAATATGGAGAGGCATGCATATATATTAAATACAAACACTTATATAATTTTTAAATAATTTCCTAAGCCTATAAGTAGCACTACTTTTTCATGTTTCTCATTTTACAGGCCTCATCTTCATTTTTAAAATTCCTAAGATCTTGGGCAAACACTTCCATGGCTTCTCTACATATTCTTAAGTTTGAGAAAAACTCACTTCTTTCAGTTTAAAACACTTCCAATTCTTGCAAAAACACTTCTATATACACTACGACACCTCCTCTTCCAAGATGAAAGCAAATATCCATCCAAACGCTACATGGCCGAGTCAATTTCCCATATAGTTGAACCCAAACATCACTAGGCCGAGCCCAAAGCCCACTTGGCCGAGCCTATTTCAAGTGTTCAAGGGTCCAAAGTTTCAATTTTTGCAAGTTTTTAAGTGTTTTGGCAAAAGTTCGTCGTGAATTTAAAAGGTTTCGGTGAGTAAAAAATTTGTTTATGGAAAATAATATGACTTCATTTTGACAAACTATGTGTTGTGAAATTATAGTGTTAAATGTGTTGAAATATCATGTTGTGTTAGATGGCATCTAATTATATGTTTATGTAACGACCCGAAATTTTCGACTCCGAAAATCCTAGATTGTTAGAGAAAAGAAGAAAGAGATAGAAGAAGAAACAGAAACAAAACACAGAATCTCACATTTCGCAGCGGATCAAAATATAATATCATATAATAACAGTTATACAAAGGAAAACTGTACTTGTCAAGTTACACTTTAATACATCAGAGTTACAACATATATACAAACACTGTCTCAGATATACAACAATATATCACAATGGAAACACTCCATACGTTTCTGCCATCCAGCTCGTCTCCTGAGCTCTTGAACGTCCTAACCTGAAAATCTATAATACTTGGTCTGACCTGAACATTACATCAAAATAACACCCGGGTCAGGCTTGAAACCAGCGTGAGTAAACCCATATAACATGAAATTCCAATGCATAGAACTATTTAAAACCCAGGGTAATTCGTACCTTACTACAAATTCTTAACCTACTATAGTCATCACTTTATTCAAAAATCAATTCCTAAGTAATATTTACTTAGTTTCAAAGGTTCATATTATTTCATTCCAGCCTATTTACTTCTAAACTCAAATTTAGAATGAATCGAAGTGGTTTTGGGTTTTTGCTGATACCCGACCCCGGCCTCTTCGAATCCAAAGTTATTCATTTACCCAAATTTGTTAAAGTGGATACAAATCAATCTTAAATACAGGTTCTCATATTCTCATAACAAACCAATTATTGATAGATAACTCGCAGTATCACCGTCCAAACCATCATACCACATTTCAATAAATCACGATCTTAATATCAGAGATATTCAGACAAACTAAGGTAATCAATTCAAGTTATCATCTATAGGCAAGATAAATCAAACAATTCTTAATTAATTTAATTTAATCACCCATTATAAATTAAATTAATTATCTTTAATCATGCTTAATTAACTTTGGTTAGTTATAGACCATTGCTTAAATTAATTACCTTGATCAACTAATCTTAGTTAATCACATTAACCTTAATTAATGAAATCACATCCAGTGATTAACTACCCTTTAATTACTTACATTAATTAATTACTCTTAAATTAATCACACTAATTAATCCTTTAATTAATTACACTAAGTAATTAATCCTTAATTACTTTCATTTAGTAATTATTTCCCAATTACTTCATTAAGTGATTTTCCCTACTTAATTACATTCAGTGATTATCCAACAATTACTTTACTAAGTAATTATACTGAATCAGTTACATTAAGTGACTATCTTTAACTAATTAACTCAAATTAATTATATTAACTACTTAATCAATTAATTGTAACTTATTCACTTAGTTTAATTATTCTTCCCTTAATTACTTTCATTAACTATCCACTAATCACTTTATTGAATAATTACCCTTAATTAATTAATCCTTAATAAACCTCATTCATTAAGTAACCTTAATTAATCATAAACAGTAATTAAACATCCTGTAATTACTTACCTTGCTTAATTAACTCCTTAGTTAATTAAATTAATCCTTTGATTAATTACACTAAGAAATTAATCCTCAATTACTTCCACTAAGTAATTATTCTTCAATTACTTACCATTTCTTGTTTATCATTAAATTTTATTAAATTAAATTCTTGAAATTAATATACAAAATCTCCTGAGATCTTTTATCGATTAAAAATTCAATATATTTATCTCGAGTTATTTATTAAATTGCAACCCTTATTCTTTGAAACACATGGGAATTTATAAAATTTCCGAACTCAAACAATTTAAAATCAAGACACACTTGTTTTTGTAATTCTGTATATTAAAAATTTATTTGAACTTGATAATTACTATTTTGCTCATAAAAAAAACTTGTTATCAGATTCTCTCATCAGGAACCCCGAGCACGAACTCGTATTCCCCGAACAAAACTCGAGCACTTTCTTCTTCACTTAATACAATCAGCCTCGCGAATGACTTGGAGATGTATCGAGCCAAACCCCTGCCCATCTCGATACTCTTCTTCTCATTCTCCATTCTATTTGCTGCAGCGAACCAATACACCCAATATTTCTGGTGCACCGTGCACGTTTACACGGCGTCGGAAACCCGCCGTCCGATGTTGTCACTTTCCCAAGGTCTCACACGCCACCCCTGATACTTACGGCCCCGTTGAAACTCAGGAAACCGTCAAATCAAAAATTGAGCAAAACGCCAACTTCCAGAGAACTAAACCCATCTCCTCTTCGATGCCTACCACCACCAATCGATCATGATTTACCCCCGAAACATCACCATGGCTATGCCACTAACTTCCCTTCCTTTTCCTCCCTACGTGCACTTCCCAGACGCCGCCACGATGCCACAAGCGAACGAAAACCATACTTGCTTCAAAACAATCCAGAAACCCTACATTCACCTCTTTCAGTCACTATGGCCACCGAGAACATCATCTAGTATTTTTCCACAGATCATCAGACTAGCAACCACCTCTAGTATTAGGCCACATCCATCTCATTTCAAATCGCCGGAATTTTATCAAAATGCCATATCCTTTTAACTTAACAATTCTCATCAACCACGCACTTAAAAATTTAGAAAACATCACTAAAATTCACCACATTTAAGCTCGAATCTAGATATCCAGTCAAAATTTGAAATTTAAACACTTGTTTTTCTGATTGGAATTGATTTCTTCAGTGATTTTACTGATTCCCATAAACTTATTCGTTAATTAACTTAAATATATTTTTCAAAATCAAATTTTAATGTTACGAACAATTCATCTTTGAGAATATAACCTAAAATGGAACATATGGGGAGGAATTTAGTTGTTTTGAAAGTGTAAGTGTCTGTTATTCAAACAGAGACTTATGTATACATTTATACTCGCATGCATGCATTAAAATCATATCTATATATACACACAAACATTTAATTTATACATGCAAACATAACTTCAATTGAAAATCTCAAGCACAAATTATAAAACAGATGATTATTTACTCACAGAAATTTAGATACAAAGGGCAGAGCCAATGGAAGAACTGGGTTTGATCTTGATCTTGATTTTGATATGACCTACACTTGTTTGTTGATGTTGAGTTGAGTTCATCTTTCCAGATTGCAAAACTTGAGTTTGATTCAGTCCATATTGCTTGATCTCGGATTTTTTTTCTTTTCTTGAATCTGATTTTTTTTTCTTTTGTTGAGTTAACTTCAAGTCTATATTTTGAACATAATGAAGGAAAAAAAAGAGAAAAGGAAGTAGATATGTTTATATACAAGGATTTTCTTTTCGTTCATTAATTTTGAAAACAAAGGAAACAAGTGACACTTGTTTTATACATGGCATAGAATACTTACATTTGTTGAATAGCATTTTTAAAATTTTACATTTGTATTATATATTTTTATTTTTTTATGATACATGGCTTACATTTGTCATCTTATATGTATAAATGTTTAAATTTTATACTTATATCAATACCCTTTCCAATATTTATACATATATTCATACATTGGTCTATTGCAAAATTAAATTTATATTAATTTGTAATTTGACATTAAAATAGAAAACATATTCATTTGTTTTGAAAATGTAAATTTTATCAAATTAAATAATTATAAAAGAAGATCATTAAACTGATATTGGCAATTATATCAGAAGATTATTAAATAAATATTTATCCAGATATAAATATTTATTATCAGATTTATCAGGTGAATTTGTTCAACCAATAAATCGGTGTTTTAATAAATTTAATCCTGTTAATTACAGATTAACAATTGTCCAATAATCCGAGTTATCACATTCCTCCCCCCTTTGAATCTTTTCGTCCTCGAAAAGGAGCGAAACCAGAATTTATTAAAATGCTATTATTGGAAAAATTAATCTTTGATCTTTATTAAAACACTTTAAAATCTAAATAATATTCTCAAAATAGTTTTATAAAAATATCATTTTATAACTCTATGTTTCAACAAGTCCGTCCTCATTCTCACAGAAATTCGATCATACGTTGATTAGGCGTAGGACTGAAAATCTATAAGTACTTAGCAGACCCGTTTTCAACATCCAATGAAAAAACTTGAAAAATAATTTTACTGAAAATATAAAAAATATTTTTGAAATCAAAAAACTTCTTTGGTGAGAATGCTCTAGAAATCAACACCCACATCCACGGTCGCAGTTAACTCGATGGTTAAGTTGTCATCCCGGCAAAATCCATAGATAAATGTAGGCACTTCGCGCCCCTCGATTACGCCATGAAACCCGCTACAGATCGCAGCTACAACCGGGTTTACGTGGCCGTCACATCAAAAACCCATATAACTGTAGGCTTCAGGCCCCTCGAATTTGGCTGCCAAAAGAATGAAACTTCTCCACTCCACTTGACCATAGATCGCAGTCTACCAATGTTACGTTGTCTTCCCGACAAAATCAAGCGTAGACCGTTGACACTCACCTCCACACGATTTCCGCTATGGTCCACAGTAGATCGTAGCGACGTCGAGTTACACTGTCATCACAGCATAACTCAAATGCCTCTGTATGCATCAGCTCCCTCGACTTTTGCTACCCAATAATCCTCAGGAACTAGTTTGTCTGGACTCCTCGCTGGATCAACTTTAGAACCTCCCACTTTGAGGCTCAAGGCAGTACCAACCTATGGTACTCCTGAGAAGTTCATTCCAAGGGAGTGCCTTTTGCTCCAGAGCCATTTTCAAAACACTTTATACTATATGCATATAGTATCTTCCAAATCATACACCTAGTATGAATCCCATATAAATCTCTTTTTCTCAAAATCGATTATCCCAAAATTGATAATTCTCAAACTAGGCTTTCCAAATTCCAATATTTAATTACCCAAAAATCAATAGTCTTTCCAAAATCCATAGGTTCCAAAAACCTTTACTCCAAAATCATTCTCATAAGATCCTTTATATATATATATAGATATAGATATATATAACCTTGAAAAATCTTTGGATCATTTCAAACTTGTATAAAACCCCTTTTATACTTCAATTGTTTTCAAAACCTTTTTCTTCTGGCAATAGATTCAACAAGGGGAGATTCATCTTATATAACAAAGATATATAACTTTTCTAATTCCAAATCAAATATTCAAATTTGATTACTCTATAAAGTCACTTACCAAATTACTTAGAAATATCCAATTTCCACTTTACTTCATCATATATTTCACAAAATATACCATTTCAAAAACCATATCACATTTCTTATCCACAAATTCCCAATATCAATTTCATTCAAACCAGTACGATGTACACATATCATCCGTACGCTATATCAATCTGATCGCTGACCCGATCACCCAATTTCACTTTCGAACTAGCATCGTCCACCCGACTTCCTAGTGCGGACTCAGATCTGGTTTCTTGATTAGAAACCGTCATTCTCCTTGCATAATCATAACTATGATGGAGAATATCCAAAACCAATCAAAAATCCATATCTAGGTTCGCCGTCGAAAATCGAGTGAAAATCCCAACTCGAATCGTTATACTATCTCGAAATTCTGTGCTCGAATTGGATCAAATCACTATATGAATAGAATAATATACGTACATCCAACGTATTTTTCTTCATTGATTATTAACTAAATCAATCCTCTTTTCTATTCACATTCATTTTAATTCTATTCACTTAATTCACAATTGCTTCAATCCCATATGGATTATCACTCAATTCTTATCTCAATTGGGTATTTAACCATAAACAGTTTAAACTTTGTCCGGCTTAAATTTAGAAAATAGCTTGAAAAGGTTTAAAAAAAGTAGATTAGTAGTTGAAAATAATTATTTGTTTGTAAGATAGTTGTAAAATAGTTAAGTAGTTGTAGAATAGTTATAAAATTGTCAAATGGTTATAAAATAGTTAAAAGATTGCAAAATAGTTTAAAGTAGTGATTAGTTCATAAAACAGTTGTAAAATAGTTAAATAGTTCCAAAAGTAGTTGTAAAATAAGTACAATATAGTTTTGGGATTTAAAAAGAAAAGTTGTATAGTAAATAGTTAGGAAAGTTTAAATTAAAATAATTTATTTGAAAGTAGTCCAGAGCCAAACTGTTCAATTCCCAATCTCTATTCCCATCAATTCACTTTAAATTTTCATTTCTATTTAAATTGATTCAATTCCAATTTGAATTGATCCCAATTCCAATTAATTGCCATTTTCCAATTAACTTTCAATTTCATTTCAAATTATCCAATTCAAATTTCCACTTGAATTTTTAAACTTATCCATCTTCAATCACAATTCCAATTAATTAAAATCAAATTCAATTTGAACTAATTCAATCTAAGTCTTAACTTTAAACCATATTGAATTATATAAATTCGAGTTAAGTTTTAAATGTTGGTTTAACCTCTTAAACCAGTTAACCTTTATTTAAAGTCTTAAATACATAATTTTGAGTCAAATTTCACATATTCCAATTTAAGTTATCTTTACTTAACTCATTACAAGGTTCAAGTAAGAGTTCAACACAATTTTAATAGTAACAACCCAGAAATTTCGATCCAGAAAATTCCAGATAGTTAGTGAAAAGAAGAAAGAGAAAGAAGAAGAAAACAGAACAAGACACAGAAACCTTACATTCGCAGCGGATCAAAATATAATATTACAGAGATAACAGTTTTACAAAGAAGAACTATATCAATACTCTTATATTTCTATACATCAGAGTTACAATATTTACACTACATTGGACAGTTTTAAACAACATGTCCTAGAAAAATAACAATATATATCACAGCGGATAACACTCTATACGTTCTTGTCCTTCAGCTCTCCTCCTGAGCTCCAGAATGTCCTTACCTGCAAATCTGTAATACTCGGTCTGACCCGAGCATTACATCAAAGTAACACCTGAGTTAGGCTGGAAACCAGCATGAGTAAACCCATCTAACATGTAACACAAAAGTACACAACTCATATAAACCAGGGATAACTTATATCAATTTACAACTTCACAAGCTGTTATAGACATCGCTTATTTTAAACATCAAATTCTAAGTACCAAAACTTAGATTAAATGGTTCAGTTTACTTAGATCATTTCATTCAGCATATTTATTTCACATAGCAATTTATAAAGAATCGAAGTGGTTTCGGGTATTCACTAATACCCGACTCCGGTCTCTTCGAATTCAATGTCATCCTGACCCAAGTTATTCAAGTGATTAAATTCAACTACTAGATGTTACTTTTATACAGCAATAACATAGATAAACATCACCCATTTATCATTAATGTAACTAATACCATATCAATAAAATGTCACAGCATATCATCTGGTAGATATCATTCAATTTATTCAACAACAATCATCCATAAGCAAGTATTATCAATTCATATCATAATTAATCATCTAATCCTACTTAATTAACCATTAATTAATTTACAATCATTTAATTAATTCATCGCTCCTTGATTTCCTTATCCATCAACCAATTATTCTCTAATTATAGATTAATTACCTTTAATTATCAATTAATAAACCTCAATTATTAATTATTCTTCTTTAATACAAAGTAATCAATCCTTAATTACTTTATAATCAATTAATTATCCTCTAATCAACTGATAAATTAACCATCAACTATTGATTAATAACCTTAATTGTTAATCAATATCTCTTAATACAAATTAATTATTCCATAATTATTTTTATAATTTATTTATTAATCATTAACAAATCAATTATATCTTAATTATTAATTATTAATTAATAACTTTGATTACAAATTAATTAACCTTCCACAGATTAATCCATTGATTACTTACATTAGGTAATTACTCATCCCTTAATTTTATTTCCATCCAGAAATTTTCATAATTACCCAAATAACTAACCCATAGTTACATCCATTAGTTAATTATCTTTAACTAATTTACACATAATAATTACTCCTTAATTACTCATACTAAGTAATTAATTACCCATTAATTTATATTACTTAAAAGCTGTTAAATAATTTACTTGAAGCTTGTTATCACTTTACTTTATTTGTGAAATAAGTTATCAAAGTCTTTGCTTGGCTTTTTTTTATTTTTTATAATCCTTGTTCTTTCATCTTTAAGCTAGAACTTGAATTTATTCACATTTAATAAAACTTGTTCATATACTATTACCAAAACCCGGATTTCTAAATAAAATAGACCCGAGTTATTAACCTCAAATCACCAAGCTCGACTCAAGACAATGCTCCTTCCGCTGCTTCAAGAAATACGCAAAATCCACGAAATAAACCCGAGCTGTACAAATGTTTCTCAAGTTTAAACACGTGTGACCTCCTATCCAATACTTTGAGCCCATCCATGCTAATACTTAAATGAAAACCTTGGCCCAATAAAAAAACTGGCCCGCTTCTCTCCTCGGCCCAACCTCTCTACTCTTCTCCCCTTCCTTACTTCTTCTAGTTTCCTTTCTCTGCTCCTATCTTTCACGAAACAGTGCATGTATCCGTGCACCCCATCACGCACCTCCGGCCATCTAATCCCACCGTCGACCGACCCCGCAAGTTTCCCACTACCTCGGCACCACGTTCCCCTACTGGAAAATCCCTGGCATCACCGGTTCGCAAAATCGACCATCGATCCAAATCTGGGACGAGCTGCCCCTTCCAACATCCAACTTGATCCACCACTACCGACCACCGGCAGGCGCCCCGCTCCACCAGGAGCTTCGTTACACTTATCCCCAACTTTTTCTCCTATACCGCAACTCAGAATCCTCACCACGATGCCGCCAATGCCAGAAAACCCACCTCTTCCAAAACGCGAGCCTAAACCCTAACCTTCTTCCAACTCGCCTCTTCGACCATCAGTAATTTCCCAGCCATTTTTCCCGAACTCCTTGACCCCATGGCCACCTCCTGACCCGACGCCTTACCCTATACATCACCGTGCCACCGAAATTTCACAAAATCCCGGTTCCCGTTCAACTCCAAAATCCCCAAACAATTCACCACTAAAAATCTTGATTTCTATATTAAAAATCATAACTTTCAATAATGAATCAGATTACCAAGATGAAACTTGAAATTAAAAGGGTTGATTTTCTTGATATAATACATTCTTACTGTAGTTTCTATTTCCTTCAGTAAAAATCTAATTAATTGCACTTAAAATTATTTTTAGAAGCAAGATTTAGTTAATTCAAACATTTTTCCTTAAAGCATTATAATCAAATATGATTTATATGGATAGGAAGCAAATTTTGAGTAAGTTTTTGGTCTGTTTTAAACAAAACAGAGATATGCACATTCAAACTCAGACATGCATACAGCAATATACATGCAAAGCATATTAATTCATCCATGCAAACATTTTTAACAACATTACTTCAATTATTTATCATAGGCATCAAGATATAAAACAGATTTAAATTTAAAAGGTGTAGTTTACTCACCAGGCTAAGACAGAGAATAGGGTTTAGCTTTTGTTCTGCATTTGATTTTTAATTACTTCTGGATATGAAAAATCCCTCAAATTGAAGTGCTTTTGGTAGATCTTGATTTGTCCTAACCTTGCTTGAGCTTTGATTACAATTGCCTCGGATTTAAATAAATTTGAAGTTGCATCTGACATTTTCTTTTTCTTTTTGAAAGATGGAGAGTGAAAAAGAAAATGAGAAGGAATAGAAAATGTATATATCTTCTTATATCTTTTATTTATAATTTTAAAACAAATTCATGACACTTGTTAGAATTCCTACAAATGTCATCATAATTGATTTACATTTGTTATAATGGTATAGAATTAGCTTACATTGTTATTATATCATCTTATTTGATTTACATTTGTTTAGATGCAAGAACAAAGTGTTTACATATGTTTAATTTATAAGTTATGCCTTCATATGTTTAATACTTAATATATCTTATACATATATTTAAAGAAAGTATGAATCTATTTAAATTCCACTTTAAACTTGAGTTTTAAATTCCTTAACAAATAATTAGACATATGTGTTATCTTTGTAGCTGTAAAAATATAGATTTCACCTTTATTAGCTTTGAAAATTAAATATTGGATTTAAACTATAGCTAACCATTTACAATATACATACATACATATATATATATATATATATATATATTATAATTGAAACATATTTATTTATTTATTTAAATTACAAAGGAATGGCTCGGGTTACACAATAGCTTCCTCTATATATATATATATATATATATATATATGTATGTATGTATGTATGTATGTATGTATGTATGTATGTATGTATGTATTCACTTGTATATGAACACACTTAAATTTTCAATAACATTTGCCAATGTCTATTAACATTTTTTTAATTTTCCATAAGGATTATTATTTCCCGATTTTAAATTATCAGAATTTCACTTATTTATTCATATAGAATCAGTAAATTATCCAGTTACCAAATGTCCAAAAATCCGGGTTATCACATTCCTCCCCCCTTTGAATCTTTTCACCCTCGAAAAGGAACGAAGCCAGAATTTATTAAAATGCTTATTTTTAGAAAAATTATTCTTTGAAATACTTTTAAAACACTTTTTAAAATCCACATAATATTATAAAATGGTTTTATAAAAATACTTTTTATAACTCGATGTTTTAACCAGCCCATCCTTGTTCTTACAAAAATTCGGTCATACGGTGATCAGGCGTACGACTGAAAATCTTTAAGTACTTAGCAGACCCGTTTTCAACACCCAGTGAAAATACTTGAAAACAAGTTTATTGAAAATATAGAAAAAAAATTGAAATAGAGGAAATATCTTTGGTGAGAATGCTCTGGAAATCATCACCCCCATCCATGGTCACAGTTACATTTCAGGGTTACGTTGCCGTCGCAGCAAAAGTCCATGTAACTGCAGGCTCTCCACGGCCTCTCGATTAAGCCATGGATCCCACACAACAGATCACAGTTACACCCAGGGTTATGTTGCCGTCATAGCAAAAGTCCATGTAACTGCAGGCTCTCAGCGGCCTCTGATTTTCGCTGTCGAAATGAAACCTCTCCACTCCTACATAGGTCGCAGTATGCCGATATAAAATCAAACGCAGACTGTTGGCTCTCAGCGGCACACACGACTTTCGCTATGTTATACCATAGGTCGCAGTCTACCGATATAAAATATAACGCAGACTGTTGGCTCTCAGCGGCACACACAACTTTTGCTATGGTAACCGCTACTCAAAATCCCCAGGAACTAGTTTTGTCCGGACTCCTCACAGGATCAACTTTAGAACCCCCCTGGGGCTCAAGGCAGCACCACCCAGTGGTACTCCTGAGAAGTTCATTTCAAGGGAGCGCCTTTTTCCCCAGAGCCATCATCAAAACATTTTTTTACTATACACATATAGTATCTTCAAATCATACACCTAGTATGATCTCATACAAGGCTTCTTTACAAAAAATCGATTATCCCAAAATCGATAATTCTCAAACTAAGCTTTCCAAATTCAATATTGATTTTACCCAAAAATCAAAAGCCTTTCCAAATCCATAGGTTCCCAAAACCTTTTTCCAAAATCCTCATAAGATCCTTTATATATATATATATACTGACATATATAATTTTTAAAATTTTGGATCATTTCAAACTTGTATAAAACTCCTTTTATACTTCAAAACACCTTCAAAATCCTTTTCTTCTGGCAAAAGATTCAACAAGGGGAGTTTCATTTTATAAAACAAAGATATTTAACTTTGTTTACTCAAAAATTAAATATTCAAATTTGATTACTCTTTTACAAAACCACTTACCATATCACTTACTTCCATAAACAAAATTTCAACCATAGAAATATCCAATTTCTATTTTATTTCCTCATATATTTCACAAAATATATTTTCACTTCAAAAACCATTTCAAATTTCTTATCCACAAACTTCAGTGTCAATTTCATTCCAATCTGTGTGATGTACACATATCATCCGTACGCTATACCAATTTGATCGCTCACTCGATCACACAATTTCACTTCCGAACTAGTATTGTCCACCCGACTTCCTAGTGCGGGCACAGATCTGGTTTCTTGATCAGAAATCGTTATTCTCCTTGCATAGTCATAACTATGATAGAGAACATCCAGAACCAATCAACAACCCATATCCAGGTTCGCCTTCAAAAATCGAGTGGAAAATTCCAACTCGGATCGATATAACTATCTCGAAATTCTATGCTCGAATCTGGATCAAATCACTATGCGAATAGAATAACATACGTACACCCTACGTATTTATCTTTATTGGTTATTAGCCAAATTAATTCCATTTCTATTTACATCCACTTTGACTTTCATTCACTTACTCACAATTGCTTCAATCCATTTGGATTATTACCTTTATTCTTATCTTGATTGGGTATCCATCCAATAACAGTTTAAACTCTGTCCAGTTTAAATTTAGAAAATAACTTGAAACGTTAAAGAAATAGATAATTAGTTGAAAAATAATTACTAGTTTGTAAAATAGCTGTAAAATAGTTCAGCAATTGTAAAATAATTGGAAAATAGTTAAATAGTCATAGAAATTTTAAATAATTGCAAAATAGCTATAAAATAGTAATTGGTAGTTGAAAATAGTAATTAGTTTATAAAATAGTTAGAAAATTGTTAAACTGTTTCAAAAATAATTGTAAAACAAGTATAAGATAGTTTGGCTTTTAAAAGAAAGGTTGTTTATATAATGAATAGCTTGGAAAAATAGGTTTATATTAAAATAATTTATATTAAAAATAGTCCAGAGTCAAAACTGTTCACTTTCCAATCTCCATTCCCATGAATTCAATTTAAATTTCCTCTACCATTTAAATTGACCCAATTCCAATTTAAATAACTTCAATTTCCATTAAAATTGATTCAATTCCAATTCAAGTTGAATTAACCTTAGTTTCTTTCCAAATTTAACTTTATTCAAACTTGATCTCAAATTCTACTAATTCAAATGAATTTCAATTTAACTAGTTTCAACTTTAATTCATTTCAACTCCCGTTTGAATTAATTCCAATTTCATATTCCATTTCCAAATCAAGTTGAATTATTCTTGATTTCTTCCCAAATTCAATTCCAATTCCATTTGAATTTAAAATTATTCAACTTTACTTACAATCCCCAAATTATTCAAATCAATCCAATTCAAAATTTCCATTTGAATCTTATACATCTTCAATCACAATTTCAATTAATTCAAATCAAATTCATTTTGAACCCATTTCAATTCAAATTCCAAATTTAAATCATCTCGAATTATATAAATTCGAGCTAATACTACAAATATTGATTTAATTCCTTTAAATCAATTTACCTTTAAAGTTTTTAAACAATTCAATTCTGAGTCCACATTTCAAAATTCCATTTTAATTATCTTTACTTAACTCATTGCAGGGTTCAAGTAAGAATTTCAAACAATATTAATTTACAAATTCAATTACTCAAATTTTTAGTTCAAGGTAATTCCATACCCTTAATTTCAAATTAAAGTTTAACTTTCCCTTTTATCTCAACAATGGATTACCATACTCCATCTCTCATTCATTTAAATAATTCCAATTCACAACTTAAAGATTTTTAACAACAATATGATGATATCATCCAATTATTTCAAAACATCCATCCATCTTCAATTTTTGGATATCAAACCCAATTTGAGATCACTCAAAGTCTCAATTCCAATCAACCATTTAATTTCCCAAGTTAAATCTTAATTTCATCTTAAAATTTCCAAATCAGGTTGATTATTCCAACTTATTTAACTTTTCCCAAGTTAAAGTCAATTCACTTAGTCCAGTCAACCTTACCCAAATTTGAATTTCCATTTCAAATTTTGAACTTCTCATAAATAATTTTCCCACTTATTAAGTTCAAAAACTTATCACTTTGGGTATCATATCTTATTCCAAATTTAAAACTCAACCTTAGAGTTTATTTCCTTTACACACCTGGTTACTTTTTAAATTTTAAACCACCTTTGGTTTTAAATTCAACCAAATTCTTTAAAATTTCAAACATTTCTTATTTTAAAATAAGATCATATTCAAAATAGTTTGAATAATATAATTTCCTTTAACATTTTAAAAACAATTTCAAATGTTTAAATTTAGAATTCAGAACTTCACAATTTGAACTCCACTTTAATTTACATCCCTTCAAAATTACAAGCTATTCTCTTTAAATGGTTACTTTTCTTAAAACATTTTATTGTTTATTGAAGAACAATCATTCCATTATTAAACACAATAACCATCTATTTCTTTAGGTTGAAACCAATTCTAATTCATCTTATTTTGAAATACTTCTCCAATTCAAGATTTCAATTTTAGTTTGAATCCATTTCAAACTTATCTTTATTTAATTCCAATTTCAATTTGGTTGCATTCTATTGCTTCTTAATTTAATTCTTACTATTACTTTTAGTTTAATTAGTACTACAACCAATTTCCTTAATATAATAGATAATCTATTTCTTATAGATTCATTTACTTTGAAATCATTTAAAAACCTTTATATAAGAAAATAACAAGTACGCTCTCTCATATTTATACACTCAACTCATTATAGGGTACCACTTACCCTATTCTTAATGAGTAATCCCACCAGAGTCAAGGTTCTCGCTTAACCTTCTGCTCTGATACCAAAAGTAACAACCCGGAAATTTCGATCCAGAAAATTCCAGATAGTTAGTGAAAAGAAGAAAGAGAAAGAAGAAGAAAACAGAACAAGACACAGAAACCTCACATTCGCAGCGGATCAAAATATAATATTACAAAGATAACAGTTTTACAAAGAAGAACTGTATCAATACTCTTATATTTTTATACATCAGAGTTACAATATTTACACTACATTAGACAGTTTTAAACAACATGTCCTAGAAAAATAACAATATATATCACAGCGGATAACACTCTATACGTTCCTATCCTTCAGCTCTCCTCCTGAGCTCCAGAACGTCCTTACCTGCAAATCTGTAATACTCGGTCTGACCCGAGCATTACATCAAAGTAATACCCGGGTCAGGCTGGAAACCAGCGTGAGTAAACCCATCTAACATGTAATACAAAAGTATACAACTCATATAAACCCGGGATAACTTATATCAATTTACAACTTCACAAGCTGTTATAGACATCGCTTATTTTAAACATCAAATTCTAAGTACCAAAACTTAGATTGAATGGTTCAGTTTACTTAGATCATTTCATTCAGCATATTTATTTCACATAGCAATTTATAAAGAATCGAAGTGGTTTTGGGTATTCACTAATACCCGACTCCGGTCTCTTCGAATTCAATGTCATCCTGACCCAAGCTATTCAGGTGATTAAATTCAACTACTAGATGTTACTTTTATACAGCAATAACATAGATAAACATCACCCATTTATCATTAACGTAACCAATACCATATCAATAAAATGTCACAGCATATCATCTGGTAGATATCATTCAATTTATTCAACAACAATCATCCATAAGCAAGCATTATCAATTCATATCATAATTAATCATCTAATCCTGCTTAATTAACCATTAATTAATTTACAATCATTTAATTAATTCATTGCTCTTTGATTTCCTTATCCATCAACCAATTAATCTCTAATTATAGATTAATTACCTTTAATTATCAATTAATAAACCTCAATTATTAATTATTCTTCTTTAATACAAAGTAATCAATGCTTAATTACTTTATAATCAATTAATTATCCTCTAATCAACTGATAAATTAACCATAAACTATTGATTAATAACCTTAATTATTAATCAATATCTCTTAATACAAATTAATTATTCCATAAATATTTTTATAATTTATTTATTAATCATTAACAAATCCATTATATCTTAATTATTAATTAGTAAAACTTAATTATTAATTAATAACTTTAATTACAAATTAATTAACCTTCCACGGATTAATCCATTAATTACTTACATTAGGTAATTACTCATCCCTTAATTTTATTTCCATCCAGAAATTTTCATAATTACCCAAATAACTAACCCATAGTTACATTCATTAGTTAATTATCTTTAACTAATTTACACATAATAATTACTCTTTAGTTACTCATACTAAGTAATTAATTACCCATTAATTTATATTACTTAAAAGCTGTTAAATAATTTACTTGAAGCTTGTTATCACTTTACTTTATTTGTGAAATAAGTTATCAAAGTCTTTGCTTGCTTTTTTTTAATGTAACGACCCGGAAATTTCGATCCCGAAATTTCCAAATAGTTAGTAAAAAGAAGAAAGAGATAGAAGAAGAACAGAAAGAAACACACAATCTCACATTCTCAGCGGATAAAATATAATATCGAATAAAATAGCAGTTATACAAAGAAAACTATAGTTGTTAATTTACATTTAAACACATCAGAGTTACATAAACATTGGACAAAACAATCATGTCCAGATACTACAATATCACAGTGGATACTCTCTATACGTCCCTGCCATCCAGCTCGCCTCCTGAGCTCCAGAACGTCCTTACCTGAAAATCTGTAATACTCTGTCTGACCCGAGTGTAACGACCCGGAAATTTCGATCCCAAAATTTCCAGATAGTTAAGAAAAGGAGAAAAGAGAAAGAAGAAGAAAACAGAAACAAGACACAGAAACCTCACATTCGCAGCAGATCAAAATATAATAATAAATAACAGTTTTACAAGAAGAACTATATCATTACACTTATATCTTTATACATCAGAGTTACATCATGTACATAAACATTGGACAAAACAATCATGTCCAGATACTACAATATCACAGTTGATACTCTCTATACGTCCCTGCCATCCAGCTCGCCTCCTGAGCTCCAGAACGTCCTTACCTGGAAATCTGTAATACTCGGTCTGACCCGAGCATTACATCAAAGTAACACCCGAGTCAGGCTGGAAACCAGCGTGAGTAAACCCATCTAACTTGGAATACAAAAGCATACAATTTATATAAACCTGGGGTAACTTACATTGATTTACACTTCATAAGTTATTATAGACATCAACCATTCACACATCAATTTCTAAGTGCCAAAACTTAGACTTAAGTAGTCCAATTTACTTAAGTCTTTTCACTTCAGCCTATCAGTTTCACATATCAAATTATAAAAATCAAAGTGGTTTCGGATATTCACTAATACCCGACTCCGGTCTCTTCAAAACCTTTGTCATCTTAACTTAAATTATTCAAGTGAAATACAATTCTACTATAATACAGGATGTCACAATAATTCATCATCAATAGAAAACCACATCATCACAGTTTAAATTTAACATATCTTATCACATAGCATCACGAACCACATGTTAGGGATAACAATTAATCAAAGGCTTCCCATATCATTCTATTTATCCCTTAAATTAATTCCACAAATTAATTTATCCTTAACCAAATACAATAATTAATCTTTAATTACCTCATTAATTAATTATTAACTATAATTATTAATCACCCTTGATTAATAACCTCCAGTAATTAACTAACCTTAATTACTTCATTAAATAAATTAATCCTAAATTTACTCTCTAATTAACCCCTTGATTAATTATACAAAATAATTTGACCCAAATTAATCCCATCATTAACACCTTTAATTACATTCAGAAATTATCAATTTGTTACTTCCCTAATTAATTACAATCCATTATTTACATCACGAAGTCATTTTACTTATAGATTTCATTAAGTATTACTTAATCAAGTATCAAATGACTATCTTTAATTAATCAACAAATTAATAAATCCCATTTACCTCATTAAATATAACCGGATAATTCTTCCCTTATCAATGCCTTATTACCATTATCATTTTGAAACATTTTATCATCATGATTACCTTTGCTTAATTAAATCATTAATTAAGTTTTTAAAATAAGGTGATCATTTAACCCGAAAATTTTAAAGTTGAGAAAACTTTACTTCCTTAAAATAACCTAAAAACATTACCAAGTAGAAGCTTATAAATCTTATATTTTAACAACTTACTTTATAAAATCATATTTGAACTAATTTTTTTTTAAATCACTTTGAAATTAAATCAATTCTCGAAACCTCTTAATTAATTGTTAAAGAAACAATTATATAAAAAAAAGTAAGTTTAAATAAGACAGTTTAAACTAGTTTTTAATTTAAATAAATAAATAACAATTTGATTTTTAAACATTTGAAACTTGCTCAAAACTATTGCTTCGGGTTTTACCCGAAGGCCACTCGGGCTCTCCCCCGAGTTTCACCCTTCTTCCCCCTTTTTCTGAAAACCTAGATTCTATCAAGCTTAAAAACCTTCTGACCAATTCCCAATATTTCATACGAGTATAAACTCGAGTTCCTCCCTCCAAGACCCGATACCATCTTCGAGACATTCCTTCATCTCCCCAAACAACTCAGCAACCATCCCAACAGATATCGCTGACCCACTGTGCACGTGTACACGGCGCCGAACGTCGCTCCGATCATCCACAACATCGACGCGAGTCATCCCAAGTCTCACTACCCGATTCCAACCCTTATTGCTTCAGTACGAACTCGAGAGCAAGATCGAGTCAGTGCACACCTAACTCGAAACGAACCATTGCCCAAAACCCTCCCAAACTACCACCTCCGGCCACCACAAACACCACCACTCCGATCAACACTTCGTCATAGGCCCACAGACCCATTCCCCTACTTGCGATCAAGACCGAAGTCCTATCAACGTCACGGTGACCAGAAATCAAACATGATTAAAAATCCCGATTATGCCCTAGTTCTACAAATTCTCACCTCCTCGGTGATTGAAAAATCTAGAAACTAATTTTACTGACAACGACGGCCTCTAGGCTAGTTCCAGCAAGAATCTCGAAAACCCAAATCTTGTCGGTCATCAGAGAATGCTTGAAAACCCAAATTCCGATCAACATTCAATTTCTTATTATTTTCAAGCTTAAAATTTACGATTTTAATTTTAAAAATCATTATTTCTGATAACAAACCAGATTGTATTCCTGAATCCATAATTAATTCACATCGAAATTTCGATATGTTTCATGCTTTTCCTGTAAATCTTGTTTTATTAAAAAGTGAGCTTGAAATCTTGCTTGAAAATATTTTTAGATCGTATATTTTGTTAATTCAAACAAATTTCATTTAAACATCAATCTAAAAAGAAAAGCAGCCAAAAAGATATGAATTTTTTTTTTAAAGTTCTAAAATCTGAAGCATATGAACAGAGCAATAACAGCATGCACCCAAATACTCTTATATATATATATATATATATATATATTTATAAATATAAATATGATCATATAAACTATCATGAAATCACCAATTTACTTTGAAAATCACTGCATGCAACAAAACTTAATCAAATTAGAGCTTGTTCACTCACCTGCAATTTTCCTGAACAGAGAACAGACCTGCTTATTTCACTTTTTGAAATCTGGATTATGTTTTAATATGTTTTCGAGAATATGTTTTAATTTATTAGCTTTGAAAATTAAATATTGGATTTAAACTATAGCTAACCATTTACAATATACATACATATATATTATAATAGAAACATATTTATTTATTTATTTATTTATTTAAATTTCAAAGGAATGGCTCGGTTTACACAATAGCTTCCTCTATATATATATATATATATATATATATATATATATATATATATATATATATATGTATTCACTTGTATATGAACACACTTAAATTTTCAGTAACATTTGCTAATGTCTATTAACATTTTTTTTAATTTTCCATAAGGATTATTATTTTTCGATAATTTTGAATTATCAGAATTTCACTTATTTATTCATATAGAATCAGTAAATTATCCAGTTACCAAATGTCCAAAAATCCGGGTTATCACATTAATTTATAAATTCAATTCTTAACATCCAAATCTTAAGTTCAAAGGAATTCCCTATGCTTAGTTCAAAATTTAAGTTAAATTTTATTTATCTCTATAATGGATATATTACCACAATCCATTTGTTCATTCATTTAAACAAATCCAATTCACAGTTTATAGATTATTAATAACAATGGAATGATATCATCAAAACTATTTAAGACATCCATCCATTTTCAATTTCCAGATCTCAAACCTATTTTGAGATCACACAAACCCCTAATTCAAATCAACCATTTAACTTTCCAAGCTAAGTCTCAATTTTCATCTTGAAATTTCCAAATCGGGTTGTTCATTCCAACTTATTTAACCTTTTCTAAGTTAAATTCAATTTAATCCCAATAATCCCACTCAAAATTTGAATTCTCCTATTCGAATTTCAAATTTCTATCACTTAAAAGTTAAAAAACTTATTTTACTTTGGGTTTTTACATCACACTTAAAGGAAAATCAAAACTCATCACTTTCAAATCATCTTTGATATTACGTATATCAACACATATATATACATATTTGCTTCTTCGCCCACCAAGCCAAATTTTAAAATTTAAACCATCCTTGGTTTTAATTCAAAACAAATTCCTTTGAAGTTTTCGAACAACTTCTTATTTTAAAATAAGACTATATTCAAAATAGTCTGAATTGTATTATTTATTATTTCCTTTAACACTTGGAAACAATTCAAAAGTTTCTAGACTAAGGTTTTAAAACTTCACAATTTAAAACCTACTTCAATTAAGAAGTTATACTCATCTTAAAAGTTTACTTCATTTGGCTTACTTATTAACAAATATATCATTATTAAACACAATAACTATTTATGATAATACCAAAGATTATCATATCTAGAGAGCAATTCATTTTTATCTTATTCTAACTTCTACAAGTTTAGGATTTTAGTTCCAGTATGGATCTATTTCAAACTTATCTTCTTTTAATTTCAATTTGGTTGTATTACTATTACCACTTAATTCTCATTATTAAAATTTTCAAATAATACAACAACCAATTACCTTAATATATAATGGTTAAAAGAATCATTGCTTTATATATAAACTTATATAAAAATCATTTACTTTTAAAACCATAATATAAGAAAATAACAAGTGCGCTCTCTCATATATATATATATATATATATATATATATATATATATATATTACACTCAACTCATTCTAGGATACTATTGACCCTATCCTTAATGAGTATCCCACCAGAGCCAAGGTTCTCGCTTAACCTCCAGCTCTGATACCAAATGTAATGACCTAAAATTTTCGACTCCGAAAATCCCAGATTGTTAGAGAAAAGAAGAAAGAGATAGAAGAAGAAATATAAAAAAAACACAGAATCTCACATTTCACAGCGGATCAAAATATCATATCACATAATAACAGTTATACGAAGGAAAGCTGTACTTGTCAATTTACACTTTAATACATCCGAGTTACAACTTATATACAAACACTGGACAGATACAATCAACATGTCTCAGATATACAACAATATATCATAGCGGAAACACTCCATATGTTTCTGCCATCCAGCTCATCTCCTGAGCTCTAGAACAACCTTACCTGAAAATCTGTAATACTCGGTCTGACCCGAGCATTACATCAAAGTAACACCGGGGTAAGGCTGGAAACCAGCGTGAGTAAACCCATATAACATGAAATTCTAATGCATAGAACTATTTAAAACCCGGGGTAACTCGTACCTTACTACAAGTTCTTAACCTGTTATAGTCATCACTTTATTCACAAATCAATTCCTAAGTAATATTTGCTTCGTTTCAAAGGTTCATATTATTTCATTCCAGCATATTTACTTCTAAATTCAAATTTATAAAGAATCTAGTGGTTTCGGGTTTTTGCTGATACCCAACCCCGGCCTCTTCGAATCCAAAGTTATTCATTAACCCAAGTATGTTAAAGTGGATGCAAATCAATTTTAAATACAGGTTCTCATATTCTCATAACAAATCAATTATTGATAGATAACTCACAATATCACTGTCCAACCCATCATACCATATTTCAATACATCAAAATCTCAATATTAGAGATATTCAGACAAACTAAGGTAATCAATTCAAGTTATCACTGTAGGCAAGATAAATCAAACAATTCTTAATTAATTTAATTTAATCACCCATTATAAATTAAATTAATTATCTTTAATCCTTCTTAATTAACTTTGGTTAATTATAAACCATTACTTAAATTAATTACCTTGATTAATTAATCTTAGTTAATCACATTAACCTTAATTAATTAAATCACATCCAGTGATTAACTACCCTTTAATTACTTACATTAATTAATTACTCTTAAACTAATCATATTAATTAATCCTTTAATTAATTACACTAAGTAATTAATCCTTAATTACTTTCATTTAGTAACTATTTCCCAATTACTTCATTACATGATTTTCCCTACTTAATTACATTCAGTAATTATCCAATAATTACTTTGCTAATAATTATACTGAATCAGTTACATTACGTGACTATCTTTAATTAATTAACTAATTAAATCAAATTAATTATATTAATTAATTAATTAATTAATTAATTGTCACTTATTCACTTAGTTTGATGATTCTTCCCTTAATTACTTTCATTAACTATCCACTAATTAATTTATTAAATAATTACCCTTAATTAATCAATCCTTAATTAATCAATCCTTAATTAACCACATTCATTAAGTAACCTTAATTAATCATAAACAGTAATTAACCATCCTGTAATTACTTACCTTACTTAATTAACTCCTTAGTTAATTAAATTAATCCTTTGATTAATTACACTAAGAAATTAATCCTTAATTACTTCCACTAAGTACTTATTCTTCAATTACTTACCATTTCTTATTTATCATTAAATTCTATTAAATTAAATTCTTGAAATTAATATACAAAATCTCCTGAGACCTTTTATCGATTAAAAATTCAACATATTTATCTCAAATTACTTATTAAATTGCAACCCCTATTCTTTGAAACACATGGGAATTTATAAAATTTTCGAACTCAAACAACTTAAAATCAAGACACTTGTCTTTGTAATTCTGTATATTAAAATTTTATTTGAACTTTATAATTACTATTTTGCTCATAAAAAAACTTGTTATTAGATTCTCTCATCAGGAAACCCAAGCACAAACTCGTATTCCCCGAACAAAACTCGAGCACTCTCTTCTTCACTTAATACAATCAGCCTCGCGAATGACTCGAGGATGTATCGAGCCAAAACCCCTGCCCATCTCGATGCTCTTCTTCCCCTTCTCCATTCTATTTGCTACAGCGAACCAATACACCCATTATTTCACTGGTGCACCGTGCACGTGTACACATCGCTGGAAACCCGCTGTCCGATGCCATCACTTTCCCAAAGTCTCACACGCCACCCCTGACACTTACAGCCCCGTTGAAACTCATGAAACCTTTAAATCAAAAATCAAGCAAAAAGCCAACTTCCATAGAACTGAACCCATCTCCTCTTCGCCGCCTACCCCCACCAATTGATCATGATTTACCCCCAAAACATCACCATAGCTATGCCACTAACTTCCCTACCTTTCCCCCCTTACTTCCCAGACGCCACCGTGATGCCACAAGCGAACGAAAACCCAACTTTCTTTTAAACAATCCAAAAACCCTACATTCACCTCTTCCATTCACTATGGCCATTGGGAACATCATCTAGTATTTTTCCAAAGATCATCTGACTAACAACCACCTCCATTACCAAGGTCGATGTCCATCTCATTCCAATCGCCGGAATTTTATCAAATGTCATATCCGTTCAACTCAACAATTCTCATCAACCATGCACTTAAACATGTAGAAAACATCACTAAAATTCACCACATCGAAGCTCGAATCTAGATATCCAGTCAAAATTTGAAATCTAAACACTTGTTTTTCTGATTGGAATTGATTTCTTCAGTGATTTTACTGACTCCCGTAAATTTATTCATTAATTAACTTAATAATATTTCTAAAAATCAAATTTTGATGCTACGAACAATTCACCTTTGAGGATCATAACCTAAAATGGAACATATGGAGAGGAATTTAGTTGTTTTAAGTGTAAGTGTCTGTTATTTAAACAGAGACTTATGTATACATTTATACAGGCATGCATGGATTACAATCATATCTATATATATACACAAACATTTAATTTATACATGCAAACATAACTTCAATTGAAAATTTCAAGCACAAAGTATAAAACAGATGATTGTTTACTCACAGAAATTTTGACACAAAGGGCATAGCCAATGGAAGAACTGGGTTTGTTCTGGATCTTAGTTCTGATATGATCTACACTTGTTTGTTGATGTTGAGTGGAGTTCATCTTTCCAGATTGCAAAACTTGAGTTTGATTCAGTCCATTGCTTGATCTCATATTTTTTTTCTTTTCTTTTCTTGAATCTAATTTTTTTTTATTTTGTTGAGTTGACTACAAGTCCATATTTTGAACATAATGAAGGAAAAAAAGAAGAGAAAAGGATGTAGATATGTTTATTTACTAGGATTTTCTTTTCATTTATTAATTTTGAAAACAAAGGAAACAAGTGACACTTGTTTTATACATGGCATAGAATACTTACATTTTTTGAATAGTATTTTTAAAATTTTACACTTGTATTATATTTATTTATTTATTTTATGATACATGGCTTACATTTGTCATCTTATATGTATAAAGGTTTATATTTTATATTTATATCAATGCCCTTTCCAACATTTATACATATATTCATACATTGGTCAATTGCTAAATTAAATTTGTATTAACTTGTAATTTGACATTAAAATAGAAATTATATTCATTTGTTTTGAAAATATGAATTTTATCAAATTAAATAATTATAAAAGAAGATCATTAAACTGATATTGTCAATTACATCATAAGATTATTAAATAAATATTTATTATCAAATTTATCAGGTGAATTTGTTCAACCAATAAATCTGTGTTTCAATAAATTTAATCCTGTTAATTACAAATTAACAGCTGTCCAATAATCCGGGTTATCACAGTTTATGTTTGAGCTTGGATCTGTGATTTGTTTGTTAAATGATATGGTTGGATATGAATATGTGAATGGCTGGGTATGATACAATGATAGTGTGTTTATGAAAATAATAACCAAGTGTATGTGATGAAATTATTGTGAAGTTAGCACCTTGAAAAGTCGCAAAGGACTTGAGATAAAATTTGAAAACAAAAGCTCTTTTTCTAGCTTTGGATTTTTGAAAATGTTTTCAAAGTTTCACCTTTTGATTAAGTTTTCAAAACTCTTTCAAGTGTGTTTTCAAACATGTAGTAGCTAGAGTTTAAGTGAAGTTTTCACCTAGAAATCAATTCTAGCAAACTGCGCTTATAACAATAGTCGCTATGGATGCATTTCGGGAAATTTCACGATTTCAAATTTTAAAGTGTTTTCTTTTGGATTGTTTTTGAAAACACATTTCAAAAATAATTAAGTCAAAAGTGTAACTTTTAATAATTTAGTTAATTTATTAATTAGGATAATTATTATTTAATTAATTGAGTAATTAGGTTAAATAATAAGAGTTTGAAAAAATTATAAACTAAGTTAAATATTTTTAACTAAGTAAGTTTTAAATAATGATTGATTAAGATGAAAGGAAATTTATTTTGTTTTAACCAAGTTTATTTACTTTAATTAATTACATAATTAGAGTTAGTTATTGTTGGCGTCAAAATTAGACACCAACATCCAGTTGTAAAAACGCACCAATATTCAATACAATCATAGAAATATGAAGAGAAATAAATGAAGTACAAAATTAAAACAATCAGAAGGTAAGTAATTAGAGACATAGATTTATAGTGGTTTGGCTAACTTCGGCCTACGTCCACTGCAGAATAATCCTTTTTATTACACTGAAGTTTTTTTACAGTTACAATACTAAATCAAAGATTAAAATTAGCGGAGTGTAACCTAGGCTGAAGATAAAGAGAAGAAGAAAGAAGATCCACTTTTCTGATGCCATGTTTGCTTTATTTATAGGGAAAGATTCGCAACAATCTCTTTGAAACTTCAGCTATAGGACCTTCTTATCCATATGGACCTACCGTAGGGGTCACAAGGCCAAAATCCTAATGAAGAAGAATCGGTACCAATCCCTCTATTATTTGATTCCGGGGCAGCGATCCCTATGGTGGCTTCATCATGGTTATATATGATGGCCCTCCAAATATCATATTGATTAGACCAGTGGAGCTCATGATTTTTATTGGTCTTTGATTCGAACCAACTTGGAGGATATCTTTGTCGAACCCTTCTAATGGATCATACTGATCCCTCATGACAAATTCCAGTATGCCGATCCATGCCCTTCTACGTATGCCAGTCCATGCTTGCATAACCATGCTCGTCCCTTGGATTCCGTCATGTAATGTCGATCCCTCCGATTCATTTATCCTTGTTTGAACCTTCCTCGGGCGGACCTCCACCTTTAACCGCATAAACTTCCACTTCCTCTCGTCCCTCTCTATCAACTTTCACATTTTCCAATCGCAGAAACCTTTCTGCTTAATAGTAAAATTCCCTAAGATCCACTGGTGGACCTCGTTCCAACGATATCTTGAAATCCAGTCATCCACAATCCCTTACATTGCTGCCATCATAACCATCGACGGATCCGGTCGATCCACGGAAGCCACTACCGCATTGAACCTGGTTAAGAAATCTCAGAGTTATTCTCCTTTCCACTGGTTCATTGATGTTAAATTCACCACACTCTTTGGTCACGTGATGTGGACCCAAAATTTCCTCATAAATCTTTCAATCAATTCCATCCATGTGCTACTAGAGCCGCTTTCCAACTATCTGAACCATAGTGCAGCTATATCCTTTATGTATAGGGGGAAGCACCATGCCATGAATTCCTCTAATGCCCCCCAATACTTTTATGTCTCTAACGTGTCCCGTCAGATGAACAGCAGGACCCATTTTTCCATCATATTTCTTAAGCGTTGGTAGTATGAACTCCAGTGGATTCCTAGCTTGCTTGATATTTTAGGCGAGTGGACTTCTATTTACATCCTCCAAATCCATGTTCACTAATCCTCCATGCATAGCTTGCCTTATCATCTCCATAACATGTAATTGTCTTCCAATGATAGTCTCCTATCATCATGCCCAAACTGCCGCCCTGCAAGACTATGTGGGAATTACGAAACATACTCCTCCGAAAGAGCATCCAAATTTTGATTCGCTCCAAGCTCCATGGGATCGATCAGGAGTCCTCCAGCACCATGACTAAGAAGACCTAGGGGCATGTCCCTAGCCTTTGAGGATTGGTACCGATCCCTCTGGAGGGATCAGTATCGATCCCTCTAGGATGGCAGGGGACTACCCTTGGCTGTTTGTTTTATTCCTTTGTCTATTGTCTTGATTTCATGTTCCCAGTTCTGATTTCCAGTGATTCCTGTTGCTCCAACTCCTTGATTCTGTGCTCCAGCTTGTCTAACCTATTAGAGTAAATTTTGCATCATCTCCTCCTGCCTTTTCAGCATCCTCTCCTGCATAGCATCCATCATTGTTTCCATTTCATCCCCGGTGATGTAGATTGATACTTGATTAGGTCCAGCTGCTGAGGAAGCCTCCTGACTCCCTCCATGGTGGCTCCTTTCCGGTTGCGGTCTCCTTGTTGATTGCCTAGCTATTACTTCCTATCTCCAAGTATCCAAGCTTCAAAATCTGAGCTCCTAGCTTCCAAATCCTCTTATGCATGTCCTCTCAATGAAAGCACCAAAAGTTGGCATCAAAATTGGACACCGACACCCAGTTGTAAGAAAGCACCAATCACAAAAATATGAAGAGAAATAAATGTAGAACAAAATTAAGATAAACAAAATGCAAGTAAATAGTGACACAAATTTATAGTGGTTCAGCTAACTTCGGCCTGCTTCCACTCCAGAATTATTATTTTTATTACATTGAAGTTTGTTTACAGTTACAATTCGAAATCCAAGAATAAAATTGGCAGAGAGTAGCCTAGATTGAAGATAAAGAGAAGCAGAAAGAAGAAGATCCTCTTTTTTGATGTCATGCCTGTTGCATTTATAGGGTAAGACGTGCACCACTCTCTATGAAACTTCGGCCACAGGACCTTCTTATCCATATAGGCCTACCATAGGGGTCGCTAGGCCCAAACCCCAATGAAGAAGGATCGGTATCGATCCCTCCATTGGTTGATTCTGGGGAGACGATCCCTATGTTGGCTTCTTCATGCGTATATATGATGGCTCTCCAAATATCATATTGATTGGATCAATGGAGCTCATGCTTTTGATAGATCTTTGATTCGAACCCACATGGAGGATATCTTTGCCAAACCCTTCTAATGGATGTTACCGATCCCTCATGACCAACTCCAGTATGTCGATCCATGTCCTTCTACGTATGTCGATCCATGCTTGCTTAACCATGCTTATCCCTTTGATTCCATCATGTAATGCTGATCCCTCTGCTTCCACTAAGTTACGCCGATCCCTCCTATTGCACAATGCTATTCAAATCCCTCCTACTCCATGAAACTATGTTGATCCCTCCTACTCCATGAAGATATGTCGATCCCTGCTACTCCGTGAAAGTTTGTCGATCCTTCTTACTCCATGAAGGTATGTCGATCCCTCCTACTCCATGAAGGTATGTCCATCCCTCCTACTCCATTAAGGTATGACGTTCCCTCCTATACTACAAAGAAATGTCGATCCCTCATATGCTATGTCGATGCCTTGGGTTCCAACCAAACTTCCATATTTCTAGAGCCCTGCATTGTCTATCTATCAACTTCGCCCAATCCTGGCATCATATAACCATTTAAGCTCTGCTTCCAGGTTCCACAGTCGTTGTTCCGCACTTATCGGCCTTGTAATTGTGGAGTCTATTAGGTTAAATCCACCAGTGCACTACCTTGCCAAAAGATGGATTAATGGTTATTTAACTAATTATTATTTAATTAAAAGTTAATTATCTACCTAATTAGGATTTAATTTCTTACATAAATTTTATTTAACTAAAATTTAATTCAAGTTTAAGTATAATATTTCTTAATTAATTAGGGTTTAAAGTAGGATTTTTGATTTAATTAAGGTTAATTAAAGTTAATTAAGTTTTATACTTATGATTTAATTAATGTTATTAATTTTAAAGTTCTTTCAAAACTCTATCGGTTATTTATTTTTAACCAACTTTTTTGTTTAAGTAAATTGTTTTTAAAACCAATGGTTCTCTTGTCTGCGCTTCTAAGTAGCTAAATGAATTGAATTAGTTGTAATAAAACGTTGACACCTTTTATAAAAAGTAAGTCGATTTGTACTTATCACAAATACCACACTTTGAGAATGTGATGAATACAGGGGGGTTAATTTCGTTAAATGGGTCATGATAATCTAAGCATATGGAACATATGTTCATATGTAAATCTTTGCACCCTAATAGTGGAATAATCCACAATAAACAACTTGACCGTTTAAAATTATCAAACATTGGTTTGGAGAGACCGAGATTGGATAGCGATTGTCATTCGAAAACCACTTCAAACCAACGTAAGATTTTGAATTGGAAATAGCGAAGGCACGGTCCAAGATGAAGAATTTGAAGTGCAAAGGATATTTGCTACTAACCCTGAGGGTGATTCCAAAACTAGTGTAGCGGGGATAGTGTCTACGGTTCGTTTATCTCCTCAATGACTTGTACGGATGAATGCTTATATTGTGTCAACATATGGAAGGCAATGTTAGCATTCCAAGTGGCAATGCTATAATAAAGGCAAGTGCAGCCTCAGGCCTCATCAACCTGGAATGACTAAAATAGGGGGGATGCAGCAAGGCTAAGTGGGTCTCTCCAATGAGGGTAAGGTAATCCCTATCTAGAGTCCCTATTATTAACTTATTTATGCTTCGGTATGATTATTGATCCCAACCGATGGATAGTCTTATTCAACAATATCTAGTAAAAGGTAGGCTGGTCTTGTGTTGGCAAGGGTCGATAGGTTCAACCTTTGTGTTATTTTATTTAGAGATGAATCTAACGGGCGGTAACCCAATAGCTCAGTCAATGTATGGGATCCATTCTCCAATAAGTGACATACAGCTTTAGTTGTACCCAAGTAAATGTAAGATGCAATCATTTCAGCTATGTTCTATTTTACTCGAAAACCCTAGACATGATCATAATATCAGTAGATTTATGTATAAAGAGTTTTTGTTACCGTAAGGTATAAACCTATCATTGTTTATGTGTAGCGTGGTCTTACGAGATACCTTTGATTTTTAAAACGTTTTATAGAAATGAAAATTAATTTGTTTGAGTTTACTCACACTACAGCCATGTCTAATCTGGAGTTTATTTTCTTCTCCTAGAACTCTTTGGTACTCAAAAATTTTATGAGTATCCAAAAGGTCCAGGTTTCTTACAAAACATTTTGAAGGACCTAGACCAGGTGGCTCCACCGTTAGCTGGTTATTATTTTATTCCACTGTGTTATGTATGATCTATGTATTTTGTACGGCAGGCAGTTATAACTGTCTGGTTGAAAGTTGTAATGTAATAACTCTGATGTATTATTATTGTGGAAATGACAATGTAATATCCTATGTTATGTATTATATGTTGTTCTGGTTCGTGGTGAGACTATGTGATTGTGTAGTTTCTTCTTATCTTTCTTTATTTTTCTACCCATAATGGCTCGCCTTCAAGTGCAAGAAAGGCGGCGTTATAATTTTGGTATCAGAACTTAGGATAAGCAAACTCTTGGGCTTTGGGTTAAGGTCAACTTTGAGAGTGCGTATTTGTAACTTTTATTCGTGTGTGTGTATGCATATTTGATAGATAGATCAGCTTGATAGGTTTGATTAGTACCCTTTTTTCAAGGTTTATCTCATCTAGGCATTCTAAGATTATCTTACTATGTCTTGGAAGTAGGACATGAGTAACAGAAGCAGACGAGGTAGGGGAATGGGTAGCACTACAACTACAAATGGTTGAACCCCAAATCCTGGAGGAGTTCGGATTACTGAAGAGGCAGCGCCAGAGCAGCCAAGTGTGAACTTTGCAACTGTATGCAAGGATTACTCCAACCTAGGAGGGGCATTGTTTAAAGGGACTGAGTCTATCATGGAAGTGCAAGCTTGGTTACGATCTTGCGAAAAGATTTTTAAAGGTCTTGGTTTATCTGATGAACGGAAAAGGTTCTTAGTAGCATGGCAACTGCAAGAGGGAGCAGTTGCTTAGTGGGACTCCCTTACTGCAAATATTCTAGAAGAAGAGTTTTCATGGGCTCGATTTAAAGAAGTTTGTGAAGACTAATTCTTGCCAATGGCAAGAAGGAACAGGATGTACTAGAACTTCATGAACTTGAAGCAAGGGGATATATCTTGAGATGAAGTTCAATGAGCTATCTTGTTTCCGACCAGAATTGGTCAATACCCCATTAAAGAAAAATGAGATGTTTATTTTGGGTATGAGGAAAGAATACCATGAGAAAATGATTGCTTATATTAAAGGTACTTTTTTGGATTTAGTTGATATAGCTCTGAGGTACGAGAGCTTGGAAAAGAAGAAGCTTACTCCAGTAGCACCAACCAGTGGGAATGCAAGAGGAAACAGTTCAAATAAATGGAAGCTTAATTGAGGAGAGAATAAAGGGAAAAAATTCAAGAATATTAGTTGTTACGTTTGCAAGCAAAAAGGTCATATTTCAAGGTCCTGTCCGAACCGTGAAGCTCTGATGCAGCAAAGGGGACCCATCTCTCCAATGGTCCTAAAGTCGCTTTGTTTCAAGGTGCAGCAGCCCAAGGTGTATGCCATTAAGACTGAACCGTCAACTTCAATGGATGTGAAGGGAAAAGGCATCCTTGAAAGTACCTTACTGATTAATGGTATTTTTGTTTGACGGTTATTTGATATTGGTGTTCTCGTTGTTTTATCTCTTGTGAATCCATAGGTGAATTTCATCTTACTCCTAGTATCATAGAAAACCCTATGTGTGTGTCTAACCTCATAGATGGCGTAACCCATTTGAATATGATTTGTGAAGATGTGATAATTTCCTACCTTTCTTATCACTTTTCTTGCGACCTGTATGTCTTAGACTTTAGAGGATTTGATATTATTCTGGGTATGTATTAGTTATCTAATTATGGAGCTAGTTTAGATTGTGCTGAAAGGACTGTATCATTAGAAACTAAGTTGGAAAGAATTGCTAAAATATTATGCAAGAATCTTGATATTAATATGTGTAGGTTCTTGTATGCCCTGGAATCATCCCAGTATGAGTTAAGTTATGTAGAAGTTGTTAAGAATTTTCCTAATGTGTTTAAAGAAGTCAATAGCTTAACCTTGCACCGAGAGATTGAGTTCCGTATTGATTTGGTCCCTGGTGCTAAACCTATGGTTCAAACCAAGAGAAGGATGGCTCTAAAAGAGTGGAATGAATTACAAAAGCAAGCCAATGACCTGCTAAGAAGAGGGTTGGTTAGACCCAATCATTCGAGTTGAGGATTAACTGTGGTATTTGCGGCTAAGTCCGATGGAACTTTAAGGTTGTGCATGGATTATAGGGTGTTGAATAAGCTGACCATTAGGAAAAAGTACCCCTTCGCATTGATGATCGTTTTGACCAACTTCATGGAACTATGGTATTTTGTCAGATGGATCTAGCTACTGGATTCCATCAATTGAGTGTTGTTGAAGATAGTATACCCTTAACTGCTTTTAGAGGTCCTAATTGTTTCTTTGAGTGGTTGGTTATACCTTTCGATCTAACCAATGCACCTGCATATTTTGTAGATCTCATGAACCATGTTCTCTGAGATGTTCTTAACAAGTTTGTGTTAGTTTTCATCGATGACATCCTTATCTACTCCAAATCTGAGGAGCAGCATAAACATCATTTGAAAGTGGTGTTGGAAACATTGAGGATGCATGTCAAGAAGGAGAAATTTTCTAAGTGCTATTTTTGGAAATTGGAGGTAAGATTCTTAGGACATATTGTGACAGGAGAAGGTATTTTGGTGGATCCAGTGGAAGCGGAAGATTTTTAGGAATGAAAGCGACCGCGGACTCATGCCAAAGTTCACAATTTGGGTTGGCTGGATACCATAGGAGGTTTATTCAGGATAATTCTAAGATTTCCTCCAATTTCATTAAGCTAACTAAGAAGGAGGAGAAGTTTATATGTATTCCAAAGTGTAAGGAAGCATTTTTGGAATTGAAGAAGAGATTAACCAGTGCCTCAGCTTTTGCTGTTCCAGATGGAAACAATGGATTCACGGTTTACACAGATGCTTGTGGAGTGGAACTAGGTGTTGTTTTAATGCAACATGGTAGTGTGATTGTGAATGCAAGTAGGCGGTTGAAACCTCACGAGAAGAATTATGCTATGCATGACCAGGAATTGCTGGCTGAGTCTTTGCATAGGAAATGTGGAGACACTACTTGCTGGGTAAGGATTCATATATTCCTCTTAGTTTCTTTCTAATCTTTAGAAATTTCAGTAGTAAATTTCTTTCATTAATTAGGTGAAAATTTTGACCTCTTGACGGATCATAAATCCTTGAAGTATCTTTTTACTCAGAAGGATATAAACCTGAGGCAACAGAGATAGTTAGAGTTTCTGGCGTCTTACGACTTGGATATTCTTTATACGCCAGGAAACTAATGTGGTGGCGGATGCCTTAAGCAGGAATGCTTTTTTGACCCTTATGGATGTTACCCCGACACTTCATAAAAAGATTATGAGAAATGAGAGGAAGGATGAAATGGTAGAAGGATTAATTAAAAGGGTCAAAGAGGATAGATGTTTGGATTTTGAGATGGATAGTCGAGGTACTTTAAGGATGAATGGACGATCGTATGTTCCAGATGTGGATGGGCCGAGGTAGGAAATTTTGTCTGAATGCTACAAATCTATGTCAAGTATTCATCCAGGAGTTCATAATATGTATAGAGACATGAAAAGAGTATTTTGGTGGCTGGGAATGAAGAAGGATATTTCAGTCTATGTTAACAGAAGTTTGTGGTATTATCCAATCAAAGGTGATCATCAGTAGATAGCCATATTATTACAACCTTCGGAAATACCCAATTAGAAGTGGAAAATAATATCAATGGAATGGTTTACCCAGAACCAGAAAGGGAAATGGAGGAGTATAGATTATCATGGATCGGCTAACATAGAGCGCATTTTATTCTGGTAAAATCAACAAGGACTGCTACTTCTTTAGCTGAATTTTTTATGAGAGATCGTCAAGTTGCATGGAATTCCTATGAATATAGCAAGTGATTGAGACCCCATATTTACTAGTCAATTTTGGGTGGCATTGCAAACAACTCAAGGAACAAAACTGAGCTTAAGTACAGCATACCACCCCCAAGCAGAAGGATGGACGGAGCGAGTAAATCAGATTCTAGAGGATCTCTTCAAAGCATGTATTCTAGATTTTAGTGGATTAGGGAGGATCATTTGCATTTAGTTGAGTTCTCCTGCAACAATAGCTTCTAAGCAAGCATTAGTATGGCACGATATGAAGTCCTGTATGGAAAGTCATGCAAGTCAACAGCATGTTGGGTTGAGACGAGAGATAGATTAGTTCTCGGATCGGACATGATCCGAGAGGCTATAGAAAAAATGGTAATGATTAAGAAAAGAATGAAGGAGGCCCAAGATTGCAAAAATAATTATGCCGATAGGAAGCAAAGGGATTTGGAATTTATGGTTGGAGACTTGGTGTTTGTAAAGATTTCACCAATAAGAAGAGATGTTAGATTTGGAAAAGCAGGAAAGATAGCTCTAAGCTATGTTGGACCTTTACGTATTCTTGAGAGAATCAGATCGCTGGCTTATAAGGTCGAGTTGCCAAAGAGATTGGTGGCAATTCATAATGTGTTCCACGTGTCTCATTTGAGTAAATATGTTCATGACCCATCTTTGATTATGGGGCCATCGGTTCAGGAGGAATTGGAAATAAAACCGAATCTGACAATGATTACACATCCAGTTTAGATTGTGGATGAGGATGAAAAGAGGTTGCGTAACAAGATGGTGTGACTAGTTAAGATGTAGTAGATCGAGGATCCAAGAGATTACACTTGGGAGACGGTGGATTGCCCAAGTTGATGTTAAGATAGTTAGTTGTTTGTCTGCTAAATATATACTATATGTTTGTTTGCTATGGATGTTTAGTACACATCTCTGTATGTGTTTATGATATGAATATATAGCTTTTTGGCGTAGTTTGAATTATCTCGTTTTTTGCAAATTTCGAGACGAAATTCTTTTGAAGGGGGAAAATTTAACGACCCAGAATTAAATCGCAATTTAAATGAATATTTAGTGATATTTTTAAATAATTAATTAATTAATTTATATTAAAAAATAAAACTATTTTAAATAATAAATAATGATGATAAAATCATTTTTAAAACTTGTTTACCAATATGTATAGTTCATAGAGAAATAGAAAATATGACCGGAAATCATTTTCTGAAAAAATAAATTTTCATTGGTTAAAAGTTGTTTAAAATGTCATAACACTATGTTAAACACAAATTCACACATTACAAACCATTTTAACATGGTGTGCACATGTACATATGCGTGTACATATTTGCACACTTAAGCATATTAACATATAAGATTTTATTTAATAAAAGCATACATATATTAACATACAAAAAAAGTTCAAAAAAAGGTGCAAGTGCATGACATGAATAGTGTAGGGAGAGGGGAGGTAGTAGATGTGGATGGAAATGAGGGAAGGAGAATGGAGAGACACGCATGCATAAATATTAGATATAAACACTAATATAATTATTGAATAATTTCCTAAGCCTATAAACACCACTACTTTTTCATGTTTCTCATTTTACAACCCTCCTCTTCATTTTTGAAATTCCTAAGAGCCAAGATAAGCACTTCCATGGCTTCTCTTCATATTCTCTAGTTTGAGAAAAATCACTTCTTTCCACATAAAACACTTCCAATGCTTGTTAAACCACTTCTACATATACTATGATACCTCTTCTTCCAAGTTGCAAGCAACCATCCATCCAAATGCTACATAGCCAAGCCAAATTCCTATATGGTTGGACATAAACATCACTAGGCCGAGCCCAAATCACACTTGGCCGAGAACATTTCAAGTGTTCAAGGGTCTGAAGTTTTAATTTTTGCATGTTTCTAAAGTGTTTTCAAGTTTTGGCAAGAGTTCATCTTGAATTTAAAAAAATTCGGCAAGTAAAACTTTTTTTTTGGAAGAAAATATGACTTCACTTTGATAAACGATGTGTGTGAAATTATAGTGTTGATTGTATAGAAATATCATGTTGTGTTCGATAGGATATGATTATATGTTTATGTTTGAGCTTGGATTTGTGGTTTGGTTGTTAAATGATATGTTTGGATATGAATATGTAAATGGTTGGTTATGATATGATGGTAGTATGTCTATGAGACCAATAACCAATTGTATGTGATGAGTGAAGTTAGTGCCTTAAAAAGTCATAAAGGACTTGAGATCCTATTTGAAAACAAAAGCTCTTTTTCTATCTATGGATTTTTTAAAACGTTTTCCAAGTTTCACCTTTTATTTAAGTTTTCATAACTCTTACAAATATGTTTTCGAACATGTAGTAGCTAGAGTTTAAGTGAAGTTTTCACCTAAAAATCAATTCTAGCGAACTGCGCTTATAGCGATAGTCGCTATGGATGTGTTCGGAAAATTTCACGATTCCAAGTTTTAAAGTGTTTTCCTTTGGATTGTTTTTGAAAACTCATTTCAAAACTAATTAAGTAAATCAAAAGTCTAAGTTTCAATTATTGAATAATTTATTTAATTAATTTATTAATTAGGGTAATTATTAATTAATTTATTAATTAAGTAATTAGGTTAAATAATTAGAGTCTAAGAAAATTATTAACTAAATTAAGTATTTTTATTTAAGTAATTTTTAAATAATGATTAATTAAGAAAAAAGAAAATTAATTTTATTTAATAAATTTTATTTACTTAATTAATAATTTAATTAGAGTTAGTTATTTAATTAATTATTATTTAATTAAAGGTTAATTATCCACCTAATTAGGATTTAATTTCTTAAATAAATGTTATTTAATTAAAATTTAATTGAAGTTTAAGTATAAATAATTACTTAATAATTAAGGTTTAAAGTAGGATTTCTGGTTTAATTAAGGTTAATTAAAGTAAATTAAGTTTTAAACTTATGATTTAATTGATGTTTATTTATTTTAAGTTCTTTCAAAACTCTATCGGTTATTTATTTGCAACCAACTTTCTAGTTTAAGTAAATTGTTTATGAAGCCAAAGGATTTATTGTCTGTGCTATTAAGTAGCCATATGAATTAAAGTAATTGACACGTTTTATTGAAAGTAAGTCGACTTGTACTTATCACAAATGTCGCACTATAGGAATGTGATGAATACAAGAGGGTTAATTTCGATAAGCGGGTCATGATAATCTAAGTACATGGGACATATGTTCATATGATAATTTTTACACCCTAATAGTGGAATAATCCATTATAAGAAACTTGACCCTTTAAAATTATTGAACGTTGGTTTGGAGAGATCAGGATCGGATAGCAGTTGTTATTCGAAAATCACTTCGAACCAACGTAAGCGTTCAAATTGGAAATAGTGAAGGCTGGATCCAAGATGAAGACTTTGAGGCACAAAGGCTATTTGCTACTAACCTTGAGGGTGATTCCAAAATTGGTGTAGTGGAGATAGTGCCATCGGTTCAATTATCTCCCGAACTACTTGTACGGATGAGTGCTGACATTGTGTTAACATATCGTATGTTATGTTAGCATTCCAAGTGGCAATGCTATAATAAAGTTAAACGTAGCCTTAGGCTGCATTAACCGGTATTGACTAAAAAGGAAAATGCAGCAATGCTAGGTGGGTCGCTCCCATTAAGGTAAGGTCATCCATATCTAGAGTCCCTATTATTAACTCATTTATGCTTCGATACAATTGCTAATCCCAATCGAGGTGTGGTCTTATTCTGTAATATCCAGTACAGGGTATGCACCGTGAAGGGCGGTGCACCAGTAGCCCAGTCATTGTATGTGATCCATTCTCCAATATGTGTTATACGAATTTAGTAATACCTAAGCATGTCGGAATGTGAGACGCAAGCATTTCAGCTATGTTCTATTTTACTTGAAAACCCAAGGCATTATCATAATATCACTGGATTTCTAAATAAAGTGTTTTGGTTAAAACCGTCCATGTTGATGTGTTGTGTTGTTTTACAAGATACCTTCGATTTTCAAAGCATTTTATAAAAGTAAAAATTAATTTGCTTGAGTTTACTCACACCAGACCCATGTCTGACCCAAAGTTTTATTTTCTATTCCTAAAACTCTTGGGTACTCAAAAAATTTATAAGTAGCCAAGTGATCCAGATTTCTTAAGAAACATTTTGAAGATGTTGAAGTAGGTGGCTTCACCGTTAGCTAGTTATAATTTTATTCTACCGTGTTATGTATGATCTATATATTTTGTACGGGCTAGTCGTTATAACTGTCGGGTTAAGAGTTGTAATGTAATGACTCTGATGTATTATTATTCTAGAAATGACAATGTAATATCCTATGTTATCTATTATATGTTTTTCTGATTCGCAGTGAGATTCTATGATTGTGTAGTTTCTTCTTGTCTTTCCTTTTCTTCTACCCTTAATGGCTCATCTTTCCATGCAAGAAAGGTGGTCATTATAATAAACATAGAAATAGCACAACAGATAAATGATACTATAAAATTATAAAAGTGATATTAATAGTATCATATTATTAAATATATATTCTAATAGTATCAAAAAATTTAAATAGGAAAAAGTAGAAAAATAAAAGGGAAAACGATTGCAAATGAAGAATCTGAAGAGGAGAAAATAAATTTGGCAAAAATACAAATAGTGTTATTTCATAATAATATTATTTATTGCAAAAACGACACCTATAGTCTGTTTCTTTGAAGTTAATTTTTTATAATTATAGAAATTATTTTCATTGTCATTCCTAACAAAACTAATACCAATATATTTGAAAAATAATACCTACTATCTCTTTAATTGAAGTTGATGCTTTGTAATTTTAGAAGTTATTTCCAGTGTCATTTGTTACAAAACTAATACCAATATATTGCAAAAATGATACCCACTGTCTGTTTGATTGATGTTGTTCCCTTGTAATTTTAGAAATTATTTTCACTGTCATTTGTAGCAAAATTGAAACCAATATATTACAAAAAGGACATCCACTGTCCGTTTGTATGAAGTTGATATTTTGTAATTTTAGAAATTATTTTCACCATTATTTATAACAAAAATGATACCAATATATAGCAAAAATGATATCCACTGTCTGTTTGGTTGGAGTTGATGCTTTCTAATTTTAGAAATTGTTTTCTCTGTCATTTTTTTTAAAACCTAATACCTATGTTTAACAAAAATGATACTTATAGTCTGTTTGTTTGAATTCAATGCTTTGTAATTTTGGGAATTGTTTTCACTGTAATTTGTAACTAAATTGATACCGACATATTGCAAAAATGATATCCACTGTCTATTTGACTACTGCTGATACTTTGTAATTTTACAAATTGTTATCATTTGTAACAAAACCGATACCAATATTTAAAAAAAATGATATCTACATTCTATATGATTGAAGTTAATACTTTATAATTTTAGAAATTATTTTTAGTATCATTTGTAACAATACCGATACCAATATACTGCAAAAATTATACTTGCTAATCAACCAAATGCCACTTTTTATACAACAGGATGACGATGATTTTATGGACATGTGCCATAAATGCAAGAAAATGGGATCTGCAATATTTGAGAAAAAACATGTGAAGAAAAAGAAAAGGGTGAAGAAATGAAATCGGACACTGCTTGTAGATGTGGCTTGCAAGTTATATTTAAGATTATAGAACTAGTAAAAAAAGAGTGGAATTACAAAACGAGAGATAGACATTTTAAAAGACACATAGTTTTACCAATTCTTCAATATTTTTTATGAAAACAGCATTACAATGAAAGAATTCAAGGAGTACCAAAACAATTTAGATGCGGTGTATAGTTGTTATCACTACAACAAAATATGATATTAATAACGCTATTTAACAACACGTTATTCTGAAGCGTTATTATTGACCCTTAATTATGTAGTTACCGGTTGATTTTTGTTCTCCCTACAGGTGTAACGCACGATCTCCATTCCCCTTCACACGCTACCCCCAAACATCTCCCTCCAACTTCCCAAATTATTTTCCCTCTCCCTCCAAAACCATTCCGCCTCCCTCCAAAACGCGTGCATCTCCCTCCTCCAAATTACGTTAGCGATTCGAAGACTCCAATACGCGCGCAGCTCCCACCTCCAAATTACGTTACCGATTCCAAGACTCCAATATGCGTGCAGCTCCCTTCTCCAAATTACGTTAGCGATTCGAAGAAAGCAGAAACCCTCTCAAGTTTTGTCGAAGAAAGCAAACTCCTTCGATTTCGAAGCTAGGGCTTTGCGTGTAGCTCCGAACTATCGAAGCTAGGGCTTCGCGTTTTGGATATAATCTTCGATTTTGATTCTGGTAAGCGATATAATCTTCGATTTAGGGTTACCGAATGTCTCACGCTTCTGTTTATATTTGGGGTTAGCTGAGAACATGGGGGAGACATTTTTCACTTTTAGGTTGTGTACCAATTTCTTGTATGTTTTGTGCAATGTGCTGAATGATTTTTTGCTGTTGATTCTCAAACTTTGATGTACCAATTTCTCGTAAGTTCATACTTTTAGGTTATGTACCAATTTGTTATCTTTTAAGGAAAATCCATGTTCAGTGCTGGATGAATGTTCGGTGCTAGATGAATGTTCACATTATGCAAAGGTTCTAGAAGCAAACTGTTTTGTCCATTTTAATTTAGTTACATATTTTGTAGTAGACTGAAGTAATCATAGATGTATTTGAATAAGGTCTGTTTGCCCGTTTTGCAAGGAGTTGGTTAGAAACAAAATGAAAATGGGTGAAACATTTTTTTATCAAAATCATAAAATCGTATGATTTGAATTCCGTTATGAATCAACCATTTCCAGCTTAGGTTCAGTTCATAAATTCTGATTCAATGCTCAAATCAATTGAAACAGGAAGTGAAAATTTAAGCTAGGTTTAGAGATCTAGAGACACAAGCGTCGTGACCAATTTCAAAAGTAACGATTACTACAATAGAAAGAAGGATTATATGTACTTATGTCATTTGATATCATACGCAGATTAAAAATTAGCATAAAATAATCTACACATTATTATATAAAGCTTTTGATTCTGCGATCTGTTATTTAAATCTATTTAAAATCCAAAGTTTACGGTTTATGGTTTGAACCCTATTTTGAAACCCTTGGGGTGAAAAACTTGTTATTGCTGTATGACTTGTTTTTTCTTGGTTTTCAGAATTTTAAAATAAGATCCAAGAAGAATGTGCGAGGAAGTAGATTTGACGGGAGATGGAGGGGTGCTTAAGAAAATGATCACCAAAGCCAAAGCAGATGCAATCGCGCCCACAGACAATAATCCACTTGTTGATGGTACTTGTGATGTTATACCCTGTGTTTTCTCTCTATTATTTTTTATCGAAAACTTTGTATTTCTTTAAAAATAAGTATTTCCTTACAAATAAGGACATGATATCAATAAGTAGGTAAACTGTAACGACCCGGAATTTTCGAAGCCGAAAATTCCAAATAGTTATGAAAGAAAGAAGAAAGAGATAGAAGAAGAAGGACAGAAGCATCAACAACTCACATTCGCAGTGGACAAAATATAATAATAAATAATAGTTTACAGAAGAATACTATATCTGTTGATTACATTAATATACATCAGAGTTTCACATATATACAGTCACTGAATATATACAATTATCATGTCACAGATTCATCAATAATATAAATGCAGCGGAAATATTCTATACGCTATTGCCAACTAGCTCGCCTCCTGAGCTCCAGAACGTCCTACCTGAAAATCTGTAATACTCGGTCTGACCCGAGCATTACACCAAAGTAACACCCGGGTCAGGCTGGAAACCAGCGTGAGTAAACCCCTCCAACATGAAATACAAAACATACAACTTATATAAAACCCGGGTAACTTATATTAATTTAACAACTTTACAATTTGATATATACATCACTTATTCCACACATCAATTTCTAAATACCAACCTAGATAGAATAATCTAATTCACTTAAATAATTTCAGTCCAGCCTATTAAATTGACAAATCAATTTATAAAAATTCGAAGTGGTTTCGGGTATCTTTTAATACCCGACCCCCGGTCTCTTCGAATCTCATGTTCATCATAACACATGTTGTTCAAGTGAAATGCAATTCATTGTTGACAGAAACCTCACTATCATTGCCCACTCAACACATCATATCACGAACCATCTCACATTAGGGTATTAATCAATTCAGGGCATTCAAACAATCACTTATCATACATAAGCAAGATAATCGATTACCCCATCTCGCATAAGTCTAAACATAATTGAATTAAATCAATTACCTTTAAATCTTGCTTATTTATTAAATTCAACCATCCTATAACCATTTAACTTTAATTACATTAAGATTATCATCATTATTTAATTACTTACATTAAGTAATTATACTTAATCACATTCCATGAATGATTATCCTAAGTTAATTGCATCCATTAATCAAACCCAATTTGCTCATGAACAGTAATTGCTCCTTTGTAATTACTTACTTAAGTAATTAACCTCTTACTTAATTATTCATCCCTTTTGATTAAATATATCAAGTAATTCATCTTTAATTACTTCTACTAAGTAAACTTCCTCTAATTACTTCCCAATGAGTAATTTCTTTTAATTAATTACATCCTGTAACAATGAATTACTTCACTAAATTACATCAAATATTTCTATTTAATTAATCTCCAAGAGTTTACCTTTAATTAGTTTGAAATTTAATTTCAATTGGTTACTCCATCCCTTAATTATCCTTAAACCCAATTAATCAATCTTAATTGCAGATTAATTATTCTTTAACCATTAATTGATAACCTTTCATTATTGACTAACTCGTCTTAATTACAAATTAAGTAGTCCTTAATCACCAGTTCATTAAATTACTGAATTTACTTAACTACTAATTATTCGTGAATTAGCTTTAAGTAGTTAATTTCCAATTTATTTATTGATTAATCATTAATTAATCCAACTTTAATTATTCTTAATTACACAAGGTTATCATTATCAATCTTTAATTCCAAACTTATTAAATTTTAAACTATCTACTTAATCACCATTATAAATTAATCTCATTCTTAAGTATCTTCCAATTTTAATTATCCATATTGTTTTAAAAAAAAAACCCTTCTTAATAAATTTTACCTCAAGTCATAGCTTAAGCCTTGGTAATAAAGTCTACTTATATAATGCTGAGTTTTGTTAACAAAGAAATAATATAACAGCGTTTGAGCTTAACCACCTTAAAATGGACCCGAGGCAACACGATAACTATTCAAGTAAGGCCCGAGTTCCCCAAGCATTTTCCTGCGTCCCTTCTTCCCTCTGCTCGTGTTCTTCTTCCTCTTCTGCTCTTCCTCTCTCTTCTGCTTTATTTCCTTATTTTTTTTATTTAGTTAAGTTTAAAACACAACAGCAGTTATACATACCCACACACTCGCCGACACACCCACGCCAGTCTCGAACCAGAATCACAAAAGCGCGAGACCTCTTCGAATCACCACGAACAATTTCAGATTCCCAAACGTGGCCGTGCACGTGCACGCCTCTTCACCGCCGCTCTGGCGAACTCCGCCATCACCAGCAGGTCACAAAACCCCCCTCCACTCAAAGGCAAGGATCACTATGATGCCAGAACTCAAGAACGAAAATCGAACCTTTCGTTTGAACCTGAACTCAAACCCACAAAAACAAAACGATTCGCCTTCCCCACGTCGATCATCAGAGGTGATGTAACTTCGGCCTCATTACGCCGAACCCTCGTACCACCCACTCCTACAATACCACCCAGCCCGATTCACCAGAGGTGGAGGAAACACCTCTTTTTCCGAGCTCAACTAAAATGACTGCAAAACCCTATAATTGCTTCGACACAACATCTCCCTCATTAGAAAAATTGTTTAACATTTTTCCTGACATGATTGATTACTAGGCTTTCTTCATGCAAAGTTTCAATACAAAGAAATTTCCCGATCGCTGGAAATTGGTAGAAAAAGCAGTTTCTGTTTAACTACAACTGCTGCTTATATAATCCATGCAAAATCACAACTTTTGTTTTAAAAATCATGTTTTCGAACAACAATCCACATTATATACTTGAATTAATAATTCATTATATTCAAAATTTCCATATATTTGGGTTTCCCTGTAAAAATAAAACTTTTAAATACTATATATCACCATATAGCTTGTAACCATTTTAAAATCTTCATTCAAGTGGAAACAAACTAGTTTTGTTTAAACTCGAAATCTAAAAATGATCAGATGGAGTGAAAGTTGAAATTTTCTTATTAGTTTCCAACCTGTAACCAAAACAGAGAAAGAAGAAGTACACATCTCAGGCATATATATACAGAGTTAAAACAGTAAGAAATATCCATGCAAAGCACCCTATTAATCATAGGACATGCCCGCATATTTAATTCAACTTAGATCATAAGATAATTTGTTTACTCACCTTAAATTTTTACTCAAAACCATATTATCCTATCAAGTTTGGTTTCCAGATAAACTCCTATCTTATTTTCACTTAAATGAATTTTAAAATCTAAATCTTACAATCAACAAACAAATCGTGTTTAAATCCTAAGTACTGACAATAAGTAGATCTAGAGATGTTGGGTTCTTTGGCTTAGTATCTAAGTCTGAACTAAGAACAAGCAAAAGAAAACTCAACAGCCGATGTCCATCTATCCATATATACATATACAGAACTCCACCAACAAGTATATCCACACAAGCACCTTCAATATTTGAAACTAGAATCTCATTTAAGATTTTGTTTTAAGGAAGGTAGTTACTCACCTGGAATAAAGTTGAACAGGGAAGATCTTTTTTTTTTTTTTTTTTTTTTGGTTTGAGCCTGGACTTGAATTTTAATGTCTGGAGACAATCTTTGATTTAGGAATGTTGAATCTAAAGCTTAAGATGGTAGACCTTTGATTCAATTCTGGTTGTAGTCTTCCTTGTTCAAATGAATTAAATCCTGAAAAACAAACTGGAATTCGGATTTTTCCTGAGCTTTAAATTTTGATTTTCTTTGATCTGTATCTTTGCTTTATTATTTACAAGTGGTATGAACCAGGCAGGGTTTTGTAGTTGTATTTATATAGAAAAGAAGGAAGTGTATCAAGCAAGCATTAGTGTGGCTGTAGATTTTGTACAGGCCGAGATACTTCTTCTTCTCTTTATTTTATTTGATCTAATCCTTTGTTTTAATTTGATTTGATTCATATGTAGACCTGAGTTTGATTTCACATGACATGTCTTTGATTCTGTTTGACCTTAATGAATAGTTTTATGTGCTACATTTAATGATATGTCCCCCTTTTGTGTTTACATGCTTACAGATATTTACAATATGTCAACTTGTATTCCATTTATTTAGTACCTTCATGTGCAAGGTTGTCCCATTAGCACTCATGTTTAAATTTTAGAATTATCCTAAGTGTTTATTTTATATGCTTATTATCATATTTTTGTAAACTAGCAAACATTTAATTGTTTCTTTATTATTTATTTTTACGCTCATATGAATTCATAGTTTCTAGTGTTGATATATATTTATATTTAGTTTATAAACATATTTTGTTTTATACTTCAGTTTTAAATTGAAAAGATATATTTTAGTCTAACCATTATTATCCAGATTATTTCATATTTATATATATATACACACACACACACACACACGTTTTAGTCATATATTAATAAAGTTAAATAAGATAGATGTCATGTTTAAAATATTTAGAACTCTTTATTTTAATTCCAAACCAGCTTCTCCCAATTACGTATGTATATGTATATTTGTTTATAAATAATAAGCTGTATTTTAATTAATTCAATTAAATATTTATTAAAATAACACTGCCAAAAATCCGGGATGTCACATCCCTCCCCCCTTAAAACTTTTCGTCCTCGAAAAGGAACAAAGCCAGAATTTATAAAAATGCTTAAAATCAAATAAATATTCTTTGATCATATTTAAAATGCTTTTAAATATCTATATAATGTTATTCCAAAGTAGTTTTACAAAAATTCTTTTATAACTTGATGTTTCAACAAGTCCATCCTCGTTCTCATAGAAATTCAGTCATACGTTGATCAGGCGTAGGACTGAAAATCTACAAGTACTTGGTAAACCCGCTTTCAACATCCAGTGAAAATATCGGAAATAAATGTTGTTAAAAATATACAAAACAGTTTTTGAAAATAGAGGAAATATCTTTGGTGATAATGCTCTGAAAATCATCACCCCATCCATGGTCACAGTTACATTCCAGGGTTACGTTGCAGTCACAACAAAAGTCCATGTAACTGCAGGCTCTCCGCGTCCTCTCGATTGCGCCATGGAACCCACAACAGATCACAGTTACATTATAGGGTTACGTTGCCGTCACAGCAAAAGTTCATGTAACTGTAGGCTCTCAGCGGCCTCTGATTTTCGCTGTCGAAATGAAACTTCTCCACTCCTACATAGGTCGCAGTCTACCGAGATAAACTCAAACGCAGACTGTTGGCTCTCAGCGGCACACACGACTTTTGTTATGTTACCATAAGTCGTAGTTACATCCTGGGTTACGTTGCAGTCACAACAAAAGTCCATGTAACTGTTGGCTCTCCGCGTCTCACACAACTTACGCTATGGTAAACTCAACTCATAATCCTCAGGAACTAGTTTTGGCCGCACTCCTCACAGGATCAACTTTAGAACCCCCCCCCCCTTGGGGCTCAAGGCAGCACCACCCAGTGGCACTCCTGAGAAAATCATTTCAAGGGAGCGCCTTTTTCCCAGAGCCATCATCAAAACACTTTATACTATACACATATAGTATCTTTCAAATCATACACCTAGTATAAATCTCATAAAAATCTCCTTTTCACAAAATCGATTATCCCAAAATCGAAAGTTTCCAAAATAGGCTTTCCAAATTTCAAGTATAAAATAGTTTGAGGTTTTAAAAAGAAAATTGTATAGTAAGTAGATAAGAAAATAGATTTAAAACTATTTATATTTAAAACAATTTATATTGAAAATGGTCTAGAGTCAAAACTGTTCACTTCCCCAACAATTCAATTTAAATTTCCACTCCCTTTTATATTGATTCAATTTAACTTCAATTTCCCTTGAAATTGACTTACCCCAATTCCATATCAAATTCCATTTGATTGATTTTTTTTTCAACTTTAATTATAATTTAAATTTTACACTTCTATTTAAAATCCATTATATTCACATTTACTTTTCGCTCGGAATTATACATTTTATTTAGCCAATATATTTTTATTTTTCCATAAACATTTTAATCTAAATTCCAGAGTTTAAATAAATTTCCAAATTTCAATATCATCTTAGAATTCAACTATATCCAAAATTCTTTGGCAAATTCAATTATCCCTTTGAATTTCAAAACCAAACCCAGTTCACCAACAATTCCAATTTTAAACAATTTGGTAGCAATTTCTCTTTTAGAAACTCAAAAATGAACATCGACGATGCTGCAGTCATCACCGACGTTATTTTCCAGTGATCGAAAGAGTTCAATGCTTTTATTTCTTTAAAAACATTTCCAAACATTTTTAATTTCAAATCTCCCAGATTTCAAATTCAACACCAAAAATATTTTAGAAATAATACTATTATTTCTCCAAAACCTTTGGAAACCACCTTCAAATCCAAAGGAATTTTAAAATTTCCCAAAAATTCCAAATTCCCAATCCATCCACTCCATATTTAAACCTTACTCTAGAACTTCATCTTACTTTATTTTCAAATATTCTCTGGAATTCTATTTCAAATTATAATCTCATTTATTTATGAAGTTTATTTCAATTTATAAATTACATTTTCAATCTATATTTCAAATTCCTTTTTGATTTTAAACCAATTCCACTTTAATTACAATTCCAAAGTTATTCCAATTACTTTGGACTAATATCCATTCAATTGAACCCACTTCAATTTCAATCAGTTCAATTCAACCCAAATTTCCCATTTGAATGTTTAACTTATACACCTTTAATCTCAAGTCCAATCAATTCAAATCAGATTCAATTTGAACTAATTTAATTTTAAACCATCTCGAATGATATAAATTCGAGTTAAATTCTCAAAGATTGGTTTACCCTTTAAACTAAGTTATCCGTTATTAAAAGCTTTTAAACAATTTAATTTCTTAGTCCAATTCTCAAAAATCCATTTTAAATTATCTCTCTACTTATGTATTTCAAGGTTCAAATAAGAATTCAACACAATTTCATTTTAAAAATTTAATTTATTACTCAATTTTATCTTCTTGAAGCTGGTTCTTAAACAAGTTCAATTATTTAAATTTTTAATTCAACGTAATTCCATATCCTTAATTTCAAATGAAATTTTTTACTTCCCTTTATCTCAGTAATGGATATATTACCACGCTTCATTTCTCATTCATTTAAAACAAACCCAATTTACAATTTAAAGATTATTAATAACAATAGGGTGATATCATCCAATTTATTTTAAAATATCCATTTATTTTCAATTTTAAATCTCAAACCCGTTTTGAGATCACACAACTTCCCTAATTCAAATCAACCATTTAACTTTCCATCTCAATTTCATCTTGAAATTTCCAATTCAAGTTATTCATTCACACTTATTTAACTTCTCCCAAGTTAAATTTCAATTTGCTTAATCCAATCATCCTTACTTAATTTGAATTCCCACTTCAAATTTCAAAATTCTTTCCCTTTTATAAGTTCAAAACTTATAGCACTTTGGGTTTCCACATCATACTTCAGGGAAAATCAAAACTCAACACCTTAGAGTTTATTCAAATTATCTTTGATATCATGTATATCCATACATATATACATATTTATTTCTTGGCCCTCCCAGCCATGTTTTAAAATTTTAAACCACCTTTGGTTTTAATTCAAATCAAATTTTCAAACAACCCATTGTTTGCAACAAGTCTCTTTTATTCAAATAACACTTATTTATTCTTTTAGCACTTTGAAACAAATTTCAAATTCTGGACCTAGATTTAAAATTTCACAACTTAAATATTTTAAATTTTCAATTTATAAGTCAAACTTGCATAAATGTTATGCTTCTTTAAAACATTTCATTTTGCTTGCTCATTAATACACATCTTATTATTAAACACACAATAATCACTTATGATAATAACCAAGATTATCATATCTAAAACCATCCATTATCATCTTATTCTGAAATACTACTCCGATTCAAGATTTCAATTTCAGTTTGAGTCCATTTCAAACTTATCTTTATCTAATTTTAGTCTGGTTGTATTATATTACTTCTTAATTTAATTCTAATAATTTAACAAACAATCACCTTAATATTTATTAGAAGGAAATATCGCTTTATATATCAAAATATATTTTTATTCCAAATCATTTAAAATCTTTATCAGCAAATAACAAGTATGCTCTCTCATATATATATATACACTCAACTCATTCTAGAGTTCAACGGACTCTATTTAATGAGTAATCCCTACTGGAGCCAAGGTTCCCGCTTAACCTTTCAGCTCTGATACCAAATGTAACGACCCGGAATTTTCGAAGCCGAAAATTCCAAATAGTTATGAAAGAAAGAAGAAAGAGATAGAAGAAGAAGGACAGAAGCATCAACAACTCACATTCGCAGCGGACAAAATATAATAATAAATAATAGTTTACAGAAGAATACTATATCTGTTGATTACATTAATATACATCAGAGTTTCACATATATACAGTCACTGAATATATACGATTATCATGTCACAGATTTATCAATAATATGAATGCAGCGGAAATATTCTATACGCTATTGCCAACTAGCTCGCCTCCTGAGCTCCAGAACGTCCTACCTGAAAATCTATAATACTCGGTCTGACCCGAGCATTACACCAAAGTAACACCCGGGTCAGGCTGGAAACCAGCGTGAGTAAACCCCTCCAACATGAAATACAAAACATACAACTTATATAAAACCCGGGTAACTTATATTAATTTAACAACTTTACAATTTGCTATATACATCACTTATTCCACACATCAATTTCTAAATACCAACCTAGATAGAATAATCTAATTCACTTAAATAATTTCATTCCAGCCTATTAAATTGACAAATCAATTTATAAAAATTCGAAGTGGTTTCGGGTATCTTTTAATACCCGACCCCCGGTCTCTCGAATCTTATGTTCATCATAACACATGTTGTTCAAGTGAAATGCAATTCATTGTTGACAGAAACCTCACTATCATTACCCACTCAACACATCATATCACGAACCATCTCACATTAGGGTATTAATCAATTCAGGGCATTCAAACAATCACTTATCATACATAAGCAAGATAATCGATTACCCCATCTCGCATAAGTCTAAACATAATTGAATTAAATCAATTACCTTTAAATTTTTCTTATTTATTAAATTCAACCATCCTATAACCATTTAACTTTAATTACATTAAGATTATCGTCATTATTTAATTACTTACATTAAGTAATTATACTTAATCACATTCCATGAATGATTATCCTAAGTTAATTGCATCCATTAATCAAACCCAATTTGCTCATGAACAGTAATTGCTCCTTTGTAATTGCTTACTTAAGTAATTAACCTCTTACTTAATTATTCATCCCTTTTGATTAAATATATCAAGTAATTCATCTTTAATTACTTCTACTAAGTAAACTTCCTCTAATTACTTCCCAATAAGTAATTTCTTTTAATTAATTACATCCTGTAACAATGAATTACTTCACTAAATTACATCAAATATTTCTATTTAATTAATCTCCAAGAGTTTACCTTTAATTAGTTTGAAATTTAATTTCAATTGGTTACTCCATCCCTTAATTATCCTTAAACCCAATTAATCAATCTTAATTGCAGATTAATTATTCTTTAACCATTAATTGATAACCTTTCATTACTGACTAACTCGTCTTAATTACAAATTAAGTAGTCCTTAATCACCAGTTCATTAAATTACTGAATTTACTTAACTACTAATTATTCGTGAATTAGCTTTAAGTAGTTAATTTCCAATTTATTTATTGATTAATCATTAATTAATCCAACTTTAATTATTCTTAATTACACAAGGTTATCATTATCAATCTTTAATTCCAAACTTATTAAATTTTAAACTATCTACTTAATCACCATTATAAATTAATCTCATTCTTAAGTATCTTCCAATTTAAATTATCCATATTGTTTTAAAAAAAACCCTTCTTAATAAATTTTACCTCAAGTCATAGCTTAAGCCTTGGTAATAAAGTTTACTTACATAATGCTGAGTTTTGTTAACAAAGAAATAATATAACAGCGTTTGAGCTTAACCACCTTAAAATGGACCCGAGGCAACATGATAACTACTCGAGTAAGGCCCGAGTTCCCCAAGCATTTTCCTGCGTCCCTTCTTCCCTCTGCTCGTGTTCTTCTTCCTCTTCTACTCTTCCTCTCTCTTTCGTTTTATTTCCTTATTTTTTTTATTTAGTTAAGTTTAAAACACAACAGCAGTTATACATACCCACACACTCGCTGACACACCCACGCCAGTCTCGAACCAGAATCACAAACGCGCGAGACCTCTTCGAATCACCACGAACAATTTCAGATTCCCAAACGTGGTCGTGCACATGCACGCCTCTTCACCGCCGCTCTGGCGAACTCCGCCATCACCAGCAGGTCACAAAACCCCCCTCCACTCAAAGGCAAGGATCACTATGATGCCAGAACTCGAGAATGAAAATCGAACCTTTCGTTTGAACCTGAACTCAAACCCACAAAAACAAAACGATTCGCCTTCCCCACGTCGATCACCAGAGGTGATGTAACTCCGGCCTCATCACGCCGAACCCTCGTACTACCCACTCCTACAATACCACCCAGCCCGATTCACCAGAGGTGGAGGAAACACCTCTTTTTCTGAGCTCAACTAAAATGACTGCAAAACCCTATAATTGCTTCGACACAACATCTCCCTCATTAGAAAAATTGTTTAACATTTTTCCTGACATGATTGATTACTAGGCTTGCTTCATGCAAAGTTTCAATACAAAGAAATTTCCTGATCGCTGGAAATTGGTAGAAAAATCAATTTCTGTTTAACTACAACTGCTGCTTATATAATCCATGCAAAATCACAACTTTTGTTTTAAAAATCATGTTTTCGAAAAACAATCCACATTATATACTTGAATTAACAATTCATTATATTCAAAATTTCCATATATTTGGGTTTCCCTGTAAAAACAAAACTTTTAAATACTATATATCACCATATAGCTTGTAACCATTTTAAAATCTTCATTCAGGTGGAAACAAACTAGTTTTGTTTAAACTCGAAATCTAAAAATGATCAGATGGAGTGAAAGTTGAAATTTTCTTATTAGTTTCCAACCTGTAACCAAAACAGAGAAAGAAGAAGTACACAACTCAGGCATATATATACATAGTTAAAACAGTAAGAAATATCCATGCAAAGCACCCTATTAATCATAGGACATGCCCACATATTAATTCAACTTAGATCATAAGATAATTTGTTTACTCACCTTAAATTTTTACTCAAAACCATATTATCCTATTCAAGTTTGGTTTCCAGACAAAATCCTATCTTATTTTCACTTAAATGAATTTTAAAATCTAAATCTTACAATCAACAAACAAATCATGTTTAAATCCTAAGTACTGACAATAAGTAGATCTAGAGATGTTGGGTTCTTTGGCTTAGTATCTAAGTCTGAACTAAGAACAAGCAAAAGAAAACTCAACAGCCGGTGTCCATCTATCCATATATACATATACAGAAATCCACCAACAAGTATATCCACACAAGCACCTTCAATATTTGAAACTAGAATCTCATTTAAGATTTTGTTTTAAGGAAGGTAGTTACTCACCTGGAATAAAGTTGAACAGAGAAGATCTTTCTTTCTTTTTTTTCTTTTTTTTTTTTAGCCTGGACTTGAATTTTAATGTCTGGAAACAATCTTTGATTTAGGAATGTTGAATCTAAAGCTTAAGATGGTAGACCTTTGATTCAATTCTGGTTGTAGTCTTCCTTGTTCAAATGAATTAAATCCTGAAAAACAAACTGGAATTCGAATTTTTCCTGAGCTTTAAATTTTGATTTTCTTTGATCTGTATCTTTGCTTTATTATTTAAAAGTGGTATGAACCAGGAAGGGGTTTGTAGTTGTATTTATATAGAAAAGAAGGAATTTTATCAAGCAAGCATTAGTGTGGCTGTAGATTTTGTACAGGCCGAGATACTTCTTCTTCTCTTTATTTTATTTGATCTAATCCTTTGTTTTAATTTGATTTGATTCATATGCAGGCCTGATTTTGATTTCACATGACATGTAATTGATTCTGTTTGACCTTAATGAATAGTTTTATGTGCTACATTTAATGATATGTCCCCCTTTTGTGTTTACATGCTTACAGATATTTACATTATGTCAACTTGTATTCCATTTATTTAGTACCTTCATGTGCAAGGTTGTCCCATTAGCATTCATGTTTAAATTTTAGCATTATCCTAAGTGTTTATTTTATATGCTTATTATCATATTTTTGTAAACTAGCAAACATTTAATTGTTTCTTTATTATTTATTTTTACGCTCATATGAATTCATAGTTTCTAGTGTTGATATATATTTATATTTAGTTTATAAACATATTTTGTTTTATACTTCAGTTTTAAATTGATAAGATATATTTTAGTCTAACCATTATTATCCAGATTATTTCATATATATATATATATATATATATACACACGTTTTAGTCATATATTAATAAAGTTAAATAAGATAGATGTCATGTTGAAAATATTTAGAACTCTTTATTTTAATTCCAAACCAGCTTCTCCCAATTACGTATGTATATGTATATTTGTTTATAAATAATAAGTTGTATTTTAATTAATTCAATCAAATATTTATTAAAATAACACTGCCAAAAATCCGGGATGTCACATAAACTATAGTAGCGTCTTCCTAAACAACTATATAACTTAAATGGAAAAAATGATCCCAGGCAGAGCATGTGTGAAATACTTTTTAGATTTGCAGTTTTGTCAGGGGATTCCCTTGAAAGGAGCTATTCTCACTAGTAATGCTTTTGGCACAAATATTTGGGGTTGGATTCTTGAGTGAGCTAAAAGGTGAAAAAGAAATAAAAATAATGCATATTTTCTTATGGTAATCTTTATGTCAACAACTTGTGTGCTCATACATAAGATCACCCGCATTATATCCACTGGTGTAAATTGCACGTACGTGGATCTAATAGCTAGAAATATTTATCTTTTATTTAATAAAAAAATTATGGACTAATGTGTGTTATAAATGCAAAAGTTTTGGTAGTCACGGCACTTTTATTTCAAACAAATTAATAGTGAAATTCCGTTGATGGTTGGTTGATAAAGGAATGGTAAGGGACCGATGGTGAGATTCCATTGATGGATATAGGGCAATTTTGGAATTTCGAAAAGACACCGTGGAAATCCTATTCATTAAATTCTTGGTATTAACCAGTGCCAATTCATTATTTTGGCCAACTGCCAAGCAATTTAATTGAAGAATGTTACTTTGTTATGTTATAAAATTAAGGATGATAATTGCAAAGTTATATTTTTGTACTCTGTTTTGTATTTGGTTTGGTTGACATTGCTAATTATGTTTTCTTTTGTTTTCACTAGTGCTATTTTTGTTGTAGTTCATTATGAAGGGACCCTTGCTGAGGCAGGTGAAGTTTTCGATACTACACATGAAGACAATTCAATTTTTTCATTTGAGATTGGAACAGGCTCTGTGGTTAAGGCTTGGGATATTGCCTTGAGAACTATGGAGGTAAATTTCTATTATTTGGTTACATACTAGTTATTCAGCATATTTTTACCTACATTGAATTCAAAGGTTGGAGGGGTAGCGAAAATAACTTGCAAGCCGGAATATGCATATGGAAGTGCTGGGGCACCTCCAGAAATACCCCCAGAGTAAATCCTCAGAACTTTTTCTCCCCGTCTTGTTTTGTGTGCTGAAAGATATAATGCAACTATTTTTCTAGAATATTGTTTCAAATTCTTTGTTTACTCTTTGTTTATTCCATATGATTACCTTGAGCAAACAAGAATAATTTCATGACATGTCATTTGTGATTTCAGAATGACTTTGGAGGGGTTTAAAAAATAAAATTGTCTATACATGCATAATCACTAGTCATAACAACAACCATGTATAGCAATTCATTGATTGGAAAAGTCTATCAAAAATTTATTTTGATATTTTTCAAATATGCCAGTGAGATTGATGTCAATAATTTGGGCAAAAAATGCAGAGAATAGCACAAATTAGGATACATGAATAATTTGAGTATGTTTTAGATTCGCAGTATTGTTGTCTTATCACACATACTGTAAAATACAACTGTACAATTTATATTAGTTTTTTGTTTAATTTTTTTTCTACAAGGCATCAAACAATGAATTTCCATTACATATTGCTAATCTGACAACACAAGAGAACACAATAAGAATTTGACTAGCAAGAATAAAAGTGATTGTTCGATTAGAAACAATCAGATAGAAATAAATATTACTGGTACTATGACGCTTGAAATACAAATCGATGACATGATTGATTAAGGGTATAGATTTTAGCCTAGAATAAAAAGGTAAAGAAAGTGAAAGTTACCTTAAAAGTTGTAATAACACTCTCCTAATATCAAAGAATGTCTTTCATTCTTCTTTATTTTTGCAGTTTATTACGGCTTGGATTGGCCAATTAATTTATCTCTTTTATATTTAAAACATAAAAATCCTTCATTCCTTACACTGTAACTTATCTTTATTTGTTTTGAAAATAAGAATTTTATGTTTAAAAAATGACCCAAATTATTTTGGAGAATTAACTTGCATTTGGAAACGTACTGGAATAATTTGATTGCTTCATATCAAATTAATTCTATGAAAAGTTCATGACTGTGAATAGGAAGGTAATAATTCATATCGTTCATGCGTGATTTACAAATTATTCATTACTAACTAAGACTACAACTTATTTGTTCAGTTTACTCAAATAGTTTGCTTGTATAATTCGATTAAATCCTTCTTACTCCCTTAAAAAGGTTTCAACTCTTATCAACAAGAACTATATGTATTATTTGCTCGTTTATACAAATTTTTTGAAGAATGATGTAATCCCCTATCCTGTAGTGTTGTTCTTATATTTGAGGTGGAACTGGTGGCATGCAACCTCGAAAAGGCTCCAGTGTTAGTAGTGTAACTGATTAAAAAGCTCGGCTAGAGTAAGTACTAAGTTCAATAAATTTGTCAAATTTTCAATCCATATAAATTTATGTGTACACAACTGGTACCCAGAATGTTTTTAGCACCAAACATCGCTATCATCACTGCTACTGAAAAGATATTAAAGGGGGATTTTTTTAAAACTTGCTAAAAAGATGATTGAAATAGGGAGCTGAAGAAGCAGAGGGAAATTGCAGCAGCAAACAAAGAAGAGGAGAAAAAGAAGAGAGAAGCAGCAAAAGCAACAGCAGCTGCTCGAGTTCAAGCAAAATTAGATGCCAAGAAAAGTCAAGGCAAGGGTAAAGGAAAGGGGAAGTAAACTCTGTTTTGTGTTCGAACGAATAATATTCTAGTTTGAAGAACTATAACGTAACATGCATGATTTCAGCTGATTTGGTGTGTGCTTGGTTTTTTAATATGTACCTGACTAAGAAAACTAAAAATCATCTTTGTGGCTATATTTTGATGCAGGTGGTGAAAGAGTAAATGGGATTCTTTACAGTATCACCATTAGTTGCAAGGGAAATATCTAAACAAGTTGAAATTAGAGGGTACACTCTTCCAAAGGTAACAAACTGTGTTTACAAATCATGAAGAAGAAGAAGAAATAATGTAAAATTTTACAATAGTGAAATGTTTTATGTCACCAAAGAATAGACGAGAGTATGACAAAGCAACTGAGTAAACTATGTATGTCCTGTAACTTTAGAGTAAACTAGTAAACTTATTAACAAAAAAATTTCTGCTTGAATTGATATTTCAGCCGTGATGCATCATTAAACTGCAGTGAAATAGTCATTAGGATACAAACTGAATACATTGTTGTATTATGCAGGGTACATGGGTACAGCTAGCATTAGGAGTTTTGGCAAAAGATTCAAAGCAATTTTCAGACCTAGATGCGTTTAGACCAGAGAGATTCGATAAGCAGTGCAATGAACAGAAGAAAAGACATGCATGTTCACACATTCCTTTTGGCATTGGCCCACGTGCATGCATCGGCCAAAAATTTGCTGTACAATAAGTGAAGCTGGCACTTATTCAACTCTATCAACGGTATACATTTAGGCACTCACCCAATATGGAATCCCCACTTGCTTTTGAATACGGTCTAGTTCTTGGACTTAAGCATGGTGTAAAAGTTAGGGCAATTAAGCGACATGGATAACAACTTCTATGGGATAGCATGTAAATACTATTTATTGGTGTTGTATTTTTGGAAGTAAAAATTCCATGCTAATCATCTTAGTGTGCAAGGATTTTGCTAGGGAAGCAACAACTTGTGGATGCATGCATAAAAGTTCCTTTTTAAACTGTATGTGCATACTAAATGAAAGTTTTATACTATAACGAATCAATATGTGTAATCAATGTAGATTATTATGCAACTAATGGTGAAATGACCGCTATTGAATAAATATTTTACAGCGGCAAAATGGTGTTATAAAGATTTCCAATTCCATTGAGATTTAGCTGTATTATAGCGGCTACAATGAGCTATTGAATAAATATTTTATAGAGGCAAAATGGTGTTATAAAGATTTCCAGTTCCGTTGAGATTTAGCTGTATTATAGCGGCTATAATGAGCTATTGAATTAACGTACCATAGCGGCGAATTTGCGTTATAAAACTAAGCTCAACCATAGCAGCATATTTTGTGTTATAAATATTCAACAGTTTTTTATAACATGTTGATATACAGCGCTTATCAAACCGCTATGGTTGTGATTAATAGCGGCTATATGCCGCTATAAATGACACTTTTTGTTGTAGTGTATTGAATAAAGCATGAAGCTTTCATGTTAAGAGAGAGAAAATGATAGTGTCTGTGAATGATATCGGCTTATTATTTGGTTTACCATTGGATATAGAGCCAACATCAAAAACGATAAGAAAAACAATTCTAGTGGAATGTAGAGTGTTTGCTATAAGAAATTTAAGAAATTGTGCTTTCATTAGTAGGAAGTCGTTGGAAATAAGGATAAAGCAAGAAATAGAGAAGAGGAAAAAGAAAAATGAGGGAGACTTGCCATTATTAATAATAATAGAAATTTTGTTGACATTCTTCTTTCCCAATAATAAAAAAAAAGTCAAGATGGGAATTTCTACCAGATTTGATTAATTTGGAAAGACTAAAGATAGTTCATTGTCCAAAACCAATAGAAAATTTTTCTAATAGATTTGAAAAAAATTATCCACAAGCCAGGGAACATGTCGGAATGTTCCATGCTTCCATTGGTAAGATATTTATTCAAAATATCATTATTTGAAATAAATATTATTTTTTATAATCATATCTAATCAATTTTTCAAATATTTATAATAATACATTTGTGAGAAAATGAAGCTCATTCGACCAAGGTGGCAATATAGTAAAAATTTTCGAAGATTTGGAAGATGAGATTTGCGGAAGTTAAAACCCACAATTGTTAAGAAAATTTTGGATGATGTCAAAGAGTGTAAAGTAAGTTAAAACTCTATCCTGCCAACATTTATCGATACCAATTTGTTTTCTGCATAGAATCAGTTTTCGCACTATATTTCCTCTACTATTATTTTTGCATCTGCATAGTATCCATTTTTGCCTTTTTATAGTATCAGTTTCAGCAAAATGAATTTTACCTTTACATAAAATCAATTATAACACACTATGGTACATAAAATCATTTTTGTCTCTACATAGTGTCTGTTTTTTTCTTTGTATAGTTTCTGTTTTGCCTCTGTAGAGTATCAGTTAAAATACACTATGATACTTGGTATAATTTTGCCTCCGCGTAGTATCATTTTTTTAGGGAACAGATTTGCAATGCGGTATTGCATAGCCAAATTGCTTACTACTAAAAAAATGAGCTTTCTGGCCTATGGAAGAAGTACAAAAAATAATAAAAATAACGAATATGTCATAAAATTATTGAAATACAAGATTTTGCATGATCTTCGAACTAAGGGATCTCGACAAGTGAGAAATTCCCTACATGAGCCGAATTTGGAACCCGTTCGGCTTAATTCGACGAAAAACATACTCGCTCTTCCTTCCATTTCGAGGTTGAATTGTGAAGAAAGGTTTAAATGATCCGTGTTCATTATTGATAAGGTCAGTTGTAGATTTAAGATCCCTCTCTCAATTATGTTTGATCTATACAATAGTTGCACGTAAGGGTGTCGCTTTTGAAATCTATTGATCATAAATCTTTAGGAAATCCACCTTTGCCTCCTTCATTAGCTGAAACGAATCTAGTGAAGCCTTTGATCTCACCATATGAACTATTGTCAATCATATGAAGTTCGTCGAATGAATCATCATCAATCACCTTAGGGTGGACATTTGATGTAAAGACATGCCTTTTTGACCATTGAAAGTTGACATCAAATACTACCACTGTGTTCAAATGTCGAACGTCCAATCGACAAAAGGGCAAATTGTTAGGGTAAATAAAAAAGAAAAGAACAGAGATAAGAGAAAATCATAATTTCACAAGGGAACTGACAACATATAACATAACAAGAATAGTAAAAAATGCCACCTCAAAAATGTCCAGTATATTAGAGTTAAAAACAAACCTTATCAGCTGGACAGTTATAAAATCCCGACCTTACAATTGCTGATATAGATACTATATAATACGGCGGAAAATAAAACATTATGGTAGGTGAATCTCCAGCTCCTCTCCAAGGCCTCCATACAACAAAGCCAACCTAGGAAAGTACTCTATTTGACCAGAGCATAATAATAAAATAACACCCAGATCAGTTTGGAAATACTAGAGTGAGAGAACTCAGATAATGGGGAAATATAAAAGTTCTATGAGACCACATCTCAAACGCAGAACGGGTTTTTACCTCACAAGAATAACATCCATATAGGAAATAGTAGAGATAAATAATAGGAAACAAATCACATTATAGACGATGGGCAAAAATATTATAAAGTTCTAGACTTAAAAGAATGAAAATAGTCTGAACAAAATTCAAATTGGACAGAGTTGATAAACTGGATAACAGTCTAAACTTGATAGAAAGGAAAAAAACAATAATTAAACACCGCGAAGAGTGGTTGACTCTTCCTATTGCAATTGAAGAAAAATAGATTCAAAGGTTCGAATCAAATTAGGAGAGGAAAATTTCCAACAGATTACCAGAAAGTTGCACGCCCTTTGAAGTATACCTCTAGTAATATACTTCTAAGCTCAGTCACATATTATGTGACACTTCTCGGGAATCTCCAAGCCGGACCCCACCAAAGCTTACCGAGAATTCGAATATTTCCATATCTAAGTGCACAACAAAATCCAATCTAGATGAGATGTGAAAATATCCTAATGGGAGCAACCCCACGTAGCTTGGCCACCTTTAGCGCTTTAGGTTTAGTCATTTACGACAAAGGATAATAAAGCTCAATGAGCATCAAATCATTTTTAAGGTGAGATACACCATGACGAAAGTAAAATCCGATAATTAATAAGTCAACTATTTGGGATAATCAAAATGATCGTGTATAGAAATTAAATATCATATATTTAACACTACTCATTGATTCCAAACAAGTGCTATCTCTCGGTTGAAAATGAAGCCAAACAAGTTGAGGTAGCGTTACCTCTAGGCATTGGCTTAATGACATTTTTTTACCTTCGAGATAGAAATAAGTCCAAGTCTCAACGTTTAGTGTTAAAAGTATGACAAGATCCTTTCTATATAAGCGATATTGTTTATGGAATTATTTTTTCATAACCGAATCGAACTTTGGCTTTTATAACTGAAATTATGCTTGATTTCTATATTGCAGTACTGGTAAAACACTTTTAGAAATACCTTTTAAAATGTTCTTTTTAAAAAACAAATTTTATAATACTAAGTGCATTAAAACAAGGGTAAAAAACAAATGTCATTAAAAAATTGTTCACTATAAATCCAAAACAATTTACACTTTGTTATAATATATGTAAATATAAATAGTGAATATGCTATATACTGTTTTGTATTTAGTCCCACATCGTGGGATTAGTTCTATCCTAAGATCCTAGGACTTTATATAAAGGTGCTAATGTAATGAAAATGGATTACTAATCTCTGAATGAATAAAATTGTTCTCTCTAATGGCTTCTGCTTTCTTTATTTTATAACACGTTATCAGCACGATCTCTAAATAAAAGGAAAATTTCAGATCTGATTATAAATCTTCAAAGCGGTAAGCTACTTCTAATCTGATTAATCAAATCTTTCAGATCTCATTCTATTAATTTTATTTCTTTTAGATCTCATTGTATCATTGATCCAATTATTTAGATCTGATTCTATTTGTACATCTTATTTTTTTGTTTCTGTATTTTAGATCTCGTTTTGTTGCAGATCTTATATATTTTTTTTCTAATTTTTCAGATCTCTAGTAGATCTTAATATCATGTTCAAATGATATATTTTTTAGATCTGTAGATTTTAATCATCGGATCTCTTATTAATTTTTACTAATTTATATCCATTTTTTGTGATAGTTTTGAATTTGATCTGAAACTAAAATTGTTTCATAGACTAAAATGTAATTTCAGATCTTATTCTGTTAGTATTCTTTTTAGATCTTACCTATCATATCTAATTTTCTGGATTTCATTTTATATATATATATATATATATATATAATCTTATTGATCGTGCTCTATTTATATTATCATTTTAGATCTCATTTTATCATAGATCTAAACTTTTAGATCTCATTCCATTGTTTGGTGAAAAAAAAGGGTTTTCATTTTGAAACTTTTTTGTTTGGATTTCGGTTTGAATGGAGACTATAGAAATGATTTTGCTACATGATTTATATTTCCAAAAGAAATATTTTATTGTTTCTTAGAGAAACAAATAGAAGGATAATACATATCTAGAAGATCGTATTAAGTTTATATGAAAGAATAGGAACCTGAAGTTCATTTGTGCGTAGGTGAAAGATTAAAGCATTCATAAGCTGAAATAAAGCCTTGAAGAAAATAAGCGAGCAATTCCAGAAGAAGATGTCGATATGTTCAAAAGACATAACATAAAAACAATATGCTGGAATAATATTACAAATGTGGTAAATATTATTTCCTTGAAGAGAAATAGTATTATGATTCTTATGTTCGAATACAATTATGAAGAGTCTTCTTGTTTCATAATGTTTATCTAATATTGGAGACCTGAAGTTCTCAAATAAAATTTATGCATGTAAGTTTGTATTCCTAAAATAAGGGATTATATATCAAAACTCTATAAATTTGAGATGTGAAGCGTTGAATTATTAGAAAAGCTAATTCAGATTATGGTAAGTTCTAACCATGTTTGCAATCAAAGATGAAGTTTGATAATGAAAATCAAGCCGTACCATTTATGATCTAAACTACTAAACAAAGACTTTACTTTAAAGTAAAATTGAAACCTAAAGTTCTAAAAATATTTGCCAATAGTACTAACTACTAAACCAAATAAATGTATAAAAATTTGTTCACTCCAGAAGTGGTGATAATAAAAAGAAAATCTCCAGAAGAGATTTGTATATTTAGTAATGATAAAATGTCTCTTGAAGAGATTTGTTGATATATTTGGTGTTTTTATTAAACCAATTAATACATAGAAATATATCTACTCTCCCGCTCTCTTTCTTTTTAATAGAAAATACGGTATTCAAATAGGAAGTTTATTTCCTAATTTTTTTCCTTCTTCCATTCATCCAATCACGCCATTTAAAAGGTAAAATATGTAATAGATCAAGTTTCTTTCCTTTGGCTTATCAAGTAAGTATTTTGGATTCTTCATAAAATGAATGTTAATATTTATACACACATTAATTATGTTATATTATATCTAAAACCCATTCATCTTTCCTCTTTCAGCAAAGAGGTATTCCAATGTTTACTATTTTATATGCTTAATCTTTTACATATTATTGTCATTTCACAAAAATATACTTAATGATTGTTATCAATAGCTATAACTCATACAACATACTTTTTAGTTGCCAAGTCAAAGTATTTTGTTTTTCATGATATTATTCATATACTATATGATGTACAAATTTCCTCTCTCTGTTTAGCTTACAATATGTAAATAACTGCATATATTAATTCATAAATTAATCAGTAGCAATTAATAAATCATTAAATAAAATTAACTGATTAATGAGAATGGTCCAACAAAGATGCGTATGAATACTTCATACATTTATTCTTCTTTTATATCTATTATTGTTGACAAGGATCATAACGTATATACATCTTACATATTCATGTTTCTCACTATTGCAGTTGTTATGAAGTTATAAATGGTATTTAATACTACATATTCATATTCTTAAATTTGCCTATATTGTGAAAGTAAACATAATCAAGTCAGCACATCTATGATTATAATTCATCCCTTCTCCACCAGTCAATCCATATAAAGGACTTTCCATATTTTCAAAGATAGGTTTGCAATTTCAAGGAAAGTAATGAATGCAATTAATGATATTGGATCTAGAGCTATCAAAAGAATGTAAATAAGAAAGTATAGTCGCTTTTATAGATTATATTTGGTTGTCCTTTGCTATTTTGCATTAATGTTTTTATTCTTTCACTGTAACTACTATCAGATATGGTTTCTAATTTTATGAAATGCATTAATTATATACCTATGAACAATATTTGATGCTTATGCATTTTTATTTCCACTTATAGTTGGCAATACGATAAACACAGCCATGCTTGAATTTAAAGCTTTGGACTTATTAGAAGATAACTTTTTGTCATAGATATTGGATGTTGACATCGAATTACAATCTTGTTGCTTAGAAAATGCCATAAAAATGATAATCCAATAGGATAAAATAGTGGCACTTATATTTTTAAGATGTCATATCCATGGCAAACATAAATAAAACATTTAACGGAAAAAGATCATCTTTACCTATGGAACTCCCTGAAGGAGTGTTATGACCACCAAAATATGATCACACTTCTAAACACTAGACAAGAGTGGTTAAACTTGAAGTTTCAAGTCTTTAAATCCATTAGGAAATATAATTCCTCTATATTTAGAATTACTTCTAAACTAAAATTATGTGAAAGGATTGTCTAGTAATACAAACCTGAAGTTAGATCATTTCTTCAAAGTTGATGAAAGAAACTTCATTAATGATGGAATCTAAGTGCAATAATAAATGATATGATCAAATTGATCGATAGTAGCAGCCTGAAGTCTGCTATGTGGATTTTATTATATTTCAGTTCAATAAATCTTGTAGGATCGATTTCACCCTAGAGGGGGGGTTGAATAGGGTGATAGTATAAATTATAAAATTAATCGCGGAAGCTTATAAAATAATTTCAACACAGATCACAGAACAATAGCAGCACAGATAATAGCAGAATAATTAATGCAGAAATAGAACGACACAGAATTTACCCAGCTTCGGCAAAAACCTGCCTACGTGCTACCCCCAAGGTTTCTACTAGAAATTAGATAGTCCCTCGCTTACACACGTAAACTCGCGACACCCGCTATCGACTAAATCTAACTCTACGCTCAAAACCCTGCCACAACTCAGCCACTGAGTTGCGAATTCTCAATCTACGCCACGTAGCTTGTCCCCTAGTCACACGACTAGAAATTTAAACGGTTTAAAAAAGAAAATACAATTACAAACAATTGAAAAATAAAATTACCCTAATTTAAAATTAAAGATCCCTTTTATAAAAAGCAGAATAAGGTCGGCCCCTTTTTAATTTGTCTCGACCGTCTCCTTTTATTTCTTCGGCCCAATTATTTTGAGACAATGGTGGCTTCGTTTCTTCTCCGTTCTTCTTCGATCTGTAATTAGGGTTCTCTGAAGCGCCGACCTTTGGTTGCTCAATCGAAAAAGATGATTTTCAGTTGTTGCTTTCGTCGATTGCTTGGCTCTTTGAATTGTCTTCGGCTACTTCAATTTGGTCGAGTTAATTGTCAAAAACGGTATGCGATTTTTCCTTTTTTCGATGTTGATTTTTGCTCGACCTTTGATTCGAGTTATTGATATTGCTCTGTTGTTACTTGAACTCGAATCTTGCCATTGCCGATGATGATTTGTGGGTTTTTATAGGAGTCGAATACCAAAATTTTCGTCATATATTTTTTACTTGAATTTGTCAACTGATATTTCTCGGCCATTTGATTTTGATTGAATGTTTGAGATTTATTTGACTTGTTCAATACGAATACAATTTTGCTGCTTGATGGTCACGGCTTTGATTGTTTAATTTGGTCAATTTTCTTTGCTACCACGGTTTCGACTTTGACTTGTTCAACATTGAAATTTTGATCACGGCTTTGATTTGTGACATTTGACTTGGTCGATATTGTTGAACTCAGCACTCCTCTGCTGTTGGCCACTGATCTCTGGTCTGTTTTTGTATTCGTCCCCGAGCATTTTTGATCTGCAGCTTTGATCGATTTACGTATGTTCATACATTGGTTGTACTTGGATTTGAACTACTTCATGTTGGCTTCATGTTCAGTTGACATGTGCATTTGTCTTTGCACTTGCACACTACTGCTTGTTGCAGTTTGGTTACTTGTGTACGTACTTTGTCGAATTCATTTGCATTGTGTTGTTTGGTCTGGATTGCTTTGCTACTGTGTGGTCTTGAGCATTGCTGGCCTCATATGCATTGAACTCTGGTTTTTCATCTTGGCCATGTTGGTTTCATATGCATTCTGGTCTGGATATCATGGTGTACATGTGAGTTTCATTTCATTTGCGGCCTTGACTTTTGTGTCATTGTTTATGCTGTACATATGCTTGTTGAGTTTTTAGTTGTGCATGTCACTGTTACATTACTGTATGTAGCTCATTGGGTAGCCTTGGTTGTGTATTTTGATTTTGTTGAGCTAATGTGCTTCGAGTATGTGTACTCGAGTGTGATCTGTGCATTTCTTTTTCATGCTGTAGCTTGATTCATGTATACACAGTTGTGTTGCGTTGCAGTTGTACTTGCTGTCTTCATATTGTATTCTCTGTTTTGAGTCACTTCCATACTTGGTCGTGCTGTCCACCTGAGTTTGCTTTGGTGCACTGTTTTGGTTTTCCTGCTTGAAGCCATATCCTGTACAACTGCCCTGTGTTGAATCCAGTTTCACAACTCGGGTTTGACCTTGTGCTGAAGTCGATATTCTATTTATATTGCACCTGAGTTGAACCCATCTTTTTATTTGGGTTTGACCTTGTGCTCACCTATCCCTGTAGCATTATCAAGTGTATATTTCGATGTGCACAGCCTTGTGGCATATACAGTGATACACTGTGTATGTCACAAGCTGTTCATGTATGATGAATTCAAATTTAAATGATGACGAACAACCCAAATAACTGAGGCAAATATTATCTTCAAAATCCATATTTTATTTTATATTGCAAAAATATTTCTTTTTCAATTTTACTGCGTTAGTGAATATTTTTGCAGATTGCTCAGATGTTGGATTCTAACTGGAACGAAGTTGAAGATAAAATACGAGTTGACTGAATGAGTGATGTGTAGTGAGGTTAAATGTAAATATGAAATTGTGATGTATTTGTAATCAAACTTGTATATGTATAGTGAGAGCTTGAATTTGTACTATTCAAAATTGAAATAAATATTTGTTTGAATAAAATTTCTGTTTTGAATTCAAATTCTGTGTATTTAATTTTATTCAGCAAATATTTATTTAATCTATGAAAAATAAAATAGTACATTAACAAATACATTTAAACGAATGTATAAATGTTTATTATCATCAAACAAAAATCATATAAGCGCATATTCAACAATCTCTCCCTTTTGATGATAACGAACATATATTTAAGATTTTGAATATGTTAAATGTACTTGATCATTGATTGCTTTAATTGCTCCCCCTATTTAAATGCTTCCTCTCTACACAAAGCTCCCCCTACAAATATGCATACAATTAAATAATATGCAAATGAGCCTAGATGCGAATGGAAAATATTTGACCTTTGCTTGATTTTATTTGACAAAATCTTAACTTTTTTCTCCCCCTTTTGTTATCAGCAAAAGAATAATAGTATTATAGAAAATAAAGATAAAGTGATCGATATAAATTCAACATTAAAACTCAATTGAATATAAATAATAAATTTCAATAAAAAATCAAACAAAAATCATAAATATTTTGTTAGGCGCATATTCCACTTTTAGAATGATGGGAATGATGTCATCATATAAAACCATACATTTGTGTCTATTTGTGGTATATTTATATCAGGAATTTGAATATCTACTAACCATGCATAACCGTTAGGACTTTTAAATGAGATTAGTAGTATTCCAATTTTATTTTAAAAAAAATGAATTCAAGTATCTTCTAACCATGCATAACCGTGAGGACTTTTAAATGGGATTAGAATCAACTTGTTTATTCTAAAAATCAACTTTTGATATGCGTTCCATACATGCATAACCGTGAGGACTTTTAAATGAGCATGGAAGCACATAACAAATTCCAAGTAATTCACCCATGCATAACCGTGAGGACTTTTAAATGAGAGTGAATACTTTGGTATTTATTTTTTATTTTTATTTTTATTTTACTATTTAACTTTTTTCTATTATTTTTTTTAAAAAAATGTAAAAATGAAAAACGAACGATTCCTGTTTAAAGTACCACATATCGACAAACTATATAGAATTTTGATGAGTGATGGTCGTTAGAAATATGATAGATATAGAGATGGTCATGGAATTTTTACCAACAAAAAGTTTTATAACTCTTGTTTAAATTTCTAAAGAAATTTACTAATTATATCGTCTCGAGTGATAATATATAATAAATATCAACACTCATCACTTTTTCAATCACTATCCATCTTTTCGATAATCATTAGGGAGTTAGATTAGTCAATGCAATCATTTAAAATCAAATTCAGAAATAATTATAAATCAATTTTTCTAAATGACTAATCTGAAAATATGGTCAAAAATGATTTTCTCGAGGGGGTTTTATAAGCAAATTTTCTGCTATTTGAAAATTGTTTGAAATGAAAAATATGCAGATATTTTCTTTGAAAAACGATGCAGTTACTAAATGTCTCAACAATCACGTTCAACTAGTAATGTTTCTATCAACTAGATTACCAGTGTAATCTGCATCTGAATTTCTCTTTCACTCAAAATCATCATTAATTGAATTTGATTGACCAAACCATGAAGTGTGCACCAAAAATTTCAAACTCAATTTTAACAGCAATTTAAATGACATTCTTTTGAAATTGAATTGAAGCCGTGTAAATAATCAGAAAACCGTGAATTTAGCGTTAGCTATATTATAACCAAATGTATTATCCAACAAAATACTATTTTTAATCCAAAATTATATATATGAAGTAATTCAAAGAATCTAGAGATTTTTATAGTGTTTTTGGCATAAGAATATAATTTAGCCAACTATGTTGAATAAGTCAGAATCAAAATCATCATCTTTTCATCATCTCAATATTGGCTGATTTTAATTCAGAATATGGTGCAGATTATCAAATTTAATATATCGTTAAAAAATATATACATTTACCTGTTTTACCTTTACGATATTTTTCGTTGTTGTCCGTTGTGATTCTGTCACCTTTATACTAGGCTAAGGAACTTTGCTTTGTCTCCTGTTGTGTTTCTGGAACAGCCAAAATCCGGAGAACACTGTTGTTGTTCCTTAGCTTGCCACCACACCTACACAGAAAAGGATTTTGTGACCTATTTGTTTTTATAGGTCCATGGTTGTTAGTGGCAGAATATTTAGAAAAATAATTTTGTGGAGACCCAAAACTATTTATATTTGTTCCCTTCGGCACCCAAATTTGTTTAACTTTGAGAGATTTTATATTTGTGCATTTTGGAACCCAAATCGGCATAGTTTTCACATGTTTGGGTCTATATCAACAATTATTGTGATTGTGTCCATATTTTCTACAAATTGTTCACATAGAATTAACTTGATTAATATTGCTTTCAACAAATTTCGAACTATTATATCCAAGTCTTTGTCTAACCGTATTAACAGTTTGCTTTCCGAATATCATATTCAACGATTTTTCACTTTTGGAAAATTTATCTAAAGTAGTAGACAATTGTTGGACTTGTGATTTGAGTGATTCGTTTTCATTCAACAATTGTGTGCACCTTTTGATAGAATTTTCTCTTCTCGTATTTTCACTCTCTTTTAAAATCAGAATTTCATTTTCAAGCGATTTAATTTTAATTTCTGATTTTTTATTCTCATCTTCGAATGTTGGACACTTATCACACTTAGGGATCCTACTTTGACAGGTTTTAACTAATTGGTCAAGTTGTTCATTTAATTCTATCAAAGTATATTTTTGTGATTCAAGTTTAGCATATTTTTCCCTAAGTCGTTCAAAACAGCCGTTTACTTCATGGAAATGAATAAGCAACTCAGAATGGGTAAGTTTTGATACCTCACTTGGCTTGTCGTCGTCACTGTCAGTTATATCACCTCGAAGACACAATTCTGCCTTTTCGCTTTCACTGCCAGTGCTTTGATCATGCTTGTCTATTTCATCCCAGGTGGCTGCAAAACTTTTCTTTTTCTGTTTCTTTCCATGGCTGAATTTGATTTGTGGACAATCGGGCTTGATATGACCGGGTTTGTTGCACTTGTGACAGATGATCTTCTGTTCTTCCGAGTAGTCTAGTGCTTTGGCTATTCTGCTTTTCGCTTTTTTGAATTCGAGCTGAATTTCCATATTTGTAATTCCACGTTTTGAATTTCTTTATTAATAGCTCCAATTCTGCTGCTGCTTCATCATCGTCATCGTCATCTCTTTCAGTTGTTCCTTTGAGAGTTATTGATTTCTTTCGAGTATCACTTCCTTCACGCTCTTCCTTGAATTTCATTTCTAGCTTATAAGTGGTGAGATTTCCGATGAGTTCTTCAACTTTCATTTGTTTTAAATCTTTCGAATCTTGAATGGCAGTCACCTTTGCTTCAAATTTTCGTGGAAGGACTCTGAGGATTTTTCGGACTATCTCCAACTCCGTGTATGATTTTCCAAGAGCTTTTGATTTATATACGATATTGGAAAGTCGTCCATGCATCTCTTTAACAATTTCTTCCTTCGCCATTGAAAAGTTCTCGTATTCGCTGCTTAGCATGGCAAGGCGAGATTCTTTGACTTGAGATGTTCCTTCGTGAGTCACTTCTAGTGTGTGCCATATTTCCTGCGCAGTTAGACAATGTGAGACACGATTAAATTCAAATTGATCCAATGAACAGATAATAGAATTCATAGCTTTAGCATTAGTATTTTGTAATTTATTTGCTAGTTCTGTCCATTGTTCCTTTGGTTTATCTACTTCCTGATTATCTACAGTTATAGTCGGTGTTCTATAACCTGTCTCAACAATATTCCAAGCGTCAATGGTTTTCAAAAAGATTTCCATCCTATTTTTCCAATAAGCATATTCACCATTGAACATTGGTGGTCTAACTATGGATTGACCCTCAGCAAAAGCAGTATTAAAAGAAGCCATTTTAAAAATTCAACTTTTTAAAATAAAAATTGGTTTTTTTGTAAAACCAAATTTTTAAAACAAAAACGGCTTTTGTTCCTAGCTCTGATACCACTTGTAGGATCAATTTCACCCTAGAGGGGGGTGAATAGGGTGATAGTATAAATTATAAAATTAATTGCGGAAGCTTATAAAATAATTTCAACACAGATCACAGAACAATAGCAGCACAGATAATAGCAGAATAATAAATGTAGAAATAGAACGACACTGAATTTACCCAGCTTCGGAAAAAACCTGCCTACGTGCTGCCCCCAAGGTTTCTACTAGAAATTAGATAGTCCCTCGCTTACACACGTAAACTCGCGACACCCGCTATCGACTAAATCTAACTCTACGCTCAAAACCCTGCCACGACTCAGCCACTGAGTTGCGAATTCTCAAGCTACGCCACGTAGCTTGTCCCCTAGTCACACGACTAGAAATTTAAACGGTTTAAAAAAGAAAATACAATTAAAAACAATTTAAAAATAAAATAACCCTAATTTAAAATTAAAGATCCCTTTTATAAAAAGCAGAATAAGGCCGGCCCCTTTTTAATTTGTCTCGACCGTCTCCTTTTATTTCTTCGGCCCAATTATTTTGAGACAATGGCGGCTTCCTTTCTTCTCCGTTCTTCTTCGATCTGTAATTAGGGTTTTCTGAAGCGCCGACCTTTGGTTGCTCAATCGAAAAAGATGATTTTCAGTTGCTGCTTTCATCGATTGCTTGTCTCTTTGAATTGTCTTCGGCTACTTCAATTTGGTCGAGTTAATCTGTTGTTACTTGAACTCGAATCTTGCCATTGCCGATGATGATTTGTGGGTTTTTATAGGAGTCGAATACCCAAATTTTCGTCATATATATTTTACTTGAATTTGTCAGCTAATATTGCTCGGCCATATGATTTTGATTGAATGTTTGAGATTTATTTGACTTGTTCAATACGAATACAATTTTGTTGCTTGATGGTCACGGCTTTGATTGTTTAACTTGGTCAATTTTCTTTGCTACCACGGTTTCGACTGTGACTTGTTCAACATTGAAATTTTGATCACGACTTTGATTTGTGACATTTGACTTGGTCGATATTGTTGAACTCAGCACTCCTCTGCTGTTGGCCACTGACCTCTGGTCTGTTTTTGTATTCGTCCCCGAGCATTTTTGATCTGCAGTTTTGTTCGATTTACGTATGTTCATACATTGGTTATACTTGGATTTGAACTACTTCATGTTGGCTTCATGTTCTGTTGACATGTGCATTTGTCTTTGCACTTGCACACTGCTGCTTGTTGCAGTTTGGTTACTTGTGTACATACTTTGTCGAATTCATTTGCATTGTGTTGTTTGGTCTGGATTGCTTTGCTACTGTGTGGTCTTGAGCATTGCTAGTCTCATATGCATTGAACTCTGGTTTTTCATCTTGGCCATGTTGGTTTCATATGCATTCTGGTCTGGATATCATGGTGTACATGTGAGTTGCATTTCATTTGCGGCCTTGACTTTTGTGTCATTGTTTATGCTGTACATATACTTGTTGAGTTCGTTAGTTGTGCATGTCACTGTTACATTACTGTATGTAGCTCATTGTGTAGCCTTGGTTGTGTATTTTGATGTTGTTGAGCTACTGTGCTTCGAGTATGTGTACTCGAGTGTGATCTGTGCATTTCTTTTTCATGCTGTAGCTTGATTCATGTATACACAGTTGTGTTGCATTGCAGTTGTACTTGCTGTCTTCACATTGTATTCTCTGTTTTGAGTCACTTCCATACTTGGTCGTGTTGTCCACCTGAGTTTGCTTTGGTGCACTGTTTTGGTTTTCCTGCTTGAAGCCGTATCCTGTACAACTGCCCTGTGTTGAATCCAGTTTCACAACTCGGGTTTGACCTTGTGCTGAAGTCGAGATTCTATTTATATTGCACCTGAGTTGAACCCGTCTTTTTATTTGGGTTTGACCTTGTGCTCACCTGTCCCTGTAGCATTATCAAGTGTATATTTCGATGTGCACGGCCTTGTGGCATATGCAGTGATACACTGTGTATGTCACAAGCTGTTCGTGTATGATGAATTCAAATTTAAATGATGACGAACAACCCAAATAACTGAGGAAAATATTATCTTCAAAATCCATATTTTATTTTATATTGCAAAAATATTTCTTTTTCAATTTTACTACGTTAGTGAATATTTTTGTAGATTGCTCAGATGCTGGATTCTAACTGGAACGAAGTTGAAGATAAAATACGAGTTGAGTGAATGAGTGATGTGTAGTGAGGTTAAATGTAAATATGAAATTGTGATGTATTTGTAATCAAACTTGTATATGTATAGTGAGAGCTTGAATTTGTACTATTCAAAATTGTAATAAATATTTGTTTGAATAAAATTTCTGTTTGAATTCAAATTCTGTGTATTTAATTTTATTCAGCAAATATTTATTTAATCTATGAAAAATAAAATAGTACATTAACAAATACATTTAAACGAATGTATATATGTTTATTATCATCAAACAAAAATCATATAAGCGCATATTCAACAAATCTGTTGGAAGTTGGTGCTTGTATGTTTTTCTTTTTAGAACTAATTGAAATAATGTACCGATGAATGTTGTGTTTTAATCAGTTGTCTATTTTATTTTTCTAGAAAGTATTAGAATTTATTTACTGTTTACAAATCTGAATAGTTAACTAACTATATTGTCTTTAATTATTAATATATGGACCATAAAAATTTGAGTGACAATATATGCCTACTAGTTAGTGCAACTACTCTTATGATTTTGAAAAACCATAAGTTTCTTTGAACTATGTGAAAATATTTTAGCTAAAAATTTCAACCATAGCAAATTTGCTAATATAATTGAAGGGTCCGGAAGAGCCCATATAGTATTACCAAATGGTACATATATCTTAATTCAAAATACGTTATATTCAAGGAAACTTAAAATAAATTTGTTGAGTTTTGAGGATATATAAATGAATAGCTACCATATTGAAACTATAATGAAAATGTCAAAGAATATCTTTGCGTTATTTCTAAAATTGAAAGCTAGAAGCTTATGTTAGAAAATTTAGCATAATTTCAACTGGATTATATTTCATGAAAAATGGGCATAATTGAATCTCATATTTAAACATGAGCCAGAAGCTCACAAATATCACTTGACTGCATCTTATCAATTGATAAAAGAATTATCCTCTTATCAATAATATGTATGGTGTATTTGCTAGTAGCAATATGATAATGGATCAAAATGAGAATCCAAAGATGATTATTATTTAATGACAATGTTTGTCAACATTGAGGGGGAGGATAAAGCGATACAAGTTCATTTTGATCTTCAGTGTTAAATATTTGTTAAAATATACAATGATGTAAAATATTAAGTAACTTGAATAAATTATCAATAATATCCCTGGTAGATTTTCTCCAATATAGATTTGAATCCCCGAAGGATCAAAATGTGTAAACCACATCTGAAATATGGTACAAAAGTCAGTTTGAAATAATTTTGGAGTAAGTAATAAAGATGTCAAATAAAAGAGATGAGTGTTCTTGAAGAAACACTTAAGTGTGCTCTTGAAGAGACCAATGACATGATTGTCAAATTACCCTTAAAGTGGTTTAGGTACCTAAAACATGATAATCAAAGAGATCTCAATAAATCATGTCTAGAACTGACAAGAAATAATTATTGATGATAAATTTATAAGTAATGAAACACTTAAGTGTGCTCTTGAAGAGTCTAATGACATGATTGTCAAATTACCCTTAAAGTGGTTTAGGTACCTAAAACATGATAATCAAAGAGATCTCAATGAATCATGTCTTGAACTGACAAGAAATAATTATTGATGATAAATTTATAAGTAATAAAGAGCTTGTTTATAAAAAGATTAAATATTTTGAATTAGGGGAAACATGACTGGCCATCATGAATCCTTTACCAATAGAGAAATATGGACATGTAGTCCGCAAAGTAGCAAAAGTACTTGAAATGGTTAATATACCCCGAAGGTATAAATTTGGTTTAAATCATATTAAATGTTGAAAGTATACAAATTCCTGAAGAATATAAATAACTTTTGTGGTTATAAAGAATGCAAAGAACAAGAAGCATAGATTAAAACCTACTTTGAGTATTGTTGTAATGAAAATCTTGATAGAATTTATGATGAGTAGATTACTTCCTATTTTTAAGTATCATTGTAATGAAACTTTTAATGTACATTGAAATATTAGTTTCGATATGCAAAAATTATTCCTGAAGAAAATAAATAACTATGATGATTATAAAGAATGCAAAGAACATGGAATGTAGACTACAACCTTATTCTATGTATTGTTTTAACGAAAATCTTGATGCACTTTAAGATGAGTAGATTACTTCCTGCTTTTAAGTATTGCTGTAATAGAACTTTTAATATTCATCAAAGAGGTAGTTGCAATATGCAAAATTGATTTGAAGCACAAAAATGAAAGCGCATGATGTGTTTTTCATAAAGGTAGCAAACAAAATGCATAAAATGCAAATCATATTTGGAAGAAACAATCTTGGAAAATTTGATTGTGTCGAAGGAAACTATTAATAAATTGTATTATTAATGAGATACATATTTATGGATCCATACGTATCTATAACTAATTTAAGTTATCGAAAGACGAATATGAATTCAGAGAAAGCTTTTAAATCAGGGGGAGCATCCATAAACATGTTATAATGCACTCTTTTTCCTTAACTAAGATTTTTTCCCACTAGGTTTTTCTTAGTAAGGTTTTAATGAGGCATTATCTTGATCCAGAAGTATCAACTCCCCGGTAACATTTGAAAATAAGTTATAATGTACTATTTTTCCTTATTTAAGATTTTTTCCACTGGATTTTACTTCCTAAGGTTTTAACGAGGCATTATTTTGATCTACAAGAATCAAACGTCTTTTCAAGAAATAACATCTCAAATATGTTATTTAAGTTAAATTGTATTTTTATCCTTGACTAAGCATTTTTCCATTGGATTTTCCTTTGTAAGGTTTTTAATGAAGTATTATATTGATCCAGAAGTATCAAACTCTATTTGATTATGTAAATTATTGAAATATCTCATACTATATTGTACTTTTTTTCCTTCACTAAGAGTTTTCCCATGGGGTTTTTCTTAGTAAGGTTTTAATGAGGCATTAGTTTGATCCAAAAGTATCAAACTTCATTTGAAGAAATGAGAAAATAAGATATGTCATTGTGCTCTTTTTTTTCCTTCGCTAAGATTTTTCCCATTGGGTTTCTCTTAGTAAGGGTTTTAGTGAGGCATTATATTGATTCTGAAGTATTAAACTCTCAGAAGGAATATCATTGTATGATATCTATGAGTTCAAGTTGAACTCTTTTCCTCGTTCAAGGTTTTTCCGTTAGGCTTTCCTAATATTGGTCTTTTTAATGAGGCAATGGGCAATATCTAGATCAACTGAATGAATAAATGCAAGCAAGATAACAATGAGGGGGAGCAATCATTATACAAGTTACAAAAGGGACAAATTCAAATTATCAGAGGATTCAAGATTATGAAGAAGCATATTCAAGGGGGAGTGTTATAATATATGTAAATATAAATAGTGAATATGCTACATATTGTTTTGTATTTAGTCCCACATCGTGGGATTAGTTCTATCCCAAGCTCCTAGGCCTTTATATAAAGGTGCTAATATAATGAAAATGGATTACTAATCTTTAAATGAATAAAATTGTTCTCTCTAATGGCTTCTGCTTTCTTTATTTTATAACACACTTAGTTTTATTTATAAATAATTCCTTTTAAAGGGTTTTCTCATTTATGAGCCATTATTTATAAATTTAAAAAAAAAATGTTTATTATCTTAAAGGATAATAAAACAATTTAAATATCTTTATAAATTTGAAATAATATTTATTATCCTAAAAGATAATTAATCACATTTATAATCTCTTTTAAATAAGCAAATCAATTATTTAAAATAAAACAGTTAGTTATTTTCAAAATATTTTTATATCATCAGTAAATTAACTTTAAAATCTCTATTAAATCAACTTATTAACTTTAAAACATTTTCATCAAATTAGTTAATTTAATTTAATCATTTTTATTGAATTAATTTACTTTACATATAATTAAATAAAAAAGATTTATTAAATTCAAATAATCATTGATTAAAACGAATAATTTATCTCAAACATCATTAATTAAAACTATTAACAAATTTTGGATGCTGGTAATTAAAACAATTAATTAATTTCAAATAATCATTAATTAACTGGATTAAGTAAATTCAAACATAATTAGTTAAAACGATAAATTAAACATAAAACTTGTTAAAATGATTAACTAACTATAAAATATCGTTAATTAAAATGATTAAATAAATTTCAAATATCATTGGTTAAAACGATTAACTAAATTTAAAACAATCATTAATTAATATAATTAATTAAAATTTAAAATCATTTATTAAAATGATTTAATCAAATTCAAATCTCATTAATCAAATAGATTAATGATTTTAAAAACAACATTAATTAAAGTAATTAATTAATTTCAAAATCATTAATTAACATGATTAGTTAACTTTAAACATCATTAGTTAAAATGGTTAGTTAAATTCAAACAATCATTAATTAAAACAATTAAGTAAACTCCATTATCATTAACTAAAATAGTCAACTAAACTCATACAATCATTAGTTAAACGATTAACTAAGTATAAAACATCATTAGCAAAATAGTTAATTAAATCTAAAGATAAACTAATTTTAAACATTATTGATTAAATTGGTTAATTATATTTCAAAATCATTAGTTAAAATGATTAACTAATTTAAATAACCATTAATTAAAATTATTAATAAATTTAAAATATTACAAATTAATATGATTACTGAATTTCAAAATTATGTTTAGTGAAAACACAAGCTCAAGTTCAAAACACACACGACAGGGTAGAGGAAAGTCAATAAATGATGGTATAGCGAAAATCATTATAAGGACATTTAAACAATTTAAATGGAATATTAATATTTATTCAATTAAATATCCATATAATAGCATAAGGAGGTAAGTAATTATTGGCGAGAAACCCCTCAGGGTTTCTCCATAGATTTTTCCTATAAAACAATGCTTAAGGACATTATATATAATCATATGGGTTCATAACAATCAAGTTAATATGTCATCCATTTTTCAAATGGAAATTCAACCAAAGAATGAATAAAACAATTTCACTAATATCTAAGGAATTAATAATAGTTTATGGCATCATAGATATGATATAGTAAAATTGAATATGAGTTAAACACACACTGATTTCAGTTTTCGTCGAAGCGTTCTGGGTTGGACTAAAAACCGAATGGGCGTTCGATTTGAGCCAAAATTTTCCAAAACAACTGCATTGTGTAGATCTCAACGATACGATTCCAACACAAAAAACAGCGTTCGAATCCGACCTCATACGCAAAAGTTATTTGATTTATAAGTTATCGAATTTAAATAATTAAATTAAAAACATTAATTACAATTCTAATCCAAATTAACCTTAATCCGTACTCTCCCTTTAAAACACCCACTCTTAAATCCTATAGCTCATCTATGGTCGTGATTTAAATCGACAAAATCTTCACATCCAATCCATCAAACAACACACCGATTTCACCAACATCCTCCTTTACAAACCCTCTCTGCATCTATCGCCAAGACTTCACCTCCAATAATTCCAAGAAAAATGCGACCTGATAGGGTCTTGTTATTGTCCCAGTATGTCGGAAAACTCTAGACACGAACGGAGGCCACCAAATTCCGACCCAAGATGCTATTTTATATGCTAAATCAAAATATGAACTCAATTTTGAAGATCAATGACATAAACTTTGTGAATCCCGAAGCCTAGCTTAAAAGGCTTGCATTTTTATCACTATCAAACCCTCCTCCACATTGCCGCACTCCCCAAGCTTACCCACAAATCGAAGCCCATCAAAATAAAAACACAACGGATCGAGTTTTAAGATTTTTGATTTACTAAGCTATTAGATTTTGATTTTTAAAGACGTAGCCTTTTTTATTTTAGTTTATTGGAATCAAATTTATAGGGGATGGGGGAAAGTAAAAGTGATGCGGTAAGGGAGGGTATGGGATAAAAAATGTAAGGTATAAGCTATAAACTAGAGCATATATTTGTATTATCCTAAAATATTCAACACAGCATACCCAAAAATCTCGAACTCCAATTGAGGCGTGCCGAATAGCGTTCTATACTAAATACTCTCATTCTGAACTCAATAAAACTTGTTTCGATACCTAATTCCAAAGTATATGGAAGCTAACCTTTTATATCAAATTATATTTGAAATTAAGTGCTAAGTGTTTCGAGCTCGTATGACCACGCAGTACGTTTGATCGTTACAAAACTCGACTACGTACAATAGTTTATTATTCCGGATCTTATGGCACTGGTTTCACCAAAATTTGAGATAGTGCCCTGGGGTGCTACTTTCACTAATTTAAATATCACTTTATATTTTCAATCCAATTATCGACATTTATCCAACCTATTTATTTTTTGTAAATAAATTTTCAAATTAAATTCAACAATATTATTTACTAATTAAAAGAAATTAAACAAAATTATTAAATCCATTTAACTAATATTAATTTACAATTAAAATAGTTAAATGATCAATATATTTGAATTCAAGTTATTAAATTCCAAAAATCCAATTATTTAAATATTTAAAATTAATTATACATTTAAAATTAAATGATTAAAATTCTGGGTTGTTATGTTCTCCCCCCTCCCCATCCCCCACCCCCCTTACTAAATGGATTTTCGTCCCCAAGATTCCTGAGGAAGAAAATGTTTCCAAACCCTTAAGTTTAAAATATTAACTAAAATGAGTTATTAAACTAATTAATTAAATCATAAAATTTTACAAATTTTTTTGGCAGCGTCTCCTTTGTGAGGCTCGATCGAAATAACTACAAATTGCCACTACGTGCTTTAAACCAACCAAATTATTTTTCCATAACCAAATCGAACTTTAACTTTAAAAACTGAACTTGTGATTGATTTCCATATTACATTATTGGTAAAACACTTTTAGAAATACCTTTTAAAATGTTCGTTTAAAAGACAAATTTTATAATACTAAGTATGTTAAAACAAGGGTCAAAAAAAGTATTGTTAAAACATTGTTTACTATAAACCCAAAACAATTTACACTTTAGTTTTATTTATAAATAATTCCTTTTAGAGGATTTTCCCATTATGAGCCATTATTTATAAATTTAAAACAATGTTTATTATCCCAAAGGATAATAAAACAATTTAAATATCTTTATAAATTTAAAACAATTAATTATCCTAAAAGATAATTAATCACATTTATAATCTCTTTTAAATAAGAAAATCAATTATTTTAAATAAAATAATTAATTGTTTCCAAAACATTTTATTAAATTAATTTACTTAAATATCATTAAATAAAAAATTGATTTATTAAATTCAAATAATCATTAATTAAAATGAATAATTAATCTCAAACATCATTTATCAAAATGATTAATAAATTTTGAAATACCATTAATTAAAACAATTAATTAAGTTTAAGTAATCATCAATTAATTAGATTAAGTATATTCAAACATCATTAGTTAAAACGATAAATTAAATACAAAACATCATTTTTTTAAATGATTAATTAACTATAAAACATCATTAATTAAAATGATTAAATAAATTTCAAATATCATAAGTTAAAACAATTAATTAAATTTAAAAAATCAATTAAATTTAAAAAATCATTAATCAATACGATTAATTAATGTTTAAAATCATTAATTAGAAATATTTAATTAAATTCAAATCTCATTGATCAAATAGATTAATAAATTTCAAAACATCATTAATTAAAGTAATTAATTAATTTCAAAATCATTAGTTAAGATGATTAGTTAACTTTAAAGATCATTATTTAAAACATTTAATTAAATTTAAACAATATTTAATTAAAATGATTAATTAAACTCTATTATTATTACATAAAATAATTAATTAAACTCAAATAATCATTAGTTATAATGATTATTAACAAATATTATTAACTAAATCTAAAGGTAAACCAATTTTAAACGTTATTAATTAAATTGGTTAATTAATTTTCAAAATCATTAGTTAAAACGATTAATTAATTTAAATAACCATTAATTAAAATGATTAATAAATTTAAAATATCATTAATTAGTATGATTTATGAATTTTAAAATTCTGTTTAGCGAAAACACAAGCTTATATTCAAAACACACACAATGGGGTTTTGGAGATAAAAGTCAATAAACGACAGTATAGTGAATATCGTTATAACGACATTTAAATAATTTAAATGGAATAGCAAGACTTGTTTCAATTAAAGATCCATATAACAGCATAAGGTAAATAATTATAGCTAGAAACCTCTCAAGGTCTCTCTATAAATTTTCTCTGCAAAATGATGGTTAAAGACATTATATATAATCATATGGGTTCATAACAATCAAGTTAATATGTCATCCATTTTCCAAATGGAAATTCCAAAAAATCAAGCAAACACTTTAACAAATAGCCATGTAAACAATAATGGTATGATATAGTAAAATTGAATGTGAGTTAAACTCAAGTTGATTCCCGTTTTTGCCGGAGCATTCTAGTTTGGAGTAAAATCGAACGGTCATTCGATTTTAGCCAAAAATTCCACTAGCTCTAAATTGCTCCAAAACGACTACACTGTGTAGATCTCAACGATACGAGTCCAATGCAAAAAAGGACGTTCAAATTTGACCAATACGCAAAATTTATTCAATTTATAAATTATCAAATTTAAATAATTAAATTAAAAACACTAATTACAATTCTAATCCACAATTAACCTTAACCTGTTTCTCCCCTTAAAAATACCCGCTCTTAAATCCTGTAGCTCATCCATGGTCGTGATTAAATTGCCAAAATCTCCACATCCAATCCATGAAACAGCACACTATTTCACCAATGTCCTCTTTTTCAAACCCTCTCTGCATCCATCGCCATGATTTCTCCTCTGACAATTCTAAGAAAAATGCGACCTGATGGGGCCTTGTTGCAGGCTCAATACATCATACAACCCTAGGCATGAACGTAGGCCACCAAACTCCAACCCAAAGATGCTATTTTCTATGCTAAATCCAAATATGAACTCCATTTTGAAGATCGGTGACCAAAACTTTGTAAAACCCAAAGCCTAGCTTAAACGGCTTGCATTTTTATCACTGTCGAACCCTAATCCACATTGCTACACTCCACAAGCTTACACCCAAATCGAAGCCCATCAAAATACAAACCCAAGAGATCGAGTTTCAAGATTTCTAATTTACTAAGCTATTTGATTTTGATTTTTAAAGATGTAGCCTTTTTGATTTTATTTTATTGGATCCAGGTTTCTAGAGGATGGAAGGAAAAGTTGAACTGATGGGGTAGAGGAGGTTATGGGATAGAAAACGTAGGGTAAGAGCTATAAACTAGATCATATATTTGAGTCATTCTAAAATATTTGACACAACATACCCAAAAATCACAAATTATTATCGAGTCGTGCCAAGTGGTGTTCTATACTAAATACTCCTATTTCGAACTTAGTTGAACTAGTATCGAGACCTAATTCCAAAGTATGCGAAAATTAGCTTTTTAAATCAAATTATGTCTGAAATTAATTGCAAAGCGTTTCAAGCTCGTACGACCAAACCGTACGTTTAATCACTACGAAACTCGAAAGCATACAATAATTTATTATTCTGGATTGAATGGCACTGGTTTCGTCAAAATTTGAGACAATGCCCCGGGATGCTATTTTCATAGATTTAAATATTGTTTTACATTGTCGATCCAATTATCGACATTTATTCGACCTATTTATTTTTTGTAAATAGATTTTCAAACTGAATTATCCAATGTTATTTATTAATTTAAAGGAGTTAAATAAAATTATTAAATCCATTTAAATAAATTTAATTTACAATTCAAATATTTAAATGATCAATATATTTAAATTCAATTTATTAAATTCCAAAAATCCAATTATATAAATATTAAAAATTAATTAAAAAATTAAATGATCAAAATTCTGAGTTGTTACATTTCAGCAACCGCATATGATTGAATTGGATATAACTTAGTATTATGAAAGCCTGTAACTTGCCTGACAACAGATTCTTCAGGAGATGAGTGGGAAATTTGTATAGGTAGCTCACCAATAGTACAAACTTGAGCTGCAATAGGAAAATCAATCTGCAAAGGGTGAATGGGTACTCGAGTGTGAAAATCAAGGGAAACTGGAGCAAAAGCATGTGCATGCAAAGGGTAATTATGAGCATGATTATGCAGAGAAAGTGCTTTAACCTAAGAATGATGGAGATGGGCCTCCACTTCAGGATCCCTAATTGAAGCAAGATTCAAAATAGCGACTGACTAAGCTCTCCATTGGGGAATGGTTTAACATGAGCATCAAGATCAACATGGAGGTAAGACTGGTCATGAGCAACATTAGGCTCAAACACAGTACACTGGCCATTCGAAGCAACCGTAATCTTCGAGGCTGGTTTAAGAAACCACACCACACTTTTTAACGCACGTTAAATTTTCAACATGCCCGAAAACATTGCAACAAAGGTGTTATATTCATAGACAACGGAGAAGGATTGAGTTTGGCCATTGAAAATGTCTACCTTGACCTAATTTGGGAATGTAAATGAAGCTTTCATTTCCACCAAAACTCACGCATACCCCAATATAGAAGCTTTCTTCTTATGCTTATCCATCATAATCAAAATGCTTAGCATGCTAGTAACAGCACTAAAATTTTCCCTCTCCTAAAGCCCGGGCTTTATATCAAGACGAACCCACCGGAAGTGACAAGAGTGAATCCTAGCAGAGTCGAATTCCCGACTTCCATTTAGAAGAATATATAGTCAAGATCAACTAGAAAAGGTCCACCTTTCAAAATCCTCTCGTAGTCCTTCGCTTTCACAAATTTCACGAAGAAAAAGCCATTTTTCCTATAGAATAACTCAAACTTGCCCATAGGATTCCAAACTCGCCTAATGTAAGCACGAAAGTTAATGTAATAAGGCTTTTGCACCAACCACATATAAAATGAACATGTTTACCCATTTCTCAATAGGTTTATGAAGCATCACTTTGCTAAATAGGCCTGAACTTCTCCAACAATGGATCTAGGGGAAATAAACTTAAGGTGCAAATTATTGCCTACTCCCTTAGACAAGGGTGTAGATAAGGCGTTGTGTGAGACAACAGCTGCTTTCCTATTAATTCCCCTCCCCCCGACTGAACAGAAGTGGTGCAAGGATCATTTACACTACTCGAAGAAGCAATAGTCATAGATGCCAATGACATAGGCATGGGGACGTCGACAGGTTTGTTTACTAACTGGATGACAGAAGAAGCATCAATAGTCAGAACAACCTTTGGACGAGGATCTGATGATGAACGATCATCACGAACTAAGGGAAGAAAGTTGCACAAATCATCAGCATGATGATAGCACCTTCTGGATTTATGCTTTTCCATTGAGAACGAGAAATGCGACTTGGCACTAACATGAATGATGAATTTGGAAGTTCGATTTAAATTAAGGTTGGGGAATCCTAATCCCTAAATTTAGCCGTCATTGTTTTAGTGGATAAAATGATGTACAAAGATGATAGTATCAGTCTCTGCCTCTGCATAGTATTAGTCTATGCCTCTGCATAATATCAGTTTCAATACTATTATTATTTCTTTTATAAAAAATTAGTTATAACATAATATCATACTTAGTATTAGTTGTAACAAATTAGTTTGCATAGTACCAATTTTTCTAATTATTAGTTACAACATACTAGTTATAACACAATATCACACTTAATATCAATTATAACACAATCTCACAGCTTAAAACTAATATAAAATTTCCCTACAAATTATGTAGGTGAAAGAAATAGAAAATATTCTTCCATATGAGGCAGGCTTCTTCAAATAGCCTCGATAGAAAGACAGTCATACAAAAAGGAAAATGAATAGCAAAGCGGAAAAAAAGAAAATTTAAAGAGGTGGAAAAAACTTTTGGAACATTTGAAGAAGAAGTAACCATTAGAGTATTGCAAATGCACATAAAAGATTTGGAAAATGAAGTTAAGAAAACAAAGGAGCGGTTGGAAAAGGAAAGGAAAATAAGGTTACAAAAAAATAAAGAAATTCAAAAATTAAGATAGGAAATCAAAAAAATGAAATCCAGAGTTGGAAATAATGAAGAAGAGAATGAAGAGAGAAATTCAGTGGCTAAAGTAGAATAAGTGCATATAACAAATGAAGCAGACTATACATTAGATCAAGATACAGCTGTGGAGACAGAAGTAGAAAACGCAGAAAAGAAATCTACAACTAAAAATAGTGAAGAATAGAATAAAGAGAGAAATGCAAAGACTTATATAGAAAATGTGCATACAACAAATGAAACAGACAATATAATGGATTAAGATACACCTTTAGAGACAAAAACAGAAAATGCAGAAAAGAATTCTACAATTGAAAATAATGAAGAAGGGAATCAAGATATAATAAATCAAGATACACCTATAGAGACGACAAGATAAAATGCAGACATGATGGACACAATAAATGAAACAAACTCTCTAATGAATCAATACACAGTTGTCGACACAAGCAGAAAATGCACAAAATATGGACATAACAAAGGAAATACATTTCCCAATGGAAGAAGATATCATTATTAATACCCAAATCATATTCCACTGTAATTCAATACTTGACTTCACTCCTCTGTCTTTTAAACTATATGACATAGAACTTTGAAATGCAAAAAACTAAACCAGATCAAGAATGAAACCAAAAAACCTATTGGCCAAAGAAGGAAGAAAATAGCAACAAAACCAAAAACATCTTCTTATGTCAAGAAAATAGAAGAAATAAAAGGAAAAAGAAAAGAGAAGGAGATTTGACTTTGGTCAGCGAGTGAAAAAAGCAACAAATAAGCCAAAATCTGAAGAAAAATATGAAGACAATGAAAGAGAAAGTATGACAGAATCCATCCTTAAGCCAATTGCAATAATAGAATCAACATTTGTAGATTAACAACTAGGACACTACAAATACTTAACATAGTATAAAAAAGAACAGCAGGACATAGTCAAAACTTTCCTTCTCTGACAGGAACACAAAGGTAAGTTTGTAAATATTGATACTAATGCTACATAATAAAATAACTTTAATTATTGATTCAAATTTCTTTTGGTAAAACATTGAAGGACTATGGGATGACAAAAACACTATCAAAGGAGGATGCATAATAACAAAAGATATGCTCCGACATATTCTTGAAGGAACTTCATAGATGGACAGGTACATAATTTTTTTTTGCTTAATAATACTGCGCTCAATCAAAATAACTGAAAAAACTAATACCTAATGTCTGTTTGATTGGATTTGATGCTTAGTTATTTTATAAATTATTTTAACTGTCATTTATAACAAAAATGATATCAAAATATTTGCAAAATTGATACCTAGTTTCTGTTTGATAGAGGTAGATGCTCTGTAAATTTAGAAACTATTTTGACTTTCATGTATGACAAAAATGATACCAAAATATTGCAAAACTGATATCTAATATCTGCTTGATTGGAGTTGATTCTTGGTTATTTTTTAAATTATTTTGACCATCATTTATAACAAAACTGATACCAAGTTATTTGCAAAAATGATACTTAATTTCTATTCGATAAAGGTTGATGCTTTATAATTTTACAAACTATTTTGACTATCAGGTATAACAAAACTGATACCAAAATAATGCAAAACTAATACTAATACTTTTCAGTATAAACTGCCAATCTTTAGGCAACTGATACTTTTATTATTTAATATTTCTTAACCAATAAAAAAAACTTGCAATTTCGTATTGTTAATATAGATAATGGATTGGTATTGTAACGACCCGGAATTTTCAATCCCGAAAATTCCAGATAGTTAGGAAAAAGAAGAAAGAGATAGAATAACAAGAAGAACAGAAACATCTACATCTCACATTCGCAGTGGATAAAATATAATAACAAATAATTACAGTTATACAAAGGAATTCTGTATCTGTCGAAATACGTTTATAATACATCAGAGTAACACATATATACAGACACTGGATATACACAATCATCATGTCTCAGATATACAACAATATAATACAGCGGAAACACTCCATACGTTCTTGCTATCCAGCTCGCCTCCTGAGCTCCAGAACGTCCTTACCTGAAAATCTGTAATACTCGGTCTGACCCGAGCATTACATCAAAGTAACACCCGGGTCAGGCTGGAAACCAGCGTGAGTAAACTCATCTAACATGAAATATCAGAGCATAAAACTTATTTAAACCCGGGGTAACTCGTGTCAATTTCCAAATTCACAATTTGTTATAGACACCACTAATTTCACACATCAATATCTAAGTACCAAAAACTTAGATTAAATGGTTCAATTCACTTAAATCATTCCATACGAGCCTATTGATTTCACACATCAATTTATAAAGAATCGAAGCGGTTTCATGTATTTACTAATACCCGACTCCGGTCTCTTCAAATTTAAAACCATCTTAGCCCGAGTTATTTAAGTGAACCACAATTCAACTTTAAATACAAGATGTCACCTTTTTACACAGAAATTCATCATCATTAATAACCACATTATAAATGTCCATCCAAACATTTCATATCACAAAACACTTCATATCACAGAATAACACAGCATATCTCCAATAGATATCATCCAATTCAGATATTTTACTCAAACAATCATTCATAAGCAATCATTGTTAATCCCTATTATAGTTAATTTAATTAACTTAAATTAAATCAATTACTTAAGAATAAATCACCTAACTTTTCATAATCAACCATTAATTAATTTCAACCTTTTAATTAATCAATCATTCTTCAAATATCCATGTTTATTAATCACCTTGATTAATTATCTTCAATTACATAGAGTAATTATCCTTCAATTAATTTCACAAATTAACTATCCTTAACCATCTACAGTAACTAACCTTTAATTACTCTCATTTATTACATTAATTAAGTAATTATACTTGAACAATTCCATAAATTGACAATCTTTAATTAATTAATCTAATTAACCATCAAAATAAATCATTTGATAATCCATAGTTAATGATCCTTTATTAACTAATAAAAATCCTTTAACTACTCTCTAAGAAATTAAACTTCAATCAATCATCTCTTAATCCAAATTAATTAATTCTTATTATCGAATTAATTAATTTCTAATTACTCAATTATTTAAGTGCTTAATTATGATTAATTAAATAAATTAATTATCCATTTTAATCAACTTAATAATTTAATGAATTACAAATCATTAAAACTTCATTTATTTAAAGATAAAAACATTTTTCTTATTTATGATCAAATTATCATTAACAAAGCATTTAAAAACAATTTACTTTAAATTTTCTTTCATTTCAAACTGGAATACAGATTTAACTTAGACTTTTATAAAACTTTACTTGCATTTTAAATCTTCATTTTAAATCCAAACCAATTAACCGTTTAAAGTAGTTAAAACAATTTAAATTTAAAAACTTTATTTATCTTTAAAACTGAGATTCAAACAAATACTTGAATTCCAAATCAATTTCCTGAATTTAATTTCCTTACATTCATTACTTAAAAATTCCTTCATTTTCCTTTAATCCCAATTCATTCACTGATATTTTTGAAATACCAAATTTTATTTATCCAACCATAACACAGCATAACTAAATTTCCAAATTAATCCATCATGGAATACCAATAAAATACAACACATATTATATAGATAATCTCTATATTGTGAGGAATCCAGTTAGATCCCTCCAACATGTTTCCCTGCATCCACAGATGTTAGCACAATAATAAATGTCAGTCAAATCCGATAATAATGATCACATACAACTAAACAACCAATTAATAATTTAAATATTAACTATTCAAACTAACAAGCATTCCAGATGTGAGTGAGATACACTCACCTTGAGTTTCGACGAGCGTTCAAATTTTAAATTAAATCGAACCGTTCGATTTAATTCAAAATTTCCACTTGCTCCAAATGTCTCCGGACCTGCTACAGCGCGTAGACCACGTCGCTGTGATTCCGGTGCTACCAAATTCATTGGAATCTGATAATGTATGCAAAGATATTCAGATTTAAAGATTTTAAAAATAATTTGAACTAAATTCTTTTTTTTATAATATACCATCGGCCGTCCATACCCAGAATCGAAATCAAGGTCGCAAATACTTCATCCTCCCACGATCGCCTATGGGTAGATCCAAACCCACCACATTGCGCGTCGGCCTCATCTCCATCCTCGGCAACAGTCTCGGCGGGCACGGTCACCCCACGGCCAAGAAAAACGATCTCGAACCAAAAGCGAATGCCGCTGATTCCTGGTATCCACGCTCCACCATTTTCCATCGTGACTGTTGGATCTGTAGGGATCGATGCACCCTATAACTTTCTAGTTGAAGTTTCCACACGAAAATTCATGGATTCGAAGAAAAAAACGAGGGATTATGATGAAGTTTTCGACCATTAGAATGAATTGGAGGCGGCCGTGACAAAGATAGCTAGGGTTTCCATTTTGTAAACGTATTTATATACGTGTAAAATATTATTTTAATATTATTCTCAATTTTAACGAGTTTTTACAAACAAACTCCAAACAACACATGCCACCTGGCGTTTATAAGGTTTTACCCGCGTTCCAAACATAATGGAACGTTTTTCGGAGGCTAATTCGATCATATGTGCGAGTTACGGAAATAAACGATCAATTTTAAATTAAATCGATTAAAATAGTTTCTATGCGTTTTGAGCTGCCAGGGTCAAACGACAACTCCGATTGCTACGAAAATTGAAATCCGATAATAACTAACTATTACGGATCCAATGGAACAGGTTTTGTCAAATTCCGAGACTATGCCCGGAAGGCTATTTTTAAATATCGATTACCTTTAAATTAAATTTCAACCATTCTGTTATCTTTGGTATCATCAGTATAAATTTTATAAGCCTTCAAATTATTTTTAACAGGCTTAAAACTGAAGATTCAATAATTTACCCAAATTCAAATTATTAAATTCAATAAATTCAATTGCCAAATTGAAACTGATATTTGAAAACCAAATTAAACCATCTTGCAAATATTTAAAATTAATTAAATATTCCAATTTCAAATGCCTAAAAATTTTAGGTTATCACATTACTCCCCCCTTAAAAGAATTTCGTCCCCGAAATTGCTAGTTAAGAAGAATGGCCCAATTCTCATTTACTTTTTTCCAAAACCAAACAATTCCAAACAATTCGCAAAACAAACTTTTTATTAAGGACACACTAACCCATTTTCTAGCTTTCCAGACTTATCCTTAAGTCCAATAATATTATTTACTTAACAATTCAAATTTAAATTTAAATCCAAATTTAAATTATCAAATCTTCCTCAACAATTTTCTAACTCTCTAAATTTTCGAAAAATTTCGCCAGCGTCTCCTTTACGCGGTTAGCTCGGTACAACTACAAAATGCCTCTACGGGCTCCTAAATTCCAAAAGAAAACAAAACGCCAAGTGGCTAGATCAAAAACCCAATCAAATTTCATACAGAAATTTAAACACATACCCTTTAGTCGGGCAATTCAAATTATCTCCTGAAATCAAAACCAATTTTCCTTTCCCTTTATAATACATGCATATCCTACTTAACAATAATATCCAATCATAGCTTTTAAAATAATTTTATACATTTCCTTACAGAAGTTTTCATATCTACTTCTATTCAAATTAGTTTTCCTATTTCCATATGAATTCAATTTATCTTCAACTCTGAATATTGAATTTTATCTTCTATTTATAACTGATTCATATCATTATTTTAAATTAGTTTCATCCACTAATTAATTTCAATTTCAAATCTGAAATCGTTTTGTCGCTAACAAATTATTATTTTCAAAAAAATTCAAAAATTTTCGAACTCCCAAAATTTTGGCAGAGTCTCCTTTGTACGGAGGAGCTTTTGCAATTTGACAAGCGATATAAATATATATACATCGACCCACATGGTCGGAAAAACAAAAACAGTTCATATTTCCTATTTTTATTGCGTATGCATACCTTTATTTAGCATTTTTAAGAAAGCGGCTTATTATTTAGCTATTAGTGCGTCCAAATCCAGCTAAACGGCTTCCCGGTACCTGTACGTACTCAATTCAAACATGTAAGTACTAAATATATGAAGTTTATTAACATTTCACTTACTTTCAATAGCTAAACACGTGCATTTCATAAGCAACATGCACCAAACACTTCCCATAAGCGATTTATATGATTTTAAAGCTGATTCAATTGCTTTCAATCAATTCATATGTCATTTTTCAATTTTAATGGTTTACAACTCAATTTCTTATATTCAATTTATTTTTAATCCAAACAAGCTTATATTCAATTCAATTGATTTCAAAATCAATTTATTTAATCTCCATCAACTCATAGAAATTTAATTACCTTCGTTTACGTCAAACGACAATTCATTCTATGCACTTTGATGATATCCATGTGAATAAATGATTACTTAAGTTTTATAACCAATTTAAATTGTTTTTGACTCAATTTATATTTAATTCCTTCCATTTTAATTCATTCACAACCATTTTATTTAGCTCGACAAATTCCATGCTTGTATACTACTAACCATTCCTAAATTAATTTAACCAAATCTTTTATTTAATGGTCTCCCTTCCCACTTAAAGTCGAGCTTCTATAAATTTTAAACTTATGTTAATTTACTTTAATTTAGTCCAACTTCAAAACTTAAGCTCACTTGATTTGCACGATAAATTTTCCTTTTCAATTTAACTTGGTTCTATTTCAATCAAATCTCATTTCAATTTACAAATTTATGTGATTAGTTATTATAAATTTAATTTCCAAATTCAATTCATTCACGACTCATTTAACTAATTACAAGGCCATTTTCAATTTATTTCTACCTTCTTGAACTTAATTTGCAATTAAAACTATTTCTGTTTCAATCCAACTTCCTTTTTATTCGACAATATTCCAATTGTTTTCAATTTGCTAACAATTCAAGTCAAATTTGATTTATAACTCAAGTTTTCATTTCCAAACTCCATTAATAACTCCCAATCCAACTTCTATTTAACCAATTTAAATCTTATTAACATACTCACTTAACTAATTTATTTGGCTAACTAGCTTACTCTTTTACTATAAAATTTTAGAAATACTTTTAAATTCACATAATACTAATAAAATAGCTTTTTATAAAAATACTTCTTATAACTCGATGTCTCAACCAGTCCATCCTTATTCTCGCAGAAATTCGGTCATACATTGATTAGGCGTAGGACTAAAAATATATAAGTACTTAGTAGACCCATTTTGAACATCCAGTGAAAATACTTGGAAAATAATTTTATTGGAAATATCGAAAATATTTTTTTTGTTTTTGAAAACAGAGGAAATATCTCTGGTGAGAATGCTCTGGAAATCATCGCCCACATCCATGGTCGCAGTTACATCCTGGGTTACGTTGCCATCGCATCAAAAGTTCGTGTAGCTGTAGGCGCTCTGCGCCCCTCTATTACGTCATGGAACCCACAACAGATCGCAGTTACATTCCAGGGTTACGTTGCCATCGCAGCAAAAGTCCATGTAATTATAGGCATCAGCGCCCTCGATTTTCGCTGTCAAAAATGAAACTTCTCCACTCCCACATAGGTCGCAGTCTACCGATGTAAAATCAAACATAGACTATTGGCTCTCAACGGCACACACGACTTTTGTTATGTTACTATAGGTCGCAGTCTATCGATATAAAATCAAACACAGACTGTTGGCTCTCAGCGGCACACACGACTTTCGCTATGGTCTGTAGTAGATCGCAGTGACATCGAGTTACACTGTCGTCACAGCATAACCCAAATGCCTCTGTAGGCATCAGCACCCTCGATTTTCGCTACACACTACTCATAATCCTTAGGAACTAGTTTTGTTCGGACTCCTCACAGGATCAACTTTAGAACCCCCCCTTAGGGTTCAAGGCAATACCACCCTGTGGAACTCCTAAGAAGTTCATTTCAAGGGAGCGCCTTTTTCCCCAGAGCCATTATCAAAATACTTTATACTATACACATATAGTATCTTCCAAATCATACATCTAGTATGAATCTCGTATAAATCTCCTTTTCTCAAAAACGATTATTCCAAAATCGATAATTCTCAAACTAGTCTTTCCAAATTCCAATATTGATTTTACCCAAAAATCAAAAGCCTTTCCAAATCCAAAGGTTCCCAAAACCTTTTTCCAAAATCCTCATAAGATCCTTTATATATATATATATATATGTATGTATGTATGTATGTATGTATGTATGTATGTATGTATGTATGTATGTATATTTAAAAAAAACTTTGGATCATTTCAAACTTGTATAAAACTCCTTTTATACTTCAAACACTTTCAAAACCCTTTCTTCCAACAATAGATTCAACAAGGGGAGATTTATCTTATATAACAAAGATATATAACTTTGTTTATTCAAAATCAAATATTCAAATTTGATTACTCCATAAAGTCATTTTATCACAGAAATTTTCAATATCAGTTTCATTCAAACCCGTACGATGTACACATATCATCAGCACGCTATATTGATCTGATCGCTCACTCAATCACACAATTTCACTTCCGAACTAGTATTGTCCACCCGACATCCAAGGGCAGACTCAGTTCTGGTTTCTTGATCAAAAACCGTCATTCTCCTTACATAGCCTAACTGTGACAGAGAATATCCAGAATCAATCAACAATCCATATCCAGGTTTGTCGTCAAAAATTGAGTGAAATATCCCAACTCGGATCGATATGACTATCTCAAAATTCTATGCTCGAATCTGGATCAAATCACAGTGCGAATAGAATAATATACGTACATCCTACGTATTTATCTTCATTGATTATCAACTAAATCAATTTCCCTTTATATTCACATTCCCTTAAAATTCTATCCACATAATCACATTATTTCAATTCCATTGGATTATCACTTTAATCCTTATCCCAAATGAATATTCAACCATAAACAGTTTGAACTATGTCCAGCTTAAATTCAGAAAATGGCTTGCAAATTTTAAAATAGATAAGTCGTTGAAAAATAATTATTAGTTTGTAACATAGCTATAAAATACTTAAGTAATTGTGAAATAGTTGGAAAATAGTCAAATAGTTATAGAAATTTTAAATAATTGCAAACTAGTTTTAAAATAGTAATTAATTTGTAAAATAGTTGAAAAATAGTAATTAGTTTATAAAAAAGTTGAAAAATTGTTAAATAGTTCCAAAAATAATTGTAAAACAAATATAAAATAATTTGGCTTTAAAAACAAAGGTTGTATATATTAAATAGCTTGGAAAATAAGTTTATATTAAAACAATTTATGTTGAAAATAGTCCAGAGTCAAAACTGTTAACTTCCCCACCAATTCAATTTAAATTTCCACTTCCATTTAAATTGACTCAATTTCAATTTGAATAACTTCAATTTCCATTGAAATTGACTTAAGCCCAATTCAAGTTGAATCAATCTTGATTTCTTTCCAAATTCAAATCAAATTCCATTTGATTTTAAACCTACTCTACTTTAATTACAATTCCAAATTATTCCAATCAATTTGGACTAATATCAATTGAACCCACTTCAATTTCAAATCATTTTAATTCAATCCAATTCAAATTTTCCATTTAAATTTTTAAACTTATACATCTTCAATCACAAATCCAATTAATTCAAATCATATTCAATGTAACGATCACGATTTTTCGTTGCCGAAAAACCGAAATGTTAGGGTTTAAGAAAAAGAAAGACAGAGAAAAAGAAAGAAAAAGATAGAAAATATAGAGAAAAGAAAACAGAAAATAGAACGGAACAGAAAACAACTGAACAAGATCAGAATCTCACAATTCGCAGCGGAACAACATATAATAATAAATGAATAATTTTTAAACAAAGAACTATATCAGTTATTACATTACATCACATTTCATTACATCATATCATCAGAGTGTACAACAACATACAACAACAAATAGTGCAGCGGAAAAAGAAATACTATATACTAGTAATACGCCATGTGATCCAGCTTGCCTCCAGCAACTCCAGAATATCCTGATAAACCTAACTCTTAACTGCCCGTGTGGAAATTGGTGGGCACCCAGAGTTTAGGAAGGAAAACAATAAACTCCGAGTCAGTCATGTGACTGGTGTGAGAACTCAAAACAATTTATTTATCTTTAAAATCAAAATAGAAGAATATTTTTAAAGTCAATTCGCAATGCTTTTAAAAATGAGACTACCATAAGGCCTCCCGCCACACACACAATGCAAACGTAGACTTGGAGGAGATTTCTCCTTATGATAGTCAAAGATGCTTGATACGTATTAAAATCAAATCAATTTTGATATTATTATTAGTGCATAGTGTAGGAAAAATTCATTTCGAAAGTAGAATATAAATCTTAGCCAGCATAGGTACCATTATAGTATGCTTACTATAGCTACCATATTAAATGGCAGGTTCTACAACTAAAACCGTACAAGTCTCGTATTGTTTCTTTGGATTTCCAACGAATGGTCAGGCCAAGGAACTTCCCATTGCCACATGAGAATGCCTCTGGATGGACATCCCCGAGAACCAAACCGGATCTCTACCAACACAAGGCCGGGTTACCCCTAACTGAGTAACAACTGACCGAATATGCCATCCCCCGGTCCTTTGGGACCTTTCACCGAGCGCTCGCAATCAATTCACACAATCATAAAGTATTTTCAACATGAATAAGTATCTGGGCTCCATACCATGATACCACCCTTTTCCAGAAGGAAATGCACACATCCTAAAGGGCGCTACCCCTCATAACCTTGCTGCATCTTTCCTGTTTTGACCATTCACGGTGTGTGAGGCTCGACGAAGTCACGTCCACAAAAACATACTTTATACAAAAGCCATGCTTTGGGACAACAAATGATCATAGAAATGATCACCAAGATAGACGATCAAATAAATGATCCTATCACAAATAATCAACACAATGATCATTTACAGCAACACTCAGCATGTCACATTACCAAATTGGGAATATATCGCTGATAACATTCAACTACATAACCTCTGAGCTCGTACGTCTCAGAGAAGGGTGTTAAGCTAAAAGAATAAATTCTCCGCCACCAACAGAAATATATTTGAAAGAAATCGGCTTTATATCTCAATTTGTAATGTCAGACATACAATCCATACAAGTCTGTTACGGGCTCGAACAAAACCGAAGGCACTTACAAAGAAGTCCTTGCAATTCGGATATCCACAATCCTGATCGGATTTCCCATCACATATGGAGAACTCAATACCGTAGCTACTCGGTGCAGAGTCAATCGACAGGTCATCCTATCGCTCTCGCAAATACCGGGTCTTCAACACCGATCTTCAAATGCGATTCATAACGACGTATCACATATTCGGAATGGGTTATACGAATAACAAGCGCAATAATTTAAAAATAAGTGTAGCATTCAAATTCAAACAAATCACATCTATTACCCATTCAAAGGTAATATTGATAGTCGGTTATTGAACTATCAATGGATATGCACAACATCACCAGATTCCAAATAATTTTCCAAATTATTTATTTTCCAAAAATATCTTTACTAGATATATAATTTTCAATACTTCAAAAATAAATCAATATTTATTTTCATACAAATTCCACTTTCTTTTATAAATTCCTTAGTGAATTTATATTCCAAAATATCCATGCATATACGATTTCAATTTATCATTTCAATTTATCTTCAAAAAGATAAATTCTCAAAATATTCCCTTTATATCGGAAAACAATTCCATACTTATTTATTCATAAGTAATTCACAAATTTTATTTATTTTCAACACTTGGAAAATATTCAATATACTTCAATCGAAATTAAGTATATATTTCATTCTTTAAGGAAATCATTCTTTTAAACATATTTATTTGGGCCAAAACGAATGTTGCGTAAGACATCGTTACGACAACCCAAAATCACTAGTATAGGGATTCGAAATTAAAATAGATATATAAATCCCAATACTATACAAATCATTTCTTTTCGGAAATCATTTACTATAACAACAGTGTTATAGTCCACCATTTCCTTCTATTTCTCGAAAACGTCTATCTCAACAATAAATGTTGAAATCTATGGTTTCGAATCTCAACACATTTTAAAACATCGTTAGATCGTTTTAAATTCTATTTAAAACATCAAATCTAAACATTTTCTTTAACATATTATTCACTATTCAAAAACGTGAATATAACTCCATAAATAAGTTATAACAATTTACTTATCAAAATAAGTCATTGCGAATTTATAAAACAACGTTTATAAATTCCTTTTCTATTTATTTTATAACAACTTCCTTTATAAATTTCCTTTATTAACCTATTCACTTTATATCTCAATTATAAAACAAAAGTTCATATCATAAGTGAAATACTTATAATTTATTTGTTTGCAAAATCGTTCCTTTGAACTTCATAATTATAAATCTTATAACTTATAAGATTCAATTATTTATCCAAATCTATTCTTCAAATAACTTTATAAATTTTATAAACCTACTGTTTATAAAATTCCATTTATAACTTCACCGTTTATAATTCTATAAATTTCATTCATTTATGAAATTCATTCACAATTCATTCTAACACTTATAAAAACTCGTTTTATAATTCCAACGTTTTAATTTATAAATATCCATTTATAAATCTCTTATATAAATCAATTTATATTATTCTTTTAAAACATCTTTAAACTCCTTTATAATTTCACCATTTTGATTTATAAAATAATCAAATTTTATAAATCCTATATTTTCAACTTTTCATAATAAATTCAATTAATCCCGATTTAAACTCTTTTATAAAATCATTAATCCATATTTCTCAAAAATCAACTTTAACCGTATTTCTCAAAAATCATAGTTTTTATAACATTAAAAATTATAACGTTTATTTATTTAAAATGAATCAATTCCAAACATATTTTATAAATGTTTTCTTTAAAAAAAATCACTTTAAAGTTCCAAAATTTGGTCCAATGATGCTACATACCAAATAGTCAATCACGACAACAACGATACCATATATCGATATGATAATCCATCAAATATCAAAATATCTGAAATCAAATAAATACTGTTGAGGAATCCAGTTGGATCCCTCCAACCTGTTTTCCTGCATCCACAAACATTAGCACAATACCAATTCCGCTCCAGTATGGAATTATCGCGGTATATGGGATTTAAATATTATCCGCTTAATAACGGCGCAATAGGGTCTCATCCGCTAAACAAATGCGGGAAATCAATAACTCCAATATATACATATGCCAATATATATATATTGCTATTATATATAATACCAATTTCACTGTTTATGAAATATTCGCGGTATATGTTTTTAATAAATAACATCCGCTTACTAACGGCGCATAATGTCTATTTTAACAATCAATAGATAACAATCATCATTCAAACATGCATTCAAATATTTTAAATCTAACTATTTAAAATAAAATCGAAACCGATTCGATTGAGTGAGAAGTTCTCACCTTGATTTCAATTTCATTTTAGCGATTTATTTCGAATAAAATTAAACGGACGTTTAATTTTACACGAAATTTTCACTAACTCCAAACGACTCCAATCCAATTCCATCGCGTAGTGCTCGTCCATACGATTTCAACGCAACTGGTTTCGCACGTTTTCGACCTCGTATGAAAATGATATTGATTTTACAAGTTTTACACGGATTTATACTTAATAATTACAACTTTAATTAAAAAATTTAAACCTATTCCAATCAGAGCCATTGGATCCAAGCCCAAAATCATCACGACCGTCCAACATCTTCATCTCCCTCACGTTTCAACAGCCGACACCATGAACCCATCACGTTGAACTAGGGTTGAATTTAGCAACCCATTCGAGCGACATGAACTCGATCAAGACACTCCATCTCGAAGCCCCTAGCCTCCTCTATGTTCGGCCATAACCTTGGCACACTCGGCCACTCCTTGACACGCGCGCACGAAAATGAACGTGACACGCACGCAGCCACTTTCCCCCCTCCACGCGACGCCAAACTCCAACATCACCGTATAGATCCAAAGCTCTCGCCTTGCTCTTCATCTTTGTAGTTGATCACTTCTTCTAATTGTTTGTAAATTGGGAGAGATTGAGGGATGAAAATCGACAATTTCTGGCCTTTGAATTCTGGGGTGGCGGCTGCAACGTTTAGATTAGGGTTTTATTTTATTTTTTTTATTTATGAGAGGGGCTATTTATAAGAAAAAAAATCGAACACTATTCATTTTGATTTTCCGAACTCCGATTTACGCGCCGTAACCAGCATTTCTAGGGTTTACCCCGCGTTCCGGACACAATGAAATAGGTTTCGGAAGCTAATTCGGACATCTGTGCGAGTTATGGCAACAAACGATCGATTTAAATTAAACCGATTTACACGATTTTCTAGGCGTTTTAATTTGTACCGGACAAACGGTAAATCCAATTGACTTGAAATTTGAAACCTTACAATAATATCACATTACGGATCCGATGAAACTGGTTTCGTCGAAATCCGAGACTTTTTGAAAAATGGCTATTTTAACTCGCCAATTTAAAATTAAAAATAATTCGATGCGTTTCGAGCTGCCATGATCAAACGATAGCTCTGATTGACACTAAAATTGAAATCCGATAATAACTAACTATTACGGATCCAATGGAACTTGTTTCGTCCAATTCTGAGACTTTTCAAAAATTGGCTATTTTCACTAGTCGATTAAATATTAAAATATTCAATTTTCACAAATTAACTTTTAATTCGATTTTAAAAGTTCTAAAATATCATTCTAACTTCAGTATGATAAAATAAAATTTTACAAATCATTTACAATCATATTTAACCCAAATTTTCAATTATTTCCATAAATTCACATATTAATTATTGATTTAATTATCCAATTTAAATCCAATAATCCAAAATAAATTTATTCGACTTATAAATTTCACTTATTAATATTTAAAATTAATTAAATATTCAAATTTAAATTAATAGAAATTCTGGGTCGTTACAATCTTCCCCCCTTAAAAGAATTTCGTCCTCGAAATTACAAAGTAAGAAAGTTACAAAATTTATTAACTTTCCAAAATCCATAGTTAAACTTCTTACAATCTTTACTAAGTTTTCAAATCATACTTAGTTATCTTTTCAAAAACAACTAATATTGTTTAACTTTCAACTCCAAATCAAAATTTAAGTTTTCAAAATTTTCCCATTTTTCTCAAAATTTTTCTAACGCCTTAAATTTCCGGAAAAATTCGCCATAGTCTCCTTTGCGCGGCTCGATCTGAAAAAAAATGACAGTATATATATCACAAATATACATCTCATCAAGTAATGAGGCATCCCGAAGGGAAAAATTTGCAAAAGTACGATATTTAATCTGAGATATGTACCTTATATTTTATTAGCGAGCATATACGGCTAATATAGCGCGAAAGCGAGCTCCAAATGCGAAGCAAACGCGATCCGCACCTACTAAACACTCAACAAACAACATGATAATCATGCATATAGATAATAGTATCGATATACAACATATAGCAACATAATAACTATATATGTTAACATAGCAAATGTAGTAAAGGCAACAAATGCAAACATCAACCATCTATCATCCAACTAATTCATAACCAATAAATATTCATTCATATTCTCATTAATATTCAATGAAATGGTTTTCCAACTTAAATCATATTTGATTCATTAATAGTGGATGTTCTTACTAACATTCATTTTCAATTAGTTTATTCACTAATTTATATTCAAGTTGGTTCACTTCCAATTCAAATTCAATTCTATTCAAAATTTACTTAACTTCCAATTGAATTTCAATTACTTTAGCTTCCAATTTCATTAATTCTTAATGAATTTTATACAATCAATTAACAATCATACAACAACCAAAGTATATTAATTACAACCAAATTCCTTTGCTTACAATTGGTTTAATTAAATTGATTTTCATTCAACTATTCAACTTTCCAATAACATTAGATTTTAATGAATTAACACTTATATTCATTATTTCATATCAACTTAACTCACATTTAATTGATTAATATTCAATCCATTAATTCAATTCAATTACAAAAGTTGAATTTCATTTATATAACTCAAGTTTACATTTATCACTTAACTTTATTAGTTTACTTTGATACCAATATCAATTTCATTCAATATTACTTAAGTTATATTCCATTTAACTTTAAATTCACTTTTACTTACAACTCATATTCATATATATATCTATATAGTTTCACTTCTCATATATATAAGTTTATTTCACAATTGTAAATCACTTTAATTATAATTCAATTCTTATAATTCTTTTTACTTACACAATTATTCTTTTATTTAGGTTATTCAATCATCTTAACAATCAACTTATATACACTTTAATAATTCTGAAAAATTATTTCTTTATATATAAAATATAATCAAGTAAAATTATTTCATTTACCCAATTTAAAAACATATTGTGTCGAATTGTTCTATTCAAGTGTTTAGAAACCCCTTCGGCATAGTTGTCGAGACCACGCTGACGAAAGTTCATATGCCACTCAATAAACCAATCATCACAATATAAAACAATTTTATATATTCACTAACAAATACGCTCTCATAGCTATTATTACACTCCAACTCATTCTAGAGTACTACTGACTCTATCTCTAATGAGTAATACCCAATAGAACCATGGTTGTCGCTTAACCATAAGCTCCGATACCAAATGTAACGATCACGATTTTTCGTTGCCGAAAAACCGAAATGTTAGGGTTTAAGAAAAAGAAAGACAGAGAAAAAGAGAGAGAAAGATAGAAAATATAGAGAAAAGAAAACAGAAAATAGAACGGAACAGAAAACAACTGAACAAGATCAGAATCTCACAATTCGCAGCGGAACAACATATAATAATAAATGAATAATTTTTAAACAAAGAACTATATCAGTTATTACATTACATCACATTTCATTACATCATATCATCAGAGTGTACAACAACATACAACAACAAATAGTGCAGCGGAAAAAGAAATACTATATACTAGTAATACGCCATGCGATCCAGCTTGCCTCCAGCAACTCCAGAATATCCTGATAAACCTAACTCTTAACTGCCCGTGTGGAAATTGGTGGGCACCCAGAGTTTAGGAAGGAAAACAATAAACTCCGAGTCAGTCATGTGACTGGTGTGAGAATTCAAAACAATTTATTTATCTTTAAAATCAAAATAGAAGAATATTTTTAAAGTCAATTCGCAATGCTTTTAAAAATGAGACTGCCATAAGGCCTCCCGCCACACACACAATGCAAACGCAGACTTGGAGGAGATTTCTCCTTATGATAGTCAAAGATGCTTGATACGTATTAAAATCAAATCAATTTTGATATTATTATTAGTGCATAGTGTAGGAAAAATTCATTTCGAAAGTAGAATATAAATCTTAGCCAGCATAGGTACCATTATAGTATGCTTACTATAGCTACCATATTAAATGGCAGGTTCTACAACTAAAACCGTACAAGTCTCGTATTGTTTCTTTGGATTTCCAACGAATGGTCAGGCCAAGGAACTTCCCATTGCCACATGAGAATGCCTCTGGATGGACATCCCTGAGAACCAAACCGGATCTCTACCAACACAAGGCCGGGTTACCCCTAACTGAGTAACAACTGACCGAATATGCCATCCCCCGGTCCTTTGGGACCTTTCACCGAGCGCTCGCAATCAATTCACACAATCATAAAGTATTTTCAACATGAGTAAGTATCTGGGCTCCATACCATGATACCACCCTTTTCTAGAAGGAAATGCACACATCCTAAAGGGCGCTACCCCTCATAACCTTGTTGCATCTTTCCTGTTTTGACCATTCATGGGGTGTGAGGCTCGACGAAGTCACGTCCACAAAAACATACTTTATACAAAAGCCATGCTTTGGGTCAACAAATGATCATAGAAATGATCACCAAGATAGACGATCAAATAAATGATCCTATCACAAATAATCAACACAACGATCATTTACAGCAACACTCAGCATGTCACATTACCAAATTGGGATTAAATCGCTGATAACATTCAACTACATAATCTCTGAGCTCGTACGTCTCAGAGAAGGGTGTTAAGCTAAAAGAATCAATTCTCCGCCACCAACAGAAATATATTTGAAAGAAATCGGCTTTATATCTCAATTTGTAATGTCAGACATACAATCCATACAAGTCTGTTCCGGGCTCGAACAAAACCGAAGGCACTTACAAAGAAGTCCTTGCAATTCGGATATCCACAATCCTGATCGGATTTCCCATCACATATGGAGAACTCAATACCGTAGCTACTCGGTGCAGAGTCAATCGACGGGTCATCCTATCGCTCTCGCAAATACCGGGTCTTCAACACCGATCTTCAAATGCGATTCATAACGACGTATCACATATTCGGAATGGGTTATACGAATAACGAGCGCAATAATTTAAAAATAAGTGTAGCATTCAAATTCAAACAAATCACATCTATTACCCATTCAAAGGTAAATATTGATAGTCGGTTATTGAACTATCAATGGATATGCACAACATCACCAGATTCCAAATAATTTTCCAAATTATTTATTTTCCAAAAATATCTTTGCTAGATATATAATTTTCAATACTTCAAAAATAAATCAATATTTATTTTCATACAAATTCCACTTTCTTTTATAAATTCCTTAGTGAATTTATATTCCAAAATATCCATGCATATACGATTTCAATTTATCATTTCAATTTATCTTCAAAAAGATAAATTCTCAAAATATTCCCTTTATATCGGAAAACAATTCCATACTTATTTATTCATAAGTAATTCACAAATTTTATTTATTTTCAACACTTGGAAAATATTCAATATACTTCAATCGAAATTAAGTATATATTTCATTCTTTAAGGAAATCATTCTTTTAAACATATTTATTTGGGCCAAAACGAATGTTGCGTAAGACATCGTTACGACAACCCAAAATCACTAGTATAGGGATTCGAAATTAAAATAGATATATAAATCCCAATACTATACAAATCATTTCTTTTCGGAAATCATTTACTATAACAACAGTGTTATAGTCCACCATTTCCTTCTATTTCTCGAAAACGTCTATCTCAACAATAAATGTTGAAATCTATGGTTTCGAATCTCAAAACATTTTAAAACATCGTTAGATCGTTTTAAATTCTATTTAAAACATCAAATCTAAACATTTTCTTTAACATATTATTCACTATTCAAAAACGTGAATATAACTCCATAAATAAGTTATAACAATTTACTTATCAAAATAAGTCATTGCGAATTTATAAAACAACGTTTACAAATTCCTTTTCTATTTATTTTATAACAACTTCCTTTATAAATTTCCTTTATTAACCTATTCACTTTATATCTCAATTATAAAACAAAAGTTCATATCATAAGTGAAATACTTATAATTTATTTGTTTGCAAAATCGTTCCTTTGAACTTCATAATTATAAATCTTATAACTTATAAGATTCAATTATTTATCCAAATCTATTCTTCAAATAACTTTATAAATTTTATAAACCTACTGTTTATAAAATTCCATTTATAACTTCACCGTTTATAATTCTATAAATTTCATTCATTTATGAAATTCATTCACAATTCATTCTAACACTTATAAAAACTCGTTTTATAATTCCAACGTTTTAATTTATAAATATCCATTTATAAATCTCTTATATAAATCAATTTATATTATTCTTTTAAAACATCTTTAAACTCCTTTATAATTTCACCATTTTGATTTATAAAATAATCAAATTTTATAAATCCTATATTTTCAACTTTTCATAATAAATTCAATTAATCCCGATTTAAACTCTTTTATAAAATCATTAATCCATATTTCTCAAAAATCAACTTTAACCGTATTTCTCAAAAATCATAGTTTTTATAACATTAAAAATTATAACGTTTATTTATTTAAAATGAATCAATTCCAAACATATTTTATAAACGTTTTCTTTAAAAAAAATCACTTTAAAGTTCCAAAATTTGGTCCAATGATGCTACATACCAAATAGTCAATCACGACAACAACGATATCATATATCGATATGATAATCCATCAAATATCAAAATATCTGAAATCAAATAAATACTGTTGAGGAATCCAGTTGGATCCCTCCAACCTGTTTTCCTGCATCCATAAACATTAGCACAATACCAGTTCCGCTCCAGTACGGAATTATCACGGTATATGGGATTTAAATATTATCCGCTTAATAACGGCGCAATAGGGTCTCATCCGCTAAACAAATGCGGGAAATCAATAACTCCAATATATACATATGTCAATATATATATTGCTATTATATATAATACCAATTTCACTGTTTATGAAATATTCGCGGTATATGTTTTTAATAAATAACATCCGCTTACTAACGGCGCATAATGTCTATTTTAACAATCAATAGATAAAAATCATCATTCAAACATGCATTCAAATATTTTAAATCTAACTATTTAAAATAAAATCGAAACCGATTCGATTGAGTGAGAAGTTCTCACCTTGATTTCAATTTCGTTTTAGCGATTTATTTCGAATAAAATTAAACGGACGTTTAATTTTACACGAAATTTTCACTAACTCCAAACGACTCCAATCCAATTCCATCGCGTAGTGCTCGTCCATACGATATCAACGCAACTGGTTTCGCGCGTTTTCGACCTTGTATGAAAAAGATATTGATTTTACAAGTTTTACACGGATTTATACTTAATAATTACAACTTTAATTAAAAAATTTAAACCTATTCCAATCAGAGCCATTGGAACCAAGCCCAAAATCATCACGACCGTCCAACATCTTCATCTCCTTCACATTTCAACAGCCGACACCATGAACCCATCACGTTGAACTAGGGTTGAATTTAGCAACCCATTCGAGCGACATGAACTCGATCAAGACACTCCATCTCGAAGCCCCTAGCCTCCTCTACGTTCGGCCATAACCTTGGCACACTCGGCCACTCCCTAACACGCGCGCACGAAGATGAACGTGACACGCACGCATCCACTTTCCCCCCTCCACGCGACGCCAAACTCCATCATCACCGTATAGATCGAAAGCTCTCGCCTTGCTCTTCATCTTTGTAGTTGATCACTTCTTCTAATTGTTTGTAAATTGGGAGAGATTGAGGGATGAAAATCGACAATTTCTGGCCTTTGAATTCTGGGGTGGCGGCTGCAACATTTAGATTAGGGTTTTATTCTTTTTTTTTTTTTTTATGAGAGGGGCTATTTATAAGAAAAAAAATCGAACACTATTCATTTTGATTTTCCGAACTCCGATTTACGCGCCGTAACCAGCGTTTCTAGGGTTTACCCCGCATTCCGGACACAATGGAATAGGTTTCGGAAGCTAATTCGGACATCTGTGCGAATTATGGCAACAAACGATCGATTTAAATTAAACCGATTTAAACGATTTTCTAGGCGTTTTAATTTGTACCGGACAAACGGTAAATCCAATTGACTTGAAATTTGAAACCTTACAATAATATCACATTACGGATCTGATGAAACTAGTTTCGTCGAAATCCGAGACTTTTTGAAAAATGGCTATTTTAACTCGCCAAATTAAAATTAAAAATAATTCGATGCGTTTCGAGCTGCCACGATCAAACGATAGCTCCGATTGACACGAAAATTGAAATCCAATAATAACTAACTATTACGGATCCAATGGAACTGGTTTCGTCCAATTCTGAGACTTTTCAAAAATTGGATATTTTCACTAGTCGATTAAATATTAAAATATTCAATTTTCACAAATTAACTTTTAATTCGATTTTAAAAGTTCTAAAATATTATTCTAACTTCAATATGATAAAATAAAATTTTACAAATCATTTACAATCATATTTAACCCAAATTTTCAATTATTTCCATAAATTCACATATTAATTATTGATTTAATTATCCAATTTAAATCCAATAATCGAAATAAAATTTATTCGACTTATAAATTTCACTTATTAATATTTAAAATTAATTAAATATTCAAATTTAAATTAATAGAAATTCTGGGTCGTTACAATCTTCCCCCCTTAAAAGAATTTCGTCCTCGAAATTACAAAGTAAGAAAGTTACAAAATTTATTAACTTTCCAAAATCCATAGTTAAACTTCTTACAATCTTTACTAAGTTTTCAAATCATACTTAGTTATCTTTTCAAAAACAACTACTATTGTTTAACTTTCAACTCCAAGTCAAAATTTAAGTTTTCAAAATTTTCCCATTTTTCTCAAATTTTTTCTAACGCCTTAAATTTCCGGAAAAATTCGCCATAGTCTCCTTTGTGCGGCTCAATCCGAAAAAAATGACAGTATATATATCACAAATATACATCTCATCAAGTAATGAGGCATCCCGAAGGGAAAAATTTGCAAAAGTACGATATTTAATCCGAGATATGTACCTTATATTTTATTAGCGAGCATATACGGCTAATATAGCGCGAAAGCGAGCTCCAAATGCGAAGCAAACGCGATCCGCACCTACTAAACACTCAACAAACAACATAAGAATCATGCATATAGATAATAGTATCGATATACAACATATAGCAACATAATAACTATATATGTTAACATAGCAAATGTAGTAAAGGCAACAAATGCAAACATCAACCATCTATCATCCAACTAATTCATAACCAATAAATATTCATTCATATTCTCATTAATATTCAATGAAATGGTTTTCCAACTTAAATCATATTTGATTCATTAATAGTGGATGTTCTTACTAACATTCATTTTCAATTAGTTTATTCACTAATTTATATTCAAGTTGGTTCACTTCCAATTCAAATTCAATTCTATTCAAAATTTACTTAACTTCCAATTGAATTTCAATTACTTTAGCTTCCAATTTCATTAATTCTTAATGAATTTTATACAATCAATTAACAATCATATAACAACCAAAGTATATTAATTACAACCAAATTCCTTTGCTTACAATTGGTTTAATTAAATTGATTTTCATTCAACTATTCAACTTTCCAATAACATTAGATTTTAATGAATTAACACTTATATTCATTATTTCATATCAACTTAATTCACATTTAATTGATTAATATTCAATCCATTAATTCAATTCAATTACAAAAGTTGAATTTCATTTATATAACTCAAGTTTACATTTATCACTTAACTTTATTAATTTACTTTGATACCAATATCAACTTCATTCAATATCACTTAAGTTATATTCCATTTAACTTTAAATTCACTTTTACTTACAACTCATATTCATATATATATCTATATAGTTTCACTTCTCATATATATAAGTTTATTTCATAATTGTAAATCACTTTAATTATAATTCAATTCTTATAATTCTTTTTACTTACACAATTATTCTTTTATTTAGGTTATTCAATCATCTTAACAATCAACTTATATACACTTCAATAATTCTGAAAAATTATTTCTTTATATATAAAATATAATCAAGTAAAATTATTACATTTACCCAATTTAAAAACAATATTGTGTCGAATTGTTCTATTCAAGTGTTTAGAAACCCCTTCGGCATAGTTGTCGAGACCACGCCGACGAAAGTTCATATGTCACTCAATAAACCAATCATCACAATATAAAACAATTTTATATATTCACTAACAAATACGCTCTCATAGCTATTATTACACTCCAACTCATTCTAGAGTACTACTGACTCTATCTCTAATGAGTAATACCCAACAGAACCATGGTTGTCGCTTAACCATAAGCTCTGATACCAAATGTAACGATCACGATTTTTCATTGCCGAAAAACCGAAATGTTAGTGTTTAAGAAAAAGAAAGACAGAGAAAAAGAGAGAAAAAGATAGAAAATATAGAGAAAAGAAAACAGAAAATAGAACGGAACAGAAAACAACTGAACAAGATCAGAATCTCACAATTCGCAGCGGAACAACATATAATAATAAATGAATAATTTTTAAACAAAGAACTATATCAGTTATTACATTACATCACATTTCATTACATCATATCATCAGAGTGTACAACAACATACAACAACAAATAGTGCAGCGGAAAAAGAAATACTATATACTAGTAATACGCCATGCGATCCAGCTTGCCTCCAGCAACTCCAGAATATCCTGATAAACCTAACTCTTAACTGCCCGTGTGGAAATTGGTGGGCACCCAGAGTTTAGGAAGGAAAACAATAAACTCCGAGTCAGTCATGTGACTGGTGTGAGAACTCAAAACAATTTATTTATCTTTAAAATCAAAATAGAAGAATATTTTTAAAGTCAATTCGCAATGCTTTTAAAAATGAGACTGCCATAAGGCCTCCCGCCACACACACAATGCAAACGCAGACTTGGAGGAGATTTCTCCTTATGATAGTCAAAGATGCTTGATACGTATTAAAATCAAATCAATTTTGATATTATTATTAGTGCATAGTGTAGGAAAAATTCATTTCGAAAGTAGAATATAAATCTTAGCCAGCATAGGTACCATTATAGTATGCTTACTATAGCTACCATATTAAATGGCAGGTTCTACAACTAAAACCGTACAAGTCTCGTATTGTTTCTTTGGATTTCCAACGAATGGTCAGGCCAAGGAACTTCCCATTGCCACATGAGAATGCCTCTCGATGGACATCCCCGAGAACCAAACCGGATCTCTACCAACACAAGGCCGGGTTACCCCTAACTGAGTAACAACTGACCGAATATGCCATCCCCGGGTCCTTTGGGACCTTTCACCGAGCGCTCGCAATCAATTCACACAATCATAAAGTATTTTCAACATGAGTAAGTATCTGGGCTCCATACCATGATACCACCCTTTTCCAGAAGGAAATGCACACATCCTAAAGGGCGCTACCCCTCATAACCTTGCTGCATCTTTCCTGTTTTGACCATTCACGGGGTGTGAGGCTCGACGAAGTCACGTCCACAAAAACATACTTTATACAAAAGCCATGCTTTGGGTCAACAAATGATCATAGAAATGATCACCAAGATAGACGATCAAATAAATGATCCTATCACAAATAATCAACACAATGATCATTTACAGCAACACTCAGCATGTCACATTACCAAATTGGGAATATATCGCTGATAACATTCAACTACATAACCTCTGAGCTCGTACGTCTCAGAGAAGGGTGTTAAGCTAAAAGAATAAATTCTCCGCCACCAACAGAAATATATTTGAAAGAAATCGGCTTTATATCTCAATTTGTAATGTCAGACATACAATCCATACAAGTCTGTTCCGGGCTCGAACAAAACCGAAGGCACTTACAAAGAAGTCCTTGCAATTCGGATATCCACAATCCTGATCGGATTTCCCATCACATATGGAGAACTCAATACCGTAGCTACTCGGTGCAGAGTCAATCGACAGGTCATCCTATCGCTCTCGCAAATACCGGGTCTTCAACACCGATCTTCAAATGCGATTCATAACGACGTATCACATATTCGGAATGGGTTATACGAATAACAAGCGCAATAATTTAAAAATAAGTGTAGCATTCAAATTCAAACAAATCACATCTATTACCCATTCAAAGGTAAATATTGATAGTCGGTTATTGAACTATCAATGGATATGCACAACATCACCAGATTCCAAATAATTTTCCAAATTATTTATTTTCCAAAAATATCTTTCCTAGATATATAATTTTCAATACTTCAAAAATAAATCAATATTTATTTTCATACAAATTCCACTTTCTTTTATAAATTCCTTAGTGAATTTATATTCCAAAATATCCATGCATATACGATTTCAATTTATCATTTCAATTTATCTTCAAAAAGATAAATTCTCAAAATATTCCCTTTATATCGGAAAACAATTCCATACTTATTTATTCATAAGTAATTCACAAATTTTATTTATTTTCAACACTTGGAAAATATTCAATATACTTCAATCGAAATTAAGTATATATTTCATTCTTTAAGGAAATCATTCTTTTAAACATATTTATTTGGGCCAAAACGAATGTTGCGTAAGACATCGTTACGACAACCCAAAATCACTAGTATAGGGATTCGAAATTAAAATGGATATATAAATCCCAATACTATACAAATCATTTCTTTTCGGAAATCATTTACTATAACAACAGTGTTATAGTCCACCATTTCCTTCTATTTCTCGAAAACGTCTATCTCAACAATAAATGTTGAAATCTATGGTTTCGAATCTCAACACATTTTAAAACATCGTTAGATCGTTTTAAATTCTATTTAAAACATCAAATCTAAACATTTTCTTTAACATATTATTCACTATTCAAAAACGTGAATATAACTCCATAAATAAGTTATAACAATTTACTTATCAAAATAAGTCATTGCGAATTTATAAAACAACGTTTATAAATTCCTTTTCTATTTATTTTATAACAACTTCCTTTATAAATTTCCTTTATTAACCTATTCACTTTATATCTCAATTATAAAACAAAAGTTTATATCATAAGTGAAATACTTATAATTTATTTGTTTGCAAAATCGTTCCTTTGAACTTCATAATTATAAATCTTATAACTTATAAGATTCAATTATTTATCCAAATCTATTCTTCAAATAACTTTATAAATTTTATAAACCTAATTTTTATAAAATTCCATTTATAACTTCACCGTTTATAATTCTATAAATTTCATTCATTTATGAAATTCAATCACAATTCATTCTAACACTTATAAAAACTCGTTTTATAATTCCAACGTTTTAATTTATAAATATCCATTTATAAATCTCTTATATAAATCAATTTATATTATTCTTTTAAAACATCTTTAAACTCCTTTATAATTTCACCATTTTGATTTATAAAATAATCAAATTTTATAAATCCTATATTTTCAACTTTTCATAATAAATTCAATTAATCCCGATTTAAACTCTTTTATAAAATCATTAATCCATATTTCTCAAAAATCAACTTTAACTGTATTTCTCAAAAATCATAGTTTTTATAACATTAAAAATTATAACGTTTATTTATTTAAAATGAATCAATTCCAAACATATTTTATAAACGTTTTCTTTAAAAAAAATCACTTTAAAAATCATTTTAAAGTTCCAAAATTTGGTCCAATGATGGTACATACCAAATAGTCAATCACGACAACAACGATATCATATATCGATATGATAATCCATCAAATATCAAAATATCTGAAATCAAATAAATACTGTTGAGGAATCCAGTTGGATCCCTCCAACCTGTTTTCCTGCATCCACAAACATTAGCACCATACCAATTCCGCTCCAGTACGGAATTATCACGGTATATGGGATTTAAATATTATCCGCTTAATAACGGCGCAATAGGGTCTCATCCGCTAAACAAATGCGGGAAATCAATAACTCCAATATATACATATGCCAATATATATATATTGCTATTATATATAATACCAATTTCACTGTTTATGAAATATTCGCGGTATATGTTTTTAATAAATAACATCCGCTTACTAACGGCGCATAATGTCTATTTTAACAATCAATAGATAACAACCATCATTCAAACATGCATTCAAATATTTTAAATCTAACTATTTAAAATAAAATCGAAACCGATTCGATTGAGTGAGAAGTTCTCACCTTGATTTCAATTTCGTTTTAGCGATTTATTTCGAATAAAATTAAACGGACGTTTAATTTTACATGAAATTTTCACTAACTCCAAACGACTCCAATCCAATTCGATCGCGTAATGCTCGTCCATACGATTTCAACGCAACTGGTTTCATGCGTTTTCGACCTCGTATGAAAAAGATATTGATTTTACAAGTTTTACACGGATTTATACTTAATAATTACAAATTTAATTAAAAAATTTAAACCTATTCCAATCAGAGCCATTGGATCCAAGCCCAAAATCATCACGACCGTCCAACATCTTCATCTCCCTCACGTTTCAATAGCCGACACCATGAACCCATCACGTTGAACTAGGGTTGAATTTAGCAACCCATTCGAGCGACATGAACTCGATCAAGACACTCCATCTCGAAGCCCCTAGCCTCCTCTACGTTCGGCCATAACCTTGGCACACTCGGCCACTCCCTGACACGCGCGCACGAAGATGAACGTGACACGCACGCAGCCACTTTCCCCCCTCCACGCGACGCCAAACTCCATCATCACCGTATAGATCGAAAGCTCTCGCCTTGCTCTTCATCTTTGTAGTTGATCACTTCTTCTAATTGTTTGTAAATTGGGAGAGATTGACGGATGAAAATCGATAATTTCTGGCCTTTGAATTCTGGGGTGGTGGCTGCAACGTTTAGATTAGGGTTTTATTCTTTTTTTTTTTATTTATGAGAGGGGCTATTTATAAGAAAAAAATCGAACACTATTCATTTTGATTTTCCGAACTCTGATTTACATGCCGTAACCAGCGTTTCTAGGGTTTACCCCGCGTTCCGGACACAATGGAACAGGTTTCGGAAGCTAATTCGGACATCTGTGCGAGTTATGGCAACAAACGATCGATTTAAATTAAATCGATTTAAACGATTTTCTAGGCGTTTTAATTTGTACCGGACAAACGGTAAATCCAATTGACTTGAAATTTGAAACCTTACAATAATATCACATTACGGATCCGATGAAACCAGTTTCGTCGAAATCCGAGACTTTTTGAAAAATGGCTATTTTAACTCGCCAAATTAAAATTAAAAATAATTCGATGCGTTTCGAGCTGCCACGATCAAACGATAGCTCCGATTGACACGAAAATTGAAATCCGATAATAACTAACTATTACGGATCCAATGGAACTGGTTTCGTCCAATTCTGAGACTTTTCAAAAATTGGCTATTTTCACTAGTCGATTAAATATTAAAATATTCAATTTTCACAAATTAACTTTTAATTCGATTTTAAAAGTTCTAAAATATCATTCTAACTTCAATATGATAAAATAAAATTTTAAAAATCATTTACAATCATATTTAACCCAAATTTTCAATTATTTCCATAAATTCACATATTAATTATTGATTTAATTATCCAATTTAAATCCAATAATTGAAATAAAATTTATTCGACTTATAAATTTCACTTATTAATATTTAAAATTAATTAAATATTCAAATTTAAATTAATAGAAATTCTGGGTCGTTACATTCAATTTGAACGAATTCAATTCAAATTTCAAATTTAAACCATCCCGAATTATATAAATTCGAGTCAAATTTTTAAATGTTGATTTAATCCTCTAAATCAAATCAACTTATCTCTTTAAACCATTTAATTCTAAATCTATTTCAAATTTATCTTCATTTAATTTTAATTTGGTTGTATTTCTATTACCACTAAATTTTCATTATTAAAATTTTCAAATAATATAACAACCTATTACCTTAATATTTATTAGAAAGAAATATTGCTTTATATATCAAAATAAATTCTTATATAAAATCATTTAAAATCTTTATATAAGAAAATAACAAGTGTGTGTGTATATATATATATATATACTAAAATCATTCTAGGGTTCCTTAATGAGTAATCCCACCAGAGGCAAGGTTCTCACTTAGCCTTTAGCTCTGATACCAACTGTAACGACCCAGAATTTTCGATCCCGAAAATTCCAGATAGTTAGGAAAAAGAAGAAAGAGATAGAAGGATAAGAAGAACAGAAACACCTACATCTCACATTCGCAGCGGATAAAATATAATAACAAATAATAACAGTTATACAAAGGAATTCTATATCTGTCAAAATACATTTATAATACATCAGAGTTACACATACATACAGACACTGGATATACACAATCATCATGTCTCAGATATACAACAATATAATACAGCGGAAACACTCCATACGTTCTTGCCATCCAGCTCGCCTCCTGAGCTCCAGAACGTCCTTACCTGAACATCTGTAATACTCGGTCTGACCCGAGCATTACATCAAAGTAACACCCAGGTCAGGCTGGAAACCAGCGTGAGTAAACTCATCTAACATGAAATATCGGAGCATAAAACTTATTTAAACCCGGGGTAACTCGTGTCAATTTCCAAATTCACAATTTGTTATAGACACCACTAATTTCACACATCAATATCTAAGTACCAAAAACTTATATTAAATGGTTCAATTCACTTAAATCATTCCATACGAGCCTATTGATTTCACACATCAATTTATAAAGAATCGAAGCGGTTTCATGTATTTACTAATACCCGACTCCAGTCTCTTCAAATTTAAAACCATCTTAGCCCGAGTTATTTAAGTGAACCACAATTCAACTTTAAATACAAGATGTCACCTTTTTACACAGAAATTCATCATCATTAATAACCACATTATAAATATCCATCCAAACATTTCATATCACAAAACACTTCATATCACAGAATAACACAGCATATCATCCAATAGATAATCCAATTCAGATATTTTACTCAAACAATCATTCATAAGCAACCATTGTTAATCCCTATTATAATTAATTTAACTAACTTAAATTAAATCAATTACTTAAGATTAAATCACCTAACTTTGCTTAATCAACCATTAATTAATTTCAACCTTTTAATTAATCAATCATTCTTCAAATATCCATCTTAATTAATCACCTTGATTAATTATCCTCGGTTACATAGAGTAATTATCCTTCAATTAATTTCACAAATTAACTATCCTTAATCATCTACAGTAATTAACCTTTAATTACTCTCATTTATTACATTAATTAAGTAATTATACTTAAACAATTCCATAAATTGATTATCTTTAATTAATTAATCTAATTAATCATCTAAATAAATCATTTGATAATCCATATTTAATGATCCTTCATTAACTAATAACAATCCTTTAACTACTCTCTAAGAAATTAAACTTCAACCAATCATCTCTTAATCCAAATTAATTAATTCTTATTCTCCAATTGATTAATTTCTAATTACTCAATTATTTAAGTGCTCAACTATGATTAATTAAATAAATTAATTATCCATTTTAATTAACTTAATAATTTAATGAATTACAAATCATTAAAACTTCATTTATTTAAAGATAAAAACATTTTTCTTATTTATGATCAAATTATCATTAACAAAGCATTTAAAAACAATGTACTTTAAATTTTCTTTCATTTCAAACTGGAATACAGATTTAAATTTTGATTCCAGATTTAACTTAGACTTTTAAAAAACTTTACTTACATTTTAAATCTTCATTTTAAATCCAAACCATTTAACAGTTTAAAGTAGTTAAAACAATTTAAATTTAAAAACTTTATTTATCTTTAAAACTGAGATTCAAACAAATACTTGAATTCCAAATCAATTTCCTAAATTTAATTTCCTTGAATTCATTACATAAAAATTCCTACATTTTCCTTTAATCCCAATTCATTCACTGATATTTCTAAAATACCAAATTTTATTTATCCAACCATAACACAGCATAACTAAATTTCCTAATTAATCCATCATGGAATACCAATAAAATACAACACAGATTATATAGATAATCTCTATATTGTGAGGAATCCAGATCCCTCCAACCTATTTCCCTGCATCAACAGATGTTAGCACAACAATAAATATCGATCAAAACTGATAATGATGATCAAATACAACTAAACAACCAATCAACAATTTAAATATTAACTATTCAAACTAACAAGCATTCCAGATGTGAGTGAGATAAACTCACCTTGAGTTTCGACGAGCGTTCAAATTTTAAATTAAATCGAACCATTCGATTTAATTCAAAATTTTCGCTTGCTCGAAACGTCCCCGGACCTGCTACAGCGCGTAGACCGCGTCGTTGCGATTCCGGCGCTACGAAATTCATTGGAATCTGATAATGTATGCAAAAGATATTCAGATTTAAAGATTTTAAATATAATTTAAACTAAATTCTTTTTTTTATAATATACCATCGGCCATCCATACCCAGAATCGAAATCAAGGCCGCAAATACTTCATCTTCTCACGCAATGCTCCAGGGTTCGAACGCAACCCAACGTTGCCATTTAGGGCTTACAGCCGCTCCTCCCACGATCGCCTATGGGTAGATCCAACCCCACCACATCGCGCGTCGGCCTCAGCTCCACCCACGGCAACAGTCTCGGCGAGCTCGGTCACCCGATGGCCAAGAAAAACGAGCTCGAACCAAAAACGAACGCGGCCGATTCTTGGTATCCACGCTCCACCATTTACCATCGTGACCATTGGATCTGTAGGGATCGATGCACCCTACAACTTTCTAGTTGAAGTTTCCATACGAAAATTCATGGATTCGAAGAAAAAACGAGGGATTATGATGAAGTTTTCGGCCATTGGAATGAATTGGAGGCGGCTGTGACAAAGATAGTTAGGGTTTCCATTTTGTAAACGTATTTATATACATATAAAATATTATTTTAATATTATTCTCAATTTTAACGGGTTTTTACAAACAAACTCCAAACAACACATGCCGCCTGGCGTTTATAAGGCTTTACCCACGTTCCGAACACAATGGAACGTGTTTCGGAGGCTAATTCGATCATATGTGCGAGTTACGGAAATAAACGATCAATTTTAAATTAAATCGATTAAAATAGTTTCTATGTGTTTTGAGCTGCCAGGGTCAAACGACAACTCCGATTGCTACGAAAATTGAAATTCGATAATAACAAACTATTACGGATCCAATGGAACTGGTTTCGTCGAATTTAGAGACTGTGCCCCGGAAGGCTATTTTTAAATATCGATTTAAACGATATATTTTTAAAACTAAACAAATCACCTCTAAATTAAATTTCAACCATTCTATTATCTTCGGTATCACCAGTATAAATTTTATAAGCCTTTAAATTATTTTTAACTGGCTTAAAACTGAAGATTCAATAATTTACCCAAATTCAAATTTTTAAATTCAATAAATTCAATTGCCAAATTCAAACTGATATTTGAAATTCAAATTAAACTATCTTGCAAATATTTAAAATTAATTAAATTTTCCAATTTCAAATGCCTAAAAATTTTGGGTCATCATAAGTATGCCTCAAAATGTAGGCTGGTAGAGCACAACTATGCATTGACCACAACAATGATGGTAACTAAAACCTTAATATACGAGTACATAATAATTGTTGCATACATTGAATTGTAACTAATTTCTATATTCAATAGAAAGGGCTAGTCACTAGCATAAAAATTATTAAAAAACATTTAGTCGTGCCTTTACTTGAAGAAACTATGCGAGATAAATATGCATATGCTATTTATTTCCCTTTACATTGTGAGGACCATTGGACATTGATAGCATTGACATATCCTACAATGCAATGGTCTCATTTAGATTCTTTATGGACTAGAAGGTCAAATGGAAGAAACAATCTAAGTCTAAAAGAAGCAACAAAACTAATATGATATTTTTTCAACAATATCAACTAATATAATTAAAATAAAGTGAACATTAACTAATTTTGTATTTTTTATCTTTAATACAGAAAGGAAGTCAAGAAAATCTTGCAAGACCCATGGAAAACCAACAATATAAAAGATATGGAAATAAAGCAAGATGAGATTCATCAAATTAAATGTGCACGGCGAGGAGAAGACACACAAACATTTGTTAAAAATAATACCTACTGACAACAAAATCGATACTAGAATTGAAACTGACAGTAATACATAGATGATAGTTCTTAATTTTAGAACTTGTTACGTGTTTGCATTATGGTCTTTTATATACAATACTGTACATCTCTTATATGCGTAGTACATTGAATTAAAATAATTGATAAACAAGCTATTTTCTTTCCGTTAATTAAATGTTTGTTTCAGATTAAAACGGATACCTACAGACACACAAACTGATACCTATTGGCACAAAACTGATACTATAACTATATATAATTAAAACAGAAATAAAACAATTATCATGGATCTTAAAGACGACACCTACAGGAGCTAAAACTAATGCTAACATTGATACTAAAGCTGTTAATTAGTTCATTTCAAACCATATGACATGTTTGCACCATTATCTCTTAAATATGATGTTATATATTTGTTATATAACTGATACAACAAGTGAAAAACTGACACTAATAATATATTTTGTTTTTAACAGGGCCGACTGTAGAATACATGTCATGATATTATCATATTATTGAACAAAAGACAAATACCAATTAAGATAAACCTAAACTTATGTTGCAAACCAGAGCACGAATTATGTTAGAGATATTCACAAACAGCGATCACTGCTAGAATCCAATTTTGTGTCAAGTCTGCAAGAAAAAGAAAATATGAATAAGTAAATTTGTTGTAAAAATTGCTCTAATGTTCGGTTCAACTAATATACATTTGAGATGTATAGAACTAACTAAATTTAGCTTTGTCTTAATGTAGATATAAACACTTGAAATTTTGTTAGCTTGTCGTAAAAATTATGTTCTAATTTCTAATGTTGTAAACATTAGCTTTGTTTAACTTTACCTACATGTAATGCTATGTTATGGCCATATTTTATTTCTAGTTATACCTAAAACTAATACTAATAGTACTCAAAAACTGGTACCATATTTTCTTATACCTCAAACTAATACTATATTCTATTATACCTGAAACTAATACTAAAAGCATGCGAGAACTGATACTATATTTTGTCATACCTAAAACTGATACTGATAGAATGCAAAACCGATGTCATATTTTGTTATATCTATCATACTAATAGCATGCAAAAACTGATATTATATTTTGTTATACCTAAAATTGATACTGATAGTATGCAAAACCAATATCATATTTTGTTATACCTGAAACTGATATTAATAGCATGCAAAAATCGATATCATACTTTGTACTACCTAAGATACTAATAGCATGCATAGTCTGATACTATATTTTGTTTTACTTGAAACTAATACTAATAGCATGAAAAAACTGATATCATACTTTGTAATACCTAAAACCGATATTAACAGAACGCAAAGAGCCAATACCAAATTTTGTTATACCTGAAACCGATACTAATAGTATAAAAAAAATGATGCTAAAGAACTAATATTGAATAAGCTTACAAATATTACAACATAATAACTCACCGCTTACCATGCCACCTATATCTTTTAGCTAACAACAATATAGTTGATCATCTCGTTTTTCTCACCAAGCTAATTTGACGCAAAAATAACAACGGGTAAAAATATGATATTATACGTCAATTAATTGAGTGTGATTGGAAACTAATATATACCCGAGATATATTGTTTAATCAAACATACCATCGAATGCAAAAGCTAACTAAATGATAAACCTAAAGGGCTATGTTGATGCAAAAGTTAACCAAATTCCAAAATTAATCAAGTACTTATGGATGCAATGGCTAAATAGATGTCAAACCTAATCGGGTACGTATTGATACAAAAGCTGACCGGATGCTAGCCAAACCTAATCGAGTATAGATGGAAACTAATCTATACCCGAGATATATTGTTTAACTGAGCATACCATCGTGTGCAAAAGCTAATCTGATGCTAAATCTACTGGGTAAATATGGATGCAAAAGCTAATCGGATGTCAAACCTGATCGGGTACATATTTATGCAAAAGCCAACTAAATACCAAACCTAATCAGGCATAGATAAAAACCAATCTATACCCGAGATCTATACTGTTTAACCGAGCATACCACCATGTGAAAATGCTAACAGGATGCCAAACTTAATCGGATATGTATAGTTGCGAAAGTTGATCGAATGCCAAACCTAATCGGGTACATATTGTTGCAAAAGCTGACCGAATGCCAAAACTAATCGGGTATGTATTGATGCAAAATCTAACTCGATGGCAAACCTAATCGAGTACGTATTGATGAAAAGGCTACCAAAGGTCAAACCCAATCGGATACACATGGATGCAAAATCTAACCTGATGACAAACCTAATCGAGTGCGTATGAATGCAAATGCTAAAAGGATGCTAAACCAAATCGGGTACGTATTAATGCAAAATCTAACCAGATGAACCTAGTCAGGTATAGATGGAAACCAATCTATTCTCGAGATATACTGTTTAATCGAGCATACCATAGAATGCAAAAGCTAGCAGGATGCCAAACCTAATCGGGCACGTATGGATGCAAAAGCTAATCGGATGCCAAACCTATTTGGGTATGTATGATTGCAAAATCTAACCAGATGCCAAACTTAATCGAGTACAGATGAAAACCAATCTATACCAGATATATGTTGTTTGACCGAGCATACCATCGAATACAAAAGGTAACTCGATGTCAAACCTAATCGGGTATGTATGGATGTAAAAGCTAACTATATGCCAAAGATAATCGGGTACAAATTGATGCAAAAAGATAACTAAATGCCAAACCTAGTTGGGTATGTATTGATGCAAAAGTTAACTGGATGCCAAAATCGAATTGGGTACGTATTGATGCAAAAGCTAACTAGAAGCACAACTTCACATCTAGAAAATACTGCAAATTGATAATACAAAATGATCAAATGATACTACAACCTAATTGGTACATATGGATGCAAAAGGTAACCGAATACACTACAAAATGACGTTACAAAATGATAAAAAGACGCTACAAAAAACTAATACCCGACTTAATCAAGAAAAAAATAATTAAACTGACACTGGTTATATTACAAAACCGATACTTAAACTACAAATGATACTATATAACCTACAAATAAATAAATAATAAAACTGATACTGGTTATATCACAAAACTGATACTGAAACTATAAATGATACTATAAAACCAAGTTCAACTGCAAAGAGCAAACCAATGTCGAATTAAAAATATACTAAAAGCAATATACATTTATAACCAAGTTCAATTACAAAAAATTGGCCAAAAATATTCATACAACCAAATATAAATCTCAACTAATTCATAACAGCCTGAAAAAAGATCATATCTTCTTAGAAGCTTGACAATTATGATTGTTGTAACCAAATTGCTTGCGTACACCACATCTATTTCGCCTATTTTGAAAGTACACAAATCCTCCTTTGCGTTTAATAGAAGGTCTATCAGCACCACATTTTGCCTTAGGTGGTTTGATAACATCTTCAACACTGGCATCAACAATAGGTTTATTGAAATTAGGAATAGGATTTATAGCATTAGCATAAGAAGAATGGTAAGAATCAATGGTGAAATAATATCCAACAAAATCATAAGCGAACAATTTTGACTTATTTATGCACTTAATAGCATGAGCATAAGGAAATCATGTAACTTTCCATCGATTGCAACTACGAATCCGTCCATTAACATCAACACGATGAGAGTTTAGTGATTTCACTTTAAAAAAACTTTGAAGATTTGAATACATCCTATCCAAATTCTTCTTCAATCAACTCACTTAAATGAAACTCAATAAAATGACAAAGAGTAGTATTCCACAAACGACGCTCCTCTCTCCTTTTAGCCATTTGTTCCATAACTTTAACACGAGTTCCATCTAACATGCAGTAATAAGCAAGGCTCATTCATTAAAAATGCAACCATTAAAACTTTCAATAACATTTAAACTATGTTCACCGTAACGTTTCCCCAGAAAAAACAAATCAACAAATTTATCATAAAGGCTTATCCTTCGAAAAGTTCACAGCAGCAATCTCACCAATTTTACAAAATTTAGAATGTGCTTCGTCAAATTTATATACATTAGAAGCTCTAGAACACATTTTAAACAAATCAACAATAGAAAAATTCACATTTTCCCTCTTTACAGTTGAAAGAAGATTTTGTTTCGTATGAAAATAGCAGTAACTATGAAAGGCTGAAGAAAAAACTTCACGAAAGCCTAGAATCAAACCTTGATGGCGATCCAACATAAAAACCAAATCACAGCCTTCTTGAAGCATTTGTTTTAAATGATTCAAAAACCATTTTTAGTTATCCACACTTCTAAAGAAACTACACCCATGGATAAAGGAAAAAATCTGCAAATAAAAAAAATATTAAAAAAATAATAATCAAATGTTAACTTAATTCTGATACCAGTCAACAAGTAAAAACCAATACCATAGCTGAACTAAATTCTGATACTATATAGTATAACATTTTTAAATTATGATACCTAATGTTTGCAACTAGATTGGTCACACACACCCAAGAATAGATTTATGTAAAGAAGTAAATGAAGAAAGTAAAATAAAAACAGAGAGGAATAGAATAAACTAACAAGCAAATCAAAGCAATGATCGAGAACATAGGAATTTATAGTGGTTCGGCGTCGTATGCCTACGTCAACTTTGAAGATTCTCTTTATTGATTCACAAATAGTTTGATTACAGTAAACAGCAAGAAATTAGGAGGAAACTTAAATACAACAAAGACCAACATAACAAGCAGCGTAAAGTTCCTCAGAATGACCACCCAGGCCAGTATTTATAAGTGAAGGCGACCACCAATCTCTTTGAAACGTCGACTATAGGACCTTCTTATCCATATGGGCCGACCATAGGGGTAGCTTGGCCCAAATCCCAATGAAGAGGGATCGATACCGATCCCTTCATTGGTCAATTCTTGGGCAGCGATCCCTATGGTGGCTTCTACAGTTTAGACATGTTGGTACTTCAAATATCATGTTGATTGGACAAGTGGAGCTCATGTTTTGTTTGATCTTTGGTTCATATCCACTTGGAGGTTATTTCTACCGAACCCTTCTTAATGGATTATGTCGATCCCTCATAGTTGACTCTAGTATGCCGCTCCCTGTTACCTATCAAACTCTGCCGATCCCTCTTATTTACCATGGCGATCCATCTGCTTATCCAATCATGCTAATCCATGCCCTTCTACTTATGTCGATCCATATACATTTATTTATGTCAATCTCTCCATTGCTTCAACAATGCCGACTCCTTGTCCACTTATTATGCTGATCCCTAGGGCACTATCAAGCTATGCCAATCACTTGCTTAACAAAGCAAACTTCCATATTTCTAGCATCCTGCATGGTCTATCTACCAACTCCGTTCAATCCTGGCTTCAAATAACCATTTGAACTCTACTTCCAAGTCTATAGCCGTTGCTCTATGGTCATCCTTCCTGATAACAGTCGAATCTATCTTGCGCAATCAGTTCAACATAGATGGGTCAGGATACCGGGTAACACTTTCCCCCCAAAGTACATCTTGTGAGTAACATGACATGCTTTGAATCGAAACAAATCTGAACCGTCGGAAAGACGTCCATCTAGCTTTCTAATTGATTTCCATTCCTTTGTCGAATCATTTTCTAAGGCATTGAATCCTCGATTAAATTCCATGACGCTTGGTCGATTTCCAATAATATAAGTCCAGTGCCATATTCTATCAGCATATACAATTCCAGTTATGCGAGGCTTATAAACTTTTTTTATCTGGTCCAGTCTCGAACTTAAACGTTTTGGGTTCGATTACAATTTCTATTGATTTCAAAAGGTTGAACTTTTAAATCACTCACGTGTATATTCATATAGATGTTTATGTCATTGGCTCCCGGACGTGTTTGAAAGCTGACAGGTTGTTGCCAATTTTTATAATATTTTGTATGCTTGCGTTTATAGTCAATCCTTCATGATCATTATTATCATTCACGCTTCACTCTTTTTTTCCATTTTTTTTCTAATCTATAGGGATCGGCATTCATCATGCCGATCCATTGTTGGAGCTAAGAAAATAGGGATCGGTAGGTTCCAATTCCGACCCTACTCCACCTATGACTCGTTCAATCTCCAGTGGCTTATTCCTCTTCCATACAGTCATATATATAAGCCATTCTTTTCTTCCTTCCATACTTTTTCATTCTTCTTGCCTTTGCACAGAACTTACCTTCCAAACCCAGGCTCTCCGAACCCGACCTCAAATCCAATCTCAATTCTAGCCATTCTACTAACACATCTCTCCTTCTCCTTGATTTAATTACCCTCGATCGCTCGTTCCTAACTTAATTTGTACTCCACGTTTTAATATAGGTATGGATTTGCTATATTTCTTTTAACTACATGATTAGGTTATCAGTTTTAAGCTGCTGACATGAGCATTAGATGGCGACGATCTCAGAGTAGTTAATTGTTGTTGGAACAAAGGCTTTGCAGGTTGAATTATGCATAGGAAGAAGAGATCAAGAAATGGAATGAGGGTTTGGCGAGGGATCCTGAGGAAAAAAAAGAGGTGGATGTAGAGAGATGAAGGATTCGGTGGTATAGGTAACTCCGGGTGAAGGTTCGGCCTCAAAGGAGGGATCGGTAGTTGATTCCAAATTTGAGAGGGGAGAAGGATAAAGTAAATGAGGGCTCTGCTCAGACGACCCGCCTTTCTTTCCATAGAAAGACGCATCATTTTTAAGAAAGAAATGGATAGAAAAGAGAAAGGATAAAGAAGAAAGAAGAAACAACATCAGAATCTCAGCAGCGGATCGAACAAATTACATTAATCACATAATATATTACATAGTATCATATACATCAGAGTTACACGGCTTATACGACACATACTAGACAGTTTTAAACACCAGTCTAGTTATACAACTCAATATACAACTCAAACAACGACTCAGAGAACAACACAGCGGAACCATCTATATATATCTACAAACGTTGAAGCCTCCTGCTCCATTTCTCCTCCAGAATTCGTCAAAGCACACCTCAATCCCTTGGCTACTCGTAAAAATTTGATTACCCAAGAGTTTATGAAAAACAGAAGACATGGGTCTGGTGTGAGTAAATGGGTTAAAGTTTCTTAACTTTAAAAATCTTTTGAAAGAAAAGGTATCACGTAAGACTCCCCACACATAAACATAGGTAAGTTTTTCCCTTAAGCTAACCAAAACATTTGATAGGAAATCCAGTGATATTATAATAGGGTCAAGGATTTTCAAATAACTAAGAAATAGCTGAAATTGTTACATAATTAAATTCCAGCTACTAGCCACAAAAGTGGGTAATACAATCAAAACCGTAAGGGCACGTAGGAAGAATGGGTTTCCATCAATGGCAGGGCTACCGGGTATCGCCCGTCACAGTACGGGGACTAGATCACCGCACCGAGGATTACTCCCAATCCCCTGCAACACAAAGCCGGAACCATTCCTTACTGAACAATTCCGAAAAAGACAACCCCGCGGCTGTAGCTAGCAACCGCCCACACAGCCGAGTAAAAAGGGACATCCAGACGGGGGTAAATCTCGTCCTACTTGGGCATGACTCACTTAGCATTGCTGCACCTCCCCTGTTTTAGCCATTCCTAGTTGATGAGGCTTGAGGCTACGATTATAGAACACATCTATCTTAGAATGCTCATCGCCCACCTGACGATGTTCTGAAAGCATTCAATCCATACAAGTTCGTTCCGCGTTCGAACGAAACCGAAGGCATTATCTCGTTACACTCATTTTGGAATCACCCTCAGAGTTAACGACAATAACCCTTGCACTCTGAATCTTCATCTTCACTTGAGATTCACGACCTATCGTTAATTTGGATCGATGTGGTTTTCGGATATCCAAATCTAAAACCCGATCCCAGTCTCATCGAAATCCAAAACGCCATCTTTTAGGTCCAAGTTGTTTTAAAGTTAAAACAATTCAATTCAAATCATTATCTATATTCACACAGATAGATAATTCTCATATGCACAGGTAGATAATTCATATTATCATAATTCAATCCAAATCATCTCATATCACATATCATACATATCTCATCAGAGATATCAAATAATCAAGGCATTCAATATCAATCAGCCATCCATAAGCAATGATCTATTAATCACACCATCTATAATTAATTTAAAATGGATTAAATTAATTACTTCATCTTTAATTAATTTAAAATAAATTAAATTAATTACTTTCATTACAATAAATCTTGCTTACTTAACCATTAATTAAACCAATTAATTAATCATCATCTTAATTAATCACCTTTTATTAATAATCTTTAATTACATTAAGTAATTAACTCTTAATTAATTACACAAATTAATTATCTACAAACCATTAAAGTAATTAACCTTAATTCCTTCATTAATTACAATTAATTACGTTAATCCTTAATTAATTACAATTAATTAATCACCTTATAATCATTTATTATTGATTAATTAATCTTAATTAATCAATCCTTAATTACTCTCACTAATTACATTAATTAATGATCCTTAATTTATTACTTCCATTAATCAACTTAAATTAATCATAAATGGTAATTACTATCCTGTAATTACTTACCTTAATTAATTAACTCCTTAATTAATTATTAATCCTTTTGATTAATTACACCCAGTAATTAATCCTTAATTACTTCTACTAAGTGATTACCCTTTAATTACTTCCCATTAAGTAATTCCCTTTAATTAATTACATCCTGTAATTATACATTAATTACTTACCCTAAGTAATTACTCTTATCAAGCTCATTAAGTAATTATACTTAATCAATCACCAAATGATTATCTTTAATTAATCAACACATTTGATTAACCAAATTAATCACACTTATTTGATTAATTACAATTGGGTAATTCATCCCTTAATTACCCCCTTTAAATAGATTAATTAATCTTTAATTACAGATTAATTAATCCTTAATTATTAATTAATAAACCTTAATTATCAATTAATAAAACTTAATAACAAATTAATTAATCCTTAGTTATTAATTAATCAATCCTTGATAATGATTAATTAACCCTAAATAATAGTTAATTAATCCTTAATTAACTTAATTATAGATTAATAATTTCTTAATTATTAATTAATAAATCTTAATTATTAATTAATAAATCTTAATTACAAATTAAATACTTGTAATTACAAGTTAATTAATCTCTAATTACTAATTAATCAACCTTAATTGCTTAATTAATTAACTTTTAATCATCAATTACTAATCTCTAATTATCTAATTAATTATACTTAATTATAAATTAATTAACCTCTAATTAATAAACTTATAATTCTTGATTATTAATTTTAAATAAAAGTAATTAAATAAATTAATTACTCTTAATTAATTCCTTAATTAATTCTTAATCATTATTAAATTAATTAATTATTTATATCTAATTCCCTTTTATTAACTTAATTAATTTCAACCCCTTAAACCTTAATTATCTTAAGATAAAACATTATCTGTAACAGCCCGCAAATCCGTACCCCTAGAGTCAACACTATTCTATCTAAATCAACTCAAGTTGTATAGAAATACGAACCATTTGGGTTAAAGAAGAAGAGGTAGAAGAAGAAGATAGGAAACAACAACAGAATCTAACCATCGCAGCGGAATAAAATATAATAAATAATAAATACTCTTTACTCAAAACCAAATATATCTGCTTACATATTTTACAGTCATCAGAGTACATCAATCACAGCTCAACATCAATAACATACAAATGGATACACAACAACTCAACACAGCGGTATATATATATATAAGTACAGGAGTACGTTTCGCCATCCAGCTCGACTCCTGAGCTCCACAGCATCATATCCTGTATCCTATAATACTCGGTCTGACCCGAGCATTATAGTTAAATAACACCCGAGTCAGTCTGGAATACCAGCGTGAGAAAATCACACCCAAATGATTATTAAAGTTTCAAAAATCCTTTGAAATCAAAAGCATCTCGTAAGACCATGCCACAAATAAACATGTCGGGTTTTTACCTTACGATAGCTAAAACATTTTTATAGAAATCCTTTGATATTATAACAGGGTCTATATACAAGTACTTATAAAATAGCCGAAATTGTTACATGATTAAATTCCAGCTATTAGCCACAAAGTGGGTAATACAAACAAAACTCGTACAAGGCTCGTAGGGAGAATGGATTTCCAACCAATGACTAGGCACTGGGGTACCACCTGTCACAGTACGGGGCCTAGATCACCGTACTGAGGAGTACGCCCGCTCCCCTGCAACAAAAGGCCAGAACCATCCCTTACTGGACAGTCCCGAGTGAGATCACCCCGCGATTGGGATCAGCAACCGCCCACTAAGCCGAAATAAAAAGGGACATCTAGACTGGAATGACCTCACCCTGCTTGGGTGCTACCCACCTAACCTTGCTGCATAATCCCTGATTTTCAGTTATTCCCATTTGATGAGGCTTGAGGCTAAGTGTTACCTTTATAGAACATATCCCTTAGAATGCCCATCATCCACCTGACGATGTTTCGCAAGCATTCATCCATACAAGTCCGTCCCGGGTTCGAACGGAACCGAAGGCACTATTCCTACTACATCCATTTTGGAAGTATCCTCAGGATTAGTAGCGACTAGCCCTTGCACTTCATTGCTCCATCTTCGAATCCAAAATCATTTTCACGAAACGTACAAACCGGATCGAAGTGGTTTTCGAGAAATAAATCTCGATCCTGGTCTCTTCGAAACGATCAACGTATTTGTCCAATATTGATAGTCGGTTATTTAACTATCAATTTATATTCACAAACATCCATCAACCAATAAATAATTTGCCAAATTATTTATTAATCTCAAAAATATCTTGACAAGATATATTTCTATTTTCGATCCTTTGAAAATAGTTTCAAAACCATCTTTCTTTTCAGAATCAACTTTCCCAAATATTTTCTATCTCCTCTGAAATCACCAAGTAAAAACCAGATTTAAAAATAATTTAAAACACTTTACTTAGAAATATATACTTTTAAAACATATAAATTAAAACTACTTCAATAATTTGTTAAAAAAATACATCTTATATGAATATTTGAAAATAAAGTTACTTAATAAAATATAAAACTAGATTTCCACTTTTCTGAAACAAAATGCTAAGTCACTTTTTAAAAAATTACTACTATAATAGATTTGAGAAAATACTTACTTTAAAATTTAAAAATTAGAAATAATAAATTTTCTAAATTTGCTTTTTACAACTACTTTAAAACCTTTAAATTTATTTAAGAATTTACTTTAAAAATGTACTTGGTTATCCAGAGAAAAGTTCGTCTTCAATCACCTAAATTAATTTCCGCAAATTGATTTCCAATTCATTTTATTTGAAATAGGTTTCTTTAATTTCTCACTTCATTTCAAAGTTCATTAGTTATGGACTTATTATTATTGTTGTTATTTTCCGTTTGATTTTAAATCCTTTAACTAAAATATACAGATTCCAGACTTTTCCCCGTTTCTTCTGTATTCCTTCAATAATTTAAATATTAAATATTAAATAAATGTTTTTTTATTAAATAATATCATTGAAGTTTCAAACTTCATTAACTTTCTGTTTATTCAAAATTTCCTTTCCATATACAGAATTTTATTAATTAGCACTAAACACTGCTGTTATTCTTGTCCAATTTATTCTTAATTTATTTAAAATTTCTATAATTATTTCACTTACAAATCCTCTGCATTTTATTTCCAAATTCAAATTCTATATATCTTGATAACTTAGTGCACCGGAAATATTCAGGTAAACCATATCATCCAATATTCCAATTATCAACAATATTCATCACAGAATATAAAGTAATCAAAACAGGGGTATTAAATAATTTAAATAAATGTTGAGGGATCCAGTTGGATCCCTCCAACCTGGTTTCCCTACATCCATAGATATTAGCACAATATAAAATGGTAATTCCAAATATATATATCACAATATAGCACATCAATCAATCCAATCATCCAAACAATTATTTAAATTTAATCATTTAAATTTTAAATTAACTGAGTGAGATTAACTCACCTTTAACGTTTGCAATCTGAACCAATTCGTCTTGCTTCCTTCAAATTTTTACCTTGTATAAACATTATATGATTCTACTAACATCTTTGAATTAGTCAATCGATTAATTGCTATTTATTTATTTATTTATTTTATTTAGCTACTAATTTGGGTTTAAACCAATAATTTATTTTAACTAATTTCCTTTGATAAAATATTTTTATTGTCTAAAGTAATTAAACAAGTAATTTAAACAGGTTAATCACCCTTATACATATTTTAAAAGATAATTTATATAAACCGAATGTTCAATTTTAATATAACTGTTCAAATCAAAATATTTTAAAATTCCTGTTTAGCCCTATGTAGTTTCTGGTAAATAAATATAATAAATTTTAAAATAGTAGTTTTCCCTTTTTTTATTTAACAGAATACTCAATATCCTAATATAAAGAAATCTCATACCTTACTGCAAAAACGCAACCCCAGGCACTCAAGGCTCGCTCGATCGACAATAGTCAGCGTCGCAAATCGGGTCCTCCATCGACATGACGTCGCACAACATCACAGCTGCAACACGCGCCCACCCAGAACGAACTCAAACCCGACGAAATCGATTCCAGGCCGTGCTTGATTCGGCCCCAAACAACGCGACGACGATTTCGAGATCCCCCCTTGCGAGCTTAATTTCATTTCGCCATTTTTTTATATTGTCGTTCGAGATTTTGAAGGAGGTGGTTCGGCCATTTTCCTCTTTTTTTTTAAGTATTTGATTCGGCTGTCCTGAAGAGGGGAAAGGAAAAAGTAAGGTAGGGATGATTGAAGTGAGAGTGGCGTGTAAGGAAAGGAACGGTAGGTGGCTGATAGGAAGGAAAGTAGGCAGATGCTAAAGGTATAGTCACATCAAATTGATATATAAATTTAAAATTTCAAACCGTCTCGATGAAATTTCCAACGCGTTATTATAACGTACGCTCACACAACAACCCCAATCATTATTAAATTTGAAATCCGATAATAATTCAATATTACGGACCCGATAGAACTAGTTTCGTCGAATTCCGAGACTGGGCCTCGGAAGGCTATTTTTAAATTCAATTTAAAAGATATAAATTTCAAGATTGAACAGATCACTGTTAATTTCAATTTTAACGCTTCTATTGTCTTCAATGTTATCAATATAAATTTAATAAGCCTTCAAATTATCTTTAACAGGCTTAAAACCCTAGGTTTAACATTTTACCCAACTTTAAATTATTCAATTCAATACATAAATTATCAAATAAATTGTGATGTTTGTAATTCAAGTTAAAATTGCTCTATTGAATACTTAAAATCAATTAAATATCCTGGTTTTAAATGCTTGAAAATTCCGGGTCGTCACATTCCTCCCCCCTTAAAAGAATTTCGTCCCCGAAATTACAAGTTAGGAAGAATGGTCCAATACCCGTTTACTTTTCCCAAAACCAATCGGTTTCTAACAATTCAACATCTTACCACCTACCTTTTTATAAAAGACCCATTATTATTCTTATTAACTTCCCCAAACTTTTCCAAATCTTCCATAGTTCTCAAATAACTTATTTGTTCAACTATTCAAATTATAATTCAAACTAAATTTTGAATTATCAAAATTTTCTCAATTTTTTTTTCTAACTCCCTAAATTTCCGAAAAATTTCGCCAGCGTCTCTTTTGCGCGGCTGACTCGGTACAACTACAAAAATGGCTCTGCGGCCTCCCAAGTCCAAAAGGAAAACAAAAAGCCAAGTGGCTCAATCCAAATCCAAATCCAAATCCCAATCAAATTCCATACCAAATTTAAATACGTACCTTTTGTCGGGCAATTCAAATTTATCTCTTGAAATCAAATCCAATTTCCTTTTCCCTATAATACCTGTATATCCTGCTTAGCACTAATATCCAATCACAATATTCCCAAAACATTTTATTGACTTTTTCACAAATGCCAATATCTATTCATCCAAATATTAACTTGGAATACATTTATATTATCATTTTCAAATTAAGAAATTCTCCATTCCTTACTTAAGTTAACATAAGCAATTTGTATGTTTCTTACATTTATTTTCACTTTACCACTTTAATTTATATCCATTTCTATTCGCCTTTACCTTTACAATTCCATTTAAATTCAATTTGGCTAATATTTTGAATATTGAGTTAGTTGCGCTTGCTAATTAAATTTAAATCTTAATTAAAGTTTATTTGCAACTTTACTTTCTTTAGTTTCTTCGATTTCACTTTACCTTACATTCACCTTTGAATTAGATTCCAATATCCAGTTTCAATTCTAATTGTTTAACAAATTTAATTCATTTGTTGTTAGTAAAAAAATTCAAAAATTCCAAAAAAATTCTAACTCCCAAAATTTATGGAAAATTTTGGCGGAGTCTCCTTTGTACGAAGGAGCTTTTGCAATTTGACAAAAGAGATAAATATATATACATCGACCCACACGGTCGGAAAAACTAAAAATATTTCATATTTCCTATTTTTATTGCGTAGGCGTACCTTGTTTAGCATTTTTAAGCAAGTAGCTTATCATTTTTAGCAATAGCACAACCAAACCAGCCACACGGCTTTCAGGTACCTGTACTTACTCAATTTAAACATGTAAGTGCCAAATATATGAAGTTTATTGACATTCCACTCCATTTAAGCAACTGCAACACAAGAATATTAAAAACAATGTAGCTAAACAATGTTTATAAGCAACTTATATGGTTTTTAACACTTACGCATTTTTTTTTAACCAACCCATACGCCATTTCATTTAATTTTAATGGTTTACAATACCATTTCTTACCTTCCACTAATTTTAACCCCAAACAAGCTCATAGTCAATTCAATTGACTTCAAAATCAATTCTATTTCACTTATTTGCAATAGTAAACACATGACTTCCAAAAAGAAATTTACACCAAACATTTTTCCGTAAGCAATTTATATAGCTTCCATGCTAATTCAACTATTTGGATCAATTTACAACCCATTTTCATTCAATCCGAATTGTTTTCGATCCATTCGTATACAACTTCATCAATTTGAATGGTTTATAACTCAATCACTTACATTAATTTATTTTTAAGCAAACTGAACTCATATTTAATCCATTCACAGTCATTTATTTAGCCCGACACATTCCATTTAAATTTCATTTACAATCCATTTATTTACATTTCATTCCATGTTAGTTTATTCCAAACTATTTTATTTAGCTCGGAAACAATCCAAGCTATTTCATTCCATAACCATTTCTCAACTTATTTAAACCACATTTTTTTAATACTTATTTATTCCATCATTTATTTATTCAATATAATTAGTTTATCCACATTCACTTAAACCATTCTAATAAACTCAAAACATTCTATTTCCCTTATTGTCCCAAGTTATTTCAATCCCTTAATAATTTAAATGGTTTACAATTATTTATTTAAGCATTTTCATTCCATTAAATATTATCGGCAACTCACCGAATTTTATTTCAATTAAAATTCATTTTTACTTGATTTAAATCCAATTCACTATTATTAAACTTAAATTTAAGTTGAATGCAATTCAACTCATTTCCATTTTTTTTTAGCTTAAGTTTATTCACTCCAATTTTATACTTAAGCCCATTTTATTTTCAAGTAAATCTCCTTTTTTTCTCTATTCTTAAGCTCATTTCCTTTTTGCAAATAAATTTCTCTTTTCAATTTAATTTGATTCTATCTCAATCCAATCGTATTTCAAACTAAAAATTTATTTGATTAGTTATTATAAAATTTAACTTTCCGGATTTAACCCATTCGATTTATTTCCTGGCTATTTCCAAGTTATCTTCACTTATGGATTTTATTTGCACATTCAAATCATTGCTATTTTAATCCATTTACATTTTTATCCGATACACTTTAATAATAGTTAATTTGTTAACACTTCAAGCTATATTTTCAATTTAATAACTCTAGTTATGATTCTATTATTCACTTTCAATTTACCATCCAATTTATTAACTCATAATTCAGCTTCATTCTCAATTACTTTCACTTCATCAACAATTTGAATCAATTTTAATTTATAACTTGAGTTCTATTTCGAATCTTCATTATTAGCTTACAATTCAGCTTCTATTTAACTACATTGAACTCCATTTACACATTTCATTAACTAATTTATTATCAATTAGTTCTTCCCTTATTTATAATCCAACACTTGAATTTTTATTCCAAATATCACTTCATTTTATTTTCTTAAGTTCAATATACTTTATAATTCAAGTTTGGATTTTCTTTTCATTTTCCAATTCATCAAAATATTAAATTTGGGCTTTGTATTCCATTTTCAATTTAATAAGTCACAACTTATTGTTTTATACAATTACATTCATCATAATCTTGAATATATTCATCTTTTATTTATTTTTTAACGCAAGCCTTCTAATTATTTATAACCCAAGCATATTTTTTATTCCTATGGATTTTAATTTCTTTACAAGTTATCCTGATTTATTTATTCAACCCAATCCTTATCCAACTTATTTTCCATTTATTCAGGTAAGAATCTAATTTCATTTAATAACTCAATTGAACCTTTATTCAAATTCAATTTTATTTTAACTCAGTTTTATTTAACTCAGTTCGACTTCAACTTAATTCGAATACAACTGGATATTATTTTCAGCCTATCCAGTTAATGTCAATCCAGTCAAATTTTTATTTCCCAATCCATGTTAATTTCATTTTCATTTTAAATTTAATTTCCATTATTCATAGCTTATATTTCTTTCATGATTCAAAAATCATCTTAATTTATAAGCTTACAACTATCTCATCGGGATTTTTAAACACCCGACCTTTGGTTTCAAATTATTTTAAAATCTCCAGCACCTCAAATCATATTTCTCAAAAATCAAACCAATCCTGGTTTTATTCCCAACAAATTTCCTTTGAGATTTTCAAAAACAACTAACTTTTCTGAACAAATCAATTTGGCAGCAATCCATCACTTAGAAACTCGAAAATGAACATCGATGATGCTGCAGTCATCACCGAAGTTATTTTCCAGTGACTGAAGTGAATTTAATGCTATCCCCCTTCCAAAGTTCATTTTTAAACAAATTTCCTTTCATAAATAACCCAAAAACAACAATAATACTATTTACCTCCAAAATACTTCCAAGACCTCCGGGGTTTTAAAGTTTTCAAATTCTATTTTAATTCAAATTTTCACTAAAATGCATTTGTATAGTTTATGCTTATACAAATCCAAATTAATTATATTTCAATTTATAATTTACATCTATAATTCATATTTATAAATTTCATTCTATAATGAATTTATCCCTTAAATTTTTACTTATATATTTCAATTTCTAGTTAAATTTTCACTTAACAATTGATAATACTTTAATATCATCATTTCTAACATCCAAGCAACCATATATTAGCTACATAGTTTTTCAAAAACTATTCTTTATATCAAGATATGTTTTTGGGTAAAATTATTTCATTTACCCATATTTAAAACAAAACCGTATCAATTGTTCTATTCAAGTGTTTAGAAACCCCTTCAATACAGTTGCGCAGACAATGTCGACGAAGGTTCATATGCCACTCAATAAATCAATCAACACAATATTAAAACAATTTATATTCACTAACAAATACGCGCTCATATCTATTAATACGCTCAAACCCATTATAGAGTACTACAGTTTCTATTTTATGAGTAATTCCCACCAGAGCCAAGGTTATCTCCAACCTAAGCTCTGATACCAAGTGTAACAGCCCGCAAATCCGTACCTCTTGAGTCAACACTATTCTATCTAAATCAACTCAAGTTGTACAGAAATACGAACCATTTGGGTTAAAGAAGAAGAGGTAGAAGAAGAAGATAGGAAACAACAACAGAATCTAACCATCGCAGCGGAATAAAATATAATAAATAATAAATACTCTTTACTCAAAACCAAATATATCTGCTTACATATTTTACAATCATTAGAGCACATCAATCACAGCTCAACATCAATAACATACAAATGGATACACAACAACTCAACACAGCGGCATATATATATATATATATATATATATATATATATATATATATATATATATATATATAAGTACAGGAGTACGTTTCGCCATCCTGCTCGACTCCTGAGCTCCACAGCATCATATCCTGTATCCTATAATACCCGGTCTGGCCCGAGCATTATAGTTAAATAACACCCGAGTCAGTCTGGAATACCAGCGTGAGAAAATCACACCCAATTGATTATTAAAGTTTCAAAAATCCTTTGAAAACAAAAGCATCTCGTAAGACCACGCCACAAATAAACATGTCGGGTTTTTACCTTACGATAGCTAAACCATTTTTATAGAAATCCTCTGATATTATAATAGGGTCTATATACAAATACTTATAAAATAGCCGAAATTGTTACATGATTAAATTCCAGCTACTAGCCAAAAAGTGGGTAATACAAACAAAACTCGTACAAGGCTCGTAGGGAGAATGGATTTCCAACCAATGACTAGACACTGGGGTACCACCTGTCACAGTACGGGGCCTAGATCACCGTACCGAGGAGTACGCCCGCTCCCCTGCAACACAAGGCCGGAACCATCCCTTACTGGACAGTCCCGAGTGATATCACCCCGCGGTTGGGATCAGCAACCGCCCACTAAGCCGAAATAAAAAGGGACATCTAGACTGGAATGACCTCACCCTGCTTGGGTGCTACCCACCTAACCTTGCTGCATAACCCCTGATTTTCAGTCATTCCCATTTGATGAGGCTTGAGGCTAAGCGTTACCTTTATAGAACATATCCCATAGAATGCCCATCGTCTACCTGACGATGTTTCGCAAGCATTCATCCATACAAGTCCGTCCCGGGTTCGAACGGAACCGAAGGCACTGTAGGATCTAAATTAACCCTAGAGGGGGGGTGAATAGGGTTATAGCAAATTTTCTTGATTTAAACACAAAAATAAACTGCAGAAATAAATATACTGAAAAGTAAATCACACACAAGATTTACCCAGCTTCGGCAACCCCTGCCTACTGCTGCATTCCCAGATTTCTATTAGAATTAAACAGTATCACGCTTACAAACACTCTAACAGACTTGCAAACCCTGCTACCGCCTATAGAGTTTTGCAAACTCGCAACCCCTGCTTACTGAACTAACTCTAAATAGACAATCAGACACAACCTAAAACCTAGGTGGTGATTTACCTAAACTCTTTGATTCGTAAATAAAAAACAATAATTAAGAACAATATAAAATAACCCTAAACTAATTAACAATATTAATAAAAGCCTATAGAAACAAAACCCCCTTTTGATTTTAAGACCGGCCCACTTCCTTATTTCACCCGATCCTCTCTTGTCTCGTTCGTGAGAAATAATGGTGGTTAGGGCTTCGTTCCCTTTTGTTCCAGTTAGGGCTTCGGCTCTTTGTTCCAATTAGGGCTTCGGTTTCTTCTATTGATCTGTGATTTGTTGCCCTAGCTCGCTGCTTCTCTGATGGTTGACTTTGATTGTTTGCAATTGCTCGATCGAGTTCGATGCTTGTGAATTCGGTATGTACTGTCTCTTTTTTTGCTTTTCTAAATTGATACTTGAACTCGATCAAAATAAATGCCGATGATGATTAGGGTTTTAATAGGATTTGATTTCCTATTTTTGCGTTCGACTGATTGCTGCAAAATTCTTGTTTTGCCGTTAGATTACGCTTTGATGCTGAGGATTAATCTGACTTTGTCAATTTCGTATTTCTAGCAACTTGATTCACACGGCTTTGAATTGATTTCGTGATTTGAGATATTTGACTTTGTCAATTTCGTATATCTTCGACTGTTGATTTTGGGTATGTGAATCCACTACTCTGCATTAGCTTCGATCATCACCATTGCTTTTAAATTTTTCTCTGCTGCATACCACTGCATTTCACTGCACTGTTGAAATTTTGTGTCTGCATTTGTTATTTCTGGAACTCGATTTGCACTTGCTCACTGCTTGATGGTCTTGTGACTATAACTGGACATTTTGAGTTTGTTGCATTTGCTGGCTTGTACTGTCCACTGCCCTGATCTTGTTTGTTCGATCACTTTGCTGTTCGCATTGATGCTGCACTTGGTCTAGTTGTAGTTTGTATATTACCTGCTATTCCACGGTCTATTTGGTGGTATTTGATTCATTTGATACTTCTGTTGGGGCTTGTATAATTTGAGTTGTAGCTTGATGGTTTTGTGATTAACTTTGTACCATTGACTTGATATTCTTAACTGCCTGTATTTTCCATTCATGTACTTGCTGCTATGTTGGTGGCAATCTTGTGTAAGTGCTTTACCATACTTGTTGTTGCAGTACTCAAGTTTCTTGTACTTGTGCTACTTTCACTGTGTCACTTGAGGTCTTGCACTGTTTCATGCATGTACTCTGAGCTGTTTATGCATTTGCCACTGAGCTTGATTCATGCTTACTGTCACTACTGCTTCGAGTTAGTTTCATGGTCACTTATGCAGTTTGAAGCTTGCCACTGACTTTGGTTCTTCGCTTGCATCGTTGTAGTTGCATTTATGTCACGTAGTTGCATACTTTGACTTGATGCTGCATGTATGTTTGTTGCAGTCCCTTTTTGCTGTTGCTATCCACATTGAACTGCCTTTGATGCACTTTTGAACTTTGTTGCAACTTGGTCTTGAGTTGTTTGATCTGAACTTGACATTGTATTCACTGGTCAGTGGTGTTCATTGTGATGATTTGGCTTGTAGCACTTATGCAGTCTTCACTGTTGCTGTTTGATGCTGTCTTGATTTTTCTGCTTTCACTTGTGTACATTTTCGAGTTGCACACTGCTGCTTGTACTTGTAGTCTTGGCCAGTTGACTATTGCTTTGAGTTGTTCATTGCTTGGTCTCTGTTGCCTTGAATTTCTGGTTGGAGCTGTGCACACGAGTTGGCGAGGCAATGCACACGTGTATGAATGTACACGTGTGTATTGCAGCCACTTATGATTACCTGTCCCTGTAATATCTATGTGCACGACTTTGTGATGAATTCAAGTGTGAATGATGACGAACAACCCAAATAACTGAGGCAAACGATATTTTCAAAATCATCGTTTCTTTCAAATTTCAAAAATATTTCTCTTTCAATTTTACTGCGTTTGAAAATATTTTTGCAGATTACTCAGATGCTGGATTCAAACTGGATTATAGTTGAAGACAAAAATATGAGTGTGAGTGATATGTAGTAAGGTCTTGATGTAAATGTGAAATGTCATGTATTGTAGTCAAAATTGTATATGTATAGTGAGAGCTTGAAATTGTACTATCAAAGTTGTAATAAATATTTGTTTGAATAAAAATTTCTGTTTGAATTCAAAATCTGTTTAACTTGTTCTGTTTGAATTCAAATTCGAATACTGTGTAATTTAATTTTATTCAACAAATATTTATTTATTCTATAAAAAATAAAATAGTACATTACCAAATACATTTAAATGAATGTATATATGTTTATTATCATTAAACAAAAATCATATAGCGCAAGGCGCATATTCAACAATCTCCCCCTTTTGATGATAACAAACATATATTTAAGATTTTGAATATATCAAATGTTATTTGATAATTTCAATTTGCTCCCCCTATTTGAATGCTTCCTCTCTACACAATACTCCCCCTACATAGTGAAAATTATTTGACCTTTGCTTGATTCTATTCGACAAAATCTTAACTTTTCTCTCCCCCTTTTGTTATCAGCAAAAGAATAATAGTGTTATAAAATAGGGATGAAGTGATAGACATGAATCAAACATTTAACTCAATTAAATGTAAATATCAAATTTCAATAAAACTCAAACAAAAATCATAATTACCCTTGTCAAGCGCATATTCCACTTTCAGAAGTGATGGGGATAAAAAATCATCAAAAATCATACAATTCTGTCTATTTGTGGTATATTTATTTCAGGAAATTTGAATATCTACTAACCATGCATAACCGTTAGGACTTTTAAATGAGATTAGTAGTATTCACAATTTTTAAAAAAAATGAAATCAAGTATCTTCTAATCACGCATGACCGTGAAGACTTTTAAATGGGATTAGAATCAACTTGTCTATTTAATTAATTAATTTTGATATGCGTTCCATACATGCATAACCGTGAGGACTTTTAAATGAGCATGGAAGCACATAATCATAAATCCAAGTAATTCACCCATGCATAACCGTGAGGACTTTTAAATGAGAGTGAATACTTTGGATATTTTTTTTTAATTGCTGAATATAATAAGTTGAAGCACGAATAATTTCCTTCACAGATTTAAAGATATTAAAGAACAAATGATTTCCTTTGTAAACTACCACAAATTTACATACTAAATATGATCTTGAAGAGTGATGGTCGATAGAAAGATGATAGAAATAGAAATGGTCATGGAATTATTACCCAACAAAATTTTTTTATAACTCTTGTTATGAAATTCTAAAGAAATTTTCTAATTATACTTTCTCGAGTTATAATATATGATAAATATCAACACTCGTCACTTTTTCAATCACTATTCATCTTTTCGATAATCATTAGGGAGTTAGATTAGTTAAAAAAAATTGTCATTTAGAATCAAATTCAAAAATCAAATTTTAAAAAAAAAATGATTAGTCAACCTCTATAATTCCCAAATCTAAACGTAATTTGGAAAATCTGTCTTCGGGGAGAGGTTTTGTGAATATATCAGCAAGTTGAGTTTCTGTTGAAATATATTCAATGCAAATGTCTTCTTTAGCAATGTGATCTCGAAGAAAGTGGTGTCTCACATCAATGTGTTTTGTGCGAGAATGATGGACAGGATTATTTGACAAATCTATAGCACTCTTACTATCACATTTTAATGGAACTTGTTTATAGACTAAGCCAAAATCAGAAAGAGTTTGCATCATCCATAGAATTTGAGCACAACAACTTCCCAAAGCAATATATTCTGCTTCAGTGGTGGATAATGCAACACAATTCTGTTTCCGACTTGACCATGAGACTAATGAATGTCCTAGCATGAAACATGTCCCACTAGTGCTTTTTCTGTCAACTAATGAACCAGCATAATCAGCATCGGAATAACCTACTAAATCAAAATTTTCACAAGAAGGGTACCATAGTCCAAATTTGTGTGTGTGTGAAAGATATCTCAAAATTCGTTTAGTAGCTTTTAAATGAGATTCTTTGGGATTAGCTTGAAAACGTGCACACAAGCACACAGAAAACATAATATCAGGTCTAGAAGCAGTAAGATAGAGAAGTGAACCGATTATCCCTCGATATTTCTTTTGATCAATTGCAATTCCTTTCTCATCTTTGTCCAACTTTGTTGATGAGCTCATAGGAGTTCTCAATGGTTTGGAATTTTCGACTCCAAATTTCTTCAATAGCTCCAACACATATTTGGATTGTGAAATGAAGATACCATCACTGCTTTGCTTAATTTGAAATCCAAGAAAGTATTTCAATTCACCAACCAAACTCATCTCAAATTTAGCCTGCATGACTTGTTCAAAATTCTCACACAAAAGCTCATTAGTAGCACCATAGATAATATCATCCACATAAATCTGAACAATCAAAAAATCACTTTCTTTATGTAATAGAAACAGAGTCGTGTCAGCACTTCCCTTTTTAAAACCATTTTCCAAAAGATATGTACAGAGGCAGTCATATCAAGCTCTTGGTGCTTGCTTAAGACCATATAATGCTTTTTCTAGCTTATACACATGATTTGGAAATTCATGATTTTCAAAACCGGGTGGTTGTTCAACAAAAACTTCTTCTTTTAAATCACCATTCAAAAAGGCACTTTTTACATCCATTTGTTTAAGTTTGAAACCCTTGTAACATGCAAAACTTAGCAAGATTCTAATGACTTCTAACCTAGCAACTGGAGCAAATGTTTCATCAAAGTCTATTCCTTCTATTTGGTTATAACCTTTTGCAACCAACCTAGCCTTGTTTCTAATTACATTTCCTGATTCATCAAATTTATTTTTAAACACCCATTTAGTCCCTACAATTGGATAGTCATTAGGCCTAGGAACTAAATTCCAAACTTTGTTTCTCTCAAATTGATTAAGTTCATTTTGCATTGCTAAAAACCAATTTTCATCATTAAGAGCCATTTCAACAGAATCAGGTTCAATTTCAGAAATAAAACCACTATGACAACAAAACGCACACAAATTTTCATCAAATGAGGAACGAGTACGTATACCTTCCGTAGGATCACCAATAATTAATTCAGGAGGATGATTAGGTTTGAACCTTAATTTATCAGCATCAACAGTCCTTCTTTCTGTTTTCTCACTAAATGTCCCTTCTTCAGTGCCTTCAGGATCTACTCCATCGTCAACCATCCTTTCAGTCGTTTTTTCCAGATCAGATTCATCAAATTTCACATTGATTGACTCAACAATTGTCTTTGTTCGTTTGTTATATATCCTGTAAGCCTTACTCCTTGTTGAATAGCCCATGAAAATTCCATCATCAGCCTTTGATTCAAATTTTCCAAGTTGATCACCTGTGTTAAGAATGAAACAAGGACACCCAAATATACGAAAATAAGAAATGTTAGGTTTCCTTTCATGCCACAATTCATAAGACGTTTTGCCAAGTATTGGTCTAATCATTACTCTATTCATTACATAGCACGAAGTATTCACTGCCTCTGCCCAAAAGATTAGAGGTAGCTTATACTCACTTAACATGGATCTAGCCAATTCCTGTAATGTACGATTTTTCCTTTCAACCACCCCATTTTGTTGAGGTGTTCGTGGAGCAGAAAATTCATGTTTTAAACCATTTTCTTCACAAAAATTTTCAAATTCAAAATTTTCAAATTCGCCTCCATGATCACTTCTCAAGGTTTTAATTGTAACTCCTTTTTCATTTTGAACAAGTTTTGCAAATTTTGAAAAATATTCGAAAGATTCGGACTTTTTGGCTAAAAAGTAAACCCATGTAAATCTAGAATAATCATCAACCAATACATAACAATAACGTTTTCCATTCAAGCTTGAAATTTCATTTGGTCCAAATAAATCCATGTGGACTAGTTCAAGGACCCTTGATGTGCTAACAATGTTTTTAGGACGAAATGATGATCGACTAAGCTTGCTCAAGGAACATGCTTTACACACTTTATTATTTTTAAATTTCTGATGTGGTAACCCTCTGACTAATTCTTTTGATTCGAGTTTTTCTAAGAGACTCATGCTAGCATGTCCAAGTCTCCTATGCCATAAATATGCCTCTTCGTCAGTGGCTACCAAACATCTAGAAAGATTTAGATTATCAAATGAAAGTGAGTAAACATTCCCTTTTCTTTTTCCCATAAAAACAATGTTATTAGAAGATTTATCAATGATTTTGCAAGTATCACTATCAAAAATCATGTTCATACCTTTGTCACATAGTTGGCTAATAGAAATGAGATTGTGATGCAGATTTTCAACGTATAAAACATTAGTCAAGGAAAAAATACCGTTACCAACTTCACCTTTGCCAATAATCTTACACTTGCTATTGTCTCCCATGATCACATTTCCACCTTTAAAATTCTCTAAGCTAAGGAACTTTGATTTGTCACCTGTCATGTGTCTAGAACAACCTGAATCTAGAAACCATTCTTGTTGTTCCTTAGCCTGCCAACAGACCTACATAAGAAGAGAGGAAGATGACCTAGAGAAACTCTTAGGTCCAATGTTATTAGTGATAGAAGCATTGTGAATAAACAATCCCTTTGGAATCCATACTTGTTTAGTCCTTTTATTTTTATTCCAATAAACATGAAATTTGTTTGTAGAATTCTTAGGAACCCAAACTTGTATAAATTTTGTGTTCTTGTTCCTATGACTATAATTTTCAGCACGACATCTAAATATTTCACATCTATCAAAGACATTCTTATATTTTGCATTATCATCAACTTGTGTTTTCCCAAAACCTAGTCCTTTTCCGTTGTTAGCAAAAATTTGATTTCCCAATAGCATGTTGAAAGATTTTTCGCCTCTTGAAAAGTTATTCAAAGATTTCTCAAGATTTTGGACTTTGATTTTTAATGTTGAGTTTTCAGTAACAAGTGAGGTGCATCGATTAATAAAATCCTTTCTCCTAGTGTCGATGGTTTCCTTAAGATTCAAGTTTTCATTTTCAAGACTTTCAAAGTTATTCCTCAGTTTTGATAATTCTGAATCTAAAATCTTACATTTTTTACATTCTAGGTTTTGAATATTTTCAATTTCAGTTTCTAACCTAGAATTTTCATGAACAAGTTCTCTCCTATCAGATTTTAGTTTTTCAATTTTAGATTCAAGAGTATCAATCATTTTAGTAAAATCATAACACATTGAAACAAGTTCTTTATAAGAATAGTTACTTACCTCACTAGATTCCTCTAAGCTTGCTTCTGAATCCGATTTTGACATAAGACACAAGTTAGCCTCCTCTGAGCTATTATTCGAAACTTCCTCTCCTTCTTCATCATCCCAAGTTGCTGCAAAGGCCTTCTTTTTCTTTTTCTTTCCTTTTTTGTTTTTGAGAAGTGGACATTTTTGTTTGAAGTGGCCAGGCTTCTTGCAGTTATAGCATGTCAATTCATTATCGGAATCGTCAGAATTCTTTGACTTATTACCACTTATTTTCTTCTTTCGTGACTTGAATCTTGACCATTTTTTAAGATTATTGACAGCCATTGCAAGCTCTTCAATTGGATCTTCTTCTTCTTCATCGCTTTCTTCTTTGCTCTTTAAGGCAATCGTCTTCTTCTTTGGTTCGGAGTTGTTGCGTTCTTCCTTTGCTTTAAGCTCAAGCTCATATGTCATCAAGTTGCCAATCAACTCCTCCATGCTTAGTTTGCTCAGATCTTTCGATTCTTGGATTGCTGTGACTTTTGCCTCAAAGTTCATTGGTAAAACTCGTAGTATCTTCCGCACAAGCTCTACCTCAGTGAATACCTTCCCAAGCGCTCTAGCATTGTATACCAAGGTTGAAAAGCGTCCAAACATATCCTTTATGCTCTCGCCTTTGTCCATCACAAAGTTTTCGTATTCATTGCTGAATAGGGCTAGCCGAGACTCCTTGACTTGAGAAGTTCCTTCGTGTGTCACCTCCAAAGTATGTCGTATTTCCTGTGCTGTTGTACAATGAGAAATTCTATTAAATTCATTTTTATCAAGAGCACATATCAAAGCATTCATGGCTTTAGCATTTGTTGTTTTCAATTTCTTATCGTTAGCATCCCACCTATCCTTAGGTTTAGGAATCTCAGTATCACCAACGATTATAGTGGGGGGTTTATAGCCAGTTTCAATAATATCCCAAACTTCATAATCAACAGAACTGAGATAGATACCCATCCTAACTTTCCAATAAGCATAATCGTTCCCGTTAAACATGGGTGGCCTAACAATAGATTGCCCCTCAGAAAAAGCATTATTTTGTAGACTCATGACTCTAGATTTAAAAAAAAAATATACCGGGCTTTGATACCACTTGTAGGATCTAAATTAACCCTAGAGGGGGGTGAATAGGGTTATAGCAAATTTTCTTGATTTAAACACAAAAATAAACTGCAGAAATAAGTATACTGAAAAGTAAATCACACACAAGATTTACCCAGCTTCGGCAACCCCTGCCTACTGCTGCATTCCCAGATTTCTATTAGAATTAAACAGTATCACGCTTACAAACACTCTAACAGACTTGCAAACCCTGCTACCGCCTATAGAGTTTTGCAAACTCGCAACCCCTGCTTACTGAACTAACTCTAAATAGACAATCAGACACAACCTAAAACCTAGGTGGTGATTTACCTAAACTCTTTGATTCGTAAATAAAAAACAATAATTAAGAACAATATAAAATAACCCTAAACTAATTAACAATATTAATAAAAGCCTATAGAAACAAAACCCCCTTTTGATTTTAAGACCGGCCCACTTCCTTATTTCACCCGATCCTCTCTTGTCTCGTTCGTGAGAAATAATGGCGGTTAGGGCTTCGTTCCCTTTTGTTCCAGTTAGGGCTTCGGCTCTTTGTTCCAATTAGGGCTTCGGTTTCTTCTATTGATCTGTGATTTGTTGCCCTAGCTCGCTGCTTCTCTGATGGTTGACTTTGATTGTTTGCAGTTGCTCGATCGAGTTCGATGCTTGTGAATTCGGTATGTACTGTCTCTTTTTTTGCTTTTCTAAATTGATACTTGAACTCGATCAAAATAAATGCCGATGATGATTAGGGTTTTAATAGGATTTGATTTCCTATTTTTGCGTTCGACTGATTGCTGCAAAATTCTTGTTTTGCCGTTAGATTACGCTTTGATGCTGAGGATTAATCTGACTTTGTCAATTTCGTATTTCTAGCAACTTGATTCACACGGCTTTGAATTGATTTCGTGATTTGAGATATTTGACTTTGTCAATTTCGTATATCTTCGACTGTTGATTTTGGGTATGTGAATCCACTACTCTGCATTAGCTTCGATCATCACCATTGCTTTTAAATTTTTCTCTGCTGCATACCACTGCATTTCACTGCACTGTTGAAATTTTGTGTCTGCATTTGTTATTTCTGGAACTCGATTTGCACTTGCTCACTGCTTGATGGTCTTGTGACTATAACTGGACATTTTGAGTTTGTTGCATTTGCTGGCTTGTACTGTCCACTGCCCTGATCTTGTTTGTTCGATCACTTTGCTGTTCGCATTGATGCTGCACTTGGTCTAGTTGTAGTTTGTATATTACCTGCTATTCCACGGTCTATTTGGTGGTATTTGATTCATTTGATACTTCTGTTGGGGCTTGTATAATTTGAGTTGTAGCTTGATGGTTTTGTGATTAACTTTGTACCATTGACTTGATATTCTTAACTGCCTGTATTTTCCATTCATGTACTTGCTGCTATGTTGGTGGCAATCTTGTGTAAGTGCTTTACCATACTTGTTGTTGCAGTACTCAAGTTTCTTGTACTTGTGCTACTTTCACTGTGTCACTTGAGGTCTTGCACTGTTTCATGCATGTACTCTGAGCTGTTTATGCATTTGCCACTGAGCTTGATTCATGCTTACTGTCACTACTGCTTCGAGTTAGTTTCATGGTCACTTATGCAGTTTGAAGCTTGCCACTGACTTTGGTTCTTCGCTTGCATCGTTGTAGTTGCATTTATGTCACGTAGTTGCATACTTTGACTTGATGCTGCATGTATGTTTGTTGCAGTCCCTTTTTGCTGTTGCTATCCACATTGAACTGCCTTTGATGCACTTTTGAACTTTGTTGCAACTTGGTCTTGAGTTGTTTGATCTGAACTTGACATTGTATTCACTGGTCAGTGGTGTTCATTGTGATGATTTGGCTTGTAGCACTTATGCAGTCTTCACTGTTGCTGTTTGATGCTGTCTTGATTTTTCTGCTTTCACTTGTGTACATTTTCGAGTTGCACACTGCTGCTTGTACTTGTAGTCTTGGCCAGTTGACTGTTGCTTTGAGTTGTTCATTGCTTGGTCTCTGTTGCCTTGAATTTCTGTTTGGAGCTGTGCACACGAGTTGGCGAGGCAATGCACACGTGTATGAATGTACACGTGTGTATTGCAGCCACTTATGATTACCTGTCCCTGTAATATCTATGTGCACGACTTTGTGATGAATTCAAGTGTGAATGATGACGAACAACCCAAATAACTGAGGCAAACGATATTTTCAAAATCATCGTTTCTTTCAAATTTCAAAAATATTTCTCTTTCAATTTTACTGCGTTTGAAAATATTTTTGCAGATTACTCAGATGCTGGATTCAAACTGGATTATAGTTGAAGACAAAAATATGAGTGTGAGTGATATGTAGTAAGGTCTTGATGTAAATGTGAAATGTCATGTATTGTAGTCAAAATTGTATATGTATAGTGAGAGCTTGAAATTGTACTATCAAAGTTGTAATAAATATTTGTTTGAATAAAAATTTCTGTTTGAATTCAAAATCTGTTTAACTTGTTCTGTTTGAATTCAAATTCGAATACTGTGTAATTTAATTTTATTCAACAAATATTTATTTATTCTATAAAAAATAAAATAGTACATTACTAAATACATTTAAATGAATGTATATATGTTTATTATCATCAAACAAAAATCATATAGCGCAAGGCGCATATTCAACAGGCACTATTCCTACTACATCCATTTTGGAAATATCCTCAGGATTAGTAGCGACTAGCCCTTGCACTTCATTGATACATCTTCGAATCCAAAATCTTTTTCATGAAACGTACAAACCGGATCGAAGTGGTTTTCGAGAAATAAATCTCGATCCCGGTCTCTTCGAAACGATCAACGTATTTGTCCAATATTGATAGTTGGTTATTTAACTATCAATTTATATTCACAAACATCCGTCAACCAATAAATAATTTGCCAAATTATTTATTAATCTAAAAAATATCTTCACAAGATATATTTCTATTTTCAATCCTTTGAAAATAGTTTCAGAACCATCTTTCTTTTCAGAATCAACTTTCCCAAATATTTTATATCTCCTCTAAAATCACCAAGTAAAAACCAGATTTAAAAATAATTTAAAATACTTTACTTAGAAATATATACTTTTAAAACATATAAATTAAAACTACTTCAATAATTTGTTAAAAAAATACATCTTATATCAATATTTGAAAATAAAGTTACTTAGTAAAATATAAAACTAGATTTCCACTTTTCTGAAACAAAATACTAAGTCACTTTTTAAATAATTACTACTATAATAGATTTGAGAAAATACTTACTTTAAAATTTAAATATTATAAATAATAAATTTTCTAAAATTTGCTTTTTACAACTACTTTAAAACCTTTAAATTTATTTAAGAATTTACTTTAAAAATGTACTTGGTTATCCAGAGAAAAGTCCATCTTCAATCACCTAAATTAATTTCCACAAATTGATTTCCAATTCATTTTATTTGAAATAGGTTTCTTTAATTTCTCACTTCATTTCAAAGTTCATTAGTTATGGACTTATTATTATTGTTGTTATTTTCCGTTTGATTTTAAATCCCTTAACTAAAATATACAGATTCCAGACTTTTCCCCGTTTCTTCTGTATTCCTTCAATAATTTAAATATTAAATATTAAATAAATGTTTTGTTTTTTTAAATAATATCATTGAAGTTTCAAACTTCATTAACTTTCTGTTTATTCAAAATTTCCTTTCTATATACAGAATTTTATTAATTAGCACTAAACACTGCTGTTATTCTTATCCAATTTATTCTTAATTTATTTAAAATTTCTATAATTATTTCAATTACAAATCCTATGCATTTTATTTCCAAATTCAAATTCTATATATCTTGATAACTTAGTGCACCGGAAATATTCAGGTAAACCATATCATCCAATATTCCAATTATCAACAATACTCATCACAGAATATAAAGTAATCACAATAGGGGTATTAAATAATTTAAATAAATGTTGAGGGATCCAATTGGATCCCTCCAACCTGGTTTCCATGCATCCACAGATATTAGCACAATATAAAATGCTAATTCCAAATATATATATCACAATATAGCACATCAATCAATCCAATCATCCAAACAATTATTTAAATTTAATCATTTAAATTTTAAATTAACTGAGTGAGATTAACTCACCTTTAACGTTTGCAATCCGACCCAATTCGTCTTGCTTCCTTCAAATTTTTACCTTGTATAAACATTATATGATTCTATTAACATCTTTGAATTAGTCAATCGATTAATTGCTATTTATTTATTTATTTTATTTAGCTACTAATTTGGGTTTAAACCAATGATTTATTTTAAATAATTTCCTTTGATAAAATATTTTTATTGTCTAAAGTAATTAAACATGTAATTTAAACAGGTTAATCACCCTAATACATATTTTAAAAGATAATTTATATAAACCGAAATTTCAATTTTAATATAACTGTTCAAATAAAAATATTTTAAAATTCCTGTTTAGCCATATGTAGTTTCCGGTAAATAAATATAATAAATTTTAAACTAGAAGTTTTCCCTTTTTTTTTATTTAACAGAATACTCAATATCCTAATATAAAGAAATCTCATACCTTGCTGCAAAAATGCAACCCTAGGCACTCAAGGCTCGCTCGATCGACAATAGTCAGTGTCGCAAATCGGGTCCTCCATCGACATGACGTCGCACAGCATCACAGCTGCAACACGCGCCCACCCAGAACGAACTCAAACCCGACGAAATCGATTCCAGGCCGTGCTTGATTCGGCCCCAACAACGCGACGACGATTTCAAGATCCCCCCCTTGCGAGCTTAATTTCATTTCGCCATTTTTTTTATATTGTCATTTGAGATTTTGAAGGAGGGTGGTTCAGCCATTTTCCTCTTCTTCTTTTTTAAGTATTTGATTCGGCTGTTCTGAAGAGGGGAAAGGAAAAAGTAAGGTAGGGATGATTGAAGTGAGAGTGGCGTGTAAGGAAAAACGGTAGGTGGCTGATAGGAAGGAAAGTAGGCAGATGTGAAAGGTATAGTCACATCAAATTGATATATAAATTTAAAATTTCAATCCGTCTCGATGAAATTTCCAACGCGTTATTATAACGTACGCTCACACAACAACTCCAATCATTACGAAATTTAAAATCCGATAATACTTCAATATTACGGACCCGATGGAACTGGTTTCGTCGAATTCCGAGACTGTGCCTCGGAAGGCTATTTTTAAATTCAATTTAAAAGATATAAATTTCAAGATTAAACAGATCACTGTTAATTTCAATTTTAACGCTTCTATTATCTTCAATGTTATCAATATAAAGTTAATAAGACTTCAAATTATCTTTAACAGGCTTAAAACTCCAGGTTTAACATTTTACCCAACTTTAAATTATTCAATTCAATACCTAAATTATCAAATAAATTGTGATATTTGTAATTCAAGTTAAAATTGCTCTATTGAATACTTAAAATCAATTAAATATCCCGGTTTTAAATGCTTGAAAATTCCGAGTCATCACATTATCTTAATTAATGACTTAATTATCATTAAAACATTTTATCTTAATAATTAATTTCACTTGATTAATTCAACAATTAAGTTTTAAAATATACAATTATTTAACTTGATAAATTAAGGTTAACAAAGCTTCCTTTAAATACTTAACATATTATTAAGTAACAGTTTTTGAAAATTAGTTTCAAATTTTAATTTAAAACTAGATTTTGCAAATACCTTTTAAAATTTTATTTCTAACTTAACTTTTAAATCAACTTAAAACTTTGCTTAATAAAAATTAAGTTAAACAAATGTCAAAACCTCTTAATAAACTGTTTAAGAAAATATTTATTTTATATAAAGTAAATTTACTTGAGAAATTTTAAATTAAATTAAAGTTTAAACTTTAAAACTTAAATTTTAAAACCTTTTAAAAACTATTCAACCCTTGCATCGGATCATACCTGAAATCCAATCAAGTCCAGCCTGAGTTCCTTTTTATTTCAACATTTGTTTCAGTTTTTAATTTAAAATTAAATTTTAAAACCTAGAACTCTGGAACTACTCGAGTTCCTACTCGATTCATTCCTACCAAAACACGATCTTCCCTTCGAGTCACCACCCAAACCAAAACGACAACCCAAAAACAACTGACACAACCTCCTGTGCACATGCACCAACGCCGGAATCGCTTCCATCACCGATGAACCTTCCAGCATATCGAACATCATCGCAGCAACCATCCCTAATCACCGCCCTCACCTACCTCGAATCAAAATCGAGCTACCCGGTTAAAAACTGGAACCAACTGCCATGGCCAAATCCACCTCGAAGTAGCAACTCCGACCAACTGACGACGAGCAACTCCGGCCACTTCATCTCCGTTCATCCACGAACCCATTCCCGAAGTTCCCTTGAACTCGATGCACCATAGAAACAGCAATGATCTAATTTTCCTAGTTTGAACAAACTAGGTTTAAAATCCTAAATCCCATGCCGCCGACGCTACAGTGATCAGAGACCTCACCTGACATTTTTCCTAATCACTCCAATACCTCGACCTCCTCCAGTCGAAGCCACGACCACCAAAAATGCTCCGGCCACCAGAACTTGCCCAGAACCCATTTCCATACAATTCCAAAATGCCCACTAATCCTAGTTCTAAAAATCTTAATTCTTGTTTTAAAATTCCTATTTTTCAAAGATGATTCTGGATATAAACTTGAAACGGCAAATTAAAATACTTGATTTAATCATGTTTTAGAATTTCTACTGTGATATTTTGATTCCAAGAGGTTTTCACATCTATTCTACTTGAATAAAATTTTAAACTTAAATTTGTGTTAAACTAACATGTCATGTTTAAAACTTAAGACTCAACAATGAACTAATAATAAAATTTGAATTTTTCTTTTATTCTTACTCTCTGTAGTTTTAAAAACAGAGAAGAATAAATCAAATATACATACACAATCATTCACACTCATATACACAGATAACTCACTTATATATACATGCAAGACATCATCATCACAGCAATTTGTCAAGCAATAGATTATTAGCAACTTAAGTTTCTAGTTTAAAATGTTTACTCACCTTTTTGAAAAGCAGAAATTTTTGAAACTGGAATGAAATCTGCATGCTTTAATTTTTGATTCCAAAAAACTTGTATTGCTTTGTTGTTTTGATTTTCTAAAAGCTTTGCCTTGCTTGTAATTTAAAACTGAAATGCTTTTAGAATTGAAACATGATGATGCTATGATCAATGCTTTGATTCCAGGCTTGCAGTTGAACTTGTTACAGCTTTGAACATTGATTACAGATTATTTTTGAGTTGAAGCTTTGTTTCAGGAAAGATGTTTTCAGGTTGAGCTACAGGGTTTGAATTGTTTTGAGAAATGCATTTACAGGTTTTGATTTTTGAGAGGATTTGAAACAGATGTGAGTTTTTGTAAAATGATTTCAGTTTGATTTCTGTTTTGAGGAATTTGTTACAAGCTTGAGAATATTATAGGTTTTGATTTTGGGGTGGAAGCTTGATGATCTTTGCTTTTTTACAAAAAATGTTACAGGTTTTGATCCATGTTACATTTCTGGTTTCTCAAAAATGAAGATAGAAAAAGGAAATGTAAAAGAAGATATATGCTTATATAAGTTTAAATTAGGATTTCATAAAAATAAAAGAAAATTGAAATAAATGTGACACTTGGTATTTACACACTTAATCACTTAACACATGTTACATTTCTCTTTATTTAATTACACTTGTCATTACTTATATTTATATTACTTAAAAATGATTTAAAGCTTTCTTATTAAATTCCTAATAAACAAATACATTTATAAATTAAGAAATGCTTTTCAAATTTTAAATAAATAAAACTTTTAAAAGAAAATAAAAAAATTGATTATCTTTTAAATAAAATCATATGTAATACTGTAAACTCATTTTTAAATGCTAATTCAAAAAGATTTTGTATTTATTCCTATTAAATGAATACTTTTCCAAATTATATATATATATATATATGTAAATTTCTTTTAAAGAAAATAATATAAACTATCTTATTTTAAATAAAAACTTAATCCATATTTTATATCCAAACCATATTATTATTTCTATTTTAAAGATATATATATATATGTATTCCTTTAAATTCAATTTTTAAATCCAAATTCAATTTCAATTTAAAATCCAATTTAAAATCCAATTTAAAACCAGTTCAAATAAATATCAATTTTAAACAAACACATTATTAAGTGTAAATAATTATCCTATTTAAAATCAATTCAAATACACATATATATACAAAATAATACTTATTAAATTTGAAATAATAAGTCTATTTAAAATTTATTTATACAATAACACACAAAAAAAATTCTTATTTAAAATCAATATATAATCATAATTTTAAAACATCACATAATTAATTAATTAGTTATTTGTATTTGAAAATAACAATTTTATCAATTTTAAACAATTTAATTAAGAGATTATCACATTATAAATTCCTTGAAATTCCAGGATATCACATCTGCAAAGAGCGTTGATAGAGGAAAGGATAGATGTGGAGTGACATAGGGATCAGTAGACTTGGACATGGCAATGATGGGCACCGGTCGCTTTAGTTGCAGAGAGGGATCGGTGACGAGGGTTTAGAGAAAGGGTTCGGTATTGGGTAGTGATGTAGGGATCGGCATTCCCTACTTTGGTATAGGGTTCGGTATAGAGGCCTTTGATTAAGGAATCGTAATAGGAATTCTTAGGAAAGGTGTAACGACCCGCAAATCCGTACCCCTCGAGTCGACACTATTCTACGTCGATCAACTCAAGTTGAACAGAAATACGAACCATTTGCGTTAAAGAAGAAGAGGTAGAAGAAGAAAATAGAAAACAACAACAGAATCTAACCAACGCAGCGGAATAAAATGTAATAGATATTAACATATCTTTACACCAAAACAAATATATTTGTTCAAATATTACATCATCAGAGTACATCAATCAAAACTCAACGTCAATAACATACAACTGTATACACAACTACTCAGCACAGCGGAATATATATGTAAAACAAGTACGCAAAAAACGCATCGTCATCCAGCTCGTCTCCTGGGCTCCACAGCATCAATCCTGTATCCTATAATACTCGGTCTGACCCGAGCATTATAGTTTAATAACACCCGAGTCAGTTTGGAATACCAGCGTGAGAAAATCACACTCAATTGATTATTAGTTTCAAAAATCCTTTTGAAAACAAAAGCATCTCGTAAGACCACACCACAAATAAATATGTCGGGTTTTTACCTTACGATAGCTAAAACATTTTTATAGAAATCCTTTGATATTATAATAGGGTCTATTTACAAATACTTATAAAATAGCCGAAATTGTTACATGATTAAATTCCAGCTACTAGCCACAGAGTGGGTAATACAAACAAAACTCGTACAAGGCTCGTAGGGAGAATGGATTTCCAACTAATGACTAGGCACTGGGGTACCACCTGTCACAGTACCTGGTCTAGATCAGCGTACCGAGGACCACTCCCGATCCCCTGCAACACAAGGCCGGACCCATCCCTTACTGGACAGTTCTGAATAAGATCACCCCACGGTTGGGATCAGCAACCGCACCACTAAGCCGAAATAAAAAGGGACATCTAGACAGGGATGACCTTACTCTCAAGTGGGGGCTACCCACAAAGCCTTGCTGCATAACCCCTGATTTTCAGTCATTTCTGGTTGATGAGGCTTGAGGCTAAGCGTTACCTTTTAGAACATATCCCTTAGAATGCCCATCATCCACCTGACGATGTTTCGCAAGCATTCATCCATACAAGTCCGTCCCGGGTTCGAACGGAACCAAAGGCACTATTCCTACTACATCCATTTTGGAAATATCCTCAGGATTAGTAGCGACTAGCCCTTGCACTTCACTGCTCCATCTTCGAATCCGAAATCGTTTTCCACGAAACGTACAAACCGGATCGAAGTGGTTTTCGAGAAATAAATCTCGATCCCGGTCTCTTCGAAACGAACAGCGCATTTGGCCAATATTGATAGTCAGTTATTTAACTATCAATTAATATTCACAAACAACCATCAACCAGTAAATAATTTCACAAATTATTTATTAATCCCAAAAAAAATTTCACAAGATATAATTTCCAATTTCAACCCCTTTTGAAAACAGTTTCAAACCAGTTTTCCTTTCACAGAGTATATTCCCAATTAATTATTTCCACTGGAACACCAAGTACAAAACACTTGAGATTTAAATAATTTAAAAGCACTTTTTATAAAATATACTTTATAACATTAAAATTAAAACTACTTTAAATATTTTATTAAAATATATATACTTTAAGAATATTTTATATAAAACACTTTATAAAATATAAACTAAATTTCGTCTTTTAAACACAATACCAAGTTACTTTATATAATAATAAATTTGGAAAAATATACTTACTTTAAAAATTAATATTTAGAAATAATAAACTTTACAAAACATGCTTTTTAAAACAATATTAAAACCTTTGATTTATTTTTAAAATTTCTTTGAAAACCTTACTTGGCTATCCAGTGAAATACTCTTCTCTTTCACATCTCTTAAAAATAAATCACCGTTTATTTTTAAACAAATTTACTATTTCTTAAATAAATTCACACCTTGAATTTATATTTCCAACTCCACTTCACTTTTATAAACCCAGTTTATAAATTTCAAAATCTCACTTTTCTTTAATTTCAATTCCAACCACTTAAGTAAATTTACAATTTATTTATAATTTACTTTACTTTGAAATAATTCCTTCCCTTACTTCATCTATTTAAAGTCCATTAACTTGCAGATTTTTACTTCTTTATTATGAGTTAAAACTTCTTCTTTTTTTTTAAATACCAGTTTCAGATTTCTAAAATTCCTTCTTATCCTTTTATTAAATTTAATCCTTAAGTTTAAAAATAATTTCTTTATTCTTTCACATAATATCACTTAAGCTTTACAATTTATTATTTTCCCTTGTTAATTCAAAATCCTCTAATTCCAAGTTTGTTAGAACTTTTGCAATCACCTTTATTTTATTTTCATTTCAATTTATTATTAATTTATTCCAATTCACTAGAATTATTTTACTTAAAATTTACTCTTTATTTCTTTTCAAAAATTCCATTCTAGAGATTTGATAACTTAACATATCCAAATAGGTCCAACCAAACCATAACATCCAATTATTCATATAATTCATCACAGGATATCAAGAATCATATCACAGAATATTTAAACAAAATTAAATATTTTGAGGAATCCAGTTGGATCCCTCCAACCTGTTTCTCTGCATCCACAGATGTTAGCACAACATAAAATACCAATTCACTTCGAGGTGGAATATCGCGGTATATGGGATTTAAATAAAATATCATCCGCTATTATGCGGCGCATAGGGTCTCATCCGCTATATAAATGCGGGAAATCAATCATTCCAAGATGTAATATATACTATAATATAGCATATCAAACCAATTCAACCATTCAATCAATTATTTAAATTAATTCATTTAAATTTAAATGTAACTGAGTGAGATTAACTCACCTTTAGCTATGCATGCAATTCATTATCCCTTCCAGCTTGATTTCACGATTTTTAAACCTTGAATATCAATTATATAAGATTTCATTAATATTTGAATAAATCGAATAATTAATTACCATTTAATAAATTTATCTTATCTAATGATTTAATTTAAACAAATAATTAAGTTTTCAACAAATTTTCTATATGCTGTAAATCAAAATCTAGCCATATGTATATTTTAAAACTAAAACAGAAAGAAGAGAGTTTTTGTTATTAAATCTTGTTGATTTATTATATTTCTCTGACCTACAAATGCATCCATATACATAAAATTAAAACTAGGATGAGTTTACATTTTTCTGCAAGATTCTGTCAGCTTCCCATTTATATATTTATATATGTATTATTTTAAATTGATTTAAATTGAGAGAATAACATGCAATTACCTCACCGCTCGACGCTGCCCTCACCACCGTTTGCCCTACCATCCAAAGCTGAACCCTAGACCCACTCGCTTGATCAAACGCTGACATCCCAAACGTTGTTGACATCGACGAAAAGCGAAGAACCCCACCCCTTGTTTCTAGCTCCGAGATCCCAGATCCATGATCTCCAAATCGATGCCATCGTCGAGTTTTCAGATCTCGAGCACGAGCTCTGAAATCCTCAAATTCGAAGACTTAATTTAACGCAAGAAAGAACTCGCGCAAGCTCCTGAGTTGTGACTGCCTCTAGTACTGATTTGAACTCCCAGGCTTCGCCATCAGATGGTGTTGCGAACTCATACCACTTCCCTTCCCTTATTGTCGCGCTATAGGTGAGCTACCCGCCTTCAGATGAGTGGACGCGTGAGTATAAGCCCGCGATTCGAAGTCAAGTTTCCCCCTTTTTCCCATCGAACAATTGGATTCGTTCGATCAATTTTTTTTAGTGATTCAATTATATTAAATGAAAACGAGAATGAGAAAAGGGGCGTGGGTTTTGAAATGAAGAGGAGTTCGTTTGCTTCTAAAGGAAACCCTTTTTTTTTCTCTCTTTTCGTTTCTGACTTTAGAAATGAAAAAGGAAACAAGGTCGAGATATTTGGATAAACTGCTGAACTAATTGAATGAATGAAAGGAAATGTTACGTGTTGAATGGCGTAGGAATGTACAGATCAAAGGTCTGATTTGATAGATTTACGGCTGAAAATAATGTTGAATTGACAATATATATATACTATTTTACATTGTTTTAAACTCAAAGTATCTCGTTCCAAAATCAACTAACAAATTCAAACTCCTATCGAGGCTTGTCACTAGATATTCAAATTATTTTTATCAGGCTTAAAACTCCAGATTCAATAATTTACCCAATTTCGATAATTAAATTCAATGATTAATTATCCAATAAATATTGATATTTGAAATTCAAGTTAAATTAACCTCAAAATATTTAAAATCAATTAAATATTTCCATTTCAAATATTCAAAAATTCGGGGTCGTCACAGATCAGTATCTAAATGCTAGGGATCGGTATATTCTTTATAAACTAGTCCAACTCAACTTACTCGAATAATCAATGCTAGTTTTCCTTGCCGACCTTGAACATACAATGACAGTGAACAATATAACATGCATACTTGAACTGCGCAACCGGAAATTGATCAACCAAACTTCTGGAACTTTCAATATGGACTAAACAACAAACTTGCTAATGAACTTAGGTAACAAACTTCATTCTACGATATGTTGATAGCCGATCCCAACGGCTTTCTTTTTGATCAATTTTATTTCCAGTTGAGCCGGTTAGTGATGATGGTCTCTCTGGACAAAAATCCCAAGTCTCGTCATTTAATTTTTTTTTTCTAATTTCAAACTACTTATGTTTATTACATATTGCACTACACTAGTTCACACTTAGCATGGAGGGAACATGTTATTTTTCTAATCTCAATTATCTATTGAGTATAGCTGATATAGATCCCCGACGCTTGAAGCATTCGGTTGACATGTCTTCTGATTCGACGACGCAACACATGGGTTCTGAAGCGAAGTCAAGTTCCGTAATTGTATCTGGCAGGCCTTCTCCAAACCATCATGCGGAGTAAACAGAAGTTTCTAATCCACAAGCCGATCTTTTTTTTGATATCCCAGTCCTTCCAACCGAGGACATAAGACATGCCCCTGATGCTATAGAGGGCGCTATTCTTCTCGACAATCCAGTGGATTCACAAGCCTCAAGAATTGGCGAAATTGCTCTTCGTCAATTATGCTCTATCCACGGAATTCCGTTTGGGGATGGCTTGGTTCCCTCAAGAAAAGATAGACCTCACTTGCCCTCGACAAGGTATACAAATTGCAATAAGTTTATGTGTTGGGCTAGATGTGTACCTCCCTTCAATTCATTTGTTCGAGAAATGTTGAGATATCTTGGGACCGCCCCTACACAACTTCATCCCAACAGTTATGCCTTTATTCATGGAACCTTCTTATTGTTCAAGAATGTTCGATTTCGTCCACCTACTCCCGAAGACATAAGATTCATCAATAACTTCAAATGGCAATTGGAAAGCCACTCTTATGCCTTTCTTAAGCCTTCGCCAAATTGCCAAGTTCAGACGGGTGCATGGAACAAACTCTCACTATTTAAGCATGAATGGTTCTATGTGATTGCTCTTATTGGTTTGCAAGACAATGGTTAGAAGGACGTAAGTATTACTTTCACTTTTCTCTTAAGTTCACTGATCTAAGCCATAACTTTTACTATGAATCCACTAATATCCGGAGTTTTTTCAGGTGTTTGCCAACATTCTGAAGGCGTTGATTTTTCTAGAGCCATTGCTACTATCCGCGCTACTCCCATTGAGGATAAAGATAACTAACTTCTCATTCCCCCATCGAGGGGACTCAGGATGATACAGAGGAGGGTAAGATTAAGGATTCTCAAACCAAGAAGCCGAGAAGTTAGGAGATGTCGATGCAGGCCTCAGAAAAGAGCCAATAGTTGAATCGTCGCAAGCTGGACAATCTCAAACACCTAAAAAGAGAAAGAAGAGGTTGGCTTATAGGCTTTGCAGAAGAAAAACTACCTTGGACCCAGTGTTTTTTATTACTCCGGTTGAAGAGGAATTATCTTCTCAGTACTTAGAAAGCTCATTAAAGGGATTTTCTAATCTTCAAATTCCGGACGACATCATGTCTTATGACTTTCCAAACACTAACATTGAAGGACTCAACTCTCCCACCAGAAGTGGCGAAGGCATCCAACCTTTGAACAAAAAGGAGAAAACACCAATGAGCAATGCTACCGTTACCGGTTTGTTGGGGGAACACTAGGACACTCGCACTTCACTATACAATTCTATTGATCTTTCGTGCGACAATCACTAATATGCTCCCATTTGGTCTTTCCAAGTGCAATGTCTCAATCAAGAACCTTTGATCGCCTCAGAAGTTCTTTGGCATTCCATTGATCAAGCCGGGATTCAGAGTCTACTCGGTGCAAGGAAAGAAATGAGGGGCGAGATAAGAATTATCATTCAAGGGAATCTTCTTCCTCTTCCAAATGAAAATCCCAATCGCAAACATCTCGACAAGGTAAACTGTTTGACTTTCCTGCCCAAAGTAAAGAGCAGCATTCATATCATTGTCCTCACATTGCTGCATCTCATGAGTCGCATTTCGGCTTTTCAAGCTCCAAACAATCTCATAAGCGTCGGTCAAGAAAACATCCACTTGCCACCTCCAGACCACCTTTTTCAATCACCGCTCCTGATGTTTCCACAGCAGAGAAGCTGGCCAAGCTTAAGGCCACTTTTCCAAAGATTTTTTTGATGGTCTTAAATTCCTTCCTTCCATTCATATAATCCCAGGGCATGCTAAGGAAAATTCCCTTGCGTGCGTGAATGACGTATTTGTGCAGCACGAATCATTTATACATTTGGAGAGAAATTCTTTGAAATTTCTATTGAGCGACAACACGAGATAGATCGCTTCAAGCTGGAAGCTATACACAACAAAGATATAACCAAGCATCAAGATGCTGAATTGCTAAAATTTAAAACCCAACTTGCTGAAGTGAAGAAGAATGCTAAGCCAACGACCGAGGCAGTAAGCCATTTGGAAGCCACTCACAAAAAAGAACTTGATGTGGCACTTCATCGTAGCGGCACACTCACTTTAGAAAAGGATTCCTTGCATAAAGAGAAGGACGCTCTTGCTCGCCACGTCGAGGAATTTGAAGAACTTTTAAAGAAAGAAAGAGAGGAGAAAATCAAAGCTTAGGTGGAATCATAGAAATACTACGAGGAAGTAGTTAAGGCTAGAAGCTTAAAGGCTAAACTTGACGAGCAATTTGCTAAAATCAAAGCTCTTAAAGAAGAAACTCGAGAGGAGGGCCGAAGAGATATGACCAAACAAGTTAACTCCTAAGTGGAAGCTGCGATGGAGTCTGGTAGGAATGAGATTAAGGACTTATCCGACCCATTGATTATTGAATATAATGACAAAGTCCTGAATCATCATGACCTAAGTTTTCTCAATGATGGTTATCTCGCATCACTCGCTAAAGCTTGGGAGCACATTATCTAGATAAAGAGTAAAGAGCTGGAGGAAGATGAACTCAATGAGGAAGAATTGGTAAGGGAAATTCTTTACGGGAATGAGCCTTCAGATCTAGCTACTACAAAACCTCGATTATTCAATGCTTCTGCACATACTGAAGGAAGTAAGAATATTGCCGGGTCTTTAAGGACTGATCCTAAAGGAACTTCTTTATTCCAAGTAGCCGGAATATCAATTTCCCTTTATACGGAGCAAGATCTTGGTTATGACTCGAACAGGCCCGGCTTCGAATCAAGATGCTATCTCCCATTTTAGAAGGAGGCACCTTAGCAATAATAGAGAGTCAACCAGATGCTCGTATTTTGCTTTGCTCCTTAGTACATGAAAAGTTTTTGTGCTTCATGCGCAATGGTTTTGAGCTAATCTCCCTATTTTATCAAATTTTGTAGGTCTTTCGAGTCCCAGTCAAACTCCCATAAGGGGCGCTATTGTAGAACAACATGAGGAAATGGCTGAGGACCCGGCGGCTGCTAATGTTGCAGGACCCGATGCTCAAGTCAATGGTGCCCTTGATGAAGACAAGATTGAGGATCCTCTCTTGGCCGATGAATTTGATGGCATGATAATTCTTGGTGCCTCAGAACATAGTGATAAGACCAGCATGATGGAACAGATCGAAAAGGAGGAACTGTTGAAAAGAGAGGTTAAAATTTAATCTGTCAAGGTAGACGTCGACGATCCTCATCTCATGCCATTGCAAGTTATTCCACCGGGTGGGTCGATCCCTGATGTACTCCCTCCTACCTCCTCAAGCTCTCCGGCCAAAGGCGGCAAAGGGTCCCGAAAGAGAAGCAAAAGCGGCTCTACTCTAGAGAAATTCAAAAGAGAAAGAAAGTTAAAGTAGTAGTTACTGCTCTAGCTCAATGTACATAGTTTGGATGATCGTCTCTTTCACTAGTTGTAGTTGCATGGGTATGAATCCCGATCTTTTGAAATAATTTGTACTGAAGTTTCGGCATCTGTTTTGTAAATAAAAGCTTTTGTTTTCTACTATGCTTCGTGAGAATTGTTATTTAAGTAGATGAACGATTACTTTCCGTTTAATGTACTTGTAATTAGTTGCTTGTGAATTCTGTTGACAATCTATTGTCTTCATCCCAAGGCCTCCATGTGATTGTGGCCTCAAGTCATATCAAACACCAGGCTTGGGCCTTAGTGTTACGCTATTGGATTTAGTGGTTTTTTGAAGAACTGTGCTTCATCCTCGTCATTGATTTGGCGGGCCATAAGTCGGACGGTCGAATTCCATCCTTAGCGAGTCTGTACTCCTCATGTGGATTTTAGGCCATAGTTTGTGGAGTAGAGAACGGTCCAAATCCACTCATTTATTCATTAATGTTTATACTCCAGTCCGCACTCTAAGGACTTAGAGTTATTTTGCGGAATAGAGAGCGGTTGAAATCCACTCATCTATTCATTGATGTTTATGCACCAGTCCACACTCTAGGGGTTATTTTGAAGAATAAAGAACGGTCGTAATCCACTCATCTATTCATTAATGTTCATGCTCCAGTCCACACTATGGGGACCTAGAATTATTTTGTGGAAAGTCGGTATCCGTCCGTTTTATGTTATACTCTAGTCCGGGCTCTGGGGACTTAGAGTGTTTCGCAGGCAGTCAGTATCCACCCGATTTATGTTTATATTTCCGCCCACACTATGGAGACTTAGAGTTGTTTCCCAAGCAGTCGGTATCCACCCGATTTATGTTTATACTCCAGTTCGCACTCTGGGCACTTTAGAGTTGTTTCACGGGCAATCGGTATCCGCATGATTTATGTTTATACTCCAGTCCGCACTCTAGGGACCTAAAGTTGTTTCACGGGTAGTCGGTATCCACTCGATTTATGTTTATACTCCACCCCGCGCGTTGGGGACTTAGAGTTGTTACGGAGCGCAATCAGGTTGCACTCTTTTTTGGTGGATCAATTTGCCCCCTCCCCCAGAGTTTGGGGTTTTGATTTAGCAAGCGATCGGTCGAATCTCGGTTGTTTTGATTTCTATTTCAGTCCTACAGTCCGGGCGGGAATTAGTAAACGAACAAGTTGATTGAGCTCATCTTGTTTGATCTCAGCGGGAGTTAGCACGATTGAACGATTCCAAACTCTGAGAGCATGTTCATACACATCGATATCAATCAGTTCCACTATGTAACTATCATGCAATGAAATAGCAAACAGAAATACAAAGGAAGCCTGAAACTTTATTCATTAAATGGAAGGGAATAACATATACTGTCTTATTACATATTCGAAAAATCAAATGCTAAAGCAAATTCCAGAAATAAATACAATTGAAATGTAAAGGAAATAAGCTAAGTGAAGTAGTGTCACAGATGTTCGCTATTCCATGCTCTTGGAAGTATAATGCCATCGACAGTCGCTAGCTTGAGAGTTCCTTCTCCAAGCCTCTATTCAATGACATATGGTCCTTCCCAAATCGGATTCATGTGTGACGGGATAGGAAAAACCCGTTTCAGGATGAGACTGCCAATTTTGAAGGTTCTCAGGCTTTAGTGTTGTAATACCGGGCAACTTGATGTCGATTTATGGCAGCCCTCGGATCAGCTTCCTCGCGCTTCTCATCTATAAAGTTCAAAGATTCTAAGAGGATATCTTGATTTGTTTTGGGATCGCGGTAATTCGCTTGATGAGAAGGTACTTCGAGCTAGCCAGGAATAACGGCTTCTGAACCGTAAGCGAAGACGAATGGAGTATGTCCAGTCGCGGACATGTTAGTGGTTCTGTAAGCCAAAAGTACTATAGGGAGTTCATCCACCCACTTGCCTCTAGCCTTCTCCAAATGCTTCTTTAGAATTGACTTGATGATTTTATTTATAGCTTTAACCTGTCCATTTGCCTGAGTGTGGGTGACCGCTGCAAATCTCTTTTCAGTGTAGTATCTTCGACAGAAGTCTTTAAACTTAGTACTATCGAATTGAGTCCCATTATCTGTTACGATAGTCTGCGGTAGACCAAAGTGGCATATAATGTTTTGGACGATAAAGTTGATTACTTTCTTGGTCGTGATTGTAGCTAAAGGTTCCGCCTTGGCTCGTTTGGTGAAGTAATCAACTTCCACAATAGCGTATTTCGTGTTGCCTTTAGAGTTTGGTAATGAACTATTAATATATACCCCACATGATGAAAGACCATAGGCTGACCATTTGTGTGATTTTTGTTGGCGGTGCTCTAGGAACTTTTGCGTATATCTGGTGTTTATCACACTGTCTTGCATAATTAGCTCCGTCTTGATTGACAGTTGTCCAATAATACCCATAATGGAGTATCTTCTTTGCCAAAGTTCACCCCCTAGTGTGATCGCCACATTCTTCTTCATGAACTTCTTTCAAAACACATTTTATCTCATCATGAGCGTACACCAATGTAGAGGGACTGAGAAACCTCTTATATGCATGACTCCTTCTTGCATAATATATCGTAAAGCTTTGTGAAGGACCTATCGCTTTTCATTTCTTTTATCAAGCAAGACCCCATGCAGTAAATAGTCTTTAGTTGGAGTCATCCGCGATTTCCTTTCAGATTCCTCCTCCAGTACTTGATCGATTTCCATCGTATTTATACTTGGGGTATCCAATACTTCAACCAAACCCAGCTGTTGTGCATCGCTAGTACTAGCAAACTTTGCCAATAAATCAGCCTCTCTGTATTGATCGCGTGGAATATATGAAATGTCATAGTATTCAAATTATGTCGACAACTACTGAACTCGGGTATGATAACAGGCAAGCCGCTGCCCCTTAGCCTGGTAGTCTCCTCTAAACTGATACACCACCACTTGTGAATCACAAAATATTCCAAGAGATTTAACTCCAAGTTCTTTAGCAATTTTAAGTCTAGCAATTAGAGCTGCATACTCAGCCTCGTTGTTTGTTACTGAAAAATCAAGCTTCAAAGCATAAAATCGACCGATTTTCAGCAGTTACAAGTACAATCCCATCTCCAGAGCATTGACCATTAGATGCTCCATCCGTATATAAATTTCATCATGCAGCAGGTATTTCACTTCCTTTTGGAAGATCATCCTGCATAGTAAACTCTACTATAAAGGGTGTCAAAGCCTATCCCTGGATAGCTTTATGAGGGAGATAAGTAATGTCGAATTGGCCAAGCAAAATGTTCCATTTGAGTAACCTCCCAAATGTCTTAGGTTGCTGTAGCACCTGGCGTAATGGATGGTCGGTGTAAATATTGATCGAATGTGCCTGAAAGTACAGACGAACTTCCATGTGCAATTAGCAAGCAATATGCCAGTTTCTCTATTTTTGGATAATTCCTTTTTGCTCCTATCAATCGTTTATTGACGTAATACACCGGCCTCTGGATCCAATTATCCTCATGAACCAAGGTGATACTTATAGCATGTGTTTATACGGTCAAATAAATGAACAACTCATCATGATCTACCGTCTTTGACAAGATAAAGGGTCTCTCCAAATGACTTACCAGATCTTGTAAGGCGTCTTTACAATCCTGCGTCCATTTGAAGTTTCTTTTTCCCTTTTTAATTAGATCGAAGAAAGGGATGCATTTTTCAGTAGATCTGGAGATAAATCGACTTAAAGAGGAAACTTTCCCATTGAGACTCTGCACTTTTTTAATGGTTCTTGGTGCCTGGATATCACGGGTGGCCTAAATCTTCTCTGGATTAGCTTCTATTCCACGAGCATTGACAATAAAGCCCAGAAACTTTCCTGATGCAACACCGAATGAACGTTGCAGAGGATCGATTTTCATCTTGTAATATCGGAGGATGTCAAACATTTCTGCCAAGTCTCTGATGTAGTCGCTTGATCGCCGTGCCTTCACGAGCATATCATCCACATACATTGTCTTTCCAATCTGATCCCTAAACATCCTGTTAACCAAGCGCTAATAGGTTGCTTTGGCATTCTTCAATCCAAAAGGCATTACTACATAACAATACAACCCAACATCTATAACAAAACTGGTGTGCTCTTGATCGGAAAAATGCATCGGTAATTGGTTATATCCTGAATACACATCCATAAATGATAACAATTCGTGTCTTGCAGTTGAATCAACTAACCGATCAATCTTAGGAAGGAAAAAGTTGCCTTTTTGGATATGCTTTGTTTAGATCTAGATAATCAATGCACTTTCTCCATTTTCCATTTGCCTTCTTCACAAGTACGGGATTAGATACCCATTCAGGATAAAGGGCGTTGCGGATAAACCCGTTAACTTTTAGTTTATCCACCACCTTTATAAGAGTGACAAATCTCTCCAGGCCCATACATCGTCTTTTTTGCTTCACTGGAACATACTTCGGATCAATATTCAATGCATGGCTCGCAATGGTAGGCGAGATTCCACACATGTCAGAGTGACTCTAAGCGAATACATCTAGATTCACTCAGAGAAAACCAGCAAGTTCTTCCATCATTGAGTGGCTGAGCTATGACCTAATCTTCAAGACTCATGATGGGTCATCGTGGCTGACCGAGATATCAATCATCAGCTCAGCTAGTGCAGTCTTGGTCTCATTGGGGTCCTCTTTATCATCTCTCGGATCTATATCTCTATAGAATCGACTATGGCGCTCGAGCCAAGGCTCAGGTGCTGGTAGTCAATCTTCATTGGTTTGGATGCAGACAGCTTTGTCCACACCCTTTTCCTTCTCCTTACGCTGAGCTTCCCTCAACTTAGCTACATAACCTGCACATCTAGTCCCCTGATCTCCATGAACAACTCCTACACCATCATCTGTCGGAAACTTTAGTGTTAAACACCATGGGGGCAAGAACTGCTCGGAATTCAGCCAGAGTCACTCGGCCCAGAAGAACATTGTACGGAGAGTCAACATCCAAAACAATAAATGGTGAGATTCGCACTCTCCTTCGTTCACCTTCTCCCAATTTAATGGGTAATTCCACGTATCCTACGGCCATATTTGCAACTCCATTAAAACCGTGAATACGAGCTTTAGATGGTTTCAAATTTTTGGCCTTCATTCTCATATGATCGTATGCATTTTTGAAGAATATATTCACTGAACTTCCACAATCAATCAAAATCCTTCTTACCAATGCATAAACAATCAAAGCTGAAATGACTAAGAGGCAATTGTTGGAGCCTCTACTTTGTCTGCATCATTATTTCTAAACACAATATCATCCGCCATGGTGCACTGCTGTTTACCGGAATTCCATCTTCCATATTCGAATAGCATTCAAAATCTACATGCCTTATTGCACTAGCATAGCTCTCCATTTTATCCAAAGTCCTATTTGCAAGGCGTGGTCCTCCAACTATCGTATTAAGTACCAGTCTTCCACCAGTCCACGCAGGCTCCTCAGCCGTTCGTGGAGCTTGTCCTCGATTAGGGTCGGATGTCCCCTCTCCATCATCCTATGGAGTTTTCACAAACTATTGAAACTTCTTTTCCCGAATCAATTTTTCTACGACATCCTAGAGATGTCTACATTCATCATATTGTGCCCATAACATTCGTGAAACAGTCAATATTTTTCGGTCTGCTTCTGTCTCTGAAGACTCTTTTGGTTACGGCTTCCTGTACTGCATGGTATTGTTAGTGGATAGATAAATTTTCTCCAAGGACGTGTTTAGCAGTGTGTAACTTTCATACATTGGAATACTAGGCTTTAGTCTCCCAAAATCCCTCTTCGGCTCTCGGTTTCTGTCTCCTTTCTTTTATTGATTCGGCTTATTCTGAACATTCACCGAAACATTCCTAGAACCATCATTAGACTGTTTTATTTCAATGTTACTCTGTACTGCTTCCCCACTTGGTCTTGCAACATTCTTTTTCTTAGAGGTCCTGGCCTCTTCCATCCTCAAAAACTGAGCTGCCTTTGAATAGAAGTGCTCCAATGTGGCAAGCAGTTTTCCAACAAGCCAATCGCCAAACTCAGATTTCGAATTAGTCCCTCTTGCCATAGCCATGAGTATAGAATGATCGTTCGGGTTACTAACCTCCGTAGTGGTAGGATGAAATCTCTCCAAGTAATCTTTTAACGATTCTCCTAGGAACTAGATCACACTGGAAAGGGACATCACGTCGTTAGGATGAACCACGTGCATTCGGAATTTCTCTACAAACTTGGCCGCCAACTCATTGAATCTTGAAATTTGCCGCATAGGTAATCTCGTAAATCGTATCGTTGCTACCCTAGAAAGGGTTATAGGAAAGCATCTACACTTACTTGCATCGTTAGCTCTGGCAGAATCCATCAACCGTTCGTATCTCGTGATATGCTGCCTAGGGTCGGTTTTTCCCTCGTGGGCCGGCATTGATGGCATGTTGAATCTCCGCAGGTATACCACATGCAGAATGTTGTCAGTAAACGGGGTACGACTTCTCGAGATTCCCCAGTCATCATTAGTCAAGCCTTGATTCTCTCTCACCGACTATCTGACCATTGTTGATAAGTCCAGCATCTACATGTGTGGTCCCAAGCGATAGTGACACTCCACCTCACGTGAACAGTTTGGTCGATATCTACGGGCCATTTCACACCTTCTTAGTTCACCATCTTCTTGATGCGCACCTTGAACATTTATCTCGTTGTTATTCCGACGGGTACCTGGTCAACATATGATCAAACTCGAGCATCCAAGCTTTTGGGAAGAACTCTAACATGATTCCCTAAGGGTATTAGAGGAATCCCTCCTCTAAAGGAGGGATCGATATCAATCCTTTGGGAGGGATCGGCACTGAACAGTCTTAGAAGACCATCTGGTCTGCCAAGTGGTGCTTTGACGTTTTTGTGTAATCTCCTTCAAGCCTACGACGCCTAATCCTATTGTATTCATCTGATGAGCTTGAACTTTCCAACGTCGAGTAGGAAGTAGGATCTCTCCAGGCCTTCCCACGCTGTTGTTGGGTAATCTAGTTCATTAGGATAATATTGGTTTGAATCTTCTCATTTAGTTGTCGACGGCTTTCCATCAACTCTCTCATCAGATTATGAAATTCAGCTAGGGTTATGGAATCAGCAGGGGTCTGAACTTCAACTGGTTCAGCATTCAAATTTGTAGGTTGGTTGCTTGGGCGTCCTTGTTGAATACTAGTAGCGTCACCCCCATCAACATTCTAAGAAGTGGATCTGGTATGTCTCACCATTGTCAATCTCCTTGTTAAGATTTTTGTAAAGCAAGTTTACGAAGATAGCTATGGACCTCCTTCGGGGGATTTTTTTCAATCCTGTAGCAATAAAGGGGATCCTAACAGGTTGATAATCAGGTTGTTAGTGAAAGCACCAAAATGTTAGCAACCAAATTAGAAGCAAGCACCCAAGAATAAATTTATATAGAGAAGTAAATGAAGAAAGTAAAATGAAAAAAGAGGAAAAGAATAAACTAACAAGCAAATCAAAGCAATAATCAAGAACATGGGAATTTATAGTGGTTCGACATTGTTTGCCTATGTCCAATTTGAAGATTCTCATTATTGATTCACAAACAGTTTGATTACAGTAGCAAGCAGTAAGAAATTAGGAGAAAACTTGATTACAATAAAGACAACGTAATCAGCAGCATAAAGATCCTTAGAATGACCCCCTAGGTCAGTATTTATAGGTAAAGGCAACCACCAATCTCTCTGAAATTCGACTATAAAACCTTCTTATCCATATGGGCCCACCATAGGGATCGCTCAGCCCAAATCCCAGTGAAGAGGGATCGACATTAATCCCTTCGTTGGTCAATTCTTGGGCAACAATCCCTATGGTGGCTTCTTCATGCTTAGAAATGTTGGTACTTCAAATATCATGTTGATTGGACAAGTGGAGCTCATGCTTTTGTTTGATCTTTGGTTCAGATCCACTTGGAGGTTATTTCTACCGAACCCTTCTAAATGGATTATGTCGATCCCTCATAGTTGACTCTGGTATGCCACTCCCTATTACCTATCAAATTCTGCTGATTCCTCTTACAAGCCATGGCGATCCATCTGCTTATCCAATCATGTCGATCCATGCCCTTCTACTTATGCCGATCGATACACACTTATATATGTCGATTTCTCTATTGCTTCAACTATGCCAACCCCTTATCCAACTAACTATGCTGATCCCTAGGGTACTACCATGCTATGTCGATTCCTTGCTTATCGAAGCTAACTTCCATATTTCTAGCACCTGCATGGTCAACCTACCAACTCTTTTCAATCCTGGCTTCAAATAACCATCTGAACTCTACTTTCGGGTCCTACAATCTACTCCATGGTCATCCTTCTTGATAACAGTCGAATTTATCTAGTGCAATCAGTTCAATATAGCAGGGTCAGGATACCTGGTAACACCTAAAAAATGATACTATGCAGTAATCAATACACAATAATACCAAAACTGTGATACTAAAGAATATCACTTTTGTCAAATCCTAATATATAATATTAACTAAATTTTCATAATACAAAGTAAGTAATTTCTAATACCATACAATGTAACTGTTCTCAAATTCTAATATTATATACAAGACTCGGATACTAAAATGTAATAAAAATATAAATTAAATCTTTTGTACATTAAATAATAAAAAAATATTACAACTACAGTAAAATAAAATAAAAACATACCTTGATTACCATTTTTTGCAGTAGCATCCATCAAACTACCTAGACGTCCCCTTAAATGAGTGGCATCTAAAAATATCATAGCTCGCCAATGATTGAAATCAAGTATATAAGCACCAAAACTAATAAATACCCTCTCAAATTGATTACTGCAAGGATTAGCATCAATATCAATATAAAATCTTAGATTATACTTCTTCAATGCTTCTAAGTACCAACTCAAATCATTGTAAAATATAGCATTATTACCAGGCAACTCCATCAAAGTAAGTTGTTTCTCAGAATAAGTAAGACAAATGAAGATTGTACTCTTTTCTAAAATCACCTGTTATATCTTAGAGTTTTTTACTAGGACAATCATAAATCTCATCAATGATCAACGATTTAACAAATGCACTAGAAAGATGTCGATTATTCACATTTCAAAAACCAACCTCACAAGAATGACCACTAACCAAACGTCTAATGAAAAACTTATTAAGTTGTCCAAAATCACAAGAACCATTCATTTAAAAAGACAACCATCCTCAGATAAAGAGAAAATAGCAGTAACTCTCATAGGATAATTCTTTAAAAACACTAATTCATATCTCTTTTGAGTTCGCTATGCCATCAAAAGTTCTCTATAATCATCTGCTCCTGCAAAATAAAAATCAACAGAATCAGAAATTGATAATTTGGAACCTCTCTTCAACATATACTTCAAATAACTTTTACTATAAAAAACTACAACGGAACAAAAAGATCCACTAGAAGATGAATAACTTGGAAGATTATAAGAGATTGAAATAGAACTACCACCATCATTTTCCAATAAAGAACTCTTAACATTAACGGTGAAAGGAAAGAATGCACTTTTCTTACATAATTGAAAATAAAATATACTTTAAAGATCGAAATCAGTATCACCCATGATAACTTTATTTTCAGGCATGTAAGAAATCTCAATATACAAAGGAGTAAGTTGAGACCAATAATAACAAATTCATTCTTTAAATGATGAAAAAAAATCAACGGACAATCGAGTGCTAAAAGTATTATCATCAAATACAAATACAACAAGAAGGTTATTGTCACTACTGCAAAAAAACATCAATAAAAATATTTGCTTCAAATTGTCATTTTATTCTAGTACAATTATTTTCTTTGTACAACAAAAAACAGAAACAAATAAATAAAAAAAACCTACTGACACTAAAACTGATAATATAACTGATCTTCAAACTGATGCTAAAACAGATACTCAAATAGAATTCATTGAGTGTTTGATACTAACGAAACACTAATTTAGTTCGCTAAATGTTTGATGCATATCATCCTATTTAATCTGTAAGAGCTTTATTTTTTATATACTCCAACAAAAGAACATTAAAACTATTCCAGACTGCATTATTGTTAAAAATGATACTAACAAAAACTAAAAATGATACTAATACGAATACAAGTTCAATATACAAGAGGTACTACAGTTTAATAAAATATATTTTCTTTCAAACCAAATTGAATGTGGGATATACATCACTAAACAAATACTAAATACCAACTAAATTAAAACCATAAGGAAACAATAATCATAAAAAAAGAGAAAAATTTAGAAGATACCTAGTGCTAATTCCTAAAATTTGTCATAGATATCAAAGAACTAAACATCGCAATAAATTTGAATTTCATGTTTAAGCAGAAGAATTTTTAAAAATTAAAAATAACCTAAATCAAAATCTGATAGAAGAAACTGTAAAAATAGAGTCAAAGAATCACACCTAAATCTAAAAATAGCAAAGCCAAAGAAAGAAATGAGAAACGAAATCAATAGGATGAAGAAATTTGCGCATGTGAATAGAGAAGGAAGAAGAAGAGAATTAAATTTTCAACGTGCAAAGTAGAAGAAGAACAATAAGAATGGGTGCATAAAGTAGAAGAAGAAGAAGAGAAGAAAGAGTGTGTTGTTGTTAGGCTCGAATGCGAATTGAAACATTTTTGTCCTTGGGGAAAAATATTAGTGGGATGTCCTAAATTATAAAAAAGCCTTTAAATTTTCCCTTTAAAATATTTTCCTCTTAATTAAATATTTTAATAATTTTCGAAAATTTTATGTAATTTATCATAAATAATTTTATGAAAAAAATTTCAATTATAACCTTTATATATATATTTATATATCAATATACTTATACATTTTTAATTAGTTAATCTTATTTATATATTTACTAAATCAAATTCATTAAGTATTAAACTGATTTTTCAAAACAGTTTTGAGAAATTTTAATTTTATTTTATAACATTCATAAAATTTCCTTTTATATTTTAAACTTAACATTTAAATTTAAAATATACTTTAAATTTTCAAATCCTAATTTAAAATAAGCTTAAGCCCTAAAATAGATTCGATCCTTACGTCTGGGTTAACATTTTGGACTTACTCTATCCACTGCACCAGGCCGGTAGTCATGTAGGGGAGAATACTTTTTATCCAACCTCAAGCTTGGACATTACTATTCTAGACACTCCTCCAAAAAAAATTTTATAAGCCGACCCTAAATGATGGCTAATTAGACTGAAAAAACTATATAGGCTTTGATACCATTGTCAAGTCCATCCTGTTTTGATAGCGGGTGAAATGGGTCAATTTCCTTTGTGATTTACCTTAGCCAAAGTTTTTGACTTTAGGTTGACTAAAAATTACAGTGATGCTAAATTTTTATAATGAAGAAGATTAATCCTCTTTTTAGTAGTGTTTCACTTCAAGCAGTTTAAAATGTACCCAACTATGGTTGTAACACGGTCGTGGTGTAATATGATTGACCATAATCAAAGTACAATCTATATACTTAAGAATAACAATATATAAAGTTTGAAGACTGCTACATATCTTTACAATAGATATTCTATTTTGACTTAATTACATTAACATGTAGAAAACTTTCGTCAATTCGTTCTGTGATTGTTCCAAACAACCAAAAGGGTTAGATCCTAAGGTCCATCATGTTTTGGCAACAAGTGAAACGGGTAAATTTAAAAAAAATCCCCGTAAGATCAAAATGGGCCTATGTAATTTATTATTTATCATTAGATTTAATCTATTTATTTAAATAAAACCATATTTATTTTAAAATATTTCATATTTATTTGTTTAATCATATTAATTAAATATATTTAAATTTATTGTGAAGAGGAAAATAGACAAAGGACAAACTTGGGAAAAAAATTAGGCTAAAGGACAACGGATGTTTTTAAGGTGAAGGACAATGCTAATTATAACTAGCATTTTATAAGTATAAAATTGAATATAATACTAGTTATAATTAGTATTTTGTACAGTGTGAAAGTTGAATATAATGATATTTATAACTATCGTTTGTCCTTCAACCAAAAATAAAACTTGATGCACTTTAGCCAGATTTTTTTTCAAAATACACTTCTTCCTAGTTCCCCTTATTTTTAGTAGATCTAATTATTCATACCTTTAGAATAACATAAGGACACACATCACACTCAAATATAATATAAGTGTGATAACCCTCCACACACAGACACGTGTGTGTGTGTGTGTGTGTGTTTGTGTGTGTAGGGGGAGGGGGTGTATTTAATTAGGTGTTTGTGTTCTATCATTTAGGTAAGTAATGGGTCATATTGTTAATATTTATGGGAAACAACTTAATAGATTATAAATGTGACAGGTGTGTAATAATTAGGAGTTTTGATTTATCTCCTTTGGGTATGTGGAAGGGCACATGGACATGTAAGGTTCATATTGCAAAGTTAACATATGTGTGACATCATAATATGATGATAGTTAAGTATATATAATTTAACAAAATATATAAGCGTGTGACATATATTTCCATATAATTGTAAAACTAATTTTTTGTGTGTGTGCGTGCACGCACGTGCATGCATGTGTGTGTAAAATCTAAAAATAATTAGAGTAAATGTCACATTGGTCTTTTGCTAAGTATATAACAAAATATATTAATTTGAAATTTGACATTAACTTGGTTAAATATTTAAATTGAATGACATCTTACTATTTCAAACAATATAAATATATTTATAAAATCCAGATTTGAATAATTCATTTTAATTATGCTAAATGTATTGAATTTGTAAAATCAATATATTAAATTTATTTTGGCCTAAAATAATTTGGTAACAAAATATATATTTTAAATATAAGTTACGTTATAAATTAATAATGATGCATATAAACAATTTTGAATACATAAAATTTTCATAGTTTGATCAAGGACCACTAATTTAAGTGGTAAGATCTATAGATTATGGTTTTACATGTCTTGGGTTTGATCACCCGAGACACCACAATGAGTGCTTTACTTAAATTAAGTATCACTTTATTATCTAAAAAGTTGCACAGTTTGAAGTATTAGATAGAAAATTATCATACATATACGAGTATATAAGCACGCCTAGATGGACCTACATCTAATCACAGTGTACATGTATTAACTCAACAATGCACTTTGTAGCATTTCTCAAAGTATGTACAAAGTTTTGTTTACAGATATAGAAACACTTCCTTAATGAATATGTACCCAAATTCATAATTAATTTTATATATTATATTCAACAAATGAAATTTTATTGGCAGTTGGAAACAGAAAGAATTATGCATATAAAAACTCTGTGAAATTACTGTCGTACAGTTAGCGAAGAGTGATGCTGATTCTAAAAGCATTTTCATTGTTTTTTCTTTTCATATGTATTTTATAATACATAAGCCTAAAGAACCATGGGCTAACCAATTATAAGGTAGGGTGCGATCCTATCGTGGTCTCCATCCTTAATTCTTAAATCTTAATCTGGATTTTGAATTATCAATGTGTCATATCTTTTGATTAGTTCGTACATCAAAACGCAATTTGATCTTCACGATCTCTTGGTTTTATTTCTACTCACTCAGGAATTTAAGTCTAACCATACCCACTATTGAAACATCTCTAACGGTCATTTGTTCTTCAATCCCCAAGGTCACAATGTTATGCAATATCGTACAATATGTAAGAGAGCATGTCAACAATTCAATATATGTAATAATAACTAAACAATTTACAAAATGAACATGCAACATATCACCAATCAATCAAATATATGTTCAATATGATAGTAAGTTTATATATAAATTATGTTTTCAACGCAATAGCTTCTTTTAGAAATGAATTAATACGTTTTAGTACACGCATACGTACTGACGTGTACATGCACATTCTACTTTGCATGTTTGTTCGATATATGTATATATTTTGCATTGGAATTATTGAAAGCCATGTGTGTGTCTATATGTACACGCATAATTTTCTTGGATTAATTATAACAATAAGTTTTTAAATTTTGGTCCATTGCCTCAACCAATAATCGCATCCATTTGAAATTCAGAGTCAAATCTATTAAAAAATTACGACTTTTGTAATAATCACATCCATTTGCAATCTATACCGTCACAATCAATGGGGGCGTTGGCCCCACACCCCATCTAGGGGTTTGCTATGCCTAGACCTCCTGCATGGCAATCATTATGAAAAAACTTCTATACATTAAATCCTCGTTTACAAATTACAAAAGTTTTAATACTTTTTCCTCGATATGTTTTTCAATTATTCCATTCTAACAGATCAAAAACGCAATGCCATAGTTAACTTGATTGTGTTCAAAACAAATTATGATTCAACCTTGAATAAATACCTTAGATGCAAAAAATTATTCAAATATACGTCGACGGAAGGTGATGTGTGGGAAAATTCTAAAAGGTACATGGTAACATACTGCTTTCGTCAAAAGATTCTAAATAGACTTTTAATATAAGAAGGCGCACATCTTTTTTTGTAATTTGATGCTTTATTGATACTAAGACTGGATCTCATAAATAGTATTATCATACATTATATATTAAAAAGTAAATTAAATTTATTAAAATTTCTGTGGATTATCAACTACACGTTACGTTCATTTCTGTAGAAAAAGTAACCTAGTGTCAACTGGCAAAAACGGGCTTCTCTATCAATTTGGTATTTTGTGAAGTAAAATCATTATATCTTATGTCTTTTTGAAGATATAATACAGTAGGCCTTCGAACTATTGATACCAACGGAAGATATATAACAACATTTCTACATTGGATAGAAGGATAACAATTGCGCAAGTGATTTGAATTTCAGAGCTTCATATACCATAACATTTAAATTATATTACTCTCTAGTGCAAATGTGCAATCCATGTACATATATAATAGTAATGAAATAGCGATCATTGGAGAATGCAACTGAGAACAAAGTACAGCTAAACACTGTAACGGTAGGAACACTCCATGATGCATGTCAATCATCTCTTCCTGTAGTATTGTTACTTCAATATCAAAATCATTACTTTAGTATATGTATAATCGTAGGTACACAACCATTTTTACTGATTTATTTTTTGATTATCGCTTTGTGAGTTGTATTTAATATGGCATAGTTTTATCTTAAACTTTCAATTAGCTAAACTGCTTATACTATGCAACAATATTTAACATATAATATAAAAAGTGTTGAAGGAGAGAAAGCTTGCAAAAATAATATATTAAGAAACTTCTCAATAGATTACCTCAGCATTGCAAAAATAAAGGATGCACAATACCTATGACTGCTTGTCTACCTGCAAACACAAAGGAAGATCAGCAGTTTCGTGTTGAACCATGTCACCAGATTTTAACATCATGTTCATGCATCTTAAGTCTGCTAACTTGATAGACTAAACAAGCAAATGGAGTTGAACAATTTGAGCATGTAGAAGGTGATGACAATTGACGCAGCGGATTAACAGAAAATCGATATAACGATGAAAGTAGCAATCGGTGGATTGATGAATACCAAAATGCCTAAATTCGTTGATCCGAAGATACCGAATTCTAGCTATCTCTAACACGTTGATCGCGCACGATACCGTGAAAGAAGATCTTCAATTCTTCAAGCTTGATCAAGCGCACTTGATTCCTCGAATCGGCTTCAACAATCGTTGATTCGAGCGCACTCGAATAACCGAAAGTGGAGATAGGAGATTACACTCAACTACCAATTTAAGATGAAAGCACACAGCAATCAACAAGAAATTTTATTCAAAAATCAACTCCCAAAAAGTTACAACTCACTCCCTATTTATAGCCCTTTTACAACCGGCTCCATAAGTCGTTGCCGACTCATGACTTGCGACTCATCATAAGTCGTTAGCGACTCAACGGTACACACTACCCACGACTCATAGGTTGGCAGCGACTCAATCATCATGCGACTCAGGAAATGTCAACAACGACCTAACACAAACATGTACAGACGACTCAAGAGACATACAAACACACTACATCATCACACAACACAGACGACTCAACAAGATACGACTCAACAAAACAACACAGGTTACACGACTCACGACATAGTATAAACAAGACTGACTCGCGACCTATGACTCAGCTTAAGTCGGCGGCGACTTAAGGAATGCCTTCAGAAACTCCATACGACTTATCATGAGTCGTAGCTCGTGACCTATCAATATCTTCCCACAACTTATCCCCGAACGACTCAACCCCAAACGACTCAACTAGGTCGTGCCCTTCCTCCGACTCAAGGCCTTTAATAGCTGGAACTTTGCCCTGCTTCATGCTAAGTCGTAGACGACTTATGGATGAGTCGTTGTGTCATGTACGACTCATCAAACTCGAACACCTCAAACTCCTGTCAAGTCGTAACTCCTTCTCTTCATTCTTGTTAAGCCGTAGCTCTCTCCAAGCTTTGTTAAGTCGTAGATGACTTAAAACTTCCTCATTTACTCTGTTAAGTCGTAGACGACTTAAAACTTCCTCATTAACTCGCAGCTTTCCCTTAGTTCGTAGACGACTCATGCCACTAACTTGCAATTCGTTGACCTAGGTCTGAGCTGCATCATCCTCCCCTGGTTGAGAAAAATTCATACTCGAATTTGTAAATTCTTCCCCATCAGATTGTCCATCTCCATAATATGGCACAAGATGCTTAACATTGAATACGTCAGAAGTGTATATATCCTCCGGCAACTTCAACTTATAAGCATTCTCATTGATCCATTTCACAACTTCTACTGGACCAATTTTTCTGGCTTTCAACTTGTTATAAGCGCCTACTGGAAAACGATCCTTTGTTAACACTGCATACACCAAATCACCCTCATTAAATTCAACATTTCGTCGCTTCAAATCTGCAAATTTCTTATATTTCTCATTTGACTTTTCCAATCGTTCCTGAACGATCCTATGACATTCAGTTAATTCATCAACAAAATCAACAGCCCGTTTAACTGTCCCCTTCGGTTGTGGCACTACCGTTAAGTCCAACGGTCCCCTTGGTAAATTGGAATATACAATCTAAAATGGACTGAATCCTGTACTACGATTCACTGCATGATTATGAGCAAACTCTGCCTGGCATAACTTCATGTCCCAACTCTTCAGATTGTCCTGTACAAGACATCGTAACAAATTTCCCAACGATCTGTTAACAACTTCTGTCTGTCCATCGGTTTGCGGATGATAAGCACTACTAAATTTCAGCTTTGTTCCCACCATCTTCCACAAACTTAGCCAAAAGTGACTCAAAAATCTGGTATCCCTGTCCGAAACAATAGACTCTGGCAACCCATGTAAACGATAGATTTCTTTAAAGAACAACTGAGCAACACGAACAGCATCCGCCGTCCTCTTACAAGCAATAAAATGTGCCATTTTCGAAAATCTATCCACCACAACAAATATAGAATCATTTCCCCTTTGAGTTCTAGGCAAACCCAAAACAAAATCCATGCTGATATCAACCCACGGTTTAGATGGTACAGGTAACGACATATACAATCCTGCATTGGTCGCAGTTCCCTTCGAAACCTGACATATATGACATCTCTCCACAAACCTTTCAACTTTCTTCCTCATCGATAGCCAATAGTAGGATTGAGAAATCAACTGCAATGTTCGATCTCTACCCACATGGCCTTCTTCGTGTAATTCTTTGATAATCTTCAATCTCAAACTGCTCTCTGGAATACATAATTGATTTCCTTTAAACAAGAATCCATCAACCAACATAAATTCATTAGTATCTCCATCCTTGACTTTCTCAACGAACTTTGCAAAGTAAGGATCTTCGTCAATCAACTCTGGCAATAATTCAAACCCCATCACCTCAACTTTCATTGTAGTCAACAAATGATTCCTCCTACTCAAAGCATCAGCCACACGATTCGTTGCCCCAGATTTATGTTTCACGACAAAAGTAAACTATCGTAAATAAGCAAACCATGATGCATGTCTCGCTGAAATCTTATCCTGCCCCTGCAAATGCTTCAACGCCTCATGATCAGTGTAAAGAACAAACTCTTTCTGAAATAGATAATGCCTCCAATGTTTAACAGCTTGCACAACAGCATAAAGCTCAACATCGTACGTACTGTATCTCATCTTTGCCCCTGATAGCTTCTCACTGAAATATGCAATAGGTCTTCCACACTGACTCAACACTCCTCCAATCCCAACCTTTGATGCATCAGTATGTAGCTCAAACAATAACTGAAAATCTGGTAATACAAGAATTGGCGCTGTTGTCAAAAGTTCTTTGATTCGTTCGAAAGCAACCCCTGCTTCCTCCGACCAAGAAAACTGTTTCCCTTTCATACAATCAGTAATCGGTGCCATCACGCTACTGAAGTGTGGAATGAATCTTCCGTAGAATGATGCCAATCCATGAAAACTTCTAACTTCAGTGATAGTTCTCGGCTGTGGCCAGTTTATAATAGCTTCAACTTTACTCTGGTCCACCTGGATTCCCTTCTCAGATACAACATATCCCAAAAATAATACACTTCGAGTCATGAACACACTTTTCTTCGTAGCTGCATAAAATTGTTCCTCACGAAGAATAATTAACACCTTTCTCAAATACTCTACATGCTCCTCTGTGCTCGTACTATAAATCAGAATATCATCAAAGTAAACTACAACAAACTTCCCAATATATGGTCTGAAATTTTGATTCATCACCCTCATAAACGTACTCGGTGCATTCGATAGACCAAACGGCATAACCAGCCATTCGTATAAACCTTCCCTTGTCTTGAATGCGGTCTTCCATTCGTCTCCCGGTCTAATTCGAATCTGATGATAACCACTCTTCAAATCAATCTTCGAAAAGATAGTAGCCCCACTCAACTGATCTAGCAAGTCATCCAACCTCAGCATAGGAAACCTGTAGCGAACAGTAATCTTGTTCAAGGCTCTACTATCGGTACACATTCTCCATGTTCCATCCTTCTTCGGCACCAACAATGCTGGTACTGCACAAGGACTCAAGCTTTCCTGAACACGTCCCTGTTCTAACAACTCTTCCACTTGCCTTTGTAACTCCTCATGTTCCTTCGGACTCATTCGGTAATGTGGCTGATGTGGTAAAACTGCTCCTGGAACAAGATCAATTTGATGTTGAATGTCCCTCAGTGGCGGTAACTCCTTTGGCAACTCTTCTGGAAATACATCTTCAAATTCTTTCAAAACTGGCTTCGCTTCTTCTGGGATTTCAACCTCTTCGCTACACTCTCGCCCAATCAATAGAAACACTTCAGGCTCCTCTTCAACTTCTTTAACAAACTCCTTCAAAGATAGCAAAGTTTTCAGTTCTTCGATCTCCTCCAACTTGCTCTCCTTCTGTTGTTGCTTCTTAGGAACTAAAGTGATTTTAGTACCTTCAAACATGAAACTATAGCTATTAGCACGACCATCATGTTGCACTGCTCTATCAAACTGCCATGGTCTGCCCAACAACAGATGACACACATCCATGTCTACAACATCACACCAAATTTCGTCTTTGTACTTCTTTCCAATAGAAAAATTCACACAAGCTCTTCGACATACCTTCACTTCATCACCCTTCCTTAACCATGCTAACTTGTAGGGTTTAGGATGCTTCTCAGTTTTCAAGTTCAACTTTCTTACTGCTTCTATAGAGATAATATTGTCACAGCTTCCAGCATCAATAACGAACTTGCAAACTTTCCCTAGAATAGTGCATGTCGACTGAAAAATATTGCTTCTCAACCAACTAGAATCTTCCTCTTGCTTTGGTGTAAGACATGACCTCCTCATCATAAGATTACAACCTTCATCCCCAGACAATTCTTCTTCCTCCTCAACATAAGGTGCATTTGAACATTCTGCCTCCTCACCATCATCCTCAATCTCAGCAACCATTGCTCTCTTCTTCGGCTTCGGACATTCATTGCTTTTGTGATCCAACTCCTGACAATTATAACATTTGAAACCACTGCTACCCTTCGCCTTCTCAGCCTCCTTCACCACAGGTTTTGTAACAGGTTTAGGAACATTAGAATTTCCACTAACACCCTTCGCTTGATTATTGGAATTAGTAAACACACCACCTCCACGCCTTCCTTGCTTTTCCCAAGCCAACGCTTTCTGATGTGCCTCTGCCACTAACCTAGGATCAAACATATTAACCATATCCTGGATCTGCCTTCTCAATCCCCCAATGAATCTAGCAGTTAGCTGTTCTTCCGTTTCCATAATATCATTCCTGGCAATGAGTTGGTAAAATTCATCAGCATAATCACTAACAGACTTCGTCCCTTGCCTCAGATTCTGCAACCTCTGGTACATAAGTGATTGATAACTGTAAGGTAAAAATGTAGCTCTCATCAACTTCTTCATCTTATCCCATGATTCAATCTTCGACTTTCCCATTCTCTCCCTCATAAGTTTAGTTTACTGCCACCACGCCAAAACTCTCCCCCTCAACCTAGTAGCAACCAACTTCACTCTTCTATGCTCAGGAACCTCCTTGAAATCAAAGATCTCATCAACATTTGACACCCAATCAAGGAATTCTTCAGCTACCATTCCACCCTTGAACTCTGGAATTTCCATCTTCATACCCGATTCCCATCGACGATCATCTTCAACATTTCGATAAGAATTTCGAACTTGGTCTCGATCTCGATAATGAATGCTAGCTCTATCACCCTCTTCATCAAAATCAAAAGTATGCCTACATCGATCTCGACCATTATCATCCCTTCGTTCATGCATGCTTCTTCGACTATGTCTCTCTTCATCTCTATATGCCTCATTGTCAAATTCACGTTGACTTCTTCTCTCTTCATGTCCATAGTCATGATGATCTCTCCGTGATGAAATTGATGTTTCTTTTCTATCTCTAAAAGAATGCGGTGATACCCTCCTCGCTTCCGTAACCGATGGCGAAACTTGGTTTCCTCCATGGTTCGAGTTTGGTGATCTCCTCCTTTGAGTTTGATTCAAATCATTCATCAACTTCTCTAACTTTCCAATGCCTTCATCAAATTTATCATTAATACGTTGTTCCATAAGCTTGGCTTCTTCTCTTCTATACAACGCTTCAACATTTTGATGACGGTTAGCTCTCCTTGGCGACATGATTGGAAACTCTTCACAAACACTTCAAAACTTCTCAAATACTTCAAACACAAAACTTCAACACAAGATCAACAAGTCACGGCCTCAACCTTGGCTCGGCAATAGCTCTACACGGCTTAACTCCTTAACTCGGAAACAACTTCAACAAATTGTACTTCAACACAAACTATGCTCGGCCTTCAAACACTTCACGGCTTAACTTGGCTCGGCTCAAGGTCTCCAAGCAACTTCAAATTCAAACTCTTCTCCAACTCTAGATCCAAAATGAAATGGATCAAAATCTTCAAACTCGTTGCAACTTCAAGATGAACACGATAAACTCCAACTTCAAACTTCAACTTCAAAAATTGGCTCCAAGTCTCGACTTAGCTATGATTGGCTAAGTCTAGCTCTGATACCAAAAACTGACGCAGTGGATTAACAGAAAATCGATATAACGATGAAAGTAGCAATCGGTGGATTGATGAATACCAAAATGCCCAAATTCGTTGATCCGAAGATACCTAATTCTAGCTATCTCTAACACGTTGATCGCGCACGATACCGTGAAAGAAGATCTTCAATTCTTCAAGCGTTGATCAAGCGCACTTGATTCCGCGAATCGGCTTCAACAATCGTTGATTCGAGCGCACTCGAATAACCGAAAGTGGAGATAGGAGATTACACTCAACTACCAATTTAAGACGAAAGCACACAGCAATCAACAAGAAATTTTATTCAAAAATCAACTCCCAAAAAGTTACAACTCACTCCCTATTTATAGCCCTTTTACAACCGGCTCCATAAGTCGTTGCCGACTCATGACTTGCGACTCATCATAAGTCGTTAGAGACTCAACTGTACACACTACCCACGACTCATAGGTTGGCAGCGACTCAATCATCATGCGACTCAGGATATGTCAACAATGACCTAACACAAACATGTACAGACGACTCAAGAGACATACAAACACACTACATCATCACACAACACAGACGACTCAACAAGATACGACTCAACAAAACAACACAGGTTACACGACTCACGACATAGTATAAACAAGACTGACTAGTGACCTACGACTCAGCTTAAGTCGGCGGCGACTTAAGGAATGCCTTCAGAAACTCCATACGACTTATCATGAGTCGTAGCTCGTGACCTATCAATATCTTCCCACGACTTATCCCCGAACGACTCAATCCCAAACGACTCAACTAGGTCATGCCCTTCCTCCGACTCAAGGCCTTTAATAGCTGGAACTTTGCCCTGCTTCATGTTAAGTCGTAGACGACTTATGGATGAGTCGTTGTGTCGTGTACGACTCATCAAACTCGAGCACCTCAAACTCCTGTTAAGTCGTAACTCCTTCTCTTCATTCTTATTAAGCCGTAGCTCTTTCCTCCAAGCTTTGTTAAGTCGTAGACGACTTAAAACTTCCTCATTAACTCTGTTAAGTCGTAGACGACTTAAAACTTCCTCATTAACTCGCAGCTTTCCCTTAGGTCGTAGATGACTCATGCCACTAACTTGCAATTCGTTGACCCAGGTCTGAGCTGCATCAACAATTCCTAAAATGTAATTACCATTTAGTATAAACACCATAATACAATAATAACGTTATAAGAACTGAACATAAAACACAATTACAATTCATCAGAAAGCATCTAATTTTTTATTTCTGAGAGCATCCAATTTCAGATTTCTAAGATCATTAATACCTTCAACATAGCATCAAAATGCATCCAATTTCTGAGAGCACAACATTATTCTTAGTTCGAAAAATGGTTTAAAATACAAATAACATACACAATGGCAGTGCAATGGATAATACTATACATATGGTATAGAATTATATTTGTTGAATGATTACCCATACTGAAGGTATCAAGATCTACAAGTGACGTATACTTGAAAATCAAGTTTTTAGTAAGATAGCTACGGTTCCATTAAACCCAGCACTATTAACCACTATGCCTATCAACACATAAATATATTTTGTCAGTAAGTGGCATTAACTAAACAATTAAATTTATGGTTACGTTCATTCTTCTCGTCTAGCTAGTTATTTAAGCATGGGCTAAAGCAAAGAAATAAGCTGTGATTACCAGGCATCTTATAAAACTAAAAGGTCAAACAATTTTGGTATGCTGTAATTTTATCCAAATGTGATCCTAATAAATGTGCAAAATGGATCAAAAGGTAACTGTATACAACATTTATTCATGTGAACTGACATAGAAAAGACATTTATAGCGGTACTTAATGATTGATAAATAAATTAAAATCAACATATGATTAAAATCTCACTTATTTTTACTCTTCTTTTAGTGGATAAAGCAAGACGCAATCCTCTAGCCAAATCTCTATCATAAATTGGCCTCAAATTAGGATCAATCAAAGTCTCGTAAACTTCTTGCACTTCAATTATCTTTTAGTATATATATTCTTCGGTTCAATTAGGAGGCAAAACATCAGGATGATACTTTCTTGTTGATTGCTTTAATGCTTTCTTCATTTTGTCGGAACTTCCTTCTTCGGTAATTGCAAGAAGGTCGTATAAACTTCTTTCCATCGATGTTGCATTAGTTTTGAGAGAAATCGAATATTTTGGGTCGAAAAACTCAAGAGTTGTCACATGTACCAACCATCGCACTGATTTCAACAACATATTTGAACTAACCCTATTATGTGAGATCACACTGACGTTGGAGAAGACTGTGGATCTTGAATCGCATAGGAGTAACCATCAATCGGTCATGGGAGATGGCATTGGAGAAGATGATGGATCTTGAATCGAGTTGGATATGGGACTGGATCTAATTGTAGGGAGGTATGAGAGCTATGGATTTTAAGGTTTTTTTAATTTTTTGGGAGAAAGATGCAAAAAGAATAGATTGCGGAATGAACTGACGCGAAAAGAACATAAATTGAAGGGTAATACCAACATTTCAAAAAGACACGGTTAAAATCAGTTCATGCAATTCTCATTATTAGTAGTAAAGAAGTAAAGATGATATAAATATAATATAATTTTTATGACTTATTAACATAACTTAACTTAGTGTATAAATCAAATTCTATTACATATACAAATTATATATATAAAATAACACGCACACATATATATAACAATTTTAAATATATCAAATTTAAAGGCAATCAAAACATTTCACATACATCAATATGGGTTATGGGTGAGCATATATGAACATCTAATATGAAATAAGAATTTTACCTAATTAGATCCAGCATTTGTGAATGAATTGAGAATAGTCTCCTAGATTGCCTCAATCACCACTCGATGTTGCTAGGATCAAACGAACCACCTCCGTTTGATTTTGTTTGATTTTATTTGTGTAAAATTTGTTTCACCTATGGGGAGGGAAGGCATGGAAATGGCCAGCCATTGTTGAGGAAGAAGTAAGCAAATGAAGAAGGAGTTCAACAAAAATAAATGTGAAAGATTTTGTATTTAAAGAGATAAGGGAGACCTTTCACCTTCCTCTCTTTAAAACCACCTTACTTCATTCCATTTATGTTTTAGTCAACATCTAAAGCTCTTTATTGCCTTTGCATGGTCGGCCACAGATTGTGTTTGTTATGGATCAAAATATTTCTTAAAGCCATCTCACTTGTTAATACACCCCAAACATCAAAAACATCAACAATTGATATTTCTTAAATATTAATTAATTTATAATACTTTATAAACAATATTCAAAGAATTCACAAATAAGGTAGTATGACTCAGAGATGTGAACTAAATTGATGATTAATATTGAATAATTCAAATATTAACGATCACACACCACCTTTGCTAGTGGTGTGATTATTTGGCCGAACTCATCGCTTACAAATATTTTTAGTAAAATCATATTATTTTTATTATATTAAGCGGTACCAATAGTGATAATAATTTACACACGTTCTTTTTGGCAACACTATATCACATTAGGATGTATGGTGTTAGGTTTTGGTCAAAACTCTAATATTATCCGCATTCAACTAGATCGATCCATAAACAAAGTCTTTGGCTCAATAATAACATTTATTATTAACCGTTCTACAATAGCCAGAGATTTTTGAGTTGACTACTGTAGTGAATTTTTTTTTAATTTAAGCGAAAGCGGTTATTTGTTCAGAATCTAGTATTGCCTATTTAGATACCAATGACACTTAAAAAGAATTATGCAGTCTCACAAAAAATAACAACCGAAATAGGAGGCACAGAAGATTTAACGTGGTTCGGATAAGAAAATCCTACGTCCACGGAGACCTAACAACTTTTTATTTCACTAAAAAAAAGAGTACAAAAGAGAGAGGAAAGAATAATGGTGGATACTACACTTGCTTGTTCATATGAGATAAAGTTCCTTCATTTATATAGACTTGATAATGAAGGGTTGCTTGGAGATTAAGCCAATCAATTTCCCGACTACCCAGATATATTTCCAATTTGCATGATTTGATTTTAGTACAAATAGATGGCGTAATCTTCGTTTCCATATCTTTCCTTTATTCTCCATGCCTAATTATTTATTTCTTCATATAGCAGATATACATTGACTAATTAATTGATTGACAAATTAATTAGTTTCCTTCAAAATATCCTTCTATATATAAGCTAAATTAATTGATTTGATTGAATCAATTAATCAATTTCTTTCCTCTTTAACTAATATTTGAATCATTCAAATTCAACACTCCACCTTGATTCAAACATAACAATCTCTCTTCATCACTTTATCATCAAGTAATCAACATATAAGTTGTTGGGTCTAGCACCCCATAGCGCTCAAGTAACAGGTATCAAACTGATCAAGTTTGAGCAATGCTCAAATTTGTCCTTAGGAAGTTACTTTGTCATCGTATCTGAAGGATTATCCAAAGTACTCACCTTCAACAATTTAATCTTTCTTCGTTCTTCCTCAAGCATAAGAAAGAAACCTCTAACATCAATGTGCTTCGTCCGTGAACTATAAGCTTGATTTTCTACAAGATGAATCACACTCTGACTGTCTGAAAATAGCTCTACTGTCCGCTGCACCATTGAAAGATCATCCAACAACTGAAGTAAGTACAATCCTTCCTTTGTTGCTTCTACAATCGATATCAACTCTGCTTCGGTAGTCGATAAAGCTACGATAGATTGCAGCTTTGATCTCCATGAAATCGAGCCTATGCCAAGTGTAAAAACATAGCCCGACACTGACTTCCTAGCATCTCTATCCCCAGCGTAATCAGAATCATAATATCCTCTAAGAAAGATGTCACCATCCACTCCACCATATAACAAGCCCACCGAAGAAGTGCCTTGAAGATATCTAAGAATCCCCTTCAAAGCTTGTCAATGCTCTTTGCCTGGGTTAGACATATATCGACTCACAACACCCACGGCATGGGCCAAATCTGGTCTTGTGCACACCATCGCATACATAAGACTACCAACGGCACTAGAATAAGGTATATCAGCCATATACCTCTTGTCTTCTTCCGATGAGGGAGATAAGTCTTTTGACAACTTAAAATGAGAGCCTAATGGAGTGCCAACCGGTTTAGCTTTCTCCATTCCAAATCGAGCGAGGACTTTCTCGATGTACTGCACTTGAGTGAGCCTTAACTCTCTCCGCTTTCTATCCCTGCTTATCTCCATACCCAATATTCTTTGTGCCTTTCCCAAATCCTTCATATCAAACTCTCTACTGAGCTCCGCTTTCAACTCCTTAATTCTGACCATACTCCAAGATGCAATCAGCATATCATCAACATATAACAACAAATAAATCATATCACCATCACATCTTCTGAAATAAACACACTGGTTTTTGAAACTTTTGGAGTATCCCTGTGAAAGCATAAACTTATAAAACCTCTTGTACCATAGTCTAGGAGACTGTTTCAGTCCATATAGAGATTTGTTGAGTTTGCAAACATAGTCTGGCCTGCTACTATCAATGAACCCTTCCGGCTGAAATAAATCTCCTCATCCAGATCACCATGCAAGAATGCAATTTTGACATCTAGTTGCTCTAATTCCATATCATAATGATCAATCAATGCCAAAAGAATACAAATAGAAGTACGCCTAACCACTGGAGCAAAGATATCATGATACTCTACCCCTTTCTTCTGAACATACCCCTTTGCGACTAACCTTGCCTTGTATCTGAGATTACCATTTTCATCGTCTTTCACTCTATAGATCCACTTGCATCCAATAGCTCTCTTGTCGGTGTGAAGAGGCACCAAATCTCAAGTATGATTTCTCTGCAATGATTCAATCTCCTCCTCCATAGCAACTAACCAACTAGAACTGTTAACTGATGCGATAGCTTCTTTATAATCACAAGGCTCATCATGGACAACATTCAAAGCATATGTTGCCATATCATCGAAATTAATATCTTCGATGCTCAATCCAACAAACTCATCAAGCCACTTAGGCTTTCTTCTTTGTCTGACAGGCCTAGGTTTCGAATGAGCTCCACCTTGAGTTTGATCCTCTGTACCAACATCGATATTATCCTCATCAATCACGGTGTCATCGGAAACACCATTTGAACGTCTATGGAAAGAATCAACAGATGACTTGCTTTGTGTTTGGTATTCTTCACATGTCCTCTCATTGTCATCCGATGAGGAAGGCTCCACCTTCAACATAGCCTTCTCATCAAAAGTCACATGCCTGCTCATAACGATCTTCTTGCTAATAGGACACCACAACATATATCCCTTCACTCCTCTCCTATAACCTAGAAAAATATACTTGCGAGCTCTAGGTTTCAGCTTCCCTTTGCTCTCATGTACATAAGCTGGGCAACCAAACACTCTGAGAAATGAATAGCTAACAGGATCTCCTTTCCATACTTCTTCAGGGATCTTCATATCTATGGCAGTGGAAGGTGTGCGGTTGATGAGGAAAGCCGCCATAGATAAAGCTTCAGCTCAAAATCCCTTCTTCAATTTAGCAGTCAGTCTAAGGCATATTGTCCTCTCCAATAATGTCTGATTCATCCTTTCTGCAACTCCATTAGACTGGGGGTCTCCTGGTGTGGTGTAATGCCTCTTAATGCCTTCAGACTCACAATAATCGATGAATTCCTGTAATACAAATTCACCGTCATTATCTGAACGGAGAACTTTCAATTTCTTCCCTGACTGCTTCTCAACCATAGATTTCCACTTCCAAAACTTAGCAAAGGTTTCACTCTTTGACTGAAGAAAGTATACCCATACTTTACAAGAGAAATCATCTACAAATGAAACAAAATATCTGGCTCCACCGAAAGACGGACAAGGGGAGGGACCCCAGACATCTGTATGAACATACTCCAAGATAGCTTTTTCTTTATGCTCTCTTGTACCAAAAGAAATCTTCGTCTGCTTTCCAAGTACACACCCTTCACAAAAACCAAGTTTTGAATGATGAACTCCATCAATAAATCCTCATTTTCTCAACTCTTCCATGTTGCGCTCACCGATGTGACCCATCTGTAAGTGCCATAATCTGGAAGAATCTGAATCAACAGATGTAACAGAAGCTGATTCACCAATTACAGTAGTGCCCTTTAATAGATAAAGATTTCCTGCCCTCACACCTCTCATAACAATCGTGAAACCCTTCGATATCTTCATTTTCTCTCCTTCCACTACAATCTTCAAGCCAAGTCTACTTAACGCCCCAACAGAAATCAAGCTCCTCCTCAAATCAGGTACATGTCTAACATCGGTGATCGTACGAATAACACCATCAAACATCCTAATCATCACGCTACCAACACCCACCATATGGCAAGAAGCATCATTACCCATCAGAACTTCTCCTCTATCAATTTCACGGTAAGTGGAAAAGCAGTTCCTATCAGGTGTCATATGATAGGATGCGCCAGAATCAATCAGCCATAAGTTGCTCTTCCCAGAAGAGCCAGAAGCTGTAAATATATCGGTGTCACTTTCTGTATCTGATTTCTCTGCTGTAGAAGCTGAGGCTTGCTTTGGATCTTTTCTTCTACCTTCAAGCTTGGGACATTGTGCTATGAAGTGCTCTGGTTTCTTACAATAATGATAAGTCAAATTCTTAGGCCCCCTAAAATGAGACCGTGAATAATTCCGTCCTCCACCTTTCTTCGACCTACTTTGGCCTCCACCTCTCTGAACAGATAAGCCTTCAGTATCACTATCCAAGCTAGTGCTCGCCAATCTACCTCTTAACACTTCATTATGAAGACCAGCCTTTACATCAAACAGGCTAATTTTACTACGGCCATAAATCATGGAATTAACAAAAGCAGTGTACTCCTTAGGCAAGGAACATAAGAGGATCACAGCTTGAGCCTCATCGGTAATATCAACTTCCGCTGCCTTCAGGTTCATAATCAAAGTCGTCAAAGCATCTACATGCTCCATGAGATCAGCTCCAGGCTTCATCTTGAACGAATAAAGTTGTAGCTGAAGAATAATCCGATTAGTGAGAGACTTGTCTTGATATGCATCCGATAATGCATCCCATAGTTCTTTCGCCTTCTTCTTATGAGAGTACTCTCTAAGAACTTCATCTGAAAGGCTCAACTGAATTGTTGTAAGAGCTTCATCTTCCATCTCTTCCAAATCAGCTGCATCAATACCTTTCAATTTCTAAGGCGCAGAAACAACCTTGTAAGTCTTCTCCTTCTTCAATACTGCCTCCATCTTCATCTTCCAAGTACCAAAATCTCCTTTTCCGTCAAAACGTGTTACTCCATAATTGACACCAGATCTGCCAACAGACTTACGAGAGGTAGCCATTAATATCCAAACAGGAACAATAAAACTAGCTTTGATACCAAACTGTAGTGATTTTTTTTAATTTGAGCGGAAGCGGTTATTTGTTCAGAGTCTAGTATTGCCTATTTAGATACCAATGACACTTAAAAAGAATTATGCAGTCTCACAAAAAAAATAACAGAAATAGGAGGCATAGAAGATTTAACGTGGTTCGGATATGAATATCCTATGTCCACGGAGACCCAACAACTTTTTATTTCAGTAAAGATAAGGGTACAAAAGAGAGTGGAAAGAATAATGGTGGATACTACACTTGCTTGTTCATATGAAGATAAAGTTCCTTCATTTATATAGACTTGATAATGAAGGGTTGCTTGGAGATTAAGCAAATCAATTTCCCGATTACCCAAATATATTTCCAATTTGCGTGATTTGATTTTAGTACAAATAGATGGCGTAATCTTCGTTTCCATATCTTTCCTTTATTCTCCATGCCTAATTATTTATTTCTTCATATAGCAGATATACATTGACTAATTAATTGATTGACTAATTAATTAGTTTCCTTCAAAATATCCTTCCATATATCAACTAAATTAATTGATTTGATTGAATCAATTAATCAATTTCTTTCCTCTTTAACTAATATTTGAATCATTCAAATTCAACAACTACAATTGACCGAGGTATTAATTTCATACAACTTAGGAGATGAATTCTTTATTGAATGGTGCTTCACTTCCAATGACTCAAATCCAAATATTATCACTCTAATGTCTTTATGCCATGATTTAACTATAATCAAAGTGAAGTTTGCACCGTGAAGTTCCATAGCATTCTCAAGTCGAGAGAACCGTGTAAAATCATCACATTGAGATTTCTTGTTTGACCTAGATTTTACCAACCAATAGGAAATTATCGATAGAGTCATTCTATAGTTATCTAATAACTATAAGTGCTTAGCCCTTGGTGCCCTTAGCATCTATGGTTAATATACCACCAAATAATTGGAGAGTGTTAGTTACTCTGGTCTCAACAGATGTATTGATATCCTTTCTCAAAACATCTTGACCATGAATATTAAAACAGAATGTTATTTTATATTATAATTAGTTACTCAAGATTAAGAATCTCTAATCACATAAAATTTTATCTAAGGATTTTCTTATTAATATAATTCAAATTTTGTTACTTAATTTTTGTGTATCACGGTATAACAAAGTATATAAAAAAACAACTTTATTATGAATAAGATTAATTATAGAATTAGACATATGTCATTAATTACACAATTGCTCTTAGGGCATACCACTAATTCTCTCAACAAGTACATAGTCGTTTGGTATCCCCTACGGTCATAAGTAATTTACCATCCATTATATGAAGAGTGTTATGTACATAAGTCTCAACTGATGTATCGGTATCATTTATTCGATACATCTTTTTTTTTTACAAAACGGGACCACACTTCAAATTACTTACTTTAATGGCGTACATGTTAAAATAGAAAATAAAGGAGCTCTCATAAATGTAAGCATACATAAATAGAAGATTGGCATACACAAAGATGAAGAAAAAAATAAAAGAAACATATAATGAAAGTATCCATCAGGCTAGCAGAACTAGTAATGTATGGTAGATATAGATGGTCGATGATGAAGGTAGAATTCGATACATCTTGACTAGGAATATAGGTATTTAAATATTCAATTTAAGACTTACGAATACATTTGCAACTGATTAAATATATTTCCTAAGGAGTTTCTTCTTGTCTATATCTAATGTGTTTAGATAATTACTCATATCACAATGCACAATATACACAATAGAAAACAAAACCAAAAGTACACTTTATTTAGAATAAGATTCTTTCATAAGATTTAAGCTATCTAATAAATTACATAATTGTTCCAATGGTACTCAATTCTATTGTATGGAGCAAGGGCTCAAGCTTGATGGGCTCGGCTGTAAAGGGTTAACTACACCAATTATACCCAAATATAACAGTCATCACATTACAACAAAGTAAGGAGCTTTCATGAGAAATATCATAGCTTTTCTAGATAACAACAATTAGAAGGGCTCTCGTGGGAAATGCATAGAAGCTATCATAGGATATATTGTTAAAGCCATCGTGGAATACGGAATCCACTGCCTATGAAGCTTTAAAACCATCCTGAGCATGTTGTTGAAGCCATCATAGAATATTGAAGTCATTATTAGAACTATCGTGGAGTGATGTATTTAAGCCTTCGTGAAGCATTTATTAAGATCATCATGAGAAGAGGTATGAGAGGCAAGCTATTAAAATAGCCATCATGATAAAGCCTTCGAGGTTATCATGGAGAATTTTCAAAACCATCATGAAGTGTCTTGTAGAGCCAAATGAGATAAATACTATAGCTATCGTGATGAATCTTATAAGGCTATCGCGACACAAAGTAGCAAAGCTATAGTGAAGAGTTCAATATAGCCATCGCATGCTATTTTCAAATGGTAAACAAAGGCTATCGTGAAGTGTTCAATATAGCCATCGCATGCTATCTTCAAATGACAAACAAAGTGTAATAACCTTGGTTTTGTGATTACCTGTAAAGATAACTTATAATGATGGTTTTAATTTAAAATGGAGGAATAAAATAAAATGGATTTGAGTGAAAACTCTTATAAAAAAAAATTTGATAAAATTTCTTGTAATCCATTCTTGTGTGTCTTGCCTTAGTGTGATTCTTGTGATGACTTGCATTCATGCAGTCATGTGTTATGATGGTAGCTTGAAATACCACCTATCTTTTGTTGAATCCTCTTTTGATGATTGTGCTTATTTGTGTTACTCCTTTAAAGGAGCAAAGTGCATTTCAATATATTCGAAAAGTTGGCTCCTAGTTATATAGGACCATCTACTATTACTGAACGCCTTGGTTCGATTGCTTTCATGCATCATTTTCTGTTCAGTTTTAGGTATTAATGATATGATCCTGGTAACCCAATTTTGTTGTATCTTCGAAATTTAATCTCGATTGTTAATTCTCTTCTGTTGCATGATCACGAGTCTCACCGACTTGTGCATTGTGTGGAAATCTGCTCGTGCAGTTGTTTCGAAGATTAAACACCTTCGAATAAGAATGTTCCGCCTTTTGAAAATTTAATAGTCTACAAATCCCTATGATTTTACTTAGGAAACCGGAAAATTTATTGAGTAATCTTATCCTGGCATTCATCTTCCAGTGTTGAGGGTGAGAATTCTAAATCAAGCTTGTCTATTTTTCCTTTGCTACGATGGAATAAATTGTGTTGAATACAGCTCTTCTCTAGGAAATTGCGAGGACGCCATTTTTATAAGAAGGGGAGTCTGTAACAACCCTGGTTTTGTGATTACCTGTAAAGATAAATTATAATGATGGTTTTAATTTAATAATGGTTTGAAAATTTTGACAATAAAAGGTCTTGTGTCAGAAAATTTTGATTAAAAAGTGTTGTATTAAAACAGCGATAACATATGATTTACCAATCCAAATGAGTCCATTCTTTTTGCAAAAGAGAGTTCTTTTAGTAAGCTAGAAATCATCTTCGTATCATTTTCGAAAATTTTGCAGTTTAGTTATTCAAAAATGAGTTTGAAAACTGAGGGACATCTCTGTCCTCTTTTATAATTTTTGAGTTTAAAGCTAAAAGTAAATTGGGCATAACTTTCAAAATGTAAATCCGATTTTAATGATCTTTATATCGCTGGAAAGCTTGGATTGAGTAGAATAACATTTAATTTATGAGTATTTTCAGATCAAGAGTTTTACTGTGTCAAAAGCCCGAGTCTTTGTAGCAGACCAGAATTTGACAATTTGAAGTTTTGAGTTGTTGTTTTATTTAAACTATGATTTTAATGCTTCATATGTTTATAAGTGCATGCTAATATGTTTCAATAAGTTAAGCGCAGGTGCAAGAGGATATTTGAATGATTAATTAGCAAAATAGTAAGTATAGAAGTAAGCATGCTCGCATTTTAAATGCTAAAAACGAAACGTATGAATTGCTAGGTGTCTATGTGTTAAAAATATATATTGTGTTCCAACCTTTTGGTCGATGTATATCTATAATTCATATTTATGAAATTGTAAAAGGCTCTCCACGCAAAGGAGACTCTACCGAATTTTTTCGAAAAATTAAACATTTAGAAAAATTTTGAGAAAATTTAATTAGTGAATATTTAGAGCCATCAATGAAGGTCTAATAAGTGTCCTTTTAAATCATAAAGTAAAATGGTTTAAAATTTGAAAATTTTAGTGAAAAAAAGATATTGCTTATTGTAGTATATTTATTTTTGGAATTAGAGTATGGAACAACTCTAATTTAATTTACTTTAATTTAAAGTAAAGATGATTGAATTGAAAATTTAAGTAAGAGAGTTTGAAAAAATTTCAAATATTGAAGTTTGAATTTTGTGTATAAAATAAAATGGATTTGAGTGAAAACTCTTATAAAAAAACAAAAATAAAAACAAAAAATTTGAGAAAATTTCTTGTAATCCATTCTTGTGTGTCTTGCCTTAGTGCGATTCTTGTGATGACTTGCATTCATGCAGTCATGTGTTATGATGGTAGCTTGAAATACCACCTATCTTTTGTTGAATCCTCTTTTGATGATTGTGCTTATTTGTGTTACTCCTTTAAAAGAGCAAAGTGCGTTTCAATATATTCGAAAAGTTGGCTCCTAGTTATATAGGACCATCTACTATACTGAACGCCTTGGTTCGATTGCTTTCATGCATCATTTTATGTTCAGTTTTAGGTATTAATGATATGTTCCTGGTAACCCAATTTAGTTGTATCTTCGAAATTTAATCTCGATTGTTAATTCTCTTCTATTGCATGATCACGAGTCTCACTGACTTGTGTATTGTGTCGAATTCTACTCGTGTAGTTGTTTCGAAGATTAAACACCTTCGAAATAGGAATGTTCCACCTTTTGAAAATTTAATAGTCTACAAATCCCTATGATTGTACTTAGGAAACCAGAAAATTTATTGAGTAATCTTATCCTGGCATTCATCTTCCAGTGTTGAGGGTGAGAATTCTAAATCAAGCTTGTCTATTTTTCCTCTGCTAAGTGAATAAATTGTGTTGAATACAGCTCTTCTTTAGGAAATTGCGAGGACGCAATTTTTATAAGGAGGTGAGTCTGTAACAGCCCTGGTTTTGTGATTACCTATAAAGGTAAATTATAATGATGGTTTTAATTTAAAATGGAGGAATAAAATAAATTTTTAGATGTAAAATTTGTTAAAATTTTTCTTTTTAAAACAAACAATGGGTTTTGGTGTAATAAAATGGAGATTAAGAAGTTTGGCTGTAAATAAAGTGAGAATAATAAAATTATGTTTATTTGATGGTAATTTCATTTAAATAGGGATAAATAAAATTAATTCAACATTTATTTATTGTAAATAAATATAAAATGAAGAAAATAAAGTTTTGAAAACTTTAGTATGTTATTTTGGGATAATAATGAGCATTGAATGGTTTTAATTTGATAAAATGCAATTATTGCGGAAATAATGGTCAAATGGTAATTTTTGTTAATTTTAATAATGTGTTAAAAATTAAATATGGTTAAAAATGTGAATAAAAATGTGTAATATTGAAAAAAAAAATGGATGTAAAAATATTTTTATATGGTTTGTGATGTTTAATTAAATAAGAAAATATGATTTTTGGGGTTTAATTGATTTAATTATCATGTCGTCACATTTCTTTTTACAAGTTAAAAAGTGTCATTTTCAATAATAAAAATGAAGGGTCAAATGATTGTGAAATCTATGTTTTACCGTTTTGTTGAAAAGATTAGTTAACGAATTTATTTTTAGTGTACTCACATTAATTTTTAGGTGTATTAACCTATGAGATAACGGTGTTTTAAAATGGTATAAAATGCGATTAGAGAATGGTTAATTTACAAACTGGTTTATTTAAATTGAGGGTTTTGGGCTTTAAGTTTATAGCAGTCCATTTAGACACTTAGTGAATTTGCTAAGTAGGAGAAAACAACTCCTTCTCCTGTACGTTCAGAAATTATCAAACAGAGGCAAACTTCCCAATGCAACTCTAGTTGAGAGCAAAGATTATGGTTTTAAAATCAAATAAATTGAAATAAAATCCAGTAAAATGCAGGTAAACTTCTCAATCATATCCTCATCTTATTCTGAATTTGTAGATTTGATTATTGAGGGAAATTTCATTTTTGTGTTTTTGGGTAAATTAAGTTTTAGGGTAAAAATTGAGGAATGAGAAGAGCAATAGCAAGGCTATAAGGTTTCTAGCACCAAATCATGGCCGAAGCTCCTTACTTTACTTGCTAAATCTACTAGTTTGCTGCCAATAAATCCTAAGGTGAGTTGAAAACTCACATTTCTAGCTGAGATTGAGATTTCAAGGTAAGAAATTTCAATTGTATTTGTTGCATGTTCATTTGCGATTTGCTGTTAGTAAATTGCACATATCTTTTGCGTTTTAAATCGAAATTAGGATTTTTTTTTGATGTTCTGGAAAGCCTAAAAAGAGTGTGACAACTTTCATGTTGAACACTTTCGAAAATACTGATCATAGATGGTCGAAAAGCATGATGTAAACTTGCTGCCCTGTCACTGTAAAACCGTAACTTTCTGTGCTAAATGTCATTGGTAATTTAAGCATATCATTCACATTTGATGTCCAAATTTGATGATTCTTGATGTTCTGGAAAGCATAGATTGTCTACTATAATTTTTGTGTTTTGAGTTTTGTGGAATTTTGAAGTTTACATGGTCTAAAGTTCATTCTAGTCTCGCTGTCCCGAGACTAAAACGACAGCTGTAGTGAACTTTAGATCTGAAAATTGTTTTCATCATAACCATTTCATTTCTTATCCGAATTCGATAATTTTTAAAGTTCTGAAAAGCTTAGAATGTCCTCTATAACTTTCATGTTTCGTGATTTGTCAAATTTTAGGTCAAATAAGGGCGAACTGGCTAAACAAGCCGCCGGCCTTTGTTTTTCACGTGTATTCACTTCCTGACATTGGTTCGACTTTGAGACGTCGCAGTTTCTTCGTCTCTTAGCAGAACTCAGTGATCCTTTTTGCAGTTTAAAGTACAAATGTTGAACTCTATTTCTACATATTTTTAGGTCATTTCGACCATGTTTACTTGTATATATCTGTTGTTGAACTTGCACTCACAGCTTGTTTCTATCGGAATTTTATAAGTTTAAGCTTCCGATATTTTTCTGTATTTCTTGATGATTCTTTCTGGATTTCGTACACGGGTTTTATAAATGAGTTTTGAAATGTTTTTCAAGTAAATTGGTTTTTGGAATAATTATTATATATTATTTTCAAGTATAAAATTTTAGTATCTCTATAATAAGATAGATTGCAAAAGCGGTTTATAAAGTGGTTTTAAATTGTTTTAAAAGCTCGTTTTCTCCCATTGATTTGGTTGAGTTAGCTGGACTTTGGAGTTTCCCTAAAGTTCACTTGAGTTTTGGAGTTACTCGACCATGGTCACGCTCCGGGCCAATGCTTCTAAGTGAACTTCAGGTCTTCCGAACATGCAACTTGGAGTCAAATGGATGGTTTTTGGAGCATGTTGTTTTTTGAGTGTTGGGAATCAAGCTCGAGCGAAGGAGCTTCCGCGTGGCATTTGATGAAATTCTCGAGCTGCTGGAGGCCTTGGCAAGTGATTACGAGTTCTCTTGGTCCGTGAAGCTCAAGCTAGAGCTCGAGCGCAAGAACTTTAGAGTCAGCTTCGAAGTCAACATGGGTCAAGTTGCACTTTGCTTCGGAGTTCAGCTCTAGAGTTTTACTTCTGATCAATCGTGGAGTGACGCGGGGAGTACCTTGGTTCTCAATCAAAATTTGGTAAAACTTGTATTTTTTTGTCATTTTCAAACTTTTCGAATGTCTCTGACCTGACTTCGCGAGAAGTGTCTTAAAACATTGTATAGGTCCTCAACCAATTTACTGCAACTCCTGCCTGATTTTTACTAGATGCAAAAATCGGGTACATTCGGGTACATAACGCATATAATACATGGACAAAGGTCGTAGAGTGCGGGTACGCATCCTCTTAATACGTACTACACACCGTTCAATTTCGTGCTGAGTAGTCAGTATGACTTTGCTGTCTCGATGTAACTCTTGATTCCAATCGAATTTTGTATTTAAGAACAGATGACGTCTTCCAGCGTCAAGTTGTATTCGTACAAGACGTACAGTGGAACACAAATGAATACTAACTTCCCACGATATGAACACAAATTGCGGAAAGACGTACGACTGCAGGTAACCAACCATAGATGTTCCACACATTTTTCTATCTAAATTACGTCCACGTTAGGAAAGGATAGGGACTCTAGAGAATAGGGAACGAATTGATGACATAGTTTCAAACACATGTAACTTTATAATTCATCCAATTTGCAGACGATAATTATGTTCATACATAACAGGATAAAAACGAAAAATATGCTGCAAATACAAAATCAAAGACCTGATAAATATTTAAGCTACCCAGTTCTGCAAACTAACACTCGATCCAGCTAAATAAATTAATGAGAAATGAATCAATGACATCATTTCCATCTACTTAGGGCAATAAGCATGGAACAATCAATTAACAAGCGGAAAAAGGAATGTTGATATCAGTATTGGCACCATTGTTGCTTCTTGTTTCAGAAACTGAATGTATAGTAGCCGACCAATTATTATTATCTCCTCTGTAGGATGAAGGAATAGAAAGATTACTAGGCTTCATGTTTGCATTTTGATGTTGCCCTTGGCCGCTGCTATTGCTATAACTTTCATCAGTTTGGGTGAAGGACATCGGAATTCCATGAGAAGGTATTGAGATGGGCGTATTTTCATATCTGGGCTTCTTATGCTTTTGCTCTATCTCATAGCTTGGAAGAAAGCTTCCCACTATCACCTAAATTATATAAAAGAAAATTGCATTGTAAGCTATCTATTAAAATAAACTTTTGTCATATTAAAATTCTTGCTTACTACAAAGTAAGCAAAATTGATATGTTGTGAGGATAAACTATTAATGCAAGGAGAAACCTGAACAGGAGTTGCAGCAACCAAAAGACCAGCAACACTGCCACCAACAACTCGACCATCAGGGCTAGATAAAGACACGCTCATTCCACCAGATCTGCTTCTTGTGCCTCCACTATCACTTGGCATAAATGATCCTGATAGCGACAATAGTTCGAATCTCCCCTACAAATATAATGTTGAGGTATTAAGAAAATTATATGGAAAAGATTTGCTTACTGTCTCAAATCGATATTAAAAAAAAAAAAATTACAGCTAACAATATCATGAAAGCTAGGCTAATATTGTACCAATTTTACCTGTTTAGTCAATGTTAGAGGATTCTTATACTAGAGGATAGAATCTACAAAGAGTGTGTGAAATCTTAATAAGAATCTCTAGTGTTGCTAGCTATTTTTTTTGACCGAAATGAGCGATCCTCCCAAGGAGGACAGCACTCACCTAGTGTTGCTTACTGTTAACCTAAACAATGCTAATACAAAGTCAAACACAAGAATTAGTTGTCAATTCACTTATAGCTGGTATGGAAGCACACGTAGAAGGAAAGTGTTATTTAATTTAGCAAGTAACCCCTATGATTAACTGAGAATGTATATTCTAATAGGCAATGACAAATTAGTTTTGACTATATGCATTGATGAAGCTATAGGAGATATTTAATACATGCATATATTCTTCATAAGCAAGAGATAGCAGTAAACAAGAGAAATGTTTGAGACCTCGTATGTTAATGTACCCCCAGATGAATCAGGTTGACGAATTGTCACATTTGAAATAGTTCCACTGGCAGATAAAATGCATATAGCTCGAGGTCCTTGTTGAGAAAATGATATGACTTTCATGGTAACATCCTGAAAAGAAAATAAATACATTAATAACAAAAAAAGAAAAGAAATACGTGGCTCAAGGATATATAATCCAGATCCCCCCTGTAAGATAGCTACATTCTGTGAATGTTTCATATATTGCTGTTTCAGTTACTAATACTGTGAGGTTAAATACTTTATCTGATGCAAAGACAAACAGAACTACCATAACATCCAGGTGAGTTGTACCAAGAGTCGGAATAGTATAATTTGGAAATATGAGACATCTAAGTCGGTACAAGTAAAGAGACATGTTCATTGATAAGAAAAGGTGAATAGATTAATAATACGATCGTTACTTATAGCACTATATAAGTTGATCTTCGCTTAGTAAAACAGAGAGAAGAAATGAAACATCAAAATAAAACCATCAGATCAGTAGTTTAGTTTGATTTACAAAGCACGTCAAAACTAGATCAACATGTTTTTTAACAATAATATGATGCTAATGCTATCGAAACACAAAACATGACTAGCAATGTGAGGTTCTGTGGTATAATAGACTGGACGAGGTACCCACCAGTAGAATGACATTCAAACATCTTTCCAAAATAATAAACTAAACCTTGCAATCTTCTACCTTATCGATATGTATTTTCAAGTCGATCCCCATAGCTAATGAACTAAATGTAACACCAGCATTACAAAATTAAGTACTACCAAAAACACAAGAGGTTTGGTTTTCGTAGCTCACCGTATGATTTGTGTTAACTGGTTACTTCGCATTTATATTCATTTCATAGCAATTTAAACATCCACTAATAATTACAGACCAGGTGCTCAATATAGTGACAAGCTTGAAAAATAGCGAAATACATGCTATTATTAGCTGTTTTATGCCCTACATATATAGTCCATTGAGATAAATTTCTTCAATTTGTAACTATATTCGTAACATGTAATGCACTGAAACGAATCCCAAGTCATATACATCAAGTGAGCCAACATACACTGAGCAAAACTGAAACGTACAGTAGATACATGCATTCTGTTAGAGACCCGAAGTTTACTATGACATGAAAGTAGCTTTTGTCTTTAAAACCTTGATAAACCATACAATAAGTGAAAGGGAAGCACTATGACATCGCCTAAATGAATCCATAGTACTAACCAATTTTCGCCTTCTTGATGTGATTAATCAAAGAATTAGCTAAAGACAGAGAACGGAGTGAACAATCATGTAGTCAAATTTCATTACATAACAGATGCTAACCAAATGAAAAGACATATAGTTTAAGATTCTTTTATCATATTACACCATTTCTTAACCTCTATTATGGGTCAAAATATCCGGCCATTATTTGGTTTCTCTTGAGCTATTGCGCAATAACAGCAGGAAAAATAAAATCATTTAAATGAGAACACATGCAAATAGAAAACAATGCACATACTATCTTCAATCAACTGCGATACTGTATTTTAAGCAAATAATACCTCGCCTGCTCCAACTGTAATTATGTGTGGGGTGAAATTGGCTCCTGAAGAACAAGCAACTGTTTCACCTGTAATAAAACAGACATCTAAATAAAGCATAACCAAATAATTACCTGATGCCTATAAGTTATTTACATCAAATTATTATTCAAAATAAAGATGTGTGAATAATTTGACTAAGCAAAAATCAAATCTACATAGGATGGGGAAGATAAGAACGATAAACCACATACCAACAACCATAATCCTGAAAACCTGAACAAAACCAACAAATAAAACCCTTTATGGACAAGAAATAAACCTCACTTCACCTGTCCAAAGAATACTAAGCCCTAACATGGTCCCATGACACACCACATAGAAAAAAATAGGGACGATCTTTATGAAATCCCCACCAAATTGTTAAGCAACTAAAAGAAAGAGACAAGCAATCTAAATTGTAGAATGATTCAATGGTATATTACCAATTTGCTGACTTCTGCAAACACAAAACCGTCTTCAATTACAAAGAAACTGTATGCCCTCATTGTACGGTCTTCCCTATACATAATCTCAACAAGCGGTTTATTTCTAATGCGTGTATCCGCAACATGTATCCTAAATATTTAAATGCCAAGGGGATCTATGCATAATCACCAAAACTCATCCACAACAACCAAAACCAGAAAGCAACATAAAATAGACATTACCTACCAACGCGCACATAAGTCTATGAGGTTCTTGACAAAGTTACCTGGACTCTCAAACTCAATATTTCTCACCCCACCTCCGCTGCCGCCGCCGCCTAACCTCGCTCTACCCCTATGGTTCACCATCGGGGCTGTCATGACGAACTCTCCGACCGGCATCGACGCTGATATTGGCATCGGATTCAGCGGCTGTGGTTTCTTTGGTTTCGACGGAACTGCCAGGCTTCCGTCCGGTGCGTACTTCCTCGGCCTCCCCCTCTTTTTCACCGGGAAAGAGGATGCATCCTGCGACGACGTAAACTGTGGCGGCTGCTGAGCCGGTAGCTGCACAACCTGCACCACTTCGATGTTCTGCTCCGGTGGAGGCGGAGAAGGCGGAAGAGGCTTAGGAGGCAGAAGAGGCTGAGTTGGCAAAAGAGGCTGAGGTGGAGGATGAGTCTGAGGAGGCGAGAGAGGCTGAGGATGCTGCGAAGTCGGGGGAGGTGGCGGAGGTGGCGGAGGCGCGACCACCGTTGACCCAGTGGCTGTAGTAGCTTCGTTCTGCTCCATAAACCCTAGATCACCTATTGATATGGAGGGGAATTTCAAATTTGTTGAGGGCTTTTTTGTAATTTTTAAGGAGAATCCTAATTCTACTCTCTCTGGTCTGAAAATAGAAATTGAGAAAAGGAAAATGACGAAGAAATATAAAAGTTATTAAAAAATAAATTAATAAAATTTTATGAGTAAATTAATATAATAATGTGTAATAAAGTAGGTAATAAATTGTTGAATATTGGGATGGAATATTATAATCGAATTGATACAAAAATCGAAATATGCGTGTATAGTTGGAAAAGAAAATTGGTTACTTTATTTTTTTGAAATTTGTATTAAGTTGGTAATAATCTATTGATTTAGATATCATATTAAATATTAAATATACTGAATTAAAGGGGGTTTGGAGGCCAGCCTTTTGCCTACCACTGACCTGTTTCTTGTCTTTTTCCAAGGCTTTTAAAAGTTGATAAATGACATTTATTTTTTTTGTTTTTGGTTATATGTTTTAATATTCGTAATTCAGTGGTATTAATTATAGATGTTTAGATCTAGCCACTTGTCTTGGGGTTTTCACCTCTGACTAAATCTGTAACGAGAGTCAAAATTAAATTTTGGTTCTTTTTTTTCTTAAATTCAAATCAAAATTTACAGCCAGGTGTTACTTTAGTCCTGATCTTATCAGTTCATGCGTTCTTTCAGATAATTTCATGAACAAAATTTTGGGGTACCGTCGTGTAACAGCAGAGTCTCTTTGTATGCCAACCAACATTTAAAAACAAAAAATGATCAATTTATACTGTTCGAACTTCTTGTTTTTTTAATATAAAACATTATGAAAAGATCAATAAAACATTTACATTTAATGGATTGACTTTCCATCAAACACAATAAAAAAGTAGAAAAATTAAAACCGTCCAAACAATCAAATAGAAATCAAATTCTTTGGAATTGTTTGAACATTTCATTAATCATCCAATTCCAATGCCATTGTTAAAGTTTCATTCGTCAAGGCAGGTACATGAAGTAGACACAATGATCTTGATTCGTATTGTTCAACGATTTCCCAATCAAAGTTGTAACTATTATTTTATGTTATCATTTGCAACGACGGAAGCCGTTAGCCGTGAAGTATTTCATATTTTGATAAAATAAATATGGATAAAAATCGAAAACCGACGTTAGCTATGTTTGATATGATTTTCCCTTTCTTTACGATCCTTCGTGCTTATTTTTGTCATCGTTGATACACTAGTGCAACCATCAAACGGTGTAAATCGACTGTTCAATCACATAATTTCAAGAAAAAAATATTTAATGTAGCTTTCATTAATGTTAGTTGAACATGATAATATGTTGGAAAAAAAATTAAAATTATAGAGGTTTAAGGAGACATTTGTGAAAAAAAAACAAATTAAATAACACCGGAGAGATTTAATTGAACAAGTTTAAGGAGATATTTATGGAGAGAACAAATTAAATAGTAATGAAAAGAGTTAATGATACATATTAAATACATGTATATTTTTTGTCCGGCTTCACATAATTTGGTTTTGCAAGCTTGCGGTAGACAAATCTCCCTAACGGTCAGTTTGATTATGTATTAAAGTAGGTGTTCCTTGTGATTAATTTGGCGAAGCTATGAAAATGGTTGATTAACAAGGGTAAGTGTAACGACTCCCCTCCCCTAATACATAGAATCCATGCATCCAAGCAACCGAATTTCCCAACCGTGTCACGAACGACGTTCCATCAAGAGCGATGTATTTTAAATGCAATAAATATCACAGAGCATATCGATCGCAGCAAACCAACTCTCACAATGGAAGGATTTAAAAAAATTATAATATCAACATAAAAATGTTGAAGACTAAGTGCATGACACATCAAGAGACATAAGATTTATTATCATCATCATACACATAGTGTAAACGGTACACCAAAGCACATTCGAATACATGTCTCAAAATAAAACATATGGTCTACACGTCAATACACCAAAAATTGGATAAAAATAATCATAGCGATAATATGGCTAATAGTTATATCTCTATGAATTGCCTCCAGCTAGCAGAGATCCTCATCTCTAAGTCAACCTACTCAAAGAATTGATAACAAAGAAACAACAAACAGATGCTCGGAAATAAAGCATGGTGAAAGAAAATTCACTAATATGCAAGATTACCAATATGTCGCTATATCATGAATAATATCCAGTGCTGATACTTAAGGTACTGAAACCATACATCAACCTACATTTACACCTACATCCTACAAGTTAGCACATTTCTACTACGGTGCTACAACATATGCTAAGACTATCATAACCAATCATCACGGCACAAATCGTGACCCAAACGTCACACACTAGGCTAGTTGGCCACGGGTCACTTGGCAAGGCCAAACCCCACAAAGCACGGTCATTAATATATGACTAATACTATGATGCTTCAACGCATCGTCCACCATCTACAATCTTATCCAACCCGGATTGATATACATGTGTCTAACCATTACCATTTGTCTATCATGAGGATAAAATGACAAGTAACTAGGGGCCTATAACTATTGCTACAACGTAGCCCAAGGTTTAAATCTATGCTACCGAGATAGAATGTCTTATGTCTATGTGTCGATGCCTCCCAAAATGCACCACCGACACAACAAACTGCTCGTGCCACAAATGGTCTATAAATATCAAATCCTGAAGTCATAGCCAAGGGATACAAACTTAGTCCACATGCGCTCTATCATTTGAAATCGTATATCATAATGCCCTAGCCGTCATGCCTCAAAACCACCGGACAACTCTATAAAAGTCACCATACATCCTAAAACACATTGCTAGCGTTACTTATGACCTCCTTGTCATTCAACATCACTGATGCACCCTCTTGGACCCCCACCCCTCGAGTCTTCAATGTTGGAATATGTGTCCAAGTGGGTCCCGCTTAGCCTTGAAATAAATTAGTCCAAAATGCACCAAAATTTCGTAGATTGTAGCTCTTGAAAAATGAAAAGCATTGGTATGAACCGTCCCTTTCCAATCTGTTTGCGAAAGCTGTCATATTTTGAAATTTCAACCAAACCAAGCGATGAACGGCCTAATAGTTGATTAAATATGGTAATCAGTTGACTATACAAAAATTCAATCGACTGGATACTCATTACTAGTCGATTGAACACCCCCTAAATTGCACTATAAGTGTTCTGGTTTGATCAAGAGATCAATTAGTCGACCGATCGGATCCAACAGTCGACCTGTAGGCTGCACTCAGCTCCTTTTGCACTCTTGAACTTCAAATGCTCATAACTTTTGATTCGTGGCTCCAAAAGGTTCGTTGTTTCTTCCATTATGAGCGAGAATAAATTCCCTTATATCATGTTTATCTCATATTTCGTACAATTTTTGATGTGGTTTCATCCCAATCAAACTCGTAAGGTGCATAAACGCAATGCTTCGGACAACATCTCATTACTTGTATTTAAATATTTATTATAAGAATTCTTATAATATCACCCATTCTGATGCTCGAAATAGATACTATTAATTCTATAGTCATTCTTAACATTATTTTCCAATGACAAAATAAGATTCGTTATTGAACCATTAACATCGAGAGCAATAGAATTTATAATTTTTGAACATAACATTTGCATTCGTTAATATGCAAATTCATTACATTTCATTTACATAACCCTACGAATACATCGTTCGAATAAAATATAATAATTACATATAATTCCTATATCAACATATAACGACGCCCCTTTGGATGATCAGAGTTTTAACTGCTTAAACGGTTACAGTACCCATCATTACATACATTCAATGAATCAAAAGTAGTTAAACTACTGCACAATGAAAACATAATCTTATATATAGTAGCTTGCATCATGCATGCCTCTGGAAGCTTGTTCGTCTAAACCTGAAATACCTACTCTCAGCCTACTCAATTTCAAATTGAGCATTTGAGAGTTTATGGGAAATGAAAAACTTTGGGTCGTAAAAAAAGTCTGGTGTGAATAATATTATACCATCTCAAACCAAAATAGATACATAGTGAGATCACGCAGTCGAGAAAATGGACTTTTTTCATCACCAGTATCCTTAAAATCATATCATATCTGCAATCAAAATGATTAGAACATAATCATAATATAAGCATGCAATAATAGGTAAAATGAATAGTCCGACATTCATTAAGGTCAAAGGGTTACACATTCCCATAATTACCCAATCCTAATATATTCTATGGCATAGTTTTCCCAGGGTCTTTACGAACTTATATTAGTTTTTTGAGGCTGACTAGAAACCTATAGTAGTTTTGCAGGCCGACTAGAAACCTATTGGCTCACTCAGGTAAAAAATATAACCAAATAATCTAAAACTTCTTGGACAACAAGAGTAACCTCGGCTTCTATCCAACAGAAAAATACAATGGTGAGCATCACTGCTACGTGTACCTTGCTTTGCGTAATTCTAAATTTGCATATCCTTCGGCTAGGCCCTACGCAATGGAATCGCGGACCTGACCAACCGTAGGCTAAGAAATTGGAGGATAGGGCATGACCCTACCCCAATCTCCACCTTTAAATCTTAAACCTAGTTTTGTAAATATCGATGAGTCAAGTATTTTGATCACTTTGGGTATTCTAACTTAATTTGATCTTCATGATCTCCTATGTCCAATTCTACTCACTCAGGAGTTTAACTCTTACATACCGACTATTGGACTAACCCCAACTGGTCATATGTTCCCTAAATCCAAATCCACAGGGTAACAATGTTAGGTGATATCATATAGCATATAAGTGAGCATGTCAACAATTCAATATATGCAATAATAACTGATCAAGGGATAAAGATAAACATATAACACATCATCAACCATATAAGAGTATGTTCGTGTGATAGTTAATTTATATACAAAATTACTTATAGCAAAGTAACAATTTCCTTTATAAAATCTATTTAAAAAATGGGCTGATAAAATTTCCATATCGTTGAAATCTCATAAAATACTTAACAAAGTCAACCGTTTATTAAGTAAAATTTAGCCATAAAACAGAGTGAAAATCTTCCCAATATTATAAAAATATCTATCCCTTCCTTTCAAAATCATATGTTATCATGCCTCGAAAATTCATATGCTTTCACGTTTTAAAATATAGGCCGTCACGCCTTAGTGTTTTGTAGTCATCGCATTTTATGAAAAATAGAGGCTATCATGTGTTGGGGCTTCGTGTGCTTGCATTTCTAGGGCCATCGTAGCCTATAAATCAAAGCACCATCGCATGCATTCGTGCCGCCTGTAGCTTTTGCATGCATTTATGCACTCACAATGATTTGTATTCTCGCATGCATTTGTGTAATGAATATTATTTGCATGCTTTCATGTGTGTATGTTAATATATTTACTATGGCTGTGTATTTTTTCATTTCACCAAATTTCCAACATATTTCTTCCATATATTTCCAAGATTTTCGATTTCCATGTTCTTCCATTAACAACAATTTGGAAGGAATTTCTTCCGATTTCGGATGGAAGGAATTTCTTCCGATTTCGGATGGAAGAAAGTGGAATTTTTTTTTTCATAGTAACTTTTCTTCTTTCGATTTTTTCACATCAATCTATTTTAACTGGGCCATTCCCATTAAAGTTACATTCTGTTACACTACGTTAACACTCAAGAAAAGGTCAAAACATTTGTTCAGCTGTCGTTCAAATTAGAGGCATAACCCTAGTTCCTTTTTCCTCCATCATCAACAGATACTTCAAAAAAATCCTACTGATTACCTACATCGCTTTGTTTTTTGATTAGGAAATTCTCTTTCAGGTAAGTAAAGCACTTCAATTTTAATTATTTTATTGTTTTTATCCCTTTTGTTTTAGAATTGTTGATTTTGTGATGCTAAAACTAAAAATGATTCGATTCCTTGTACGAAAAACCTAATATTTTGAAACTTGCTTTTAACTTTTAAACTTTAAGTATGTGTCAGCTTCTACTTGTCCTCTAAATGCAATTAGACTCTTCAAGCAGAAATTTACCTTAAATAAATGTTGATTATATTTGTTGTATTGATTCTTCCTTTAAACTCAGAATAATTGTATTTGGTTTTACCAATACGACTGTTGTTGATTGCAAAATGGACGAATGCAGTGCCAAACAGAATACATATAATTAAGTTTCAAAGAATTGTTATTTACAAAATATATTATTGATATTTGAGTTTTCAAAAGTGTTATAATATATGTAAATATAAATAGTGAATATACTTTATACTGTTTTGTATTTAGTCCCATATCGTGGGATTAGTTCTATCCCTAGCTTCTAGGCCTTTATATAAAGGTGCTAATGTAATGAAAATGTATGATTAATCTCTATAGTGAATAATATATTTTCTTCCTCTTTCTTTAATGTCTTCTTATTCTATAACAAGTTATCAGCACGAAGCTCTCATAAATATTCTGAACGGTAAGCTATATTTCTGATCTAATTGATCAAATCTTTCAGATCACATTCTATTAATTTTATTTCTTTTAGATCTCATTGTATCATTGATCTAATTATTTAGATTTGATTCTATTTGTACATCTTACTTTTTGTCCCTGTATTTTAGATCTCGTTTTGTTGCAGATCTTTTTTTTCTAATTTTTCGGATCTCTTGTAGATCTTAATATCATATTCAAATGATATATTTTTTAGATCTTTAGATTTTAATCATCGGATCTCTTATTAATTTTTATTAATGTATATCCATTTTTTGTGATAATTTTGAATTTGATCTAAAACTAAAATTGTTTCATAGACTAAAATGTAATTTCAGACCTTATTCTGCTAGTATTCTTTTTAGATCTTGTCTATCATATCTAATTTTCTAGATTTCATTATATATATAATCTTATAGATCTTGCTCTATTAATATTATTATTTTAGATCTCATTTTACCGTCGATCTAACTTTTAGATCTCATTCCATAATTTGGTAAAAAAAAGGGTTTTCATTTTGAAACATTTTTGTTTGGATTTCGGTTTGAGTGAGGACTATAGAAATGATTTTGCTACATGATTTATATTTCCAGAAGAAAGATTTTATTGTTTCTTAGAGAAACAAATATAAGGATAATACGTAACTAGAAGATCGTATTAAATTTATATAAAAGAATAGGAACCTAAATTTCATTTGTGCGAAGGTGAAAGATTAAAGCTTTCATAAGCTGAAATAAAGCCTTCAAGAAAATAAACGAGCAATTCCAGAAGAAGATGTTGATATGTCCAAAAGACATAACATAAAAACAATATGCTGGAATAACATTACAAATGTGGTAATACTATTTCCTTGAAGAGAAGTAGTGTTATGATTCTCATGTTCGAATACAATTATGAAGAGTCCTCTTGTTTCATTGTATTTATTTAATATTGGAGACATGATGTTCTCAAATAAAAATTATGCATATAAGTTTGCATTCCTAAAAAAAGGGTTTATATATCAAAACTTAAATATATAAATTTGAGATGTGAAGCTTTGAATTATTAGAAAAGCTAATTCAGATTATGGTAAATTCTAATTGCAATCAAACCTGAAGTTTGATAATGAAAATCAAGTTGTACCATTTAGGATCTAAAGTACTAAACAAAGACTTTATTTTAAAGTAAAATTAGAACCTGAAGTTCTAAAAATATTACCAATGGTATTAACTACTAAACCAAATAAATGTACAGAAATTTGTTCACTCCAGAAGTGGTGATAATAATAATAAAAAAAATCTCCAGAAGAGATTTGTTGATATATTTGGTGCTTTTACTAAACCAAATAAATACATAGAAATATATCCACTCTCCTACTCTCTTTCTTTTTAATAGAAAACAAGTTATTCTAATAGAAGTTTATTTCCTAATTTTTTTCCTTCTTCCATGCATCCAATCATGTCTTTCAAAAGGTAAAATATAATAGATCAAGTTTCTTTCCTTTGGCTCATCAAGTGAGTATTTTGGATTCTTCATAAAATGAATGTTAATATTTATACACACATCAATTATGTTATATTATATATAAAACTCATTCATCTTTCCTCTTTCAGCAAAGAGCTATTCCAATGTTTACTATTTTATATGTTTAATCTTTTACCTATTATTGTCATGTCACAAAAATATACTTATTGATGTTATCAATAGCTGTAACTCATACAACATATTTTTAGTTGCCAAGTCAAACTGTTTCGTTTTTCATGATATTATTCATACACTGTGTGATGTACAAATTTCCTCTCTCTGTTTAGCTTACAATATGTAAATAACCGCATATATTAATTCATATATTAATCAGTAGCAATTAATAAATCATTAAATAAAATTAATTGATTAATGATAATGGTCCAACAAAGATGTGTATGAATACTTCATACATTTATTCTTCTTTTATATCTCTTATTGTTGACAAGGATCACAACGTATATACATGGTATATATTTGTGTTTCTCACTATTCCAGTTGTTAAGAATTAATAAATGGTATTTAATACAACCTATTCATAATTTTAAATCTGCTTATATTATGAAAGTAAACATAATAAAGTCAACATAATCTTTGATTATAATTCATCCCTTCTCTACCAATCAATCCATATAAAGGCATTTTCATATTTTCAAGGGTATTTTTGCATTTTCAAGAAAATTAATGAATGCAATTAATTAGATTGGATCTAGAGCTATCAAAAGGATGTAATAAGAAATTATAGTCACTTTTTATACATTATATTTGGTTGTCTTTTGCTATCTGCAGTAATGTTTTTTGCTTTCACTGTAACTACTATCATATATGGGTTCTTATTTGATGAAATGCATTGATTATATACCCATAAACAATATTTTGATGCTTATGCATTTTTTCCACTTATAGTTGGTGATATGATAAACATAGCCAAGCTTGAGGTTAAAACTTTGGACTTATTAGGAGATAACTTTTTGTCATAGATATTGGATGTTGACATTCAATTTCAATCTCAATATTTGGAAAATGCCATTAAAAATGATAATATGTCTCGGTAGGATAAAACAAAGGCTCTTATATTTTTAAGGTATCATATCCACGACAATCTTAAAATAAGATATTTAACTAAAAAAAAGATCATCTTTACTTATAGAACTCCATGAAGGAGTGTTATGACTACTAGAAGATGGTCACACTTTCAAACACTAGACAAGAGTGGTTGAACCTGAAGTTTCAACAAATTGGATGTTGGTGTTTGCATGTTTTTCCTTTCAGAACTAATTGAAATAATATACCGATGAATGTTTTGTTTTAATCAGTAGTCCATTTAAAAAAAAATGGAAAGTATTATCATTTATTTACTGCTTACAAATTTTAATAGTTGACTAACTATATTACCTTTAATTCTTAAGATATGGACCATCAATATTTGAGTGATAATATATGCCTACTAGATAGTGCAACTACTCATATGATTTTGAAAAACCAGAAGTTTTTCTACAACCATAGCAAATCTACTAATATAGTTGAAGGGTCGGGAAGAGCCCATATAGTATTACCAAATGGTACATATATCTTAAATCAAAATACATTATACTCAAGCAAATTTAAAAGAAATTTGTTGAGTTTTGAGGATATATAAATGAATGGCTACCATATTGGAATTATAATAAAAATGTCAAAGAATACCTTTGTGTTTTTCTAAAATTGAAAGCTAGAAGCTTATTTTAGAAAAAGCTGGTACAATTTCAACTGGATTATATTTCACAAAATTTGGCATAATTGAATCTCATATTTAAACATGAGGCAGAAGCTCACAAATACCACTTGAATGCATCTTATCAATTGATAAAAGAATTATCCTCCTATTATTAATATGTGTGGTGTATTTGCTAGTAGCAATATAATAATGGATCAAAATGAGAATCTAAAGGTGATTATTATTTAATGTGACAATGTTCCTCAACATTGAGGGGGAGATAAACAGATACAAGTTCATTTTGATCATCAATGTCAAATATTTGTTAACATGTATAATGATGCAAAATATTAAATAATTTGAATAAATTATTAATAATATCCCTAGTAGACTTTCTCCAATATAGATTTGAATCCCTGAAAGATCAAAATGTGTAAACCACATCTGAAATATGATACAAAAGTCAGTTTGAAATACTTTTGGAGTAAGTAATAAAGATGTCAAATAAAAGAGATGAGTGTTCTTGAAGAAATACTTAAGGGTGCACTTGAAGAGACTAATGACATGATTGTCAAATTATCCTAGAAGTAGTTTAGATACCTAAAACATGATAATTAAAGAGATCTCAATAAATCATGTCTAGGACTGAAAAGAAATAATCATCGATGATAAATTTGTAAATAATAAAGTGCTTATGTTTATAAATAAATTAAGAATCTTTAATTAGGGTAAAATACGATTGGCCATCATGAATCCTTTACTAATAGAGAAATATGGACATGTAGTCCGTAAAGTAGCAAAAGTACTTGAAATGCTTAATATACCCCGACGATATAAATATGGTTTAAATCATATTAAATGATGAAAAATATAAATAACTTTGGTGGTTATAAAGAAGGCAAAGAACAAGGAGCATAGATTACAACCAACTTTTAAGTATTATTGTAATGAAAATCTTGATATAATTCATGATGAGTAGATTACTTTCTATTTTTAAGTATCGTTGTAATGATACTCTTAATATCCATTGAAGTGATAGTTGCAATATGCAAATACTTATTGAAGTATACAAATTTCTGAAGAATATATATAACTTTTGTAGTTATAAAGAATGCAAAAGACATGAAGTGTAGATTACAAATTTCTTCTAAGTATTGTTGTAATGAAAATCTTGATATACTTCAAGATGAGTAGATTACTTCCTGCTTTCTAGTAATGTTGTAATGAAATTTTTAATATTCATGAAAGATGTATAGTTACAATGCGCAAAACTAATTTTAAGCACAAAAATGAAAGCACATGAAGTGTTTTTCATAAAAGCAGCATACAAAATGCATAAAATGCAAACCATATTTGAAAGAAACAATCTTAGAAAATTTGATTGTATCGAAGGAAACTATTAATAAATTGTATTATTAATGAGATTCATATTTATAGATCCAAAAGTATCTATAACCAATTTGAGTTATCGAAAGACGAATGTGAGTTCAGAGGAAAATTTTAAATCAGAGGGAGCATTCATAAGTATTTTATAATGCATTCTTTTTCCTTAACTAAGATTTTTCCCACTGAATTTTTATTAATAGGGTTTTAATGAGGGATATCTTGATCTTCCAATATCAACTTCCCAGTAACATTTGAAAATAAGTTACAATGTACTCTTTTCCCTTATTTATTATTTTTCCCACTAGGTTCTTACTAAGGTTTTAACGAGGCATTGTCTTGATCTAGAAGAATCAAACGTCTTTTCAAGAAATAACATCTCAAATATGTTATTTAAGTTAAATTGTATTTTTATCCTTGACTAAGGTTTTTCCCATCGGTTTTTCCTTTGTAAGGTTTTTAATGAAGTATTATATTGATCCGGAAGTATCAAACTCTATTTGATCTGTAAATTATTGAAATATCTCATACTATATTGTACTCTTTTTCCTTCACTAAGATTTTTTCCATGGGGTTTTTCTTAGTAAGATTTTAATGAGGCATTAGTTTGATCCAGAAGTATCATGCTTCATTTGAAGAAATAAGAAAATAAAATATGCCATTGTACTCTTATTCCTTTACTATGATTTTTCCCATTGGGTTTTTCCTAGTAAGGTTTTAATGAGACATTATTTTGATCTCGAAGTATCAAACTCTTTAAAAGGAATATCATTGTATGATATCTATGATTTCAAGTTGCACTCTTTTTCTCGTTCAATGTTTTTCCATTAGGTTTTCCTAGCAGAGGTTTTTAATGAGGCAACGGATAATATTTAGATCGACTGAACGAATAAATGAAAGCAAGATAACAATGAGGGAGAGCAATCATCATATACGTTACAAAAGGGACAACTTCAAGTTATCAAAGGATTCAAGATTTTAAAGATGCATATTCAAGGGGGAGTGTTATAATATATGTAAATATAAATAGTGAATATGCTCTATACTGTTTTGTATTTAGTCCCACGTCGTGGGATTAGTTCTATCCCAAGCTTCTAAGCCTTTATATAAAGGTGCTAATGTAATGAAAATGTATTATTAATCTCTGTAGTGAATAAAATATTTTCTTCCTCTTTCTTTAATGTCTTCTTATTCTATAACAAAAAGCACTTTTTCTGAAACATATATATTATTTACTATTAGAAAAGAAAATTACAAGTGACAAAACACTTAGGGTACAAACTATGGGAGGAGTATCACAGGTTAATTTGACTCAAGACCTACGGTACGAACCTTAAATGCATAAAATCTGAATATAACCAGAAAAATCCAAACTCGGACTAGCAAATGCATTAATAAAACATATTTCGCGTAAGGCAAATCCATTCTTCACTCATCTACATTATCGTCCTTCAATCTTCTGCTCCTCAAGGCAAAGTGCGTGCTCCCATTAATGTTGAAGAGCTAAAAGGAAAAGAGCAGGCTTCCCAAACTTCTGTCCCGATATCATAGGTATGAGATTCTCTGTTTAAATATCTTTCACTTCGAAGATAATAATAGTGCAAATCATTTATTTTAGATAAGGAAGAAATTTTTCCTCTCCTATAAAACCAAACTTGCAAGAAAACAGGCAGAAATAAATAGGTTATATAGGGAGCTAGACAAGCAAATAAAAGAGCATAATGTACTTCAGATAAATATCATAGATTTGATAGAAGTGCATCGACGATGGCATCTTTTAAGCACCAAAAACTACCACTCTACTAAAGAGAGCGCGCCTTCTCTACGATGCTCTCTTAAAAGAGAACCGAGTGTTAACCACCCTATTTTGGATGATGATTGAAGAAAGAGACGCTTTAATCAACTCTTATGTAAGGCTTACCCAATTAGATAAAGTTCATTTAGTAAACAGAGTCAAATCCAACATTTTCACGTCGTCTACACAATCAACAACCAAAACTCCTTTTTTGAAGAGAGTCCAAAGAACATTCGGTGATGCCGCCTTCTCGAGTTCATCCATGAAGAACACCCAAAGCTAAAGATTATTCTGATCTCGACCTTTACACATTTCCAAGCCTAAACATATTCATCTCTCGGTTCGATGAGGCTGTCAACTATGGTGTGGCTGCACAGATTGAAGATCGAACTCTGAAAAGGTAAGCTCTAATCCTCTCTTCTCATCTTCCTTAATAGTTATGCACTTTATATTTGTTTACATTCAACTTTAATTTTTCAAGTCTGATATGATTTGGCATTTCCAAGTGTTGGAAAATTTGCATATTCCATTCCCACCATATATGCCAAATTGTCATTGTGATTGTGATTTCTATCAGTTTGTCGAAAGATTTATTTGAATTATTATTGTTGAAAACCTCCTTAAAAACACTACTTATGACATATTTGCCCTCACCTTTTATATGTAACTTATTTATGACATTATCCAGAAGGTTAGCTGAGTAAGAACATTAAAAAATAAACAAGCATTCGATTCTGGTTCCCACTTGCATAAAACACATAACATATCGATTGAATTGTTTCATTTGGTTATCATGTCCTTGGTGTGTAATCTGTTTGTATTATCTAACAAAGCACATAGTGACATTTTGTGTGCACATGCATTGTTCTATATGCTTTTGCACCATGATACCTCGTCGTTTACTTCTCTAGCCCGATTCAAAGTCGAACTAAAATAAATTCCACATTGCTTTGATGTTTCTAGGTCCATTAATCTGCAGATCTGTTTTTCTTTATAGGGATCTCGTAGTTCTTTTGGTTAATATGTGATGGCAAGTAAGTGTTATCTTCTTTCCATTGGCCATTGACAATGAGAGATAAGGCTTTCGTGTTGTGTCTCCCAATAGTCGATATGTATTCATTCCCTATTAAATCTACAATTGAATGTCCATTAACCCAAGGGTCAAATCAGAAACTAGTATTTTCACCATTACCCTTTCCATTGTTTCCTTAGCCTTTGCTCTTGTGTTTAGCTTCCATGTGTATGAAGCGTTATCATTGACATTTATGAGCCAACAGTTCTTAATTTACAGTGTCCAATACTCCTCCATTGAGACCATAAACATTCGCTTTGAACGAATCTCCAAGTTAGTCCCAGCACAATTGCCTTTATCGGATCTTTTATTTTTTCCTATCCCCACACCGCCTTCAGTTTCGGTCGACATAGATTGTCCTAGCTCATATTATGATTTTGATTTTTTCGAATGAAGTTTGCACACAATGAATTTATTTTGTTTTTTATTATTATTGGTAACTGACAGAATTGAATCCAAAACATCACCAAGGGATATACAACATTTTTGATTAGTTCAATTCTACCGGTCACATTCAGCAACATGTTTTTCCAATTGTTAATTTTCTTTTGGATTTTAACTAACAGTACTCCAAAATCCCTTATTTTCAGTTTGTTATAAGATAGAGGAGTTCCTATATATGTGATTGGCAAATTTCCTCTCTAGACATTCAATATATTAAGGATTTTATTTTTTCCCTCTTTACTAGAATAAGTATGCTTTTCTGTTCATTCATTTCTAAACCCACCAATTCATTTATAGTGTTCATAATTTTGCATATTCTTTCTGCATTTCTAATATTAGCTTTTGCGAACACTAAAATATCATCCACATGTATAAATGGGCGAGGATTGGTTCAATAGGATGAATTGGCTCTATGGCACCATCATAGTATCATAAATTTAATAAAATTGTGAAAAATTTCATTGCAATAACAAATAATAAAGGAGATAATGGATCTGCTTGTCTTATTTCTCTATTACTACTAAAAAATCCTACAGGTCTGCCATTTGTAAGAATGGAAAAGGTGATGGTAGATATACATTCATATATCAAATATGCAAAATTACCAGAACCCCGTGCGTAGCAACATATGATATATGAATTCTTTATTGATTTTATCAAAAGTCTTGTGTAAATCTACTTTTATACATGTCATTTCCCTATTGAATCCCCTCACAATTTCATGTACTATAAGGGAGTTTTCTGTAATGATTCCCTAGGAATGAAAGCATTTTGGTTTATTGATATTAACTGATCTAGGAAATGCTTCATTCTATTACTAATCATATTAACTAGTATCTTATATATTACATTGCATAAAGATGTTGGCCTATAATCTGATAAGGTCTTTTTATCTATATTTTTAAGGATGAGGCACAAGAATGTCTAATTGATTTCCTTAATGATTGTACTTGATCGTTGAATGTCCAACATTACTTTTAATACATCGTTGTTGATTAGTTCCCACTGGATTTTGAAAAATTTAGAATTGAAACCCTCTAGTCCAGGGTATATTTCAAAATGTAGTTAAATATGTAATGTGATAAAATTTACTATTTTTGTTACATCTCACCAAATACAAGTAATTAAAAGTACATTCGATTGTTTTCATCTATTTACTGGTTATTACAGTCAAAAGTCAATAGTCTGTACGCTGCTTATATACTTAGGGAATAGGAAAACTTTAGGAGTAATTTAAACTAGTTTTCACGGTTTATTAATATAAATTTTCTGATATTCTTATTTATTGATAAGAGGCTAGGACGACTGGAAAGATGACAATCCACATGGTGCAGATAATAAGAACCTCACTCCTTGTAGGTAAAATGTATTATTAGATATCACCCCTAAATTATCTAATATAATATATTTTACTGCTCTTTTGTATGGTATAATTTTGTAAAGATAGCATGTTGCATTTGTTTATAATGCAACTTTGTATATGAGAAGAATAAGTAAACGTACTTTCTTCTCCGTAATCTTTTAGTTTAACTCTAGAACATTCTTTCACATTCTATCTACTCTACCATATATAACACTGTACATAGACATATTATTGTTGGTGCGGGATTCCATATGAGACCACTCAAATAGAAACTCCACAAGCACAGTGGAAGACAAGATTGTGATAAGAAGTGTAAAAACAACCAATCAATAACTCAATTTCAATCTCAATCGATCCAAAAGTAATCACAATCTCAAACAAGCAATATAGAAATTCAAAGCAATAACGAAAAATAAATCACATAGGGATTTATAGTGGTTCCACTAACGTTGTGTTAGTGTACATCCGCTTGAAGAGAGAGATTTTATTAATATTGATGAGAAGAGTACAAGAGATTGAATACAATGATCAAAATTCTATTTAGAATTGATTTTTGGAGAAGAGAATTGAAGAAAGTTAGGTTTTGATAAACCCTAATTTGGTGGAGGCTAATCTCTTGCAATTGCTAGCACGCTTCTGTGGATCTGAAACCGGAGGCTAGCTTATATAGGAGAATAGAAACCCTAGGCAATATTCCAAAATTGCCCCTGCAGATATCACAAATTTTTACCCAAGTCCGTAGGAAGAAAAAAACAGTCAGAAGTCGTTCCAGACGTCTGACCAAAAGGTCAGACGTCTGGTTTAACTCACTGGAGCGACTTCGCTTCAGATTAGACGTCTGACAGAATGCTCTGGGAGCATTTCTGTCCAAATCAGACATCTGACCCTTTTGGTCAGACGTCTGAAAGAAGTCTCTGCCTCAAACTTCGCCCACTTCGCCTTTTCTCTTATAATTTTCACCTCCGAACTTCGATTTGCGAACTGTTTTCTCCGTTACGAAGCTACTTTTGACCTCTACAAATCCCCATATAGTGTCGCCAAAATTCAACATTCCACCTCGACACTATATCTATCTTCAATTCCAATGGTACCATACCATCAACGACAACCGATAGCGCCAACTATCACCTTTTGTACCTTCAACCAAACATAAATGCTTCCCCGATGAGCTCCGGCAAAGCCACCACCCATTGCACTTCACCAACAAGCTCAGGCAAAGCCCCCGTCCGCTAATGAAATGTTGAAAACATCCAAATCCTAAGCTATCTCACCAAAGAATAGCACTTACCGAGAAGATAGAACTTCAATCTTTTACCGACACTCTTCCTCATCTACCACCAAGCTCCTCCCTTAACCGTGCCACCCCGTGGCACCTAGCACTTCTCCAAGCGAATCAAGTTCGAGCAATGCTCAAACTTTCCAACCAGCAATGCCTTAGTGAACATATCCGCCGTTATCCTTTGTGTGCACTTTACGAAGATATACTTGCTTATCTTCATCCATGGCTACTAGAAATGACTCTCTCACCTCAATATGCTTAGTCCGTGAGATAAATGCCAAATTCTCTGCCAAATGAATAGCACTCTGGCTATCACAAACATCAATACTATCATGCCCGAATCCCAAGTCACACAACAATCGTCTCAAATAGAGTGCCTCCTTTACCGCCTCCACTGCGGCTATCAACTTCGCCTCCGTAGTGGATCAAGCAACTACGGTCTGCTTTCTAGATCTCCAACTTATGGCTGTATTCCTAAGTGTGAACACATATCCGGAAGTTGATTTTCTTCGATCACTATCATCGGCGTAGTCCGAATCACAATAACCAACCAACTTGCAATTCATCGCCTTACTACCGCCAAAAATAAGACCATGAGATGATGTGCCTTTAAGGTATCTCAATATAAGCTTCACAGCTTCTCAATGCAATTTTCCCAGATTAGCCGTGTATCGACTAACCATCCCGATGGCGTTTGCAATATCGGGCCTTGTACACACCATAGCATACATTAGACTTCCAACCGCACTAGCATATGTCACCTTTGCCATATATGTCTTGTCTTCCTCCAAGATAGGTAACCCTTTACTCAAAATCTTCGTATGCAAAGGTAAAGGTGTATTTGACGCCTTTGCATTCTCCATGCTAAACCGGCAAAGCACTTTCTTAATGTACTTCTTTTGAGTTAGTTTCAACTCAAAATGCTTTCGATCCCTCACAATTTCCATGCCCAATATCTTTCTTGCTTCTCCAAGATCCTTCAGCTCGAACTTCGATTTCAAACTCAGTTTTAAATTGTTGATTTCATTCTTACCCTTAGAAGCAATGAGCATGTCATCCACATACAAGAGTAAATACACCCAACAATCATTTTTCAACTTCTTGAAATAAACACAAGCATCTTTGATGCTTCTTTCAAAAGCATTTTCAAGCATGAAATGATCAAACCTCTTGTACCATTGTCTAGGTGATTTCTTTAAACCATATAGTGATTTCTTCAACTTGCAAACCAAATTTGACTTACCATCTACAACAAAACCTTTAGGTTGCTCCATACAGATGTCTTCATCCAAGTCCCCATGCAAGAAGGCGGTCTTCACATCATGTTGTTCCAACTCCAAGTCGTGATAGCAACAATAGCAAGTAATATCCGGATAGAAGTATGGCGCACAACTGGTGCGAATATCTCATCATACTCCATTCCCTTTCTTTGTGCAAACCCCTTAGCCACTAGCCTAGCTTGGTATCTTTCATCGTCCTTCACCTTGTGTATCCATCTGCACCTAATAGCATGGTTTCCTTTAGGAAGTGGAACCAAATCCCAAGTTTGATTCTTCAACAATGATTGCTTCTCTTCCTCCATGGCACAAATCCATTTCGAGCTATCACTCGACTTCATGACATCATCAAGGTTCATCGGCTCATCTTGGACTACATGAAGAGCATAGTCCAAATTATCACAAAAGCTAAGATAGTTTCAATCACCATATCTCTCGGCTGGTCTTATAGTATGACGACTAACCCTAGTAGAAATACCATCACCTAAACTCCCTTCGGCTCCACCTTGAACCGAATCTTCTCCAGAATCATGTACATCACTAACACTACTAGAAGCACCATGTGGACCATGTGATGTAACATCAACCGCTACTTCCTCACAAGCATCTCCAACTACTCTATTCTCTCTACTCCTTGGGCAAAATGTGGAAATAATTTCCTTCTCCTTTGATTCATCATGAACCAAATCTGGAACATCCGATGAGCTCACATTCTCCTTGAACATCGTCGACTCATCAAAAGTAACATGACGAGAATTCACTATCTTCTTCGTTTCTAGATTCCAAATCCGATAGCCTTTTACACCGTCCGTATAGCCAAGAAAAATCCCCTAGAAAGCTCTTGGTTCAAGCTTATCATTTCCCGGATCATGCACATAAACCGGCCCGCCAAACGCATGAAGATAACTCAAGTCAATGCTCTTTCCCTTCCACACTTCCTCCGGAATTTTGTTACCAATAGGTGAGCACGGAGTTCGATTAATAATATGCACTGCGGTTGACAAAGCTTCAGCCCAAAATCCCTTCGCCAAACCCGATGTCAATCTCAAGCATCGAGCTTTCTCAAGTAGAGTACGATTCATTCTCTCCGCAACACCATTTGACTGTGGATCTCCAGGTGTAGTAAAATGCCTCCGAATACCATGATGCTTGCAAAAATCCAAAAATTCTCCGGAAACATACTCTCCGCCATTGTCAGGCCTTAGAACCTTCAAAGACTTCCCACTCTCATTTTCAACAAGAGCCTTCCACGCTTTGAACTTTGCAAATGCCTCCGACTTGGCCTTCATTACATACACCCAAACTTTTCGAGAAAAGTCATCTGTAAAAGAAATATAATAGCGAGCTCCACCTAAAGAAGCTACAGGTGCCGGTCCCCAAACATCCGTGTGAACATACTCAAGAACCCTTTTAGAATCATGCTTTCCCTCACCGAATGAAACTTTAGTTTGCTTCCCCATGACGCATTCTTCGTAAAACTCTAACTTGTTGAAACTTTCTCCATCGATCATCTCTCTCTTCCGAAGAACATCTAAACTCCTCTCCGAGACATGACCCAACCTCAAATGCCACAACCTAGTAGCATCCAAGCCTCGAGAATTATCAATTCCTATACAAGTTTCACCTTTTACAGTCACTCCTTGAAGCAATTAAATACCACGAGTCCTTGCACCCTTCATCACCACAAGTGCCCCTTTCGAAACCCACAAGATATCATTCTCAATAGTGATCTTATAACCTAAAGAATCCAGCTGCCCTAAAGAAATAAGAGACTTCCTGAGTCCCGGAACATAGCGCACATTAGTGAGAGTATGAACCACTCCGTCAAACATTCGAATTTGCACGGAACCAATGCCTTTCGACTTGCAAATAGCACCATTTCCAATAACAATTGAATTTCCTTCTTTGTCGATGTAAGAGGAAAAACAATTTCTATTTGACGTCATATGATAAGACGCCCCAGAATCGAGCACTCATTCACTACCCAAAACATTCGATGCTACCGCCGACAAAACATCAACATCTCCCTCACCATCTGCACTCTCCACCGCTACTGATGAAGATGCTACTTCCTTCTTTGCTTTCTCCTTGTCCGGACACTCATTCTTCCAATGACCGGGCTTCCTACAAATATAGCACTTGCTTTTTCTTTCCTTCGACTTTCCTCTCCAACCGGGGTTCCTTGATTTAGAACGCCCCCGGTTCTCCTTCTTCACATACCTCTCCTTCTCCACAAATGAATCATGACCACTACTAGCACCACTACTACCATCACCTAACTCCTTAATTTGATCCTGCAACTTCTCACTAAGAAGACCCGTCTTGACATCATCAAGAGTCAATGTATCCCGGCCATAGATCAAACTATTTGAGAAACCTGTATAGCGATCTGGCAACGAACACAACAATATCATTGCCTTTTGCTCTTCCTCAATCTTCAAATCTACCGCCTTCATATTCATTAGCAAGTCATCAAAAGTATTTAAGTGCGCCTTCAGCGAAGTGCCTTCCTTCATCTTATAGGTTAAGAACGTTCGCAATAAGATTAAATGATTTGTCAAGGACTTCTTCATATATAATTCCTCCAACTTGTCCCAAATACCCTTAGTGGTTGTCTCACCACTAATTTCAGAGATAACATTCTCTCCCATAGCATGTTGAAGTGTAGTGAATGCTCACTCTTCCATCTCCTCTCTCTCAACATCTGAGATGTCCGTTGGCAACAAATGTGTGTCAAACACTACCCGATGCACCTGATTCCTCCTTAGAACCGCTTTCATCTTCCATTTCCATTTTTCAAAATCATTATCGCCATTCCACTTGTCTATTACCAATTGTGATCCTGAAGCTACGTACGAGCCACGTACATAAGGAGCTACACCACTTGGATTGCCCATTGAGGAACTACTAGCGTTACTACTTGATTCAGGCATTTCTACAACCACTTACCAACACCAATGCTCTGATACTAAATGTTGGTGCGGGATTCCATACGAGACCACTCAAATAGAAACTCCACAAGCACAGCGAAAGACAAGATCGTGATAAGAAGTGTAAAAACAACCAATCAAGAACTCAATTTCAATCTCAATTGATCCAAAAGTAATCACAATCTCAAACAAGCAATATAGAAATTCAAAGCAATAACAAAAAATAAATCACACAGGGATTTATAGTGGTTCCACTAACGTTGTGTTAGTGTACATCCATTTGAAGAGAGAGCTTTTATTAATATTGATGAGAAGAGTACAAGAGATTGAATACAATGATCAAAATTATATTTAGAATTGATTTATGGAGAAGAGAATTGAAGAAAATTAGGTTTTGATAAACCCTAATTTGGTGGAGGCTAATCTCTTGCAGTTGTTTGCACGTTTCTGTGGATATGAAACCGGAGGCTAGCTTATATAGGAGAATAGAAACCCTAGGAAATATTCCCCAATTGCTCCTGCAGATATCACAAGTTTTTATCCAAGTCCGTAGGAAGAAAAAACAGTAAGAAGTCACTTCAGACGTCTGACCAAAAGGTCAGACGTCTGGTTTAACTCACTGGAGTGACATCGCTTCAGATAAGACGTCTGACCCATTTGGTCAGACGTCTGACAGAATGCTCTGGGAGCATAATCAAACGTCTGACCCTTTTGGTCAAACATCTAAAAGAAGTCTCTGCCTAAAACTTCGCCCACTTCGTCTTTTCTCTTGTAACTTTCACCTTCGAACTCCGATTTGCGAACCGTTTTCTCCGTTACGAAGCTACTTTCGACCTCTACAAATCCCTATATAGTGTCGCCAAAATTCAACAATTATATTATAACTCTAGTTGTTGCATTTGTAATGTTTATCTTTAGACCATTTGTATAAGAATTTCCTTTCTGGTTTCCAATATGAAATTATTGTGGAAATAGAACACAATTTTAATTATGTAATTTCTATACAAATCTTGAACCAAATGTTGAAGTTTGAATTTATTACCTTGCTAAGGAAAATTAAATGGTAGAATTGTCCATGTCATCTTATATTTCTTGAACTGCTTAAAAAGGTTCTGATATGTTAAATAGCTCCTAAGTGAATGAATCATGTCTAACTAATATCAAAGTAAATAAATCTCATAGAATTAAATAGCTAGTGTGTTAATTATTGATCTACCAAATGTCATTGAATGGTCTTAATTTTGAATTATTAAATAGGATAAATCATTAGTTATTTTCAATTTAAAGTGGTATTGAATTGTGTCTATGCTTAAAAGTACAACCAATCGTTGTTTGTTCGCTTTAAATTTGTTCCATAGGCAAATCATGTAGCAATTATGTTTTATTTGTTTATATTTGCTAGCTGAAGTAATTCAAAAGTTTTGTCTCTACTTCTCTTGGTTACTATCAGTTGGATATAGATTCTCACACGTGCTAGCGATTGTGTTCTTCTTTGCTATTAGTAAAGGGACTTTTTCTTGAAGTCAGTTTGCTAGACTTGATTTTACATCGTTTTGTAATGAAATTTTCATTACATGTTGTTATTTTTCTTTGAAAGGGAGGAAATGTTTGGTTATGTTTGATAATTTGCAGGTATGTGTATGAATTTGATGAAGCCATCCTTTAACCACAAGGTTAGAGTTGTTTTATGATACTACTAGCGCGAACCCGTGCTTCGCACGCGGATATGGCCAAAATTATGTAGTTTCATTGATATATAAATTTACAATTGCTCGGCAACGATACATAATAATAACTAAGATCTAACAAATCATAACATTATGTTCTGAATTTTAACTTTTAAAAGCCAAAAGGCCTCCCCTGATCATGCAACTGTTTAGTTTCTTTGCATATTTTTACCTTGTTTATAGCCTTGGACTTTTCTTTTCCAAATTTAACATATTTGAACTCATCAACCAATATCAAAGCTAGGCTCAGAAATAGTGTTAGCTTCTACCGCATGCAATGAAAAATCAAATGTCATTTGTACCAATAAAAAAACAATCTGGGCAGAGCAATATATATATAGATCGAATGCATGGCTATGTTGTAAATATATAGACTGGTGCAAACTTGAATGAAAAATCAAAAAGGGCAGAGAGCAATAAGATAGCAAAATGATTTAACAGAAAATCAAAACTGGGAGAGAGCAATAAGACAGCAAGATAATTTAACAGAGAATGGTTTTCAGAATTAATGTTCATACGCAGTACAAACAGCAGTGGATAAATATAATTTTATGAGGATGTTGAAAAAAATAAAATCAGCTTTGTTTGTACAAATTTTGTCTTCATATTAACGGGCAGCCCTTATCTTGTTGTTAACTTTTGCATTTTAGCCGGGTAAACTATTTCAACAGTGAAGTCATTCGTACCTGCAACAAAGTATAAAAAAATATTTAGTTGCAGGAATGTGTAAATGCATTTTGTAGTTGCATATTTGTATAACCTGAAATCTACATTTAGTGGGAAAGTTGAAATAAAACCAATATGAAATTAAAACATGGTAGATATTATGCCCACACTGTTCTTGTGTCTTGCGCATTATTTTATATTATTCAATTAAATTTAGCTTGTGTATGATATAGTTGGAAGAAGGGAAAATTCCGTTAAATTAACTAAATCTATCATCCAAACTTGCAGATGAAAGAAAAAAAAGAATCATGTACCAATATCACACCGATTGTATGTACATTACATTCATACTTAAAATTTCAAACGTACACTACATGTAATTATTTGAGAGATTCTTAAACCTTATGTAAGACCTATGGTAATAGACCAAATTGTACAATTATGTTTCTATCATTTTTTCCAATAAATTTCGGTGCCCATAGAGAAAAATATGTAAGTACATTCGCAACCAATAGTATCCTCATCGTATGACAAATTAATTTTCAGTATGTGGATCATTTTCTAATTTTGAATTTTCAAATATAAATGTAATAACAGTTGTGCCTTTGGGAGTCGATTGAGATTTTCAGCACATTAATTAGTTTAGAGATTATTTTGGCTAAAACTATAAAAGTATCATAATCAGGTAAAATAATTAACAATAGGTATAATATTTTATGATTCTGTACTAATTCAAATCATGTGTATGGTAAATTTTTATAAAATAATAATGTAAATCAAATTTAAGTTAACGAAAATGTGAAATTGGTAAACAAATCTAACGAAAGCTAACCAAAGATTAAATTCATACTGTTTTTAAAAAAAACAAACTGTAGTAGCTAAGGCAAAAAGCGAAAACACCAATCAACCTTATATTTGAGCATCATTGCTGCGAATAGAGGATAACACCCTACAATGGGCCATCAAACGAGTGAATTTATAATAATGCTTATATATTTTGATATAGTCGGCGCATGGATCTAAATACGAAGGGGTTGTAAAAGCATCGTGCTAAATACAACCGAAGTGACAATTGGAAAGCAAATTTCGACAAAGCAAAGAGGAAAACGAAAAACATTACCGTGTGTAATAAAATCAAGGGTTAAAATTATATCATCAATAATGAATTTACAGAAATGAATAGAAGTGGAATATGCATTTTTTTGGTACCTGGCTTTGTTTTATGGGATTCACCAATGATTAGACTAAAATTTTATTATTTACGTTAAATTTTTAACATTTGTGCTTCCAAATGATTATTTGTGCTTTTGTATATAATAATATGTTCATGGTTCCAAATTTGTAAAGAAATTGAATACAGAAAATTGAAAAAAACCGTAAAGCTTTATAAATTAAAAATTCGTTGCACATATGTCGAGTAGAATGGGTATAAACAAAGGTATAAAAATAATAGCTGGAGTTAATACAGACTTAAACGCTTTTCTTTAATTAAGCAAGGTAAAATGTATAAAAAATAGGAGTATTCAGGTTTTTGGACACAATGTAGAAAACAATTAGATTGAAGAACAGTGAACTTTAACAATTAAATGATGGAAAAGGACCTTTTTAGATTATGTAAATCTCAGGTTCAGTTTAATTACTCAACTTTAGTAAATTGAATTTAAAATTGAGGCTCGAAATGGCAAGGAAAAAAGCGATTTAAAAAACATTTTAATTAATTAACGTTATCGTAAAATATGTACGAAAACAGCTCTGGAAGGTAGTTCGCTGAATAGTGAGATGTAGCAAATTGATGGCATATTTTCTCTCTCACTAAGAATTTCAAAAGCTAGGAACAAACGAACTGTTACCTTTGATTGCAGATGCAGACTGAACTTTACACAAAGTTAGGCACCTTGTATGTGATTTTAAAGTGATAGTTAAGCTAGTAATTAAGTATAAAACATGAAATAAATTCATGTACGTAATAGTAGATATGTGAGGGTAGAAGTTGAATTTGTCGATTAGGTTGTGTAATGTAAATCCATTAAGATCGGTCTAGAGAGATTGTGGTTAAGTGCATGGGACGATACGAACCAAAAGTACTAAAAACAAACCCGCCTATGTTTTAAACCGGGTGCATTGGTACTTTTGTCGACGCATGAAAGTTCGGGGTTTAAGCTACGAGTGGTCAGAACGGTCAGCAAGTCTAAGCTGGTAATGTACACACCGCTAATACAGTTGTTTAGTCGTATTGTAACCTGCCAAGAGACGAGGTAACGATATTTAATCAAAGCGATATGACAGCTAGGTGTTTCCATGCTAGTTAGATTACCTTATTGGCGCTATTGCCTGATGGGGTTGTGTGGAACGGAATGCAGTTTTCAAGGTTGTTTATTTTTATGTCCAATTCTTGTACAGAGCACATGTATTTATAGACCTGTCTCAGTTGAAGAAGGCTAGATTATTCAATGCATTGATAGGAAACATACATGTGAGGTGTTGGCTGGTGCATACCTTTTTGGAGCATATTTTTTCCTTTAGATGGTGAAGACGTCTTTTTTCAATCCTAGATCGCTCCAGGGTCGAAGCTAGTTCCTGTGGAGCTTGCAGTGCAATAGTTGGTAGCATGAGTATAACATTAAAATAGCACAAGTTTTGTTGGTATGTTTTGGTTGTATGTAGGTTGGAGGACATAACCATTAGCGGGGATATGTTCACTTGGATTCCTTTGGAGTGTAAAATGGATTGTAGTAGCGTTATGTGTTCGTCAACCTTCTCAGGGCATGATTTAAATAAAATGTCCGCCACAAATGTAATATCAAAGAAGGGAGGAATGGTAATAGCAATGGAAGGTTTTAGATTTACCTGTCCATGGATGTCAACCTGAGATGAAGAATAAATGTAGAAGGAGGATAACAAAAAGGATTAATTTTTTTTACTGAGAATATAAGTTAATTCTTTTGGGTAAGCATAGGGATGCAATGAAAACTTTAAGTATTGGAAGGAAACATTTTTTTCTTTGTTATCTCGGCCAGGTATAGTTCGTTTGGTGAGAAGAGTGTTGGTTACATAGAGTTCATAACCCCAATTCCGTGTATTTATTACTTAAGTGTTACCTACGTCAAAATCGATGGAAGAAATGTTCATATGCATGGAAATGCAGGAGCGCAAGAAGATTGATCTTTTGCGGTGAAATAAGGAGCACATAAAGGTTTAAACCATATATTCATGTCATTGCACTGTTTATAGTAGGGCGTCAAGTAGTTGATATATAGATAAACTTGTTAGTGGAACTGGGGTCAGAAATGTGGAAAGCACAATTAAATGAACGTTATTTAAAGAAGCTGTCGATTACAAATGGATGAGATGCGTTAGACTGTATTTTCAGATGTGATGAAATTAAGTAACTGCGAGCAGATGAAATTGTAACAGTGTTATGTATGGAACAGTAAATGTAATTGGATGACAGAGGTGCGGTGTGTAATAGTTGTCAGCATATTTAGAGAAATGTAGCAGACACAAACTTGTAATGCTTTATTAAAAACCAAATATAGTACATGTAACAGAAGACAGACAAAAAAGAACATAAGAAGGACGTGTACTACAACAGTTCAGGTAACTTGAGATACATTAACAAACAGTGTAAAAGCTAAGCGACAGTCGTACGATTTTTTTTTGGGATTTCCTTTAAGATTAGTGACCTTGTTGTCCGAGGAAGATGGAACCTGTAGTGTTATACCTTGTTAGTTAACTTAATAGTTAGTTTTAAAATTAATGGCCAAGGGTTAGACGAGAAAAAAGGCAGATATAATTGAAGTCTTGCGTGCATAACAACTATCTGCAGCTCTCCATATGTAGGTGGCTGGCAATTTGTGTAACGTCCCGCTTTTTTGTACGCTTTAAATCGACGATAAACCACACATGTCAGACTTAAACCATACAGAAGGAAGGATTGTTATGGGGTAAATAAGGAAAAAGCAAGGAAAAACAAAATAGAATCTTGCAGCGGAACAATAAAATATAATAATCAAATAAACAGTTCATGAAGCTGTTTTACAAAACATTTGATTATATTCATACAATACATATCAGAGTAAACATACAAGAGAATAATAATTAATGCAGCGGAATAAAATGGTGTAGTGGAATAATAAAATATATAATAATAATAATGAAATCTTCGTCTTCGTCCTCCAGAAGTAAAGTCTTCGATTTCTGAAATGCTCGGACTGACCTGAGCGAATTGAAAAGACAAAACACTCAAGTCAGAACTAAAAGATCTTATGTAAGTTAAATCAACATTTAATAATATGAGTGGAACGGTGTCAGAGATGTTTACGGGATTTGACATCTCCTATCCAGTGTCTCAAGAGATGCTCGGGATTCCATCTCCTAAGGATCCGTTAAACTATTTAATATGTAGTAATATTTCGCTGTTATAATAATGTCTATTTGTAAAATAAACTTACTTTTAATAGCATCAAGGGGTTACCCATATAGCCCTTAACACGTAATAGTCCCAATAGTCCATCCAATATCATAGTCCCTCCTGATCAGGAAGCCACCAGAGGATACCACATAGGCTACGGGAGAAAACCAAACTCGTACAAGGCGCTCTAGGGTAGGTGACATGGCACAACTAAGCAATGCCAGGGTAGATATACCAATTACGCTTCCGGGTCGGTGGTAACGCGTAGCGCACAACTACCGCCCACCTCGAGCCACACCTCCAAATAAAAAAAATCAAAAGTGGCCACCAAATCAATCCAAAAGTCAAAGTATAATATCGAAGGGATGTGTCCGATCAAAGGTGCTACCTCATTAACCCGTCAATCGCTCCTATTTTAGCCACCTTATGCCAACTCACGGGAGTTGGGTCCATGTATTTACCTCAAAGGAAACGCCGCCACCATCCTACTTCATTCTGAAATCTCCACCACAGACACGGTTGTTAAAGTGGTTTTCGGAGTTGGCAGAGAGTATGACAACTTCCGATCCCGGCCTCTTTAACAACCAAACGTTATTATAACACCACGGTCTTATCAAAATAGTTTATTCTTTTAAAACCATAATATAATATCTATTTCAAATCCATATAAATACAATATCATTTCCTCTTTTAAAAACCAAATCAAATTTGATATCATTTTCAAATATATCCTTTTCTAAAACCACAACATTTTAAAGTTATAATATTTCGAAACCAAAACTTGAAATATAGCCTTTCAAAACATAAAACTTTGAATTTCATAACTTTGAACATACTACACCACTTAAATGGTTTAAATATTTAATTACTTTATATAGTAAAATAGCTTCTTCACCTTCGCAAATAAATTCCAATATAGATTTTAAATTCCCAAATAAACCAATATAATTTCCATATATTTCAAAGCTTTAAATATTCCACCATTTCAAAACTTATTCTTTGACAATTTCATATATATCAATTTCAACTACTGTTATTTTGGTTTGAAATGTTTACTTAATAAATCAAATATCAATTTAGTAAAACCTTTAGACTTCAAATAACTGGATATTCTTTCGATTACATTAACTTGATAATATTCACTTAAATCAATTTGATATTCATTTAAATCCTCTAAACAAAAATCAAGTTATAAAATCATGCCTTTTAAATCTCAATTTATTTATATTTCAAATCAAATTTTTCGAGGATAATTCTTAAATCTTAAACTCAAATCAAATTCACATTTATCTTCAAACCTTAAATTTTATTTGAGTCATTACAAACTCTATATATAATAGAATTAAAATAGATACTTAACTATATTATATAAAAGCAATCAACTTTATTATTTAGCTTATTTTAAAATTCCAAATAAATTTATACATAGCTAAATCAACAATAAAATAGCATTTATATAACAGCTAAAATCAATATCTGTATAGCCCATATTTTTTTTACAAAACCATAAAAATCATTTCAAAAATAATTATATATATATATATATATATACCGCAGTGCATGTATATAAGTTTCTATCCTATGGTCAAGTGATACGGATATTTATCATTTCAATCCGCATTTTAAAATAAAAATGCGGTTGTATATCATTTCAAACCGCAATCCCGAATCAAAATAAATGCATAACAACTTGTAGATTATGATGATATAAATAAAACATCTATTCATCCATCATAAATCATACATCCATCACAATCATCATACAAAACAATCAATTAACATCAATATATAACTGATAATATATAACAGGTAATTAACTGGCAGTTATATTCAATAATAAATTAAATAACAATTTAATTTCAATAAATGCAATTAACTGAGATGATGATTAAAAATATACGAAACAGTCATAAATAAATGCATAATCACAAAATAAGTTAATTTACCAAACATAAGAAATTTTAGAAGTTGTGAGTGGGTTAAAACACTCACCTTTTGAATTTAAATTGAATTTCAATCCAATTTAAACCCAAAAATTTACCAGTCTCCAAATCCATCTAAACCAGCGTCAAAATGTTCAGAATTTCAATAAGATCATAACAAAAAAATCCGCGCGTAAATCGGATATCGTATGCAAAAGTTATGCAATTTTAAAACATTTGAAAACAAAATTCAATTAAAACAAAAAAACAAAACTCACCCACAAAATTCAGCCATGTCATTATTTCCCACAGTCAACATGCGAGACCTATCTCCCTTCCAGATTCGAACCCTAGCACGCAAACTGCTACCTACCTCGACAAGCTAACCGGTGCGCTACCACTTCAATTCGTCGCGCCGCGATGCCCCCTGATGCCGTGACCACCTCTTGCGCCCCCCCAGTCGACGCTGCGACCTTCCAGGCGCGAAAAACGAGCAGCCGCCGCCGAATATTCAAACCCTAATCCAATTTTTCCCGCTAATCTAACCGTTGAATCGACGAACGAACGCAATTGATGCACTCCCCATCGTCCACTCTACAATACCCAGAAATGGTTCGACGATCCAACAACGTTCATCGACGCGCGATGAACGGCCGTGAATGTTTCCACTGATTCCGGATGCGTAGAAACTCCAATCGAAAAACAGACAGTGAATCTGAATTGCGCTCTTCAAGAGCTTTCTGACGATATATAATTTGATATTGTTTGTGGAGTTGGAATTTTTGGGTTTGGATTTGATTTGAAATTGTGTTTGGGAATTAGGGTTTGCAGCCATTGGAAAGAGTAGCTAATAGAACGTACAGAAATGAGGAATAGAGGTAGGCTAGGGTTTATAACAGGATATAAATAGACGAAGTTGAAAATAGAATAGATGGATAAGATAGATATACGCGCTAACGACAAAGTGGGCCCAAAAAACCCGTTTCGACTCCGGAACGAAATTTAGTTAACCCATATATCAAGATAGATGTTTTAAAATATTTTAAACACAATGGAAAAAGTTTCAAGTCCAAATTCCATCATATGAAGAAGTTATGCTAAAATCAATGTTTTTCAAATTGATTTCAATTTCATTCATTTCAAGGCGTTTCAAGCCCATACGATCAAACGACAAGTCCGATCGATACGAAACTTGAAATCCTACAAGAATTACCGTTACGGATCTGATGAAACTGGTTTCGTCGAAATCCGAGTTAGTGGCCAAAATGGTTATTTTTACATTAATTAATTAAATTAATAAATTAACAAATTTAAATCAAATATTCAATTTCAACTCTACAATTAACCAATTTCATCATATTTAATTTCTCAATCATTCACAATGATTTAAACAAATTTAAATGTAAATTTTGAGTCGATTAATTCATAAATTCCAAATGTTAACCTCAATTTCAATATTTAATTTCAATTTTATTAAATTTAGAAATTATAAAATAAAACTCCAGAATCCATTTATTAAATTCTTAACCTTTGTTATTCGAGTCTTATTACAATAAGAATATAGCTAACATTGCTTTTAAATCTTGGTTCTTAATATTCTCCTATTTAAACTTAAATCCAATTAACGTACAAATTAAATTACCTTTAATTGCAATTAATCCTATTATTACAATTTAAATTCCAAATAAATTATTTTTATTTGATTTCAATCTTTATAACCCATCCACTGATTTCAAATAACAGAGTTAATGCTGGTTTTATATTACATTACTTAAATATACTCAACTTCCTTTCTTTATTGTGTGTTAACTAAATTTTCCACTGCTATTGAAATTTTTGCTAAATATACATTTGCATTAATTCCTTTATTGGGATTTCATTCCACTTATTTATAGTCAACTTATATTATCATCACTACCTTTCATTTTAATTTTCAATTCATTCATAAGCCATTAACAATCCATTATTACCAATTATTACCTTAAATCCACCCTAACGTAATATTTGATTCCATTTATTGCAATAGATTTCAATTAATAGTGACTGCGCTAAATTATTAATGTTATTACATTAATCTACCTCCAATCACAATCAATATTCCCAAATTTAGCTTTCTTTACACCAATTGCTATCTTAAAAATAAATTTTCCGTTTCCTTTTTAATTTATACCCACACTTTCCGTTATATATTAATTATCATTAAAGTACATTTAGTTATTTTCATTCTTCCCAACTAATTACCATCTATTTATTATAACTTTACAATTTTAATAAATTCATTAATTGACATTTCATTCTACCTATTAATTATTAATCTAAATTAGCACTTGTTACGTTTTAATTTACTTATTAGCTTACAACAAGTTCTACCATTAGCTCATACACTAATTCATTCCATTTCCATTCATTATACATTATTTTATTGGTAAGTCAACATTTTACATTGTTAATTTACCTTTTATATCCCATTATGAATTAATGCACACATTAATTAAGATTTTAAATCAAATTAATCATTTCATCTTGGTAACATTCCTTTATTACAATAAGAATATAATTAACATTAACATTGTTTCACTTATTGGAATTACATCCAAGTTATTAACAGTTAACTTACATTTATAGTTACATTCAAGTTATTATTAAAAATTAACTTACCAATCTTATCTAAATTATTATTTTCATTAATAATTCACTAAATTTTTATTTCCTTCAATATTAAATTTCAAAATCTTATTAAATTAACAATCTTAATTATTAAAAATTTGCGGGTCGTTACACTCTCCCCCACTCAAAACTTTTCGTCCCCGAAAAGGAAAAGAAGGTAAAAGAGTAACTTATAAATCAATATATTATTCAAACATTATATTCATAACAATAAATTTTCAGAATAGGATAATTTAAATAAAATATATAGATTTATAAACAATTAAATCTTTATATATTCAAATTAATAAGGTTTGAAAAACATTTCAAAAATATTTTCTAAGTCCAAAATTTATGGAAAATTTCGGCAGAGTCTCCTTTGTACGGAGAGGCTCGAAAGAAAATATAATATCAATATAACAATATAGAACATATATTTTCCAAAATAATATATATCCTAACACGGGAAAATAATATAATAACTCTATAAACCGTAACCCGAAGACGTACCTATTGGTCGGGCAATTAACGCTTATTTATGGAACCGAAAGCGGTAGAAATTACTTCCATAACCTGTATTTCACTTATATAATCCAAAAGAGTTGATAATTATATAAAATGAAATGTTTAAAGTTGTTTCAACTACAACAAACAATCAATACAAACAACCATCACTTGCAGCAAGGCATACAACCATCACATAGAATCAATACAAATCAATCATTCATTCATATCAAACAAAATAAATAGTTATTCGGGTTCTGAACTTCAAATTGTACAGAATGGAAAATAAACTACTCAGTGCACCATTTACTCAACAGTCTTAGGTGAAACTAAATAGATTATTTATACCTCCAAACAAATTTAAAATATCTTCGCCCAAACAACCATAAACCAAACAAATAACAAATCCAAACAATAAGTTAAGTTCATCCTTATTAATTTCATTTCATAACCTTTGTTGTTTGATTTCCTCTTTTTTTTTCATTTGACGATTCCTTTTAATTCACATTTATTTCTTGCAAATTTTCATTTTCATTTACTTATTTATTTGCATTACATTCATTCATTTCTCAATTTCATTTACTTAGCATCTCAATGCATTAACTTTAGTCTATAATCATATATTTAATGCATTCATCCTTTCTACTTATTTTACTTATAATAGCTTCAACCGTTTACTTAAGTTTATTATCATTTATTTATAATACTTACATTTCTATTAAACTAGTAGCATTTCAATTATACTTAAGTCTATAACACTACAACATCAAATTCTTATTTATTAAGGTGATTCATTGAATACTCTCACTACTTCAAGTTTACTTGTAAAATTTCCCATCACATTTTCTTATTAACATATCAACTTTTAAAATTGGTAAGTTATATATATGTTTTTAAGGATGTAATTGAAAGTTATACAAGTTTTCTCATTCCCTTTAATTTAATTTAATGTTCAATAATCATATCTTAGGTTACATATTTCAGCTTTCTTTTAATTTTATTTATAACCTAGCATTAAATCCTTTATTTCCTTTAGAGGTTCCAATTATTAGTTAACTTCCATTTTACTACTCTAATTGAAACTATTAAATAATGGAAAATTAAGAATTTAAATACATGGTTTTATTCAAAAATCGTTTTAAAATAATAGATAAATGTATATACTTACACTTATATATATCCAATTATATTTAAAACAATTTAAATTTTATATTTGTTTATCAAAACAACTCTGCAGTAAAACTACTACAGTGGTCTTCCCACTTCGAAACACGAAAATGAATGTCGATGATGCGTGCACTCATCACCGAAATTATTTTTCATCGACAGAGAGGGGAGTACAGGACTTATTACTTTCCAAAGTTTCTTTAAAAAAACTCTTTCAAATCATTTTGAAATATTTATATTAGAAAATACTTCTAAAATATTATTATTATATCCCAAAATCCATTGAAAGAAATTTTCAAAACCCCGGAACTTAAGTTCTAAATTTTCCATTTCCATTTATTCGATCTTCAATCTTATTTCAGCTATTATTTATAAATTTCATTATCTAACAACCAATATATTGCAACCAAATATATATATCATTGATAAAAATTTATATATATATATATATATATAGAAAATATAATAGGCAAAATTATTTCATTCACCTATATAAAAAACAAATATTATGTCGGTCTGTCCTATTTAGTGTTTAGAAACCCCTATTGATGTCATAGCGTCCCATGCATCAAGAAGAATTTATAAATATAAAACGGAACAGATTAACACAATATTAAAACCTTTTTATAACACTAACAAATACGCTCTCTCATATATATACACTCAACGACTCCCATAGGGTATTACTACCCTATTAATAAAGAGTCAGACCCCACAAAGCTAAGATTTATCGCTAAACCAAAGCTCTGATACCAGATGTAACGTCCCGCCTTTTTGTACGCTTTAAATCGACGATAAACCACACACGTTAGACTTAAACCATACAGAAGGGCAGATTGTTATAGGGTAAATAAGGAAAAAGCAAGGAAAAACAAAATAGAATCTTGCAGCGGAACGATAAAATATAATAATCAAATAAATAGTTCATGAAGCTGTTTTACAAAACATTTGATTGTATTTATACAATACATATCAAAGTACACATACCAAAGAATAATAATTAATGCAGCGGAATAAAATGGTGTAGTGGAATAATATAATGCATAATAATAATAATGAAATCTTCGTCTTCGTCCTCCAGAAATAAAGTCTTCGATTCCTGAAATGCTCGAACTGACCTGTAACGACCCAGAATTTCTATTAATTAAAATTTGTATATTTAATTAATTTTAAATATTAATAAATGAATTTATAAGTCGAATAATTTTATTTCGAATAATTGGATTTAATTGAATAATTAAATCGATAATTTAATATGTTAAATTACAGAAATAATTGAAATTTGGGTTAAATATGATTGAAAATGATTTGTAAAATTTTATTTTATCATGTTGAAGTTAGAACGATATTTTAGAACTTTTAAAATTGAATTAAAAGTTCATTTGTGAAAATTGAATATTTTAATATTTAATCGACTAGTGAAATTAGCCATTTTTCGAACAGTCTCAGAATTGGACGAAACTAGTTCCATTGGATCCGTTATAGCTTGTTATTACTGGATTTTAATTTTCGTAGCAATCGGAGTTTTCATTTGACCGTGGCAGATCGAAACGTATCGAAATTGTTTTAATATTAATTTGGCGAGTTAAAATAGCCATTTTTCAAACAGTCTCGGATTTCGACGAAACCAGTTTCATCGGATCCGTAATGTGATATTATTGTATGGTTTTAAATTTCATGTCAATCGGATTTACCGTTTGTCCGGTGCAAGCTAAAACGCCTAGAAAATCGTTTAATCGGTTTAATTTTAAATTGAACGTTTATTGCCATAACTCGCACAGATGACCGAATTAGCTCCTGAAACCTATTCCATTGTGTCCGGAATGCGGGATAAACCGTAGAAACGTCGGTCACCGCGCGTAAATTGGAGTTTGGAAATTCCGGAATGAATAGTGTTCGATAGATTTCTATAAATAGCCCCCTCTCTTCACAAATTAAAAAAAAATAAGTTAGGGTTTTGTTCAGAGCCGCCACCAACATTTTTAAAGGATGAAAATTGTCCTCCTTCTTCCCTTATAATCTTCCAATCTACACAATATTTCAAGAATCTTTCAACTAGTAAAACGTAGAGCGTATCAAGAGCTTCGATTTCATACGGCTGTGATCGATTTTCATTGAGTGGATTGACGGCAATTCTCGATCAAAGTCGCCGCGTTCTTTCTCGAATTTCATGCCAACGAGGCAGCCGAGCTTCAGCTCCTCCTGGCCGAAGGTGGTGGTGGCCGAGGCGCTCCGAATGGTGGTGAAAAGATGGGCAATCGACGTTTGTATGTGGTGCGGCGATAAACCCTAATAATTGAGATATGGGTTCGGTTATATCGTGCAAAGCCTGGAGCAAGAAACGTGAGAGGGGAGAGGAAGGTGCGCACGGTCCTGATGGGGGGATGGGGATCCTACGGCTTGGATCTATTTGGGTATAAAAATAATAAAAAGAAAGTTGTATTTATTTATATAAAAAAATTCGTGTAACTTTAAAATACTGTATCTTTTTCATACGAGGTCGAAAACGCGCGAAACCAGTTGCGTTGGAATCGTATGGACGAGCACTACGCTATGGAATTGGATTGGAGTCGTTTGGAGTTAGTGAAAATTTCGGGTAAAATTAAACGTCCGTTTAATTTTATTCGAAATAAATCGCTAAAACGAAATTGAAATCAAGATGAGAACTTCTCACTCAATCGAATCGGTTTCGATTTTAATTTTAAATAGTTATATTTAAAATTCTTGAATGTATGTTTGAATGATGATTGTTATCCATTGATTGTTAAAATAGACATTATGCGCCGTTAGTAAGCGGATGTTATTTATTAAAAACATATACCGCGAATATTTCATAAACAGTGAAATTGGTATTATATATAATAGCAATATATATATATATTGGCATATGTATATGTTGCAGTTATTGATTTCCCGCATTTTATAGCGGATGAGACCCTATTGCGCCGTCTATTAAGCGGATAATATTTATAAATCCCATATACCGCGATAATTCCGTACTGGAGCGGAATTGATATTGTGCTAACATCTTTGGATGCAGGGAAACAGGTTGGAGGGATCCAACTGGATTCCTCAACTATATTGATTTATTTACAGATATTGTGATATTTGTTTATTATCATATCGATATATGATATTTGAATGTCGTGATTGACTATTTGGTGCTGCTGCATCATCGGATCCATTTTTGAAGTTTTAAATAATGATTTTGGTTTTTAAAGGAATTTTTAAAGTGATTTTTGAAAGTATATGTTTTATTAAAATTTTGAATTGGTTTATTTTAAATAAATTAACGTTATAAGTTTAATGTTATAAAAGTTATGATTTTTGTAAAATATAACCAAATTAAGATTTTTGAAATAAATAGTGATTAATTTATAAAATGGTTTAATTGGGAATTTTGAATTATTATAAACGGTTTATATAAAAGATTTATAAAATTGATATTTATAAATTAAAAATACTGGAATTATAAAACGAGTTTTTATAAGTAATAAAGTGAAATAAAAATGGATTTCATAAGTGAATTGAGATTTATAAATTTATGAAATATGAATATATAAAATGAATAGATTTTGTAAAATATAAGATTTATAAGTAATCAACTTATAAATCGGATTTTGGCATTTAAATGAGATATAAATGGAATTTGTTAATAATGAGATTTATAAATCGAAGCTTATAAATAGAAATGGAATTTATAAACATTGTTTATAAATTCGAAATCAATTTAATTTGACAAATTGAATAGTGAAGTTTATTAAAGGAAGTATATTCACGTTTTTGGACAGTGAATATATTATTATAAATAAAATGGATATGCTTGAGGAAATGAATGTTATAAAAGGAAGTTAATCGTTTTAACGATGTTTTAAAATGGATTAAATATCAAAACCATAGATTTCAACATTTATTGTTGAAATAGACGTTTTCGAGAAAGAAGGAAATGGTGGACTATAACACTGTTGTTATAGTAAATGATTTCCGAAAGGAAATGTTTTATATAGTATTGGGATTTATATATCTATTTAAACTTTGAATCCCTATACTAGTGATTTTGGGTTGTCGTAACGCTGTTTTGCGCAACATTCGTTTGGCCCAAATAAATGTGTTAAGAGAATGATTTCCTTAAGGAATGAAATATATACTAAATTTTGATTTAAGTATATAGAATATTTTCAAATGCTGAAAATAAATAGATTTGTGATGTACTTATTATTTAATAAGTATGGAAATATTTTTCCAATGTGAAATGAACGTTTTAGAATTTATCCTTGTAAGATAAATTGAAAGTGAATATTGAAAATCGATTGAAAATCGTACATCATAGATATTTTGGGATTATAAATTCACTATGGAATTTATAAAAGAAAGGGGAATTAGTTTAAAAATAAACGTTGATTTATTTTTGAAATTATGGGATTTAATTTACGGATTTGGAACGTAAATATAAAGTAAATCGTTAAGGATTTATTTAATTGGTTTAAATAAACCATTTTGAAATGAAAGTATTTCCGAGAAAGAAAAATGATTGAAATTTGTTTTCAAAAATGATAAAGGATTGAAAAGAGATTTGAAAATTAGTTTTCATATGTTTGAAGGTTTAAAAAAACCATTTTGAAATGAAAGTATTTCCGAGAAAGGAAAATGATTGAAATTTGTTTTCAAAAATGGTAAAGGATTGAAAAGTGATTTGAAAATTAGTTTTCAAATGTTTGAAGTGTGGGAAATTTTATATCTAGTAAAGATATTTTGGAAAGTAAATAATTTGGGAAATTATTTGGAATTTGGTGATGTTGAGCATGCCTATTGATAGTTAAATAATCCGACTATCAGTATTTACCTTTAAATAGGTATTTGTTGTGATTTGTTTGAATTTGAATGCCACACTTATTTTTGAATAAGCGCTCACTATTCGGGTTAGCCGGAAAGGACCTTGGGGTCGTATAACCCATTCCGAATACGTGATACGTCGTAATGGATTGCATTCGATGACCGGTGTTGAAGACCGGATATTTGTGAAAACGGAAGGATTACCGTCGAGTTACTCTACATCGGCTGATCTTCGATATAGAGGTTTTATCACCCTTAGTGACGGGAAGTCCGGTCGTGATTAGTGAATATCCGGATTGTAAGGACTTCTTTGGAAGTGCCTTCGGTTCTGTTCGAGCCCAGAACAGACTTGTATGGATTGTGTGTCTGACATTACAAATTGAGATATAAAGCTGATTTCTTTCAAATATATTTCTGTTGGTGGCGGAGAATTTATTCTCTTAGCTTAACACCCTTCTCTGAGACGTACGAGCTCAGAGGTTATATAGTTGAAGGTTATTAGTGATATACTCCCAATTTGGTAGTGTGGCATGCTGAGTGTTGCTGTGAAATGATCATTGTTTGATCATTTGTGATAGGATCATTTATTTGATCATTTATCTTGGTGATCATTTCTATGATCATTTGTTGACCCAAAGCACGGCTTTTGTATAAAGCATGGCTTTGTGGACGAGACTTCGTCGGACCTCACACCCCGGAAATGGTCAAAACAGGAAGGATGCAGCAAGGTTATTAGGGGGTAGCACCCCTTTAGTGTATGTCATTCCTTCTGGATAGAGGTGGTATCATGGTACGAAGCCCAGATAATTAACCTATGTTGCTGCTGCAAACTTTGTGGTTGTTGGAAATCGAGGATCCTCGGATAGATCGGTTACGATCGGGGGATGACATATTCGTGTCAGTAGTTACCCAGTTAGGGGTAACCCGACCTTGTGTTGGCAGAGATCCGGTTTGGTTCTCGGGATGTCATTCCAGAGGCGTTTCCATGTGGCAATGGGAAGTTCCTTGGCCTGACCATTTGTTGGAAATGCAAAGAAACAATACGATCTTGTACGGTTTTAGTTGTAGAACCTATCATTCACTTATGGTGGCGCCCCACTGTTTGGATGGTAGCTATAGTAGGCATAAGTGCGGAATGCCTATGCTGGCTAAGATTTATATTCTACTTTCGAAATTGTTTTACACTATGCACTAGTAATAATATCAAATGTTTCTTTTTAATGCGTATCAAGCATTTTTGACTATCATAAGGAGAAATCTCCTCCGATTCTGCGTTTGCATTGTGTGTGTGTGCGGGAGGCCTTATGGTAGTCTCATTTTTAAAAAGCATTACGAATTGACTTTAAAAATATTCCTCGATTTTGATTTTAAAGAAAAATAAACTGTTTTAGTTCTCACACCAGTCACATGACTGACTCAAAGTTTATTGTTTTCCTTCCTAAACTCTGGGTGCCCACCAATTTCCACACGGGCAGTCAAGAGTTAAGGTTTATCAGGATATTCAGGAGTTGCTGGAGGCAAGCTGGATGGCATGGCGTATTACTAGTATATAGTATTTCTTTTCCGCTGTTGATGTCATTTGTTGTTGTACACTCTGATGTAATGAAATGTAATGTAATGTAATAACTAATATAGTTCTTTGTTTAAAGATTATTCATTTATTTATTATATGTTGTTCCGCTGCGATTGTGAGATTATGATATTGTTCTGTTGTTTCTGTTCTGTTCTATCTTTTTTTCTCTTCTTCTATCTTTTTCTTCTTCTTCAACCCTAACGGTACAGTTTTTCGGCTTTCGATTGCTCGGCAGTTGATACAGTGGACGTATTGATGTCGGCATTCGTGGACGAAAAATAGTGAACGTTACATTTTGGTATCAGAGCATATGGTTAAGCGACAACCATGGCTCTGTTGGGTATTGCTCATTAGAGATAGAGGCAGTAGTACTCTAGAATGAGTTTGAGTGTAATAATAGATACGAGCGTGTATTTGTTAGTGAATATAAATTGTTTTATATTGTGGTGATTGGTTTGTTGAGTGGTATATGGATTTTAGTCAACACGAGTAATTAACGTTGTTGATAGGGATCTCTAAACACTTGTACAGAACAATTTGACACGATATTGTTTTAAATTGGGTAAATGAAATAATTTTACCTTGATTATATTTTGTATATAAAGGAATAATTTTTCGGAATTATTAAAGTGTATATAAGTTGATTGTTTGGTTGTTGAATAAGTTGTTTGAATAAGTTAAATAAAACTTATTGTAAAAGAATAATTGTATAAGCAAATGAATTATAAGTATGGAACTATAATTAATATGATTACAATTGTGAAATAATATTGTATATATATAAAGTGAAACTCTATAAGAAAAAGATTTATAAATGTCATTTATAAATGAAAGGAAAATTCTTGAAAGAATATTAAGCACTGAATTCACTATTGTTACTGGGAAATAATAAGGGTGATGACTGCAGCATCATCAGTATCATTTTCGAGTCTCCATGTGATAGATTTGCTACCATAGTAATTTAGGAATGATAAATGAGTTGATAACTTATACAATTTGAATTTTGATAGAATAAATTTAACTTAAAGGATGAAGTTAAATTAAAGGAAGTATAAGTAAATCAATAAAATCCAAGTAGTAATTGTTGAATATAAGTTGTATAACTTATAAGATGATGAATATAAGTGAAATAAGTTTTGAACTTATGATAGGAGTTAATAAATTTAGCTTTGGTAAAAAGTTAAATAGGATTGGAATTTGAATTGGATTTATAAGTGAAAACTTAAGTTAAATTAAACAAAAGGTGTTTGGAATGAAATATAACTTAAGTGATGTTGAATGAAGTTGAATTTTGGTCAAAGTAAATTAATGAAGTGAAGTCATTAAGAATTTGAACTTGAGTTATATGGATGAAATTCAACTTTATATTGTTAAAGGAATTACAAATTGAATAAATTAATGGATTGAATGTTAATCAATTAAATGTAAATAATTGATATGAAATAATGAATGAATGTAAGTGTTAATTCATTAAAAGCTAATGTTATTGGAAATTGAATAAATTGAATGGAAGTCAATTTAATATGATCCAATTGGAATTAAATGTGTTGAACCAAATTGAATGTAAAGTGGATAAATTTGGTTGTATTGAATATGCATTGGTTGTTATATGATTGTTAGTTGATTGTATAAAATTCATTAAGTGTTAAAGAAATTGAATTAGCGAAATTGGAAGCTATGTAATTGAATTCAAATTGGAAGAAAATGAATTTGAATAGAATTGAATTTGATTTGGAAGTGAACTAAAATGAATGTAAATTAGTGAATGTATACTAATTGGAAATGAAAGAATGAATGTTGGTAAAATTCCAACATTAATAAATCAAATGCGATTTAAATTGAAAACCAATCCATTGAATATTAATGAGAATATGAATGAATATTGATTTGGTTATGGATGATAGTTGGTTGATGTTTGCATTTGTTGTTTTGTTGCATATGCTATGTTGGCATATGTAGTTGTTATGTTGCTATATGTTGTATATTGATACTATTTTCATATATGCATGATTCTCATGTCGTTGTTGAGTGTTTAGTAGGTGCGGATGGCGTTGCTTCGCTTTTGGAGCTCGCTTTCGTGCTATATTAGCCGTATATGCTCGCTAAGAATAAATAAGGTACATATCTCGGATTACATACCGTACTTTTACACTTTTTTCCCTGCGGGATGCCTCATCACTTGATGAGATGTATATTTATGACATATATACTGTCATTTTTTTTCGGATCGAGCCGCGCAAAGGAGACTATGGCCAATTTTTTCGAAAATTTAAGGCGTTAGAAAAAAAATTTGAAAATTTTGGGAAATTTTGTGGAAAACTATAACTTGATTTTGGAATTGGAAGTTAAACTATAGTAGTTGGGTTTGAAAAGAATAACTAAGTATAGATTTGAAAACTTAGAAGGGTTTTCATAAGAAGTTTAACTATGGATTTTGGAAAGTTAATGAATTCTGTAACTCTTTCTTACTTTGTAATTTCGAGGACGAAATTCTTTTAAGGGGGGAAGTATGTAACGACCCAGAATTTCTATTAATTAAAATTTGTATATTTAATTAATTTTAAATATTAATAAATGAATTTATAAGTCGAATAATTTTATTTCGAATAATTGGATTTAATTGAATAATTAAATCGATAATTTAATATGTTAAATTACAGAAATAATTGAAATTTGGGTTAAATATGATTGAAAATGATTTGTAAAATTTTATTTTATCATGTTGAAGTTAGAACGATATTTTAGAACTTTTAAAATTTAATTAAAAGTTTATTTATGAAAATTGAATATTTTAATATTTAATCGACTAGTGAAATTAGCCATTTTTCGAACAGTCTCAGAATTAGACGAAACTAGTTCCATTGGATCCGTTATAGTTTGTTATTACCGGAGTTTAATTTTCGTAGCAATCGGTGTTTTCATTTGACCGTGGCAGCTCGAAACGTATCGAAATTGTTTTAATATTAATTTGGCGAGTTAAAATAGCCATTTTTCAAACAGTCTCGGATTTCGAAGAAACTGGTTTCATCGGATCCATAATGTGATATTATTGTATGGTTTCAAATTTCATGTCAATCGGATTTACCGTTTGTCCGGTGCAAGCTAAAACGCCTAGAAAATCGTTTAATCGGTTTAATTTTAAATTGAACGTTTATTGCCATAACTCGCACAGATGACCGAATTAGCTCCCGAAACCTATTCCATTATGTCCGGAACGCGGGATAAACCTTTGAAACGCCGGTCACCGCACGTAAATCGGAGTTTGAAAATTCCGGAATGAATAGTGTTCGATAGATTTCTATAAATAGCCCCCTCTCTTCACAAATTAAAAAAAAAATAAGCTAGGGTTTTGTTCAGAGCCGCCACCAACATTTTTAAAGGCTGAAAATTGTCCCCCTTCTTCCCTTATAATCTTCCAATCTACACAATATTTCAAGAATCTTTCAACTAGTAAAACGTAGAGCGTATCAAGAGCTTCGATTTCATACGGCTGTGATCGATTTTCATTGAGTGGATTGACGGCAATTCTCGATCAAAGTCGCCGCGTTCTTTCTCGAATTTCATGCCAACGAGGCAGCCGAGCTTCAGCTCCTCCTGGCCGAAGGTGGTGGTGGCCGAGGCGCTCCGAATGGTGGTGAAAAGATGGGCTATCGACGTTTGTATGTGGTGTGGCGATAAACCCTAATAATTGAGATATGGGTTCGGTTATATCGTGCAAAGCCTGGAGCAAGAAACGTGAGAGGGGAGAGGAAGGTGCGCACGGTCCTGATGGGGGGATGGGGATTCTACGGCTTGGATCTATTTGGGTATAAAAATAATAAAAAGAAAGTTGTATTTATTTATATAAAAAAATTCGTGTAACTTTAAAATATTGTAGCTTTTTCATACGAGGTCGAAAACGCGCGAAACCAGTTGCGTTGGAATCGTATGGACGAGCACTACGCTATGGAATTGGATTGGAGTCGTTTGGAGTTAGTGAAAATTTCGGGTAAAATTAAACGTCCGTTTAATTTTATTCGAAATAAATCGCTAAAACGAAATTGAAATCAAGGTGAGAACTTCTCACTCAATCGAATCGGTTTCGATTTTAATTTTAAATAGTTATATTTAAAATTCTTGAATGTATGTTTGAATGATGATTGTTATCCATTGATTGTTAAAATAGACATTATGCGCCGTTAGTAAGCGGATGTTATTTATTAAAAACATATACCGCGAATATTTCATAAACAGTGAAATTGGTATTATATATAATAGCAATATATATATTGGCATATGTATATATTGCAGTTATTGATTTCCCGCATTTTATAGCGGATGAGACCCTATTGCGCCGTCTATTAAGCGGATAATATTTATAAATCCCATATACCGCGATAATTCCGTACTGGAGCGGAATTGGTATTGTGCTAACATCTTTGGATGAAGGGAAACAGGTTGGAGGGATCCAACTGGATTCCTCAACTATATTGATTTATTTACAGATATTGTGATATTTGTTGATTATCATATCGATATATGATATTTGGATGTCGTGATTGACTATTTGGTGCTGCTGCATCATCGGATCCATTTTTGAAGTTTTAAAATAATGATTTTGGTTTTTAAAGGAATTTTTAAAGTGATTTTTGAAAGTATATGTTTTATTAAAATTTTGAATTGGTTTATTTTAAATAAATTAACGTTATAAGTTTAATGTTATAAAAGTTATGATTTTTGTAAAATATAACCAAATTAAGATTTTTGAAATAAATAGCGATTAATTTATAAAATGGTTTAATTGGGAATTTTGAATCATTATAAACGGTTTATATAAAAGATTTATAAAATTGATATTTATAAATTAAAAATACTGGAATTAGAAAACGAGTTTTTATAAGTAATAAAGTGAAATAAAAATGGATTTCATAAGTGAATTAAGATTTATAAATTTATGAAATATGAATATATAAAATGAATAGATTTTGTAAAATATAAGATTTATAAGTAATCAACTTATAAATCGGATTTTGGCATTTAAATGAGATATAAATGGAATTTGTTAATAATGAGATTTATAAATCGAATCTTATAAATAGAAATGGAATTTATAAACATTGTTTATAAATTCGAAATCAATTTAATTTGACAAATTGAATAGTGAAGTTTATTAAAGGAAGTATATTCACGTTTTTGGACAGTGAATATATTATTATAAATAAAATGGATATGCTTGAGGAAATGAATGTTATAAAATGAAGTTAATCGTTTTAACGATGTTTTAAAATGGATTAAATATCGAAACCATAGATTTCAACATTTATTGTTGAAATAGACGTTTTCGAGAAAGAAGGAAATGGTGGACTATAACACTGTTGTTATAGTAAATGATTTCCGAAAGGAAATGTTTTATATAGTATTGGGATTTATATATCTATTTAAACTTTGAATCCCTATACTAGTGATTTTGGGTTGTCGTAACGATGTTTTGCGCAACATTCGTTTTGGCCCAAATAAATGTGTTAAGAGAATGATTTCCTTAAGGAATGAAAAATATACTAAATTTTGATTTAAGTATATCGAATATTTTCAAATGCTGAAAATAAATAGATTTGTGATGTACTTATTATTTAATAAGTATGGAAATATTTTTCCAATGTGAAATGAACGTTTTAGAATTTATCCTTGTAAGATAAATTGAAAGTGAATATTGAAAATCGATTGAAAATCGTACATCATAGATATTTTGGGATTATAAATTCACTATGGAATTTATAAAAGAAAGGAGAATTAGTTTAAAAATAAACGTTGATTTATTTTTGAAATTATGGGAATTAATTTACGGATTTGGAACGTAAATATAAAGTAAATCGTTAAGGATTTATTTAATTGGTTTAAATAAACCATTTTGAAATGAAAGTATTTCCGAGAAAGGAAAATGATTGAAATTTGTTTTCAAAAATGGTAAAGGATTGAAAAGTGATTTGAAAATTAGTTTTCAAATGTTTGAAGGTTTAAATAAACCATTTTGAAATGAAAGTATTTCCGAGAAAGGAAAATGATTGAAATTTGTTTTCAAAAATGGTAAAGGATTGAAAAGTGATTTGAAAATTAGTTTTCAAATGTTTGAAGTGTGGGAAATTTTATATCTAGTAAAGATATTTTGGAAAGTAAATAATTTGGGAAATTATTTGGAATTTGGTGATGTTGAGCATGCCTATTGATAGTTAAATAATCCGACTATCAATATTTACCTTTAAATAGGTATTTGTTGTGATTTGTTTGAATTTGAATGCCACACTTATTTTTGAATAAGCGCTCACTATTCGGGTTAGCCGGGAAAGGACCTTGGGGTCGTATAACCCATTCCGAATACGTAATACGTTGTAATGGATTGCATTCGATGACCGGATATTTGTGAAAACGGAAGGATTACCGTCGAGTTACTCTACATCGGCTGATCTTCGATATAGAGGTTTTATCACCCTTAGTGATGGGAAGTCCGGTCGTGATTAGTGAATATGCGGATTGCAAGGACTTCTTTGGAAGTGCCTTCGGTTCTGTTTGAGCCCAGAACAGACTTGTATGGATTGTATGTCTGACATTACAAATTGAGATATAAAGCTGATTTCTTTCAAATATATTTCTGTTGGTGGCGGAGAATTTATTCTCTTAGCTTAACACCCTTCTCTGAGACGTACGAGCTCAGAGGTTATATAGTTGAAGGTTATTAGTGATATACTCCCAATTTGGTAGTGTGGCATGCTGAGTGTTGCTGTGAAATGATCATTGTTTGATCATTTGTGATAGGATCATTTATTTGATCATTTATCTTGGTGATCATTTCTATGATCATTTGTTGACCCAAAGCACGGCTTTTGTATAAAGCGTGGCTTTTTGGACGAGACTTCGTCGGACCTCACACCCCGGAAATGGTCAAAACAGGAAGGATGCAGCAAGGTTATTAGGGGGTAGCACCCCTTTAGTGTATGTCATTCCTTCTGGATAGAGGTGGTATCATGGTACGGAGCCCAGATACTTAACCTATGTTGTTTCTGCAAATTTTGTGGTTGTTAGAAATCGAGGATCCTCAGATAGATCGGTTACGATTGGGGGATGACTGTTTGCACAAAAAATGGACAAACATCTCCAAGTCGTATTATTTAGTTGATTATATGTGATTTTCAATGATTTTAGATGAGTATGTAAATATAAAAGAAGTAGGGGCTGAAATGTAAAAGACACGCGGATTTATAGTGGTTCGGCCAGAATGTGCCTACGTCCACTTTATATGTTATTATCTTCTTTCTTTCAGATTACAAGTACAATGCTTCATATATAAGTATATGAAAGTAGTTTGAAAGTTCCTTCCTTGCTTGAGCTCTCAAACTTGTCCCTCATTGTTGTACCCCTGCCCCTCTATTTATAGAGTGAGGTAGGGGGCAGGGGTCTTGGATGTATATAGCTGATGGTGGGCCCGGGCTGAAGCAATCTGGACTGGCAGTTGTTTGGTTCAGGGAGGTCTCATTCGGCATGGAGCTTGGACCGGTGGTAGGTGTGGACCGGTGGTGAGGTAGTTCGGTGCTTCTTGGACCGGTTGTGGGGAAGAGGTTTGGTTCGGTGGTGCCCCTGGTTCGGTATGCCGAATGGAGATGGAGGAATGTTGGCTCTGTGGCCGAATGGGGCTGACCGAATGGATTCTGGTCCGGTATGACATGGAGAGGCCGGATGGGAAGGAGGCCGAATGAGGAGGAGGCCGAATGGGAAGGTGACTGGTCGTGCTGAATGAAGTGGAGATGGCGAACCCGCGTGAAACTGCGGCTTCTTGGTCTCGAGATCTTCTGGGTGAAAATTCGCCCAACATTTGCCCCCCAAAGTGGGGCACGTGCTTGCATGTGTCGCGCTTTGTTTCCCTGTGGTAGGAAGGTTTGTTTTGTAATGCCACGGGCTGGATGTTCATATCCTGTTGGTGTCCTGCAAAGGAATTTACAGTTTTAGTGTTATTTCAAATAGCGACCGTTCGTGATTGAAACATTCGAGATGAAGTGAACTGTGTCGTTCGGGACGAGAGAGTGAGCCCCGAGGGGGCTTAGCATCATCGATGCCAGGTTCATGTCAGAGTGGATCCTTGGATCGTTTGTCAAGATGGTTTATCGCCAGCTCAGAGCATGCCTAGGGATCGTTCGCGACCCCGTACATGTGTAAGTAGCTTAGCCATTTCATAATTATCAGAGTCAAATATCCGTTTAACCTACGAGTTTAAAAAGGATGTCAAAGTGCAAATTCTCACGACGATCGGGTTAATAGCCATTCAGAGCGTGCCTATGGACCGTTCGTGGTCGTGTACACGTGTAAATGATTAACCCACATTGGTGAGAGATTTACGACTCATCCATCGTTATCATATTCTTTACTTTGTTAGTAGGTTCTAGAGTTCGGCACTTATCTGAGTGAGGAGCCTGCGTGCCCCCTGTTCCTGGTTTTCGCTGGTGGAGATAGCTTCATTCGGTCCTTTGGTTGGTCCGGCATGGATGGGTCCATTCGGTATTCTTTTGGTTCGGTATGTTTGGTATTGGTCCGGTGTTTCTATCCGGTGGGCCGAACCAGCTGGTTCGGCGGTCCTGAGCTCGCCTATATATAGAGGCTACACCCCCCTTCGGTTTTTCCTTACCGAACCAAGTCTTCTGCCGAACCAATCTTCTGCCGAACCAATCTTCTACCGAATCAATCTCCTACCGAATCAGGTATGTACCCTATTGCCGAATGGTCCTGTTTGCCGAATGTATACGGTGTGTATTGGATAGCCGAATGAGACTTAGGACCGAATGATATGTATGCCGAATGAGACTTAGGACCGAATTGTATGTATGCCGAATGAGCATGGGATTTTAGCGCCGAATGAACATGGACATGTACTACCGAATGAACTTAAGACTTGTACTACCGAATGGACTTAGGACTCCAGTGCCGAATGAACCTCGTATTCTGGACTTATGTATGCTTGCTTGCTTATACTTTCGTTTTAACGTCATGTTTTTCACTTTTGTGCATGCAGATAAATGACTCGTAAGGCAGAAACACGATCAGACAGACGGAAATCCAAGGATGGGGGAGAGCCTTCTTCTGTGCCCCCAGCCCAATCAGGATCCGGGCAACATCGACCTGTTCCGAGGTCATTAGTGGATGGATATGGTCCACAGGAACTTCTGATCTCCCCCCTGATTGCTTTCCTAGCTCCCTAAAGGAGGAGCAACTTGACGTCATATCTCGTTCCTTCGGGATAGACAGGACTCTTATGCTGCTGCCGGGAGATGGAGTGATGCCATATAATCCTCCCGAAGGCTATTTTGCTTATAGCAGATACCATTGTATGTGCGGTGCTATCCCTCCTATCAACGCTTGGATAGTAAGTTTCACCACATATTTGAAGGTGGCTCCTTTCCAACTTCAGCCTAACTCTTATGCCATCCAGGTGAGCCTCTTTGTTATCTTCCAGAGGAGGTACGGGCGTCCTCCTTCTAACCGGGAAATTCGATACTTGTACAACCTGAGAGGCTATAAGAAGGGGTCTCCGTATATCAGTCTGGAAGCGGCCGTGCCCTTCAAACCAGTCCTGGACTTATATTCCAAGTTTACCATGTTCAAGAAAGAGTGGTTCTTTATCAAGGACGATGCTGTTTCTTTCCGCCTTTTCACTTCCGGCTGTAAGATGGATTTCATTTATATTTTCCATGTTTTGACTGTAGTGTTTTTTCTGACATGCTTCTATTTCTGGCTAGCGACAGGTGGTATTGCAGTCGTGGAGGATGATTCCTTGGTGCGAATGGCTGCTGAACTAAAGGCTATTCCGGCACGGGACCGGTCGGCCTCCTTCTTGATCAGGAATACAACCCTCTTGGAGTATAATTTGATCTTACCGCACCAGTCCGTGGTTAAGCAAAGAGACACGGCTGAGGAGAAGGTTGCCAAAGCTAAGGAGGGGGCTATGGTGAAGAGCGGTAAGAGGGAGCCTTTTACAGAGCGCCCCGTTGTCGGGGGGAAGAAACTGAAGAAGTCTGATGGCCCTTCTCCAAGTACTCTTCCGACTGTCCCGGAGGAGGAAGGTGTAGAAGAGGAGGAAGGAGGCGAGGTTGGAGAAGGGTCGGAGGGTGGAGGAGATGGCGACGGTCAAGGTGGTAGTGGCGTCGGTGCCCTAACCTCTGAGCAAGACCTTGAACTGGATGAGGCTCTCCGTCGGGCCTTCGGGGAGTCGGAGGGAGAGTCGGAAACGGAGAAGGCAAAGGAAACCGGCAAAGCTGTGGCTGGCACTGACCCATCCTCTAAGGGTTCCTCAGCTAAGGCGACTCCGGCGATGCAAGGTGAACTTTTGTCCTCTGCCGATTCCATTTTCGATAGGGACTTAGAAATTTTTTACGGTTCACTTCCGTCCTGGAATGAGATCCAGGACTTATTGCAGTATCCCACTCCTCCGCCAGGTTTGTATAATAGATGTGTCTTCTCACTTTTCTTTCCTTTTAACTTAACACATTTTTCGAACTGTGGATTATTGTATGTTCGTAACACTTGTTCTTTATTCCAGGGGCAGGCCAGGTGGTTAAAATGTCGGACGTTCGACACCGCCTTGAGCAGTTTAAGTCGAGGAGAGCTTCTGCGAAACCCTCTACTGGTCGCACTGGGGATGTAGTCAGTTATCGCCCTCTTCTTGGGGTCATTGAAGAGGGCATTCGGAAAAAGAAGCGGAGCCGTTCCTTATTTGAGTCTTCCCCTGGTCCGCAGCTTCCTACTCAGCCTCCTCGTGATACTACGGAGGAGAGCACGGAATCCGGCCCCCCTCATCCTCCTTTCAAGAGCCCAACTGTTATTCGTATAAGGCGTCCTGATGTGCCTCGCCCCGTGCCTCGTGACCCTTTTGCCGGTCATCCTGATTTAGATCCGAGCTTTCAGGATATCTCATTTGATGAGGCCACGGGCGAGCACCTCCTTCCCCGCAACCCCATGGTAAGAGTGCTGGACGAGGCCAAGTCTTTAGACCTTGATTTACTTACTACACGGGTAGTCACCATGGGGGATGAAGCCAAGGCTAACATCGATCGGGTGGCCGCAGAGACTAAGAAGTTAATGGAGCATCATGCTAGATTGGCCAAGGCCGGGGAAGAGATCGGGAGTGCTAATATTCGGTTGAGGTTAAAAGTTGCCGATCAGGCCAAGCAGCTCGCCGATCAAGCCATCCAGATTTCTCAGCATGAGGAAGCCTCTAAGCGGCTGAAAGAGACGATGGAGAAGGCCAGTAGGGCGGAATTACGGAAGATGGAGATCGCCTGCAGGGAACGGATTAACATGGCCATTACGACGGTGGACGAGGTTCGAAATGCGGATCTTGAGCGGGTAGAGGAGTTGTCTGGGAGGCTCGAGGCTGCGGAGATGGCTCAGGCCGAGTTGAAGGAGGAGATGGAGGAGATGAGGAGGTCCCTCAAGTTAAAGGAGGAGGAAATGCGGAGGTCTCTTCAGGCGGACTGCTTGAGATACCAATCAGAGAGGGACATTGCCGTCGCCAAGTTGCAAGCTTCCGAGGCCCGGGTGAGGGAGTTTGAGGAGAATGAGGGGATGATGGATGAGATGCTGCAGGACATGTACTTCCACACTTGGAAGGAGGGCGGCTTGTCTTGGATGGACGATTACCCTCGGGTGATGGCCAAGGTGTATCTCCAGGCTTTAGAGGAGGCCAGGGTGAACGCGGGTAAGGAAGGCGGAGAGGCTTTTAATTTGGATGCGGTTACTACCCAGTTCTCGAAGGAGGAGCAAGCGGCGGTGAAGGAGGGGATGCGGCTGCTTGCTGCAGAGGAAGCGGGCGTGCAGTTGGATGATGAGGATCGAGCGGCGGATGCTGGTGAGTTATTCTTTTCCCTTTCTTTCCTTTCCGTGTTTTCATAACTTGATTGTTCGTTTAATGAATTCCTCTTCTGAACTGGACAGGTGGGACTCCTGATCCACATGCTGGGGGCTCTGATCCTGCGGCTAAGTAGACTGGGGAAGTTGGCGATGGAGTGTGGACGCGGCTGCCACCTTTTTATTTCTTTTTATCACTGTTTACGTTAGTCATTGACATGTAACTATAATAATATTATTTGCAAAGAATAACTTCGTGTGATTTTATAATATAAGCTGATGTTGTTATGTTTAAATGTTGTTGTCATCTTGATGTGCTGCGTGAGAAATATAACTATGTATATGCTTGTGATTCTAGTTGTGTTTGATGCTAAGTTTTTTGCTAGAAATATAATTTCATGTGTTGCAATGTTATTGTACGAACAAGCTATAGTTACGTATTTATGTACAAGAAAAGAGAGTACCGCCCTTTATGTTTCATTCGCAGGCGGTAGCTTAGAGTGTCTTATGTAACTGTTCACGGATATAGCTGAGTACCCTGCCACCCAGTATGCAGACTTAGTTTCTCATGAGCGAATGCTTCCTATTTGGTTTCCTGTACTTTAGAGTTTGTTATACAGGATAGGAGAAAAGTATTTAAATGAAATGGAAATATAGTAAAAGTAAAACTTCCAGTCACGGAAGGCCGTCGATGTGCTTAAGTTCGTGGCAAACGGGTTTTGTAGTCACTTTCCCTAGCTGTGGGTCTTGGAGACGTTTGTCACCCATCTTACGCCTCCGCGGGGAGTTTTCTTTTTTACCACAGCCGCACTTAAGACACATCGGAGCCGAGATCGCGCACGGTAACTACCCGAACCATTATGGTCCGTAATCGTGGGTATTATTCGATTTACCGTGGCCGGCTAGTGTGGGTGCCGTTGGCCGTGAACTACCCCTGGCTGGCCACACCTTATGTTGGGGCTTAAAGTAGGTTCACAGTTGCCGGCGAGCCGAACGCCGTAATGAGCTGCCATCGGCTATAGTCGGCCTTTATGATGACTTATGATCGGCTCATTACAGTTGGCTTTGAGGGCAGGCGCGCAATGAGTTAACCCGCAGCAGAGGGATGCTGGAGCAAAAGTGTCTCATTGGCGAGTGCATAGAATCGTAGCGTACCTGTTAGGCCTAGTCCAGATGAGGCCGCGGTGCGTCTTGAGTGGAGATGCCATAGGATTTTGTTCAACAGAAAGGGATAAAACTTAACAAGTAGCCAAGACATAAAGGAACAAGTTAAAAAGAGACAAGATTTTTTAAAGTGGTTCGGCACGAAAATGCCTACGTCCACTGATTCTCTTTGTTAATTCACTTCATATGGGCAGTACAAGTTAAGAAAAGTATCGACGGAGGTGTCGGATGTTCCTTGCCCTCTGGAACACCTCTCCGTCCACTGTTGACAAAATATAAGCTCCGTTGTGGAGATCTTTATGAATTACATACGGTCCGTCCCAGATGGGGTCTAGTGCCCCGGGGCGCGGAAAGATTCGCCTGAGGACAAGATCTCCTTCTTGTAAGCTGCGATGCTTGACTTTGGAATTGTATAGCGCTGCCACCTTTTGTTTGTGAGCTGCTGCTTTAAGTGCTGCATCGTTTCTCCTTTCCTCAATCAGATCCAAAGACATGAGGAGGAGTTCTTCGTTTTCTTCTGGGTTGTAGTGGATCCTACGGTGGGAAGGCACAATAGTCTCAACTGGGAGCATTGCCTCCGATCCATATGCCAAGGAGAAAGGAGTATGTCCCGTTGATGTTCTGAAAGACGTGCGGTATGCCCATAGTGCCGTAGGAAGTTCGTCCACCCAAGCGCCTTTTGACTTTTCAAGTTTCTTCTTGATTAGGGTTTTGAGAATTTTGTTGACAGCTTCAACTTGTCCGTTTGCCTGAGGATAAGCCACTGATGAGAAGCTTTTATGAATTCCATGCTCTTGGCACCAGTCGGCAAATTCTTCGCTGTCAAACTGGAGTCCGTTGTCTGATATGATCTTGAGTGGGACTCCGTACCTGCACAGAATATTTTTGATCAAGAAGTTTATAACTTTTGTTGAAGATATTTTATTTAGAGGTTCTGCTTCCACCCATTTGGTGAAATAATCGACTGCCACTACAGCATATTTGGCTCCGCCTCGGCCCGTTGGCAGTTCGCCAATTAAGTCAATTCCCCATACAGCAAAGGGCCAAGGGCTGGTCATTTGAGTAATTTCATTTGTGGTCAGTCGAGGAATCTTGGCAAATTTCTGACATCTGTCGCATTTCTTGACGAAGTCTAGAGCGTCTTTGTTTAGCGTGGGCCAGTAATATCCATATCGGAGTATCTTCCTTGCCAAAGTCTGCCCCCCAGTGTGATCTCCGCATCCTCCCTGATGGATGTTTGATAAGATCTCCTTGGCTTCCCTTCCAGCGACGCATCTCAATAAGGGGCCAGAGAAGCCACGCCGATAGAGGATGCCTTCTTGTATCGTGTAGTGGGGAACTTTCCTCAAGATCCTCTTGGCTTCGTCACGCCTGTCGGGCAGTGTGCCATCTTGCAAATATTTTCGGATGGGAGTCATCCAGGTTCCTTCTTCGATTGCAGTTACCAGATTTACTGGTTTGAAACTTGGGGCTAGCTGCCTTGAGATGGCTAGTGTTCCGAAAATGGTGCTATTCTTCATACTAGCTTGCTTCGCAAGTTCATCTGCCTCTTGGTTCTCTTCTCGAGGAATATGTTTGATTAGATAGTGGTCCAATTGATCGAGCAGCAGTTTGGTTTTCTTTAGGTATGCTGTGAGTCGTTCTCCTCGAGTCTGGAATTCTCCTAGTACCTGGTTTACGATAAGCTGAGAATCACTATGAAGACATAAGGAATTGATTCCAATTTCCAGGGCAAGCTCCAATCCCGCTATTACTGCTTCATATTCAGCATCGTTGTTAGTGGCCGTGAACTCCAACCTTAATGCATAGTACAACTTTCTTCCCCTGGGGGTGATGATCACAATTCCTGCCCCCGAGCCTTGTTCGTTCGCTGCTCCATCTACAAAGATGTTCCACTTGATGTTTTTTGCTACTTCGGATTGTTCCTTGTCTTCGTTGGTAGTGAATTCGGCAACGAAATCGGCCATGGCTTGTCCTTTGATAGCGGTGCGAGGATGGTAGGTGATATCATACTGACTTAGTTCGATGCACCATTTGAGGAGTCGCCCAGAAGTGTCAGGACGATGGAGCACTTGTCTTAGCGGTTGATCAGTTAGAACCCTGATGGAGTGAGACTGGAAGTAGTGTCGCAGTTTTCGTGACGCGATCAATAAACAATATGCTAATTTCTCTAGTTTAGGATATCTGGTCTCTGCCCCTGTAAATCTCTTACTTACAAAGTAAACCGGGCGTTGTGTGCGGTCTTCTTCTCTTACCAAGGCGGCGCTTAGAGCATGAGATGATACAGCGAGGTATAGGTATAACACTTCACCTTCATTTGGAGTTGAGAGTACTGGTGGTCTCTGAAGGTGTTCGATTAGGTTGAGGAAGGCTTTTAAGCATTCATCGGTCCACTCGAATCTCCCTTTGTCTTTCTTGAGAGCTTCAAAGAAAGGGACACACTTGTCAGTTGCCTTGGAAATGAATCTGCTTAGGGCGGCCACCTTTCCGTTTAGGCTCTGCATTTCTTTTCGAGTGGAGGGTATCCTTATTTCTTTTAGAGCCCGGATTTGTTCAGGGTTTGCTTCGATTCCTCTGGCGTGGACGATAAATCCTAAGAATTTTCCCGAAGATACTCCGAAGGAGCACTTTAGAGGATTCAGCTTCATTCCATATCGGCGAAGTACTTGAAACATCTCGCCCAGGTGGCTTACATGGTCGTCGGCTTTCCTGGACTTTACCAACATGTCATCCACATACACTTCCATAGTTCGTCCTATTAGTTCCGCGAACATCTTGTTGACGAGGCGCTGATAGGTAGCTCCAGCATTTTTGAGTCCAAAAGGCATGACTTTGTAACAATATAGTCCGCGGTCGGTGATGAAGCTAGTGTGGTCTTGATCAGGAGCGTGCATGGGAATTTGGTTATATCCGGAGTATGCATCCATAAAAGATAGGAGTTCGTGTCCGGCTGTGCTGTCCACAAGTTGGTCAATTCGGGGAAGTGGGAAGCAATCTTTTGGGCAAGCGTCATTCAGATTGGAGAAGTCAATACATGTTCGCCACTTTCCATTGGCCTTTTTTACTAGCACTGGGTTAGCGATCCATTCTGGGTAGATGGCTTCCCGTATGAAGCCATTAGCAAGTAGATTCTTTACTTCCTCATCAAGAGCTGCTGATCGCTCTGCCCCCATGCTCCTCTTTTTCTGTTTTACTGGCACCTTGGTGGGATCGATGTTCAGCATGTGGCATGCTATGTCGGGGGAGATTCCTGTCATATCGGCATGGGTCTACGCAAATACATCTAAGTTGTGGCGGAGAAAGTCAATGAGTTGATCTTTCAACTCCGTTTTTAGCTGAGATCCGATTTTTAATAGTTTACTTGAATCGTGCTTATCTACAGATACGAATTCCATAGCCTCTGCAGGCTCGGCGGTAGCCTCCTCCTCTTTATCCCTGGGGTCCAGTTCATTGAAGGGATCACTTGTGTATCGAAGAGGAGGGGCTTTCTTTAGTTGCTATGCCTCCAAGCTTTTCATGCAGAGAGTAGTCTCTGCACCTTTTCCTTTATTCTTTCTGCGGTTATTGCGAAGTTCAGTTACGTAGCAGTCTCGGGCAGCATCTTGATCTCCTTCTACTTCTCCTACTCCGTTGTCTGTTGGAAATTTCATTTTCAGGCACCAGGGGGCTAATACAATCTGGAAGTCAGACAAGGCTGGTCTTCCCAAGAATGCGTTGTAAGCCGAGTGGTTTTCTATTAGTACGAACGTTTGTTTTCGCACAACGGAGCGGGGATGACTTCCTATTTCGACGAAGAGGTCAAGTTGCCCGAGGGGCATTTTTGCATCTCCAGTGAAACCGTGCAGTGGTTTGTCACAGGGGGATACATCCTTCATTGATAACTTCATTTTGTCGAAAGCATGTTTGAATAGGATATTTACGGAGCTTCCTGTGTCTATTAGAATCCAAAAAACTTTAGCTGGACCGAACCAGGCAGAGATGACCATAGGATCCATATGTGGATACTGTCTTCCTTCCAAATCACACCTACTGAATATGATGTCGTCGTTCTCTTTTCGTTTCGGGTGGCGTTCTTCCGTGATGGAGTTAACATAGCCTTCTGCATTTCTAAGCGACTTGCCGTACCTTTCCATCTCTGCCCAACTTCCGTCGGCGATGTGTGGTCCTCCTGAGATGGTAAGGACCACTATCTTCTCTTGACTAGAGCCACTGGTGTTGTGATTGTTGCGATTCCCTCCGCCTACCTCTGGGAGGGGTTGCTTTGAGTTCTCATTGGCTGGAGTTGGAGTCTTGTTCTGACCCTTCACATAGCGTTCCAGTCTTCTTCTTCTAATGTGTTCTTTGATCAAGTCCCGAAGATGGTGGCATTCATTGGTGTCATGTCCGTGGGATTCGTGGAAGCGACAGAACTTTCCGGACTTGAGTGCGTTATCTGATTCTTTCTTGTGCGGGGGGCGCTTGTATCCTAGTTCGCCCTGAGTGGCTAGGAAGATATTTTTGATTGTGTCGTTCAAAGGAGTGTAGGAGTCAAATCTCGGTCCTGGTCGATATTGGCGCTTTTCGACCTTTCTGCCCCCAGCATTGTCTCTAGATTCATTTCTTCGAGCGTCCTTAGCTGCAGTGGGAACCTTGTCCTGAACTGTCTTACCTTGTTGTCCTGATTGCCTCTCTGTAGCAACGTCTTCAAGTCTCATATACTTTCCAGCTTCATGGAAGAAATCAGGCAAAGTAGCTGGTTTTTCCTTAGTTAATCTTCTGGCAAACTTGGTGTCTGGATGTACACCACTACAGAGGGCCATTAGAGTGAGTTTTTCATCGGCATCTTGAACTGCTGCCGCTGCGGCGTTGAACCGCGTTAGATATTGTTGCAGCGTCTCTCCGGTTTTCTGTTTGACATTGGATAGAGAATAAGCATCCTTGGGTTGTTCCACATGGATGCGGAACTGGCTAATAAACCTTTCTTTCAACATCTCCCATGAGCTGATGGATCCTTGGGGTAGATGGCAGAACCAGGAGGTAGCTAGATCAGCTAGGAATAGCGGAAAGCATTTACATAACACTCCTTCTGTTGCTCCACTCATGAGCATATGCTGGGTGTATCTCTGCAAGTGTACGATGGGGTCGGAAGTTCCTTTGTAAGGTTCCATGGTTGGCATTTTCCATTCCCGGGGAGTGATGGCAGTTTCGATATTTCGGGTAAAGGGACTGGTGACCCTAGCGCCTATTCCCCGGTCCCTTTGCTCCCGTTGGACACATTCTCTGAATAATCGTGCCATTCGTTCGTCAGAACTTGGAGCGGACAAAAATGAGCTTGGTTCTTCCCTGCGGGATCTATCTCGTCCAGATGACCTGTAGGGATGGTACAGTCTATCACTTCTAGCATTATCCAGTGGTTGTCTTTGGCTGCTCGGATGCACGCTAGGACCAGCTACAGTTGCCCCCTGCCTTGATCTTCCCCTGTGGGGTTCTGTTTCGAGCATTTTCCATTCCCGGGGAGTGATGGCAGTTTCGATATTTCGGGTAAAGGGACTGATGACCCTAGCGCCTATTCCCCGGTCCCTTTGCTCCCGTTGGACACATTCTCTGAATAATCGTGCCATTCGTTTGTCAGAACTTGGAGCGGACAAAAATGAGCTTGGTTCTTCCCTGCGGGATCTATCTCGTCCAGATGACCTGTAGGGATGGTACAGTCTATCACTTCTAGCATTATCCAGTGGTTGTCTTTGGCTGCTCGGATGCACGCTAGGACCAGCTACAGTTGCCCCCTGCCTTGATCTTCCCATGTGGGGTTCTGTTTCGAGCACATCCATGGGGTCAACTTCGGGCTGGGTTCTAGCTCGGCTCCGTTCAGCGGGGTTTCTATGATTAGGTGGCATGACTGGCTCAGCTACATCCGACCCTCGCCTGGTGCCTCCCCCGCTGGGTTCGGTTCCAAGGGCTTCCTCGAGTCGGAATTCGGGCTGAGTCCGGGCGCGGCCCCTATCATTGTTGTTCCTGTTGATAGCTTCTTCGAAGAGGGAAGACCTTTGTTGCCTCCGAGATCCTCCGGATTGGGACTCACCCCATGATTCAGTGTTGTGGTTGGACTCTTCAGCATCCCTTAAGCGTGACATGAGTTGGTCCACCAAAGCTTCCTGTTGGGATGTGAAGCGGTTAGTTACTTCAGCCACAACCCTATCCAGATCTGCCCTAGTGATTGGTTGTTCCGTTGCGGGACCGGTTGGATTTTCCTGATTTCCATCTGGTACTGCTGTTGAAGTGGGCTGATCTGCGATTGCTGGATCTGGAAGGCTGCTAGTTGCGATGTTCTTTCCTTTGTTAACATCCCTTCTCTGTTTGGAAGGCATGATTTCTAAGCAACGAGCGATGTTGTTAGGAAGAAGGTTGAATGGGAGAAGATGAAGCCCTGAGTTCAACTCTCAATGAAAGCACCAAAAATGTTTGCACAAAAAATGGACAAACATCTCCAAGTCGTATTATTTAGTTGATTATATGTGATTTTCAATGATTTTAGATGAGTATGTAAATATAAAAGAAGTAGGGGCTGAAATGTAAAAGACACGCGGATTTATAGTGGTTCGGCCAGAATGTGCCTACGTCCACTTTATATGTTATTATCTTCTTTCTTTCAGATTACAAGTACAATGCTTCGTATATAAGTATATGAAAGTAGTTTGAAAGTTCCTTCCTTGCTTGAGCTCTCAAACTTGTCCCTCATTGTTGTACCCCTGCCCCTCTACTTATAGAGTGAGGTAGGGGGCAGGGGTCTTGGATGTATATAGCTGCTGGTGGGCCCGGGCTGAAGCAATCTGGACTGGCAGTTGTTTGGTTCAGGGAGGTCTCATTCGGCATGGAGCTTGGACCGGTGGTAGGTGTGGACCGGTGGTGAGGTAGTTCGGTGCTTCTTGGACCGGTTGTGGGGAAGAGGTTTGGTTCGGTGGTGCCCCTGGTTCGGTATGCCGAATGGAGATGGAGGAATGTTGGCTCTGTGGCCGAATGGGGCTGACCGAATGGATTCTGGTCCGGTATGACATGGAGAGGCCGGATGGGAAGGAGGCCGAATGAGGAGGAGGCCGAATGGGAAGGTGACTGGTCGTGCTGAATGAAGTGGAGATGGCGAACCCGCGTGAAACTGCGGCTTCTTGGTCTCGAGATCTTCTGGGTGAAAATTCGCCCAACAATGACATATTCGTGTCAATAGTTACCCAGTTAGGGGTAACCCGGCCTTGTGTTGGCAGAGGTCCGGTTTGGTTCTCGGGACGTCATTCCAGAGGCGTTTCCATGTGGCAATGGGAAGTTCCTTGGCTTGACCATTTGTTGGAAATCCAAAGAAACAATACGATCTTGTACGGTTTTAGTTGTAGAACCTATCATTCACTTATGGTGGCGCCCCACTGTTTGGATGGTAGCTATAGTAGGCATAAGTGCGGAATGCCTATGCTGGCTAAGATTTATATTCTACTTTCGAAATTGTTTTCTACACTATGCACTAGTAATAATATCAAATGTTTCTTTTTAATGCGTATCAAGCATTTTTGACTATCATAAGGAGAAATCTCCTCCGATTCTGCGTTTGCATTGTGTGTATGTGCGGGAGGCCTTATGGTAGTCTCATTTTTAAAAAGCATTACGAATTGACTTTAAAAATATTCCTCGATTTTGATTTTAAAGAAAAATAAACTGTTTTAGTTCTCACACCAGTCACATGACTGACTCGAAGTTTATTGTTTTCCTTCCTAAACTCTGGGTGCCCACCAATTTCCACACGGGCAGTCAAGAGTTAAGGTTTATCAGGATATTCAGGAGTTGCTGGAGGCAAGCTGGATGGCATGGCGTATTACTAGTATATAGTATTTCTTTTCCGCTGTTGATGTCATTTGTTGTTGTACACTCTGATGTAATGAAATGAAATGTAATGTAATAACTAATATAGTTCTTTGTTTAAAGATTATTCATTTATTTATTATATGTTGTTCCGCTGCGATTGTGAGATTCTGATATTGTTCTGTTGTTTCCTTTCTGTTCTATCTTTTTCTCTCTTCTTCTATCTTTTTCTTCTTCTTCAACCCTAACGGTACAGTTTTTCGGCTTTCGATTGCTCGGCAGTTGATACAGTGGACGTATTGATGTCGGCATTCGTGGACGAAAAATCGTGAACGTTACATCCGAGCGAATTGAAAAGACAAAACACTCGAGTCAGAACTAAAAGATCTTATGTAAGTTAAATCAACATTTAATAATATGAGTAGAACAGCGTCAGAGATGTTTACGGGATTTGACATCTCCTATCCAGTGCCTAACATGAGTGCAGTAACTCAAGAGATGCACGGGATTCACATCTCCTAAGGATCCATTAAACTATTTACTATGTAGTAATATTTGGCTATTATAATAATGCCTATTTGTAAAATAAACTTACTTTTTAATAGCATTAAGGGGTTACCCATATAGCCCTTAACACGTAACAGTCCTAGTAGTCCATCCAATATCATAGTCCCTCCTGATCGGGAAGCCACCAGAGAATACCACATGGGCTACGGGAGAAAATCAAACTCGTACAAGGCACGCTAGGGTAGGTGGCACGGCACAACTAGGCAATGCCAGGTTTGATATACCAATTACGCTTCCGGGTCGGTGGTAACGCGTAGCGCGCCGCTACCGCCCCACCTCGAGCCACACCTCCAAATAAAAAATCAAAAGTGGCCACCGAATCAATCCAAAAGTCAAAGTGTAATATCGAAGGGATGTGTCCGATCAAAGGTGCTACCTCATTAACCCGTCAATCGCTCCTGTTTTAGCCACCTTATGTCAACTCATGGGAGTTGGGTCCACGTATTTACCTCAAAGGAAACGCCGCCACCATCCTACTTTATTCTGGAATCACCACCATGTACACGGTTGTTAAAGTGGTTTTCGGAGTTGGCAGAGAGTATGACAACTTTCGATCCCGGTCTCTTTAACAACCAAACATTATTATAACACCACGATCTTATCAAAATAGTTTATACTTTTAAAACCAGGATATAATATCCATTTCAAATCAATATAAATACGATATCATTTCCTCTTTTAAAAACCAAATCAAATTTTATATCATTTTCAAATATATCCTTTTCTAAAACCATAACATTTCAATGTTATAATATTTCGAAACCAAAACTTGAAATATTGCCTTTCAAAACATAAAACTTTGAATTTCATAATTTTGAACATACTACACCACTTAAATGGTTTAAATATTTAATTACTTTATATAGTAAAATAGCTTCTTCTCCTTCACAAATAAATTCCAATATGGATTTTAAATTCCCAAATAAACCAATATAATTTCCACATATTTCAAAGCTTTAAATATTCCACCATTTCAAACTTATTCTTTGATAATTTCAAATATATCAATTTCAACTACTATTATTTAGATTTGAAATGTTTACTTAATAAATCAAATATCATTTTAGTAAAACCTTTAGACTTCAAATAACTGGATATTCTTTCGATTACATTAACTTGATTATATTCATTTAAATCAATTTGATATTCATTTAAATCCTCTAAACAAAAATCAAGTTATAAAATCATACCTTTTAAATATCAATTTATTTATATTTCAAATCAATTTTTTTAAAGGATAATTCTTAAATCTTAAATTAAAATCAAATTCACATTTATCTTCAAACCTTAAATTTATTTGAGTCATTATAAACTATATATACAATAGAATTTAAATAGATACTTAACCATATTATATAAAAGCAATCAAACTTTATTATTTAGCTTATTTTAAAATTCCAAATAAATTTATACATAGCTATATCAATAATAAAATAGCATTTATATAACATCTAAAATCAATATCTCTATAGCCCATATATTTCTTTACAAAACCATAAAAATCATTTCAAAAATAATTTTATATACATACCGCAGTACGTGTATATAATTTTCTATCCTATGGTGAAGTGATACGGGTATTTATCATTTCAATCCGCAATTTAAAATAAAAATGTGGTTGTATATCATTTCAAACCGCAATCCCGAATCAAAATAAATGCATATCAACTTGCAAATTATGATGATATAAATAAAACATCCATTCATCCATCATAAATCTACATCCATCACAATCATCATATAAAACAATCAATCAATATCAATATATAACTGATAATATATAACGGGTAATTAACCGACAGTTATGTTCATTAATAAATTAAATAACGATTTAATTTCAATAAATGTAATTAACTGAGATGATGATTAAAAATATACGAAACAGTCATAACTAAATGCATAATCACAACATAAATTAATTTACCAAACATAAGAAATTTTAGAAGTTGTGAGTGGGTTAAAACACGAACCTTTTGAATTTAAATTGAATTTAAATCCAATTTAAACCCAAATATTTAAATGTCTCCAAATCCGTCTAAACCAGCGTCAAAATGTTTGGAATTTCAATACGATCCTAACAAATAAACTCGCGCGTAAATCAGATATCGTACGCAAAAGTTATGCAATTTTAAAACATTTGAAAACAAAATTCAATTAAAACCAAAAAACAAACTCACCCACAAAATTCAGCCACGTCATTATTTCCCACAGTCAACACGCGAAACCTATCTCCCTTCCAGATTCAAACCCTAGCACGCAAACTGCTACCAATCTCGACACGCTAACCGGTGCGTTGCCACTTCAATTCGTCGCGCCGCGATGCCCCCTGATGCCGCGACCACTTCTTGCGCCCCCCCCAAGTCGACGTTGCGACCTTCCAGGCGCGAAAAACGAGCAGCCGCCGTCGAATCTTCAAACCCTAGTTCAATTTTTCTTACTAATCTAACCGTTGAATCGACGAACGAATGCCGCTAATGCACTCCCCATCGTCCACTCTACAATATCCAGAAATGGTTCGACGATCCGACAACGTTCATCGAGGTGCGATGAATGGCCGTCAATGTTTCCACTAATTCCGGATGCGTAGAACTCCAATCGAAAAACAGACAGTGGATCTGGATTGCGCTCTTCAAGAGATTTTCGACGATATATAATTTGATTTTTTTGTGGAGTTGGAATTTTTGGCTTTGGATTTGGTTTGGAATTGTGTTTGGGAATTTGGGTTTGCAGCAATTGAAAAGAGAAGCTAATAAAACGTACAGAAATGAGGAATTGAGGTAGGCTAGGGTTTCAGGATATAAATAGACAAAGTTGAAAATAGAATAGATGGATAAGATAGATATACGCGCTAACGCCAAAGTGGCCCAAAAAAACCCGTTTCGACTTCGGAATGAAATTTGGTTAACCCATATATCAAGATAGATGTTTTAAATTATTTTAAACAAAATGGAAAAGGTTTCAAGTCCAAATTCCATCGTATGCAGAAGTTATGCTAAAATCAATATTTTTCAAATTGATTTCAATTTCATTGATTTCAAGGTGTTTCAAGCCATACGATCAAACGACAAGTCCGATCGATACGAAACTTGAAATCCTAAAAAAATCATTGTTATGGATCCGATGAAACTAGTTTCGTCGAAATCCGAGTTAGTAGCCAAAATGGCTATTTTTACATTAATTAATAAATTAACAAATTTAAATCAAATATTTAGTTTCAACTCTACAATTAACCAATTTCATCATTTTTAATTTCTCAATCATTCACAATGATTTAAACAAATTTAAATGTAAATTTTGAGTTGATTAATTCATAAATTCCAAATGTTAACCTCAATTTCAATATTTAATTTCAATTTTATTAAATTTAGAAATTATAAAATAAAACTCCAAAATCCATTTATTAAATTCTTAATCCTTGTTATTCGAGTCTTATTGCAATAAGAATATAACTAACATTGCTTTTAAGTCTTGGTTCTTAATATTCTCCCATTTAAACTTAATTCCAATTAACGTACAAATTAAATTACCTTTAATTGCAATTAATCCTATTATTACAATTTAAATTCCAAATAAATTGTTTTTGTAACGACCCGTAAATTTTCGATAATTAAAATAGCTAATTTAATAAGATTTCGTGATTTAATGTTAGAAAAAAAATTGTGATTCATTTGGAATAATAATAACTGGAATGAATTGCAACAATAACCATCCAAGTAATGAAAAATAAAAGCTACTTAGTGAATACCTTTGCAATAAAAAGTTGAATAGGATAATAAAATGTTGAATTCATTGGGTATAATAGAGTAATTGATCGATAAGTAAAATCTATTTAAAATCAAACATTGAATATTGAACAGGTAAATTGTTTAAATTAAATATTTAAAACTTATTGAATAATTGAATAACTGTAAAATGAAAATAGTGTTCTAAATTGTGAATTGGTTTTAAAAGTTGAATCTTATAAGTTCAATTTCAATATTTCAAAAGATAATGAATTATTGGATAAGCGAAATTGTTTAAATTGAATATTTGGAATTTATTGAATAATTTAATAATGGGAATTGAATAACCGTATAATGGAAATGGTTGTTCTATAATCTTAATTCGTTTCAAAAGTTAAATTTTAAGTTCGTTTTGAATATTTCAAAAGATAGTGATTTAAGAATAATCAATTTGTTTAAATTCAGTATTACAAATGTTTGAATAATTAAATTCCGAATTTGATACGATTAATTTGATATTGAAATTTAATATATGAAAATAGAGTGAGTGATTGAAATTTGATTTAATATGATTCAAATTGGTTTTCAAAGTGAATGTAAGTATATTGGGATTATAATAGGGTTAATAAGATTTTAAAATTGGAATTATTGGATAATTGAATAACGGGTTTAATATGATTAAGAAATGATTTGTAAAATATTATTTTGTCATATTAAAGTTAGAATGATGATGTAGAACTTTTAAAATCGAAGTAAAAGTAAATTTGTGAAAATTGAATATTTTAATATTTAATTATCGACTGGAAAATAGCCAAATTTTGAACAGTCTCAGAATTGGACGAAACTAGTTCCATTGGATCCGTAATAGTTAGTTATTATCGGATTTCAATTTTCGTAGCAATCGGAGTTGTCGTTTGACCGTGGTAGCTCGAAACGCATCGAAATCGTTTTAATATTAATTTAGCGAGTTAAAATAGCCATTTTTCAAAAAGTCTCGGATTTCGAAGAAACTAGTTTCATCGGATCCGTAATGTCATATTATTGTAAGGTTTCAAATTTCGTGTCAATCGAATTAACCGTTTGTCCGGGGCAAGCCAAAACGCATAGAAATTTAGTTAATCGGTTTAATTTAAAATCGATCGTTTATTTCCATAACTCTCACATACGATCGAATTAGCCTCCGAAACCTATTCCATTGTGTCCGAAACGCGGGGTAAACCTTAGAAACGCCAACCGGCACGCTTCGTTTGGTGTTCGGAAAATTTTCGATGAATAGTGTTTTTGCAATTTTCTATAAAAGGACCCATCCTCTTTCATTTGCTCCAAACCCTAACTCCTTTGTTCCAGCCGCTACTTTCATTTTGAATGGCCAGAAATTTCGAAACTTCTTCCTTAATTATCTCCAAATTCGTGAAGAATTAGCAAAAACTCTCAACTACAAAGTTGTAGATCTCGACGAGATCTACAAATCCAACGGTCATGATTAGAAACGGAGCCACGGATCGACGGGAAATTGACCACAAAGTCAACACAATTTTCACATTTTTCCAGGCCTAGATGAGGCCGAGCTTGGTGATATTGATGGTGAAGGTGGAGTGAAGCGAGGGCTTTCGAATGGTGGTGGAATGATGGGGTCTCGTGCATCGAGGAGGCCGGAGCAATTAGGGTTTGGTGGAGGCTATGGGTTGGTGCGTGCGTGCAAAACCTGGGGAGAGGAAGAAAGGAAGGGGACGGCTTGGATTTGCAGGCCTTGAGATGGACGGCCCAGAATGGATTAGGTTTAAAAATTAAAATAAAGTTGTAATTAATTTATATAAAAATTCGTGTTAACTTTAAAATATCATATCTTTGTCATACGAGGTCGGAATTCGACGAAACTTTTTGCATTGGCTTCGTATTGACGAGCACTACGCTATGGAATTGGATTGGAGTCGTTTGGAGCAAGTGAAAATTTTGGGTAAAATTAAACGCTCGTTTAATTTTATTCGAAATAAACCGCTGAAACTACATTGAAATCAAGGTGAGTGTTTTATAACGCTCACAACGTACTAAATATCTTTATGCTAGTTAAATTTGATATTATGAAGTGATATGAATTTTATTTGTCGTTGTTTGATAGAATTTAATTGTCATTTGAATTAACCGTCGAAAATTAAATTGACAGTTAAATTTGAAATTAAAATTGAAATTGAATTGCGATTTAATTACTTGACATCGATAACTATGAAATTGCCATGAATTGTATTGCCTATTGGATGATGTATTTCGATGGATGCAATTGGTTGATGTTTGAATGTTTGGATGTTTATTGCTTATATATAACCTGTTATGCATACATATGACACTATGATTGATTTAAGTGATATATATTCATCCCTGACATTTAATTTAAATAAATAATTACTTGGCCATAGGATAGAAAATTATATACGGACATTGAATTGGCTAAATTAATAATTTTTAAAATCGTCGATTTGAAATTTATTTAAATGTTTGATTTAGAAGTTATAAATAGAAATCAATTTATAGAAAGCGAATTTATCGAAAAATTGAGTTTGGAATGTTGAAATAGATTTTGGTTAAAAGAAATTGTTAAATGATTTAAGTTGAAACTTTGAAATTTAAAATTTGGTTATGATTGAATTTCGAAAATTTATTCGTTTTAAAAGATTGAACCTTAATTCGAGCTTTGAATATTACTAAGTAAAAGTGATATAAAAATGATATTTTGAAATTGAGCTTGAAATTGAATCATATTTGAAATTTGGATTTAGATTTGAATATTGACGCATAATTGTGTTAAGTGGTATAAATTGGTATTTTGAACATCAAGCTCCAAATCGATATAAATTGAAATTGAATAAATTAAAGGTGAATGTAAAATTGAATTAATTTGAACTAAATGTTGACATTGATTTGAATTGAAATCGAAATTGAATCGGTAGAATGGAAATTGAAATTGAGTTGAATTGGGAAGTTAAAATTGAAATGGATTGGTTTTGAAGCTGTTTTATTTTGTTTTCCAAATTTCTCGGTTATATAAACCATTTTGAATACTTAAACTATTTTAATCTATTTTAAATCTACTTAACCCAATTTAAATTATTTTAAACTAATTTATCTATTTCAAATCCATTGTAAGATTTTAAGTATTTTTAACTATTTTAATTATTTAAAACTACTTTTAAACTCCTTAAAACTATTTTCTAAAATTCTAAGCTGGTCAACAAGGTGAAATATTTATATTCAAATCTTGAATTTAAATACGAATTGGGTTAAATGAAGTTGCAACCTAAATTGAAATTCGAATTGATTTTGAAATCGAAATAAGATATTAAGACGAAAAATGATTTTGAAACGGAATCTGACATTTTAATAGATACGATGATATTTGAAATAGATTTGATTTTTGAAGCGAATATGATATTTTGATATCAATTATGAATCGATTTGAAATGTAAAAGAGCCAACGGTGTAATAATACGTAGTTATTAAAGAGACCGGGATCGGATATGGACATACTCTCTGTCGATACCGAAAACCACTTTAATAACTATTATACGCGGAGTGTTGATCCAGAATGAAGTGGATGGTTTGGTGAACGTGTTGACTGAAGAAAGAGAACGATTATTGGATGACCCCTGACATGACTAAAACAGGAGCCGCGCCGGGCCATTGAGGTTCGCCACCTCTAGCGGACACGCTTCTTCGATACCATTTCTATTACATTTGTGATTCGATTTGGGTGCACCCCTTGATTTGGGAGTGTTGTTTCGCGGTGTTGGGGTAGCTGCTGGCTATGCTCAACATCAGTCCGGATCACGCAACTACTAGTATCCTAGTTGGTATCGCCTCGTGTACCTTGTCATACTGATTATCCTATTCGCGACCACTACGTTTTGTTTTGTGTTATACCTATGGGGTACCCTCTGATAACCACCAGTTTATGGTGGGGCTTACGGTGCTGTATAGACTATGGCATTATAAAAACGTGTTAAGGGGGATTATGGTAACGCCTTAACGCTATTTTGATACTTTATATTACTGATAGACATTATCTACTTAGCGTACATTACTACATAGTAGATAGTTTAACGGATCCTTAAGAGATGGAAAATCCCGTAACATCTCTTAAGTTATTGCACGCACGTTGACACTGGATATGAGATGTCAAACCCCGTAAACATCTCTGACGCCGTCACACTCATATTTACTTACGATTGATTTAACTTTCATAAGGATGTTTTAGTCCTGACTCGAGTTTTTTGTCTTTTCATTACGCTCGGGTCAGTCCTGAGTTTTTCAGATTTTTGAAGATCTATTATGGAGGATGAAGACGAAGATTTGGTATACTATTACTATTATTATCTGTGCATCATGATGTCTGCTGCATTATTTAAATTGTTCTGTTGTATATGTATAACTCTGATAAATGTGGTATAAATAATTGTCAAAGTATAGTAAACAGCTTCATGAACTGTTTATTTGACTATTATATTTTATCGTTCCGCTGCGAGATTCTGTGTTGTTTCATTTCCTTTATTTCTTTTCTTTTCTTTTCTTATTTACCCCAATAACTATCTGCACTTTTGAATGGTTTGGAATCGGCATGTGTATTTGATCGTCGGTTTAAACTGTCTAAAAAGACGGGTCGTTACAATTGTTATCAGAGCTTTGATTTAGCGATAAACCTTGGCTCTAGTGGGGGATGACTCATTGAAATAGAGGTAAACTATATGAATGAGTTGAGTGTATATGAGAGAGCGTACTTGTTATTTGATATAAAATGGTTTTATATTGTGTTAACTTTGTTCCGTTGAGTATTTATGAATTCTGGTCGATACTTGGGACGCCACAGCGTCGATAGGAATTTCTAAACACTCGAATAGGACAAACCAACACGATATCGTTTTGAAATATATTTTATGTAAAAGAATTATTTGAATATTTATTCATTTTGATTGAATTGATTGTTAGGAGATGATAATATTAGATTATTATCGTTATTGTTTGACCAGTCAATATTTACAACAATTGATTAAATAAAAATGGATTTAGGAAAATGAAATCTTGTAAACACAATTGATAATGAATATAAATAAATTTTAACTTGGATTTGGGAATTTAAATTCCGGTGTTTGAAATTGACTTACAAGAATTTGAAAATATAATATGAGTATTATATGATAGTATAATTGAGTTAAAATTGTTTTTGAAGGATTTTTTTTTATGATAAGTGTTATATTCCCTTCTCTGGATGCTAGAAAATGATTTCGGTGATGAGTGCACGCATCATCGGCGTTTATTTTCGAGAGTCCGAGCGGGGGAGACCACATAATAGCTTGTCTAAACCTTGTTTTGATTCAAATTTTATTTTATTTTGTATTCTCAATAGTATGATTTGATATATAAATTATATAAGTATATATTATTTCAAAACTTGATTTGAAATGAAACCGGGATTGGAATTCTTAAGTCCTTTAATAATTAATGATTTTTTTTAAATGATTGAAATGAATTTAGACTTGAATCATTAAGGAACTTCTGAATTGTGAAATGAGAAATGAACCTAAGAGCTAAGTGAAAATATCAATTGAAGTAGAAACCCTTAGAATTAGGAAATTATGAACTTAAAATAAAATTGAAACTGTAAAACTCGCATAGTATTAAATTTCATTCTATAGCATAGATATAACCTACCAAAATATTTAAGAAGTTCAAAAATGTTATATGAATTGTTAATTGGATAATATACAAGTATAGGTTTGAATAATGAAATATGCATTTAATTAATGGTTTGCAAATATAAATAAAATTGTTAGTAAACAATTGGAATTTAAATTAACATTTAAAGGTGATTCACAATTATGTTAATATAAAATGGAAATACTATATGTGAATGTAAATGTGAAATTAAATTATAGTGAAATTTAAGTAATGACTTAAGAATTAATTAATTGAAAATTCAACTTTAAATGAAAAGAAGTTGTATGTTGTTTAACTACATTCTATTTGCATAACTATAACTTACCAAATACTTAAAAGGTTTAAAATGCTAACAAGGATAAGTAGAGAAATAATATACCAGTGTGAGAGTGAATAATAAAATATGAAGATCTATTGATAGTTGTAAATATAAAAGAAATTTAAGCTGTAAAATGAATGATATATAAGTGAATAAAATTTAAAATTAATGAAATGTAAAATTGGTAAATGGAAACTAATTAAATTTGAATATAACTAAATGTCAATAAACTTGGAAGTATCTGAAATTAAAACTAACTTGGAAATGTATAATTGATTTAGTGTAGATTTTGGATGGATGTTAATGTTTGATATGCATTGGTTGTTAGATGATGATAATTGATTAAGTAGAATTCATTAGTGTTAATGGAATTGAATAAACGAAATAAAATTTTAAAATAATTAAATTCAAATTTGAAGCAAAGTGAAATTAAATATAATTGAATTCAATTTAAATTGAAGCAAATTGACTTGAAGTTAAAATGTGAATGAAACAAAGTTGAATAAATCGGAAACAAATTGAATGTAAACCTATTGCATGGATGAATAAGAAAATAAATGACTTTGTGTTTATGATTGTTCTTTAGAAAATTTGAAGTTTTGATGGTTTGTACTTTGAAATAATAAAAGCAAATTTTGGGAAAAATCCAAAATTATCCAATATATGCTGAAACGAAAACAACCATAACTTTTAAACGGCTGAACGGAATTCGACGATCTTAGACTTTTCGAAAATCTTAGAAACTATAGCACAACTTTTGTTTAGATAACTTGAGAAAATTCCTTTGTCTACTAGGTTAAAAACTTGTAAAAATAAGTAAAATCAGTAGTATACACCCTTAGTATTTTCGCCATATCTTTTGATTGGTTTATCAGATTTTGATGATCTTGCACTTTATGGAAAACTAAGAACTTAAGCTAAAACTTTTGTTTTAAGTGTTTTGTGTTTTGATGTCGTTTAGAAGGTCGAAAACGTGGGTGAACGTCGCTGACCTGCGCAATTCATTGCCCAGGCTGAGGCGTATCCTCCAAGTAAAACGGCCATAATTTTTGAACGTATGGTCCGAATTCGATGATTTTGGACATTCCAGAAAGCCTGAAATGAATGCAACAACTTTTGTTTAGATTCTGTTGCCGAATTTTATCGTTTAGGTGTCCTTAAACTAAGATTTGTTTGCTGTCCTGAAATTGAAATCTCAGTTTTGAAGCTAAATATGTTATATATATGTTGTGTAGGCTAAGTATATCGATCTATCTTTATATGCATGGTTCTAACTTAGTTATTGAGTGTTTAGTAGGTGCGGATTTCGCTTGCTTCACATTTGGAGCTCGCTTTTGCGCTATATTAGCCGTATATGCTCGCTAACAATATATAAGGTACATATCTCGGATTACATATCGTATTTTTACACTTTTTCCCTGCGGGATGCCTCATCACTTGATGAGATGTATATTTGTGATATATATACTGTTATATTTTTTTTTCCGATCGAGCCGCGCAAAGGAGACTCTGCCGAAATTTTCCGTAAAATCCGGGTGTTAGAAAATTTTTCAAGTTTAAAAAAAAAATTTATAACTTGTTTTGATTACTAACTTTTAAAGTTAGGAAGCCGTTTGGAGTAACTTAGTGGAAGCGTAGTTATGACTTTATAAGTGGAATTTCATTGTTTATAAGTGGATAATTTTTAATAAAATATATCAAATGTTGAATTCTTTACTTAGTTCCTTTTCCCTTCTTTTTCCTTTTCGGGGACGAAAAGTTTTGAGTGGGGGAGAGTGTAACGACCCGTAAATTTTCGATAATTAAAATAGCTAATTTAATAAGATTTCGTGATTTAATGTTAGAAAAAAAAATTGTGATTCATTTGCAATAATAATAACTGGAATGAATTGCAACAATAACCATCCAAGTAATGAAAAATAAAAGCTACTTAGTGAATACCTTTGCAATCAAAAATTGAATAGGATAATAAAATGTTGAATTCATTGGGTATAATAGAGTAATTGATCGATAAGTAAAATCTATTTAAAATCAAACATTGAATATTGAACAGGTAAATTGTTTAAATTAAATATTTAAAACTTATTGAATAATTGAATAACTGTAAAATGAAAATAGTGTTCTAAATTGTGAATTGGTTTTAAAAGTTGAATCTTATAAGTTCAATTTCAATATTTCAAAAGATAATGAATTATTGGATAAGCGAAATTGTTTAAATTGAATATTTGGAATTTACTGAATAATTTAATAATGGGAATTGAATAACCGTATAATGGAAATGGTTGTTCTATAATCTTAATTCGTTTCAAAAGTTAAATTTTAAGTTCGTTTTGAATATTTCAAAAGATAGTGATTTAAGAATAATCAATTTGTTTAAATTTAGTATTACAAATGTTTGAATAATTAAATTCCGAATTTGATATGATTAATTTGATATTGAAATTTAATATATGAAAATAGAGTGAGTGATTGAAATTTGATTTAATATGATTCAAATTGGTTTTCAAAGTGAATGTAAGTACATTGGGATTATAATAGGGTTAATAAAATTTTAAAATTGGAATTATTGGATAATTGAATAACGGGTTTAATATGATTAAGAAATGATTTGTAAAATTTTATTTTGTCATATTAAAGTTAGAATGATGTTGTAGAACTTTTAAAATCGAATTAAAAGTAAATTTGTGAAAATTGAATATTTTAATATTTAATTATCGACTGGAAAATAGCCAAATTTTGAACAGTCTCAGAGTTGGACGAAACTAGTTCCATTGGATCCGTAATAGTTAGTTATTATCGGATTTCAATTTTCGTAGCAATCGGACTTGTCGTTTGACCGTGGTAGCTCGAAACGCATCGAAATCGTTTTAATATTAATTTAGCGAGTTAAAATAGCCATTTTTCAAACAGTCTCGGATTTCGACGAAACTAGTTTCATCGGATCCGTAATGTCATATTATTGTAAGGTTTCAAATTTCGTGTCAATCGTATTAACCGTTTGTCCGGGGCAAGCCAAAACGCATAGAAATTTAGTTAATCGGTTTAATTTAAAATCGATCGTTTATTTCCAAAACTCTCACATACGATCGAATTAGCCTCCGAAACCTATTCCATTGTGTCCGGAACGCGGGGTAAACCCTAGAAACACCAGCCGACACGCTTCGTTTGGAGTTTGGAAAATTTTCGATGAATAGTGTTTTTGCAATTTTCTATAAAAGGACCCATCCTCTTTCATTTGCTCCAAACCCTAACTCCTTTGTTCCAGCCGCCACTTTCATTTTGAATGGCCAGAAATTTCGAAACTTCTTCCTTAATTATCTCCAAATCCGTGTAGAATTAGCAAAAACTCTCAACTACAAAGTTGTAGATCTCGACGAGATCTACAAATCCAACGGTCATGATCTGAAACGGAGCCATGGATCGACGGGAAATTGACCACAAAGTCAACACAATTTTCACGTTTTTCCAGGCCTAGATGAGGCCGAGCTTGGTGCTATTGATGGTGAAGGTGGAGTGAAGCGAGGGCTTTCGAATGGTGGTGGAGTGATGGGGTCTCGTGCATCGAGGAGGCCGGAGCAATTAGGGTTTGGTGGAGGCTATGGGTTGGTGCGTGCGTGAAAAACCTTGGGAGAGGAAGAAAGGAAGGGGGCGGCTTGGATTTGTAGGCCTTGAGATGGACGGCCCAGAATGGATTAGGTTTAAAAATTAAAATAAAGTTGTAATTAATTTATATAAAAATTCGTGTTAACTTTAAAATATCATATCTTTGTCATACGAGGTCGGAATTCGACGAAACTTTTTGCGTTGGCTTCGTATTGACGAGCACTACGCTATGGAATTGGATTGGAGTCGTTTGGAGCAAGTGAAAATTTCGGGTAAAATTAAACGCTCGTTTAATTTTATTCGAAATAAACCGCTGAAACTACATTGAAATCAAGGTGAGTGTTTTATAACGCTCACAACGTACTAAATATCTTTATGCTAGTTAAATTTGATATTATGAAGTGATATGAATTTTATTTGTCGTTGTTTGATAGAATTTAATTGTCATTTGAATTAACCGTCGAAAATTAAATTGACAGTTAAATTTGAAATTAAAATTGAAATTGAATTGCGATTTAATTACTTGACATCGATAACTATGAAATTGCCATGAATTGTATTGCCTATTGGATGATGTATTTCGATGGATGCAATTGGTTGATGTTTGAATGTTTGGATGTTTATTGCTTATATATAACCTGTTATGCATACATATGACACTATGATTGATTTAAGTGATATATATTCATCCCTGACATTTAATTTAAATAAATAATTACTTGGCCATAGGATAGAAAATTATATACGGACATTGAATTGGCTAAATTAATAATTTTTAAAATCGTCGATTTGAAATTTATTTAAATGTTTGATTTAGAAGTTATAAATAGAAATCAATTTATAGAAAGCGAATTTATCGAAAAATTGAGTTTGGAATGTTGAAATAGATTTTGGTTAAAAGAAATTGTTAAATGATTTAAGTTGAAACTTTGAAATTTAAAATTTGGTTATGATTGAATTTCGAAAATTTATTCGTTTTAAAAGATTGAACCTTAATTCGAGCTTTGAATATTACTAAGTAAAAGTGATATAAAAATGATATTTTGAAATTGAGCTTGAAATTGAATCATATTTGAAATTTGGATTTAGATTTGAATATTGACGCATAATTGTGTTAAGTGGTATAAATTGGTATTTTGAACATCAAGCTCCAAATCGATATAAATTGAAATTGAATAAATTAAAGGTGAATGTAAAATTGAATTAATTTGAAGTAAATGTTGACATTGATTTGAATTGAAATCGAAATTGAATCGGTAGAATGGAAATTGAAATTGAGTTGAATTGGGAAGTTAAAATTGAAATGGTTTGGTTTTGAAGCTGTTTTATTTTGTTTTCCAAATTTCTCGGTTATATAAACCATTTTGAATACTTAAACTATTTTAATCTATTTTAAATCTACTTAACCCAATTTAAATTATTTTAAACTAATTTATCTATTTCAAATCCATTGTAAGATTTTAAGTATTTTTAACTATTTTAATTATTTAAAACTACTTTTAAACTCCTTAAAACTATTTTCTAAAATTCTAAGCTGGTCAATAAGGTGAAATATTTATATTCAAATCTTGAATTTAAATACGAATTGGGTTAAATGAAGTTGCAACCTAAATTGAAATTCGAATTGATTTTGAAATCGAAATAAGATATTAAGACGAAAAATGATTTTGAAACGGAATCTGACATTTTAATAGATACGATGATATTTGAAATAGATTTGATTTTTGAAGCGAATATGATATTTTGATATCAATTATGAATCGATTTGAAATGTAAAAGAGCCAACGGTGTAATAATACGTAGTTATTAAAGAGACCGGGATCGGATATGGACATACTCTCTGTCGATACCGAAAACCACTTTAATAACTATTATACGCGGAGTGTTGATCCAGAATGAAGTGGATGGTTTGGTGAACGTGTTGACTGAAGAAAGAGAACGATTATTGGATGACCCCTGACATGACTAAAACAGGAGCCGCGCCGGGCCATTGAGGTTCGCCACCTCTAGCGGACACGCTTCTTCGATACCATTTCTATTACATTTGTGATTCGATTTGGGTGCACCCCTTGATTTGGGAGTGTTGTTTCGCGGTGTTGGGGTAGCTGCTGGCTATGCTCAACATCATTCCGGATCACGCAACTACTAGTATCTTAGTTGGTATCGCCTCGTGTACCTTGTCATACTGATTATCCTATTCGCGACCACTACGTTTTGTTTTGTGTTATACCTATGGGGTACCCTCTGATAACCACCAGTTTACGGTGGGGCTTACGGTGCTGTATAGACTATGGCATTATAAAAACGTGTTAAGGGGGATTATGGTAACGCCTTAACGCTATTTTGATACTTTATATTACTGATAGACATTATCTACTTAGCGTACATTACTACATAGTAGATAGTTTAACGGATCCTTAAGAGATGGAAAATCCCGTAACATCTCTTAAGTTATTGCACGCACGTTGACACTGGATATGAGATGTCAAACCCCGTAAACATCTCTGACGCCGTCACACTCATATTTACTTACGATTGATTTAACTTTCATAAGGATGTTTTAGTCCTGACTCGAGTGTTTTGTCTTTTCATTACGCTCGGGTCAGTCCTGAGTTTTTCAGATTTTTGAAGATCTATTCTGGAGGATGAAGACGAAGATTTGGTATACTATTACTATTATTATCTGTGCATCATGCTGTCTGCTGCATTATTTAAATTGTTCTGTTGTATATGTATAACTCTGATAAATGTGGTATAAATAATTGTCAAAGTATAGTAAACAGCTTCATGAACTGTTTATTTGACTATTATATTTTATCGTTCCGCTGCGAGATTCTGTGTTTTTTTATTTCCTTTATTTTTTTTCTTTTATTTTCTTATTTACCCCAATAACTATCTGCACTTTTGAATGGTTTGGAATCGACATGTGTATTTGATCGTCGGTTTAAACTGTCCAAAAAGACGGGTCGTTACAGTTTTTATTTGATTTCAATCTTTATAACTCATCCACTGATTTCAAATAACATAGTTAATGCTGGTTTTACATTACATTACTTAAATATACTCAGCTTCCTTTATTTATTGTGTGTTAACTAAATTTTCCACTAGTATTATTTTTTTTGCTAAATATACATTTGCATTACTTCCTTTATTCGGATTTCATTCCACTTATTTATAGTCAACTTATATTATCATCACTACCTTTCATTTTAATTTTCAATTGATTCATAAGCCATTAACAATCCATTAGTACCAAATATTACCTTAAATCCACCCTAACGAAATATTTGATTCCATTTATTGCAGCAGGTTTCAATTAATAGTGACTGCGCTAAATTATTAATGTTATTACATTAATCTACATCCAATCACAATTAATATTCCCAGTAATTTTATTTAGCTTTCTATTACACCAATTGCTATCTTAAAAATAAATTTTCCGTTTCCTTTTTAATTTATACCCACACTTTCCGTTATTATATTAATTATCATTAAAGTACATTTAGTTATTTTCATTCTTCCCAACCAATTACCATCTATTTATTATAACTTTACAATTTTAATAAATTCATTAATTGACATTTCATTCTACCTATTAATTATTAATCTAAATTAGCACTTTTTATGTTTTAATTTACTTATTAGCTTACAACAAGTGCTACCATTAGTTCATACACTAATTCATTCCATTTCCGTTCATTATACATTATTTTATTGGTAAGTCAACATTTTACATTATTAACTTACCTTTTATATCCCATTATGAATTAATGCATACTTTAATTAAGATTTTAAATTAAATTAATCATTTCATCTTGGTAACATTCCTTTATTACAATAAGAATATAATCAACATTAACATTGTTTCACTTATTGGAATTACATCCAAGTTATTAACAATTAACTTACATTTATACTGTTACACACAAGTTATTATTAAAAATTAACTTACCAATCTTATCCAAATTATGATTTTCATTAATGATTCACTAAATTTTTATTTCCTTCAATATTAAATTTCAAAATCTTATTAAATTAACAATCTTAATTATTGAAAATTTGCGGGTCGTTACAATTTATGTACCTTAGCATTGATTCGTTGAGGCAGTGTACTGATGTTGTCGGTGGTATGAGGACAAATTCTTGTTGCAGTTAATTTTTTTCCTTCCAACTGAGTTAACATACGTGTCAAGCTTAGCGTGAAAATTTTCAGTTCGACCAATTAGCTCTTCGAGAATGGTTGTTACTTTCTTTTCACCCCCTACCTTGAAGAAAAATAAAGGTATCGTGAGTGGAAAATATATTGAACAGAGGAGGGAGAATAATTTTTGTTTACTGATATGATGAATTCAGCAGTACCTCATTTGTCTGAATTAGGTACAAAGATTCGGCCTTTTGTCGCAGAACAAACTCTGCCACCTTGTCAAACAGGACTATTGGAATAGACGCGGTGCCATCGTCCATGATTACTTCCAAATGAAACCTAGTAAGCGAGAAAAAAAGAAAGGACAATGAATGGTAAAGGTAGATGTAAATGGATGTAAAATTATGATGTCATTACCTATGCAATGGAAATTCGATATTTCTTGCGCATTTCTCGCAGTAATTCTTGGGCCGTGATGTGCTTATATGGGATTTGCAAACATTGCAGGATAAGTATTCCCATCCGTTGTCGAGAGAAAGTCCTGTTATTTTTGCTTCAAAAGAAAAGATTTTTCCCTAAATAAGAGAGGTCGATGTTGTTAGGGGTTGAAATAGTAACATATTTGAGTTGGAATTCTGTCATTGATAGCTAATGTGATGACAGTAATAACTGCAAATATGAGAATGAAGTAATATATTAATGCTGTAACGCATGTCGAAATAGCAGTACTAAAATATTATCCATTTGAAGATCTAAATAAGTACATGTGTATGTTTTCGACGGGAATTTACGCCGTATAAAAATATTCGTAGTATGAATTTTAGAAAAGTAGACATTTCATTCCAAGAAGCAAAGTAGGATGGCCAATGTTCTGTTTGGAAATATAATATTGCTTAATTAGGAGTATAAATATGTGTCCAATTAAAAAAAGACAAATGTTGGTACAAACACAAGTTTAAGCCGAATTTGTTATTTTTAAAACTAATATAGGTGGTTAAAGGAAATATAAAATGTAACCGTTATCTTCCACATGAATTGCGAAACTAAATTCCAAATACAACAATAAAGAAGCTTGTGGATAAAATATTTATTTATAACTGCAGAAAGAGGAAGTAATTAGCGAAATGTAGATGGAAAACACAATAAACCTAACTATGTTAGATATGTGCTAATCACGTTTAAGGTAAAACCAAAAGATAAAAAAAATTAATATAGTGAAACAAAGAACGTAATGGGACAGTAAGAACAGGGAAACCTTTAAGATCCAATGAAACGTGTAAAATGTAAAAGTGTTTTTTGAACTCTTAACAGAATTAATAAAACAGGTAGCTGTGTTTTTTTCTCCAAACAATACACTCCTGCTGCCATAAAACCAAATAAAGGCAGTTAAAAAGGGACAGTATGTCAATGGTAAAAGTAGATAATTTAGTGGATAAAAAATTAGCAGTTAGAAATATAAAGTAATTAAAAGAGTCTAGATCAGCCAGTAAGGTATAGAGGGTTGAAATCTGAAAAGTAAAACTATTTTGTGGAAACTCAATATGGAGGATAAGGAAGTGTTTTTGCTCAAGTCTAGCCTTATTGTGACAAAATGGCAAATTAGAAGTGAGTATTGCAATATCTAAAGTAGAATATATTTGAATGCGGAAAATAGCCATGCTAAATGGCAGAAAGTTGTTCTAAAAATTGGTTAGCGTAATGTACTAATTATACCTATCAGGCTAATATTTATAACTTGCAAAAACCAATAGATGGGAGGCCGACGTATAGAAATGGAGTGAGAAGTTCGGGATGGATATTAGAAGGCAGTTAAGTTGGTGAAATGGTTTTTTTCGTGTACTTGAGAATAGTGGGCTGTCCAGGCTGAAACTGAAGTTCTGTAGGAAAAGCTTTCGCAAACACTGTAAGATGACCTTTGTTGCAAATAAAGTATCATCCCAAAAAAAGGCTAATGGTAGGTGGTTAGATTGATGTGAGATGAATTCTGTTGTTGGTAAAAAAATCTGTAAGAGTGTAGACACGGAGTGAGTAGTACGGTACTTACCTCATACCCAGATGGGAGACCCGAGATGATAATTTCGGAGATGCACTTATCAATGATAAGATCAGCAAGTTTTTTGTATAGTTCAGCGGAGAACGCAGGTAGTTTTCGCTTGCGGAAGCTGGAAAAGGTGGAGAAAGTGGGAGTGTTAGTAGGAAGGGGATATAACTGTGTTTTTGCTGAAAGTGTGAAATAGACACAGATAACATAGAGAAAATGATTTTTTGTTCATGTTTGTTGTCCTTACATTCCCTATATAGATAGGAGCTAATATTGATATACGGTTAGTTGGACTGACCTCTTAAGTAGATCGGATCCCTCAGTAATATCCAAGTCCGTGTAAACAAATGTGGCAGTAGTTGAGCTCAGGCTTGGCTTACCTTCAAGTCATAACAGAAGCAGTGCTTTAGTACTGAGAAATGTATAATACAAAGTGTATGAGGATATGTATGTGGGAAATATACCCCGATAAGTCTTTACAGTCATTGATGTAAGGACAATTGTCTTAGCAGTGTCATGAACAGCGGAGTCATCTATCAAGGTTGCTTTGTTGCCCCACAGTGTAGCGGTGATAAGGTACCACTACAGGTGATACAAAATACTATTCAGAGAAGAAAATAGTAGAAATTCACTGACATGTATGTCGAGTTAGGAAGTAATAGAGAAGCAAAAGATACCAGTGAAGATACAGGATAAGCTCGCGCTTAGCAACCACCGAACCATTCCCGGTAGATTGATTGACGACATCACCAACATGGTGAAGAACCCCAATGACATCTGAATTGAGCGGTTGATGTGTATTTGATTTGTAAATAAGTTACTAGTCGATTAATAAGATGAAATGGAAAGTAGATGGGATGTAGCATACCAACCTGTCAAGTATTTTACAGTATCTGTTCTGTTAACTATCGACTGATAGGCCGCAAAGGAAAACTTATGCGAAGGTATGGTGTCATCATCGTTTTCAACTTCGGTAACTATTGTCAAAGCGTTGAAATCGATCTTAATTGGTTAGTGCACCGAAGATATATATCACCAGCAGGGGTGACGGTGAATTCGCCTATATCATAGATCAACCCTTCTTTAGCTTGCCAAGGAATAGGACATGAAACGGGGCCCTACAACCGCATGTATTTCTTCACCTTGGAATAAGAGAAATCATAAGTACGTGATAACGTGTACACTTGTAATTTGCAGGAGCAATAGCAGATTCAGCTGTGGGATGTAAAAAAAAGCTTATATACAAAGATGGATGTAGTTTAGTAAATTAGCTGCATTATTTTAGCATGGTTTGATTGAATATGTACACATACATAGTGCAAGCGGATTAAAATAATGAGTGTAATCTGGTTGCATTTAAAATGGAAAGAGCCATGAGACATGAAATTATTTTAGTACTAAAGACTGGAAAACCAAAAATTATGGAACATGAACTGAATCTAAAAATACTTTGAAGAAAAGAATGTGTGGGAAAGAAAATTGAAGCAAAAAATACATTGGACAAACAAATCAAAAGTTAATCAGATGTAACATTTATGTAAATAAAAGAGCAAACATCCATTTCAAAGCAAATAAAGTTGGTTACATAGAGGAAGGGAAAAATATGTTACATTACCAGCAAGACTGCCTTTAGTGTAATTTTGAAATAATGTATAATTATTTCAATGTATAAAAACCCGGTGGAAATGTTTCTGGCTAAAAAGGGGAAAACCGACAAAGACAGATATATATATTTGTTTAAAGAAATGCTAATAACAACAACAAAGGCGCTACAACTGAAGAGCTGTTTGAATGTGTTTTAGTTTCTCGGTTTATACAGTCTTCCCTTATGTTCATCGACATTCCTTTAAACAAATTTTACAAAGGGCTAACACATCATAGAAAATGCGGTAGATAAATGTAGCAAAATTATTTGAAATAAAATATTTTGAGATATGGATTATTTATTTTTCTTTAGTAAGCGCGTAATAAACATATTCTCAAATGCTTCACGTCAGTCGGTGAATACCATTATGTATTCATAACAGCCCTAGGTAAAAACCAAAAATTGTTAGTAGGGAAAACAACAATAAGCAAAAGTACTAATCAATGAGAAAAACATGATTCTTTCAGAGTTTCTTTTTCTTTCCTTTTTAACGTATTCAGAAAGTCATTGCTATGACTTTAGTAGGGCCGCTATATAATATGAAAAAAAAGTGATGGCATTTCCACAGGCTTGTCTATAAAATCAGAAATTAATATTCTTACATTTATGACATTTTCGTAATAAATGAATAGGATTACCTTTCTAAGGTGAGTGTCTAATCCAAATTGCTAAAATAAACTAACGAATGATAAATAGTAATAGGTTTTCTTTGTGCAAAGATTTGTATAAAGATACATATACAAAAAAGGTAATCGAACTTCAAAATTAAACATGTATAACTTCGTAGTGTAATATCATATTTGAAACAGAAAAATCCATGCAAACTTATATAACTGCTTGTATAAACTTATATATATGGTCAACATATAAAGTAACCCATCATAACATATTTAATAAAGTCATACAACAGATAGTTATATAAAGTGATAACTTATATAAGTACATAACTTATAACACACTTTTATAAGTCTTATAACCATAGATCATATACATATACTGTCAAAAAATAAAAATGTTGAAAATACACAGTAGCATATATTTTAAAATAGATATATTTATATTTCATGTAAAATACCTGAAATCACTTCGTAACTAAAATTAGTACTAACATAGAAATATGTAACTGATAACATAATTTATAAAGACTTATATAATATAATATGGCCTATATATATATATATAGACACACACGTATGTATGTATATATAAAATCTTCGGACAAAAACATAAAAGTAGTGAATTATAATCTTTACCAGTATATGAAAATTATTACATATTTTGGACGATTTCTTCATTATTAATGGTGTAGTATGGATAATAGATTGGAAATTATCGCGTTTAAGGATTTATGTATTGGGGAAAAAAGAGGATTTAATAACTGAACATTATAAAATAAGAATGTTTTACAGAAAAATGGTGTAAAGAGCAGGAATATGTGAACTTTTTGAACCATACGTGGCAAATGAATGCATGATCGATAAAGTGCAAACTATAGAGGAACGATAGCAACAGTCCAAGTGTAAGTAACCAAAGCACGAAATTAATATTGTTAAAGATAGCGCAGGAGTAGAGATTTAAGGAGGAATTTTTTTATTCAGTCTACCCTAAATAAGTTAATACAGTGGACGCTTCTATATTTGACATGTAGTCTGAAAAGTTGAAATGGCGAAAGGGTACAAAAAAAGGCAGTAGAAATATAAAGAGAAATCATAACCTATGACCAGTAACATAGATTGGTGCGTATGAAAGTGAGGTGGAGAGTGGCGGATATAGATATGGCACTGACGATCTATTTTATTTAGAGGTAGAAATGTGTATCAGGCTAACCTTGTTATCGAGCAGCTGCATATTAAAGCCAAAAACATCATTGCTCTTTAGGTTGATGGAGTCCCACGTTCTGGCAACACGCGTTCGGATTGTTGCTCCAACGCTGTCAATGGTAACTGATTGTATAGATGACTGTAAACTTTCCATGACTGTGAAAAGGAGGAAAATATGCTGTGAGCAGGTGATGTGTGTGGGTAATACATAAGTGGCAGGTTATAAAGGATTATGGATGCAATAACTGGTGACTTTTTGTAATCCTTTTTAATAAATGTGATGGAGTTTAAATCATTAAGAAACTGCTCATTTTAATTTACTTGCTGCTGTAAATGCTAGCAGGTAGGAAATACAAAAAGGCAAAATCAAAAATTATGATCACAATAACTGATGTGTTAGTAGGCGAGAAGGCATACGTAGGAAAACTTAACATGATTACATCAGTTGTTATTTGGATTACCAGTATAAAATGATAAAGCATATGTTGCTATACGTTTGTTATACATGTGAAAACAAAAGAAATTATCTTATGTGGTCAAAAGAAGCACAGATAGTAAACATAAAAAGTTGGATGTTTATAGTAACAACTGAAAACATAATAAAGGTTAACCTAGCGTTTTAAACCCACACTTTCAACCACACGGTTCTTTTAATTTGAAAAAATAATTATCGCTTTTTTTTACATAATCAATTTAACAAATAATTTCATAACTTTAATCATCAAATTATTGAGTTATCTTATTAACTGTAGACGACATGATATATTATAAACGTATATTTTATAAATCATTGTCCAACTGAACCGCCTTTATCTTAAAATATAAATAAATTTATTATTTTATTCTTAAAAATTATTATACAATTATTCCATTTAACATTTATAATGAAATGTTTAAAAAATAATTGGTTTACAGTTTAATATTTTAATTATAACTGTTTAATTATGAATAATTTTATGTTTGAATTAAAAAAATTAAAAATAACCGTTAATGCGGTGTTTACGGCCTGATCGGTTGAATGAGTAAAATCTTTGTTCTTGCCCAAACAGTTCGGTTTTTGACAGTATGGATGAACTTAATATATATAATGTTTGCAGAAACACTATAGCTTTTGAACATTAATAATGTTACTATGGTATACTTGTGACGTAAAATCTCGTGGAAGATCAGCTGCAAGTTGTGCAGATTTGTAAACACATTTTAGAAGAAAATAGTAAAGGCATGAAGAAATGGAGGGGCCTTAAGCATGCATGCACATTTACCTCACGGAGGCTTCAGACAGAGTAGCGCGTTTGACAAAGCAAATGGTGATCAACTCCAATCCACTGTTACACGTGTGCATCTTGATACAGACAAAGAAATAGTCAGCCTGTCAACAACTGGGTTTTGGGCCTTCCTAGTAAATCAGCGGTGTGAGGAAGAAATTTAACATGTCTGCTTATGCTTATAACAACATAACCATGAGAAGGAAAACCATTGAGTAAGAATAAAGATTATTCATAGAAAAAGGTACAACTTAGCTAGTAAATTTAAATTCAATATGTGTTATAAATCAGGACAATTTTGCACCTATAAGACTGTAATGTTGATTTGTAGATAATTAGTTTAATAATAGATAATTATTTTAATTCTTAAGCGAGTTTGTATCAAAGTAAAAAATCAGAATACCCTCTACTTAATATTGAGGGTAGCCATATTATTCTGCATATAACCATTCAGGTTACTAAAACTATATATATATATATATATATATATTATAATATTTACAACATAAGTCGTTATTATTCATATTATGCAGTATGCATTGTGATGCATCATAAGAAGCATTACAGCCACATAAATGCTAATCAGTTAAAGTTATGTCTATTCATACCGAGTGGTGGATATTGTCAAGCATACAATTTATCAGTTGAAAATTTTTCAATATTCAAGAGTGATGAAATACTAAACTATTTATACACATTACAATTTGACTTTTTTTTGTCTTGGGGTCTAGTACACACTCCATTTTTATGATCTAGGAACAAAACACTTGTATATTTAAAATCTTGTTGTGCCAATGCGTTATATAAAAAACACACACACCAACTATATGTACTATTATATTGTATAATTATCAGTCAACACAAAGTAATTATTGGTCCCTGGTATATATGAATCAATATAATATGTGCGTAATGCAGGTCCAAACTATCAAGTACAACTTCCTTTCAAAGAGAACTTCAAATTTGAAAGGTGCCATATTAACAGGTTAGAAATCTTGAATGTTTAGTTTTTTATCGGCAAAATCCTTTTTTGCCTTCACAACACTAATATTAGAAGAGAAAGCCAATGTTGACTAAAAGCTTAAGGATATATCTAAGTTTAACTTTCGAGTTTAATAGTTTGAACATGTAAGACTCGAATATTGTCCGGGAAAACAAACCGTGGGGCTTGTTTGGTAATGCTTATAATATTGTCAACTGAAAAATAGAACTGTTTACCTTTAGCAGACAGCAAAGGAAGTCGATTGTGAAAGGTACGACTAAAAAATAAAATCGAAACATAAAACAAAACTATGATTACCAGCGGTCAATATCATATAGCAATTAATATTTATAACCATATTTAAAAGGAAACTACTAAATTAATTTATAACCAAAAGGAAAATATAGTATCTTAATACATTTATGTGCATTTTAAGGATCTCTTTCAAATTTATGTATTTTTTTCCATCAAAAGTGAAATATTATAGTATGGACAATGTCTTCAAATCAAGCAATAAAAATAAGCATCAAAGACTTACCATCAATAGTATAATGTCCAACAGAATTGTTCTTCACTTGATCATCAAGATAAGAAGCTTAAAAAGACAAATGATATTCAGGACAACATTGGTATGCCATTGCATAATGGACAAAGTTTAATTATACTATTTCACTCACTTGAATGGGGAGAAATATATCAAGGAGTTTATATTTCTGAAGTTAATAGATAGAAGGTACTGCTGCTCCATATTCAAGCTTAAATTTAGTTCCATCATCAAACTATCCTAAAATCATTCATAACCATTAGAAAGTACTGATAGTAACGATTTTCAATTGCAATTTTCTGACACAAATACCTTTGAAAGTGTTGTTATGGAAGGAAAGATCTTGCATTGCTTTAGCTGGTTTGTTACAGAATCTCAAACCAAGTCGAGCAAAATTCTAGCTGTAATGGTAAAATTGTTCAGCTGCTTGACATATAAATACCAATGTCTCCAAAGTTGATAATTATGCACGAATAAGGGAAGGGTACACTTTCAAGTTGGGTCTGTTCTTTCTTGGCTGAAATAAAAACTTAATTATCAGATTAGCCATATAAATAGCAAAACTCCCAAAGCTTCTTAATCCCTTTCTATCACCAATAAAGAAATAAAACAACCATTGCTGTAATTAATCAATTGAAAACTGAGAATAATTAGATAAGCATCAGAGACTTACCATCAACAATAGAATTTGGAACAGAATTTTTCTTCGCTTGATCATCAATATAAGCAGCCTAAAATAACAACGATATTGAGGACAACATTGGTATGCCATTGCATAATGGACGAAGTTTAATTATACTATTTCACTCACTTGAATAGGGAGAAATATATCAAGGAGTTTATATTTCTGAAGTAAATAGATAGAAGGTACAGCTGCTCCATATGCAAGCATTAAATTTAGTTCCATCATCAATCTACCCTAAAATCATTCATAAGCATTAGAAAATACTGATTGTAACTATTTTCAATTGCAATTTTCTTACACAAATACCTTTGAAAGTGTTGTTGTGAAAGGAGAAAGATCTTGCATTGCTTTAGCTGTTTTGTTAGAGAATCTCAAACCAAGTCTAGAAAAATTCTAGCTGTAATAATAAAATTGTTCAGCTGCTTGACATATAAATACCAATGTCTCCAAAGTTGATGATTATGCACGAATAAGGGAAGGGTACACTTTCAAGTTGGGTCTGTTCTTTTTTGGCTTAAATAAAAACTTAATTATCAGATTAGCCATATAAATAGCAAAACTCCCAAAGCTTCTTAATCCCTTTCTATCACCAATAAAGAAATAAAACAACCATTGCTGTAATTAATCAATTGAAAACTGAGAATAATTAGATAAATAATCAAATGCTTAATTGTAGTTGAAGACTATACATGACAAATTAGGGACTTAAAATCGTTATAACACATATTGAATTGTAGTTGAAGAAAGCGCGACTTGAAGATAATGGAGGCCGCGTGATTTGGAGCTGGGGGAGGGCTATGTGATTTGGAGTTGATGTCTTGTAAATTAAAAGAAGAGATATAAGAAGACCAAAGTGATGTTTATTCTCATGGCTAAAATTTTAAAGTTGGTGACTAAAGAATGAAGATGGACTCATGTTTGATCTTTCAATATCATAATCCTTTAGTAAATACCTCACTTATTTTAACAGAAAACACAAAGTTTAACTTTTATTTAGATACTAAAATAGGTTAGTCACATAATTGTCAAACATCCTTCATAAGTTTCAAAATGCACTTTCGATCCTTTGTAAAAAATCAATTTATGAAAATCCCTGCATTTAGTTTCAGCGAAAATACACGGTTTATACTGTAAATATTTGTAGTTTTAATTGAAATACCGTGAATATTTGCAATCTACATTGCACATATTTAGTTTACAAAATATTTCAATCACAATCGCAAATATTTGTAGTCTAGACTGTAAATATTTGTAGTATTGTAGTTTTAACCAAAAATATTTGCAATATGAACTGCTTATTTTCGTTGAAAATAATTACAAGGGTGTTTCATGAAACCTGTTTTTAAGAAGGTTTTTTATGTGTTAATTTTGATAAGTAAAGAGCGGATCCTAATTTATAGAGAGAAAAAAATGTTGACCAATGTTAAAAAATTCTAAGAATGGTCTTTTAACCAAATTCACCCACTTAACCGACCTTAACCGAACTGACTTGATTAATTAAAATGAGTAAACCGACCTTAACAACCATTTTCGATTTTGTTAATGGTTAACGAATTTCGATCATTCCATTAACCGTTAATCGACTGTATCTTTCATATAATTATTTTACTACAAAATTCAGCATTAGTAATAGGTTAACTCAATAATGATGAAAATTGTTGGTAAATAGATGAATTATTGTGGTTAACGGCGATTAACCAATTGAATTGGATTCTTCATATAGTTGAAGAATTTAATTTGTTAATTTATACAACAATATTCGACCTACATATACTGAAGAAATCAAGGGTGAATAATAAGTTAACTAAAAATCAAAGAAATTAGTATAAGAGTATAATTATTTAGAACCATTTTGTAAAAAAGGGAAACAAATCCGTTATTTCAAACCTAAATGTGAGTAATGTCATAAACCAATTGCAATCAGACGCAGCAGACAGTGAAAGAAAACAAAAAAATGAAGAAAATTTACCAAAATATTGAAATGAAATTCAAAAATTAGGGAACATAGCAATCCCTCCCTGACTCTGATATGCTCAGATGACATCATTTAAATTGTTCTGGGAAAAAAATGGTGGAACAATGGTCGGATTGCAACAGCGGAGTTATGGCAGCAAACAAATCCCTAAAACAACATAGGCTTCAGTACAGGACTCACGAAGACATAACGTTAAGAGGTTATACAAAATCTTGAACTGGCATAATGGCTGTTCGCTAGAACATTCACATACAGGAATCAAACTTAAACTTAGTCAACTTTATAAACGCACACATTGAATAAATGGTCCTTTGCAAAAAGAGTATTTTATAAGTCCATATGAGTAATTTAAACAAAAAAACCAAATATTAAAAACAATATGAAACACTTCTAATCGCCATGCATTGTTTTAATAACTATATGATTGTTTTTTTGTAATATGATTAAATGGTCCATAGAACGATATCATTGGATATACCATTTTATTCAATTGTCTATGCAATGCAATCAATTCCTAAACCTAAGTACTTGTAGTCAAAGTGGGTATGTGTAAATTATTTGATAGGACACTGAACATATCTACGCACATGCAGAGCATTACCATATTGTTTTGCATGTAATCGTTGTAAATGTATAATAAACCTCAGTAACATATGAAGATCGCTTTTATATTTCAAGTTGACACAATAGAGATTCATCCTATATTAAGTGGGTCTTTAGTTTTGATATCTCAATCTAACCTTGCTCAACGATAACAGAGAGGACTCGCAATCAGGTCGTAAAAAAGTAAAACATGGCTAACCTACACCTAAGATATTCAACCTTCAGTATTGGAAAATAAACAAATCGCTTTTGTCAAACAAAATGATTGGTTGATCAAGTTACGTGTACCATAAATTTATCAAATCAAATGGCATAGAGCTTAACAATATCAAAATTCAAATGTGATTTTTCAACTTCGATCTGAGGCAGGAAATAATCAACAAAGAAATACAGTGTGTTTTCCTATCAACATGCACTTTTTGCCTGTAACAACAACATTATATCACTGAGTTTCAAAACAACTATAAATTAATATTAAGTACTCATATCTAAAGTACATCTTACACAGAAACCTATATTGACTATAGAGTACAATTTTCGAAAACTCTGTTTGTATCTAAGCAATCGGTGCATGCGTATTTTCTTTTACTATTTATTTGCTACAAATCCCAGTAATGAAATCTTAGAAAACAAATTGGAATATGACCGAAGTTGATAAGTTATAGTAGAGAGTAAGCAAACAACACCACAGCATAAGCAAACATCAATGAAAGGTTAATTTTTTTTGATAAGTAGACTAAAAAACAAATGATTGGGAAAGAGAAGGTAAAATCAGGCATGTCAAAGAGCATTGTGTATTATTGGCCGTTAAATGCAAAGATCAATATGTACTTGGGTGAATGGTTGATCAATTTGTAGGACAAAAATGCCGAGACACCATTGTTGTGGCAAAAATCCATCGGTTGGTAATTTGTATAATTTTGTAATGTGGAGTAGAAGATACAGCGTTGTACAGTGAATTACATAGAGATCAACTTCTCTAGTAGGGTTTTAAACCGGAATATTCATTTCAAACAAAGTAAAGTTTGCTACAAATTTTCGAATATTTCATGGAAAATAATATTTTTAGTATAGCCAACTTCCTCCGCGCCCTGTTGTTTGATTAGCATTTTAAGCCCTCTGTGTGATGTTGTTCTTGATATAGCTACGTAGGGTTGACCATGGGAAAACACAGGCCGTGGCAAATATACACCGACATGTTCCAAAGTTTGTCCTTGGCTTTTATTAATTGTCATGGCAAAGCAAACTTTGATTGGAAACTGCAAACGATGGAGAATAAAAGGTCATTTTGTATTTGCCGATGTGTGGACAATTCTAGGAATGAAAACTTTGTTTCCAACAAAGGTCCCAGTAGTAATTTCAGCTTCAACAACCTTTGCTGCTAGCTAGATAACGATCAACCGCGTTCCATTGCATAGGCCTATACTTTGATTTATATTTCTAAGAAGCATTATCGGAATTCCCACTTTAAGGTTGAGTTTATGGGAAGCAATGCCTGATGGGTGCAAAGTGTTTAAAAATTCAGTTGGAAACAATATATGTTGATCCTCAATTCCTTCGGAGGCCGGGCTAATTATGTCTGCACTTAGGTACGTAGTTAAAGATCCTGAAAGAGCTGATGTTACGTAGCTGTTAATTTCTTCTACATAGTCATTTTTTGGAGCCAAAATACATCGTAGACGCAAATAATTTGGATCTTTTAATCGTTTCTGCAAGTCTGGGTACGTACTATCTACCATTCCTGCAATTGGATTAGTCGTTTCCTCAATTATCAAATCTTCTGGTATCTTTATCCACGTTGGCTCAGCACCTTGTTGCATTATAGCGGCAGGAACTTTTCCATCACCTACAGCGAGCACCCATTTTGCAAAATTTTCTAACCTTTTTATTTCAGAAGGTGTACCATCCGTCGACTTTAGACGCATGTTAAGGTTTAGTTTGAAAACACGACATTTGGACCATAAATGAGATTTGTTTATGGAGGATTGGATGATTGCATTTCTTGATCATTTTGGCATGACAGGAAGCACTTGCCTAAAATCTCCCCCCAACAAAACAGTTTTCCCACCGAAAATATGTTCATCCAAACAGTTGACACCATCGTCCATCAAGTCTCAAAGGGTGCGATCAAAATCTTCCAACGAATTTCGATGAACCATAGGAGCCTCATCCCAAATAATTAAATCTGATCATATTATCAGTTGTGCAAAGTTTGATTGCTTTGAAATCGCGCATGTCGTGTCTTCTCCAACGTCAATTGATATTTTAAATCTAGAATGGGCAGTTCTACTACCTGGAAGCGGTAGAGATGCTATACCTGACGATGCAACCGCTAAAACAATTTTATCTTTTGAACACATTGACGTAATTAACGTATTCCAAAGGAAAGTTTTTCCTGTGCCCCCACTTCCGTTGACGAAGAAAAAACCTCCTACTTTTTCATATATTGATGTAGAGACAACATCAAAAATTGTCTTCTGCTCTACGTTTAGTTGACGGAACATCGTGCACGCTTCTTCTTCCAACGCAGAACAATCGTAGCTTAGTTCTTCCTTTATTAGTCTATTGTTTTGTGTACACTGGAAGGATAAATTTGGCATTGGCATGAGGGGAAAATCAGCCAAAGAATGATTATTTAAATTAAGTATATTTTCAAGCTCTACCAAACAATAGTTTTTTAGTTCTTCTTCTATTAAGAACAAATCGTTGTTATGTCGGACACGCCGTTGGTGCCATTGTATATCGTCTGATAGCAGTTCCCAGTTTTTGTGCCAAAGCTCAAATGGGTTGGAAATTTCGTAGAAAAGTAGCATCGTAGAAACATTTGACGTAGGCTTTTTCCAGAAGACCAGTTTCCAGCTTCAGAGAGAGCAGTATTCCATTCGTTGTCATCTTCTAACAATCCTAAAGCAACATATGCAGATTGGAAATCGAAATACAGCGTACCATTTAGTGTTCTAATGTCTTCATAGTAAGTTGGGCCTGTAACAACATTTAAAAGCATTCGCAAATAGAACCTTTCCCCAGAAGTAGGGTGTGCATAGTATATTCTACCTATTTTATCACCTTGTTTCCTTCTTCTCCACTGCTTATCATTTTCATACCATACCCATTTAGACGGAAAATCTACATATGTCAGACATCTTGCATCTACATGTAGCATATTAGTTCTCATCCATTCTGTGAACATGGTTTTTTCAATATTTCGCCTACCTACAATTTCAGTTATGTTATCATTATCTGAGAAAGTAACCGTATGCTCCCCTGGAAGATGAAAGTGTAGTCGCTGTACTGACAGTTTACGATATTGCACCTCAAACTCGAATATACGCCAGCATGCTTCAGAAGCGGAAACATACCGACAATCAAGATACCTTTTGATCTCATCCACTTGATAGGTTGCCTTTTTTTATTTGCTACATTTTCTTCGATGACTACTGTTGCTCTATCATGTCCTTTATTGATATATTTGAACAAATATTTTACAGATTTAGTTTTATTACAGACCTCGACATTTATATGCGCATTGTATTTAACCAATAAGTCTACGTTATGAGGTACAATCCATCCACTGTCAACCCTAATTTCCGTCGATGTGCGTATGGAATGGCCATTTTTCATACGTTTATAAATCGAAAAACCATCTTTGTAAAAATTTGTATCATTCGCAAAAGGCTTTGGATAATGTTTTCCACATACACTACCTTCCATACACTGTGCACGTTTATAAGCCAGACCACATGGGCCATGCACCATGAACTGCCCAACTGCATCATAACCGATTGGATCTATAGCAGGGTCTGGCACTTCAGCGCTTATAATCCGGTCAACCTGCAATGGGGTCTTTGGCTTATCATCGGAGTGCAGAAGTAGTAAGATATGAGCATGTGACATGCCTCTTTTATGAAATTCTATTGTATAGATAACTGTGTACAAAAAGGAATCGTAAAGTTAGAAAATAATGAGTACCAACATTATTGAAAATGTAGATGGACAGTGCATATATGTCTATATACAGAAAGCTATGAAGATTGTACCTGCTTTAGCTCGTCTAAAATGTCCATTTTCAAACACATCTTTGATAAACTGTTTAAGTTTTATGTGGAAGACACGGGCAACGATATCGAGACGATGATAAGGTTTTTGACCCGGAATGAATTCAAGCATATATTTGATTTCGGGCCACTTTGAATTACAGGTAAACGTTATAAACAAATCTGGACATCCACCCTATCGACAAATAGCCACCGCATCCTGATAGTTTTGGACCATATATCTAGGACCACCGATGAAACTAGAAGGTAAGGTTGTTCATTTACCAACCGATTTAGCAGACGTATCCCCTGCAAGCACAGCATTCTGCAAACCTTTATAAAGATCTGATCGTATGTTCGATTGATTATTTCTAATCCATGTCAACCTATCTTCCTCAATGCTTGTGTATGCGTCAACAATATATTGTTGAAGCAAACAACCTCCTCTAAGTAATGTTTTCCCTTCTTTCCGCCTATTTTGCAGGCGAAAAGCGTAGTACTCACGAATCGTCAGAAAAATTCTTTTACCATCAGAGGCAAACTGAGCATTGCGGTATTCAATACACGACCTATACCCATCTTCAGCATAAGGGAAGAGGATTGGATACTGCATTGCCATGAAGCTGGGATATTTTCGTTTATACATTGCAAGATGCCTGTTTTCTCCTCTAACACAATATCTCTATAGACACCCGGTCGATTGTCAGTACCAACTATTAAAGCAGCAATCTCGGAAGAAGTAGGCAAGTTATATTGTCTGCCATCATTGTTTCTTCCAGAAATAATTCGAACGCTAACATCATGTAAACTACCATCTTTAAATCGATCTCTTGCCATTCTAAATACCTCGGCAAGTTCACTTGTTTCATCAAACATGCGTATTAGTATCTATCAAAATTGGATCCATGTTCCATTTTTGTTGCTTGAGTAGACGTGCAACCTATTTTCCCTTTCATTTTCTGTGTCATAAACATGAAGTTGTGCAAATTGGGAACGCCATCCACAGGGAGCAAAGATCCGATTTTATGATGATTTTGCCCATTTAATCTAAAAACATAAACTCCTTTACCATCATTAACGCTATTATCCACATGTCCGCCCATTGATGTGAATGCAAACATAGAATTATACATTCAGATGGAAACGTGAAGCTGTTCCGGCTTCTTCATAATCTTGTAAATTTTTCAACAACGGCAGGGTTTCCTTTAAAAGAGGTAAGCAAACTTTTCCACCTTGATAACAAATTGAGAAGGTCGCAGAGCTGGGGATATCATCCTTTCGATTTCTCTCCTCGAACCAAACACTGGCACCGCAATTGCGGCATGTGAGAGCGGGATAGCCAAAATCCCATGATTTGAAGATACAACCTGTAATAGTTTAATGACGGGAAACAAATTATGTTCACAGAAGGTAGTAATATGACAAAAGAAACAAAAGGCCGAAGATAACGTACGTTGATGTATGTTAATTTTTTCTAGGTCAGGGTTGTCTCGGAAAAATTTGCCAAGGGACTACAAAACCAAAGCTCAGAGTGGGATATTTCGTTGTTTGTTCTATTTTGTACGCTTCCATGCCTTCCCATACATGCCGCCGAAGGACATAAATGAAGAGTGCACACTGTAGCGAAGAGCATGTTAGTGAGTTATGAGGCATGGTATGCAATTATGGAAGGGAAGGTAAAAAAACATATATGAATGGGGCGAACAGAAAATTTGGTTACCACTGCGTAAATTTGTTGAATTGTACATTTTCTTTGACTCAACACATGAACTCGACTACGTCGTTTCCTCCATTTACCTACAGGTACATCATGGTTGGTAAAATTGACTAACTGAACAGGGGCAGAAGCAGTCAAGACATATTATTAGTTGGAAAAACACCTATATCTTGGAGAAGGTAAACCGAACGCAAAGAACCCGTGCGCCTACTTATGGCTGGTTCATTCAAAATGTCACTCGTTGGAAACGTATTTGGTTGAAGCAAGGGAGGCACACCTGCAAAATGATGCTCTCAAACTGTTTGAACAAACTGAAATTAACAAATAGGAAGCAGAAGATGGAGTTTGGTTTTCTACGGCTGTGCATAATTTGACAGTGGAACTATTATCTACAGAGGGAGATAAGAAAATTACATAATATGTATGATGTGATAAAATGATTATTTGTATGGTATACTAATAAATAAAGCATGGAAAGAATAAGGAGGAATGACTTTCACACGGGAAAGCCCATCTATGGAGCTAGGATATATAACGTTTGACAAATAAGTATGAGGGAAGCGGGCTAGGGGGAGAAATTGAGGAAACATGCCCTCAGCCGCTGGAATGGAGGAATAATTTGTTTGGTTGGTCCGCAGCGGTGGACGAAGAACGCCTAATAGATCAGAGTTTGATGTAGGTACATGAGAGGCAGAAGATGGCGCTGAATAGGGTGACAAAGAACAATTTTCGTCACTATTCGATTCATGCAGACCGTTTGTCCGATGATATGCAATGTCAAAAACATCGGGGTTTTTAGAAGTGAATTTCTTCAGACTTGCTGCTAGTGAGTTTCTATTCGACTTCTTGTATCTTCTTTTTACTGTTGTAGGAGAAAGGCTCGCATCTGACGTACCCACCGACTATTAGAATATAAAAGTTAGAGATGTTGGTAAGTAACATGCGTCCATAACAGAGCAAGCAGGAACATGAGGAAACATACTCACAATGTACACGGATAAGTCTAAATGACTTATTTGTCTACTGGACGATGACGTTGGTGTAAGTGTTTCGCTCTTCCGTACAGCCTCAACACAAAATTCTCCATTAGGATCAAATGATGGGCTTGAACTGTCACAAGGGGAGATTGTTCTGCTAGTTGATTTTCTTTTTCTATTGTTGTTACCCCCGTCCATCCCCAAAATGATATCTAGTACAAACAGAAAAGCTATGAAATAGAAAAGCTATGTTATATATAAGTGCATTGCTAGGATTTTGGCAGCTAGGATGAAAACGCCATTGGATGGATTGATATCTGCAAATCAGAGTGCTTTTCTACCTGGCAGGGACATAACTGATAATATTCTTCTTGCTTCAGAACTTATGAAGGGGTATAATAGGAAAATCATTTCTCCTAGGTGTGTCCTTAAGCTTGATATTCTGAAAGCGTATGACTCCATTCAGTGGAAAACTATCATATATATTTTGTACAAGATGAATTTCCCCATCCCTTTCTTGTGTTGGTTATATACATGCATTTCCACTGTCAAATATTCTCTTAGCATTAATGGTAATATCTTTGGCTACTTTGGTGCCACTCAGGGTATCAGACAAGGAGACCCGGTCTCTCCTTATCTCTTTATCTGTGTTATGGAGCTGCTCAATACTATGCTATCTGCTGCTATGCGTAATAAGCTTCTGGACTATCATCCATTATGTAGAAAGATCAGTATCTCTTCGCTCCTTTTTGCTGATGACTTACTTTTATTCACTAAGCCTAATTCTAAATCGATTAGTGGGGTTTTAAATGTGCTTGTTTCATTCACAACCTTAACTGGTCTGGTCATAAACAGCAGTAAATCTAAATTGCTCATTGCTGGCCTTCCAGAGGAAGATAAAGAGATGATTTACACTATGTCTGGCCTCTCTCCTTTCAATGACAATGAATATTATCTTGGGATGCCTATATGTAATTCGAGAATCAGGGCTATCCAATGCTTACAACTTTTTGAAAAAATTACTGCTAAACTTGCTAGCTGGAAAGTTTCTCAATTTTCGATGGCTGGTAGACTTATTATTGTTAAGTCCATAGCAATATCCATGTGTGTTTATTATGCCAGGGTCTTCATTCTTCCAGCCAAACTCATTTCCATGATCAACTCGGCTCTTAATCATTTTTTATGGCATGGTAATCCCTTCTCTTTGAAAATGATACCCATTGCCTTTGGTAAAATATGTTGCCCTCAGGAAAAAGGTGGGCTTGGAATAATAAATATTAAGAATTGGAATTTTGCTATGCTCTCTTCAAGAATTGACAAGCTGTCAAGGAAGGATGGAAATTTGTGGTCTTCTTGGTGTAGGCATTACCTTATACGTCATAGCAACTTTTGGTGTATGTCAGCTTCTTCTGACTGCAGTTGGACATGGAGGAATATCTTGAGAGGAAGACCGTTATTCCTTCCTATGGTGCAACAGAGAATGAAAGAGATTAACAAAGTGTCTTTTTGGTTTGATCCATGGTCTGCAAAAGGGGTGATTTTAGCGAATATAATTGATTATGACATGAGAAGATCCACTGGCATTGGAAATAATGCTACTCTTGCAAGATATTGGGCAGATGATTCTGTTTCTCTCCCGAATAGTAGCTCTGCAGTGATTACTGGAGTGTGGACTGATATACACAACACCACTTATAAGCTAAGCCCTATTCATATGACTTGGAATGACAGAGAGCACTCTATTAAAACTGTTTATAAGGCCCTTGACTCATCCATGCATTTTCCTTCTTTTCCTTGGTATTCTCGTATCTGGGATCATAAGTCTATTCCTAAGGAAAACATTTTCATGTGGAAGGTGCTGAAGAATGGTATCCTAACTCTAGGCAGGTTGAAAGGTCATGGGGTTATTCAATGTGATAAATGTATCTTTTGTGGTGCTGTTGAGGAAACTGTTGGCCATTTATATTTTGAATGTCATTACACTTATCATATCTGGTGTACCATTGCTCAGCACTATGGATATCATATGCCTATGAGAAGTTCCTGTATGGAATGGTTCAACATATTTAAGGCAACGAGGTGGAAGAATGATAGAAGTAGAGGGCTGCTTAGAATTATGAAGAAGGTCTTGTATTTTATTTGGTTGGAGAGGAACAATAGAGTGTTTAAAGGGCAAGCTTCCTCTAAACATGTATTGGTCCTTTCTATTACTAGTAATTTATAGTTCCCGCTTTGCTTTCTTCTATCTTGTGGTGGTCAGTATTTTGTAATCTTATGCGGTACAATTTTTGGTTAGTAATAAAATGGTAGGGGACCATTCAACCCTGCTTGCTTTGCAAAAAAAAAAAAAAAAGAAAAAAAAAAAAAAAAAAAGCTATGAAATCCCATATGGACCTTCTTAGCATATCAAACCCTTAGCGCATCAATTATGGTTGAAGCGACTGGAAATAAGGAAAGGGGTCCAATACATGCAAAGGTCATCCTCACACATACCTAAATTGGTGTATACATTTATTGCCACAGCTGTTGCGAGCAAGCACCAAAAGATAAGCAGATATGCAGAGCATACGCGCTGCACAAAATTATGCATGAGCAACGGGAAAAGACAAATTCCTAACATAGGCAAATAAAGAGTCAACGCAGAAGGAAGAGTGGCACAAAATTTATTTTTAATGCGCAAATCTTCGGTTGATGAGTTGAAGGAAAAAAGCTTCCTTCGTTTGCAGCTGCTTGCGTGATATTTTTTCCCTTATTAAAAAGGCAACAAAAGAATAATTATGATATGTTTGAAATGATATTTAGCGTGTGCGACTATTTTGCCATGTACCGAATACGTATTCATGATATTTTTTAACTGATAAGTACTGGGCGGGAATGAAGCAAAACTATATTACAATATTTTGTCTAACACACAACATTTTTTCCTACATGGCGTAATAGTTAAGAAAGTTCACTGATCCAAGTCCCACCTTTTAATCATTTAATAAAACGTAAGTAGTAGTTGTTTTTTTTGTATAGTAAAAAAAACATAAATAGTGAAAAATGCCATAATTTATGATGTTGGTATAGCCATAAAATCTAATTTGATACTGCATAAAATTGGAATAAACAGTATTTATAATTTACAGCTTACATGAAATTGATTAGTAAAAGCAATCTAAATAATAATTATACATTAATTTAATATAATATATATAAATAGATACTCTGACCAGAAGTGAACGTAAAAATTAATCAAGTTTCATGCTTTAATTTTAACTGCCTATGACAAAGTAATTTGCGAAATGTTATGCAAATATCATGTTGTAATATTAAAGTACCTAATAAATACAGAGCAATTTTCCATAAATTATGAACACTTTCATACCACAAAGGTTTAACAGTGTTTTATATCTGGTGGTGTCTTCATCATTCTACGTACTAATGCAACTGAAAGTACATATGGCCTCACTACCATATTGAGGAATATCATGAACTAAAAATACTCTAGTTATTGAGTATGAATAATTAGTTTAGTTGAATAAAATCACAAATGTTATATGATCCAAGCACTGATATTTAAAACTGCAATTTATATAAATTTAGTGGAACTACAACATTGTTTCCTGTTAGAATAATTTGTTATTGCAAGTGCAAATGTAGTATAAATTAATTTTGGGGTACCCATATCTTGTGTAACTAAGCATGCTGCATTCTTATCAAAAGCTACGATGGTGGAAGATCCAGTACGATTAAAAACTTCCATGTTAGACAATATATATTCACATTTACTTGGTAGTCATTGAATGTAAATTAATTGTTGTACTATAGAAGGCCGGCCTGTTCTATTAACGGATGTGGCAACAATTTTGTTGCATTTAGAGCATGTAAAACAGTTTTCTTCCTTGTTTACTACCCGTCTACATACTGACCAGGAGAGATATTTACGTGTTAATCTCCACCACGGTAGCCTCTATAATATACCTCTTTCCCTAAACATACAACATTTAATATTGTTGATACCGGACTATCTAAAGTATTAGTGTAAGAGTACTTATATTGCATGGCAGTCATCATTTCTAATGTCTGATGACATGTTTCAAATGGTACTGCATATATGCTAAGCACCATCAATGAACCTTAATAAGTGGCCAAAAAATGACTAATTGGTGATGTAGCAGCAGTGAGTACTTGTATTATTTTCGCTTAATCTTATATCAAATATGTTAGGATGTTAGCTGTCCAATTGAGAGGATAGTGCACTTAGCTTTGAAAATCATTTTGTTTAACATAACAAAATGGTTGAAAAGGTGAAATATGATAGATTTCAAAGCCTTAACCCAATGAATGTCATAATCCTGTAATGTTAATGTACGCACCGCATACAAAGATATAAGGTACAGAAAAACAGTCTAACTTACTGAATATAATGCGATGCAACGTTGTATCATGTTAAAAGCTACATGTTCATGTTAAAGAATGAAAGAAGAAAAACGTGGTATTACCTCCTGTTGATAAAAATTTATTAAGCTGAGGTTTTTACCACCTTTAAGTCCAGTTGTCTTTCGAACAAAAAAACGTAGCCAAACTGGTTAATCAACCTGTATACGAGCTATGAACATTTAAATTTCATTTAGCAGGAAATCAAAAATGAGCTTAGTTAAGTCGTAAAACAAATGCATACGAAACTTACTCTTCAACTTCTAGATTATTCATATGCAAGCTATTTGACCAAATAACACCCTCATGCTGCAACTGAAAAAAATACATATTAGATTACAAAACATATACAAACTCCTCGCAGAGAACTAAAGTCACAGTAATTACCTTTCAGCCATCAAAACATAAATAAGACTTAGTTTTCATTTAACTGATAGCTCAGTACCTCGAAGAGAAATAGCAGAAATAAGAATGTCCTTTTAACCATTCTTTAATAATTCCAAAATAGAGATATTTTAGTGCAAAAACATAGTTCTTCAGCCTTTTTAAACGGAGCACATCTTCAGTTCATCGTTCATGACATTTCATATGTGACGGTCATACAGCCAATGTTTATAATTTTTGTTTTCTGATTATTTACCTGTAAAAATTATCTATGCTATAAATTTAGCCTGTTGTATAACCTCAATGGTCTGTTTTGATTCAACAGAAAACAGGAGAACTCTTTCTCAATCCATCTACGCCTGATTTTTGAAACTTTACATCTAAACATTTTTTCAACTGTGAGCCAACCGTTGTTTAGTAACTCCAAAATAGAGATACTTTAGTGCAATACTTTTACCTTGCGATGAAAATACAGGTAGAAGAGACGACTGGAAAGGAAATAAACTTACCATAACGGAAGTCGACAGAGCACATGCTTCGCCAGGCGTGTAACAGGCGACGTGGAGGAAACAGGTCAAATCAAAAGAAATTAGGAAAAAAACAGGCTCGATTTGAATGAGTATTGAATCCTGGGGAGCTTCTCTTCCCGCTACAGGATGGGCAACCGATGGGCGGGGGCTGCGTCAGCTGGAATTGGGGATGAAGAGAGCGAAAGGGTGGAGGGGTTTTGCAGAGGAAGAAGGAGAACGATGAGAGAAGAAGCATAAAAAGCAAGGGGGTCTGGTCGACATTAACAGACGGGAAGGAAGGAAGGAGCGATGGATGATAATAACGAGAAAGAAGGGAGTACGTATGAAAGGCGAGACGGTTGGGTTATCCAAATTCAAGGGGCCGTTTGCGCTATTGAATTGAAACTCACTAATCATAATATAGTATAGATGAGTTCAATTTTTACGTTTCAAATTATCATATTTTCATATTCCCATCTAATTTCGAGCATCCATTACTGATGAATAAATTAAACTAAAAAGACAATATGAATAAACAGGTTAAGATTTAAGTAGCCATAATATATTGTTGAAAGGGATAACTTCCCTCTATTATTAATAAAAATGCACACCGTGAGATCTTAGCTGTGGTTCATACAATTAAAGGTATCACCAATAGTGCTGAAATTTCATCTTTAACTTGTATGAAACAAGAGAATCATTGGCTAATAATATTGATGAAATAATAATTTTCATATTAAAAAAAAATCATATACAATTGTTCGTCCCGTTTCCATAATAGAGTTGCAATCATACTTTTGTTACTTATAATCATTGTTACTTTTTGTTATCATTTTCTTGTTGGGACAATATCATCAGTAACAATGAGAAGATCTATGATTATGATTATGATGCTAAAGTCTTAAACGGTTTGGTAGTGTAAGCTTTAATTATTAAAGATGAATTTTGTTATTGGGTAACTAGTTCTCCATTTTGTTATTAAGCATAGTTTTGTAAACCAATGCACTTTTATTAGTAGTTGATTTTTGAATTTTGTTCTCTTTATGAGTTTACAGTGTATTTTGTACAGTATTTTCAATGTATTCCGTTCATATTTAGTTATGCAAACTTATTCTATTCATGTTTTCATTGTATTCTGTTCACATTTATGAATTTTCAATGTATTTTGTAAAGTAGTGCTCTTGTTCTGCAAAACTGAGGTTTTCATTTTATTTTGTGCCGATCATAATTCTGTGTGTTCTATTCAAACTTATTCTGATCATTTTTACACATTTACGACCTATTGCAAATTCTGCGTTCTAAATGGAAAAATGGAATTATATATTCAGTTCCGTTTTATTCGATTTTTGCCTATTTGAATTTCGAAGTTAGTGGAACGGTATTCAGAACACTGAGCATCATTCCATCATTGACTGAAAGGATTAGGAAATGTCTTGTTTGGCATGGAAATTTTCCAAACCCACTGTAACGACCCAGAATTTCTAATAATTAAAATTTGAATATTTAATTAATTTTAAATATTAATAAGTGAATTTATAAGTCAAATAAATTTTTATTTGAATTATTGGATTTAATTGGATAATTAAATCGATAATTTAATAAGTTAAATTATGAAAATAATTGAAAATTGAGTTAAATATGATTGAAAATGATTTGTAAAATTTTATTTTATCATATGGGAGTTAGAACGATATTTCAGAACTTTTAAAATCGAATTAAAAGTTAATTTGTGAAAATTGAATATTTTAATATTTAAATCGACTAGTGAAAATAGTCAATTTTTGAACAGTCTCAGAATTGAATGAAACCAGTTCCATTGGATCCGTAATAGTCAGTTATTACCGGATTTCAATTTTCGTGTCAATCGGAGTTATCGTTTGAGCGTGGCAGCTCGAAACGCATCGAATTGTTTTTAATATTAATTTGGCGAGTTAAAATAGCCATTTTTCAAAAAGTCTCGGATTTCGACGAAACCAGTTTCATCGGATCCGTAATGTGATATTATTGTAAGGTTTCAAATTTCGTATCAATTGGATTTACCGTTTGTTCGGTACAAATTAAAACGCCTAGAAAATCGCTTAAATCGGTTTAATTTAAATTGAACGTTTGTTGCCATAACTTGCACAGATGTCCGAATTAGCTTCCGAAACCTGTTCCATTGTGTCCGGTACGCGGGGTAAACCCTAGAAACGCTGGTTACGGCGCGTAAATCGGAGTTCGGAATTTCCGAAATGTTCCCAACTTCTTCTCCTCCTATCTCTTCATCCACTCAACGATTCAAGAATCTTTCAACTGCAAATTTGTAGAGCATCACGAGCTCTACGTTCTCAACGGTTATGATCGTCAATGGCGTGACGAATTGGCGGCAAATCAAGGTGGAAGGGGGCCGGCTGCGCACGCAAAACGAGACACATGTGGTGGCCGAGTTCCATTGTACTTCAGCCGAGTATGGAGCTTGGCATGCTCTTCGACATGGAGCTACCTGATCGACGTATCGTCGAGTGAAGTGGCCGTGATAATAAACCCTAATATACTAACATGGGTTCGGTTTTGGTTGCGTGACCTGGAGCAATTGCGTGGGAAGAAGATGGCCGCGTTCAAGGGCCATGATGCAAGCAAAGAAAATCCTACGGCTATGGCTTGTGTTAGGTTTAAATTATAATTAGTTGTTGTAAATTATTATATAAATTTATACGTGTAACTTCAAAAATTCATAACTTTTTCATACGAGGTCGAAAACGCGCGAAACCAGTTGCGTTGGAATCGTATGGACGAGCACTACGCGTTGGAGTTGGATTGGAGTCGTTTGGAGTTAGTGAGAATTTTGGGTAAAATTAAACGTCCGTTTAATTTTATTCGAAATAAATCGCTAAAACGGAATTTAAAACCAAGGTGAGAGCTTCTCACTCAATCGAATTAGTTTCGATTTTATTTTAAATAGTTAGATTTAAAATATTTGAATGCATGTTTGAATGCTGATTGATATCTATTGATTGTTAAAATAGACATTATACGCCGTTAGTAAGCGGATGTTATTTATTAAAAACATATACCGCGAATATTTCATAAACAGTGAAATTGGTATTATATATAATAGCAATATATATATATATTGGCATATGTATATATTGGAGTTATTGATTTCCCACATTTTTTGTTTAGCGGATGAGACCCTATTGCGCCGTCTATTAAGCGGATAATATTTAAATCCCATATACCGCGATAATTTCGTACTGGAGCGAAATTGGTATTGTGCTAATGTTTTTGGATGCAGGAAAACAGGTTGGAGGGATCCAACTGGATTCCTCAACAGTTTTTATTTGATTTCAGAATATTTTGATATTTGATGGATTATCATATCGATATATGATATCGTTGTTGTCGTGATTGACTATTTGGTGTGTAGCATCACTAGACCAAATTTGGAATTTTAAAATGATTTCAAAGTGATTTTTGAAAGTATACGTTTATAAAATATTTTTGGAAATTGATTTATTTTAAATAAATAAATGTTATAATTTTTAAAGTTATAAAAATTATGATTTTGAGAAATACGGTTAAAAACTGATTTTGAGAAATATAGTTAAAAAACTGATTTTTGAGAATATGATGCTAATGATTTTATAAAATAGTCTAATCGGGATTTTAGAATTTATTGTCAAAAGTTGAAATATAGGATTTATAAAATTTAATTATTTTATGAATCAAAATGGTGAAATAATAAAGGAGATTAAAGACGTTTTAAAAGAATAATATAAATTGAATTATATTAAGAGATTTATAAACGGATATTTATAAATTGAAAGATTGAAATTATAAAACGAGTTTTTATAAGTGTTTGAATGAAGTGAAAATGAATTTTTGAATGAAATTTATAGAATTATAAACGGTGAAATTATAAATGGAATTTTATAAACAGTAGGTTTATAAAATTTATAAAGTCATTAAAAGAATGGTTTTGGATAAATAATTGAATCTTATAAGTTATAAGATTTATAATTATGAAGTTCAAAGGAACGATTTTTGTGAACGAATAAATTATAAGTATTTAACTTATAATATGAACCTTTAGTTTATAATTGAAATATAAATCGAATAGGTTAATAAAGGAGATTTATAAAGGAAGTTGTTATAAAATAATTAGAAATGGAGTTTATAAACGTTGTTTTATAAATTCGCAAACGACTTATTTTGATAAGTAAATTGTTGAAACCTATTAATGGAGTTATATTCACATTTTTAACTGTGAATAATCCTTTGAAATGAAGTATATAAAAGGATGAAATTTGTTAACGTAGTTTATTCACGTTTTTGAATAGTGAATAATTTGTTAAAGAAAATTGTTTTGAATGAGATGTTTAAATTGAATTAAAACGATCTAATGATGTTTTGAAATGTGTTGAGATTCGAAACCATAGATTTCAACATTGATTGTTGAAATAGACGTTTTCGAAAAATAGAAGGAAATGGTGGACTATAACACAGTTGTTATAGTAAATGATTTCCGAAAGGAAATGTTTTGTATAGTATTGGGATTTATATATCTATTTAAATTTCGAATCCCTATACTAGTGATTTTGGGTTGTCGTAACAATGTTTTACGCAACATTCGTTTTGGCCCAAATAAATATGTTTAAGAGAATGATTTCCTTAAAGAATGAAATATATACTTAATCTCGATTTAAGTATATTGAATATTTTCCAAGCGTTGAAAATAAATAAAATTTGTGAATTACTTATTTAATAAGTATGGAAATGTTTTCCAATATAAAGTGAATATTTTGAGAATTTATCTTTTTGAAGATAAATTGAAATGAATAATTGAAATCGTATATGCATGGATATTGTGAAACATAAATTCACTATGGAATTTATAAAGGAAAGAGGAATTTGTCTAAAAATAAATATTGATTTATTTTTGAAGTGTGAAAATTATATGTCTTGTAAAGATATTTTGGAAATTAAATAATTTGGAAAATTATTTGGAATTTGGTGATGTGTGCATATCAATTGATAGTTCAATAACCGACTATCAATATTTCCCTTTGAATGGGTAATTGATGTGATTTGTTTGATATGAATGCCACACTTATTTTTGAATAAGCGCTCACTATTCGGGTTAACCGGGAAAGGACCATGGGGTCGTATAACCCATTCCGAATATGTGATACGTCGTTGTGAATTGCATTGAAGATCGGTGTTGAAGACCGAGTATTTGTGAAAGCGATAGGATGACCTATCGATTGTCTCTGCACTGGGTAGCTCCTGGTATAGAGATCTCCTAAGTGATGGGAAATTCGATCGGGATTGTGAATACCCGGATTGCAATGGCTTCGTAAGAAGTGCCTTCGGTTTTGTTCGAGCCCGGAACAGACTTGTATGGATTGTATGCCTGACATTACAAGTTGAGATGTAAAGCCGATTTCTTTCAAATATATTTCTGTTGGTGGCGGAGAATTTATTCTTTTAGCTTAACACCCTTCTCTGAGACGTACGAGCTCAGAGGTTATATAGTTGAAGTTATCAGCGATATATTCCCAATTTGGTAATGTGACATGCTGAGTGTTGCTGTAAATGATCATTGTGTTGATTATTTGTGATAGGATCATTTACTTGATCGTCTATCCTGGTGATCATTTCTATGATCATTTGTTGACCCAAAGCATTGCTTTTGTATAAAGTATGTTTTTGTGGACGTGACTTCGTCGAGCCTCACACCCCGTGAATGGTCAAAACAGGAAAGATGCGGCAAGGTTATGAGGGGTAGCGCCCTTTAGGATGTGTGCATTTCCTTCTGGAAAAGGGTGGTATCATGGTATGGAGCCCAGATACTTACTCATGTTGAAAACACTTTGTTATGATTGTGTGAATTGATTGCGAGCGCTCGGTGAAAGGTCCCAAAGGACCGGGGGATGGAATATTCGGTCAGTTGTTACTCAGTTAGGGGTAACCCGGCCTTGTGTTGGTAGAGATCCGGTTTGGTTCTCGGGGATGTCCATCCAGAGGCATTCTCATGTGGCAATGGGAAGTTCCTTGGCCTGACCATTTGTTGGAAATCCAATTCCCAATACGAAACTTGTACGGTATTAGTTGTAGAACCTGCCATTCACTTATGGTGGTCACCACTGTTTGGATGGTAGCTATAGTAGGCATAGTTCGAAATGTCTATGTCGGCTAAGATTTATATCTTTACTTTTGAAATGATTTTTTCTACACTATACACTAATAATAATATCAAATGTTATTTTAAATGCGTATCAAGCATCTTTGACTATCATAAGGAGAAATCTCCTCCGATTCTGCGTTTGCATGTGTGTGTGTGCGGGAGGCCTTATGGTAGTCTCATTTTTAAAAGCATTGCGAATTGAATTTAAAAATATCTCTCTATTTTGTTTTTAAAGATAAATAAACTGTTTTGAGTTCTCACACCAGTCACATGACTGACTCGGAGTTTATTGTTTTCCTTCCTAAACTCTGGGTGCCCACCAATTTCCACACGGGCAGTCGAGAGTTAAGGTTTATCAGGATATTCTAGATATTCTGGAGTTGCTAGAGGCAAGCTGGATGGCATGGCGTATTACTTGTATATAGTATTTCTTTTCCGTTGCACTGTTTGTTGTTGTTTGTTGTTGTACACTCTGATGATATGATGTAATGAAATGAAATGTAATGTAATAACTGATATAGTTCTTTGTTTAAAGATTATTCATTTATTATTATATGTTGTTCCGCTGCGAATTGTGAGATTCTGATGTAGTTCTGTTGTTTTCTGTTCCATTCTATGTTTTCTTTATTTTCTATTCTCTGTTTCGATTCTCTTTCCTCTCTCTATCTTTCTTATCTTTTCTCTCTTGTTCTTTCTTCTTTTCTTTTTCTCTGTCTTTCTTTTTCTTAAAACCATAGCATTTCGGGTTTTTGGCCTTCGATTGCTCGACAGTCGATAAAGTGAGTATCGATGTTGAATTTTCGAAAGTTGAAAATTTCCGTTTGTTACATTTGGTATCAGAGCTTATGGTTAAGCGACAACCATGGTTCTGTTGGGTATTACTCATTAGAGATAGAGTCAGCAGTACTCTAGATTGAGTTTGAGTGTAATAATAGCTATGAGAGCGTATTTGTTAGTGAATATAAAATTGTTTTATATTGTGATGATTGGTTTGTTGAGTGGCATATGAACCTTCGTCAGCGTGGTCTCGACAACTATTCCGAAGGGGTTTATAAACACTTGAATAGAACAATTCGGCACAGTATTGTTTTAAATTGGGTAAATGAAATAATTTTACCTTGATTATATTTTATATATAAAGGAATAATTTTTCAGAATTATTAAAGTGTATGTAAGTTGATTGTTTAGTTGTTTGAATAATCTAAATAAAAGAATAATTGTATAAGCAAAAAGAATTATAAGAATTGAATTATAATTAAAGTGATTTACAATTGCGAAATAAACTTATATATATGAGAAGTGAAACTATATGAATATGAGTTGCAAATAGAAAATGAATTTTAAAGTTAAATGGAAGTATAACTTAAGAGAAGTTGAATGAAGTTGATATAGGTATCAAAATAAATTAATAAAAGTTAAGTGATAAATGTGAACTTAAGTTATATAAATAAAATTCAACTTTTGTAATTGAATTGAATTAATGGATTGAATATTAATCAATTAAATGTGAATAATTGATATGAAATAATGAATGTAAGTGTAATTCATTAAAATCTAATGTTATAGAAAGTTGAATAGTTGAATAAAAATCAATTTAATTAAACCAATTGAAAGCAAAGTAATTTGGTTGTAATTGATATACATTGGTTGATATATGGTTGTTAGATGATTGTATATAATTCATTAAGTGTTAATGAAATTGAAAGTTAAATTAATTGAAATTCAATTGGAAGTTAAGTGAATCTTGAATAGAATTGAATTTGATTTGGAAGTGAACCAACTTGAATATGAATTAGTGAATATAAACTAATTAAAAATGAATGTTAGTAAGAACATCCACTGTTAATGAATCAAATGTGATTTAAATTGAAAACCTATTTCATTGAATATTAATGAGAATATAAATGAATATTGATTTGGTTATGGATGATAGTTGGTTGATGTTTGCATTTGTTGCTTTTGTTTCAATTTCTATGTTAACATATATAGTTATTATGTTGCTATATGTTGTATGTTGATACTATTGTCTATATACATGATTCTCATGTTGTTTGTTGAGTGTTTAGTAGGTGCGGATCGCGTTTGCTTCGCATTTGGAGCTCGCTTTCGCGCTATATTAGCCGTATATGCTTGCTAATAAAATATAAGGTACATATCTCGGATTACATACCGTACTTTTACATTTTTTCCCTTCGGGATGCCTCATTACTTGATGAGATGTATATTTGTGATATTTATACTGTCATTTTTTTTTCGGATCGAGCCGCGCAAATGAGACTATGGCGAATTTTTCCGAAAATTTAAGGCGTTAGAAAAAATTTGAGAAAATTGGAAAATTTTGAAAACTTTAACTTTGATTTGAAATTGAAAGTTAAACAATAGTAGTTATTTTTGAAAAGATAACTAAGTATGATTTGAAAACTTAGTAAAGGTATTGTAAGAAGTTTAATTATAAATTTGGGAAAGTTAATAAATTTTGTAATTTTCTTACTTATAATTTCGAGGACGAAATTCTTTTAAGGGGGAAGATTGTAACGACCCAGAATTTTTAATAATAAAAATTTGAATATTTAATTAATTTTAAATATTAATAAGTGAATTTATAAGTCAAATAAATTTTTATTTGAATTATTGGATTTAATTGGATCATTAAATCGATAATTTAATAAGTTAAATTATGAAAATAATTGAAAATTGAGTTAAATATGATTGAAAATGATTTGTAAAATTTTATTTTATCATATGGGAGTTAGAACGATATTTTAGAACTTTTAAAATCGAATTAAAAGTTAATTTGTGAAAATTGAATATTTTAATATTTAAATCGACTAGTGAAAATAGTCAATTTTTGAACAGTCTCAGAATTGAACGAAACTAGTTCCATTGGATCCGTAATAGTCAGTTATTACCGGATTTCAATTTTCGCGTCAATCGGAGTTATCGTTTGAGCGTGGCAGCTCGAAACGCATCGAATTGTTTTTAATATTAATTTGGCGAGTTAAAATAGCCATTTTTCAAAAAGTATCAGATTTCGACGAAACCAGTTTCATCGGATCCGTAATGGGATATTATTGTAAGGTTTCAAATTTCGTATCAATTGGATTTACCGTTTGTCCGGTACAAATTAAAACGCCTAGAAAATCGCTTAAATCGGTTTAATTTAAATTGAACGTTTGTTGCCATAACTTTCACAGATGTCCGAATTAGCTTCCGAAACCTGTTCCATTGTGTCCGGAACATGGGGTAAACCCTAGAAACGCTAGTTACGGCGCGTAAATCGGAGTTCGGAATTTCCGAAATGTTCCCAACTTCTTCTCCTCTTATCTCTTCATCCACTCAACAATTCAAGAATCTTTCAACTGCAAATTTGTAGAGCATCACGAGCTCTACGTTCTCAACGGTTATGATCGTCAATGGCGTGACGAATTGGCGGCAAATCAAGGTGGAAGGGGGCCGGCTGTGCACGCAAAACGAGACACATGTGGTGGCCGAGTTCCATTGTACTTCAGCCGAGTATGGAGCTTGGCATGCTCTTCGACATGGAGCTACCTGATCGACGTATCGTCGAGTGAAGTGGCCGTGATAATAAACCCTAATATACTAACATGGGTTCGGTTTTTGTTGCGCGACCTGGAGCAATTGCGTGGGAAGAAGATGGCCGCGTTCAAGGGCCATGATGCAAGCAAAGAAAATCCTACGGCTATGGCTTGTGTTGGGTTTAAATTATAATTAGTTGTTGTAAATTATTATATAAATTTATACGTGTAACTTCAAAAATTCATAACTTTTTCATACGAGGTCGAAAACGCGCGAAACCAGTTGCGTTGGAATCGTATGGACGAGCACTACGCGATGGAGTTAGATTGGAGTCGTTTGGAGTTAGTGAGAATTTTGGGTAAAATTAAACGTCCGTTTAATTTTATTCGAAATAAATCGCTAAAACGGAATTTAAAACCATGGTGAGAACTTCTCACTCAATCGAATCAGTTTCGATTTTATTTTAAATAGTTAGATTTAAAATATTTGAATGCATGTTTGAATGTTGATTGATATCTATTGATTGTTAAAATAGACATTATACGCCGTTAGTAAGCGGATGTTATTTATTAAAAACATATACCACGAATATTTCATAAACAGTGAAATTGGTATTATATATAATAGCAATATATATATATATATTGGCATATGTATATATTGGAGTTATTGATTTCCTGCATTTTTTGTTTAGCGGATGAGACCCTATTGCGCCGTCTATTAAGCGGATAATATTTAAATCCCATATACCGCGATAATTTCGTACTGGAGCGAAATTGGTATTGTGCTAATGTTTTTGGATGCAGGAAAACAGGTTGGAGGGATCCAACTGGATTCCTCAACAGTTTTTATTTGATTTCAGAATATTTTGATATTTGATGGATTATCATATCGATATATGATATCGTTGTTGTCGTGATTGACTATTTGGTGTGTAGCATCACTAGACCAAATTTGGAATTTTAAAATGATTTCAAAGTGATTTTTGAAAGTATACGTTTATAAAATATTTTTGGAAATTGATTTATTTTAAATAAATAAACGTTATAATTTTTGAAGTTATAAAAATTATGATTTTGAGAAATACGGTTAAAAACTGATTTTGAGAAATATAGTTAAAAAACTGATTTTTGAGAATATGATGCTAATGATTTTATAAAATAGTTTAATCGGGATTTTAGAATTTATTGTGAAAAGTTGAAATATAGGATTTATAAAATTTAATTATTTTATGAATCAAAATGGTGAAATAATAAAGGAGATTAAAGACGTTTTAAAAGAATAATATAAATTGAATTATATTAAGAGATTTATAAATGGATATTTATAAATTGAAATATTGAAATTATAAAACGAGTTTTTATAAGTGTTTGAATGAAGTGAAAATGAATTTTTGAATGAAATTTATAGAATTATAAACGGTGAAATTATAAATGGAATTTTATAAACAGTAGGTTTATAAAATTTATAAAGTCATTAAAAGAATGGTTTTGGATAAATAATTGAATCTTATAAGTTATAAGATTTATAATTATGAAGTTCAAAGGAACGATTTTTGTGAACGAATAAATTATAAGTATTTAACTTATAATATGAACCTTTAGTTTATAATTGAAATATAAATCGAATAGGTTAATAAAGGAGATTTATAAAGGAAGTTGTTATAAAATAATTAGAAATGGAGTTTATAAACGTTGTTTTATAAATTCGCAAACGACTTATTTTGATAAGTAAATTGTTGAAACCTATTAATGGAGTTATATTCACATTTTTAACTGTGAATAATCCTTTGAAATGAAATATATAAAAGGATGAAATTTGTTAACGTAGTTTATTCACGTTTTTGAATAGTGAATAATTTGTTAAAGAAAATTGTTTTGAATGAGATGTTTAAATTGAATTAAAACGATCTAACGATGTTTTGAAATGTGTTGAGATTCGAAACCATAGATTTCAACATTGATTGTTGAAATAGACGTTTTCGAAAAATAGAAGGAAATGGTGGACTATAACACAGTTGTTATAGTAAATGATTTCCAAAAGGAAATGTTTTGTATAGTATTGGGATTTATATATCTATTTAAATTTCGAATCCCTATACTAGTGATTTTGGGTTGTCGTAACAATGTTTTACGCAACATTCGTTTTGGCCCAAATAAATATGTTTAAGAGAATGATTTCCTTAAAGAATGAAATATATACTTAATCTCGATTTAAGTATATTGAATATTTTCCAAGTGTTGAAAATAAATAAAATTTGTGAATTACTTATTTAATAAGTATGGAAATGTTTTCCAATATAAAGTGAATATTTTGAGAATTTATCTTTTTGAAGATAAATTGAAATGAATAATTGAAATCGTATATGCATGGATATTGTGAAACATAAATTCACTATGGAATTTATAAAGGAAAGAGGAATTTGTCTAAAAATAAATATTGATTTATTTTTGAAGTGTGAAAATTATATGTCTTGTAAAGATATTTTGGAAATTAAATAATTTGGAAAATTATTTGGAATTTGGTGATGTGTGCATATCAATTGATAGTTCAATAACCGACTATCAATATTTCCCTTTGAATGGGTAATTGATGTGATTTGTTTGATATGAATGCCACAATTATTTTTGAATAAGCGCTCACTATTCGGGTTAACCGGGAAAGGACCATGGGGTCGTATAACCCATTCCGAATATGTGATACGTCGTTGTGAATTGCATTGAAGATCGGTGTTGAAGACCGAGTATTTGTGAAAGCGATAGGATGACCTATCGATTGTCTCTGCACTGGATAGCTCCTGGTATAGAGATCTCCTAAGTGATGGGAAATTCGATCGGGATTGTGAATACCCGGATTGCAAGGGCTTCGTAAGAAGTGCCTTCGGTTTTGTTCGAGCCCGGAACAGACTTGTATGGATTGTATGCCTCACATTACAAGTTGAGATGTAAAGCCGATTTCTTTCAAATATATTTCTGTTGGTGGCGGAGAATTTATTCTTTTAGCTTAACACCCTTCTCTGAGACGTACGAGCTCAGAGGTTATATAGTTGAAGTTATCAGCGATATATTCCCAATTTGGTAATGTGACATGCTGAGTGTTGCTGTAAATGATCATTGTGTTGATTATTTGTGATAGGATCATTTACTTGATCGTCTATCCTGGTGATCATTTCTATGATCATTTGTTGACCCAAAGCATTGCTATTGTATAAAGTATGTTTTTGTGGACGTGACTTCGTCGAGCCTCACACCCCGTGAATGGTCAAAACAGGAAAGATGCGGCAAGGTTATGAGGGGTAGCGCCCTTTAGGATGTGTGCATTTCCTTCTGGAAAAGGGTGGTATCATGGTATGGAGCCCAGATACTTACTCATGTTGAAAACACTTTGTTATGATTGTGTGAATTGATTGCGAGCGCTCGGTGAAAGGTCCTAAAGGACCGGGGGATGGCATATTCGGTCAGTTGTTACTCAGTTAGGGGTAACCCGGCCTTGTGTTGGTAGAGATCCGGTTTGGTTCTCGGGGATGTCCATCCAGAGGCATTCTCATGTGGCAATGGGAAGTTCCTTGGCCTGACCATTTGTTGGAAATCCAATTCCCAATACGAAACTTGTACGGTATTAGTTGTAGAACCTGCCATTCACTTATGGTGGTCACCACTGTTTGGATGGTAGCTATAGTAGGCATAGTTCGAAATGTCTATGTCGGCTAAGATTTATATCTTTACTTTTGAAATGATTTTTTCTACACTATACACTAATAATAATATCAAATGTTATTTTAAATGCGTATCAAGCATCTTTGACTATCATAAGGAGAAATCTCCTCCGATTCTGCGTTTGCATGTGTGTGTGTGCGGGAGGCCTTATGGTAGTCTCATTTTTAAAAGCATTGCGAATTGAATTTAAAAATATCTCTCTATTTTGTTTTTAAAGATAAATAAACTGTTTTGAGTTCTCACACCAGTCACATGACTGACTCGGAGTTTATTGTTTTCCTTCCTAAACTCTGGGAGCCCACCAATTTCCACACGGGCAGTCGAGAGTTAAGGTTTATCAGGATATTCTGGATATTCTAGAGTTGCTGGAGGCAAGCTGGATGGCATGGCGTATTACTTGTATATAGTATTTCTTTTCCGCTGCACTGTTTGTTGTTGTTTGTTGTTGTACACTCTGATGATATGATGTAATGAAATGAAATGTAATGTAATAACCGATATAGTTCTTTGTTTAAAGATTATTCATTTATTATTATATGTTGTTCCGCTGCGAATTGTGAGATTCTGATGTAGTTTTGTTGTTTTCTGTTCCATTCTATGTTTCCTTTATTTTCTATTCTCCGTTTCGATTCTCTTTCCTCTCTCTATCTTTCTTATCTTTTCTCTCTTGTTCTTTCTTCTTTTCTTTTTCTCTGTCTTTCTTTTTGTTAAACCCATAACTATTCGGTTTTTCGGCAACAAAAAATCGCGTACGTTACACCCACCCCTAATTTTAGCACAAAACATGCTTTCGTGACAAGTAGGCCTTTGCGGATCACTTCATTTTGTTAACCCGAGCTGCCATTTTTGCATATAATCTATCCCGTATTTTTCTTTGTTTTGGTTATCTTTACGTTGTAAATTTTTTTTGGGGTCATTGTGTTGCTTTACTTTGTGGCCATAATGTGTTATATATTAATGTTGTCGTGTGTTATACGTAATTTTCATGTGTGCATGATCTCATGAATAATTTGCACGCTTGTTTTCATTTGGCTTCCACTTGTTTCATTATGTCTATGCTTTCGTGAGGTGTCAGTGTGCAAACCACTCATTTAGCCTTTGTGATATACATATACATATACATACATACATACATACATACATACATACATACATACATATATATATATATATATAATCATGAACTAAGATGTTTGGTGCCTATGTATATTTGCCAATTATACTACCACAGTGAGTTATCATACATGAGTCATCGTGAGCTATATTTTTGTTTCGTATGTTAAAATGTTGGGTCCTCGTAAGGTTTTCACTTTTATATTCTAGCCTTTGTGCACAGTTTTTCTTGACCTAATTTAAATTTTATCCTTGGTCGTTATGTTTTGCTTAGTCAATAATTGTTAATCCACTTTTTGACCAAAACAGATTTCAACCAGAGTCAGAGGGTCAAGACGAAGATGAAATGACTCGAGAACTTGGAAACACACTTGGAAGAAGTACAAAAGCGCACTCAAGAAAAATCACCAAGATTGGAGCTAAGTATTCTATCGGTGCTGATATGAATTTTATGTATGTTTGCCTATTATACTACCACATTGAGTTATCATACATGAGTCATCGTGAGCTATATTTTTGTTTCGTATGTTAAAATGTTGAGTCCTCGTAAAGTTTTCACTTCTATATTCTAGCATTTATGCACAGTTTTTCTTGACCTAATTTAAATTTTATCCTTGGTCGTTATGTTTTGCTTAGTCAATAATTGTTAATCCACTTTTTGACCAAAGCAGATTTCAACCAGAGTTAGAGGGTCAATACGAAGATGAAATGACTCGAGAACTTGGAAACGCACTTGGAAGAAGTACAAAAGCGCACTCAAGAAAAATCACCAAGATTGGAGCTAAGTATTCTATCGGTGCTGATATGAATTTCCTTCACTTCTTGATTTCACAACCCCATATACTTCATGTACAACCTCAACCTCTCATAGGCAAGTGTTTTTTCAGAGTTTGGACGAGCAATTCTCAGGATTGATGAGAAGAAAGCCAAGTAAGCATGATAATTCAAGTATTATAAAGAAAGTCATCAGTATCTGCCCAAAGATGATGGAAAAGGGTTTGTAAAGCATTAAGAAGCAAATTGAAGAGTAAAGGAAGTATAATAATTGACTTTGCACAAGTCAATTCCTATTAGTACCGACACGATTCTTATCAGTACAGATAGGAACTAATGGCTTTTGGGCCTTACATTTTCACTTGTATGCCTTAGGCTTCCATTTGGACTTCGATGCAAGTAGGCTTTTGACCCCATGCAGCCGCTTCTCTATAAATAACAGCCCTACTGCAACCAAAGAAAGATCTGATTCTCTAACTGGAGAGACTTCTTCTTCTTCATCTCTTACTTCTACTCCCATAGAAGTCACCTAGGAAGAAACCGTTTGCTATTCTAGGACTTAAATTAACAAACCCTTTGTACTAGTGACTCATAAGCATCCGATAAATAAACAATAAAGTGGATGTGGGCCGGAGATTGTTGAACCACCATAAAATTCTTGTATGTTGATTTTTTTTTTTTTTTTGCAATTTCTACTTCTTTTGATTTATTTTAAAAAAACCGCATCTGATGTTTGGTGCTGGTGCCATTTTTGGTGTCAACATTTTGGTCTTTAACTGAGAAGGAACTAAATCTGAAGATTTGAAGCTTGAATATGGAATTAGGAGAAGATGAAGAGGTCTGACACTAGATGCGAGGCTGGAGGAAGCCAACCAGAGACTGGGGGTAACCAAGAGTTGGCCTCAAATTCTCGTCAATCCATCTACGTAACTAGAAAAGAGATGGAAAGAAGGATGAAGGAAATGTAAGATGGATTAATGATCTAATAACAAAAAATACTGAAGTGATTCTTCCAAAGGATGGGACAACAAGGAATAGCTGGAGTTGCTGGAATTCAAAAACAAAGATCCAGAACTAATGTTGTAACTCCTGGAGTTGGAGTGGAGCAAGCTGGAACATTGCCCCCACAACAAGAAGTAGTCGGTACCAACCACTTACCTCTCGGTGCTCATATAAATCAAGTCGGGGGCAATGTTGATTTGGGCTTAGGATGAACTGAAATGCCTTGGACGGATGATGTTGAGCCAGAAATGTAGTTTAGAATTTGAATATGCAACGACTGGAGGATTATGTGTCAGAGCTTCCCTAAAAGAATAAGGGGGCAGAATGGAGCTATAGGTGCAAATTAGAATGCAGACATATAGCTAGAGGAGTACGTGCCGGAGTACCCTCACAGGAGCAGGGGCAGAACATAGCTTTTGGTCATAGACCTTCATTGAACGGCGATAGCCAAATAGCTGAGTTGGTAAGGAGGATAGTGAGGGGTGGACTGCCAGACTAGAGTTTGGAGGACGTGAACAAGAATCCATTTACACTTAACATCTAGAATTCAATGAGTCCTCTAGATTTCAAACTTCCGATGCTGGAAACGTGGACTTGATCAAATCATCCGCAATAGGCATTTGGATTTTATATATCTTTCGATTCTCCAAGAGAATTCTGATTTATTGGCGAAAAGGCGAAGAAATAGATTTAGCATTCCACTACAATATATTCCAGAAGGAGAGAAAGAACTAATACCCTCTTTTGGTATTTCGATTGAAATACCCACAAATGGTGTTTTACATAGAAATTGTATTCTTGCTTATTTTGACGATCCACAATATAGAAGAAACAGTTCGGGAATCAATGGAAAGAAAGACTCGATGATTCATCTAATGGGATACATATAATATATGGAGGCATTGAGTGCTTCAGAAGAGGTAATGGAATGGTGCTTCCTATTATATCAGTCTGAATTAGCAACGATGTGGTTCAAATAGCTGGAGAACGGATCCATAAGAACGTATCCATAAGCACATGGAGTGAGTTAGTAAACAGATTCATAATATAGTTCAGGGTTCAAATTTCATGACCCAAGAATGTGATGATGCTCTCAAGCGTAAAACAGAAGGGCCCAAGAAACCCTTAGGAGCTACTTAACTAGGTTTAATGCAGTGATTGCCATAGTTTATCAGTCAAATCTATCCTTTGATTTTGATGGCAGAGTTTCAGGAGTTGCAAATAAGACTGACTTTAAGACTGCTTTGGAAAGGGACCCACCAATAGATCTTACAGAGTTTTATCGTGAAGTTGGGAGATGTTTGCGTAAGAAAGACATCGAAGTTGAGACTTTTAAGATTAATGCTATGGACGGCGAAGGATCATCTGGAGTAAGACATGATAAGGACAAAGGAAAGCGAAAAGTTGAAGATAACTTCGGGAACCGAAATGGAAAAGGAGTGAATTGAAATTTCCATCTTACGCTGACTTGATTGAAACCCTTGGAGAGGATTTATCTTGATACTAGGGGCAAATCCCCTATTGAAAGCCAGATAGGAGGGAACCCACAGATTGGGAGAAAAGATCTGGAAAATTCTGCCATTTCCATGAGATATACAGGCATGGAATAAATGAGTGCCAACACTTTTGTGACTTGATAGTAGAACTAGTTCAGAGTAACCAACTGCAATAGTACATGAACCAAACTACGATGGTATAGTTGAAGCAGCCACCATCCGCAGCGGATGCCTCAAGATGTGACTAAAGATCTGGGTCGAGGATGATAATCCCATGATCGAGATGGATGGGATTTAGTTCCAATTCCCTTGCTCTGCTTTTCATTTCATTTATCGCGCTTTTCTTTCTGCATTAAGTAGTAAAGATAATAATAACCTTAGGTTGCTTGCACATGTAAGGGATCCCGAATGGTTATTAGACACGCTCTGAGTTGGATGCTTGAGATGAATATTTAGGATATTTGCATAGTATTAACCCCGAACCACTTACAAGTGTATGGGATCCCGATCGGTCCTTAGGCACGCTCTAAGCTGGATGTGTAAGATGAATATTTTAGGTTATTTTGCTTGATCATTTTAATATGAATACTTGATTCTTGTAAAAATAACTTGAACGTGATGATTGATATTTGATCATGGTATTCTCGACCGGAGATATGGAGCGACGACCTCAAGAAGTAAATCCCCTCACTTGCGAGTGAGCAGATGGGCTTGCTTGAACATTGGGCTCCCTCGTTGGAGAGCGAGCAGATTGGACTTAGCTAGGATCTAGAGAGATCAAAAGTGTTATCCCACCTTTTGGTCAAGGCTGGAATATCAACAAAGTGGCAAGGAAGGATGGATATCAGGATTGGAGATCGATTGGAAGCAAGACTGCAATCGATATCGTCAAAATTTGGCCGAGCTTCGATCAGGACAGAATCGATTGGGGATGATGATAAGGACTAGGAGAGGCTGGATTTCAAATTTCAGGTCGATCGGAGTTCGTATGCACAAGATATGGATGGGCTAAGATACACAAGGAATGGTTCGTATCGATGCTTTTCGCATCAATCAGTAGATGGCATTTCGAGTCAATACTGTTCGTATCGATCAGAGATAGAGCATAGTGGTGGACTTCGAATCGATATCGTTTGTGTCGATCAGCATGGACTCGACTCAATAGTTTCGCGTCGATCAGGTAAGCGGGAAGGTGAGGCATTGTTCGTATCCATCAGGTAGAGTACTGTTCGCATCCATCGAGTAAAGCTTCGTTTGCATCCGTCAGGTAAGGTCTCGCTCATATCCATCCTAAGGATGAGCTTCGTACCCATCCTCTATTTCACATCTCTCTTCACGGCCACTTCGTATTGATAACCCCCATGATCATTTCGTACCGATCAATTCGTAAGGGATCGGTGCAAAGTGTATTCCTGAAATCGATACAAAGAAGGACATGAATTAATGGGTGCGAGCATACCGTTGCGAGGTTATGGATATGAACGAGCACGAAATATGGATGCAAGCGTAGAATATCCACGGATCAAGGGAAGAAGCTTTCAAAACGGCGAGGAATATGGATCGAACCCTGGAAGTAGGGCCACGTCACCTCACACACAGGTGCCTTGATCGAGTTGAACAGGAGGGATACAAAAGCATGGATTGGAAGACAGCAGGCTACGGAAAACATGAGATTGCATCGATCATATCTCCTAAACCGCTGATCCAAATGCAACGAAAGTTTCACAGCAGCTTGCATACAACGTAAAGAATGTTCCTGCCAAGTTTCATCCCGATTGGATCATTTTTTGATGGATACGAAATCAATACGTATCGATCACAGATCGAGTCGAAACTTGGTGGGGTCGGTTGCGTGGGCCCACTCACGTGCCAGAAGAAGTCGCCCAAAGTTTGAGCGCGATATCAGCCTCCTACGCCTATAAATTGCCCCCTGAAGCCTGCAGAAAAAGGATCTTTTGGCTATTGGACGTCCATACTCTACCGGATTCAATTCTACACCATATCATCGCTGTTATACTCAGCTTACTTCATTGTAATCGCTGTAATCATCTATAACCAGCAAGGATAATCAATATAAGATAAAACTTTGAAGTGGACATAGGCCGGAGATAGCCGAACCACTATAAATCCTGTGTTTCTGATTATAATTTCTGAATTGCTGTTTGTTATTTGCTGAGATACGAGATTTGTGCTTGAATATTGCTGATTTGTGTTCATACACGGGTGCTTTCACGGTATTGGGGGTTTGTGACCATTTTTGGCACAAACACTTTGGCGCTTTCACTGAGAAGGACTAGCACCCGCTACATCGGATTGAAGTTTGGATTTGAAAAGCGTGAAGAGTTTAGATTTGAAAGGGAATGACTCGACAAACCAGTAGAAGCTAAAGGGATGAGAGAAGCCAACAAGAAGGAAGTCAAGAAGCATCCTTCGGAGCCGGAGAAGGACAAGCTTCGATCTACATCACCAGGGATGAAATGGAGGCTATGGCCAATTCATTGCACGAGAGATTGTTGAAAAGTCAGCAGGACATGATGCAAACTTTCTTTGAACAGATGAGAGCTGTAGGAACACAGAACCTTGGACCAACTACGACGGCTACAAGTGCAGGACAAGGAACTAGGGTCGCGAAACCCGATGGAGGACAGATTGTAGAACTAGATGGCAATCGACAAAGGCTTGGTGGCAGGCCCGCAGGATCAGATACTGGAAGGCCCTTAGATGGAGCTCAATAGGTTAGAGCGAGTACTAACATCAGTGAACCGCATGAGGAGTATGTACCGGAATTCCCTCGGGGGCATGGGGGCAATCTTTGACAGATAATGTTGGATTAGCTGAGATTATTAGGAGGACTATGCGTGGAGGTCTGACTAATAGAGATTTGGAAGGGGTGAACAAGAGTCCGTTCACACGGGAAATCAGGATGGCTCGAAATCCGCCTGATTTCAAGCTACCTACTATGGAAGTATACAATGGCAAGGCTGATCCGATAGATCATCTGATGAGATATACTAGACACATGGAAGTACTGGGGGCATCGGAGGAAGTTATGGCCTGATGTTTTCCCCTATATTTGACAGATATAGCCACAATGTGGTTTAGGTAGTTGGAAGAAGGGTCTATCAGAACATGGACGGAGCTGGTGGATAGGTTTCTAAGGCAATTTCGGGTTCATATTAAGAGGCCCAAGAACGTGATAACGCTAACGTCGGTGAAACAAAGGACGGATGAATCACTTAGAGCTTTTCTAACTCGATTCATTACGGCAGTTGCTTCGGTGGATCGTCGGATCCATCAATGGTTTTAATGGCAGCAGTGTCAGGAGTCAGGGAGGATTAGGATTTCAAGGTATCTTTGATACGAGACCCACCACTGGATCTCGGGGAATTCTTTCACGAAGCTGAGAGGTTCCTCCTACAAGAGGATGCATGTGCAGATTTAAAGTTGAAGGAAGTGAATGTGACTGAGGGTGGAGGACCATCCAGCAGAGGTTCGGATAAAGAAAAAGGAAAAAGGAAATTGGATGATGATTCTGGAAACGCTAGGAAGCGATGGAAGGATCCAAAGTTTTCCACATACACATGGTTGAATGAGATGCTGGAGCGGATATACTTGGATACCTGAAATCGCCTTCCCTATCGAAGGCCGGTTAGGAGAGAGCCTTCTGAGCGGAAGAGGGCATCAGGAAGGCATTGCCTCTTTCATGATTTGGATGGGCACGATACCAACAGCTGCAGGCACTTAAAGGATATAATCGAGGAGCATGTAAGGAATGGACAGTTGCGACAATATGTCGGAACTCGGAATGCAGCGGTGGAGCAGGAGCAACCACCGCCTACCTCGGGCAACGATGGTGTGAGGCCCCTGGATGATGGTCGATTGATTATCCATTGACCAGGATAATATGAAATAAGTAACAACCTACTGGCAAACGGCAAAGTCATTTACACATGTATGGGGACAGAGATAGCCTCTAGGCATGCTCTGAATGATGATAAACCGCGATGCTATGGTTTGTGAAATTTGTCTTTTGCTTTCGGATTGGACACTATTTTTTCTGGTTTGGTTTTGGAGTTTGGATTGAACTCCTGGTTTTGTTTGCTTTCTGATTTGGATTTTCGCTTGGATGATTGTTTTCTGTTTTGGATGTTGGTTTGGATTTCTGATTTTCTGGTTTGATTTGGATTTCGGATTGGATTTCGATTGGATTTTTATCTGGTTTTTTGTAAATGGTCGTCGGGTATGGATTATATCTGGCAAAGGGTAAGTCTCTTCGTCCGCATGTGGCGAATTGGCTTATTCAGGTCGTTGAGTATGGACTATGCTCAACAAGGGTCCGGAGTGACCAGGATTCAGCCTAGGACTTAGGCCCCATATTATCGGTTATTGTTTCAGGTCGCTGAGTATGGACTATGCTCGGCAAGGATCCGAAGAGACCAGGATTCGGCTTAGGACTTAAGCCATGGCATTGTACAGCGTCCAGGGACACTGGACCATGGTCGTCAAGTGTGGATTGCTCTTGGCAAGAACCCAGAGAGGTTAGCTCAACGTCCAGGGACACTGGACCATGATCGTCAAGTGTGGATTGCGCTTGGCAAGAACCCGGAGAGGTTATGGATTTGGATATTGACCCGGAGAGGTCCTGGATTTGGTTACTGGCTATTGGGTAAGGATGGATTAGGACTCGGTTGTCAAGTTCGAATGGATATGGAATCGGCTAAGGCTTTGGTTGCTGCATTTGGAATTGGGAATCGATTCGGAGCAGTCGAGGATGATGTACTCTGATGATATGGCTATGGACTTCGGATATTGGATTCGAAACTATTCAAAACACACCTTCTTACCACAAGGCATGTTTTGGGGGGCAAATGTTATCCCACCTTTTGGTCAAGGCTGGAATATCAACAAATTGGCAAGGAAGGATGGATATCAGGATCGATTGGAAGAAAGACTGCAATCGATATCGTCAAAATTTGGCCGAGCTTCTATTACGACGGAATCGATTGGGGACGATGATCAGGACTAGGAGAGGCTGCATTTCAAATTTCAGGTCGATCGGAGTTCATATGCACAAGATATGGATGGGCTAAGATACACAAGGAATGGTTCGTATCGATGCATTTCGCATCGATCAGTAGATGGCATTTCGAGTCGATACTGTTCGTATCGATCAGAGACAGAGCATAGTGGTGGACTTCGAATCGATATCGTTCGTGTCGATCAGCATGGACTCGACTCAATGGTTTCGCATCGATCAGGTAAGTGGGCAGGTGAGGCATTGTTCGTATCCATCAGGTAGAGTACTGTTCGCATCCATCGGGCAAAGCTTCTTTTGCATCCGTCAGGTAAGGTCTCGCTCGTATCCATCCTAAGGATGAGCTTCGTACCCATCCTCTATTTCACATCTCTCTTCACGGCCACTTCGTATCGATAACCCCCATGGTCATTTCGTATCGATTAATTCATAAGGGATCGGTGCGAAGTGTATTCCTGAAATCGATACAAAGAAGGACACGAATTAATGGGTGCGAGCATACCGTTGCGAGGTTATGGATATGAACGAGCACGAAATACGGATACAAGCGAAGAATATCCACGAATCAAGGAAAGACGCGTTCAAAACGGCGAGGAATATGTATCGAGCCCTGGAAGCAGCGCCACGTCACCTCACACACACGTGCCTTGATCAAGTTGAACAGGAGGGATACGAAAGCATGGATTTGAAGACAGCAGGCTACGGAAAACATGAGATTGCATCGATCATATCTCCTAAACCACTGATCCAAATGCAATGAAATTTTCACAGCAGCTTGCATACAAGGTAAAGAATGTTCCTGCCAAGTTTCAACCCGATTGGATCATTTTTTGCTGGATACGAAATCAATTCGTATCGATAATAGATTGAGTCAAAACTTGGTGGGGTCGGTCGCATGGGCCCACTCACGTGCCAGAAGAAGTCTCCCGAAGTTTGAGCACGATATCAGCCTCCTAAGCCTATAAATAGCCCCTTGAAGCCTACAGAAAAAGGATCTTTTGGCTATTGGACGTCCAGACTCTGCCGGATTCAATTCTACACCATATCATCGCTGTTATACTTAAATTACTTCATTGTAATCGCTATAATCATCTGTAACCAGCAAGGATAATCAATAAAAGATAAAACTTTGAAGTGGACGTAGGCCGGTGATAGCCGAACCACTATAAATCCTATGTTTCTGATTATAATTTCTGAATTGCTGTTTGTTATTTGCTGAGATCTGAGATTTATGCTTGAATATTGCTGATTTGTGTTCATACACTGGTGCTTTCACGCCATTTGGGGTTTGTGACCATTTTTGGCGCAAACAAAAAGTAAGTCCCGTCACCAGAGAGTGAGCAGATAGGCTTGCTTCATCACTGGATTCCTTTACCGAAGAGCAAACCGACTCAGTAAGGACCCAGAGAGGTCAAACCTTAGATTGGAAGATAAATGGTCTACAGAGATTGAATCCTAGATTGGATTATGAATGACTCGGAGAGATCAAACCCTAGAATAGAAGATAAACGGTCTAGAGAGATTAGATCCTTGAATGGATTATAAATGAACTATAGAGATTGAAAACCTTAGATTAGATGATAAAATAATCCGGGGAGGGACCTTAGAATGGATGCAGATTTGATAAAAGGATTTGAACGTCTTGTAATTAGAGTAAAATAGATAAACCCCAGATGAACACAGGACTATTTTGATATGTGATGTAATAACTTCGAATGAAATCAGACTGATTATGATGTAACAGGTTTGGAACGACCTTTGATTTACAAGAGAATCCGAAGGAACCGGACGATTCACCAAAATCCGGATTGATGGAAGGCCGAAGAGATCAACTTCCAAAGAATGATTACCATTGGAACTTGTTCTTGAGAAAAGCATGCCTTACATTTGAAAGGCATACTTTAGGGGGCGAGTGTTAACCCATTTTTTGACCAACTTTTTTCCAACCAGAGTTTGAAGATAAATACAAAGATGAAATGACTTGAGAACGTGGAAACATACTTAGAAGAAGTAGAAAAGCACACTCAAGAAAAATCACCAAGATTGGAGCTAAGTATTCCTATTGTCGATACGATTCCTATCGGTGCTGATATGAATTTCCTCCACTTCTTAGCTTCACAACTCTATAAACTTTATATACAATCTCAACCTCTCGTGGTTAAGTGCTTTTTAACAGTTTGGAGGAGCAATTCTCAGAATTGATGAAAAGAAAGACAAGAAAGCAAGATAGTTCAAGTGTTAATAAGAGGTTTATCGAAATCAGCCCAAAGACTATGGAAAGCAACAAGGAGATATAAGAATGAAGGAAGTATAAGAATTGACTTTTTATAAGTTAATTCCTATCGGTACCGACATGATTCCTATCGGTACCAATAGTAATTAATGACTTCAGGCCCCCACATTTTCACTTGTATGGCCTTGGGCTTCCTTCTGGACCTCGATGCAAGTGGGCTTCTGACCCCATGCAACTATTTCTCTATGAATACCAACCCTACTATAACCAAATAAGGATTCGATTCTCTGACCGGGGAGACTTCTTCTTCTTCTTCACCTCTTAACTCTCCTCCATAGAAGTCACCTAGGAAGAAACCATTTATTATTCTTGGACTTAGATCAGCAAACAATTTGTCCTGGTGACTCATAAGCATCTAATTATAAAGTGTATGTAGGCTAGAGATTACCGAACCACTATAAAATTCTTATGTGTTTATTTATTTTCTTGTAGCTCTATTGCTTTTGCGTTATTTTAATATAACTAGTGCTTTTATATGATATTTGGGCGTTGGTGCCATTTGTAACATCAATGATAACAGTTCAGTGGTTTATAATTAAATTAAAAACTGATTTATCATCCTCTTAAGCAGCTTCTTTTTACCAAACCTAATTTGGTGTTGAATTTCTATTGGCCAATTTCATCCTTTTTAGTTCTCTATCCAAAAAATGTTAACCTCCATAATTAACTCAATTAAGTAATTAATTTTCTCCATAATTAATTAGAGTTTTATTTACTAAATAATTCATATAAAATGTAAAATTGATGGAAAATAATCCCAAAAATCCACTAAAAATCACTTTTATCATTTTCTACCTTCAATAAAAATTTAGAACCATAACAATTATTTTCATATTTTTAATAATTAATTTCTGAATTTTAACCATTTTATCACTAAGGAAATTCATAATGATTCCATATTAATTTCAAAAATTATGAAATTTGAAATTCATCTCCAAAGTAATTATCTAAAGATCAAATCAAAGTTTTAGATCATTTGCAGATAAAAACTTAGTTTTTCACATTAAAACCCTTTAAGTAAATTCCTAAAATTTATATAATTAATATCCAAACATCCACAAACCCGTATTCATGATTATTTAATCCAAACGCAAGATACAGACACCCAAAAAATTTAGATTTACATCAAACCCAATTTAAAGCACATAAAAATTATGAGTTGGATCATACTATTTACCTTAACCCTTGTTGAAATGATGGAATTTTCGCTAGCTTTATTTTCTTCTTTTCTTCTTGAATTCTCTTTCTCCCTAGTTGTGGTCGGCCTTTTTTTTACATTATTTAATTTTGAGAATGAATTTAAAATGAATGAGGGAAAGGGGAGAGTATAACATAATATTAGCTCTTCCTCTTTACACCATTCTATACTTATATTTGTTAATTCCTTTCTCTTTAAACCATATTTATTAAAGCCAACTCATATTAATTAGTTAATTGTTTTTAGAAAATCCCACAATTTCAACTTTCCATATAGTTATCCCATAATTAAATATTCAAAATTTTGCGCTAAATGAAAATTAGGGGTGTTACAGGCTCCCTTTCTTAAAAAAATCATCCTCGAAAATGCCGTAAGGAAAACAACACTAAGCATATAATCATACAACCATGGGTCGCAATACATAAAGCAACAATACTAGCATTACTACTAGTGGATAGTCTATACAACAATATAGTTGATATAATCAAAATAGATCGGGATACGCCTCTCTATTCCTATCTTCTGTTTCCCAAGTACAGTCACATCCATTGTTGCTCCACTAAACCTCCGCTAACTTGACTATCTTATTCCTTAACCGCTTTGTATCCTTATCGACTGTACGAATAGGTCTTCTAATGTAACGATCCGCCTTTTCGACCCTCAAATATCAACACTAATATATCCATAGTATTTATATGTCGTGCACTCAAGTGTTGGAAAGACAATTTTTTAGGGTAAAATAAAAGAAAATAGAACAAGAAAGAGGAGAACATAGCATCAAAATCTCACAATGAAATGATAATATATAATATCAAGAGATAGTACAAACTATTACTCTATGATACATAGAATTCCAAAGTTACAATAATAAGTATTATCATTAGCCTGAACAGATCATGAATCGGTACATGGATTTAGGCATACCGAATATATCACGAAGTAGTTACGGGTTCAAATCATGTCATATAAATACACTTCCCCCGCTTATTGGATGCTCCAAAACCAATCGATAAATTTTCGGTTAACTTAACCCCGCTTCTTTCAAAAATAAATAGACAATACATACCGGTGTTCAAATGGATTTCCTTATCATTTATCCTAGAAGAGCAAGACTAATGTATACGTATAGTATAGTATCTCCTAAGATAAATGTACCATATAACACTCGTGTTTCTTCTGAATATTTACTAGGTTACTTTCATCTGTTTCAATAGTCAATTGATCGACTATCTTGTATAAGATAGATGATCATAAATGGAAACCAGGTCTCATATACTTATTATAAACGGAATAGGACACAAAGAATGATCAAGTCACGCATGCGACCTCTAATCACTTTTTTATTTAATTAATACTTTTTATTAATTAAAACTAGTAAAACTTCTTTTTTCTAACAAAACTTCGTTTATCAATCAGTACTATTCATTTGTACTCTTTTAATATTTCAAAAAGTATTTATATACTTATCTCACTTGGTATAAATATTTTCACAAATCATTAACAAAATTTCTTACTTCAAACCTTTACCTTTTCTCCAAAAGATTTTATACTTATAATTTCCTTTAAAATATTCATTTAAGGATCTAAGTACTTTTACAAATCCATTTAGAAGGTTTAACACTAATGTTACATAAACATATTCACTGCAAACCCAAAACTGTTTCACTTATGCTTACCGCTAAAACATTGTTTTAAAGATCTGATTACATTCATAAGTAAAATAAAAAAGGGTTTTGACTAATGTTGTTAACACATTGTCACAACAAACCCCAAACCATTTCATATCTGTTATTATCTATAAAAACATTCATATAGAGATCTAGATCAAGTTCGATAGTCAACAATCGACTATCCAATTAAAAAAACCGCTTATAGAAATTAAGGTTCGTATGATTAACTCGTTTTCGATATTCCAACTTGTAATATCCCTCGCTCAAGAGTGAAGTCTGGTAAGTTAGAGCACTGATTGCATATTAAATCCTTACCTAGACACTTCGTTCATGATTCTCATAGATAGATAAGTCTGCCTCGTCGGCTTTTAGTGTTAAGTACAACATTAATGACTTTCATAAATGAGTACATAATCAACACAATTAACATGTTTCTAACATTCCCGACTCAATAATTTCTCTGTCAAGAGTTAAAACGGTAGGTTAGAGCACCATTACTTCTATTCCTACTCGAATATCAATCTTAACGTTCACAAATAGATAAGCCTACTTCATCGGCTTTTAAAGTTAAGTATGGTTAATTACCTTTCAAACTAGTAATTAAACAAAATACAATTAAACCGCTAAGCAATTCATAACCCCTTTCTAAACCCTTTGTTCATAATTTAATACCCTTTTTGAAACATATCAAGTATAGTAACTTATTTACAAAACTAGATATTTAGTAAAATAATTTAAAAGATATTTTATTACATAATGTATTTATACTTTGATAAAATATTCAATACATTTTCTAAACTATATATACTTAAAAATAGTTATAATAGGTTTTAAAATATTCACCTGAAATATTACATAAAAACAATAAGTTTATAATTCACTTAAAAACTTGGAAAAACCATGTTTCCTTTATATTTAAAAGTAGACCCTCTTCTTTAAAAATTCATAACTAATTCTTAAAAATTCATAATGATGAAAAACCATTTTTAAGATACTCTAATAAAAGTTAGCAAAGACTAGTAAAAAAAATGCAACCAAGTACCAAATTTCAAGCCTTTAGAGTTCAAAATCAAAGGCTAAATGGGGTAGTTTTGAACAAGTGGAAGTTTGACCACTTTTCAATATGTTACTTAACTTTTTATCATATAATATTTTTACAACAGCAAGCATACATAATAAATATCACATATATGATGAGAAACCCCAAAGGATCTGTCTACAAAGTTTCATAGAAATTGTCGAACACATAGTAATCCCTGAGTGCATCTATAACGACTATCGTTATAGAAGCACTTTCAAATCCAAGTCCAATCTAAACCAACGTCCAACTAAAACCTACGTGCTTTGTTTCAAAACTAAGCTATAATTCCATCTAAGTCCATTCAAGTCCATATATTTGGATTACATATGTCATTTGCTTTTAAAGCAAGAATTACAGCAAATATTACAACATATGTCAATATCAATTCAAACAACATATAACAATCAATCACAAGCACGCATACACAATACTTTCATTCAAGGTGGTGAGTATGCTCACCATTAACCAAAAAAAAACAAGAAATTTCAAGCATCCACTTGCTACCTCAACCTTGAAGACACCAACTTCTTACCTCTCCTATATCTTTGCACTAGCCTAAGCCCAAATACCCCTATAATAGCTCATACCCTTCTGAAAGTCTATATGAGTGGATCGTATATGATATATATGCAAGTATGAACAACTAACTATATAATATAACTTGATAGATAATAATAGCAACGTAAATTAAAATAATCACACCAGGATTTTATACTGTTTCGGACCTCCCGTCCTACGTCCAGTCCCGGAGCTCCTCTTCGGAATTTCCTTTCAACTAATCCTCACTTGACCCGGAGGAACAGGTTTACAATAGCATATTTTCTTTGTCAAGAATGTGTTCTACAAAAAGAATGTCGACTATTGAGTACAAGTGCTTCCAATATATATATATATATATATATATATATATATATATATATATTATATATCTAGAGGATATTGAATAATGAGTTCTGAATATATGGAAGTGTTAAATACAAGTAGTTGATTGTTAGAGAACAGGTATAAGTCAGAGTATAGTAATTAAGAGCATAAGTAAGTAAGATGTCAAAACTCTTTGCATTCATGATGCTATTTATAATAATAGAGAGTTTTCTTGTATAGTTGCATCTGTTGTAATCTCCCTAAAGTTGCTTTTGATGGTGATGAAGAGTTGCGGCAAAGAGGAGCAAATGTATCCTTTCGAATGTGATAGTTGGTCTTTGAAATTACTCAGTCGAGTTCAAAATCAGACGTTTGGAGAAATGTTTCAGACGTCTGGTCTTCATATATTTTTTTGTGTCCGGTTGCTATTCAGACGTCTGAGTTTATTATCAGACTCTGTTTTCTTCTGAATTATGAACCAGAGAGTTTAACCAGACGTCTAAGCATATTTACCAGACGTCTGATTCTCTCTGATTTGCAAACCAGAGAAAACATTCGGACGTCTGGATAGTGCACTCGACGTCTGAAAATGTGTATGATGCATTATTTGTGTCTGTGCCATTTCTTTTCAACTTCTACCGATTTGACGTCTTTTGATACTTCTCTTGAGTCTCTTTGGTGATGTTACTCTATCATCTACCTGTAAATATATATATTTATATATATATATATATACATACTCGATTTCCATGGTATAGTTGTTATCATCGAAACCATAGAATTGATTTCCTAACAATCGCCCCCTTTTTGATGATGACAACTATTCAATGTACTTATATATATATTAAAAATCTCCCCCTGAATATGTGCGTATTTTTATTGTTTTATGATTATACTTAAATTTCTCCTCCTTTGACATTATCAAAAATAATTCGTAATAATTAAGGCAATCGTCAAAAAGAAAATTTTCATTAATAGCATAAAGGAGTTATATTCAAGGATTTGTACAAAAACACAAACAACTACACTTCCTAATTTTTAGAGTTCCTTTGGAGAAGCTTGATTTGGATCATCCTCCTTTGGTGAAACTTAATTTGCATCACCCTCCTTTGGTTCTTCTTTTGTAAAAGTGCTAGCTTTTGAAGGAGATGTCAAAGCTTCCTTTGGAGGTTCGTCGTCAAATAATTTAGAATGTTTTGCAGGAGGAGAAGGTAAAGGAGTAGGCCAATCCTCAGAAGGTGGAGTTGGACCACGAACCCATTGTAACACTTCTTTAAGGACCGATAAGACAGTTGAAAGAGAATCTTCAACTGTGGCTAGTCGTGTAGAAAATGAGGTTTCAAAGTTCTCAATTCGCTTAGCTAAATACTTTTGATTTAGGGATAGTATATGTTGGTTCCGGAGAGTGAGATCTCGAATACTTTCATTTGGATTTGTTTCTAGTCGAGTCTCTATAATTTCTTCTTCTCCCGGATAATCAAAAGGTTGAGGAGGAGGAGGAGTAGCTTCTCGTTGTTGCTCTTCTTGTTGAGATGGAACAATGGGTGGTTGAGGAGGATTTTCAACTCTTCTAGATTTTCAACGATGCGTCCAATCTTCGAAGGACATGAATTCCGAAGGAATTTCAGGTAAGTGCATCAAAGAAAAGAATTTTATGGAAGCATATTTTGGCGAAATTTCTTCGAACGTCGAGAGATAGGAGGGAATATTATGTGCACGAAGAAGTCTCATAATATTGGTAGGATAGATGATCGATGGCCTTGATTGAGTCCAAAAGTATTTGAGCTCGTCGAAGATAAATTTTACCCAATTTACTCATGTCCTACTAAATATAGCATATAATGCTTTATGCTCCAATTCAGTAATTTGCTCGTGACTACCCATTCTCGGAACAATTGTGTTAATTATCATCCATGTTAGGAGTGGAGCTTTCGGACGTAAATATTTTGAAGCAATCTTCGGCATTTCGTCTTCCCAGATTTGATGAGTAATAGTATTTCGAGGCTTGAATCTCATATCTGGTATGTTGTGTAAGTCTTCCCCAGTATCGGAGCAACCTAGGGTTCGTCCTATCAAACCAGGAGTCAATTGAATCGTATTCCCGTATACACTAGATCAAAGCCAATTATCCTCGCCCTCAGTGTTCCATACTGAGGTACTATCTAGATTTGCATAAAATAGAAAAATAGCTAATTGGTCTATTTGGATATCATTTGATGTAAATGTAATTAGGGTTTCTAATCCGGCCTCTTTACATAACTCATCCAATTCGTACATAGGAAATTTTAAGAGATTGTAGAATGGTCCTATGTGATGTTTCTCTTTTTGGATATCTTCATAACTTTTTATAGAATGCGGAGCTCTATTCATCCACCGTTCGATTTGGTCGTCGGAGCAAACCTGGGGATTTGAAGATGTAGTCGGTTGATCTTGCTTTCTTTTGGACACTTTAGAATTCTTAGTACGAGGTGGAATCTTGATTATATTTGTTGTAGGATAGTGATATGGTGTGAAAATTTTCTTTGTGAAAATCGTAGGAAGCAATAATTTTGGGATAAAAGAAAAAAAGTGACGTTATCTGATCGAATTTAAATGGTCGATTGGGAATCAGACGTCTAGTTTGCCCTAATTTTTGTCCAGAGGATAAAATCAGACGTCTGCTTTGTAACCCAGACGTCTGGTTTTGAGCATAGTTATAAAATTATAGATACAATGAGATTTTTCAGACGTCTGGAATTGAAAACGGACGTCTGTTTTTGTTTAATTTCGAAACAGAAAACTAAGACAGACGTCTGGATCTTATTTCAGACGTCTGGATTGTTCTGAATTTTATTTGGAGGAGACAGAACAACATTTTAGACGTCTGGGGGGTATATCAGACGTTTGATATATGCACACTCCTAAATTTTGAATAGTATATCCTTGTGTCAGACGTCTGGAAGTTGTTGATAGACGTCTGAAAATTGCAGATGGGCTAAAAATGACTTAAAGTGTGATGATTTCACTTATATATCGAATGTAGAGAACAAATAACTTTATTGTTGTAAAAAATATAATAACAAATAAGTTTAGATACATTCAATAACTAATACAATTTATTCATTTAGATAGAGATGGAGTTTTTGGATTTTCTGACTCATTATCCTTCCATGGTATAAGTGGGGACCATATATTTCCATGTTCGTGAGTCCGTGGAGAGCCAGAAAATCGTCTTGGTGAGGGATCTGAAGAAGTACGATACGAAGAAGTTGGATCCAATGAACTACAAGGTTTTGGTAGCGGTTCATGAACATCGTTCTTTTGGGACGAACAAAACTTCATCGCCACTTGCTCAATAAAGCTTAACCTTCGTGCTGTAACTTTTTGTTCCAAAATAAAGCTCTCGTTGAAGATCCATCTGTTGTTTTTGGTAATGATGGATTTCATCAATTTTCTCCTTTGTGTTAGGAGAAATAAATGGAGAACTTTTAGTTTTTTATTATCCGGAGTAAAACCCGTACGATACGAAGACCACCTATATGCTGGCTCTTGCTTTGGTGTAGGTGTCGGAAGTCGTTGTGGGGTGTCAACGGAGCTGTCCGTTGTTGGTGTTGAGATGGAGATAGATATATAGGAATCTTCTGACAACATTGTTATATTTTGTTTCTTCCTTTTTATTATTAAAAAATTCAATTGTTTGTAGTTTTTCTGTTTGGCTATATTTATATGCTGAAAATATTAAATATAGGCAAACTAATTTTCTAAAAGTTTAAAGGTGCAGAAATCAATGATATAAATTGTGGTGATTACTTTGGTGACTAATTTTAGCCTTAAAAAAATTTATTTTATATATATATATATATATATATTTTATTAAGGAAGAAGGTCATTTAGTGAGCAAATACCTAAACTTCGTCGGAGTTTAGAGAAAGTTTGTTCATTTAATGGTTATGTAAAGATATCGGCTACTTGATTTTCGGTATTTACGTATTCTAATGAAATGATTCCTTTTCAACATTGTCTCGTAGAAAATGATGTCGTATATCTCTATGTTTGGTTCGTGAGAGATTAACAGGGGTTTTTGACAAATTAATTGCACTTGTGTTATCACAATAAATTGGAGATTCGGTGATAATTTTACCAAAATCTGTTAATGTTTGTTGCATGTATATTACTTGCGCACATGCTAGAGCGGCGGAGATGTATTCGGCTTCGCAAGTAGATAGAGAAACACAATTCTGTTTTTTACTAAACCATGAGACTAAAGATTGTCCGATAAAATGACGAGTTCCACAAGTACTCTTACGATCTGTTCTACATCCACCGAAATCCGCATCGCTATATGAAACAAGTTCAAACGATGATCCTTTAGGGTAGAACAAACCATAATCTTTAGTGCTAGATAGATAACGTACAATTCGCTTAACCGCTCTTAGATGAGATTCTTTTGGTTTTGCTTGAAATCGAGCACAAAGACATACACTCATCATAATATCCGGTCGACTAGCCGTTAAATAAAGTAGAGAACCAATCATGTTGCGATATAATTTTTCATCAAAATCTTTTCCGTTTTCATCTTTTTCTAAGTGAATAGTAGTGCTCATTGGTGTTGGTTTGCTTAATGTTTTATCCATTTCAAATCGTCGTAATAAATCGTTACAATATTTTTCTTGATAAATGAAGATTCCATTTTCGAGTTGTTTTATTTGTAAACCTAAGAAGAAATTTAATTCTCCCATGTGTGACGTTTCAAATTCATTTTTCATAATATTAGAAAATTGATTACATAGTTTTTCGTTGGTTGAACCAAGATGATATCATCAACATAGATTTGTACAACCAAAATATCGTTATCTACTCTTTTAATAAATAAAGTTGTATCTATTTTTCCTATATGAAAACCAGATATTATTAAGTGATTTTTAAGACGTTCGTACCATGCACGAGGTGCTTGTTTTAATCCATATAGTGCTTTATGTAATTTAAAAACATGTTCAGGATATTTTTCGTGAACAAATAGTGGTGGTTGTTCGACGTATATATTTTCCTTAATAAAACCATTCAAAAAGGCACTTTTGACATCCATTTGAAATAGTTTAAAATTATTATCAGTTGCAAAGGCGAGTAATGTACGAATGGATTCTAATCTTGCTACTGGAGCAAACGTTTCATCGTAATCTATGCCTTCTTCTTGATTATAGCCTTGAGCAACCAAATGTGCTTTATTTCTAAAAATATATCCATTCTCGTCTGCTTTGTTTTTAAATATCCATTTTGTTCCTATTACCGATTGTTCTTCAGGTCTTGGTACTAATTCCCATACGTTATTAAGTTCAAATTGCTTTAATTCTTCTTGCATAGCTATTATCCAAAAATTATCATTTGATGCTTCTTTATAATTCTTTGGTTCAAAGTTTGACACAAATACTATATGGCTTATATGATTGAGTTGATTTCTAGTTACTCTTGAATTAAGATCTCCAATAATATTATCTATTGGATGATCCTTAGGAATTCTAGGAGATGATATCAAAGTGTTATTTTGACTAGTTGTTTCATTAGTAATAGAGTTTGTTGAATTTGTAAGTGGAATAATTTCTTCTTCATCATTAGTATGATGTTTAAAAAGACTTTCGTCGAAGGAGACATGTAAGCTTTCTTCAATAGTATTATTTCGTTTATTAAAAATTCTATATGCTTTGCTACGTTCCGAATATCTAACAAAAACACCTTCATCGGCTTTTGGATCAAACTTTCCTAAATTATCTTTTGTATTTAATATAAAAAATTTTGAACCAAAAGTTTTAAAGTATGATACTTTAAGTTTTTTACCAAAATACATTTCAAAACAAGTTTGTTTAGTCATGGGACGAATAGTTACTCGATATAGTACATAACATGATGTTGCAATAGCTTCAGCCCAAAAGTGTTCTAGTAATCCACTACTATTTAGTAATGTTCGTGCACATTCTTGTAGTGTACGATTTTTTCTTTCTACGACACCATATTGTTGAGGTGTACGAGGAAAAGAAAAATTATGAGTTACACCTTTCTTATTGCAAAAGTTTGTAAAAAGATCATTTTCAAATTCTCCTCCGTGATCACTTCTAATATTTTTAATTTTTAAATCCAATTGAGTTTTAATTCTTTTAGCAAATATTTTAAACATACGAAAAGTATATTGCTTTTATGTTTTTAAAAATAAAGTCCATGTATATCTTGAAAAATCATCGACTATTACGAACACATATTTGTTGTGATTTATAAACCGTACTTGTGTTGGACCAAATAAATCTAAATGTAATAATTCTAATGGTTGTTTTGTAGAAATATTATTTTTAGATTTAAACGAGCTTTTCTTTAGTTTTCCAATTTGACAATCATCCCATAAATTTTCTACTTTGTAATTTATTCTAAGTAATCCTCTTACTAACTCATATTTTGCCAATTTATTAATACTTTTAAAATTGATATGACAAAATCGTTTATGCCATAACCATGGATCATCATGTTTGACGATTAAACATAAGTTTGAATTTTTATTTATATTCATGTTTAATACATAAATATTTTTGTTTCTAAATCCTTCAAAAATGAGTTGTTTGTTACTATCTAAAATATTACATCTATCTTTTTCAAAATTTATTTGAAAACCTTTATCACATAATTGACTAATGCTTAGCAAATTATGTTTTAAATTTTCTACTAATAAAACATTTGTAATAATAGGAGAGTTAGATATACCAGAGTTGATGACTTCTCCAATTCCTATGACATATCCTTTTGAATTGTCACCAAAGGTTACCGTTCCACCATTGATGTATGTTATATTTGATAACATTTTTGAATTTCCGGTCATATGCTTGGAGCAACCGCTATCTAGTATCCATTTCTCCTTATTTTTTATTTTGGGTACCTGCAAAATAGAAAATGTTTTAATTGGTACCCATATATTTTATTAGGGTCCTATTTGTTAGTGGAAGGTAGCCATACCCAAGATGGTTCGGTACCTTTATAAATATAATTTTTATTATAGACTACATTTTCTAAGTAATTATTAATATGCTTTTGTCTAATCAAATTATTATTTGTTTTAGAAATCCAAATTTTCATATTATTGGTATTCAATTTAGTCTTAGACAAACTTTTAGCTTTTATATGTCTACTATTTTTAGCATTATTTTCTTTTTGTTTAAATTTTTTTTAATCCTATTCCATTTCTATTACCTGATGGTTTTGAGGTTTTGATAAGATTTTCCAAATCTTGTTTACTTTTATTAAATTTTGACACATTATTGGTAATTTTATCTAATTTTTCTCTCAACTCTATTTTTTAAATTTTCAACAATTCAATACTATTTTTAAAATCAATATTTTCTTTTAACAAATTTTCTTTTTCTATAGAAATATTCTCACTTTCTATCATATTATTTTTGATTTTTTGTTGAGATATTTCAAGTTCTTCTTCTAGAATAATTTTTTCATCTTTCAACATTCCTACCTCAAGTTCTAATCTATTTTTTTTGACTATATATTCTTTGTTCAATTTTTTTATTTGTCTAAATTTATCGTCTAGTTCCATGCTAAGTTCTAATAGTTCGTCATAGCTAAGTTCAGGACATACCTCTTCAGTTTGTGCCATAAAACATACATTAGCTTGTTCTTTGTCACTATCACTATCTCTTTCAAAAGATGAAGAATCCGAATCATCCCAAGTTACTTTGAAAGCCTTCTTCTTATTGAATTTTTGAATTTTGTTATTCTTTTTGTCATTATTGAGTTTAGGGCAATCCTACTTCATATGTCCGTATTGATCATATTCATAGCACTTGATTTGAGATATGTTTGTTGTGTTGGACTTCCCTTCTTTTTGAAACTTGGTCATCTTTCTAAATTTCTTGAATCTATTATAATTCTGGGAAATAAAGACTATTTCTTCTTCATCTAGGTCAGAGTCATCATTTTTTGTTACTGGAAATGCTATATTCTTTTTCTCCGAATTTAGTTCTTTTCGTGCCTGCAAGTTAGCTTCATAGGACATTAAATTTCCTATCAACTCTTTAATTTTGAGAGTAGAAAGATCATTAGCTTCTTCTATAGCTAAAACCTTCCTTTCTCAATCTGACGTCAAAGAGTTGAGTATTCGAGATATTAAATCAAAATAAGTGAATTTAACTCCTAATGCCATAAGATCATGTTGGATAGTTTGAAATCTAGAATACGTGTCAACAATAGTTTCATTTTGCTTCATTTTAAATGAAGAAAATTGGTTTTGCAAAATCGAAATCTTAGTTTGTTTGACCTTTGTTGTACCTTCATGTGTAATTTGTAAGGTACGCCAAATATCAAATGCAGTGGTGCATAACATGACACGTGAAAATTCATTTTTGTCTCAAGAACAAAATAAGATGTTCATAGCTTTAGCGTTATTTGATGCTAAGGTCTTTCGTGCATCGGTCCAAGTGTTCATAGCAATAGTAGGTGCTTCATACCTACCTTGTGTGGCTGACCAAATTTCAAGACCATTAGCTTCCATAAAAAGTCTTATACGTGTTGACCAATATGCATAGTTAGATCCATTAAAAAGTGGGGGTCGTGCAGTGGATTGTCCTTCTTGAAAAATACTTGCCATATTAAATTGATTCAAAAACGTGTTACTGTTATTTGATCAAAAGCTTGCTCTGATACCAATTGAATGTCTATATGTGTAATATCCCGGAATTTTTAACAATATGAATTTAATAATCTGTAGTTAAAATTAAATTGATATTGATAATCTGTTAATAATTATTCAAATAAATTTAATAATCTTCTTTAATAAATATTTAAATTTGTTATTTTATCTTTTAAATAATAAATTGATTTCTATTTACAATACAAATATTTGGTTTATATTTTAAATAGATTGGTATTGTTTTAATCTTTATAGTAAAGCATATTTTCTAGTTTTAATATATGTAGTAAATGGGAAAATTTGTTTTATTTAATATTTAGATTTTTCAAAGTTAAATAAATGATTTTGGTTTAAATTTAATATTGAATCATGTTTTAAAATTCTAATATATATACATTTTAATTTGGAAAAATTTTGTTTTAAATTAGTATTGATTTTTCAAAGACTATTTCATAAATAAATATATGATTTTAAAATTGAATGGAAAAATATTAAATGTTTAAATTAAATTGGCTTGAGTTTTAAATTTAGAATAAATTTAATAAAATGTTTTATGGCTTAATAAAATGGATATTTATTAATAAAAATATAATTTTTTGTAAAATGATTTTATTTTAACAATAAGAGAGTTATAAAAATAATATTAATATTGTATTGTCTTTATAAATAAATTTTGAATAAGATTTGTAATTTTTTTTATTTCAAATTGAATTTTTATTTATAACTTAATTTGAAATTGTTTGGTTTTGAATTTAGTTTGAATTTAAATTTCAAAGTATAAATTTTAAATTGTTTAATTGTTTTAATTATTATATGTATAAGTTTATTTGTAAAACATGGTTTGTTTTTGTTTTCATTTATAAATTCGTACACATATTTTAAAATAAACTAATAAGTTAAATTAAGTTAATACACACTCTAGTTTGTAAATTAAAAAAAAAACCAAATTACTTTTAAAGGAAAAACAAGTGTTAGATTCATATGCATTCAAATTGACAAGTGTTGTAAAAAAATTGACAAGTGTTCAAATTTAGTTTTAAATTTTCTTTTCTTTTATAAAATCTGAAAAATATAATTTGTTTAAGTTTGCATCATCATTTCATAATGCATATTCATTCTTCCTTAACCAAAGAAAATCTTCAAACTTTTAAAATTTAAATCATTTTCATATTAACAATCCACAAAAATTTGCATATACAAATTCATCAAAACCCTGTTCAAACCTGCATTTCCTCAAATCCAAATCTGTATACAAATCTGCATATTCTAAAATCAAAAGCATTTCATACCCTTAATCAAAATCTGCATACCTCTGCATATTCCTCTTCTTCAACAATCAAAACCCATCTCCCTTAAATTCAAATATCAATCTACACTTCCTCAAAATCAAAGAAGAGCCTGCACACTGATTTTTCTGCATTCTGTTTTTAAAATTTAGGATGTTGAGCATCTGCATGCATATGGGAATTAGCAACCGCATCATCTACATCTGCATGCCAGCATTTGGGTCAGGAAACTTAGGCAAACTGCATATCAAATTCAACATGAAGTATAACAGAGTCAAGCCTGCATATGTTTGTTTTCTGCAAATTTTCAAATGAATAACTGAGCTCTGCATTGGTAAATGGTGAGTAACTTTTGACTTTAAAATCTTAAAGTAGGATTGCATGCTAGATTGTTTGATATATATGTAAGTATTGCTGTGTTTAAGTGGAAGGTAAAGTGTGTATGCTGTTGTTTTATTACTTGATCTGTTTTCTTGATTTTCTAGGAATTTTTTTTAAAACTTTATGTTTTAACTTTAATTTCTGGTATGATTAGATTTATAAGTAAGGTTATAAATTGCCTTAAGTTAACTTTTAAAGTTTTAAGCAAGTGTAAAAGAAAAATAGATATAAACAGTAATGTCCCTGTTAACACAGGCAAAACTTTGCATGATTTATTTTTATCAAAACTCAACCATATTGATATCATGCTTCAGATTCATAAATGAAAGTACTTACCATAACTTGATTTTTGAATCAAGAATTAGGATTTTTAGAGGTTAGTTTCAATAGCAGTTTGGTATTGAACTAAGAATGAAATCTGTGCAAATTCTATTGATTTTTGAATTGAGAAATTCTGAAACTCTTCTGGGTTATAGAGTAAGGATCATAGTTCCTTGGAAAAATCAGAGAAGTGTGTAATAATTGTTAGATTGGTTGCAGTTGGGAAGTTTTTGTTTAAACCCTAGTTTTGAATAGGGGTTAAGGATTGGGTCAGTGTGAGGTGTAGGGGTGATCGAGTGTTCTGATTCTTGGTGATTGTGTAGCTGATGTGTGGATTGTTTTATGGCCGGAGGGGTGGATACTCAGGTGATCGGAGTGGCGAACAATTGGCCGTTGATAGGTTGGGACTAAAACCTGAAAACATGTTTCAGGTTTAGGCTTTTAAAGCTAAATTTTGAATTCTTTGGTTTTGGAGTGATCTGGAGATGATGTGAGGGTAGTGATGAGTTTTTGGTCGAAGATTGATCACCTCTGTTGATCAGGGAGGACAAGGATCGCCATGCATATGCACGGCGACGAGATTCTCTGGTGATCTGTTTTGAGATGGTTGTGGAACAGGGGAAAGTTTAGGGTAGGTCTGTGTTTTACTCGAAGCTAGCACACTAGAAACTCGAAGTAGGGAGGCTGTAAACTCGAAGTAAAATTTGGTTTCTCGGGTTAAACTGCATAATTCCAGGTTTTACAGTAAAACCGTGTTGTTTTAAAATATGGGTTTTAAAACTTTTTAAATCTGTAGTTTAGGTTTAAACTAAGGTTTAGGTTTAAAATCATATGCAAGTTTGAATTTCTGAATTAAATTCAAATCCCAGTTTTTAAATTAAGTAAAAGTTTCAAAATTTGACTTAATTAACTATTTCATTTTGGAAATAGTTGAAGCTTTTAATAATATGATTTTAAAAATATGAGTGGATTTGAAGTTTATTTAAAAATCTGGAAATCTAAGTTTAAAAATGAAGTTCAGTTTAAATTTAAAAGAAGATTTAAATTTGAAAGTTTTAAACTAAGAATGAATTGAATTTCTAAAATTTTAAAATGAATTTAACTTCAAATTTTTATGATTTCATTTTGAAGACAAACTTTTGTTTTTTTTTGAAATTTCAATAAGTTTTAAAATTTTCAAACTTTGATAAGTTTAAATAACTGTTAATTTAAACTTGTTTTTTTTAAAAAATAAAAGTTTAAAAGGATTTCATAAGTATTTTGTTTTGAATTAAATTGTTTAAACATAATTAAGTTATGTTTTATCTTGAAGATTAAGATTTCAGGATTAATTTAATTAATAAGGTAATTAAGATTAATGAATTAATTTAATTCATTAATTAAATTTGGAATTAACAAGTGATTAATGATTAATCAATTTATAATTAAGATCATTAATTAAATTTTTAATTAATGACGAATAGATATTAATTATGTAATTATGTTTATAATCAAGGTTAATTAATTTAATAAATTAACTTTAATTAATGAATGATTAAAGATAATTTAAATTGTAATTAATTTAAGTTAATTACTAAATAAAATAATTAAAGAATGGTTAATGAAGGTCATTAACCAGGATTATTTAACAATTAATTAATGTAGTTAATTTTTATAATTAATTAGATTAATTAATTTAATCAATTATGAATGGTTTGAGTATAATTACTTAATAAAGTAATTAAAAAATAATTACTTAATGTAATTAATTTAGTTTAATATGATTGTTTATTTTAATTAATTAAGTTTAATTAAATTATAAACACTTGAATTTTATAAATAATTACTTTATGTAATTAAGGATTTGGAAATTACTTAGTTAAGTAATTAATTAATAATTACATGGTTGTAATTAAGTGGAGATGTTTAAGTATGAAGTAATTTGGTTAATTACTTATTAATTAATCAAGGGATAAATTTAGAAATTAATTAAGGATAATTAATTTGTTTTAATATGATAATTAAGCTAATTAATTACTAAATGTGATTAATCTGTGATGATTAATAATTGTAAGTTAATTACTTAAGGTAATTAATAATTAAAGATCATTAATTATTTTAATTAATGATGTAATTAAAGATAATTAATTATGATTAATTAATCAATAATAGATAATTAAGGTAATTAATTAATTAATTAAGGATTAATTATGATTAATTAATTAGTTGAGTAATTAAAGGTTAATTACTGTTTAGTTGAGGATAATTAATTTGTGAAATTAATTTAGGATAATTACATGAATATAATTAAGGGTAATTAATCAAGAGTGATTAATTAAGGTAATTAATAATGATTGATTAATTGATTGTAATCAATTAAATGGTTGAGTAAGCAAGTTATAATTTGATGAAGTAATTAACTTAATTTATTTTAAATTAATTAAAGATGAAGGAATTAATTTAAATTAATTTTAAATTAATTTGAGGTAGAGAATTAATTTAACTCATTTTAAATTAATTATATGATGATGAAATATATCCTTGCTTATGTTGAATGGTTGTCATTGATTGTCTTGGATGCTTTGTGATCTCAGGAATGAGATAAGTATTGTTGTATGGTATGGATATTTGATTGTATTGTGATGATAACACAGGTTATCTATTGAGATGGTGATATATGAAATATCTATTTGATATTGATAATATGGGTTACCTGTTATTGATAATGATTGATTATCAGTTATGATTTATAAGTTATCTATCTGTGTGTATATAGATACTGTATTGAATTGTTTTAAAACTTTAAAACAACTTGGACCTTAAAAGACACGCTTTGGATTTCGATGAGACCGGGATCGGGTTTCCATATTTGGATATCCGAAAACCACATCGATTCCAAATAACGTTAGGTCGTGAATCAAAGTGGAGCTTTGTGAAGACTCGAGGTGTAAGGACTATGAGTCAGTATAACTCTGTGGGTGATTCCGCAATGAGTTTGACAGAATAGTACTTATAGATTCGGGATGGTGGTTCAGAGTGCAAGGGTTATCGTCGTTAACTCCGTGGGTGATTCCGTAATGAGTGTAACGAGATAATGCCTTCGGTTTCGTTCGAACCCGGAACGAACTTGTATGGATTGAATGCTTTCATAACATCGTCAGGTGGGCGATGAGCATTCTAAGATAATGTGTGCTCTAAAGGTAATCGTAGCCTCAAGCCTCATCAACCGGGAATGGCTAAAACAGGGGAGGTGCAGCAAGGCTTCGTGGGTAGCCCCCACTGGAAAGCAAGATTGATCCCTGTCTAGAGGTCCCCTTATATTCGGCTTAGTGGGCAGTTGGAATCGCGTGCCAACGTCGGGGTTGTCTTGTTCGGAACTATTCAGCAAGGAATGGGTCCGGCCTTGTGTTGCAGGGGAGTTAGGGTGGCTCCTCGGTACGTTGATCTAGCCCACGTACTGTGACGAGCGGTACCCCAGTAGCCCTGCCATTGTATGGAATCCAAAATCCAATAATTGCCAAAGGTTTTGATTGTATTACCCACTTTTGTGGCTAGTAGCTGGAATTTAATCATGTAACAATTTCGGCTATTTCATATTTACTTGAAAACCCTAGACCTATTATAATATCACTGGATTTCCTATCAAATGTTTTGGTTAGCGTAAGGTAAAAACTTTTCCATGTTTATGTGTGGGAAGTCTTACGTGATACCTTTCTTTTCAAAAGGATTTTGAAAATTAAGCAACTTTAACCTGTTACTCACACTAGACCCATGTTTGACCCGGAGTTTATTTTTGTTTTTTCATAAACTCTTGGGTACTCAAATTTTTACGAGTAGCCAAGGGAATCAGGTTAGCTTTGACGAATATTGGAGGAGCAATGGAGCAGGAGGCTTCTGCGTTAGATATATAGTATTCCGCTGTGTGTTCTGTGATTGTCTCTGAGTTGATTATGTTGTAAATACTAGACAGGTGTTTATAACTGTCTAGTATGTGTTGTATTATCTGTGTACTCTGATAGTGATTGTAAACTATGTAATATTTTATGTTATTAATATAATTTATTCGTTCCGCTGTTTAGATTCTGATGTGTTGTTTCTTCTTCTTCTCTTTCTTTCTCTTTCCTATCCCTTTCTTTTCTTATTAGCGATGCAACTTCCTGGAGTGTGGAAGTTGGGTCGTTTCAGTGGTATCATAGCATTAGGTTGAGTGAATACCTAGGCTCTGTAGTGGTGTCTATCTTGAGAGAGCGTATTTGTAGTTTTGATATATATATATATATATATATATATATATATATATATATATATATATATATATATATATTCTACCTATCTGTTGGATTACCTGTTCGGGTTTTTCCAATATATGTTATAAAGGTAGATGAGGTAGTAGTGTGTGTAACACGATTACTACCATTGGTTGGAGTTTGTATGTTGAGGTTGGAAGTACTTGTCGAGACTGTAGACCTAATACTGTCTCGAATAAGTTTTGATTGAGTTAGAGTATTTCATCGATCTCTGAAGGAAACCTATTAAGGTTCAGAGACATCTTTGAAGTGCAGAGTTTGGTGAGTAGAGTTTGGCTCTGGCAATTGAGCTGTTCAGTTGAGCAAGAGCAAGTGATGGTATTTTGATACCTCAGGAAGTTGTAACTGCGTGATGAGATGGAGTGACTATGGATTGTTTCCGAAGATATTTTCTTTGGAACAAGTTTGGAAGTGTGTCTGTTTCGATGTTGTGGCTAATGTCAGCAGGATGTTGTGGTGTTTCTGTCTGCTTTGGAGTCCGAGTTTCTCGAAGAGCTTTGGATCAGGAAGTTTGGAATTGGTGTCAGCAGTGCAGCTCGGAGTGTTCTGTGAGCCGACAGGGAGGTCTTAGCGGAGTAGTTTTTCTGTAGATGGAGTTCAGAAGCTGCTAAGTGAATCCGTTTCTTCAATAGATTGACTAGACCAGTGTAAGCTGTTCTGTTTGGTAAAGAGAGAACAGTTTTCTTTGGAAACTTATCTGGGTTGATCGCAAAAGTGACTTGCAATTGGTTGATTGTTCTCTTGGATTGTTGGATATTTTCTGGAGGTTTTCTAGAAAAGACAAAGGTTTGTCAACATCTGGAGATTGAGTTTTCTTATCGACTAGAATTCCAGGAGTGGAACCGGTGGTTCTGTTTAGTTGGAAAATGATTCCTAGAGATAGAGTTTGATGAAGTACTCAGTTTTGGAGGAATTTCTGAGTTTTCTTTATGGATCCGTTGAACCATATTTCTGGGAAGTGATGTCCAGTTGGTGTTTGTGATTCTTCGTCAGCATTTTCTTATCTACTATGGATCAGAGTTGTGCAGCGAAAGCAGTTTGGATGTGTTTCTGATTGTCTTTTACGGATTAGGAGAAGTCTGTTGTCTTCTTCTATTTATGGAATAGAATTGTGTTTTGGTTTGGGTTGATCTTGAGGAGTTCATTTTGTTGAGTTGATTGGTCTAGTCTGTTTCTAGAAGCATCAACAAAGGTTGAGCTGATTAGTAAGGTTGTAGACAGCCCAAGATCGTCTGAAGAGTTTTGTGGATAAGAGTCGAAGGATTTTGGACTCTGAAGTTGGAGATTTAATTTTGGATAAGTTTTCTCCGATCATAAGTGAGCTATAGGTTTGGGTAAGTTTGAAAAGCTAGCTCTAAAGTGTTTTGGATCTTTTCTGTATCTTGGAGATTTAATGATTGATCTATAGGATTGAATTGCCAGTTTGGATAACTGGGATTCAATGAGTTTCACGTATCTCTGAGGGAGTACGTGTATGATCTATCTCTGGTTGTGGAACCAGCAGTTCTGGAAGGTTTGGTTGTTGAGTCAGACTCGTCTGTAGTCTGATATGCTGTTTAGTTCTGTAGATCTAGATGAGTGGAAGCTCTATTACTTCGTAGTTTTGATTGTTTGGGTTATATAGGGCGAGTATCCTGGTATATATATACTTGGGGAAACTCGAGAAAATTTTATCCAGAATTCTATCTAGATAATTAAATTTGTTTGATTAGATAAATTGGTTGCTTTGGTTGTTAGCATATAATTGATATATGCTTGTGTTTAAATTTAAATCTTTAATAAGATTATTGAATTACCTTTGTTTTAAATTTCGAGGATGAAATTCTTTTAAGGGGGAAGGATTGTAATATCCCGGAATTATTAACAATATCAATTTAATAATCTGCAGTTAAAATTAAATTGATATTGATAATCTGTTAATAATTATTCAAATAAATTTAATAATCTTCTTTAATAAATATTTAAATTTGTTATTTTATCTTTTAAATAATAAATTGATTTCTATTTACAATACAAATATTTGGTTTATATTTTAAATAGATTGGTATTGTTTTAATCTTTATAGTAAAGCATATTTTCTAGTTTTAATATTTGTAGTAAATGGGAAAATTTGTTTTATTTAATATTTAGATTTTTCAAAGTTAAATAAATGATTTTGGTTTAAATTTAATATTGAATCATGTTTTAAAATTCTAATATATATACACATTTTAATTTGGGAAAATTTTGTTTTAAATTAGTGTTGAGTTTTCAAAGACTATTTCATAAATAAATATATGATTTTAAAATTGAATGCAAAAATATTAAATGTTTAAATTAAATTGGCTTGAGTTTTAAATTTAGAATAAATTTAATAAAATGTTTTATGGCTTAATAAAATGGATATTTATTAATAAAAATATAATCTTTTGTAAAATGATTTTAATTTAATAATAAGAGAGTTATAAAAATAATATTAATATTGTATTGTATTTATAAATAAATTTTGAATAAGATTTGTAATTTTTTTTAATTTCAAATTGAATTTTTATTTATAACTTAATTTGAAATTGTTTGGTTTTGAATTTAGTTTGAATTTAAATTCCAAAGTATAAATTTTAAAATTGTTTAATTGTTTTAATTATTATATGTATAAGTTTATTTGTAAAACATGATTTGTTTTTGTTTTCATTTATAAATTCATACACATATTTTAAAATAAACTAACAAGTTAAATTAAGTTAATACACACTCTAGTTTGTAAATTAAAAAAAAACCAAATTACTTTTAAAGGAAAAACAAGTGTTAGATTCATATGCATTCAAATTGACAAGTGTTGTAAAAAAATTGACATGTGTTAAAATTTAGTTTTAAGTTTTCTTTTCTTTTATAAAATCTGAAAAATTTCATTTGTTTAAGTTTGCATCTTCATTTCATATTGCATATTCATTCTTCCTTAACCAAACAAAATCTTCAAACTTTTAAAATTTAAATCATTTTCATATTAACAATCCACAAAAATTTGCATATACAAATTCATCAAAACCCTGTTCAAACCTGCATTTCCTCAAATCCAAATCTGTATACAAATCTGCATATTCTAAAATCAAAAGCATTTCATATCCTTAATCAAAATCTTCATACCTCTACATATTCCTCTTCTTCAACAATCAAAACCCATCTGCCTTAAATTCAAATATCAATCTACACTTCCTCAAAATCAAAGAAGAGCCTGCACACTGATTTTTCTGCATTCTGTTTTTAAAATCTGGGATGTTGAGCATCTGCATGCATATGGGAATTAGCAACTGCATATTCTGCATCTGCATGCCAGCATTTGGGTCAAGAAACTTAGGCAAACTGCATATCAAATTCAACATGAAGTATAACAGAGTCAAGCCTGCATATGTTTGTTTTCTGCAAATTTTCAAATGAACAACTGAGCTCCGCATTGGTAAATGGTGAGTAACTTTTAACTTTAAAATCTTAAAGTAGGATTGCATGCTAGATTGTTTGATATATATGTAAGTATTGCCGTGTTTAAGTGGAAGGTAAAGTGTGTATGCTGTTGTTTTATTACTTGATTTGTTTTCTTGATTTTCTAGGAGGTTTTTATTAAAACTTTATCTTTTAACTTTAATTTCTGGTACGATTAGATTTATAAGTAAGGTTATAAATTACCTTAAGTTAACTTTTAAAGTTTTAAGCAAGTGTTAAAGAAAAATAGAAATAAACAGTAATGTCCCTGTTAACACAGGTAAAACTTTGCATGATTTATTTTTATCAAAACTCAACCATATTGATATCATGCTTCAGATTCATAAATGAAAGTACTTACCATAACTTGATTTTTGAATCAAGAAGTAGGATTTTTAGAGGTTAGTTTCAGTAGCAGTTTGGTATTGAACTAAGAATGAAATCTGTGCAAATTCTATTGATTTTTGAATTGAGAAATTCTGAAACTCTTCTGGGTTATAGAGTAAGGACCAAAGATCCTTGGAAATATCAAAGAAGTGTATAATAATTGTTAGATTGGTTGCAGTTGGAAAGTTTTGTTTAAACCCTAGTTTTGAATAGGGGTTAAGGATTGGGTCAGTGTGAGGTGTAGGGATGATCGAGTGTTCTGATTCTTGGTGATTGTGTAGCTGATGTGTGGATTGTTTTATGGCCGGAGGGGTGGATACTCAGGTGATTGGAGTGGCGAACAATTGGCCGTTGATAGGTTGGGAATAAAACCTGAAAACATGTTTTAGGTTTACGCTTTTAAAGATAAATTTTGAATTCTTTGGTTTTTGAGTGATCTGGAGATGATGTGAGGGTAGTGATGAGTTTCTGGTCGAAGATTGATCACCTCTGTTGATCAGGGAGGACAAGGATCGCCGTGCATATGCACGGCGACGAGATTCTCTAGTGATCTGTTTTGAGATGGTTGTGGAACAGGGGAAAGGTTAGGGAAGGTCTATGTTTTACTCGAAGCTAGCACACTAGAAACTCGAAGTAGGGAGGCTGTAAACTCGAAGTAAAATTTGATTTCTCGGGTTAAACTGCATAATTCCAAGTTTTACAGTAAAACTGTGTTGTTTTAAAATATGGGTTTTAAAACTTTTTAAATCTATAGTTTAGGTTTAAACTAAGGTTTAGGTTTAAAATCATATGCAAGTTTGAATTTCTGAATTAAATTCAAATCCTAGTTTTTAAATTAAATAAAAGTTTCAAAATTTGACTTAATTAACTATTTCATTTTGGAAATAGTTGAAGCTTTTAATAATATGATTTTAAAAATATGAGTGGATTTGAAGTTTATTTAAAAATCTGGAAATCTAAGTTTAAAAATGAAGTTCAGTTTAAATTTAAAAGGAGATTTAAATTTGAAAGTTTTAAACTAAGAATGAATTAAATTTCTAAAATTTTAAAATGAATTTAACTTCAAATTTTTATGATTTCATTTTCAAGACAAACTTTTGTTTTGTTTTGAAATTTCAATAAGTTTTAAAATTTTCAAACTTTGATAAGTTTAAATTACTTTTAATTTAAACTTGTTTTTAAAAAAAAGTTTAAAAGGATTTCATAATTATTTTGTTTTGAATTAAATTGTTTAAACATAATTAAGTTATGTTTTATCTTGAAGTTTAAGATTTCAGGATTAATTTAATTAATAAGGTAATTAAGATTACTGAATTAATTTAATTCATTAATTAAATTTGGAATTAATAAGTGATTAATGATTAATCAATTTATAATTAAGATCATTAATTAAATTTTTAACTAATGACGAATAGATATTAATTATGTAATTATGCTTATAATCAAGGTTAATTAATTTAATAAATTAACTTTAATTAATGAATGATTAAAGATAATTTAAATTGTAATAAATTTAAGTTAATTACTAAATAAAATAATTAAAGAATGGTTAATGAAGGTCATTAACCAGGATTATTTAACAATTAATTAATGTAGCTAATTTTTATAATTAATTAGATTAATTAATTTAATCAATTATGAATGGTTTGAGTATAATTACTTAATAAAGTAATTAAGAAATTAATTACATAATGTAATTAATTTAGTTTAATATGATTGTTTATTTCAATTAATTAAGTTAATTAAATTATAAACACTTGAATTTTATAAATAATTACTTTATGTAATTAAGGATTTGGAAGTTACTTAGTTAAGTAATTAATTAATAATTGCATGGTTGTAATTAAGTGGAGATGTTTAAGTATGAAGTAATTTGATTAATTACTTATTAATTAATCAAGGGATAAATTTAGAAATTAATTAAGGATAATTAATTTGTTTTAATATGATAATTAAGCTAATTAATTACTAAATGTGATTAATCTGTGATGATTAATAATTGTAAGTTAATTACTTAAGGTAATTAATAATTAAAGATCATTAATTATTTTAATTAATGATGTAATTAAAGATAATTAATTATGATTAATTAATCAATAATAAATAATCAAGGTAATTAATTAATTAATTAAGGATTAATTAATTAGTTGAGTAATTAAAGGTTAATTACTGTTTAGTTGAGGATAATTAATTTGTGTAATTAATTTAGGATAATTACATGAATATAATTAAGGGTAATTAGTCAAGAGTGATTAATTAAGGTAATTAATAATGATTGATTAATTGATTGTAATCAATTAAATGGTTGAGTAAGCAAGTTATAATTTGATGAAGTAATTAACTTAATTTATTTTAAATTAATTAAAGATGAAGGAATTAATTTAATTCATTTTAAATTAATTTGAGGTAGAGAATTAATTTAACTCATTTTAAATTAATTATATGATGATGAATATATCCTTGCTTATGTTGAATGGTTGTCATTGATTGTCTTGGATGCTTTGTGATCTCAGGAATGAGATAAGTATTGTTGTATGGTATGGATGTTTGATTGTATTGTGATGATAACACAGGTTATCTATTGAGATGGTGATATATAAAATATCTATTTGATATTGATAATATGTGTTACCTGTTATTGATAATGATTGATTATCAGTTATGATTTATAAGTTATCTATATGTGTGTATAAAGATACTGTATTGAATTGTTTTAAAACTTTAAAACAACTTGGACCTTAAAAGACACGCTTTGAATTTCGATGAGACCGGGATCGGGTTTTCATATTTGGATATCCGAAAACCACATCGATTCCAAATAATGTTAGGTCGTGAATCAAAGTGGAGCTTTGTGAAGACTCGAGGTGTAAGGACTATGAGTCAGTATAACTCTGTGGGTGATTCCGTAATGAGTTTGACAGAATAGTACTTATAGATTCGGGATGGTGGTTCAGAGTGCAAGGGTTATCGTCGTTAACTCTGTGGGTGATTCCGTAATGAGTGTAATGAGATAATGCCTTCGGTTTCGTTCGAACCCAGAACGAACTTGTATGGATTGAATGCTTTCAGAACATCGTCAGGTGGGCGATGAGCATTCTAAGATAATGTGTCCTCTAAAGGTAATCGTAGCCTCAAGCCTCATCAACCGGGAATGGCTAAAACAGGGGAGGTGCAGCAAGGCTTCGTGGGTAGCCCCCACTGGAGAGCAAGATTGATCCCTGTCTAGAGGTCTCTTTATATTCGGCTTAGTGGGCAGTTGGAATCGCACGCCAATTGCGGGGTTGTCTTGTTCGGAACTATTCAGCAAGGAATGGGTCCGGCCTTGTGTTGCAGGGGAGTTAGGGTGGCTCCTCGGTACGTTGATCTAGGCCCCGTACTGTGACGGGCGGTACCCCAGTAGCCCTGCCATTGTATGAAATCCAAAATCCAATAAGTGCCAACGGTTTTGATTGTATTACCAACTTTTGTGGCTAGTAGCTGGAATTTAATCATGTAACAATTTCGGCTATTTCATATTTACTTGAAAACCCTTGACCTATTATAATATCATTGGATTTCCTATCAAATGTTTTGGTTAGCATAAGGTAAAAACTTTTCCATGTTTATGTCTGGGAAGTCTTACGTGATACCTTTCTTTTCAAAAGGATTTTGAAAATTAAGCAACTTTAACCTGTTACTCACACCAGACCCATGTTTGACCCGGAGTTTATTTTTGTTTTTTCATAAACTCTTGGGTACTCAAATTTTTACGAGTAGCCAAGGGAATCAGGTTAGCTTTGACGAATATTGGAGGAGCAATGGAGCAGGAGGCTTCTGCGTTAGATATATAGTATTCCGCTGTGTGTTCTGTGATTGTCTCTGAGTTGTATTATGTTGTAAATACTAGACAGGTGTTTATAACTGTCTAGTATGTGTTGTATTATCTGTGTGCTCTGATAGTGATTGTAAACTATGTGATATTTTATGTTATTAATATAATTTATTCGTTCCGCTGTTTAGATTCTGATGTGTTGTTTCTTCTTCTTCTCTTTCTTTCTCTTTCCTATCCCTTTCTTTTCTTATTAGCGATGCGACTTCCTGGAGTGTGGAAGTTGGGTCGTTTCAATATGAGTGGATCGTATATGATATATATGCAAGTATGAACAACTAACTATATAATATAACTTGATAGATAATAATAGCAATGTAAATTAAAATAATCACCCCAGGATTTTATACTTGCTCGGACCTCCCATCCTACGTCCAGTCCCGAAGCTCCTCTTCGGAATTTCCTTTCAACTAACCCTCACTTGACCCGGAGAAACAGGTTTAAAATAGCAGAGTTTCTTTGTCAAGAATGTGTTCTATAAAACGAATGTTGACTATTGAGTACAAATGCTTCCAATATATATATATATATATAGGATATTAAATAATGAGTTCTGAATATATGGAAGTGTTAAATACAAGTAGTTGATTGCTAGAGAACATGTATAAGTCAGAGTATAGGAATTAAGAGCATAAGTAAGTAAGATGTCAAAACTCTTTGCATTCCTGATGCTATTTATAATAATAGAGAGTTTTCTTGCATGGTTGCTTCTGTTGTAATCTCCCTAAATTTGCTTCTGATGGTGATGAAGAGTTGCGGCGAAGAGGAGCAGATGTGTCCTTTCGAATGTGACAATTGGTCTTTGAAATTACTCAGTTGAGTTCAAAATCAAACGTCTGAAGAAATGTTTCAGACGTCTGTCTTCATATATTTTTTGTGTCCGGTTGCTATTTAGACGTCTGAGTTTATTATCAGACGTCTGTTTTCCTCTGAATTGTGAACCAGAGAGTTTAACCAGACGTCTGAGCATATTTACCAGACGTCTGATTCTCTCTGATTTGCAAACCAGAGAAAACATTTAGACGTCTGGCTAGTGCACTCAGACGTCTGAAAATGTGTATGATGCATTATTTGTGTCTGTGCCATTTCTTTTCAACTTCTACTAATTTGACGTCTTTTGATACTTCTCTTGAGTCTTGTTTTTGTCTCTTTGGTGATGTTACTCTATCATCTACATGTAAACACACACACACACACACACACACACACACACACACACTCTATTTCCATTGTATAGTTGTTATCATCGAAACCATAGAATTGATTTCCTAACACCTTCAAGTGTAGGGGGAGTTCTTCTTTAATTCTTCACTTCCTTAAGATATAACTTACTAGGAGGTGTTGTGATGTTATCTTTAGGCTCTTACCTAAGTTTGAGTTGAATTGGAGTTGTTTTGAAATTTATAAAGGGAAAAAGTAATAAATTTTTGTGGAAAAATGTGAAATGTGTTCAAGGTGTATGCCCCTCATTTTATAAGCTTCAAATTGCATTGCCTACACTTCCATCACCTCCCATCGTGCCATGGAAAGCTCACTCTTCCACTTGCTCGCTACTTGTCCTTTACACCTCTCACCTTTAGCAAATAACTAAACCATTATTACATACAAATATCTCTTATCTATTAGAAGCTTCTAGAATGTTCCATTTACTTTATGTAGCAAAGCATGTTAATTAGTCCCGAGTGTGATCATATGTTCATTAGCTTAATACATAAGAGTTTGAATAACTTATATCAATGAATAAGTTATTTGTTGATAAACCAATTTTTGGCCACATTACCGATATTTCTTCGAAGTATTTATTTTTTAAACATTTTTCCAAAACAAGTTTATAATCATTACTTTTTATTAGAAATGGGTTAACAAGGTTATTAAATTAGTTAATCGCATTTAATCCAAGATTCAAATATTTAAATAATTTATATATTTAACTACGAAGTGTCCAAAATTCTGGATCGTTGCACCTAATGATAATCATATAAGCCTTACTACTTACTCTTCCATAACCACTGACTCTGGAGTAGTCTCTAGATCGCACATGCATTTCCTTAGATGAGATATGTGAAAAATGTTATGGATTCCTACGAAACGGTTAGGTGACTCGATACGATAAGCAAGCTCTCTCACAATGGTAGGGAACAGACTAACATATTTAGGTGCCGATTTTCTTGTCTTGCCAAATCATATAACACCCTTCATTGGTGATACCTTTTCAAAAAAAGTAATGAGCCCACCGCTATACCCATATTATTAAAGAACATTACAAGTAATGTCATCTAATAACATGAAGAATGCGGCTATTAAGAGCGATCGAATGTGAATGTATCTTTATACTAACACTGACAAGTCTTTATTACCTTTTTTGGATGTGAACCGAAACTTTTTACTTGTACTGTATTAATACAAAGTAAAAAATACGCCGATTAAATATATTTAGAACGGTATATAATATAAAAAATCAGAATCAGAGACACAGTTTGCAAAGAAGTAATAAACATCATATATATATAATAAACGCGAGTCTACAAAATATCATTATTAGATCCATATAATATATCACATCCAAAATATTGTATCATGTACAAAGTCACTACTAAGTAATATACATGACATATCATCCCAAGTGTAAATATACAAAATAATGAAGTAAACTGAAACAGTCAAAAAAGTCTACTCCAATGCTAGCTCATTATACAAAAGTTAATGAATCCCTATGTAACATCCCCTATCTTGAGGCCCGAAGCTAAGCGCTGTAGATGATGTAGTCTTCTATAGTATTAACTTTCGGTGATAAAATACGGTATTGTTAATAATATCCATAATATCAGAAGAGCATGAATATGAAACAAAATCACAGAATCCAAAAAATGCAACTTTACCGATTATGTTTCAAAACATGTTTCATATTCCATTGCATAACCCCAAACGTTTCCCAAGCATTGATCAAATATTTACAAAATACGCTAAGAGCGGCATCTAAAGATGTTCTCTTTGGATGAAAAAGTAATAAAAAGTCAAAAATATCTTAATACATCATAGCGGAAATAAAATGCAACAACTCCTATATAGCTAACATCATCCTCCTGCTCGACTCCGGAAGCTTTATTTGTCCACCTACTAAAATCAATAAACCTCAACTCTCAACCTACTCAAATCAATTTTAAGCACTAGAGAGTTTAAGGGGAATAACATAAACTTCGAATCAGACATAAAGACTGGTGTGAATAATACTATACATCTCGGTTTGCTGATATTAAGTGAGACCACGCCGCTTAGCGGAACGGGTTTTCCCTTACTAATATCCCTTTTAAAAACATATCTTTTGCAAATCAAAATCCTGCAACCAAACTAATTAAAGCGATAATAACAATATCATATATGCATATAAATCAGGTAATAAACGAACTATCTGTCTGAATACTATATTTTTGTTTAGCTAGCTACTAACCATTGGTTGACTTGGGCCTACCAGATAAAATATACAAATAACCCAACTTCTGTTAGATACTCTTCTGGACGGTATGTCCCTAACTTACTTCTCTCGGGGTTAACTGATCCTAATGGTTTTGCGGGCTCAACAATAATTTATCTCTACTTTGTATATTTATTTATGTGTATTACATCATTCTAGTCTTACTTGTGACATAGCCCTACAGACTGGAATTTTGGACTTATATAAGCTAGGGGCTACTAGCTAAAGTATAGGGCGCGACTCCTTACCAGTCTCATCTGTTATTCTAATATCTAAGTCATTTACTTAGAGTCAACTACCCTATAAAATTTTCCTCAAAAACATTTCTTTCAAATTGATTTAACACTTTTAAATCATATTTAAACAAGAAAAATATACTCTACACTTTACTTAAATCACTTTGCCATGTTATATATACTTTACACAAAACATTGTTGATGAACACATTCGAAACCCTTATTTAAAAGCTTTAAACAACACTTTTCGAAATCATTGAAAGTACCCCTTTTAAAACCATTGAATGTACCCTTTCGATACAAGTAAAATACTTTACTTTATAACCTTAGGTCGAAGGGCCAAAACATACCTTTCAAAACCATCTACAATAGACCTTTTGAAAACATTGAAAACATCTCTTTCGATAGCTTTATAAAACCTTAGACACCTTCTTTTAAAACTCATTAAACATGCCTTTCGAAAACAATAGAAACCCTCCATTTAAACGCTAAGGTAAACCATTCGAAAATATTGGGGAACCACCCTTTCAAAACCTTTAACATGTACCTTTCGAAAGTATTAAGTTCTTTACATAAATCAAACCTTTCGAAAGCATTGGGTTCGTGTAAAAACATGTGGACCAACCTTTTGAAACCATTCAAAACCATTCCTTTCGAAACGTTTGGATTTAGCTTTCAAAATCTCAAAAGGGTCTTAAAAGAAATAAGTCGAAAGCAACACTTTCGAAAGCAATTTCCTAAGTAAAGAAGTTGATGGTGTCGAAACATATGCCTTCAAAAGCATTGGAGAAGCGGCTCTAATTTTAAAACAAAGGAACCATTTCGAAAGCATTTCTTCGAAAGGTTGAATGCGGTATCTAGGGGTTTCAACCCCTTCGAAAGATTCTTTATAAAGAAAAGACACAACCTCCTTCAAAACCTTTCTTTAAAACATTTGACTAAGTCAAAAACTATTTTATCCGAAAGCATTCTTTTCGAAAGCAAAGCAGACACATTTCCTTTTAAAATCAAAACATTTGACTCTATACTTTTTTCCTATCTCCAATCCACTGTGTACCAAGTCTTTAATATCATGTGTATTGGTTTCGACTACGATGAAGATGGAAGTATAACGTCAAAAGGTAGTTGCCAAAAGTTGCAAAACAACAAAACCTTATAAAAACCGATTTTTGACTTTGAGAAGTAATTTCTTTTCAGCTAACATGTTTTGTTTGTCAACATATGATGGGTTGCCAATTTATTTTTCAAAATATTTTCTAAAAGTGCTGCCGAAATTCAGAATTAAACAATTTAAAACATTTGCAAATTGCTTCTTCTTCTTTTATAAACATATAAAACATTTAAGTATCATACCTTAAATAATTTTATATACTTGTTAAAACATTTAGGAAAATTCTACAAAAATTACCATAAATCACTTTTAATATTTTTTTAACGTATAAATTTTTTGACCCAAAGCCAACATAATATAGCGGTAATTAATTTTTAATCCAATTAAACATTTTCTTCCCTAGAAAATTCATAATAAATCCATATTAATTCAAAAAATTAAGAAATTTGAAACCCATCTTCAAAATATTATTTCTGACCTTATCTTAAAATCGCAAGGCATTTGGGTGTCATTTAATTGGTTTTTCTAGTTAAACCTTATCATAAAATCTATATGAAAAAGCATATATATCCATTTAAACAATCAAACACGGCATATCATTTGCCAAAAAAAAAATTGGATCTCAACTAAAGCCGAAAACAATAAAAATATGATATGTAACCTATTATTCACCTTTAGCTTACTGTTCAGGAGTTAAGATTTGATCTTGGATTAAGTTGATTAAGCTTCCTTCTTTTGATTCTAGCTTTATCTTCTTCTTTCTTTCCGCCTAATGGTGGATAGCCTCTCTTATAATTTGATTTTAGTTTGTAAATGTGTAAAATTAAGTGGTATGAGGGCTTACGGTATATGAATATAACTTATTGCCCTTACCTTTTCCCTTATCTATTTCATTTTAATTCCCTTTTAGTTCACTGTTCATTAGGCACGGCTACCCTCTATTAAATCTCAATCCCTTAACCATTTACATTATTTAATTTAATGTAATTAATTAATTAAATGTCCTAAATAATGTTAATAATTAATTAAGGTCAATACAGACTCCCTTTCTTAAAGAATTTCATTCTTGAAATTTTAGTATGGTACTCATCAAATCGATTATAACGGTAAAACATACCATGAAACAAGTAAGGATAAATGTCTCTAATCCTGTTCTCAATTTTCCAAGTATAGTCTCTCTCATCGTCACTCCACTGGATCTTAACTAATCTGACTGTCTTGTTCCTTAGCCTATTCTCATCTCTCGTGACTATACGAACTAGCTTCTTAACTATAGTTAAGTTCGATTCCGCTACTATGTCCTCTAATACAGTCAGTGCTATAGTTGTCTCCGGATCTTGAATACACTTCCTTAGATTAGAAATATGAAAAACATCATGGACTCCAGCCAAACTGTTTGGTCACTCTACTCAATATGTGAGTTTTCTGATCCTTTCTACAATAAGAAATGGTCCTACAAATCTCGATGCAAGTTTCTCCGACTTTTCGAATCAAATTACACCTGTCATCGATGTTACCTTGACGAAAACATGATCTCCAGCTGAGAATTCTAAGTTTTTCCCACTTCTATTGGTATAACCCTTCTGCCTAGACCGAGCTTCCTTCATTCTAGCTCTAGTTAACTCAATCTTTTATGTAGCTTCTCTAACCAAATCTGGACCAAGAACTAACCTATCCCTGGTCCCTAACAAACAGATGGGAGATTTGCATGGCCTTCCATATGAAGCTTCAAATGGTGCCATCACTATACTAGCCTGATAGCTTTTGTTATACGAACACTCAACTAAGTGTAGATGGTCTTCCGATGATCCCCCAAAATCTAGCACACAAGCTCTTAATAAGTTTTCTAAGATTTTATTAACTCTCTCCGTTTGCCCATCTATCTACAGGTGGTAAGCGGTACTCATCTTGAGCTTAGTACCTAAAGTATTCTGTAAACTCCTCCAAAACTCGCTAGTGAGTAAGGAATCTCTATCACTTACTATACTATTAGGAACCCGATGCAGTCTAACTAAATTCTTCATTAATAACTTAGCTAAAACAGGTGCCATCGTGGTTGACTTAACTGGAATTAGATGGGCATTTTGGTTAACCTATCCACTATGACCCATATGCTCTCATTTCCCCTATTATATCTTGGAGAACCATCTATAAAATCCTTCGAGATAGAATCTCACTTCCAAACTGGAACATCTAAAGGCTGAAGTAACCCACTTGGTTTCTAGTGTTTGACTTTTACCTGTTGGCAGTTCAAACACGGTTTTACCCATAAGCCTACATCCCTCTTCATACCTTTTCAGAAGAAACACCTTTTCATGTCCTAGTACATCTTAGTTCCTCCTGGATAAATAGTGAACTTTGAATGATGGCATTCCTCAAGAACTTCATTCCTAATGTTTCCCAAATTCGAAATACATAATTTTCCTTTCTTCCTCAATCACCCATTCTGGTCAAGACTAAAATCTTCAAATCATCGCTCACTGTTCTATCCCTTAACTTCCCAATCCATTTAACTAATAGTGGACCCTCCTTCTGTTTAGAAGCAATATTTTTGATCATTATCGGTCAAACTTCTAAACATCACAACATTACCGTTTCCTTACTAGATCTAGCTTCAGATTTCCACTGTACTCTACATGTCATCAACACTTCCAAATCTTTCCACTCAGTTATCATTGCCAACACCACATTCTGATGTTTTCTACTAAGTGCATATGCAACCTTGTTGCCTTTTCTGGTGTATACTCAGTACTAAAGTCATAAGTATATAAAACCTCTAACCAATCTATTGACTCAAATTCAACTCCTTCTGAGAGAATGAATACTTGAGCACTTATAAGTTGTATATGATTCAAATCTCTCTCCCAAAAGGTAATATCTCCACACTTTCAGCGTAAAAGTTACTGCAGCTAATTTCAAATCGTGCGTTGGTTATCTAACTTCATGTGGTCTAAGCTGTCGAGAAGCATAAGCAATCACTTTACCTCTTTGTATTAACAAGGCTCCTAATCATGTTCCACATGCATTTGTATGCACTACTAAATCTTGATTCCCTTCTGGAACAACTAACACAGGTGCATTAGTCAATACGTGTTTCAACCTCTGGAATGCTTCCACACATTATCGGTCCAAACGAACTTCACATCCTTTCGTGTTAGCTTAGTCATCGGTGCTGCAATCTGCAAAAAATCCTTTATGAATCTTCGATTGTAACTAGCTAATCCAACAAAACTCTTTATCTCAGTCACTGTCTCAGATCTCTTCCAATTATTCACTACTTCGATCTTAATCAGATCTATAAACAACCTTTTCTCTAAGACTACTTGACTAAGAAAATTCACTTCCTTCTTTCAGAAATGACACTATGAAAATTTCGCTTTCAGACGATGCTGCCTCAACATCTCAAGCACCACTATAAGATGAACTTCACGCTTTCTTTCTGTCAGGAAACGGATTTTCGACTCACGAAAGTCGACATTAATATGTCCACTGTATCAACTGCCAAGCAATCGAAGACTGGAAAACCATACCGTTAAGGTTAAAGAAGAGGTAGAAGATAAAAGTAGAAAGAAAGAAAAAGCAACAGAAACAATAACAAAATCTCACAATCGCGGCGGAACAACATATAATAGATAAATGAATATCTTTAAAATAAAAAACTATATCAGTTATTACATTACATCACATTACATTACATTATCAGAGTTTACAACAATAAACAGCAGAAAATAAATACTATATACTAGTTGATACACCAAGCCATCCAGCCTGCCTCCAGATCTCTACAGCAACTCCTGAATTCCAGAATGACCTGATAACCTAACTCTAGACTGCCCGTGTGGAAAATGATGGGCACCCAGAGTTTAGGAAGAGAACAATAAACTTCAGGTCAGTCATGAGACTGGTGTGAGAACTTAAAACAGTTTATCTTTAAAAAAAAACAAAGAAATATTTTAAAATAGATTCGCAATGCTTTTGGAAAATGAGACTACCATAAGGCCCCCCGCACACACACACACACAATGCAAACGCAGAATCGGAGGAGATTTCTCCTTATGATAGTCAAACATGCTTGATACGAGAATTTTTCTTTGATATTATTTCTATAAGTGCGAAGTGTAGGAAAACATTTTGAAAGTAAAATATAAATCTTAGCCAACATAGACATTTCAAACTATGCCTACTATAGCTACCATTTAAACAGTGGGGCGCCAAGTAAATGGCAGGTTCTACAACTAAAACCGTACAAGGCTCGTATTGTTTCTTTGGATTTCCAACAAATGGTCAGGCCAGGAAACTTTCCATTGCCACATGGAAACGCCTCTGGAAGGACGCCCCGAGAACCTAACCGGATCTCTGCCAACACAAGGCCAGGTTACCCCTAGCTGTGTAACTACTGACACGAGTATGCCATCCCCCAGTCGCAATAGCAGATGTAACGTTCGGGATTTTCGACTCACGAAAGTCGACATTAATACGTCCACTGTATCAACTGCCGAGCAATCAAAGGCTGCAAAACCGTACCATTAGGGTTAAAGATGAAGACGTGGAAGAAGAAAGAAAGAAAGAAAAAGCAACATAAACAATATCAGAATCTCACAATCATAGCGGAACAACATATAATAGAAAATGAATAATCTTTAAATCAAAAGAACTGTACATTTTATACATTACATCATCAGAATCAATACACATTATCAGAGTTTACAACAACAAACAGCGGAAAAGAAATACTATATACTAGTTGATACGTCATGCCATCCAGCTTGCTCCTAAATTCCACAGCATCTCCTGAATTCCAGAATGACCTGATAACCTAACTCTAGACTGCCCGTGTGGAAATTGGTGGGCACCCAGAGTTTAGGAAGGAAACAATAAACTCCAGATCAGTCATGGGACTGGTGTGAAAACTTAAAACAGTTTATTTTTAAGAACAAACAAAGAAATTAATTTTAAAATAGATCCGCAATGATTTTAGAAAATGTAACTACCATAATGCCTCCCGCACACACACATAATGCAAACTCAGAATCGGAGGAGATTTCACCTTATGATAGTCAAACATGCTTGATATGTAGAAAGATTTCTTTGATATTACTATTATAAGTGCAAAGTGTACGAAAATATTTCGAAAGTATAATATAAATCTTAGCCAACATAGGCATTTCGCACTATGCCACTATAGCTACCATCTAAACAGTGGTGACCACATAAGTGAATGACAGGTTCTACAACTAAAACCGTACAAGGTACGTATTGGAGTTTGGATTTCCAACTAATGTTCAGGCCAACAAACTTCCCATTGCCACATAGAAACGCCTCTGAAAGGACGCCTCGAGAACCTAACCGGATCTCTGCCAACACAAGGCCGGGTTACTCCTAGCTGGGTAACTACTGACACGAGTATGCCATCCCCCGGTCGCAACCGACCTAAATCCCGTGATTCACCAACAACCACAAAATAGTAAGCTTGCAGCAACAACATAGGTTAAGTATCAGGCTCCATACCATAATACCACCTCTATCCAGAAGGAAATGACATACACTAAGGAGGCGTTATCCTCTAATAACCTTGCCGCATCTTTCCTGTTTTGACCATTATCGGGGTGTGAGGTCCGACGAAGTCTCGTCCACAAAGCTACGCTTTATACAAAAGCTGTGCTTTGATCAACAAATGATCAGCAACACCCAGCATGCCACGTTACCAAATTGGGAATATATCATTAGTGACCATCAACTACATAACCTCTGAGCTCGTACGTCTCAGAGAAGGGTGTTAAGCTAAGAGAATAAATTCTCCTCCACCAACAGAAATGTATTTGATAGAAACCAGCTTTACATCTCAAATTGTAATGTCAGACACACATCCATACAAGTCCGTTCCGGGATCGAACAGAACCAAAGGCACTTCCAAAGAAGCCCTTGCAATCCAGATATTCACTAATCACGTCCGGAATTCCCATCACAAAGGGTGATAAAATCTCTATATCGGAGATCGGCCGCTGCGGAGACATTCGACGGTAATCCTTCCGTTTTCGAAAATATCCGGTCTTCAACACCGGTCTTCAAATGCTATCCATTACGACATATCGATATTCGGAATGGGATTTATGACCCAAAGGTCCTCTCCCGGCTAAACCGAATAACGAGCGCTTATTTTAAAATAAATGTAGCATTCAAACTCAAGAAAATCACAACAAATACCCATTTAAAGGTAAATATTGATAGTCGGTTCTTTAACTATCAATAGATATGCACAACATCACCAGATTCCAAATAATTTCCCAAATTATTTATTTTCCAAAAATGTCTTTACAAGATATAATTTTCCACACTTCAAAAATAAATCAATGTTTATTTTCAAACAAATTTCCCTTTCCTTTATAAATTCCATGTGATTTAAATTTCCAAATATCCATTAATATACGATTCTCAAATCGATTTCAAATATTCACTTTCAATTTATCTTTAAGAGATAAAATCTCAAAACATCTCACTTCATATTGGAAAACATTTCCATACTTATTTAATAATAAGTAATTCACAAATCTATTTATTTTCAACATTTTGAAAATATTCAATATACTTAAATCACAATTAAGTATATATTTTATTTTTTAAGGAAAACATTCTCTTAAACGCATTCATTTGAGTCAAAACGAATGTTGCGTAAAACATCGTTACGACAACCCAAAATCATTAGTATAAGGATTCGACATTTAGATAGATATATAAATCCCAATACTATATAAAATATTCCCTTTCGAAATCTTTTACTATAACAATAGTGTTATAGTCCACCATTTTCTTATTTCTCGAAACGTCTATTGCAACAATGAATATTGAAATCTATGGTTTCGATATTTAATACATTATAAAACATCCTTAAATCATTTTAGTTCTATTTAAAATATCACTTCCAAATATTTCTTTAATATATTATTCACTGTCCAAAATCGTGAATATACTTCGTTAACCAAATTCAACATTTTCTACACATTTTATTTAAAGGATTATACACTATCCAAAATCGTGAATATATCTCCTTTAATAAGCTATAATGATTCACTTATCAAAATAAGTCGATTTCGGATTTATAAAACAAGGTTTATAAGTTCCATTTATATTTTATAACAACTTCAACTTGTAAAAGCACTTTATTAACAGATTCTATCCATATCCCATTTAAATGCCAAAATCCAATTTATAAGTTAATTTCTTATAAATCTTTTATTTTACAAAATATATTCAGTTTATAGCTTCACAATTTATAAATCTATAAATTTCATTCACTTATGAAATCCATTTATGCTTCATTTTGACACTTATAAAAACTCGTTTTATAATTCCAATATTTTAAATTTATAAATATCAATTTTTATAAATCTTTTATATAAATCGTTTATAATAATTCAAAAATCCCAATTTAAACCATTTTACAAATTAATCAACTACTTATTTTTAAAATCACATTTTGGTTATATTTCACAAAAACCATAATTTTTATAACATAAAAATTATAACGTTTATTTATTTAAAATGAATCAATTCTAAAATTCAATAAAACGTATACTTTCAAAAATCACTTTAAAATCCTTTTAAATTCAAAATCGCAACTTTAACTTTTTTAAAACTCCAAAAATAGGCTCAATGCTGTAACAGCACTAAATATAACAACCACGGCATCCAAATGTCATATATCAATATGATAACAAAATATATCGCAAATATCTGTAAATAAATCAATACTGTTGAGGAATCCAATTGGATCCCTCCAACCTGTTTCCCTGCATCCACAGATGTTAGCACAATACCAATCCCATTCCAATACGGAATATCGCGGTACATGGGTTCATATAAAATATTATCCGCTATTATGCGGTGCAATAGGGTCTCATCCGCTATATAATGCGGGAAAATCAACTCCAAGTACATATATAATACCAATTCCACTTCAAGATGGAATTATCACGGTATATGTGTTTAATAAATAACATCCGCATAATATATGGCGTATAGGGTCTATTTCAAAAAAAACAGATAATAATTTATCATCTAAGCACACAATCAAGCAATATTAAATCTAACTATTTAAAATTTAAATCGAAACGCAATTCGATTGAGTGAGAAGTTCTCACCTTGTTTCAAATAACAGTCGCTGTGTTTAATTTCGAATAAAATTAAACGTACGTTTAATTTTACCTAAAATTTTCACTAGCTCAAATCAACTTCAACCCAGCTACATCGTGAAGTGTTCGACAATACAATTCCAACGCAATTCGTTTCGTCAGTTTTCGACCTCGTATGAACAAGTTACAGCTTTTCAAACATTATACAAATTTTAATAAAATTAATTTACATTTTCTTTTTATATTTTTAACCTTCAATCCATCACAGCCGTTCATTTCTGCTTGCACCAATCTCGGACGTGCACTTCATCTTCTCCCCCCCACCAGTAAAACGCGATCAAACCCAACGCACGCCTAAAACCTTATCTTGCCGCACCCACATCATCCACATAGACGACGATCATATACCCTCACTACGAAGCTCGTGTCGTGCCTCACATCCACCTCGAACGCGGTAGAGCTCAGCCCTACGATGGCCTCGAAATTCGTGCCGAAACGTTGGACCTTTGCATCGAGATTCATGTCGATTCGTAGCTCCATTTACGATCATAGCCGCTGAGAATGTAGATCTCAACGCGCTCTACAACATTGCAGAAGAAAATTTCTTGAATTGATTTGTGGATTGGAAGGAAAATGAAGAAGAAAATTGGAAATTTTCGGCCATTAATCTTAAAAGTGGCGGCCTGACCTAATTAGGGTTTCTGAGTGCAAAAAATGAGTGTTGAGGTCCTTTTATAGAAAATTACGTGACACTATTCACCCGAAATTTTTCCGAACTCAAAACGAAGCGTGCCACCTGATGTTTATAATGTTTTACCCCTATTCCGAACGCAATGGAATATATATCGGGAGCCAATTCGATCGCATTTGGAAGATAGGTTTTCGAATCGACTATTTAAATTTAAAAATTCACTCAAACCGATTTCAGTGCGTTTTAGCTTGCCCCGGACAAACCGTAAATACGATTGACACGAAATTTGAAACCATACAATAATATAACAATACGGATCCGATGAAACTGGTTTTATCGAAATCCGAGACTGTTTGAAAAATGGCTATTTTTACTCGTCAATTAAATATTAAAATATTCAATTTCCACAAATTAACTTTTAATTCAATTTTAAAAGTTCTATAACATCATTCTAACTCCAATATGATTTAATACAACTTTATAAATCATTTTAATCATGTTAAACCCAATTTCCAATCACTTCTGTAATTTCAAATATTAAATTATCGATTTAATTATCCAATTAAATCTGGATATTCGAAATAAAATTTATTCGACTTACAAATTTTACTATTTAAGATCAATTAAATATACAAATTTAAAATGACAGAAATTCTGGGTCGTTACAAACTTCCCCCTTAAAAGAATTTCGTCCTTGAAATTACCAAGTAAGAAAAAGTTACAGAATCCATTAACTTCTCAAACATCCATTCAAATTAGATTTCAAATTCACTTAATTGTTTAACTTTCCCAAAATCCAATAGTTAAACTTCTTATAAAAACTTTACTAACTTTTCAAATCATACTTAGTTATCTTTTCAAAACCAACTATATCGTTTAACTTTTATAACTCAAAAAACAACTTTTAGTTTTCAAAATTTTCCAATTTTCTGAAAAATATTCTAACACCTTAAATTTTTAGAAAAATTCGCCATAGTCTCCTTTGCAAGGCTTGATCCTAAAAAAAGGGCAATATATATATCACAAATATACATCTCATCAAAGTAATGAGGCATCCCGTAGGGAAAAAAGTGTAAAAGTACGATATGTAATCCGAGATATGTACCTTATATATTATTAGCGAGTATATACGGCTAATATAGTGCGAAAGCGAGCTCCAAAAGCGAAGAAAGTGCAAGCCACACCTACTAAACACTCAACAACAATGAGAAATATGCATATATGAAAGTAATATCGATATACAACATATACCAGAAGCAACAGCAATATGTGCCAATATAGCAAATGCAACAAAAAGCAATAAATCCAACCATCAACCAACTAGCATTCAACTAACATCCATAACCAAATCAATACACTTTCACTTCTCATTAATATTCAATGAATTGGTTTTCCAATTTAAATCACATTTGATTCATTAACATTGGATGTTTTTACTAACATTCATTTATTCATATTCAATTAGTTTACATTCACTAATTCATATTCAAGTTGGTTCACTTCCAAATTAAATTCAATTATATTTAGATTTACTTACTTCCAATTTGAATTCAATGATTTATAGCTTTCATTTTCATTTATTGAATTTCATATGAATTTTTTATACAATCTACTAACAACCAACGTATAACCAACTTAACCAAATTTATTTAATTCGCTTAGATTCATTCAATTTGGTTCATCACTTTTAAATTAGCTTTAATGAATTAACACTTACATCCATTATTTCATATCAATTTATTTACACTCAATTGATTTACATTCAATTCATTCATTAATTCAATTGCTAATTCATTTAACAAATAAGATTGAATTTCATTACATAACTCAAGTTCATATTCATCACTTCACTTTATTAATTTACTTCGATACCAAAATCAACTTCATTCAACATCACTTAAGTTATATTCCATTTAAACATCATTTGTTTAACTTAACTTAAATTTCCACTTATAAATCCAATTCAGATTCCAATTCTAAAGTAAATTCTATTTACTTTCCTTTTATTTAAATTCCAAAACATATATTTACTATACTAACCCAAATTCTTTATTCTTTACCAAAGCCAAATTTGTTATCTCATAGTATAAGTCCACAACTCGTTTCACTTATATTCAACAATTTCAATTCATAGTTCAAATTCATTTTTATTTACAACTCATATTTATAAATATATTCATATAGTTTCACTTACTATGTATAAGATTATTTCACAATTATAAATCACATTAATTATAATTCCATACTTAATAATTCATTTGCTTATAAAATTTTTCTTTTTAATTAACTTATATATATTCTTACATTTTCAACAACCAAACAATCAATTTATATACACTATAATAATTCTGAAAGATTATTCCTTTATATATAAAATATAATCAAAGTAAAATTATTTAATTTACCCAATTTAAAATGATACTGTGTCAGTTTATCTTGTTTAAGAGTTTAGAAACCCCTGTCGAAACAGTTGGCCAGACTGCACCAACTAGAATCTATAAACAATCAACCGATAAGTCAACACAATACAAAACAATTTTTATATTCACTAAAAATACGCGCTCATATCTATTATTACACTCAAACTCATTCTAGAGTACTGCTGACTCTATCTCTAATGAGTAATTCCCAACAGAGCCAAGGTTGCCGCTTGACCGTAAGCTCTGATACCAAATGGCAGGAAACAGATTTTCGACTCACGAAAGTCGACATTAATACGTCCACTGTATCAACTGCCGAGCAATCGAAGGCCGGAAAACCGTACCATTAGGGTTAAAGAAGAGGTAGAAGATAGAAGAAGAAAGAAAGAAAAAGCAACAGAAACAATAACAGAATCTCACAATCGCAGCGGAACAACATATAATAGATAAATGAATATCTTTAAAACAAAGAACTATATCACTTATTACATTACATTATAAGAGTTTACAACAACAAACAGCGGAAAAGAAATACTATATACTAGTTGATACACCAAGCCATCCAGCCTGCCTCCAGATCTCTACAGCAACTCCTGAATTCCAGAATGACCTGATAACCTAACTCTAGACTGCCCGTGTGGAAAATGATGGGCACCCAGAGTTTAGGAAGAGAAAAATGAACACCAGGTCAGTCATGGGACAGGTGTGAGAAATTAAAATAGTTTATCTTTAAAAACAAACAAAGAAATATTTTAAAATAGATTCATAATGCTTTTGGAAAATGAGACTACCATAAGGCCTCCCGCACACACACACGATGCAAACGCAAAATCGAAGGAGATTTCTCCTTATGATAGTCAAACATGCTTGATACGAGAAATTTTCTTTGATATTATTTCTATAAGTGCGAAGTGTAGGAATACATTTCGAAAGTAAAATATAAATCTTAGCCAACATAGACATTTCGAACTATGCCTACGATAGCTACCATCTAAATAGTGGGGCGCCACCATAAGTAAATGGCAGGTTCTACAACTAAAACCGTACAAGGCTCGTATTGTTTCTTTGGATTTCCAACAAATGGTCAGGCCAAGGAACTTCCCATTACCACATGGAAACGACTTTGGAAGGATGCCCCAAGAACCTAACTGGATCTTTGCCAACACAAGGCCGGGCTACCCCTAGCTGGGTAACTACTGACGCGAATATGCCATCCCCCGGTCGCAACCGACCTAAATCCCGGGATTCACCAACAACCACAAAATAATAAGTTTGCAGCAACAACATAGGTTAAGTATTATGCTCCATACCATAATACCACCTATATCCAGAAGGAAATGACAGACACTTAGGGGGCGCTATCCCCTAATAACCTTGCCGCATCTTTCCTATTTTGACCATTGTCGGGGTGTGAGGTCCGACGAAGTCTCGTCCACAAAGCTATGCTTTATACAAAAGCTGTGCTTTGATCAACAAATGATCAGCAACACTCAGCATGCCACGTTACCAAATTGGGACTATATCACTAGTAACCATCAACTACATAACCTCTGAGCTCGTACGTCTCAGAGAAGGGTGTTAAGCTAAGAGAATAAATTCTCCGCCACCAACAGAAATGTATTTGATAGAAACCGGCTTTACATCTCAAATTGTAACGTCAGACACACATCCATACAAGTCCGTTCCGGGATCGAACAGAACCAAAGGCACTTCCAAAGAAGCCCTTGCAATCCAGATATTCACTAATCACGTCCGGAATTCCCATCACAAAGGGTGATAAAATCTCTATATCGGAGATCGGCCGCTGCAGAGACATTCGACGGTAATCCTTCCGTTTTCGAAAATATCCGGTCTTCAACACCGGTCTTCAAATGCTATCCATTATGACATATCGATATTCGAAATGGGATTTATGACCCAAAGGTCCTCTCCCGGCTAAACTGAATAACGAGCGCTTATTTTAAAATAAGTGTAGCATTCAAACTCAAGAAAATCACAACAAATACCCATTTAAAGGTAAATATTGATAGTCGGTTCTTTAACTATCAATAGATATGCACAACATCACCAGATTCCAAATAATTTCCCAAATTATTTATTTTCTAAAAATATCTTTACAAGACATAATTTTTTCACACTTCAAAAATAAATCAATGTTTATTTTCAAACAAATTTCCCTTTCCATTATAAATTCCATATGAATTTAAATTTCCAAATATCCATTAATATACGATTCTCAAATCGATTTCAAATATTCACTTTCAATTTATCTTTAAGAGATAAAATCTCAAAACATCTCACTTCATATTGGAAAACATTTCCATACTTATTTAATAATAAGTAATTCACAAACCTATTTATTTTCAACATTTAAAAAATATTCAATATACTTAAATCACAGTTAAGTATATATTTTATTCTTTAAGGAAAACATTCTCTTAAACGCATTCATTTGAGTCAAAACAAATGTTGCGTAAAACATCGTTACGAAAACCCAAAATCACTAGTATTGGGATTCGACATTTAGATTGATATATAAATCCCAATACTATATAAAACATTTACTTTTGAAATCATTTACTATAACAACAGTGCTATTGTCCACCATTTCCTTATTTCTCGAAACATCTATTTCAACAATGAATGTTGAAATCTATGGTTTCGATACTTAATACATTATAAAACATCCTTAAATCATTTTAGTTCTATTTAAAATATCACTTCCAAATATTTCTTTAATATATTATTCACTGTCCAAAATCGTGAATATACTTCGTTAACCAAATTCAACATTTTCTACACATTTTATTTAAAGGATTATACACTATCCAAATCGTGAATATATCTCCTTTAATAAGCTATAATGATTAATTTATCAAAATAAGTCGATTTCGGATTTATAAAACAAGGTTTATAATTCCATTTATTTTATAACAACTTTAACTTATAAAAGCACTTTATTAACATATTTTATCTATATCCCATTTAAATGCCAAAATCTAATTTATAAGTTAATTTCTTATAAATCTTTCATTTAAAAAAAAATATATTCAGATTATAACTTCAAAATTTATAAATGTATAAATTTCATTCACTTATGAAATCCATTTGTGCTTCATTTTGACACTTATAAAAAATCGTTTTATAATTCCGATATTTTAAATTAATAAATGTCAATTTTATAAAACTTTTTTTATAAATCGTTTATAATAATTCAAAAATCCCAATTTAAACCATTTTACAAATTAATCAACTACTTATTTTTAAAATCACATTTTGGTTATATTTCACAAAAACCATAATTTTTATAACATAAAAATTATAATGTTTATTTATTTAAAATCAATCAATTCCAAAATTCAATAAAATGTATACTTTCAAAAATCACTTTAAAATCCTTTTAAATTCAAAATCGTTGCTTTAACATTTTTAAAACTCCAAAAATTGGCCCAATGCTTTAACAACACTAAATATAACAATCACGACATCCAAACGTCATATATCAATATGGTAACAGAATATATCGCAAAGATCTGTAAATAAATCAATACTGTTGAGGAATCCAATTGGATCCCTCCAACCTGTTTTCCTGCATCCACAGATGTTAGCACAATACCAATCTCGTTCCAATACGGAATATCACGGTACATGGGTTCATATAAAATATTATCCGCTATTATGCGGCGCAATAGGGTCTCATCCGCTATATAATGCGGGAAAATCAACTCCAAGTACATATATAATACCAATTCCACTTCAAGATGGAATTATCGCGGTATATGTGTTTAATAAATAACACCCGCTTAATATACGGCGTATAGAGTCTATTTCAAAAAAAACAGATAATAATTTATCATCTAAGCACACAATCAAGCAATTTTAAATCTAACTATTTAAAATTTAAATCGAAACGCAATTCGATTGAGTGAGAAGTTCTCACCTTGTTTCAAATAACAGTTGCTGTGTTTAATTTCGAATAAAATTAAACGTGCGTTTAATTTTACCCAAAATTTTCACTAGCTCAAATCAACTCCAATCCATCTACATCGTGTAGTGTTCGACAATACGATTCCAACGCAATTCGTTTCGTTAGTTTTCGACCTCGTATGAACAAGTTACAGCTTTTTAAACATTATACAAATTTTAATAAAATTAATTTACATTTTCTTTTTATATTTTTAACCTTCAATCCATCATAGCCGTTCGTTTCTGCTTGCACCAATATCGACTGCGAACTTCATCTTCTCTCCTCCATCAGTAAAACGCGACCGAACCCAACGCACGCCTAAAACCCTATCTAGCCACACCCACATCATCGACATAGACGACGATCAGATACCCTCATTTCGAAGCTTGTGTCGTGCCTCACCTCCACCTCGAACGCGACAGAGCTCGGCCCTATGATGGCCTCGAAATTCGTGCCGAAACGTTAGACGTTTGCATCAAGATTCACATCGATTCGTAGCTCCATTTACGATCATAGCCGTTGAGAATGTAGATCTCAACGCGCTCTACAACATTGCAGAAGAAAATTTCTTGAATTGATTTGTGGATTGGAAGGAAAATGAAGAAGAAAACTGAAAATTTTCGGCCATTAATCGTGAAAGTGGCGGCCTGACCTAATTAGGGTTTCTGAGTGCAAAAAATGAGTGTTGAGGTCCTTTTACAGAAAATTACGCGACACTATTCACCCGAAATTTTTCCGAACTCGAAACGAAGCGTGCCGCCTGGCGTTTATAATGTTTTACCCCTATTTCGAATGCAATGAAATATATATCGGGAGCCAATTCGATCGTATTTGGAAGATAGGTTTTCAAACCGACTGTTTAAATTTAAAAATTCACTCAAACTGATTTCAGTGCGTTTTAGCTTGCCCCGGACAAACCGTAAATCCGATTGACACGAAATTTGAAACCATACAATAATATAACATTACGGATCCGATGAAACTGGTTTCGTCGAAATCCGAAACTGTTTGGAAAATGGCTATTTTTACTCGTCAATTAAATATTAAAATATTCAATTTCCAAAAATTAACTTTTAATTCAATTTTAAAAGTTCTGTAACATCATTCTAGCTCCAATATGATTTAATACAACTTTATAAATATTTTAATCACATTAAACCCAATTTCCAATCATTTCTGTAATTTCAAATATTAAATTATCGATTTAATTATCCAATTAAATCTAGATATTCAAAATAAAATTTATTCGACTTACAAATTTTACTTGTTAATATTTAAAATCAGTTAAATATACGAATTTCAAATGACAGAAATTCTGGGTCGTTACACTTTCATTCTTAGAGTATATCAAAATATCATCTATGAGAACCAACACGAACCTATCCAAGCGCTCTCGAAAAACTTGATTCATCATATCTATAATGAATGTTGGCGCATTAGTTAGTCCGAACATCATTACTAACCATTCATACGATCCATATTCGGTTCTAAACGCCATCAAAGGAATACTAGCCTCTGCCACTCTAAGCTAATGGAACTCCGTTGCTAAATCCAACTGTGAAATTACCTTGGCTTCACTCAAATATCGAACAAATCATCAATTCTTGGCAACAGATATCCAACTACACTTTGAGATCCTTCATCTCGGTAGGTGTCATTCTGCTTGGCGGTTTACTCACTGGTTCTGCTCCTGGTACCAAATCTATCTAAAATTCAATGGCTCGTTTTGGCGTCAATCCCACAACAGGTTCAAAGACATTTGCAAATTCCCTAACAACGAAAACTCCATTTAAATCGTCTTCTACCTCTACAACATCCAATAAAGTGTTAACCTCAAAACTAGGGTTTTCTATAGAGTATATAATCCGATCACTATAGTTAGGTCGTCTAAGCGATATTTTTCTATCATGGCAAAATACCCTAACATTGTATCTACTTAACCGATCCATACCTAAAATAATTCCAAATCATACAAAATAAAAAACATACAAACCACAAACAAAGGTATGACATAACAATTCAAACTCTAAGTGGTCACATCTCATTTGAAGAGTCGCATAACCCCCTCTCGGATTTGCAACCCTTAAGGAAGTAACTAGGTACGAGGGTTCTAGGTTAAGCATATCACCAAACAACGATATATAAAAGAATGCGATGCATCTATATCAAATAGAATGCTAACTAACATACCATGAATCATAAGCTTACCTCCCAACACATCTTTTCCTCTGTTGATGGCCTTGAGGTAGCTGGCTCCAATGCAAGCACTTTGCCATTTCCATCCTTCGCTGGCTCTTTGCACTAGTTCTTATAATGTCCAATTTGGTCGTAGTTGAAGCATATAATATTCTTATTCCTGATCACCTTCCTCCCATCTCCCAAGCAATATTCATTTGCGAAATACCCTTTCTTGTCACATTTATAGCAGACAACCTTCGCCTTTCCTTTCTTGGCAGCTCCACCCTTACGAGCTCCTTTTTTATGGAAAAACTTTCTTTGTGACTCTATCCTTCTTGAACTTCCTTGGCCCTATTTCTTTCAAGAAAAGCAAGAATCTCTTCATGCCTCAAGTCCATCTCAATAACAACATCACATGGATCCCTAATACGCGGTGATGTGGCTTTTGCAAGCTCAGGCTTCAACCGTCGAATGAACTTTTCATTCATCTTAATCACGGTATCAACAGTAGCATAGTCGTGTCTCACTAGCTCCTCAAACCTCATCGTATACTCAAGCACTGTTATACCCCCTTGCTCTAGCTCAGCAAACTTGCTGAGCAGAGTAGACTTTGCAATCTCAGACATAAACCTTTCCTTAAATCTCTTTATAAACTCAGCCTTTTTCATGGTCTCCTCATTAACTCCAATTGTAACATTATTCCACCAGTATAGTGCTGCTCCTTGTAACTGTCTAGAAACAAGCCTTCTCTTCTGCTCATCATTGAGCCCCAAATAAGTGAAAATCCTCTCATAATGAAGTAACCAGTTCTCTACTTCGATTGCGTCCTCAGTACCAATAAACGGCTTTCCTTCCAGCAGGGCATAATCTCTACTTAAAACAGCATAGTTATTGACCATTGGAGCTCCTTAATTTCCTACTATAGCATTTCCTCCAACTACTCCATAGCGACTCCCGCTTGCATCATGCTTACAAAGAACTAATACATCACTCCCATATCAACTTGCGTGACTCTAGCACCTACATTTCCAACTTCTACCTGTCTTTGATTCCACCTCGTATTTGGTCTAGCATTTCCATTAGTAGTGAGGCTTCCCCCTTCCGTGTTAACTCTTCCACTTCTAGCATCCATATATGCATTCGAGTCTCCGTAAGATATAGAAGAATAGTCTAAGAGAGATAAGAGAATAAAGATATAACGTATACTTATATATAGCAAATACAAGTATGTTACTATAGAGTTATCCCATACCCCAATCTTTTCTTTAGTTCCTTATGATTATATTTTCAAAAATCATTTAAGTTTAATTTTTTTCATAAACCTATGCTACAATACTTATGACATCCCCTATGTTGAGGCCCGAAGCTAAGCGCTACAGATGCTGCAGTTATCTATAGTATTAACTTCCAGTGATAAAACACGGTAATGTTAATGGTATCCATAGTATCAGAAGCACATGAATATGAAATAAAATCACAGATTCCAAAAACAACAACTTAACTGATTACATTTCAAAACATATTTCATATTCCATTACATAATCCCAAACGTTTCCCAGGCATTGATCAAATATAATTATTACAAAATACGCCAAGGGAGACATATGAAGATACCCTTTTGGATGACCATAGTACTAAATAGACAAAAACTATCTTAATACATCACAGCGGAAATAAAATGTGACAACTCTTAAATTGCTAACATCGGCCTCCTGCTAATCTCCGGAAGCTTTCGTCCACCTAATAAAACCTATAAACCTCAACTCTCAACCTACCCAAATTAATTTTGAGCACTCGGGAGTTTAAGGGGAAAACATAAATTTCGAGTCAGACATAAAGCCTAGTGCGAATTACACTATACATCTCCGTTTGTTGATATTAAGTGAGACCACGCCACTTAGTGAAATGGAATTCCCTTCAATAATGTCCCTTTTAAAAACATACCTTTTGCAAAGCAAAATCATGCAACCAAACTGGTTAAAGCAATAATAGCAATATCATATATGCACATAAATCAGGTAATGAATGGACTATCTGTCTGAACACTATAGTTTTGTTTGGATAACTACTAACCTTTGGCTGACTTGGACCTACCAGACAAAATAAACAAATAACCCAACTTCTGTCAGGTACTCTTCTAAACGGTCTGTCCTTAACTTACTTCTCTCGGGGTCAACTAATCCTAATGTTTTTGTGGGCTCGCCAATAACCTACCTCTACTATGTATATTCCTTTCTGTATGTGATATCATTTTATCCTTACCTATGAAAAAGCCCTACACACTGGAATTTTGGACTTATATTAGCTAGGGGCTACTAGCTAAAGTATAGGGCACCAGTCTCATGTGGTATTCTAATATCTGAGTCATTTACTTAGGGTCAACTACCCTATCAAATTTTCAATGAAAACATTTCTTTCAAATTGATTTAACCCTTTTAAATCATACTCAAACAAGGAAAAAATATTCTTTACTTTACTCAAATCTCTTTGCTATGTTATATATACTTTACACAAAACATTGTTGATGAACACATTCAAAACCCTTGTTTAAAAACTTTAAACAACCCCTTTCGAAATCTTTGAAAGCACCCCTTTGGAAACAATTAAAAGCACCCCTTTCGAAACCATTGAAAACACCCCTTTCGATACAAGTAAACTATTTTACTTTATAACCTTAGGCCGAAGGGCCAAAACATACTTTTCGAAACTATTCATAATAGACCTTTCGAAAACATTAAAAACATCTCTTTTGATAGCTTTATAAAACCTAAGACACCCTAAACATGCCTTTTGAAAACATTAGAAACCCTCCATTTAAACACTAAGGTTACCTTTCAAAAACATTGGGGAACCACCCCTTCGAAACCTTTAACATATACTTTTCGAAAGCATTGAGTCCTTTACAGAAATCAAACCTTTCAAGAGCATTGGATTTAAGTAAAAACATGTGGAACAACCTTTCAAAACCATTCAAAACCATTCCTTTCGAAATATTTGGGTCTAGCTTTCAAAATCTCAAAAGGGTCTGAAAAGAACTAAGTCAAAAGTAACACTTTTGAAAGCAATTTCCTAAGTAAAGAACTAGATGTTTTCGACTCCCCTCGAAAGCATTGGAGAAGCGGCTCTAATTTTAAAACAAAGGAACCCTTTCGAAAGCATTGCTTCAAAAGGTTGAATGCGGCAGCTAAGGGTTTCAACCCCTTCGAAAGCTTCTTTATAAAATAAAGGCGTAATCTCTTTCGAAACCTTTCTTTGAAACATTTGACTAAGTCTAAAGCTATCTTATTCGAAAGCATTCTTTTGAAAAAAAAGTAGATACGTTTACTTTTAAAAGCAAAACAAGGTTTCGACCCCGTTGAAGCCTCCGTTTTGACTCTGTACTTTTCGCCTATCTCCAATCCATTACGTACCAAGTCTTTGATACCATAAGTATTGGTTTCGACTAGGATGGAGGCGGAAGTATGAAGTCGAAAGGTCGCTACCGAAAGTAGCGAAACATCAAAACCTTATAAAAATTAATTTTTGACTTTAAAAAGTAATTTCTTTTCAACTACCCTACTTTGTTTGTCAACATTTGGTTGGTTGCTAATTTCTTTTCCAAAATATTTTCTAAAAGTGCTGCCGAAATTCATAAACAATTTAAAACATTTACAAATTACCCCTTCTCCTACATATAAAATATTTAAGTCCCACATCCAAAATAATTTTATATACTTATTAAAACACTTAGGAAAATTCTACAAAAATTCTCACTTTTAATATGTTTTCTGACATATAAATTCTAACCCAAAGTCAATATAAAATAGCCATAATTAATTTTAAACGCAACTAACCATTTTCTTCACTAGAAAATTCATAATAAATCCACATTAATCCAGAAATTATGAAAATTCAAATCCATTTCTAAAATATTATTTCTAACCTTATCTCAAAATCATAAGGCATTTGAGTGTCATTTAATTAGTTTTTCAAGTTAAACCTTATCATAAAATCTATATGAAAAAGCATATATCATCAACAATCATATATATCCATTTAAACAATCAAACATGGAAAATCATTTGCAAAAAAATTTCGGATTGCGACTAAAATTGAAAAAATAAAAAAATGAGATGTAACATATTATTTACCTTTAGCTTGTTGTTAAGGAGTTGAGATTTGATAAGTTGATTAAGCTTCCTTCTTTTGGTTCTAGCTTTATCTTCTTCTTGCTTTCCCTCTAATGGTGGCCGACCTCTTTTGTGTTTTGTTTTTAGTTAGTGAACGTGTAAATTGAAGTGGTATGAGGGTTTAGGGTATATGGATATAACTTATTCCTACTTTGCCCTTATCTATTTCATTTTAGTCCCCTTTTAGTTCACTATTTATTATGCACGACTACCCTCTGTTAACACAAATTTCAATCCCTTAAACATTTGCATTATTTTATTTAATTTAACTAATTAAATGTCCTAAATAATGTTAATTAAAATTAGGGTCGTTACACCTTGTATCTGTATAGTCTCAGCCTAACCCAAGTATTATAAAAATAAACGGGTCAGGCTATATATAATAATGAGGTAAAATACTGATATCATAATTTTATGACTTAAAAATAATCATAAGTCATAAATAAAAATATACTTGAAACCAAATTATCGTAATAAGGCATATAAACCAAAGTCACCATATCTCAATTTTCATACTAACTCTCAAATAAACTATCATCGAAAATACGGTGATAACAATTCAAAATTCTCCACAGCCAAAAGGTACTACACATCCGTCCCAAAATCTCAGAAGAAACAATTATCACTAAGGAAATAATAATGGCAATCAACTATCACTTTAATATGGCGACACAGAGTCCAAAAACCAAATAGACTAATATAAGTCTAACAAACAAAAATAGACATTGCCACACAATGTAATAGTCTAACCCAACAAAATATACCAACTATATGAATTTATCTAACATTACCAAATATGCAAACATTGCCTAACTGTAAACCAATAAAACCGATAGGTCTACGTGCAACAACCGTTCAAACAAAAAAGGACTGCTGCATAACATCATAATAAATCTAACCCATCCAAATAGGTCTGCCTACCCAAATCTACGATTGTATCGACTCTTACGTCATTGAAAAATGAGTTTTTGTCTCTCAGGGATACATTGGCCTAAAAAAATCTGAATATCCCTAAAATAATACAACTCCAAAATGTTAATAACACCCATTCCGATAATCACTAGAATCTAACTAACTATCCTGTGATATCCCGGAATTTTAGACAATATCAATTTAATAATCTTTATATAAAATTAAATTGATATTGACAATATCGATTAATAAAATATGTTTTGGTTTAATAATCAGATTTAATAATATTTAATTCGTGATTTTATCTTTTAAATGCTAAAATAAATGTTTGAATTATAATGTATATATATATATTTGTATGTATATATTATAGTTTAACTTTGTTTGGAATTTAACTTACATGAAAATAAATAAATGAAGTTTGTTTTTTTTTAAATTCCAATAAAATATTGAGTAATTAGGAAATTATATTTTAATTAATATTAAGCTTTTAAATCTATTTAAATTAGTGATTATGGTTTGTAATATTTATAATAAATGAAATTGTTTAAAATTTGACTTAGCTTAATTTTTTTTTATTATTAAAGGTTGATTTTATTTCTTTTTAAAAAAATATTTGATTAAATATGATTTGAATATATTTTATATAAGTTTAAAATATAAGATAACATATAATTTAAATTCATTTAAATATAAAAGTGATTTATAATTTCTTTATAAATCATATAAAATTGTAAATTGATATTTGAAACCCTATTAATAAATAGAATTAATTTGATTTGAAAATTTATTTTGAAATATAAGAAAATTTTCTTTAAAATATTTGTATAAGTTTTAATTTATAAATTGTTTATTTACATTTTCTTAAAATAAGTAAATCATTTATATTCATATAAACATAAAATAAATTAAAGAAAACTTTTTAAATCATTTAAAAATATAACTAAATTAAATAAAAGAAGTAAATCATATATATGCATATTCATTCTAACATAAATTAAATTTAAGAGAACCCTTTTATAAACATTTAAATATATAACTTAATTTAATTAAAACAAGTGTAATCAAATTAGCAATCTAAGCAACATGTGTTAGTTGTAAATCAAGCAATGTGACATGTGTCATTGTTTTCTTTTATCTTTTTTCTAAAATTAATTTCAGCCTTATAAACATTCTCATTTTTTTTCCTTATCCTCTTTTCAAAATCAAAAGAAATAAAAATATACTTCACTTAAAAACCTGAAACTTAAAGCTTCTCAAAAACAGATCTGTAATACACTCCTCATTCAAAAATAAGATCAAATTTTCTCAAATCAAAAACCTGCATTTGCAAACAAAACCTGTAGCTCCTCTAACCTGTAAAAATTTAAATCTCTGCAATTCAAAATACTGCATTTTCCTCTCTGCAAATTTTGAACAAATCAAATTAAGTCTGCATTTCAATCTACCTGAAGATCATAGCAATTTATCTCTGGAATTTGAGCACAATAAAATGGCCTGCATACATATAGATTGGGATAAGGAGCAGTATCACTTCATTTCCATTGGCATATCACTGCTGCATTTAAAAGCTTTCTTGAATCATGATGGCTCTGTCATTTCTGAAAAATAGGTGAGTAACTTCTAAACTTCTTTAAAAAAATCTGGTTGCATGTTATTATATCTGGAATGATTTGATATGCATGATAATTATTGAAGTAATTGTTGTATGTGTATGAGTTCTGGAAATTATTCTGTACTTAAATAGGTGTATACTCTGTTAGTATCAGAACCTTTGTGTTCTTAACTTAAGTTTTAAATTCAAATTTTAGTAGTTTCATAACTTAACCATTTCTGAAAAATGGATTAGAAACAAATGTGTTTGTTTAAAAATAAACTGAAGCATAAGAATTTAAATGAATGGTAAATTGAAACAGAACCTCTCTGTAAATCAATAAGTCCTGAACATGATTGTGTTTAAAATTGTAAATTCTTTAGATTATTGAATTTAGATTGTGACATTAATATTTTAACTTAGGATTTAGCGAATATTGTTTGTTTAAAGTTATGAACTAAGTTATAAAAATTTGATTTATTTAAATAGGTACTGTAACCTTCTCTGTAAATCTAGTTTAGGGGTAAAAACTATGTTACTGTTAAAAATTCAAACACTGATGATTGTAGTGTTCTGAAGTTTTGATATTGCTTCTGTATATAGTAATATGATCAGGCCCATCATCAAAATTTTCAAATCTGTAAATTGACTCTTGAATCTGCAAGGGGAGTTAAGAAGTGTCTGTAGCCCTAAGTTTTCAATAAAATAAGAATTCGATCATATAGCCACTGGGATTGATCGAGTGTTTTGCAACTCTGGGATTTGGTTGCTAGGTTTAAGAGGAGGTATTAGCCGGAATTTTAGACCTAACGATGGTCGGAGGGAGGTGAACATGCCGTTGACAGGTTTTGTTTGGGTTTTAAAACTGTAGTTTCCAGGTTTTGAGTAGTGGTGTAGTATGCTCGAGTATGTCTCGGGTAATTCCAATTTTTGCTCGGAGTTAAAGCAGGAATGACTCCGATATTGTGTTGAACTCGAGTACATTTTGTTTTTAGGTTGATCTCTGAAAACCTGAACTGTTTCAGGTTTTCAATTTTAAAACTAAATTAAATAAAGAAAGAAGAAGCTAAGCAGGTTTGAATCTAACTGAAAGCAAGATTTAAACATGAATTCAAATGGGATTTGAATTTCAGTTTTGAATAAACAAGATTTGTAGTTTTTGTTTTCTGTAGCCTGAGACAGTTTCAGGTTTCTGTAAAAATTTAAACAAAATTTAATTTAAGGTAAGCAAAGTAAGATTTAAAACTGGAATCGAATCAAGTTTAAATATAAATTCAAAATGAAATTTAAATTTTGTTTCAAAATAAATAAATTTTATTAATGGAGTGTTATAGCTGAAACCTGTTTACAGAATTTAAATAAGTTTTAAAATCTGGAAATAAGATTTTAAAACAAGATTTAAATTTAAGTAAATTCTAGATTAAATGCTTGAATTCAAATTTGAATTTGAGTCTGAGGTTTTCAAGAAGGAAATAAGTTATAAATTCAAATGTAAAATTTAGTTAGATACTTTAGAATTTATAACTTATGAAATGAAGATTTTTAAACAGAATTTTAAACTTTGAATTTAAACTTGAAGCATGAATTTGAATTTTGGTTGTAAGGTAAATAAGATTTGAATGCAAATGTTTAAATGTCATTCGAAATATTTAGGATATTTTAAATTTAATTGAGTGTAGGCTATAGTTAAATGATTTTTCTAAAATTGCTTTAAGAGGTAAATGATTCTTTATAATGAGAACTAAAGGGATTTTAAATATTTAAAATCTTGTTAAGTTTGATTTCATTTTAAATTTTAATTTAAAATGGAATTTAGGAAAATTTAAAAGCAAGTTGTTTTTTTAAAATTTCTTTGATAATGATAATTAAATCATTAATGGAATTAATGATTATCATTAAGTTGTTTTGAACTTAATGATTTATTAATTAATCAAGGTAACTAAGATTTTAATTAATTAACTTAATTAATTAATAATAAGGTTAATTAATTAAATAATTAAGAACTTTATTTAATTAATTAAAGAATTAGGTAAGTTAATTAAATTTGATTAAAGTATGATTTAGAAATTAATTTAAATAAGACTTGATGAATTTAATTAATGAATTGAAACTATTAATCAAGTAATTAATAATTAATTTAGTTTTAATTATCGCTGGATTAATTTTTAGATTAATTAATGAGTTTCTTTAAATAAATTGAGAATTAATATTGATTTATTCAATTAATTACTTTAGAAAGTAATTAAAGATTTGTTATGAGTTAATGAAGGTCATTAACTTAATATCATTTTTATAATTAATTAATGTAATTAATTTTAATGATTAATTGTATTAATTAATTCAAGATGATCATTTGAATTGTTTAAGTATAATTACTTAATGAAAGTAATTAAAGAAATTAATTACTAATTGTAATTAATTAAGTTTATTTTGATTAATTAAGTTAATTAATTAAGTTTAATTAATATTAAATTAATCATTGATTGATTTGTGAAGTAATTACAAATGGGAAATTACTTAGTGAAGAAAATAAATTACTGGATGTAATTTAATGGAGGAGTTTTGGGAATTAATTACTTGTGTAATTAATATGTAATTTATATGTTGTATAATTACTTAAGTAAGTAATAAATAATTAATTACTTAGTGTAATTAATTTAGGTTTTGATAATTAAGTTATTTGAGAATGGTTAAGAGAAGTAATTAATTTAAGTTAATTACTTAATGTGATTAATCAAGTATGATTAACCAATGGAGATAATTGATAATTAATTTAATAGAGTTATTTAAAGTAATTTGAGATCATTAATTTATATAATTAATGATATGATTAAGGATTGATTAATTAAGAACAATTAATCAATAAAGAATTAATTAATGTAATTAATTAAGGATTAATGTAATTAATTATAATTAATTAATTAATTAAGTAATTATAGGTTAATTACAGGGATTGGTTTGGAATAATTAATTTATGGAATTAATTAGAAGTTAATTACTTGAATGTAATTAAAGGATAGTTAATCAAGATGATTATTTTGGGTAATTAGTTAAGGGTAATCAATTAATTGATTTATAATTAATTGATGTGTAAGCGAGATTTATATGGATAAGAAATTAATTTAATTCATTTTAAATTAATTTAAGGAAGAAGTAATTAATTTAATTCATTTTAAATTAATTTTAGATTGGATTGATTTGTCTTTGCTTATAAATGATGATTGATATTTATTACCCTGAATGGTTGAGATCTCAGTTATGAGATATATGATATTGTGTGATTTGGATGTTACGGTTGCATTGAGTTGATAATATGATTTATCTGTTTGGGTTGATAATATAGATTATCTGATGTGATGATCGTATTGATTTTCTATTATGATATTGAGAATTATCTATCTGTGTGTATATAGATAATATTGAATTGAATTGTTTAAACCTTTAAAACAACTTGGACCTAAAAGACACGCTTTGGATTTCGATGAGACCGGGATCGGGTTTCCATATTTGGATATCCGAAAACCACATCGATTCCAAATAACGTTAGGTCGTGAATATAAATGGAGCTTTGTGAAGACTCGAGGTGTAAGGGCTATACGTCAGTATAACTCTGTGGGTGATTCCGTAATGAGTTTGACGGAATAGTGCTTATAGATTCGAGATGGTGGATTAGAGTGCAAGGGTTATTGTCGTTAACTCTGAGGGTGATTACAAAATGAGTGTAACGAGATAATGCCTTCGGCTTCGTTCGAACCCGGAACGAACTTGTATGTATTGAAAGCTTTCAGAACATCGTCAGGTGGACAATGAGCATTCTAAGAGATGTGTCCTATAAAGGTAATCGTAGCCTCAAGCCTCATCAACCGGGAATGGCTAAAACAGGGGAGGTGCAGCAAGGCTTCGTGGGTAGCTCCCACTGGAGAGCAAGATTTACCCCTGTCTAGAAGTCCCTTTATATTCGGCTGTGTAGGGCAGTTGATTGCAACAACTGCTGGGGTTGTCTTGTTCGGAACTGTTCAGTAAGGAATGGTACCGGTCTTATGTTGCAGGGGAGTGGGAGTACTCCTCGGTACGGTGATCTAGGCCACGTACTGTGACGGGCGGTACCCCAGTAGCCCTGCCATTGTATGGAATCCACAATCCAATAAGTGCCATCGGTTTTGATTGTATTACCCACTTTTGTGGCTAGTAGCTGGAATTTAATCATGTAACAATTTCAGCTACTTCTTATTTACTTGAAAACCCTAGACACTATTATAATATCATCGGATTTCCTATCAAATGTTTTGGTTAGCGTAAGGTAAAAACTTTTCCATGTTTATATGTGGGAAGTCTTACGTGATACCTTTTCTTTCCAAAAGGTTTTTAAAAGTTAAGCAACCTTAATCTGTTACTCACACCAGACTCATGTCTGACCCGGAGTTTATCTTTTGTTTTTCATAAACTCTTGGGTACTCAAATTTTTACGAGTAGCCAAGGGACTTCAGGTTAGGATTCAGGTTGGCTTTGACGTATAATGGAGGAGCAATGGAGCAGGAGGCTTCTGCGTTATAGATATATAGTTCCGCTGTGTTATCTCCGTGTTGTGTTTGTTTTGAGTTGTAAATACTTGACAGGTGTTTATAACTGTCAAGTATATGTGATGTGTATGCTGTGTATCTCTGATTTGTATTGTATATTATGTAAATACTTATGTTATTAATATAATTTGTTCGTTCCGCTGTTGAGATTCTAGTGTTGTTTCTTCTTTCTCTTCTTTCTTTTCTTCTTCTACCCCTTTCTTTCTTAATTGATGATGCGATTTTCCGGGAGTGGAAAGCCGGGTGGTCACAGTTGGTATCAGAGCGTTAGGTTGAGTGAATACCTAGGCTCTGGAGTGATGTCTTTCTTGAGAGAGCGTACTTGTAATTTTTATATAATTATATATATATATATATATATATATATATATATATATATATATTTCTACCTATCTATTGGGTTACCTGTTCAGGTTTTCCAACATAAGTTATAAGGATAGATAAGGTAGTGGTGTGTGTAACACGATTACTACCATTTGTTGGAGTTTGTATGTTTGGTTGGAAGTGTATTTATCGAGGCTGTAGACCTAATACCGTCTCGAGTGAGTTTTGAAGTGGTGTAGACTTCATTGATCTCTGAAGGTAACCTGTTAAGGTTCAGAGTTTATCTTTGAAGTTGAATGAGTAGAGTTGGATCTGTTGGCTGAACTGAAGCGAGTAATGATATCTTGATATCTCAGGGAAGTAGTAGCTGCGTGATGAGATGGAGTGACTATAGATGTTTCCGAAGATGATTTCTTTGGAACAAGTTTAAGGAAGTGAGTCTGCTTCGGTGTTGTGGCTGAGTTCAGCAGGATGTTTCTGGTTGGTTTGAAGTCTGAGTTTCTCGAAGAGCTTTGAATTGGGAATTCTTTAGCATTGATGTCAGCAGTGCAGCTCGGAGTGTTCTGTGTGTCGGCAGAATTTTCTGGCTTAGCAGTTTTCTGGAGATGGAGTTCAGAAGCAGTAGAGTGAATCCATTTCTTCGATGGATTGGAAAGACCAGCATAAGCTGTTCTGATTGGTTTAGAGAGAACAGTTTTCTTTGGAAGTAGATTGAGTTGATCGCAAAAGTGACTTGCGATAGTTGAGTGTTCTCTTGAGTTGTTGGAGATTTTTCGGAATATTTTCAGAGAAGTCAGAGTTTGTCTTCATCTAGAGATTCAGTGGTACCGGTGGTTCAGCTAGTTGAAGGTTGGTTTCTTGAGATGGAGTTTGTTAAAGCAACTCAGGATTTGAGGAAATTCTGAATTTTCTCTTGGTTATCGGAGATCTACTTGGTTATGCTGTCCAGTTGTGCTTGTGTTTTCCATCAGCATTCTTTTCTACTCAGATCAGAGTTGTGCAGCGGAAGCAGTTTGGGAGTGAATCTGCTTTTCTTTTCCCGACAGGAGAAGTTTGTTTTCTTCTGATGGTTGTGAGTAGAGTTGTTTTTGATCTTGGTTGATCGTGGAGGATCATTCTGGTGGATTGGGATGGTCTAGTTTATTTCTTGTGACATCAGCAAGGGTTGAGCTAATCAGGTAAGAGATAAGCAGTCGAAGATCTGATTTTGGATAAGTTCTCAGTTTTTAGGAGCTATAAATTTGGTAAGGTTGGGTAAGCTAGCTCTGAGATATTTTGGATCTCCTTAGAGTTTTGTTTTGGATAAGTGTTTGATCTTCTGGATTAAATTGCCAGTTTGGACAACTGGAATTCGTTGTGTTTCACGTATCTCTGAGGGAGTACGTGTATATCTATCTCTGGTTTTGGAATCAGATGTTTGGGAGATTTTGGTTGTTGAGTCAGACTTGTCTATAGTCTGATATCTTGTTAGTTATAGATGAGTAGGAGTTCTGTAGCTTAGTAGTGTTGATTATTTGGGTTTTTATAGAGCGAGTAACCCGGTGTTTACTTGGGAAACTCGAGGAAACTCTATCCAGAATTTTGTTTGGACGGTTAATTTTGTTTGATTGGATGAATTGATTGCTATGGATGTTAGCATATGTTTGATATATGCGTGGTTTTGAAATTTAAATCTAAAATAGGTTATTAAATTACCTTTGTTTTAAATTTCGGGGACGAAATTCTTTTAAAGGGGAAGGAATGTGATATCCCGGAATTTTAGACAATATCAATTTAATAATCTTTATATAAAATTAAATTGATATTGACAATATTGATTATAAAATATGTTTTGGTTTAATAATCAGATTTAATAATATTTAATTTGTGATTTTATCTTTTAAATGCTAAAATAAATGTTTAAATTATAATGTATATATATATATATTTGTATATATATTATAGTTTAACTTTGTTTGGAATTTAACTTACATGAAAATAAATAAATGAAGTTTGTTTTTTTTAAATTCCAATAAAATATTGAGTAATTAGGAAAGTATATTTTAATTAATATTAAGCTTTTAAAATCTATTTAAATTAGTGATTATGGTTTGTAATATTTATAATAAGTGAAATTGTTTAAAATTTGACTTAGCTTAATTTTGTTTTTTATTATTATTAAAGGTTGATTTTATTTCTTTTTAAAAAAATATTTGATTAAATATGATTTGACTATATTTTATATAAGTTTAAAATATAAGATAACATATAATTTAAATTCATTTAAATATAAAAGTGATTTATAATTTCTTTATAAATCATTTAAAATTGTAAATTGATATTTGAAACCCTATTAATAAATAGAATTAATTTGATTTGAAATTTCATTTTGAAATTTAAGAAAATTTTCTTTAAAATATTTGTATAAGTTTTAATTTTTAAATTGTTTATTTACATTTTCTTAAAATAAGTAAATCATTTATATTCAAATAAACATAAAATAAATTAAAGAAAACTTTTTAAAACATTTAAAAATATAACTAAATTAAATAAAAGAAGTAAATCATATATATGCATATTCATTCTAACATAAATTAAATTTAAGAAAACCCTTTTATAAACATTTAAATATATAACTTAATTTAATTAAAACAAGTGTAATCAAATTAGCAATCTAAGCAACATGTGTTAGTTGTAAATCAAGCAATATGACATGTGTCATTGTTTTCTTTTATCTTTTTTCTAAAATTAATTTCAGCCTTATAAACATTCTCATTTTTTTCCTTATCCTCTTTTCAAAATAAAAAGAAATAAAAATATACTTCACTTAAAAACCTGAAACTTAAAGCTTCTCAAAAACAGATCTGTAATACACTCCTCATTCAAAAATAAGATCAAATTTTCTCAAATCAAAAACCTGCATTTGCAAACAAAACCTGTAGCTCCTCTAACCTGTAAAAATTTAAATCTCTGCAATTCAAAATACTGCATTTTCCTCTCTGCAAATTTTGAACAAATCAAATTAAGTCTGCATTTCAATCTACCTGAAGATCATAGCAATTTATCTCTGGAATTTGAGCACAATAAAATGGCCTGCATGCATATAGATTGGGATAAGGAGCAGTATCACTTCATTTCCATTGGCATATCACTGCTGCATTTAAAAGCTTTCTTGAATCATGATGGCTCTGTCGTTTCTGAAAAATAGGTGAGTAACTTCTAAACTTCTTTAAAAAAATCTGGTTGCATGTTATTATATCTGGAATGATTTGATATGCATGATAATTATTGAAGTAATTGTTGTATGTGTATGAGTTCTGGAAATTATTCTGTACTTAAATAGGTGTATACTCTGTTAGTATCAAAACCTTTGTGTTCTTAACTTAAGTTTAAATTCAAATTTTAGTAGTTTCATAACTTAACCATTTCTGAAAAATGGATTAGACACAAATGTGTTTGTTTAAAAATAAACTGAAGCATAAGAATTTAAATGAATGGTAAATTGAAACAGAACCTCTCTGTAAATCAATATGTCCTGAACATGATTGTGTTTAAAATTGTAAATTCTTTAAATTATTGAATTTAGATTGTGACATTAATATTTTAACTTAGGATTTAGGGAATATTGTTTGTTTAAAGTTATGAACTAAGTTATAAAAATTTGATTTATTTAAATAGGTACTGTAACCTTCTCTGTAAATCTAGTTTAGGGGTAAAAACTATGTTACTGTTAAAAATTCAAACACCGATGATTGTAGTGTTCTGAAGTTTTGATATTGCTTCTGTATATAGTAATATGATCAGGCCCATCATCAAAATTTTCAAATCTGTAAATTGACTCTTGAATCTGCAAGGGGAGTGAGGAAGTGTCTGTAGCCCTAAGTTTTCAATAAAATAAGAATTCGATCATATAGCCACTGGGATTGATCGAGTGTTTTGCAACTCTGGGATTTGGTTGCTAGGTTTAAGAGGAGGTATTAGCCGAAATTTTAGACCTAACGATGGTCGGAGGGAGGTGAACATGCCGTTGACAGGTTTTGTTTGGGTTTTAAAACTGTAGTTTCTAGGTTTTGAGTAATGGTGTAGTATGCTCGAGTATGTCTCGAGTAATTCCAATTTTTGCTCGGAGTTAAAGCAGGAATAACTCGAAGTGATATTGTGTTGAACTCGAGTACATTTTGTTTCCAGGTTGATCTCTGAAAACCTGAACTGTTTCAGGTTTTCAATTTTAAAACTAAATTAAATAAAGAAAGAAGAAGCTAAGCAGGTTTGAATCTAACTGAAAGCAAGATTTAAACATGAATTCAAATAGGATTTGAATTTCAGTTTTTGAATAAACAAGATTTGTAGTTTTTGTTTTCTGTAGCCTGAGACAGTTTCAGGTTTCTGTAAAAATTTAAACAAAATTTAATTTAAGGTAAGCAAAGTAAGATTTAAAACTGGAATTGAATCAAGTTTAAATATAAATTCAAAATGAAATTTAAATTTTGTTTCAAAATAAATAAATTTTATTAATGGAGTGTTATAGCTGAAACCTGTTTACAGAATTTAAATAAGTTTTAAAATCTGGAAATAAGATTTTAAAACAAGATTTAAATTTAAGTAAATTCTAGATTAAATGCTTGAATTCAAATTTGAATTTGAGTCTGAGGTTTTCAAGAAGGAAATAAGTTAAAATTCAAATGTAAAATTTAGTTAGATACTTTAGAATTTATAACTTATGAAATGAAGATTTTTAAACAGAATTTTAAACTTTGAATTTAAACTTGAAGCATGAATTTGAATTTTGGTTGTAAGGTAAATAAGATTTGAATGCAAATGTTTAAATGTCATTCGAAATATTTAGGATATTTTAAATTTAATTGAGTGTAGGCTAAAGTTAAATGATTTTTCTAAAATTGCTTTAAGAGGTAAATGATTCTTTATAATGAGAACTAAAGGGATTTTAAATATTTAAAATCTTGTTAAGTTTGATTTCATTTTAAATTTTAATTTAAAATGGAATTTAGGAAAATTTAAAAGCAAGTTGTTTTTTTTAAATTTCTTTGATAATGATAATTAAATCATTAATGGAATTAATGATTATCATTAAGTTGTTTTGAACTTAATGATTTATTAATTAATCAAGGTAATTAAGGTTTTAATTAATTAATTTAATTAATTAATAATAAGGTTAATTAATTAAATAATTAAGAACTTTATTTAATTAATTAAAGAATTAGGTAAGTTGATTAAATTTGATTAAAGTATGATTTAGAAATTAATTTAAATAGTACTTGATGTATTTAGTTAATGAATTGAAACTATTAATCAAGTAATTAATAATTAATTTAGTTTTAATTATCACTGGATTAATTTTTAGATTAATTAATGAGTTTCTTTAAATAAATTGAGAATTAATATTGATTTATTCAATTAATTATTTTAGAAAGTAATTAAAGATTTGTTATGAGTTAATGAAGGTCATTAACTTAATATCATTTTTATAATTAATTAATGTAATTAATTTTAATGATTAATTGTATTAATTAATTCAAGATGATCATTTGAATTGTTTAAGTATAATTACTTAATGAAAGTAATTAAAGAAATTAATTACTAATTGTAATTAATTAAGTTTATTTTGATTAATTAAGTTAATTAATTAAGTTTAATTAATATTAAATTAATCATTGATTGATTTGAGAAGTAATTACAAATGGGAAATTACTTAGTGAAGAAAATAAATTACTGGATGTAATTTAATGGAGGAGTTTTGGGAATTAATTACTTGTGTAATTAATATGTAATTTATATGTTGTATAATTACTTAAGTAAGTAATAAATAATTAATTGCTTAGTGTAATTAATTTAGGTTTTGATAATTGAGTTATTTGAGAATGGTTAAGAGAAGTAATTAATTTAAGTTAATTACTTAATGTGATTAATCAAGTATGATTAACCAATGGAGATAATTGATAATTAATTTAATGGAGTTATTTAAAGTAATTTGAGATCATTAATTTATATAATTAATGATATGATTAAGGATTGATTAATTAAGAACAATTAATCAATAAAGAATTAATTAATGTAATTAATTAAGGATTAATGTAATTAATTATAATTAATTAATTAATTAAGTAATTATAGGTTAATTACAGGGATTGGTTTGGAATAATTAATTTATGGAATTAATTAGAAGTTAATTACTTGAATGTAATTAAAGGATAGTTAATCAAGATGATTATTTTGGGTAATTTGTTAAGGGTAATCAATTAATTGATTTATAATTAATTGATGTGTAAGCGAGATTTATATGGATAAGAAATTAATTTAATTCATTTTAAATTAATTTAAGGAAGAAGTAATTAATTTAATTCATTTTAAATTAATTTTAGATTGGATTGATTTGTCTTTGCTTATAAATGATGATTGATATTTATTACCCTGAATGGTTGAGATCTCAGTTATGAGGTATATGATATTGTGTGATTTGGATGTTATGGTTGCATTGAGTTGATAATATGATTTATCTGTTTGGGTTGATAATATAGATTATCTGATGTGATGATAGTATTGATTTTCTATTATGATATTGAGAATTATCTATCTGTGTGTATATAGATAATATTGAATTGAATTGTTTAAACTTTTAAAACAACTTGGACCCAAAAGACACGCTTTGGATTTCGATGAGACCGGGATCGGGTTTCCATATTTGGATATCCGAAAACCACATCGATTCCAAATAACGTTAGGTCGTGAATACAAATGGAGCTTTGTGAAGACTCGAGGTGTAAGGGCTATACGTCAGTATAACTCTGTGGGTGATTCCGTAATGAGTTTGACGGAATAGTGCTTATAGATTCGAGATGGTGGATTAGAGTGCAAGGGTTATTGTCGTTAACTCTGAGCGTGATTCCAAAATGAGTGTAACGAGATAATGCCTTCGGTTTCGCTCGAACCCGGAACGAACTTATATGGATTGAATGCTTTCAGAACATCGTCAGGTGGACAATGAGCATTCTAAGAGATGTGTCCTATAAAGGTAATCGTAGCCTCAAGCCTCATCAACCGGGAATGGCTAAAACAGGGGAGGTGCAGCAAGGCTTTGTGGGTAGCTCCCACTGGAGAGCAAGATTTACCCCTGTCTAGAAGTCCCTTTATATTCGGCTGTGTGGGGCAGTTGATTGCAACAACTGCCGGGGTTGTCTTGTTTGGGATTGTTCAGTAAGGAATGGTCCCGGTCTTGTGTTGCAGGGGAGTGGGAGTTCTACTCGGTACGGTGATCTAGGCCACGTACTGTGACGGGCGGTACCCCAGTAGCCCTGCCATTGTATGGAATCCACAATCCAATAAGTGTCAACGGTTTTGATTGTATTGCCCACTTTTGTGGCTAGTAGCTGGAATTTAATCATGTAACAATTTCGGCTATTTCTTATTTACTTGAAAACCGTAGACACTATTATAATATCATCGGATTTCCTATCAAATGTTTTGGTTAGCGTAAGGTAAAAACTTTTCCATGTTTATATGTGGGAAGTCTTACGTGATACCTTTTCTTTTCAAAAGGTTTTTAAAAGTTAAGAAACCTTAATCTGTTACTCACACCAGACCCATGTCTGACCCGGAGTTTATCTTTTGTTTTTCATAAACTCTTGGGTACTCAAATTTTTACGAGTAGCCAAGGGAATTCAGGTTAGGATTCAGGTTGGCTTTGACGTATAATGGAGGAGCAATGGAGCAGGAGGCTTCTGCGTTATAGATATATAGTTCCGCTGTGTTATCTCCGTGTTGTGTTTGTTTTGAGTTGTAAATACTTGACAGGTGTTTATAACTGTCAAGTATATGTGATGTGTATGCTGTGTATCTCTGATTTGTATTGTATATTATGTAAATACTTATGTTATTAATATAATTTGTTCGTTCCGCTGTTGAGATTCTAGTGTTGTTTCTTCTTTCTCTTCTTTCTTTTCTTCTTCTACCCCTTTCTTTCTTAATTGATGATGCGATTTTCCGGGAGTACAAAGCCGGGTCATCACATGTCCTATACCAAAAGGTGAAATTCTAGTATTTAATAAAAGCTAGTCAATTTCACTTAAACTCTATATAAAAATTATTATAATAAGCGAAAGAATTATATGAATTGTCCCATACCAATCCGAAAATTCAATTTTTTAACAAAATTCTTTGTTTCATAGAAAATCATGAACCCAATGAAAATAAATCGAATTTTTATTGATTATAACTAATTAAATTAAAAGTAAGAGTTAAAGATATTATTTTTGAAATTAAGTCAGCTCTTTTCTTTAATTTATAAAATATCATACTTATGGAACATTTATGTTTCAAAAATCTTAAAACAACACAAATTAAATTAGCAATTTACAAAGTCCAAACTAATTCACATAAGCTTATTAAAATCCGTCACAATGACTCAACCAAAGATAAGATCAAATAATCCACAATATGGAACAAAAATTGTTCCAAAAAACACCTAATAGTCGACTGGATTTTCTACCAATCAACTGGTGGAGCTTACCAATTGACTCTTGGGAATGTGCCTGGTGTAGTCTGCTCCAGGTCAAATTCAGAATCGTCGAATCCCGTAGGATGACCGACCTCGATCGATTTCGCAAGTTGCAGAACGTAGTAGAGGCCCTATCAAGTCCTACTAACACCCTAAATTCAAGAATTTCCTATTTATGTGCAATATGTATGTGTTTATGCTTAAAACCAAAATCAACATATTCACTATTTTCTAAAAAAACATTTATGCAATAAACTTATTTATTCAGCAATCAACTTAATTTTTAATTCAATTTAGAGGCATAAAAACATATAGATATAGGTTATATGGGTATAATAACTTACTTTAGGCCAATATGAAGTATGCTGAATTTAATGAAACTAAAACAACTAATCTTTCTCTAAAACTCTTATGCCAACTATCCTTTTTAATCACTCCAAAAATCAAAACAACCCCTTTAATTTTAGAATTTCAAAAATTGACCGAATATTCAAATCCATAAATTGATTACATGAGAAGATAGAATGGAGATCAAGGAGTTCGTACCTTATCTCCTTAGAATTTATAGAATTTTCTCTGATTTCCTGTAATAAATTCTAGGACGGAATGGTTTTCCTCTTTGAAGCTTTGTTTTCATGAAGATAAGAAAGATGGAAATAATAACATACAAGAGTTGGTTTAGGATTTTTACTAGGGATAGGTTTAGAAATGTACAGATTATTTACTTAAGCAAAGTAGTTAGAATTTTAGGTTAGGCTAATGGGCTAAAGGTATTTAGGCCCAAACAAAATATAATTAGATTTCTTTTATTTCATTTTGCCTAATAACTCTTAACAAGGTCTTTAAACAAATCCTAAACCAAATGAAAATGCAAATTCTTATTTGAATTTTTTTAAATTCGACTTTTACTGACATTATAATAATATTATTAAAATTTTAAATAAACTTCTCTTTTTAAAATTAATAAATTTAAGTCAATCATTCGGGTTTAAATAAAAATTCTTAACTAAAATTTTAAATTCATAATTAAAATAATAATCAATTGTTAATTAGATAATTATTAACATGATTGTTGCAAAAAATCTCCAACTGAGAACTCCAAGTCTTTATGGCTTTTATCCGCGCAACTTTTCTGCCTTGATTGAGCTTCCTTCATCCTTGGTTGGATTAACTCAATCTTTTCAATCACTTCTTTAACCAAGTCTGGACCAAGTATCAGTCTATCACTTGTCTCCAACCAACATGCAGGCGATTTGCATAGCCTTTCGTAAAGTGCTTTGAAAGGTGTAATTCCTATACTAGTTTGATAACCATTATTGGAGGAAAACTGACTAAGTGCAAATGGTCTTTCCATGTCCCTCCAAATTCTAATACAGAAGCCCTAAACAAATCTTCAAGTACCTTATTAACCTTTTCCGTTAGCCCATCCGTTTGCGGATGGTAAGCGGTACTCATCTTCAACTTAATACTCGGTTCATTCTATAAACTCTTCCAAAACTCACTCATGAACAACAGATCTCTGTCACTTACGCTGCTATTCGATATTCTGACAACATTCTTCATGGATAACTTTGCCAAACTAGGTGTTGTTCTTGTCTATTTAACAAGGATAAAGTGTGCACTCTTGGTCGGTCTATCCATCATGACCCAAATACTTTCATTTCCCCTATTCGAATTTGTCCACTGATCAAAAATATATATTAATATAGAATCTCATTTACATTGTGGTACTTCCAAAGGTTGAAGCAATCAAGTTGGATTTTGATGCTTGGATTTTACCAATCGAGTATTTATACATTGGTTCATCCATAAGCCTACGTCTCTTTTCATTCCTTCCTAGAATATACCCCTCTTTATATCCTTGTATATCTTTTTACCTCCAGGATAAATGGAAAATTTCAACCAATAGCATACTTTAATAACTTCCTTTCTCAGATTATCCATGTCTGGAACTGTAATGACACACCCTTTCGACCCTTAAAAGTTGATACTAGTACATCCACGATATTCACGTGTTGAGCATCCAAATATTGGTGAAAAAAGAAAAGAAAAAAAAAATCAAAATCTCATATGGTGACGAGTAATATATAATATACAATAGATCTTTACAAATGGAAACTATAATATACATACATCAATCATAGTATCTATTTATCATCAGTCTGGATAGTTATAACAATATAACCTCATACTAATAAATATAAAATAAAAATGTAGCGGAAAATAGAAATATAAGTGAATATGTCTTAGAGGCATCCACCTCATCTCCTGAAGCTTCAAAGCATCCAAACTAAATCTGAAAAACATGATCTGGCTGACCCGAGCACTATAAGAAAATAACGCCCAGATCAGTCTGGTAAACCAGTGTAAGAGACGCACGTCATATGGATTTTTAATTCCTTCAGAAATAAAGATATCTCGTAAGATCACAGTGCATATAAATACAGATGAGTTTTTGCTTTACAATAACTAAACCATTTCAATAGAAAATTCAGTGATATGATAATAATTTCTAGGGTCTAAAATAAATACTGAATCATAGCCAAAATTATTACATTAATTAAATTCCAGCATAATAGGTATATAACTGAGTTTGAAGATACTTATTGGAGAATTGATTCCATATAAGGACAAGGCTACTAGAGTACCGTTTGCCACAATAAACCTCTAGAAAATGTACCATGGTCAAAAACCTTTCGACCCCTATGAATTAGGACTGACATACCCCTTGTTGGCTAGTATTAAATATGTCATCACCCTGTTACTTTGCAACCTTTCCTTAAGATTTTTCATGCACAAACCAAATCCATAAATTCATAAATAGTGATGTAGAAGCGCAGTGACATCCACTAGTTGGTACAACCCACATAGTCCTAAAGCATATCCCTTGTTTTAGTCATTCCCCATTGTGAGGCTAGAGGCTACCTTTTTAGCAAATTCCACTCGAAATGCTAACATTGCCCTCTAAGCGACAATACAATGTCAGCATTCATCCATATAAGTTGTTTAGGATATGAATAAGCCAAGGCACTACTTCTACTACATCCTTTTTGGAATCACCCGTAGGATTAGTAGTAAGTATTCATCGCACTTCAAAAATCTTCATCTTTGATTCAATCAACTTCAAGATGTCTTTAATTCGAATGCTCATGTAGGTTCGTAGTGGTTTTCGGATAATATCTGCGATCTCCATCTCTCCGAACCAACAATCAGAGTTTTAAAAACTGGCTAACGTTTGATATTTGGTTATTTAACCATCACATAAACAAACAATTCAATTGGCTTAGCACAGAGCAATAACTAAGCCTCTTTAATTAATCCTTTCATTAATTAAACACAATTTATAAACTCTTATATTAAATACTTTTACAAAGATATATTCACAAACCCTTCTCCACTTTTTTCAATACTTGAAAAATACTAAAAGTACTTGTCTCAAGTTTATAATTGTACTCACAACACATATCACTTTAAATACATAGGAAACTTTTCAGTATACTTATCTCAACTGTATAAGTATATTCACAAAACATTTCACTTTCAATACTTATGAAACTTTTATATATACTTATCTCAACCTTATAAGTATATTCACAAATCACTACATTTCCAATACTTAGGAAATGTACCTATATACTTATCTCAACGGTATAAGTATATTCACAAATCTTAAGAAAGATTTCATTTCCAAAACCATGCTTATTTGGGTTAAAATAAATGTCATTTAAAACATTAGTAGCAATAACCCCATAATACCTTCCTTTTGGTGTAAGTTAATAGATCGTACATAAATTAGACCAAAATACTTACCACGACTTACCGATTTTAAAATAGCACTATCTCTCGATTAACAATGATCGGACAAGTTAGAAAATTATTCTTGTCTCGATACACATTCTTAATTATCAAGATAGAGACGAGCTTCCATACCTCAGAATTTGGTGTTAAGCGTTGAAATAATACTTTTCATACCGCTAAAATTTAAATTGATCAATCTTGGAAATCCGGTCTCATTCTATTTATAAAAATTCCCTTTATAAATCCCTTCATAAATTCCTTATAAAACTCCTTTATACAACCCTTTTATATTTATAAAACACCTTTAATGAAATATCATTTATAAAAATCCTTTTATAAATCACTAAATTTATTTCAAACTATTTTATAACACTCTAAATTCATTTATAAAACTCCTTTTATAAAATATTCTTTTTATTTATAACTTATTTTATTAACCCCAAAACACAAGTATAAACTTCTTTCATAACTCTCCAAATATATTTATAAAACTCTTTTTATACTTAACGCAAATCTTTGTTTTCAAATAAGACCAAATACTTCCATAAAACGATCATTTCACATATTACTATTAATCCATAATTGAGAATTATTATCCAATTCCTCTAAATGGTATCATTTCCCTTCTTAAATTATCATTATAAATCCATTCTTTTCATCTATAAAATACTACTTCTAAAACTATTCCTTTATTTTTTTAAAATACACTTATAAATCTATCATTTCATACAACATCTTATATAAAACGTTTCACAAATATTTATTCCAAAATAGTTCTACCTTCTTTTAAAAACAAAATCACTTTTAATAAAAGATAAACCAATTTTATTTTCTTCAAAAATAAACATTCATTATATAATAACTTCATACAAAGATAAATCCTTTTTAAAAATAATTTTAAAACGTTTACATATATACATATATTAGAAAAAAGCAATAAAATAAGTTAAAGTAAAATAGAGAATTTCAAAAACCCATTTTAAATAAAATATCATAGAAATTCCAAAAGTGTCAGATTTGAAATTCATTTCCCGAATCAGAACCATTTCCAGATCAAACACTAATTAATAGTATTCCAAAATACTATAACGAGGCCAATAGGTACCATAGCACTTGACAATATTACTACTGCCTTTATCACTAAAATGTTCGACTTTTGACATGTATCAATATCACATCTAATATAGCCAACTACCAAGTTTTGACGTGTAACGATCTATATAATAGGTTTATAAATGGAATTGAAATCAACAAGTATATAACCAAAATTTAAAATCCCAACTGTGAGAAATACGAATTTCTGTACAAAATTCCTTGTATTTTATTTTAAATGTCATTCACTTTTTAAAATGGAAATTCAACCAAACTGAACGAATAATTTAGTCAAACACAATAGAAATCGTTTTTGTACATCACATAGTAATCATTAAGTTATGAGATAACTCACCAAAATTCCAACGGACGCTTTGGTATTTTGTTTGACCTAGTTCAAAATTCCAATTGCTTCAAACTCGATGAAACTAATTCCAACGTGTAGATATTTCTATTATGAGCACAATGCAAAAGACCGCATTTTGATTGGACCTCATATGCAAAAGATATTCATTTTATAAGATTTAGATTTAAATTAAATTAATAATTCATACTAATTACTTCTTTAAATTTAATTACCCTCTCAAATCTCTTCTTCCCTCCTAAAAAGCTTCTCCTGTACACGCACACTAATAACCAAACATTATCATGCACGATCAAGCATCAACACGGAGCTCTAGTCCAATGGACTTCTCTTCAAATTCTCGACTTAACTGACCCCTCATCTCCGAGCTCGATCCATCCTACCCCGATCCGACCGATGCCTTAAATCCATGCCTAGGCATCGCACTTCGGCTCAGGCCCATTCATCCCCTCTGACCATCATTGTAATGACCCATATTTTTGACTATTTTAAATTATTAAATTTAATATGATTATTGAATGAAAATGGTTAAAAATAAAAATTCATATTTTATTTATATAGTTTATTTAATATGAACTTGAATTTTTTTTTGAATTATTTAGTTGAAAATAAATTGATTGATTTTTTTGGTTAAGATTCATTTGAATCCAATGTTGAAGCTCATTGTAATTGGATTTTGGAAGGCTTTAGTCTAAGAAGCGAATTTGTTTCTGAATTTAAATATATGAGCATTGGTTGTATAAATTTTGAAAAAATATTTTAATTTACAAAATGGTTTAAGATAAAATTTGAATTTGGTTTATTTAAATGATTTTAAATACTGAAAAGTTAATCTCGTAAGTTAAATAACTTATATTTCAAATATAATGATTTATCTGATAATAAAATTGTTAAATTTAATATTTGAAATTGTTTAAATAACCGAATCTTGAATATAATATGAATGAAAATGATTTCAAAAGTCGATTTATATTTTATTTAAACAAGAATGAAAACCATTATCTTTTAAATTGGTATTCTAAAGTGACTAAAGAATTTATTTTCAAAACTTTAATTAATATAGTCTGATTAAACTATCTTCTGAATATGATGGAATTGGCTCCCGATATATGTTCCACTGTGTTCAGAATAGGGGTATAACATATAGAACGCTAGGCGGCACACTTTGTTTGGAGTTCGAAAATTTCACGGATGAATAGTACCATGGAAATTTTCTATAAATATCCCCTCATTCATAGCCCTAGCCCTAGCCCAAACATCAGCCGCCTCTTTTATAATTTCAATGGCTGAAAATCGTCCATCCTTTTCCTTCGATTTCTCTTCATACACCCACTTTTAGGCTTCGACTTCAACTAGGAAGACGGAGAGCTCGACGAGCTGTACAAGATAAATGGATGGATCATCGTTTGGCGTCGAGTGAAGGGTGAAATAGTCTCATGTTTCACTGCAGTTTTGGTCGCTATCTCTTTTTTCGCAGGTACGATGCGCAGGTGGGCAAGAAGGCTAGGGTTGGCGCACGAGGTTCCGCTGCAGGCAGCAGTTCATGGTCGGGTGATCGTCGTTCGTGCAAGAAAATGAAAAGAAAAAGTTAAGCGCGTGCGGCTTGGATAGCATGAGCCGGGGGGAGGGGAGGAAAGTTTTTTTTTAATTTAATAAGTTTTGATAATTATAATTTAATTATATTCAAATTTTTATAAATTCATAACTTTTTCATACGACGTCAAATTCGAGCGAAAAAAGTTACGTTGGATTCGTATTGAAGTCATCTACGACAATAAGTTGGATTCGAATTTGACTTACTCTGAAAAATTTTCAGTTACAAATGAAAATGAGTGTTTTAAACCACTCACAAAATACTAAATTTTTTCGATGTTAGTTAAATTAAAATCATGAAGTGTTTATCTTTCTTGACCGTTTTTTGGTAATTTAACTGAAATTTAAATTGACATATGAATTGAACCGTTAGGAATTTGTAATAGATAGTTAAAATTGAAATTGAAATTAAATTTCTAGTTAAACACCCAATATTGATGTAACAACCCGGTAATTCGCATCAATTAATAATCTACATTTAAACGATAAATATTGGTGCAAATTGCCATTTGAAGTTTTTATATTGAATTAAGATTCATTTATAAAGTGTTAAAAAGAATTATGGGCTTTGAAAATTAAAAGGGGTCCATGTTTCACGTTTGGGCCGTGATAATTTTCAATACAAAGACCCATTTTCCCACTTCGTTATTTTCATTTTCTCAACCCTAAACAAAAATCGAACGAAGAAAAATGAATGGCGACCCCCCTTTCTTCGTTCTTCTGTAAAAGCTAGGCTTCGATTTCGATCGTTACTCGTCTCTCGTGGTGCTCGCGGCCGCTTGATTTGTGGTCGTTTGTGCTTCAATTCGTCGACAAGGTGAGTGGTCCTCCACTCACATCTATTTGAACTTGGTTCTATGTTATGGCAATTCGATTATGTTGTGGCGATTTTTGACTTTTATGACTTGATTTGATTTTATTCGATGTTGCTAAAGTTTATTTGATTGTCCGGATTTCTTGTTGTCTTCGGCAGTAACGTGAATTATATTTTTGTGTGTGTTTCAATTCATGTATCATCCTGATTTGTTAAACTTGATTTTTATCTTAGTTTGATTTTTCGAACTTGTTCGATCGAGGGTTTCTTGACTACGTCTCGGCCATTCGAGTACATGCTGTTGTTGATGATTTATAGTGGCCATTATGTTCGATTTCGGTTTGACTTGTATTTTATACTGTGTTGATTTCATGAATCATATCCACTTCACGACTTTGCATTAAGTCGATAGTCACTGCTGCACATATGATTCTCTGGTGCATTTGTCTTGGTTAAATTTTGGCCTTTGCTGGTTCATATGATTTTAACATATTTGCTGAAGTCAGTTGGGCCTGCACATTCACTTGTTCATTTGATTTCTTGCATTTTCTTGCTTCTGTGAATCCCTGATTTCATTTTGGGTTTTTGCTGTCACTTACTTGGTGAGTTTGTTTGTTTATACTATTGCATTCCTCTGGTGCACTATGCCGTAGCCTTGGTCTCTGTTGGTTTTTGACGGCATCTGATTGCCGTGACTCCATTGACCCTGGCCATGTTGTCTTCGGTTGCTTGTGTACTTGTGTCGAGGCTGTTGTTCTGGCCTTCATGTTGTATTCATCTCCCTGCACTTGCTGCCTGGATTGATTCTGTCCACTTCATGTTGTTGACTGCATTATTGAAGTGTATCTGACCATGTTTTTGTTTATAAGCAGTTTGAAGTTGTTGACTTCATTTGTTTCTCTGACCTGATTTCTGACTTGTTCTTGCTGTCTTGACCATGTCCCCTGTTGCATTATAATTGCATATGTAGTTGTTGATGCTCCTGTGCAATGGCCTGAGTCATTTGTAACTGCTGTTACATGTTGTTAGGCCTAGTTGACTTCGACTTTGTTTATGATACTTGCACTGTTTCACTGGTGTATGCATTTACTGTTTTGAGTCTTGTTGCTCTCACCTTCATTTGATTGTGTCCTCATGTAGAACACTGTTCTATATGTTCCCTTCATGCTACATTACTATTTGTTGGCACGTTAGATTGCATTCATTTTAGCCACTGATGCATTCATTTGTACATCATTGTTTGCCTCTTTCATTGTCTTGTACATGTAACATTGGCTTGCCTTGGTGCCTTGTTGCTGTCCTTAATATTGAGCTGGTTAGTACCTGTAGCTCGAGTTGCACATGTGCACTTGCTCATTTGGGTTGTGCGGTTTCTCGTTGCTCTTCTGATTCTTTTTGCCACGTGTAGTTGGTTATGTACATTCACTTGTGTACATATCTTACATTCACTTGTGTACATATCTTACATTCACTTGTGTACATATCTTACATTCATTGGGTACCTCATCACTGTAGTGGCACGGCAGTGCACGCAAGCGTGAACTGCAGCCACACGGTATTCATTGGGTACATCGTCACTATAGTGGCAAGGCAGTGCACGCAAGCGTGAACTGCAGCCACACGGTATGGTTTTGTGATATTCTATTTTGTTTTGATTTATTAATCTTTTGCGTAGTTCATGTGCTGTAGTGGCGAGGCAGTACACGCGTGCGTGTACTGCAGCCCTACTCATCTTAATATTTTAATTGATATTTCAATGGTTTGAACCGTTCTGTTTATTTCAATTCAATATTCTGAATTGCATTCTGATTTGGTTTAATTACTGTCGTCTATTCATTATTTGATTATTATTGCTTCTGTGCACTAATAACTGAGTTTGAATTAGACTGACCCGAGTATTATTTTCTTTTGAATTTAATACTCGGGTCAGACCGAGTATTTCAGGTTGTAGATATTCTGCTTTGGGTTGCTGCTAGAGCTATGAAGTTCTTTAATATCTTTTGGAGTAGTCGTCGTTATTTGTAGTAGTCTGTATGATTGTATAGGAAGATATGTATTCATGTATATTATATACGTTAATGTACTTGTATATGTAACTTCTTGAGTCGACTGTTGTTGTTGTATCACATGTACCGTGTCAAATGTATTGTAACTGACATCAGTTATTATATATATGAGACTTTCTGTTTTATCTGTGTTTCGCATTTATATTTTATCTGTGTGATATTTTATATTTACTGTTCTAAACTATTACGAACCATCGTAGTTCGTTTTCTACTGGAATTGGGGTATGTCGATGGGAGAAAATAAATCAGAGATGAAAAATGAAAGAAAATATATTTATATACCACTCCCATTGAGATAACCAATACTAGTATAAGACCTAACTATTGATGGTCGCTCCTCAACAGCCTTATTCTCCGTGCTAGTTGACAGCACCACACCGTTGTGTTCTTGGCTAGCGTGGGTATAGAGGTGGGGCGTCACAGTTTGGTATCAGAGCCTGGAGTTTAGAACAAATATAAAACATAACTTAGATAGTACATGTGTTACAACTATTTGTTGACGTTTTATCTCCCATATTTGTATATGATTGTCTTTGATTGTTAGGTATGAATTCCTAACGCTTATTCATATGCATTTGATTTTGAATTCTTGTGTTTTCGGCTTTGATTTGATTTAGCCGATGATTGGTTTTGTTCGAATCTCAGCGATTCTGAACTTGATATTTTATGTTTTCCTCGGCTTGATTTCCATTCGACTTCGGTCACTTTGTTTTGAGAAATTTCTAATTTTCGTGATTTCCAAGACTCTGACTTGGTTTGCCGTTGAGTCGTTTGATGATGATGTTGAATCGTTTTGTACTCTATTATGGCCATTAATTGTTGACTTCGACATTGACTCGATTTTTATTTTTGTTGAAGTCATTTATGCATTTATGCTCGTTCTTCTTTGTTTTTCCAATTGTTAATCGATTCTTCTTTTCCGATTAGTTGTTATCTTCTTTATCGACTTTGATAACTTCTATTTCTGGAATTTTTGGATATTCCTACTTTGATGGATTTAAGAATCGAATTCTTTGGTTTTTATTCACGTCTTCGAATGTGAATTTTAGTGAATTGATTTGGTTTCCAAATTTAATCGATTCTTGTTAATTTCCCGATTTGTTGCTATCATTTATTAGCAACTTTGATGACCATTTCTTCGGGAATTTTTGTGAACATACCTTTCGATGAATTCGGTATCGATTTCTTTGGATTCTATTCACGTCTTCGTATGTGAATTCTTGTGATTGATTGATTTTACAATCATTTTTGTGATTTGTCACTTTAAAAAAAATATATATATAAACGTTTTAATACTAGTAGTAAATATCAAAACTCTTTTATCAAAATGTTTTCAACTCTATTTTCAATATCAAAATCTTTTCCTAAACCGTTTTCCGATCTATTAGTATATACAAACCTTTATTTTCACTCGTATGAGAAATCTAATTAAACGGCTTAGCAAAACAAGTGGTATGAAACGCTTGCGTTTACTTCGTCGGTTAATTTTTGGACTTGTTCGATTGAACCACTTGTGACATTTTTCTAGTGAAGATCTACAATTTGTTCGTAAATATTTAAGTTAAGCTAGTGGTTATGGGACATGAAGCTAAACTTTTATATTCACTAGCTTAGTGTAATTGACACTTCTCGTTGATCTTGATGATCGCTTTATGAATTAGACTAGCAATTGCACGATGTCTCTTTCATTGCAAGGTTAGACTAGACACCACTTGTGGGATTCCACTCACGCATACCTTTTTGCTTTTTGGTTAGTCTTGACCTCAATCTGTGTGATTCCATTCACACATGCTTAGTGTAATTGACACTCCTCGTTGATCATGATGATCGTTCTGATGGTCAGACTAGACACCACTTGTGTGATTCCATTCACACATACCTTTCTGCTTTTTGGTTAGTCTTGACCTCAATCTGTGTGATTCCATTCACACATGTGGGGTAGCTCCCCTTGGTCTTCGGACCGTCATGTAATAGGCCTCTTTCCCTTTTTATGTGATTTCTAGATTCCTTATGTTGATTTCTGGAAATTTTATGCTTCACCTATTTTTGTGCGTTGGTGAATTCATATGTTATTGATTTGTCATGAGTACAAATTTGGGGTATGATACCTCTTTGGATCTTTGAGAAGATTCTTGTGATATTGATTATCTCTTATCGGTTGATCTCATGTTGATCATTATATGCATACTTATAGTTGTATGTCAGTATGGATATTTCATATTTATGCCATACCTCTTATCGGTTGATCTCCTGTTGATCATTATTTACATACTTATAGTAGTATGTCATTATGGATATTTTATGTTATGTCATATCTTTTATTCTATTTTATACTCTGTTCGAGTTTTCATACTCTGTTCGAGTTTTCATACTCCGTTTGAGTTTTTATACTCTGTTCGAGTTTTCATACTCCGTTTGAGTTTTTATAATCTGTTCGAGTTTTCATACTCCGTTTGAGTTTTCATACTCCGTTCGAGTTTTCATACTCCGTTTGAGTTTTTATATTCCGTTCGAGTTTTCATACTCCCGTTCGAGTTCTCATACTCTTATCTTGTGATTTCTGGATTTCTTGTGTAGATTTCTAGAATTTGTGCTTCACCAATTTTCGTGATTTCTATTGATAAGTTTTATCAATTCTTGTGCATTGGTGAATTCGTGTGTTATTGACTTGTTATGAATACAAGTTTAGGGTATGATATCCCTTTCTATCTTTGAGAAGATTCTTGTGACACTTTTGATGAATGAAAATCCACTTATCGAAGTTGCTACTGATGTCGCTATTTTAATCACGTGTTTTAAAAAAAAATTGTTTCAAAATATAAATCAAAATTGTTTTCAAATTTTTTACGATTTGCGCTTTCAAAAGAATGAGGAAGCGAATTAAACGTTTCAGAAAAATCGAGGACTATGACCCCTTTCTTTTACTGATTCGCTTAATTCCGGACTTGTCCGTTTGAGAACGTAAAATGTTATTTATTTAAAATACACAATTTTGCACTTTCAAGGAAACGATGAAGTGAATTAAACGATTTAGTAAAACTCGTGGTTATGGGTCATGTGCGTTTGCTATTTCGGTTAATTTCGGACTCATTAATTGAAAATTTGTGATTTCTGATTTATCGTTTGTGATAATCAGATATTTATTGTTTCTAATTATCGTTTGTGATAATTAGATATTTGAGATTTAATTATCGTTTGTGATAATTAAACATTTGCGATTTGAGATTTGATTACCAATTGTGATAATTAAATATTTGTGATTTGAAATTTGATTACCGTTGTGGTAATTTCTGATTATCGTTTTGATAATTGGATGTTTATGATTTCTGATTTATCGTTTTTGATAATCAGATATTTATTGTTTCTAATTATCGTTTGTGATAATTAGATATTTGTGGTTTGATTATCGTTTGTGATAATTAAACATTTGCGATTTGAGATTTGATTATCAATTATGATAATTAAATATTTGTGATTTGAAATTTGATTACCGTTGTGGTAATTTCTGATTATCGTTTTGATAATTGGATGTTTATGATTTCTGATTTATCGTTTTTGATAATCAGATATTTATTGTTTCTAATTATCGTTTGTGATAATTAGATATTTGTGGTTTGATTATCGTTTGTGATAATTAAACATTTGCGATTTGAGATTTGATTATCAATTGTGATAATTAAATATTTGTGATTTGAAATTTGATTACCGTTGTGGTAATTTCTGATTATCGTTTTGATAATTGGATGTTTATGATTTCTGATTTATCGTTTTTGATAATCAGATATTTATTGTTTCTAATTATCGTTTGTGATAATTAGATATTTGTGGTTTGATTATCGTTTGTGATAATTAAACATTTGCGATTTGAGATTTAATTATCGTTTGTGATAATTAAATATTTGTGATTTAAGATTGATTTTCGATTTTGATAATCGAATACTTGTTGATTTGATTATCGTTTTTGAATAATCGAATATTTGTGATTGAGATTTCTGAATTATCTATTGATAATTAGATTTTGTTGATAATTTGTGAATTTCTTTTATGAAACTAAAAGATTTCTTTGGCGTTTATATTGTATTACGCGGGTGTACCGACTCAATTTTCTGCTATTTATGACGTTTCCCACGTCTTCCAATTACGGAAATGCCTTTGGGATTTCCGATCCTTATTCTTATTCTCGAGCCACCTTCTATTCACATCATTGCTTCGGAGGTTCAACATCCTCGAAATAAAGATGTTTTTCTCGTGAAAGCTCAGTGGTTCTCAAATCCTATGAATTTCACTTTGGAATCCAGAGAATTCATCGAGCAAACACGTTCAAGCTTACTCTTTCATGCTCTATATGGTGAACTTTCTATTTCTAATTTCTTCATCTTGTGATGATGTTCTTTATGGTTGTTACCATTTGTCCATTTATTCCTTATGATTGCGAGGACGCAATTTCTTTAAGGAGGGAAGTCTGTAACAACCCGGTAATTCGCATCAATTAATAATCTACATTTAAACGATAAATATTGGTGCAAATTGCCATTTGAAGTTTTTATATTGAATTAAGATTCATTTATAAAGTGTTAAAAAGAATTATGGGCTTTGAAAATTAAAAGGGGTCCATGTTTCACGTTTGGGCCGTGATAATTTTCAATACAAAGACCCGTTTTCCCCCTTCGTTATTTTCATTTTCTCAACCCTAAACAAAAATCGAACGAAGAAAAATGAATGGCGACCCCCCTTTCTTCGTTCTTCTGTAAAAGCTAGGGCTTCGATTTCGATCGTTACTCGTCTCTCGTGGTGCTCGCGGCCGCTTGATTTGTGGTCGTTTCTGCTTCAATTCGTCGACAAGGTGAGTGGTCCTCCACTCACATCTATTTGAACTTGGTTCTATGTTATGGCAATTCGATTATGTTGTGGCGATTTTTGACTTTTATGACTTGATTTGATTTTATTCGATGTTGCTAAAGTTTATTTGATTGGCCGGATTTCTTGTTGTCTTCGGCAGTAACGTGAATTATATTTTTGTGTGTGTTTCAATTCATGTATCATCCTGATTTGTTAAACTTGATTTTTATCTTAGTTTGATTTTTCGAACTTGTTCGATCGAGGGTTTCTTGACTACGTCTCGGCCATTCGAGTACATGCTGTTGTTGATGATTTATAGTGGCCATTATGTTCGATTTCGGTTTGACTTGTATTTTATACTGTGTTGATTTCATGAATCATATCCACTTCACGACTTTGCATTAAGTCGATAGTCACTGCTGCACATATGATTCTCTGGTGCATTTGTCTTGGTTAAATTTTGGCCTTTGCTGGTTCATATGATTTTAACATATTTGCTGAAGTCAGTTGGGCCTGCAGATTCACTTGTTCATTTGATTTCTTGCATTTTCTTGCTTCTGTGAATCCCTGATTTCATTTTGGGTTTTTGCTGTCACTTACTTGGTGAGTTTGTTTGTTTATACTGTTGCATTCCTCTGGTGCACTATGCCGTAGCCTTGGTCTCTGTTGGTTTTTGACGGCATATGATTGCCGTGACTCCATTGACCCTGGCCATGTTGTCTTCGGTTGCTTGTGTACTTGTGTCGAGGCTGTTGTTCTGGCCTTCATGTTGTATTCATCTCCCTGCACTTGCTGCCTGGATTGATTCTGTCCACTTCATGTTGTTGACTGCATTATTGAAGTGTATCTGACCATGTTTTTGTTTATAAGCAGTTTGAAGTTGTTGACTTCATTTGTTTCTCTGACCTGATTTCTGACTTGTTCTTGCTGTCTTGACCATGTCCCCTGTTGCATTATAATTGCATATGTAGTTGTTGATGCTCCTGTGCAATGGCCTGAGTCATTTGTAACTGCTGTTACATGTTGTTAGGCCTAGTTGACTTCGACTTTGTTTATGATACTTGCACTGTTTCACTGGTGTATGCATTTACTGTTTTGAGTCTTGTTGCTCTCACCTTCATTTGATTGTGTCCTCATGTAGAACACTGTTCTATATGTTCCCTTCATGCTACATTACTATTTGTTGGCACGTTAGATTGCATTCATTTTAGCCACTGATGCATTCATTTGTACATCATTGTTTGCCTCTTTCATTGTCTTGTACATGTAACATTGGCTTGCCTTGGTGCCTTGTTGCTGTCCTTAATATTGAGCTGGTTAGTACCTGTAGCTCGAGTTGCACATGTGCACTTGCTCATTTGGGTTGTGCGGTTTCTCGTTGCTCTTCTGATTCTTTTTGCCACGTGTAGTTGGTTATGTACATTCACTTGTGTACATATCTTACATTCACTTGTGTACATACCTTACATTCACTTGTGTACATATCTTACATTCATTGGGTACCTCATCACTGTAGTGGCACGGCAGTGCACGCAAGCGTGAACTGCAGCCACACGGTATTCATTGGGTACATCGTCACTATAGTGGCAAGGCAGTGCACGCAAGCGTGAACTGCAGCCACACGGTATGGTTTTGTGATATTCTATTTTGTTTTGATTTATTAATCTTTTGCGTAGTTCATGTGCTGTAGTGGCGAGGCAGTACACGCGTGCGTGTACTGCAGCCCTACTCATCTTAATATTTTAATTGATATTTCAATGGTTTGAACCGTTCTGTTTATTTCAATTCAATATTCTGAATTGCATTCTGATTTGGTTTAATTACTGTCGTCTATTCATTATTTGATTATTATTGCTTCTGTGCACTAATAACTGAGTTTGAATTAGACTGACCCGAGTATTATTTTCTTTTGAATTTAATACTCGGGTCAGACCGAGTATTTCAGGTTGTAGATATTCTGCTTTGGGTTGCTGCTAGAGCTATGAAGTTCTTTAATATCTTTTGGAGTAGTCGTCGTTATTTGTAGTAGTCTGTATGATTGTATAGGAAGATATGTATTCATGTATATTATATACGTTAATGTACTTGTATATGTAACTTCTTGAGTCGACTGTTGTTGTTGTATCACATGTACCGTGTCAAATGTATTGTAACTGACATCAGTTATTATATATATGAGACTTTCTGTTTTATCTGTGTTCCGCATTTATATTTTATCTGTGTGATATTTTATATTTACTGTTCTAAACTATTACGAACCATCGTAGTTCGTTTTGTACTGGAATTGGGGTATGTCGATGGGAGAAAATAAATCAGAGATGAAAAATGAAAGAAAATATATTTATATACCACTCCCATTGAGATAACCAATACTAGTATAAGACCTAACTATTGATGGTTGCTCCTCAACAGCCTTATTCTCCGTGCTAGTTGACAGCACCACACCGTTGTGTTCTTGGCTAGCGTGGGTATAAAGGTGGGGCGTCACAATTGATAACTAGTAACTGTTGTGATATATTGACTGTTTTGGATGATGGATGGCTATTGGTTGATATCTAGGATAATTAGATGTTTATTTATTTATATATATATCCTGTTATCACCCCGGATGATTGCTGGCAGTATATAAAGCTGTTAGTTGAATTATTCCGAATAAATTAAGAAACATGTTGAAATGATATATACATATGAAACTTTGATTTGGATTTAAATGATATATCCATCCTTGAAATCAAAAATCGAAATAACTGATCACTTGACCATAGGATTGAAAATTATATATGGACATCAGATTGGTTAAATTAAATGGTTCCAAATTCTTGAATTGGAATCTGTTTAAATGATTTTGTTTTAAAGAAATAAAATCGAATTTATAAAGATTGAATTATTTTCAGATTCAATTTTTGAAATATAAAAACCAAAATTGGATAAAAGAAATTGTTTTAAAGAAGTAAATTTGAAATGTGAAGTTATAATCGACATATGACTTGAATTATGAAAACTGAATTGTTTTAAAGCTTTTAACTTTTACTTGAATTTTGAATTTATCTAAGTAAAAGTGATATAAATGAATATTTCAAATTTGGGCTCGGAATTGAATTATTTTAAAGATTTGAACCTCAAATTGAACATTGAAATTTAATTGATCTAAGTGATTTAAATCGGTAAATTGAAATTGGAGTTGAAATTTTTATAAATTGAAATGGTTTAAAATCAGAATTGAATTGAAATTTGAAACGTTGAATCAAATTTGAAGTTTAAATGAAACGTTTGGAACTTGAAGTTAATTCGAATTGAAATTGAGTCGATTTGAATTTAAATAGAAATTGAATTGATTGAATTGAAAGATTTGAAATTGAATCCGTTTGATCTGAAATTTTAACATGAGTTCCGACTTGTTGGAAATGGAAAACAGTTCTAACTTGGAACTATTTTCAATATAACTATTTTATATAAAATATTTGAAATGCATCTCTTTTAAATATTCACATTATTTCGATTTCCAAACTATTTTAATATGTAGACCATTTTTCACACTCAAACTATTTTAGATATCAAACTACTCCAAACTATTTCAAACTATTTTAATATCTAAACTATTTTAACTATCCAAACTATTTTATGAATTCAAACCGTTCAAGTTGGGAATTGTTTATATTTAAATCATTGATTGAAATACGAATGTGGTTAAAATGAAGTTATAATCTAAGTCGAAATTCGAATAATTTTGAAATGAAATTGATTTCGAAGTGAATATAATGATTTTGAAATGAAACTGATTCCAAATTGAAGATAATGATTTTAAAGCAAATATGATATTTTGATATCAAGTAATTTTTGATATCAAGTAACGATTCACTTCTGAAATGTAAAAGAATCAACCGAGGTGTAAAACAACATTTGGTTGTTAAAGAGAGTGTAACGACCCGTAATTTTCGATAATTCAATTTCGCAAATTTGATAAGATTTTGGTAATTTAATATTGAAGAAAAAAATATATAGTGAATTGTTAATGGAAATAATAACTTGAATGTAATTTCAATAAATGAAAATAATGAAAATGTATAATTGGTTATAAAAATTGAAAAGAAGAAACAAATGTAAATATTTAATTGTTATATAAAATGGAGGTCTATTGGTAATTTAGTAAAATCAGTACTAATGAGAATTAATGCAATAACGGAAGGTGTGAGTGTAATAAAATAAATAGGAACATAAACTTATTCATAAAGTAATAATTGATGTAATGAAGGATGGAAATAAGATGAATTATTTAATTGGATTTAAAATCTTAATTAATGGGTGAAATTGACAAAATTTCGATATAATTGAATTATAGTAGTTACTACACAATAAATGGAAACAAAATAGTTGATACAAATAAAGATGAAATTTGAAGTATACCAGGGTAATGAAACGTAAAACAAATGTCAAATATGTTTATAGGGTAATAATGGATTAATTAGAAGGATTGAAAATTTGAACAAAACCAATTTGTTTGGAATTACTTATGAATTAATTGATTTTGATTAAAATTGAGGAAACACTATAAATTAGTAAATTAATCAACTTTAAACTGATTCTAAATTGTTTAAAGTATGATAATTGTTTAAGAAATAAAAAATGATAAGATTTATTAATTACGAAATTGGAATTGAAAATTTTGATTTAATTTATTTATTATTTAATTATTTAATTAATGTGAAAACAGCCATTTTGGCCACTGACTCGGATTTCGACAAAACTAGTTTCATCGGATCTGTAACGGTGAATTATTATAGGATTTCAAGTTTCGTAATGATCAGACTTGTTGTTTGATCGTACGGGCTCGAAATGCCTAGAAATCAATTTAATTGAAATCAATTTGAAATAAGCTGATTTTAACGTAACTTCTTCATACGTTGGAATATGGACTTGAAACCTGTTCCATTGCATTTAATATATTTAATAACATCTATTTTGGTATATGGGTCGACCCACTTTCGTTCCGGAGTCAAAACGGGCTTTTCGGGCCACTTATCGTTCAACTTTCAACCCAAACCAATTTGATCCATTCTAATTTCGGCTTTGCTTATATATATGTCGTTATAAACCCTAGTAGCCTTTCAATTTCTCATTTCTATACATACACAAACTTCTGTTGCTCCTCTTGCTCAATGGCTGTAAATCCTAATTTTTCCAATTCAATTCCAATTCAAAATCAAACAACAAAAATTCAAACTCCTCAATGCCTATCAAATTTTATATGGATTCGAAGCTCTCAAAGAGCGCATGTCAATTCTGCTGTCCGTTTTTCAATATGGATTTTTGAGTGGCTGGAATTAGAGGAACAAATCTCGGTCGTCCGTTGATGGTCGATGAACTTTAACGGATCGACAAATCGCAGGTTACATTGGGTAGAGAGTGTTGCGCGCAATGCATCGGTGGTGTTCACGAAGTCGGATGTTGGTCAGATCGTCGTCAACAATTCGATTAGGGTTCGTGTGTTTAGGTGGCGGCTGCTTCCTTTTGCTCCCCGATCGAGCGCCACGTGAGTCAAGAGGGGGTCGGGGGTAGATGCTCATGGAGGGTAGGGGGACGGTCGGCGCAGCTGCAGCGGCGGAGTGCGATGGTGATTCACGACGGCTGTCCCATGCATGTTCGATCACGATAGTCTGTTGTGTGACTAGGGTTGTCGCCTTCCTGTTTGCAGGGTGACCTGTCTGTATAGGGTAGGCGGCGTTGTTTTTTTATATTTATTTTAATTTCGCATTCAAATGTTCTAATCGTAATATTTTTCCCATACGAGGTCCGTTTCACACGCGGGTTGACCCGTTGGGATCGTGATAAAATTTCGGACATTCCGACGCTGGTTTGGATGAATTCCGAGGCTGCTCAATTTCGGGTTTAAATTGGATTTAAATTCAATTTAAATTCAAAATGTGAGTGTTTTAACCCACTCACAACTTCTAAAATTTCTTATGTTTGTTAAATTGATTTATGATGTGATTAGAAATTTATGTATGAGTGTTTGTCATATTTTGAATTATCATCTCAGTTTATTTGGATTTACTTGGATAAAATAGTTATTTAATTTATTATTGAATATAAACTGCGAGTAAATACCTATTATTTATTATCTGTTCTATATTGATCTTATTGATGGAATTGGATGATGATTGTGATAAATGTTTGATGATTGATATTGGATGAATGGATGTTGTATTTTATATTGTTATGAACTGCAAGTTGTTATGGATTTTAATTTCATTCGGGGTTGCGGTTTGAAATGATATATAACCATATTTATATATTTAAATTTTGGATTGGAGTGTTAAATATCCGTATCACTTGATCATATGATAGAAAATTATATACAAACACCGTGGTCCATATATATAAAAATATTTTGAAATTGATTTCAATGGTTTTTGGAAAGAAATACATGGTTTTATATAAATATTTGTGACGACCCACGTTTTGGGAGGTTTAAATCGATAATAATCCACACATATCTAACTTAAACAATCCGAAACGTAAATAATCAATTAGGGTTAAATAAGAAAAATAAGAAGAGAAGAAGAAAACAAAATACAGAATCTCACAGCGGAATCGATAATATATAATAATCAAATAAACAATTCATAAAGTTGTTTACTATACATTGGGTTTTAAACCATAGTCATTTATCCGAGTTATAAATATACAACAAGAAGAAATAATCAATACATGACATAGGGGATAATAATAATAGTAATATACCAAAACTCCATCTTCGTCCTCCAGAGAATAGTCTTCAATACACTGAAAAACTCAGGACTGTCCCGAGCATAATGAAAAAACAAAACACTCGAGTCAGGACTAAAATACTCTTATGTCGGTCAAATCAATATCACAATATGAGCACAATAACTTAAGAGTGTTACGGGATTTTCCATCTCCTAAGGATCCGTTAAACTATTTATATATAATAGTATACGCTATAATAGATAATGTCTATCAGTAAAATAAATATCAAAATAGCATTAAGGCTTTACATTGATCCACCTTAACACATTTTTACAGTTTTAAACCAAACCGTAATGGGCTCGTATAGGGATAAATATGACAAGGCACGTGAGGCAATGCCCAAGGTAGGATTCTACCAGTTTACCCTTTCTGGCTGGTCGTAACCCATCCGTGGCCAACCGCGACAATCAATCCAAATGACAAATAAGGTGCACCCATCGAATCCAAAACCACAATAGTAATACGAGGGATCAACGTCGCTAGAGGTAGCTAACCTCAATGGCCAAACATAGGCTCCTGTTTTAGTCATTTTAATTATGACACGAATGTCAAGGCTGTCCATCATCGTTCTCTTACTTCATTCCGGTAAACGTCGCCAATTCAACCACTACATTTTGGATATCATCCACCGCGTACACGGTTGTCAAAGTGGTTCCAATATTAAAAGAGAGTATTTCAATAAGAGGCCCCGGTCTTTTTAACAACCAATCGTCATTTTACACACCGGTTGGTACTTTTACATTTCGAAAACAATTCATATTTGATATCAAAATATCATATTCGTTTCAAAATCAAATTCATTTCGAAATCATCATATTTACTCAAAAATCATATCCATTTCGAGATCATCATATTTACTCAAAATCATATCCATTTCGGAATCATCGTATTTACTAAAAAAATATCAACTCAACTCGATATATCGATTTCACCTCAAAACTTGATTTGAATTATAGTTTTGGTTATAATTCCCTTTAATCCATTTCACATTCAAATCCAAGATTTAAATATAAACAATTTACCCTTTAACCAGTTTGAATTTTAGAAAATAACTTAAATAGTTAAAAATAGTTTAATAGAAAATGTTTAAATAGTTTAATCGAAAATAATTTGAATATAAAAATGGTTTATATAGTAAAATAGTTAAACAAAAAATCAAAATAATTTGAATATTTAAAGAAAATAGATTTTAAATCATTTACACAAAAATATTCATTTTTTCAAAAAATAAATCCAAAGTCAAACCGGTCAACTTCCCAATTTCCTACCCAAATAAATTCCAAACTCCAGTTCGATTTAATCGATTCAATTCCGATTCCAACTCGAATAATTTCAATTCCACATAAATTTCGATTTCAAATCCAATTTCCATTTTTAAATCAATTTAAATCTCAATTTCAAATTAATTTCCAATTTCAATTCCAAATTAATTTAAATTACACTTTCAAATTAATTTAAATCCCAGTTTCAAATTAATTTAAATCCCAGTTTCAAATTAATTTAAATCCCAATTTCAATTCCAAATTAATTTAAATTCAAATTTCAATTTCAATTTCAATTTCAATTTCAAATATCCATTTAAATACTTAAATCTAATTTACCTTCAATACCAAATTTAGATCTAAAATTTCAATTATAATTCAATTCCAACTAAAATTTGAAATATAATTTTCGTATCACTTTTTCTTATAAATATTCAAAGTTTGAATAAAAGTCCAATCTTTTAAAACGAATCCATTTCTGAAATTTACGACGTATTTCGTTTATCACTTAAAATTTTAAACTTGGATTAATTGAACAATCTCATTTATCAAGTTTAAGTTCCAACATTTCAAGCTCCAATTCAAAATGATTAAAATTCCATAAATTTAATTTCTATTCTAAAATCAATTCATTTAAATAATTTCAAAACAACCTTTAAAATCATTTAATTTTACCAACCCGGTGTCCATATATGATTCTCTACCATATGGCCAAGTGGATAATTATTTCAATTTAATTTCAAGGATGGACATATATTATTTCAGTCCAAATAGATGTCATAGGTATATATCATTTCAACATATTTCTTAATTTATTCGAAATGATCTAGTTTAAAGTTTTATATGCAATAAACAATATACAGGATGATAGCATGATATATCAAAATAAATAAACAACTAATATCGACCAATAGCATCGATCACAATCAATCAACCATAAGCCAATAACATTCACAAATTCCAATTTTTTTTATCATGTCGGGTAATATACTGCCAATTAAATTTAAATTTATTCAACGGTCAATTTAAATTCTATGAATTAATTCATATACCAATTTAAATGACAATTAAGCCTACCAAACAACAGCCAATAAAATTTATATCACTTCAGAATATAAATATAAATATAACTAATCATAAAATTATTTTAGTCAATTGTGAGCGTATAAACACTCACCTTTGATTTATCGACGATTTAAAATCAAAATAAAGGCCCAAATTTGAGCAGTCTCAAAATGTAGCCAAACCAGTTCCATGTTGTCTGGAATTTCGATACGAACGCAATGGAGAAAATCGCGCGTGAATCCGAGCTCGTGTGCAAAAGTTATATATGTTAGACCGATCAAATATTTAAAATTTTAAATAATTAATTAACAAAAAAAAACATATACCTTCTTCTCAAATTCACGTACACCTCTTTACCTATCACGCATGTCCAAGCCTCCATGTGCACGCCACACTGGTCGACCGGACCACGATCAGACATGACCATATCGAGCGCCTCGTCTTGCTCCACCTACGCCAGAAGTTGCGCATCACCAGTTGCCGCCGTTTTGCATGAAATACGAGAAAATACGTCCATGCTTCCAAGCCAGATTCTGGCAAATCCATGGCCTAATAGCATAGATCAACCATATGGATTTGAAGAGCTCGCCTAGATCTACAACTTTGCTTTTGGAATTTTTCGATTTCAATGAATGGATTGAGAGATATTAAGGAAGGAAGATCGAACAGTTCTGGTCATTGGAATGATAATAGCGGCGGCCATAGATTAGGTTTTCAGAAGTAATAAAATAATAGTAAAACTGTCTCAGTTTGCGTGCGTATTTATATTGCTAGGTCCAAAATCGTCCGAAATCCAATCGAGACGTGCCGCCAGGCGTTTATAATGTTTTACCCCCATTCCAAACACAATGGAACTAGTTTCGAGGCCTAATTCGATCATATGTAGAAGATAGTTTTTCAAAGTCAATTTATTTTATCGTATTCCTTTAAATTGATTTCTACGCGTTTTAAGCTCGCACGGCCAAACGACAAGTCCGATCGCTATGAAACTTGAAATCCAACAATAATTCACTGTTACAGAAGCGATGAAACTGGTTTCGTCGAAACCCGAGACAGTCGCCAAAATGGCTATTTTTACTCGTAATTTAAAATATAAAATTTTAAATTTTAATTATTCAACTTTTAAATAAAATTTTAAATTTTAACCATCTTTATACATATTTGAATAAAATTTTGAATCAATTTCTGATGCATTTTCATTCACATTAAATGTAGAATCCCATTATTTAAATAATTCCATTATTAAATCTAAATAATTAAATTATTCAACAAATTACATTAATAACCATTTTTATTCAATAATCACCTTAGATTTAAAAATTAAAAATAGCTAAAAACATGGGTCGTTACATACTCCCCCACTCAAAACTTTTAGTCCTCGAAAAAGCGTTTAGGTAAAGAATTTAACATACAATAATTTATTCAAAATTGTCAATTTATAAAAATAAACATCTTATTTGCAAAACTATTACTACGCTTCTACTACGCCACTCTTATATTGATTTTACGGAAAATATAATTTATATAGAAAAACAAGTCATAATTTTTTTTTAAAACTACATAAATTTTCTAATTCCCGGATTTATGGAAAAATTCTGCAGAGTCTCCTTTGCGCGGCTTGATCAAATTTTTTTTTGCAATTCAATATATAACATAATTATAACTAATATATATCAAATATACATCTCATCTCAATGATAAGGCATCCCGAAGGGCAAAAATATAAAATCATGATATGTAATCCGAGATACGTTCCTTATTAGTAGTAATACGAGCGAGTTCGCTCGTATTAAGCAAGCAAAGCATATAATAATCCACGTATACGTCCAACGGTCTTCGTATGTACCTATCTCAACTCAATTTCATATGTTGGTCACTTACCAAAAGATGTAGAACATGTATAAGTTACAATAAGTATAAAACATACATTTTGAATCCAAATCTCAAACATGAGAGCAAATATGCAACCATACAACCATCATATGCATTCGAAACAATTAAACAAGGATTTACAATAGAACAAATCATCAAACAAATCAATATTCATTTAACTCAATTCATAACTATCAAAATTTACATTTCAATGTCAACATTTAATTTATACACTCTCATTCTCATTAACATTAAATTTTATTAACATTCATTTTTCTCATTTCCATTTATTCATAATGTTTAATCGACTTATTTTGAATCTCATTTGTTTCCAATTTTTTCTTTTCATTAAAAATATTATTAAGCTCACATCCACTAATTTCATTTCAATCATTCATATATTCAATTACACTTAAGTAATTTAATTCCATACCACATTCCATATATTTTAAAATTGATTCACATTCACCAATTAATATTTTTTCGTTAATCATACAATAGATTTATATTCAATTCCTTCGCTTTATATTGATTTACATTCAATTAATTTAGTTTGTATCCATTCTTTTCTTCAAATCAATATTTATGGCATTCACATTTGATTTATTACAATTCAATATATATATCCAATGATTTGTTTCAATTATTTACATTTGTTTCATCAATATTTAATTAGTTTACATTCCATTGATTCCTTTCAATTTTATTAACATTCATTACAAATTCATTATATTCACTTTTTATTCAATTCAATTTGTGTAATTCCAATTTCTTTCACTTTTTTTTCAATCTATTTCATATAAACTCATTGGTGAATCGTTAAAGAAAAAAAAAATCCACTTAATCTTGCTTAAGATAAATTTTGTTTCCACTTAGTTTATTCTCTCTCCTTTTTTTATACTAACAACATTTATAAATTTATCGAAATTCATTATATATATTGTATACAACACAACTTGTGATGCCCCACTCCGAGAGCCTCGTTAACAAAGAGTATTACATAGATAATACTGTCGGCTAGCGCGGACAATAGAGTATAATGGAAGCGACCATGTGCAATCTTACCTTAACTATTCACTAAATACGTCGAAAAGTAGAAACATATGAGAATTCGACCTATTCAATAAATATTTAAAGCAAAACTACAATGGCTATAGGATCTATCAGAAGAAAATATAACAACTCAAATGTAATATACATCACAGAACAGTCGATCATAATATACACATATACAGATACACAACAGAGTATACAAAATAATACATGTCAAGTGGTACAGGAGACCACAATATATAGACGAGACGAAAGAGTATAAATCAGAGTTACAACAGATAAGGACTACAAAAGACGCTATAACAAAAAGAAGCTAGCGAATAGTCCATGCGGAAGCAAAATAGGCTAAGTCCAAAAGCACCTAACCTGAAACATCTCGGTCTGACCCGAGTATAAAATACACGGATCAGTCTAGATAACAAATCAGTTAGATAAACTGAACAATAATAAACCTGCAAGGTCATACAGTATAATAAATATGTCTAGGGGAAATAACACAATCATCAACAAGAGATGAATCATATAGAACAAGCCTCATATCATCGGCAACATATAGAAACAAAGGATACGATTATCCCAAAACAAGCCAGAAGGCAAATAACAAATACCCATAAGGTATACAAGTTCCACAAGGTAATCGCTATACTCCATGCGGCTCAAAAAGACCAACACCGAAGGGCGATACCAATGTAATATACATATCAATGAAACATCATAAAATTTGCTCGAGCTCAGTACTGTACAAACAAGGATCCATGAGCCCGAAGACTCCAACCCCAAATATCACCCATGCGGCACATAAGGCCAACATCAGAGCGAAACTATATAGGGCAACAAACCCGAAGGTACACACCCGAAGGCAACATACCCGAAGGCAACAAACCTAGGAAGACAGTCCGAAGACACTATCCCAGAGGCAACAAACCGTAGTGGTGAAGGTCGAAGACCCAGTACTGGACACCACTAACTGACGGAATGTGTCACAACTCTTGAAAAGGAATCCGAAAAGTGTTAACGTATGTCCCATAGCCACTCGTTCGCACTAAACGGTTTACTATCCGTCAGTCCCTTTCACACTCAAAGCAGTACAAAGTTTACCTCATATCATCGATAAACCAAACCCGAAGGTCAAAACAATCAATCGAATAGGTCGAGGATTAATCGGAAAGATAAACGCATAGATTCATGGTCCATGTTTTGCCCAACCATTTAATCACCCTTCCACTTCGTTCGAAGTGCGAAAGTGTGTGTTTTAAATAGAATTTATAAATTAGAGAAACGAACTTTTAAATGTGATTCGAGAGATTATTTTATAAAAACCCATGGATTAAAATTAAAAGGAACCACCAAAGTCAAAACAATTGATAATCGTACATGGGATTATCATGCATCGATTCAAATTGGAAATTCAATCCAAAAAGGCAAATTGGACTCAAACAGCAGGTTCAGTCGACTGAACAGAGTTTTCAGTCGACTGACCCTGTGCCTGGAAATTTTCCAGGTTTAGGAACTTTCTGTTTCCAGGTTCAGTCGACTGTGCAGAGTTTTTCAGTCGACTGAATCATGCCTGGAAACTTTCGGGTTCCAGGTTCAGTCGGCTGAACAGAGTTTTCAGTCGACTGAATCATGCCTGGGCTGTTTTTCAGCCATATTCAAATGAAGAGCAAACTCTCCCAAAATGCAATCGGACGAACATTGGCTCTAAGGGCTTATGCCATTCGACAACCCGGCCCTATATGTTCCTCGATGCATCACCAAAACATGATTAAAACATCGAAGTTAGGATTTCAAAGATTTGAACCCAAAACACTAAAAATTGGATTATTCCCCAATTCAACCCAAACCAAATGCGAGTGCATATGAACAAGGTGTTAGGAATTCATACCCAACATCAATGAAATCAAGAGAAGTAGATGTGAGTTCAAAACTCACCTATGCACACAAAACAAAGAAGATGAAGAAGCACAATTACAAGGAATCAACCAACTACACTCCACTTCAAACTACAAGCTCCAATCTAGAATCAAAGCAAGTATTTCCTAAGTTAGGGTTAGGAAATTACTGAAATTGAAGAGGAGAAAAGATGAAGAAGGTGGAGATGAACTTACCAATGGATTCTCTTTGATTTTGGAGCAAGAATCAAGTTACAAAGGAGAAACTAGGGCTTGCTAATTTCTATTTCTCTTTCCTTTCCCCCATTTCAGTTTTTAGCTTAAGAAATAAAATGAAATGAAGATGAAATGAAGAGAAGGGTTGAGCTAGGGGGTTAAGTGAGCTAGTGGGCTGAACCCAACCCCAAACCCAATAGAAAAAAGTAGCCAAAATTTCACAAACTCCAAACATATCAAAGATTATACTCAAAAAGATCGCAAACGCCATTTTGGACTCAATGGAAATGGTTTCGAGCTCCAATTCGACCATTTGTAGAAAGTAACATTTCGGACCCCAAAATCCGAGTAACGACGCTATATTTAAATCAAACATTTAAATATAAAATCGTTAAATATGCGGGCTGTTACACAACTCATGTTTATTTACTCCATATCTTAAGTTATTATTAACTCATCGATTTACTTCATTTATTAAAATCCATATTGTTAATGTACTAAAGTAAGTTTTATTTTATAACTCAATTCATATTAATAACTCTCTTTTCTCTCTCACTATTAATTCATTTAACTTCTCATAAGTCCACTTAAACTTATAAATTTTTTCAATAACTTATTCCATATTATATTAGTTAACATTCAAATTTTTTATTTAATCTACTTCACTTGGAATTTAAAATTTTCTTTATATTCGATTTCAATTTAAATTTAATTAATCATATTAATTTTACTTACATTCATTTATTATATTTAATTTCTACACACTTAAATTACATTTCATTTTATAAAATTTTAGTTTGTATTCATTTGATTAAATCATTTTAGCTCATGTGAAAATAATTCACTTTACTAATTTATTTAGTTTTATTTAGAATCTAATTCAATTTATTAAGTTGAACTTCATTTTATTTTAATATACCGCTCGTATTATTTAATTTCATTCAAGTTAAATTTCTTATCATCCACATTTAACAAATTTAAATTTGTTTAGCTTAATATTCTCAAATCTATAAGTTAAACAATTTATTCATTCAAAATTCCATTTGATTACTTTATCTACTTCATTTCAAATGCAATTCATTTCTTATTTAAGCTTCTTGGGATAAATGTATTTTATTTACTTCATTTCACTAACTCTATTTAGTTTTACAATGTTAAGCCAATTATTTTATTTGTATCTCAAATTCAAATTTTTCTTTCTTCTGTTTGTTTAACCAAAATTTTAACCATTTAAATTTGGTTTCATTTTCCTAACCAAATTTGTAGGTTATTAACTTATTTCTTTTTTTTCAAATTTATAAGTTACAAACTGATTTCTTTTATACCATTCTCAGTTATAAGTACAAAACTATTTTCATATATTTATCAAATCATATTTAGAATATTTCGCAATCAAAACTTGTTTAAATCGAATTTTTTTTCTTTTGGTATCAGTTCTCACTCAAAACTCGAAAATGAATACTAGCGATGCTGTAGTCATCTCTAGAATTTATTTCCTAGCAATCAAGCGAGTTTAATACTTTTATTTCCTTCAAAAATCCTTTTAAAATATATTTTTCTCGTAAAACTCCTTTAAATAATATTAATATTAATTTTGAAGGCTTCGAAAAAAATTTTGAAAACAAAAAGGATTTAAAATTCTAAAATTCTCAAAATTTAAAAATCATTTCAATATATATAATATACTAAAAAAATTTCCATAACTTATTATCAAAACATTCCATTAATTTACACTTGGCCATTTTAACCAATCCTTTTTGCAATTATATTTCAATTCAATTTAATTATCAATGCTTTATAAAATAAAACTCACTAAGTATTCGTCTTATTTTATTTCAACCAATAATCAATGATAATTAAATATTATCATCGCCTAACAACAATTTCCATTAAAATTATCATTTTATACATATAAAATATAATTTAGGTAAAATTATTTCATTACCCGATTTTAAAATAATATTATGTTAACTTGTCTCGTTTAAGTGTTTAGAAACCCCTATCGATGACATGGCGTCCCGTACATCGACCAGAATTCATAAACCACTCAACGGATAAATAAACACAATATAAAACATTTTATAACACTAACAAGTACGCTCTCTCATATATATATATATACTCTCAACAGACTCATTCTAGGGTATTACTACCCTATTCTAATGAGTCAAACCCCCACAAAGCCAAGGTTATCGCTAAACCTTCACTCTGATACCAACTATGACGACCCGCGTTTTGGGAGATTTAAATCGACAATACTCCACACATGTCTGACTTAAACAATCCGAAACGTAGATAATATTAGGGTTACATAAGAAAAATAAGAAGAGAAGACGAAAACAAAACACAGAATCTCATAGCGGAATCGATAACATATAATAATCAAATAAACAGTTCATAAAGCTGTTTACTACACATTGGGTTTTAAACCTTACTCATTTATCAGAGTTATAAATATACAACAAGGAGAAATAATCAATACATGACATAGGGGATAATAATAATAATAGTAATATGCCAAAACTCCATCTTCGTCCTCTAGAGAATAGTCTTCAATACACTGAAAAACTCAGGACCGACCCGAGCGTAATGAAAAAACAAAACACTCGAGTTAGGACTAAAATACTCTTATGTCAGTCAAATCAATATCACAATATGAGCACAATAACTTAAGAGACGTTACGGGATTTTCCATCTCCTAAGGATCCATTAAACTATTTATATATAATAGTATACGCTATAATAGATAATGTCTATCAGTAAAATAAATATCAAAATAGCATTAAGGCTTTACATTGATCCACCTTAACACATTTTTACAGTTTTAAACCAAACCGTAATGGGCTCGTATAGGGATAAATATGACAAGGCACGTGAGGCAATGCTCAAGGTAGGATTCTACCAGTTTACCCTTTCTGGCTGGTCGTAACCCATCCATGGCCGACCGCGACAATCAATCCAAACGACAAATAAGGTGCACCCATCGAATCCAAAACAACAATAGTAATACAAGGGATCAACGTAGCTAGAGGTAGCTAACCTCGATGGCTAGACATAGGTTCCTGTTTTAGTCATTTTAATTATGACACGAATGTCAAGGCTATCATTCCAGTAAATGTCGCCAATTCAACCACTACATTCTGGATATCATCCACCGCGTACACGGTTGTCAAAGTGGTTCCAATATTGAAAGAGAGTATTTCGATAAGAGGTCCCGGTCCCTTTAACAACTAATCGTCATTTTATACACCAGTTGGTACTTTTACATTTCGAAAACAATTCATATTTGATATCAAAATATCATATTCGTTTCAAAATCAAATTCATTTCGAAATCATCATATTTACACAAAAATCATATCCATTTCGAGATCATCATATTTACTCAAAATCATATCCATTTCGAAATCATCATACTTACTAAAAAAAATATCAACTCAACTCGATCCCTTTAATCCAATTCACATTCAAATCCAAGATTTAAATATAAACAATTTACCCTTTAACCAGTTCGAATTTTGGAATATAGCTTAAATAGTGAAAAATAGTTTAATAGAAAATGTTTGAATAGTTTAATTGAAAATAATTTGAATATAAAAATGGTTTATATAGTAAAATAGTTAAACAAAAAATCAAAATAATTTGAATATTTAAAGAAAATAGATTTTAAATCATTTATATGAAAATATTCATTTTTTAAAAAAAAATCCAAAGTCAAACCGGTCAACTTCCTAATTTCCTACCCAAATAAATTCCAAATTCCTGTTCGATTTAATCGATTCAATTCCGATTCCAACTCGAATAATTTCGATTTCAAATCCAATTTCCATTTTTAAATCAATTTAAATCTCAATTTCAAATTAATTTCCAATTCCAAATTAATTTCCAATTCCAATTTCAATTCCAAATTAATTTAAATTCCAATTTCAAATTTATTTAAATCCCTGTTTCAAATTATTTTAAATCCCAATTTTGAATTAATTTAAATCCCAATTTAAAATTAATTTAAATCCCAATTTAAAATTAATTTAAATCCCAATTTCAATTCCAAATTAATTTAAATTCTAAATTCAAATTAATTTCAATTTCAATTTCAAATATCGATTTAAATACTTAAATCAAATTTACCTTCAATACCAAATTTAGATCTAAAATTTCAATTATAATTCAATTCCAACTAAAATTTGAAATATCATTTCATATCACTTTTCCTTAGAAATATTCAAAGTTCGAATAAAAGTCCAATCTTTTAAAACAAATCCATTTCTGAAATTTACAACGTATTTCGTTTATAACTTAAAAATTTATACTTCGATTAATTAAACAATCTCGTTTACAAGTTTAAGTTCCAACATTTCGAGCTTCAATTCAAAACGATTAAATTTCCATAAATTTGATTTTTGTTCTAAAAATCAAATCATTTAAATAATTTCAAAACAACCTTTAAAATCATTTAATTTTATCAACCCGGTGTCCGTATATAATTCTCTACCCTATGGCCAAGTGGATAATTATTTCAGTTTAATTTCAAGGATGGACATATATTATTTCAGTCCAAATAGATGTCATAGGTATATATCATTTCAACATATTTGTTAATTTATTCGAAATGATTCAGTTTACTGTTTTATATGCAATAAACAATATACAGGATGACAGCATGATATATCAAAATAAATAAACAACCAATATCGACCAATAGCATCGATCACAACCAATCAGCCATAAGCCAATAACATTCACAAATTCCAATTTTTTTTACCATGTCGGGTAACATACTGCCAATTAAATTTTTTTAATGGTCAATTTAAATTCTATGAACTAATTCATATACCAATTTAAATGATAATTAAACCTACCAAACAATAGCCAATAAAATTTACATCACTTCAGAATATAAATATAACTAATCACAAAATTATTTTAGTCAATTATGAGCGTATAAACACTCACCTTTGATTTATCGACGATTTAAAATCCAAATAAAGGCCCAAATTTGAACAGTCTCAAAATGCAGCCAAACCTGTTCCATGTTGTCTGGAATTTCGATATGAACGCAACGGAGAAAATCGCGCGTGAATCCGAGCTCGTATGCAGAATTTATATACGTTAGAGTGATCGAATATATAAAATTTTAAATAATTAATTAACAAAAAAAATAACGTATACCTTCTTCTCAAATTCACGTACACCGCTTTACCTATCACGCACATCCAAGCTTCCATGCGCACGCCACAGCGATCGATCAGACCACGATCAGACGTGACCATATTGAGCGCCTCGTCTTGCTCCACCTACGCCAGAAGTTGCGCATCACCAGTCGCCGCCGTTTGCACACAATACGAGAAAATACGTCCATGCTTCCAATCCAGATTCTGGCGAATCCGTGGCCCAATAGCATAGATCAACCGTATGGCTTTGAAGAGCTCGCCGAGATCTACAACATTGCTTTTGGAATTTTTCGATTTCGTTGAACCGTTTGAGAGATATTAAGGAAGGAAGATCGAACAGTTCCGGCTGTTAGAATGATAATAGCGGCGGCCATATGTTAGGGTTTTAGAAATAATAAAATAATAGTAAAACTGTCTCGGTTTGCGTGCGTATTTATATAGGTAGGTCCAAAATCGTCCGAACTCCAATCGAGACGTGCCGCCAGGCGTTTATAATGTTTTACCCCCATTACGAACGCAATGGAATTAGTTTCGAGGCCTAATTCGATCGTATGTCGAAGATAGATTTTCAAAGTCAATTTATTTTATCGTATTCCTTTAAATTGATTTCTACGCGTTTTAAGCTCGCACGACCAAACGACATGTCCGATCGCTATGAAACTTGAAATCCAACAATAATTCACTGTTACGGATCCAATGAAACTGGTTTCGTCGAAATTCGAGACAGTCACCAAAATGGCTATTTTTACTCGTAATTTAAAATATAAAATTTTCAATTTTAATTATTCACTTTTTAAATACAATTTTAAATTTTAACCATCTTCATTCATATTTAAATAAAATTTTGAATCAATTTCTGATGCATTTCCATTCACATTAAACGTAGAATCCCATTATTTAAATAATTCCATTATTAAATCTAAATAATTAAATTATTCAATAAATTACATTAATAACCATTTTTATTCAATAATCGCCTTAGATTTAAATATAAAAAATAGTTAAAAACACGAATCGTTACTATATTGATTTTAGATATTACATAAATGCTATTTTATATATATAGTCAAATTCTTGACTTGAGCTATGTATAAATTTGTTGTTATAAATAAGTTAATAATAAAGTTTGATTTTATTTAAAATATAATATGGTTAAGTATTTATTTAAATTATATTTTAATATAGAATTTATAATGTTTTCAATAAATTAAGTTTTAAAGATAAATTGGAAATTGATTTGAAATTGTATTTAATTGAGAATTTTATTTAAAAAAGAAAAAAATCAATTTAAGACTTATTGAATTTGAGATTTTAAAGAATATGATTTTAACTTAATTTTTTAAGGTTATACGAATGAATATATCAAGTTTGAATAAAGTGAGGGAAATATTCAATTATTTGAAATTGGAGTTTATTTGAATGATACTGGAATTATTAAGCAAATATTTCAAAACTAAATAATAGTAAACTAAATTTGATATATATAGAGTTAACAAATTTAGTTTTGAAATATTGAATATTGAAAGCTTTGAAATCTATTGAAATAGTTTATTTGGAGGTTCGAATCTATATTTGAAATCGATATAAATTGAAATGGTTTATTGAAAACCGAAAGTAAGTTGAAAGTTATGAATTGAGATTTAATTTAAAGTGAATAAAATTGTGAAGTCGAGTAAATTATTTTACTTTATAAAGTAATTTTAAATTTAAACTATTTTATATACCATTTGAATATCCAAACCGTTTAAGTGGTGGAAGTTATGGTTTAGGAGCTATGAAATTCAAAGTATTATGTTTTGAAATGTTCTATTTCAAGCGTTTGATTTCGAAATATTATAACTATGAAAGTGTTATGGTTATAAAAAAGGATATATTTGAAATGAAAATGATATCGTATTGATTTTGTTTTGAGAGGGCAATGATATTTGGTTTTAAAGAATAGACTATTTTGAAACTGACCTTGGTGTTATAATAACGTTTGGTTGTTGAAGAGACCGAGATCGGAAGTTGTCATCCTCTCTGCCAACGCCGAAAACCACTTTAACAACCGTGTACGTGGTGGAAATTCCAGAATGAAGTAGGATGGTGGCGGCATTTCCTTCGAGGTATATACATGGACCCGACTCTCGTGAGTTGGCATAAGGTGGCTAAAACAGGAGCGCTCACGGGCCAGTGAGGTAGCCTCTCTTATCGGACACACTCCTTCGATACCATTCTATTACTTTGTGATTATTTGGGGCCCTTTTTGATTTTTTGGGGGTGTGGCTCAAGGTGGGTGGTAGGTGCGCGCTATCATCACCATCAGTCCGGATGCGTAATTGGTATATCTACCCTGGCATTGCCTTATAGTGCCGTGTCGCGTACACTAGCTTGCCTTGTATGTGTTTGGTTCTCTCCCGTAGCCCGTGTGGTATCCTCTGGTGGCTTCCCAATCAGGAGGAACCATGATACTGGATGGACTACTGGGACTATTATGTGGTAAGGGGTATATGGGTAACACCTTAACTCTATTTAAAAGTAATTTTATTTTGCTATAGAAATTATTATAATAGTGAAATATTACTACATAGTAAATAGTTTAATGGATCCTTAGGAGATGTGAATCCCGAGCATCTCTTAAGTTACTGCACTCACGTTTGACACTGGATAGGAGATGTCAAATCCGTAAACATCTCTGACGTCGTTCCACTCATATTATTTACAGTTGATTTAACTTACATAAGATCTTTTAGTTCTGACTCGAGTGTTTTGTCTTCTTAATTCGCACGGGTCAGCCTGAGCATTTCAGGATTTGAAGACTTTATTTCTTGAGGACGAAGATTGTATTACTTTTATTTATTATATTTGAAAGTCTATATGATGGATCGTGTAGTGTATATATATGCAAGTATAAGTGATTAACTATATGATGTATCTATTATAAACTTAATAGATGATAATAGCAAAGTAAATGGAAATAAGCACGCCAGGATTTTATGCTGGTTCGGACCTCCTGTCCTGCGTCGAGTTCTGTAGCTCCTCTTTAAAATTTGACTATCAAACACCCTCACTTTGCCCGAAGGAATAGGCTTGGTTACAAAATCTTGTTCTTGTAAAGTGTGTGTTCTATAACACGAATATTGACTATTAAGTACAAATGCTTCCAATATATATTTATAGGATATTGATTGAAGAATTATGTATATATGGAAGAGTGAAATACAAATATATGATTGCTAGAGATTAAGAATATATTAGAGTAAAGAGTAATGAGCATAAGTAAGTAAGACAAGATCTTCTCTTGGATTCTTGATGCTATTTATAGCGGTAGAGAGATTCCTTGTGTAGTTGCATCCATTAACAAGTGTTCTATGGTCGCTTCTCATGGTGGTGAAGAGTTGCAGTGAAGAGGAGCGAAAGTGTCTTTTCAATTGTGATAGTTGTACTTTGAATGTCAACACCCGAGTTCAAAAGACGTCTGGAATATGTCTCATACGCCTGGCTCTTATATATTTTTTGTATATGGTAGCTTTTCAGACGTCTGAGTACATTAACTAGACGTCTGATTCTGTCTGATTTGCGAACCAGAGGATTCAAACAGACGTCTGGCTAGTGCACCCAGACTCTGAACTTGTGCATGTTGCTTTTCTTGTGTCATTGCTCTTCTGATTCTATCGACTTGTAGCCTCTTGATACTTTCTTTGAGTCTTGTTCTTGTCTCTCTGGTGATGTTACTCTAACAATTACCTATGAATAGAAATATATATGCATAGTCGATTTATATTGTATAGTTGTCGTCATTGAAACCATATAATTGATTTCCTAATAATCTCCCCCTTTTTGATGATGACAACTATTCAATGTACTTACATTTAAATTATAAATTTCCCCCTGAATATATGCCCATTTTTAATGTTTTATAATTATACTTATCTTTCTCCCCCTTTGGCACTATCAAAAAGAATTATAAATAATATAACCAATCGTCAAACAAAAAGGAAAATTTCAATAATAATTCAAAAGTGATTGCATACATAGGTTTTGTCAAATTTACAAAAGATGATATCCCAAAAAAAAAACAAAAATCTATGATTCCCAAAATCTATGATTCTTTTGGAGAAGCTTTATCTTGATCATCTTCCTTTGTTTCTTCTTTTTCAGAAGTGCTAGCCTTTGTAGGAGATGTCAAAGCTTACTTGATAGGTTCATCCTCAGAAAGTTTGGAATGTTTTGCGGGAGGAGAAGGAATTGGGGTTGGCTAATCTTCAGAAGGTGGTGTTGGACCACGAACCCGTTGTAGTACTTCTTTAAGAATCATCAAGACAGTCGAAAGAGATTCTTAAACTGTGGCTAGGCGTGTAGCAAATGATGTTTCGAAGTTATCAATTCGCTTAGCCAAGAGTTTTTTATTTTGAGATAATATATGTTCATTTCGAAGGGTGGGATCTCGAACACTTTCATTTGGATTTGTGTCCGTTCGAGCCTCCATAATCTCATCTTGTCCTAGATAATTAAATGGTGCAGGAGGAGGTGGAGATGCTTCTTAATGTTGTTCCTCCTCTTGAGATGGTTCAATGTGTGGTTGAGGAGGAGGCTCAACTCGTCAAGATTGACGATATTGCCTCCAATCTTCAAAGCATATAAATTCTGGGGGAATCTCGGGTAGGTGCATAAGGGAGAAAAATTTGGTGGAAGCATATTTAGGTGAGATTTCTTCGAAGGTCGATAGGTAGGATGGAATTTTATGTGCACGAATAAGTCTCATAATATAAGTTGGGTAAATAATTGATGGCCGTGATCGAGTCCAAAAATTCTTGAGCTCGTCGAAGATGAATTTGGCCCAATTCACCCATGTTCCATTAAATAGAGCATATAGGGCTTTGTGCTCTAACTCGGTTATTTGCTCATGGCTTCCCATAAGTGGAACGATGGTATTGATTATCATTTGAGTTAGGAGTCGAGCTTTTGGACGTAGATATTTGGAGGCAAATTTTGTCATTTCATCCTCCTAAATTTGATGAGTTATACTATTTCATGGCTCGAAGCGCATATCGGGAATGTTGTATAAATCTTCCCCCGTGTATCCTAGGGCTCTACCTATTATGCCCGGAGTTAATCTGATCGTGTTGCCTTATACGCTAGACCAGAGCCAGTTATCTTCATCTTCAGTTTTCCACGCTAAAGTGCTATCCAAATTTGCATAGAATAGAAATATCACCAATTGATCGATTTGGATGTCATTGGGAGTGAATGAAATCAAGGTTTCTAACCTGGCATTCTCACACATTTCATCCAAATCATACATCAGAAATTTAAGTAGATTAAAGAATGGACCTGTGTGAAGCTTTTTCTTTTGTGTATCTTCATACCTCTTGATTGAATGTGGTGCTCTATTCATCCATCTTTTAATTTGATCATCCGAGCAAACTTGAGAATTTGAAGATGATGTTGGTTGGTCTTGTTTTCTTTTGGAAATCTTGGGATTCTTAGTTCGAGGAGGCATTGTGATTTGATTCGCGTAAAGACGAAATTTTTGAAAAAAAATCGTCACTAGAGGGATCAGAGGTTTTAAAAATTATGAGATAAAAGAAAAAAATGACATTATCTGGGCTAATTTAAAGAGTTGATTGAATTTCAGACGTCTGGAATTGAAATCAGACGTCTGGTTTGCCCTAAATCGGGTACAATAGATAAATTCAGACGTTTGGTTGTTGGGTTAGACATCTGGTTTGGTCGAATTTAGAATATTTGATAGTCAAAGAGTTTTACCAGACGTATGGGTTGAAAAACAGGCGTCTGAAATAGGATAAAGTTGAAATAATTTTGTGGCAGAGAACTAATTCAAATGTCTGGGTCGAATCTCAGACGTTTGGAATTTTCTGATTTTTATTTTGAGGAGACAGAGCAAATTTTCAGACGTCTGGGGGGTATTTCAGATGTTTGACATATACACATTGCTTAAAAATTGGACGTATATCAGAGTGTCAGACGTCTGAGGCCCATATCCAAACGTTTGAAATAGACAGTTTTTCTAAAAATAGCCTAAAATTTGATGGTTTTGCTTGTTTTTAATTCTATTTGATGAATAAAAAATATTATTATTTGTGTGAAATAACAAATAAACATAGATACATTCAATAACAAATATAATTTATTTAGAAGGCGATGGAGTTTTATGATCTCTTGACTCGTTATCCTTCCATGGTTTAAGCGGAGACTGTATATTTCCACGTTCATGAGTTCTCGAAGAACCAGAAAATCGTCTTGGTGAAGGATCCGACGGAGTACTCTAAGAAGACGAGAGATCCAAAGTACTACAAGGTTTCGGAAGTGGTTCATGGACATCTTTTTTCCTTGACGTACAAAACTTCATCGCTACTTACTCCAAAAAGCTTAGCCATCACGCTGTAACTTTATGTTCAAAATATAGTTATCGTTGTAGATCTATCTGCTGTTTTTGATAGTGATGAATTTTATCAATTTTCTCCTTTTTGTTAGGAGAAACAAACAGAGATATTTTGGTTTTCTTACTATCCGGGGTAAATTCCGTGTGATATGAGGACCACGTATACGTCGGTTCTTACTTTGGTGTAGGTGTAGGAAGTGTTGTGGCGTATCAGCCGAGTTATCCGTCGTAGGTGTCGAGATGGATATATAAGAGTTCTCAGAAGACATGGCTATATTTTTGTTTTTTGAAGAGAATTTGAATTTAGTGTATATAGTTTTTCTTGTTTGTATAACTGTTTATATATAAGTTGAAAAATTATTTATAGAAAAACTAACTATCTAAAAATTTAAAGGTTCAGAAATTATTAATCATATGTGGATAGTAAAATAAATGACTAATCATAGCCTAAATGAAGGAATTGTTTTTAAGGAAGAAGATCATGAAGTGAGCAAATCCCTAAATTTCATCGGAGTTTAATAAAAGTTTGTTCATTTAGTGGTTTCGTAAAGATGTCCGCTTTTTGATTTTCGGTACTTACATATTCCAATGAAATAGTTCCTTTTCAACATTGTCTCGTAAAAAATGATGTCGTATATCTATATGCTTAGTTCGTGAATGATTGACAGGGTTTTTTGATAAATTTATAGCACTTGTGTTATCACAATATATTGGAGATTTGTTGATAATTTTGCCAAAATGCGTAAGTGTTTGTTGCATGCATATCACTTGTGCACATGCTAGAGCTGCAAAGATATATACGGCTTCGCAAGTAGATAAAGAAACACAATTTTGCTTTTTGCTAAACCATGAAACCATGATTGTCCGATAAAGTGACGAGTTCCACTAGTACTCTTACGATCTGTTTTACATCCACCGAAATCCGCATCACTATATGAAACTAGTTCAAATGATGATCCTTTAGGTAAAACAAACCATAATCTCTAGTAATAGATAGATAACATAAAATACGCTTAACAGCTTTTAGATGAGATTCTTTTGGTTTTGCTTAAAATCGAGCACAAAGAAATACACTCATCATATTATCGGGTCGATTAGCCGTCAATTAAAGTAAAGAAGCAATCATGCTACGATATAATTTTGCATCAAAATCTTTTCCTTTATCATCCTTTTCTAAGTGGACAGTGGTGCTCACTGGTGTTGGTTTGCTCGAAGTTTTATCCATTTCAAAATGACGTAGTAGATCGTTACAATATTTTTCTTGATCAATAAAAATTCCATTTTCAAGTTGTTTTATTTGTAAACCTAAGAAGAAATTTAATTCTCCCATATGTGACATTTCAAATTCATTTTTCGTAATATTTGAAAATTGGTTACATAGATTTTTGCTGGTTGAACAAAAAATGATGTCGCCAACATAAATTTGTACAACTAAAATATCATTATGTTCTCTTTTAATGAATAAAGTTGTATCTATTTTTCCTATTTGAAAACCAGATGTAATTAAATGACTTTCAAGACGTTCGTACAATGCTCATGGAGCTTGTTTTAATCCATATAAAGCTTTGTGTAATTTAAAAACATGATCGGGATATTTTTCGTGAACAAATAATGGGGGTTGTTCTACATATACATTTTCTTTAATAAAACCGTTTTAAAAAAAAACTTTTGACATCCATTTGAAATAATTTAAAATTGTGATGAGTTACAAAGGCGAGTAATGTACGAATGGCCTCTAATCTAGCTATTAGAGCAAAGGTTTCGTCATATTCGATACCTTCTTGTTGATTATAGCCTTGAGCAACTAAACATGCTTTATTTCTAACAATATTTCCATTCTCGTCTGCTTTGTTTTTAAATACCAATTTTGTTCCTATAACCTATTGTTCTTCAGGTCTTGGTACTAATTCCCAAACATTATTACATTCAAATTGATTTAATTCTTCTTGCATAGCAATTATCCAAAAATTATCATTTGAAGCTTCTCTATAATTTTTTGGCTCAAATATTGACACGAATGCTCTGTGGCTTATTTGATTAAGTTTATTTCTAGTTACTCTAGAATTGAGATCTCCAATTATATTATCTCTTGGATGATTCTTAAGAATTCTAAGGGAAGATATTAAATTGTTATTTTGCACATTTATTTCATTATTAATAGAATTTGTTAGCGGAATAATTTCTTCTTCATCATTAGTATGATGATTAAAAAGATTTTCGTCGAACGAAAAATGTAAACTTTCTTCAATGGTATTATTTCGTTTATTAAAAATTCTATATGCTTTGCTATGATCCGCATATCCAACAAAGATACCTTCATCGGCCTTTGGGTCAAATTTTCCTAAGTTATCTTTTATATTTAATATAAAACATTTTGAACCAAAAGTTTTAAAATATGATACTTTGGGTTTTCTTTCAAAAAATATTTCAAAACAAGTTTGTTTAGTCATAGGACGTATAGTTACTCGATTCAATACATAACACGCTGTAGCAGTAGCTTCTGCCCAAAAGTGTTTTGGTAAACCACTACTATATAATAATGTTCGTGCGCATTCTTGTAATGTTCGATTTTTTCTTTCTACGACACCATTTTGTTGTGGTGTGCGAGGAAAAGAAAAATTATGACTTATTCCTTTCTTATTACAAAAATTAGTAAATAGATCGTTTTCGAATTCTCCTCCGTGATCACTTCGAATATTTTTAATTTTCAAGTCCATTTGTGTTTTAATTCTTTTAGTAAATATCTTAAACATACCAAAAGTATCACTTTTATGTTTTAAAAACAAAGTCCATGTATATCTAGAAAAATCATCAACTATTACGAAAACATATTTGTTGTGATTTATAGATCGATTTTGTGTTGGTCCAAATAAATCTAAATGTAATAATTCTAATGGTTGTTTTGTAGAAATATTATTTTTAGAATTAGAAGAGCTTTTCTTTAGTTTTCCAATTTGACAATCGTCACATAAATTTTCTACTTTGTAATTTATTTTAGGTAGACCTCTAACTAGCTCATATTTTGCCATTTATTAATATTTTTAAAATTTATATGACAAAATCGTTTATGCCATAATCATGGATCATCATGTTTGGCGGCTAAACATAAATTTGAATTTTTATTTATATTCATGTTTAATACATAAATACTTTTGTTTCTAAAACCTTCAAATACAAGTTGTTTGTTATTATCGAAAATATTACATCTATCTTTTTCGGAATTTATTTGAAAACCTTTATCGCATAATTGACTACTACTTAGTAGGTTGTGTTTCAGATTTTCTACTAATAAAATATTAGAAATAATAGGAGAGTTAGAAATACCAGAGTTGATGACTTCTCCAATGCCCACGACATATCCTTTTGAGTTATCTCCAAAGGTTACCGTTCCACCATCGATGTATGTTATATTTAATAACATTTTTGAATTTCGGGTCATATGCTTGGAACATCCGCTATCTAGTATCCATTTCTCCTTATTTTTTTATTTTGGGCACCTGCAAAATAAACGATGTTTTAATTGGTACCCATACATTTTGTTAGGGTCCTAATTGTTAGGTGAAGGTAGCCATACCCAAGATGGTTTGGTACCTTTATAAATATAATTTTTATTACAGAGTACGTTCTCTAAGAAATTATTAATATATTTCTTTCTAATCAAATTATTATTTGTCTTAGGAATCCAAACTTTCATATATTTGGTATTCATATTAGACGTTGGTAAACTTTTAGTTTTTTTGTAACTAAAATGTCTAGCATTATTTCCTTTTTGTTTAGAAATATTTTTAAATCTTATTCCATTTCTACTGCCTGATGGTTTTGAAGTTTTGATAAGATTTTCCAAATCTTGTTTCCCTTTATTAAATTTTGACACATTATTTGTAATTTTATCTAATTTTTCTTTTTATTCTAAATTTTCTATTTTCAATTTTCAATAATTCAATATTGCTTTTTAAATTGACACTTTATTTTAACAAATTATCCTTCATTATTTTAGTGTTTTCAAACTCAATAGCAATAGCCTCACTTTCTATTAAGTTATTTTTAATTTTTCCTTGAGATAATTCTAGCTCTTCTTCTAAGATAATTTTTTCATCTTTAAACATTCCTACTTCAAGTTCTAATCTATTTATTTTGACTATATATTCTTTGTTTAATTTTTTAATTTGTCTAAATTTATCATCTAATTCCATGCTAAGTTCTAATAATTCGTCATAGCTAAGTTCTGGACATACCACATTAGTTTGTGCCATAAAACACACAGTAGCTTGTTCTCCGTCACTATTGCTATCACTTTCAGATGATGAAGAATCCGAGTCATCTCATGTTACTTTGAAAGCCTTCCTCTTTTTGAATTTTTTTCTTTTTTTTCTTTTTATCATTATTGAGTTTGGGGCAATCCTTCTTCATATGTCCGTATTGATCACATTCATAGCACTTGATTTGAGATAGGTTTGTTGTGTTGGACTTTCCTTCTTTTTGGAATTTGGTCATCTTTCTAAATTTCTTGAATCTATTATAATTCTTGGCAATGAAGACTATCTCATCTTCATCTAAATCAAAGTCATCATTTTTTGTTACTGGGAATGCTATGTTCTTCTTCTCCGAATTTAATTCTTTTCGTGCCTACAAATTAGCTTTATAGGATATTAAATTTCCTATCAACTCTTCAACTTTGAGAGTAGAAAGATCATTAGCTTATACAATAGCTAATACCTTTCTTTCCCAATCCGATGTAAAGAGTTGAGTATTTGAAAAACTAAATCAAAATCAGTAAACTTAACTCCTAATGCCATAAGATCATGTTGGATAGTTTTAAATCTAGAATACATGTCAACAACAGTTTCATTTTACTTCATTTTGAATGATGAGAATTAGTTTTGCAAAATTGAAATCTTAATTTGTTTGACCTTTGTTGTACCTTCGTGTGTAATTTGTAAGGTATGCCAAATGTCAAATGCAGTTGTGCATAACATGACACGTGAAAATACATTTTTGTCTAGAGTGCAAAATAGAACATTCATAGCTTTAGCATTTTTTAATGCTAAGGTCTTTTGTGCATCGGTCCATGTATTCATAGCAGCAGTAGGTGCTTCATATTTATCTTATGTGGCTGACCAAATTTCTAGACCATTAGCTTCCATAAAAATTCTCATACGTATTGACCAATATGCATAGTTAGATCCATTAAAAAGTGGGGGTCGTGCTGTGGATTGTCCTTCTTGAAAAATACTTGCCATATTAAAGTGATTCAAAAACGTGTTACTGTTCTTTGATCAAACCTTGCTCTGATACAAATTGAAAGTCTATATGAGGGATTGTGTAGTGTATATATATGCAATATAAGTGACTAACTATGATGTATCTAATATAAACTTAATAGATGATAATAGCAAAGTAAATGGAAATAAGCACACCAGGATTTTATACTGGTTCGGACCTCCCGTCCTACGTCCTGTCCCGAAGCTCCTCTTCGGAATTCGACTATCAAACACCCTCACTTCGCCCGGAGGAATAGGCTTGGTTACAAAAGCTTGTTCTTGTCAAGTGTGTGTTCTATAACACGAATATTGACTATTAAGTACAAATGCATCCAATATATATCTAGAGGATATTGAATGAAGAATTATGTATATATGGAAGAGTGAAATACAAATATATGATTGCTAGAGATCAAGAATATATCAGAGTAAAGAGTAAAGAGCATAAGTAAGTAAGGTGAGATCTTCTCTTGGATTCTTGATGCTATTTATAGCAGTAGAGAGATTGCTTGTGTAGTTGCATCCATTAACAAGTGTTCTATGGTCGCTTCTGATGGTGATGAAGAGTTGCAGTGAAGAGGAGCGAAAGTATCTTTTCAATTGTGACAGTTGTACTTTGAATGTCAACACCCGAGTTCAAAATCATACGTTTGAAATATGTCTCAGACGTCTGGCTCTTATATATTTTTTGTATATGGCAGCTTTCCATACGTCTGAGTACATTAACCAGATGTTTGATTCTGTCTGATTTGCGAACCAGAAGATTCAATCAGACGTCTGGCTAGTGCACCCAGACGTCTGAACTTGTGCATGTTGCTTTTCTTGTGTCTGTGTCATTTCTCTTCTGATTCTATCTATCGACGTGTTGCCTCTTGATACTTTCTTTGAGTCTTGTTCTTCTCTTTTTGGTGATGTTACTCTAACAATTACCTGTGAATATATATATATATATATATATGCATATTCGATTTCCATTGTATAGTTGTCGTCATCGAAACCATAGAATTGATTTCCTAACAATATTATTCCACCACATTCATACTGTTCCACTGCATTGTTAATTACTGTTCTCTGGTATGTGGTATGTGTAACTCTGATTCTATATTGTATTAGTATAATCAAATGTTTTGTAAACAGCTTCATGAACTGCTATTTGATTATTATATTTGTCATTCCGCTGCAAGTTCTGTTTTGTTTTTTTCTTTCTCTGCTTTTCTTATTCACTCCTATAACATTCTGCCCTTCTATATGGTTTAAGTCTGACGTGCGTCGTTTATCGTTGATTTAAAACGTACAAAAAAGGCGGGATGTTATCCTGAGCATTTCAGGATTTGAAGACTTTATTTCTGGAGGACGAAGACGAAGATTGTACTACCTATTACTTATTATATTATTCCCCACATTTATACTATTCCGCTGCATTGTTAATTACTATTCTCTGGTGTGTGGTATGTGTAACCCTGATTATATATTGTATTAGTATAATCAAATGTTTTGTAAACAGCTTCATGAACTGTTATTTGATTATTATATTTTGTCGTTCTGCTACAAGATTTTGTTTTGTTTTTTCTTTCTCTGCTTTTCTTATTCACCCCAATAATAATCCACCCTTCTGTATGGTTTAAGTCTGACGTGTGTGGTTTAACGTCAATTTAAAGCTTACAAAAAAGGCGGGATGTTACATCTGGTATCAGAGCTTTGGTTTTGCGATAAAACCTTAGCTTTGTGCGGTCTGACTCTTTATTAATAGGGTAGCAATACCCTATGATGAGTCGCTGAGTGTATATATATGAGAGAGCACATTTTTTAGTGTTATAAAAGTTTTTACATTGTGTTAATTTGTTCCGTTTTGTATCTGTAAATTCTGGTGGATGCATAGGACGCTATGACATCAATAGGGATTTCTAAACACTTAATAGGACAGACCGACACAATATTTGTTTTGAAATATAGGTAAATGAAATAATTTTGCCTATTATATTTTCTATATATAAAATAGAAATTTTATAAATGATATATATTTGGTTGTAATATATTGGTTGTTAGGTAGTGTAATTTATAAATATTAGTTTAATGTAGGATTTTAAAGTAAAATAAATAAGAATAAATTGAAAATTTTAGAACTTAAGTTCCGGTGTTTTGAAAATTTCTTTCAAAGGATTTTGGAATATACTAATATTGTTTTAAGCATTTTCTGATATAAATATTTCAATATAATTTGAAAGAATCGTTTTAAAGAAACTCTGGAAAGAAATAACTTATGTACTCCCCTCTTCGTCGCTGGAAAATAATTTCGGTGATGAGTGCACGCATCATCGACATTCATTTTTGATTTTCTAAGTGGAAAGGCCACTGTAGTAGTTTTACGGCAGATTTATTTTGGTAAACAAATGAAAGTTTCAGTTTTTTTAAATATAACCGGATATATAAATTGTAAGTGTATACGTCTATCTATTATTTTAAAATGATTTGAAATTTAACCCGGTATTTAGTTCTTAGGTTTCCGTTAATTAATAATTTCAATTATTGTAGTGAAATGGAATGTAACTAATTAATAATTGGAACCTTTAATTAAAATAAGAGATTGAATGCTAGGTTATAAATAAGTGACAAGAAAATTGGAATTTGTAATCTATAAAAAGCTAAAGATACGATTATTGAACATTAAATTAATTAAAAGAAACGAGAAAAATTTGTATAACTTTCAATTACATTCTTAAAGGCATATATATAACTTACCAAAAGATGTAAAAAGTTGAAATGTTAATAAGAAAATTTAATGGATATTATACAAGAAAAACTTGAAATAATGAAAGTATTCAATGAAATTCTTTAATAAATAAGAATTTGATGTGTAGATGAAAGGCTATAATTAAAAATAATAGAAACAAAAGCATTATAAATAAATGAAATGAACGCTAAATGAATGAATGGAAATATGGAAATTTGAAAGAAATAAATGAAAAATTAAAAAGATAAATCATTATATGAATGAAAGGGAAATCAAACAACAAATGTTATGAAATGAAATTATTAAGAATGAACTTGATCTATTGTTGGAATTGTTGTTTGTTTAGTTTATGGTTGTTTGGGCAATTATAATTTAAATTTGTTTGGATGAATGAATAATCTATTTAGTTTCATCTAAGACTGTTGAGTAAATGATGCACTTAGCAGTTTATTTTCCATTCTATACAATTTAAAGTTTTTGGACCCGAACAACTATTGATTTTGTCTGATGTGGATGGATAATTGAATTATGTTGATTTTATATGATGATTGTATATTTGTTGTAAGTGATTGTTGTTTATATTGATCTGGTTGTTAGGGGTTGAAACAACTTCAAATATTTCATTTTTTATAATTATTAACTCATGTTGGAATATATAAGTGAAATACAGGTTATGGAAGCAATTGCTACTACTTTTGGTTTCATAATTAAGCGTAAATTGCCTGACAAATAGGTACATTCTCGGATTACGGTTTTAAGCGTTATTATATTGTTTTTCCCGTTGTTGAGATATTGCGATATATATGGTTATACTTGACATTATATTTTCTTCCGAGCCTCCCCGTACTAAGGAGACACTGTCAAAATTTTCCGTGAACTTTGGACTTAGAAAATTTTCGAAAATGTTTCCCAATCTTTATTGATTTGAGTATAAAAAGATTTAATGGTTATAAATTGGTATATTTTATTTAAATTCATAAATTTTGTAAATTTATTTGTTTATAGATTTAATATTTTAAGTAAGATATATTGATTTTTTAATTCTTCTTTTTCCTTCTTTTTCATTTTCGGGGACGAAAAGTTTTGAGTGGGGAGAGTGTAACGAACCGTACTTTTCGATAATCAAATTTTGCAAATTGTTAAATGGAAGATTAGTGAATTGTTAATGGAAATAGTAACTTTAATGTAATTTCAATAAATGAAAATAACGAAAATGTATAACTGGCTATAAAAATTGAATATAAGAAAGAAATGTAAATATTTAATTGTTGTATAAAATGGATGTCTATTGGTAATTTAATAAAATCAGTATTAATGAGAATTAATGCGATAACGGAAGGTGTGCGTGTAATAAAATAAATAGGAACGTAAATTTATTCATAAAGTAATAATTGATGTAATGAAGGACGGAACTAAGATGAAATATTTAATTGGATTTAAAATCTTAATTAATGGGTGAAATTGACAAAATTTCGATATAGTTGAATTATAGTAATTACTACACAATAAATGGAAACAAAATAGTTGATACAAATAGAGATGAAATTTGAAGTATATCAGGGTAATGAAACATAAAACAAATGTTAAATATGTTTATAGGGTAATAATTGATTAATTAGAAGGATTGAAAATTTGAACCAAACCAATTTATTTGGAATTACTTATGAACTAATTGAATTTGATTAAAATTGAGGAAACACTGTAAATTAGTAAATTAATCAACTTTAAATTGATATCTAAATTGTTTAAAGTATTGTAATTGTTTAAGAAATCAAAAATGAAAAGATTTGTTAATTATGGAATTGGAATTGAAAATTTTAATTTAATTTATTTATTATTTAATTATTTAATTAATGTGAAAATAGCCATTTTGGCCACTGACTTAGATTTCGACGAAACCAGTTTCAAAGGATCCGTAACGGTTAATTATTATAGGATTTCAAGTTTTGTAACGATCAGACTTGTCGTTTGATCATACGGGCTCGAAACGCCCAGAAATTAATTTAATTGAAATCAATTTGAAATAAGCTGATTTTAACGTAACTTCTTCATACGATGAAATTTGGACTTGAAACCTGCTCCATTGCATTTCAAGTATTTAAAAACATGTATTTTGATATATGAGTCGACCCACTTTCGTTCCGGAGTCGAAACGGGATGTTCGGGCCACTTATCATTTAACTTTCAACCCAAACCAATCCGATCCATTCTAATTTCGGCTTTGCTTATATATATGTCGTTATAAACCCTAGCAGCCTTTCTATTTCTCATTTCTGTACACACACAAACTTCTGTTGCCCCTCTCCCTCAATGGCTGTAAACCCTAATTTTTCCAATTCAATTCCAATTCAAAATCCAACAACGAAAATTCAAACTCCTCAATACCTATCAAATTTTATATGGATTCGAAGCTCACGAAGAGTGCATGTCAATTCTGCTGTCTGTTTTTCAATTTGGATTTTTCTGTGGTCGGAATTCAAGAAACAGATCTCGACCGCCCATTGATCGTCGATGAACTTTAACGGATCGACAAATCGCGAGTACCATTGGATAGAGAGTGACGCGCGCAGTGCATCGGTGGTGTTCACGAAGTCGAATGTTGGCCAGATCTTCGTCAACAATTCGATTAGGGTTCGTGTGTTTAGGCGGCGCTGCTTCCTTTTGCTCACCGATCGAGCGCCACGTGAGTCGAGAGGGGGTCGGAGGTAAACGCTCGCGGGGGGGAGGGGGACGGTCGGCGCTGCTGCAGCGGCGAAGAGTGGTGGTGATTCGCGGCGGCTGTGCCATGCGTTTTCAATTGCGATAGTCTATTGCGTAACTAGGGTTTGCTGCCTTCTTGTTCGCATGGTGACGTGTCTGTATAGGGTAGGCAGGGTTGTTTTATTTATTTATTTATCTTAATTTCGCATTCAAATGTTCTAATCGTAATATTTTTCCCATACGAGGTCCGTTCCATCCGTGGGTTGATCCGCTGGGATCGTAATAAAATTTCAGACATTCTGATGTTGGTTTGGATGAATTCTCAGACTGTTCAAATTTTGGTTTTAAATTTGATTTAAATTCAAAATGTGAGTGTTTTAACCCACTCACAACTTCTAAAATTTATTATGTTTGTTAAATTGATTTATGATGTGATTAGAAATTTATTTTTGACTGTTTGGCATATTTTAAATCATCATATCAGTTTATTTGGATTTATTTGGATAAAACAGTTATTTAATTTTTCACTGAATATAAACTGCTAGTAAATACCTATTATTTATTACCTGTTCTGTGTTGATGTTATTGATCGAATTGGATGATGATTGTGATAAATATTTGATGATTGATATTGTATGAATGGATGTTGTATTTCATATTGTTATAAACTACAAGTTGTTATGGATTTTTATTTCATTCGGGATTGTGATTTGAAATGATATATAACTGTATTTATATATTTAAATTACGGATTGAAATGATAAATCTCCATATCACTTGACCATAAGATAGAAAATTATATACAGATACCGTGGTCTATATATATAAAAATATTTTGAAATTGATTTCTATGGTTTTTGGAAAGAAATGCATGGTTTTATATAAATATTGATTTCAGATATTACATAAATGTTATTTTATATATATAGTCAAATTCTTGACTTGATCTATGTCTAAATTTGTTGATATAAATAAGTAAATAATAAAGTTTGATTTTATTTAAATATAATATGGTTAAGTATTTATTTAAATTATATTTTAATATAGAATTTATAATGATTTCAATAAATTAAGTTTGAAAGATAAATTGGAAATTGATTTGAAATTGTATATAATTGAGAATTTTATTTAACAAAGAAAAAAAATCAATTCGGGACTCATTGAATTTGAGATTTTAAAGAATATGATTTTAACTTGATTTTTGTTTAAGGTTATATAAATGAATATACCAAGTTTGAATAAAGTGAGGGAAATATTCAGTAATTTGAAATTGGAGTTTATTTTAATGATATTGGAATTATTAAGCAAATATTTAAAAACAAAATAATAGTAAACTAAATTTGATATATATAGAGTTAACAAATTTAGTTTTGAAATGTTGAATATTGAAAGGTTTGAAATCTATTGAAATGGTTATTTGGAGGTTCGAATCTATATTTGAAATCGATATAAATTGAATTGGTTTATTGAAAACTTGAAGTGGGTTGAAAGTTATGAATTGAGGTTTAATTTAAAGTGAATAAAATTGTGAAGTCGAGGTAATTATTTTACTTTATAAAGTAATTTTAAATTTAAACTATTTTAATTTATATACTGTTTGAATATCCAAACCGCTTAAGCGGTGGAAGTTATGGTTTAGAAGCTATGAAATTCAAAGTATTATGTTTTGAAAGGTTATATTTCAAGTGTTTGGTTTCGAAATATTATAACTTTGAAAGTGTTATGATTTTAGAAAAGGTTATATTTGAAATGAAAATGATATCGTATTGATTTGGTTTTGAAAGGGCAATGATATTTGGTTTTAAAGAATAAACTATTTTGAAACTGACCGTGGTGTTATAATAACGTTTGGTTGTTGAAGAGACCGGGATTGGAAGTTGTCATCCTCGCTGCCAACTCCGAAAACCACTTTAACAACCATGTACGTGGCGGAGATTCCAGAATGAAGTAGGATGGCGGCGACGTTTCCTTCGAGGTATATACGTGGACCCGACTCCCGTGAGTTGGCATAAGGTGGCTAAAACAGGAGCGGTTACGGGCCAGTGAGGTAGCCTCTCTTATCGGACACACTCCTTCAATACCATTCTATTACTTTGTGATTGTGTGGGGCCCTATTTGATTTTTCGGGGGTGTGGCTCGAGGTGGGCGGTAGCTGCGCGCTATGTGTCACCATCAGTCTGGATGAGTAATTGGTATATCTACCCTGGCATTGCCTCGTTGTGCCATGTCGCCTACCCTAGCGCGCCTTGTACGAGTTTGGTTTTCTCCCGTAGCCTGTGTGGTATCCGCTGGTGGCTTCAAGATGCATGGTTGTACTCATTGGAGTTGGTTTGGTAGAAGTATTTTCCATACCAAAGCGATTAATTAGATTGTTACAAAAATTTTCTTGATTAATAAAAATACCATTTTCTAGTTGTTTTATTTGTAAGCCAAGAAAATAATTTAACTCACCCATATGTGACATTTCAAATTCATTAGTCATTATTCTAGAAAATTCTTGACACGGTCTTTCATTTGTAGAAACAAAGATAATATCATCAACATATATTTGGATAATTAAAATATCCTGCTTATTTCTTTTAATAAAAAGAGTTTGATCAAACTTTCCAATTTCAAAACCAGAATCTATTAAGTAACTTTTAAGACGATCGTACCAAGCACGGGGTGCTTGTTTCAAACCGTATAAAGCCTTTTTAAGCTTACAGACATGGTTAGGAAATTGTTCGTGTATGAATAATGAAGGTTGTTCAAAATAAACATTTTCTTTTATAAAACCATTTAAAAAGGTAATTTTGACATCCATTTGATATAATTTGAAGTTATGAAAACATGCAAATGCTAGTAAGATTCGTATTGCTTCTAGCGACTGGAGCAAACATTTCTTCATAGTCAATTCCTTCTTTTTGGTTATAGCCTTGAGCAACTAATCTAGCTTTATTTCTAGTAATATTTCCTTATTCATCTGCTTTATTTTTAATAACCCATTTTGTACCAATAACCGACTGATCACTAGGCCGTGGAACTAAATCCCAAACGTCATTTCTTTCGAATTGGTTTAGTTCTTCTTGCATAGCGATTAACCAATTTTCATCAGTAGATGCTTCTTTAATATTTTTAGGTTCAATATGAGAAAGGAAGGCTACCAGACCCATTTGATTTAATTGACTTCTTGTTCTAACAGATGAATTGAGTTCTCCAATAACATTGTCAGACGGATGATCTCTTAATAATCTAGGTGGAGATCTTAATTCATTGTCGTTGTGAATAATGTTTTCATTATATTCAAGATTTGAAATTTTTGTATTTGTGGTATTATCAGGGAAATCTTCATCATCTCTTATTCTTTGGATTGATTTAAAATTCTCATCGAAAGATACATGAAGTGTTTTTTCGATAATATTTGTTCTTTTATTATAAATTCGATAAGCTTTACTTCGATCCGAATATCCTAGAAAGATTCCTTCATCAGATTTTGGATCAAATTTACCAAGCTGATCTTTTGTGTTTTTAACAAAACATTTTGAACCGAAAATTTTAAAGTAAGAAATATTTTATTTTCGTCCATTAAGAAGTTCATAAGGAGTATTCTTAGTTAGTGGTCGAATAGAAACAAGATTCAAAACATAACAAGCTGTTGCAACTGCTTCTGCCCAGAAATGTTTTGGTAACGTACTTCCATTTAACAAAGTCCTTGCACATTCTTGTAAGGTTCTATATTTACGTTCTACACCCTATTTTGTTGTGGAGTTCTAGGGAACGAAAAATTATGAAATATCCCTTTTTTCTTACAGAAATGTTCAAAGGCTTCGTTTTCGAATTCACCTCCATGATCACTTCTTATGTTTTTGATTTTCAAATTTTTAAAATTTTGAATTCTTTTAACAAAATTTTTAAAATTATCAAAGGTATCACTTTTATTTTTCATAAAAATAGTCCAAGTATATCTAGAAAAACATCAACAATAACAAACACATATCTACTATGATTAATGGATTGTACTTGTGTTGGTCCAAATAAATCCATATGCAGTAATTCAAGTGGTTGTAAAGTTGAAATGACCTTTTAAGATTTAAAAGATGACTTAGTTAACTTTCCAAACTAACATGCATCATAAGAATGATCAATTTTAAAATTCATTTTTTGTAGACCTTTCACTAAATCATTTTTAGATAACTTGTTTATAGTTTTGAAGTTAATATGACAGAATCGTTTTCCATAATCAAGGATCAATTTCTTTGGCTATTAAACACATATCTGAATTATGATTTATTTTCATATTCAGAACATAGATATTTCTGTCTCTATTTCCTTCAAAGATAAGATTTTGATTTTGATCGAAAATACAACATTTGTGTCCAGAAAAAGTGATTTTGAATCCTTTGTCGCACAATTGGCTAATACTGAGTAAATTATGTTTTAAATTTTTGACAAGTAAAACATTTGAAATAAGAGGTAAATTTGAAATACCATTGTTGCTCACATCGCCTTTGCCGATGATATATCCTTTGGAGTTGTCTCCAAATGTGACGGAGCCTCCATCTGAGTAAATAATATTTGATAGCGTATCTTTGTCTCCTGTCGTATGTTTTGAGCAACCACTATCGAGTATCCATTTTCCTTTTCTCTTGAGTGGGGCCTACAAAAAATATAATATAATATTGGTACCCACCTTTTTTAATAGGGTCCTAAGAGTTAAATCTTAGGAAACCAAACCCAAGAGGGCTCAGTATCCCATTTAAAAATATAATCTTTATTTTTATGAACAGTTTCTAAAAAGGTGTTTATATATTTCTTCCTAATCAAACTGTTGTTTGTTTTAGGAACGCAAACTTTTATGCTTTTTGCGTAAAATTCCCTTTTGTCTGAACTGTAATAGGATTATCATTTCTCCTAATTTTCTTTTTAGGTGGAGCTGTTGTTTTCTTAACATATCCTAATCCTTTCTTACTTGAAACAGATTGAGAGTTATCAATAATTTTTGATAAAGTTTTTCTTCCTTTATTAAAGTTCGAAACATTTTTGGTGATGCTTTCTAACTTAGTTTTGAGACTAGTATTATCCAATTCTATCAATTTTACTTTTGTTTTTAGTTCATGATTTTCAGAAATAACTCTTTTTGAGTTTCAATTTCTTGACTCAAAAGAGTGAGTTGAGAATTGATATTAGAGAATGATTCCTGTAATTTTTCAAGTTCTTCGTCTAGTATTTTTTTTCATCCTTAAGCATATCTCTTTCGAATTCTGCTTTGTTCTGATGTTCACGAGTCTTCTTATATTTTCTTTAGAGATTTTTCAAAGTATCAACTAGTTATAATGTAACGGACACGGATTTTCGTTCTTCGAAAATTCAACATCGATACTCACTTTATCGACTGCCGAGAAATCGAAGGCCGGAAACACGGAATGTTATGGGTTTTAGAAAGAATTTAAGAAAAAGAAAGAAAGAAGAGAGAAGAGATAGGAAATAGAGAAATAGAGGGAAAAGAAGATAGACAATTTTTAGAAAACAGAAAAAGAGAATTTGAAAATAGAAGATAGAAGAATTTTTAAAAATAGAACGGACAAAAGAAAACAACAGAACAACATCAGAATCTCACAATTCGCAGCGGAACAACATATAATAATAAATGAATAATCTTTAAACAAAGAACTATATCAGTTATTACATTACATCACATTTCATTACATCATATCATCAGAGTGTACAACAACAACATACAACATCAAACAGTGCAGCGGAAAAAGAAATACTATATAAACTAGTAATACGCCATGCCATCCAGCTTGCCTCCAGCAACTCCAGAATATCCAGAATATCCTGATAAACCTAACTCTTAACTGCCCGTGTGGAAATTGTGGGCACCCAGAGTTTAGGAAGGAAAACAATAAACTCCAAGTCAGTCATGTGACTGGTGTGAGAACTCAAAACAGTTTATTTATCTTTAAAATCAAAATAGAGGAATATTTTTTTTTAATCAATTCGCAATGCTTTTTTTTTAAAATGAGACTACCATAAGGCCTCCCGCACACACACACATGCAAACGCAGAATCGGAGGAGATTTCTCCTTATGATAGTCAAAGATGCTTGATACGCATTTAAAATAATATTTGATATTATTATTAGTGCATAGTGTAGGAAAAATTCATTTCGAAAGTAGAATATAAATCTTAGCCAACATACGACCATTATCGTATGCCTACTATAGCTACTATCCAAACAGTGGTGACCACCATAAGTGAATAGCAGGTTCTACAACTAATACCGTACAAGTTTCGTATTGGGAATTGGATTTCCAACAAATGGTCAGGCCAAGGAACTTCCCATTGCCACATGAGAATGCCTCTGGATGGACATCCCCGAGAACCAAACCGAATCTCTACCAACACAAGGCCGGGTTACTCCTAACTGAGTAACAACTGACCGAATATGCCATCCCCCGGTCCTTTGGGACCTTTTCAACCGAGCGCTCGTAATCAATTCACACAATCATAAAGTGTTTTCAACATGAGTAAGTATCTGGGCTCCATACCATGATACTACCCTTTTCCAGAAGGAAATGGACACATCCTAAAGGGTGCTACCCCTCATAACCTTGCCGCATCTTTCCTGTTTTGACCATTTCCGGGATGTGAGGCTCGACGAATTCACGTCCACAAAAACATACTTTATACAAAAGCCATGCTTTGGGTCAACAAATGATCAACACAATGATCACTAAGATAGACGATCAAATAAATGATCCTATCACAATAATCAACACAATGATCATTTCAGCATCACTCAGCATGTCACATTACCAAATTGGGAATATATCGCTGATAACTTCAACTATATAACCTTTGAGCTCGTACGTCTCAAAGAAGGGTGTTAAGCAAAGAATAAATTCTCCGCCACCAACAGAAATATATTTGAAAGAAATCGGCTTTATATCTCAAATTGTAATGTCAGACATACAATCCATACAAGTCTGTTCCGGGATCGAACAGAACCGAAGGCACTTACAAAGAAGTCCTTGCAATCCGGATATTCACAATCCTGATCGGATTCACCATCACTTAGGGAGTTCCTATACCGGCGCGACTCGGTGCAGAAACAATCGATAGGTCATCCTATCGCTTTCGCAAATACCCGGTCTTCATCACCGGTCTTCAAATGCTATCCATAACGACGTATCACATATTCGGAATGGGTTATACGACCCCATGGTCCTTTCCCGGTTAACCCGAATAGTGAGCGCTTATTTTAAAAATAAGTGTGGCATCCAATTTAAGCAATCACAGCAATTACTCATTCAAGGGTAAATATTGATAGTCGGTTATTTAACTATCAATAAAGATGCGCCACATCATCAGATTCCAAATAATTTTCCAAATTATTTATTTTTCCAAAAATATCTATACTAGATATAAAATCTCAATACTTCAAAAATAAACCAATGTTTATTTTGAAACCAATTTCCCTTTTTCATTTATAAATTCTATAGTGAATTTATATTTCATATTTTCTATTGATTTACAGTTTCAATAGATTTTAATTATTAAATTCCAATTTATCTTCAAAAAGATAAATTCTTAAAAATATTCCATTTCATATTGGAAAAGTAATTCCATACTTATTCTAAAAATGAGTATTCACAAATCTTATTTATTTTCAACAATTTGAAAAATATTCAATATACTTAAACCATAGTCAAGTATATATTTCATTCTTTAAGGAAATCATTCTTTTATTCACATTTATTTGGGTCAAAACGAATGTTGCGTAAAACATCGTTACGACAACCCAAAATCACTAGTATAGGGATTAGAAATTAAAATAGATATATAAATCCCAATACTATACAAAACATTTCCTTTCGGAAATCATCTATTATAACAACAGTGTTATAATCTACCATTTCCTTTTATTTCTCGAAAACATCTATTTCAACAATAAATGTTGAAATCTATGATTTCAAATCTCAACATATTTTAAAACATCATTAGATCGTTTTAATTTTATTTAAGACATCACATTCTAAATAATTTCTTTAACATATTATTCACTATTCAAAAACGTGAATATATTGTTAACCAATTTCATTACTTCTATTCATTTTAGTTTAAGGAATTATTCACTGTCTAAAACATGAATATAACTTCATAAATAAATTGCAACAATTTACTTATCAAAATAAGTAGTTTGCGAATTTATAAAACAATGTTTATAAATTCTATTTCTATTTCTTTTATAACAACTTCCTTTTATAAATTTCCTTTATTAACTTATCTCAATTCATATCACAATGATATATTAAAAATTTCATATTATAAGTCAAATACTTATAATTTATTTGTTTATAAAATCATTCCTTTAAACTTCACAAATTTTATAAATCTTATAACTTATAAGATTCATCTATTTATCCAAAATCTTATTCTTTTAAATAACTTCACAAATTTTATAAATCTTATAACTTATAAGATTCATCTATTTATCCAAAATCTTATTCTTTTAAATAACTTCACTAATTTTATAAACCTACTGTTTATAAAATTCCAATTATAACTTCACCGTTCATAGTTCTATAAATTCATTCATTTGTGAAATTCATTCACAATTTATCCTAACTCTTATAAAAACTTCGTTTTATAATTCCAATATTTTTATTTACGAAAATTCGTTTGTAAATCTTTTATATAAATCAATTTATACTGTTTATAAAATTTTATTTATAACTTCATCGTTATAATTCTATAATTCCATTTCTATTTATGAAATTCATTTACAATTTATTCTAACACTTATAAAAGCTTGTTTTATAATTCTTATATTTTTAATTTATAAATATCAATTTATAAATCTTTTTAATATAAAACAATTTATATTATTCTTTTGAAACATTTTCACAGTTCTTTATAATTTCATCACTTTTATTCATTTTATAATAGATTCAAAAATCCCAGTTTAAATTATTTTGTCAAATCATTAATCCCATATTCTCAAAAATCAACTTTTAACTACATTTCTCAAAAATCATAATTTTTATAACATAAAAATTATAACGTTTATTTATTTAAAATAAATCAATTCCTAAAAAAAAAATATTATATAAACGTATATTTTCAAAAATCACTTTAGAAATTAAAATCGTTGTTTTTAAATTTCAAAAAAATGGGATCCGATGATGCAACACATCAATAGTCAATCACGATTTTTCCAATATCATATATCGATATGATAAACAATCAAACATCACAATATTTAAAATCAATAAATATTTGTGAGGAATCCAGTTGGATCCCTCCAGCCTGTTTCCCTGCATCCACAGACATTAGCACAATACCATTCCGTTTCAAGACGGAACATCGCGGTATATGGGATTTTATAAATATATATCCGCTTACTAACGGCGTAATAGGGTCTCATCCGCTATACGAGGCGGGAAATCAATCAACTGCAATATATACATATGCCAATATATATATATTGCTATATATATAGATATATCCTAAAATATCTAATATCACAATCAAGCAATCAATCTATCAATCAACAAATTTTAAATATAACTATTTAAAATTTTAAATAACCTTTTGAGTGAGAAGTTCTCACCTTAGCTTTTATTTTGCAGTCCATTTCCATTTCAGCTCGTTTCCGTGATTTTAAAACCTTGTATAAACAATTTACACAATTTGTTAATATTCGAATCAATCGAATAAATTAAATTTTCATTCTTGATTGTTTAATTAATCAATAGTTTTATTCAAACCAATCTCTTTTTAAATAAATTTATTTTAACAAATTTTCCTTTGAAAATAATTCTAACTATTTATTTTAAGTAAATTTTCCTTTTACCAATTTTCCTTGTAAAATAACTTTAAATTAACTAGTGATTTTATTTTAAAACCAATTCGTTTAATTTTTAAACAAATTCTTTTTTTTTCTTCTATTTCTAAGATAATTTATACAAGTAAATTAAATAACTTATTTCCACATTTATTTCCTTTTATAAATTTATTTTAACAAACTTTCTTTATAGATTTTTTCTTTTCTGTTTACTGTAAAAAAATCACATTTCTTTTCTTCCTTTTACTGTACACAGATTTTAACAACTAAATGGAGTAAAACTTACTGCAATTTAAAATTCGAATTAACTAAATTATCGAGACAAAGATCTATACCTTGCCTCCACCCTCGAGCGCGATGCCCAAGCTGCAGTCGCCACTGCCGCAACTCCAAACCCCCACACGAGCAATCGCGACATCATTTCGCCGCCGCCCACTCTACGCGACCCCAATCCCCTCTGTTACGCGGCCAAGCCCCATAAATCGCGACGAACCCACGTCCACGCTGCCGCAAGCCCTAGCCACCACGCGCGGCCGCCGCATCACCTGCGCGCTCACCCCTGCGACGCGACATCACCACGCGTACGCGAACGCGCCCCCATCCCATCGTGAATCGCCACCGAAGCCCTAGCCATCGCGACCATCTCCTCCAACCTGCGCCGCCCCCGCCTCTCTCTGCGTACGCGAGCGCGCGCACACGCAGCCGCGGCCCTCGACGTACTCGAGCACGAGTTAAATTCGAGCTCGACTCGGTTTGTTTTTTTTTTTTTTTTCTTTTGATCTGCAGCCATTGATTTGGGAATGAATATGAGGAGGGAGAGAGGAAGAGAAAGGCTACGGCCATTTTTATTTATCTCGTTTGATTTTTGTTTCCATCTGATTTGAACAGAAGATCGTGTGATGATTTTGAAAGGAGATGGGAGGGAGACAGAAGAACGTGAATTTACAGAGAACGCGTTTGCACGTTTTAACCAAGATTTTAGGCGTGATCCAAGGGATGCTGTCGTTGACAACTTTTTAAATTTAAAATTTCAATTGATTTTGTTTTGATTTCAATGTGTTTGCTTATCGTATGCTCACACAACAACTCGGAAAAATACGAAATTTGAAATCCGGCAATAATTCAATATTCCGGACCCAATGGAACTGGTTTCGTCGAATTCCGAGACTGTGCCTCGGACGGCTATTTTTAAATTCAATGTGAACGTTGTAAATTTTAAAACTGATTAAAACAGTTTCTAATTTGATTCTGAAGCTTCTATTATCTTCAGCATTAACAATACGAATTTTTCAAGCCTTTGGAATATTTTTAATCAGCTTAGAATTTGAGATTCAAATTTTTATTCACTTTCAATAGATTAAATTTTATAATTTAATCGCCAATTTCAAAGTTATATTGAAAATTCAAATTAAACCATCATCCAAATATTTAAAATTAATTAAATATTTTCAATTTAAATTATTCAAAATCCTGGGTCGTTACAATCTTCCCTCCTTAAAAGAATTTCGTCCCGAAATTGCAAGTTAAGGAGAAAATGGTCCTTAAGTCGTCTACTATTTTTTCCAAACTAAACAGTTTTATCAACTTACTAACCTAAATCTTTTTATTAAAGATGCATTCTCATTCCAATTAGCTTTCCAACTTCACTTACAAGTTTCAAACAACATTGTTTACTTCAAAATTTAAATTTAAATTCAAATTCAAATTTCAAACTTTCAAATTTTCTCAAAAATTTTCTAACACCCTGAATTTTCGAAAAATTTCGCCAGCGTTTCCTTTGCGCGGCTCGATCGGTACGACTACAAAATGGCACCACGGCCCCTCAGAATCAAAAAGAAAAGAGAAAGCCAAGCGGCTAGAGGAGAAAGTCATCAAATCCCATATTAAAATTGAAATACGTACCTTTTTGTCGAGCAATTCAATTTTTTTTTTTTCTTTGAAATCAAAATCCCAATTCCATTTCTTTTAATATACCTGTATAACCTGCTGGTAGTATACAAAATATCCAATTCCAACATTCAAACCAATTTGCCAATTCTATTGCAAAATTATCAATATATGCTTCTTATACCATTTCTAGTTTACTATTGAAGTTACATATCCAATTTCATTCATTGTCAATCAATTTTGCATTTCAAATTTCATTTGAATTCAATTCACACTCCATATTTACTTTCATTCCTTCAATTAGTTTAGCTTACTAATTTTATTTCAATACTTCGCTTTATTTAAATCAAATTCAACTCCAATTACAAGTCACAATTATAATTTATATTTTCGAATTTCATTTGTATATGGATTTCATTTTCTTATCTTTATCTCAATTTTTTTTTTCATATACATTGATTTCAATTCTTATTCAATTTCAATAGTAATAGCTTAATATTATTACTTCCTAGCAACCATGCATCCATATACTATAATAATCTACAGAAAATTATTTCTTTTATATACAAAAATAGTTTTGGGCAAAATTATTTCATTTACCCTATTTTTAAAACAATATTGTGTCGAATTGTTCTATTCAAGTGTTTAGAAACCCCTTCGGCATAGTTTTGCAGACCACGCTGACGAAGGTTCATATGCCACTCAACAAACCAATCATCACAATATAAAATCATTTTATATTCACTAACAAATACGCGCTCATATCTATTATTACTCTCATACTCATTCTAGAGTATTTCTGACTCTATCTCTAATGAGTAACACCCAACAGAGCCATGGTTGTCGCTTAACCATATGCTCTGATACCAAATGTAACGGACACGGATTTTCGTTCTTCGAAAATTCAACATCGATACTCACTTTATCGACTGCCGAGAAATCGAAGGCCGGAAACACGGAATGTTATGGGTTTTAGAAAGAATTTAAGAAAAAGAAAGAAAGAAGAGAGAAGAGATAGGAAATAGAGAAATAGAGGGAAAAGAAGATAGACAATTTTTAGAAAACAGAAAAAGAGAATTTGAAAATAGAAGATAGAAGAATTTTTAAAAATAGAACGGACAAAAGAAAACAACAGAACAACATCAGAATCTCACAATTCGCAGCGGAACAACATATAATAAAAAATGAATAATCTTTAAACAAAGAACTATATCAGTTATTACATTACATCACATTTCATTACATCATATCATCAGAGTGTACAACAACAACATACAACATCAAACAGTGCAGCGGAAAAAGAAATACTATATAAACTAGTAATACGCCATGCCATCCAGCTTGCCTCCAGCAACTCCAGAATATCCAGAATATCCTGATAAACCTAACTCTTAACTGCCCGTGTGGAAATTGTGGGCACCCAGAGTTTAGGAAGGAAAACAATAAACTCCAAGTCAGTCATGTGACTGGTGTGAGAACTCAAAACAGTTTATTTATCTTTAAAATCAAAATAGAGGAATATTTTTTTTAATCAATTCGCAATGCTTTTTTTTAAAAATGAGACTACTATAAGGCCTCCCGCACACACACACATGCAAACGCAGAATCGGAGGAGATTTCTCCTTATGATAGTCAAAGATGCTTGATACGCATTTAAAATAATATTTGATATTATTATTAGTGCATAGTGTAGGAAAAATTCATTTCGAAAGTAGAATATAAATCTTAGCCAACATACGACCATTATCGTATGCCTACTATAGCTACTATCCAAACAGTGGTGACCACCATAAGTGAATAGCAGGTTCTACAACTAATACCGTACAAGTTTCGTATTGGGAATTGGATTTCCAACAAATGGTCAGGCCAAGGAACTTCCCATTGCCACATGAGAATGCCTCTGGATGGACATCCCCGAGAACCAAACCGGATCTCTACCAACACAAGGCCGGGTTACTCCTAACTGAGTAACAACTGACCGAATATGCCATCCCCCGGTCCTTTGGGACCTTTTCAACCGAGCGCTCGTAATCAATTCACACAATCATAAAGTGTTTTCAACATGAGTAAGTATCTGGGCTTCATACCATGATACTACCCTTTTCCAGAAGGAAATGGACACATCCTAAAGGGTGCTACCCCTCATAACCTTGCCGCATCTTTCCTGTTTTGACCATTTCCGGGATGTGAGGCTCGACGAATTCACGTCCACAAAAACATACTTTATACAAAAGCCATGCTTTGGGTCAACAAATGATCAACACAATGATCACTAAGATAGACGATCAAATAAATGATCCTATCACAATAATCAACACAATGATCATTTCAGCATCACTCAGCATGTCACATTACCAAATTGGGAATATATCGCTGATAACTTCAACTATATAACCTTTGAGCTCGTACGTCTCAAAGAAGGGTGTTAAGCAAAGAATAAATTCTCCGCCACCAACAGAAATATATTTGAAAGAAATCGGCTTTATATCTCAAATTGTAATGTCAGACATACAATCCATACAAGTCTGTTCCGGGATCGAACAGAACCGAAGGCACTTACAAAGAAGTCCTTGCAATCCGGATATTCACAATCCTGATCGGATTCACCATCACTTAGGGAGTTCCTATACCGGCGCGACTCGGTGCAGAAACAATCGATAGGTCATCCTATCGCTTTCGCAAATACCCGGTCTTCATCACCGGTCTTCAAATGCTATCCATAACGACGTATCACATATTCGGAATGGGTTATACGACCCCATGGTCCTTTCCCGGTTAACCCGAATAGTGAGCGCTTATTTTAAAAATAAGTGTGGCATCCAATTTAAGCAATCACAGCAATTACTCATTCAAGGGTAAATATTGATAGTCGGTTATTTAACTATCAATAAAGATGCGCCACATCATCAGATTCCAAATAATTTTCCAAATTATTTATTTTTCCAAAAATATCTATACTAGATATAAAATCTCAATACTTCAAAAATAAACCAATGTTTATTTTGAAACCAATTTCCCTTTTTCATTTATAAATTCTATAGTGAATTTATATTTCATATTTTCTATTGATTTACAGTTTCAATAGATTTTAATTATTAAATTCCAATTTATCTTCAAAAAGATAAATTCTTAAAAATATTCCATTTCATATTGGAAAAGTAATTCCATACTTATTCTAAAAATGAGTATTCACAAATCTTATTTATTTTCAACAATTTGAAAAATATTCAATATACTTAAACCATAGTCAAGTATATATTTCATTCTTTAAGGAAATCATTCTTTTATTCACATTTATTTGGGTCAAAACGAATGTTGCGTAAAACATCGTTACGACAACCCAAAATCACTAGTATAGGGATTAGAAATTAAAATAGATATATAAATCCCAATACTATACAAAACATTTCCTTTCGGAAATCATCTATTATAACAACAGTGTTATAATCTACCATTTCCTTTTATTTCTCGAAAACATCTATTTCAACAATAAATGTTGAAATCTATGATTTCAAATCTCAACATATTTTAAAACATCATTAGATCGTTTTAATTTTATTTAAGACATCACATTCTAAATAATTTCTTTAACATATTATTCACTATTCAAAAACGTGAATATATTGTTAACCAATTTCATTACTTCTATTCATTTTAGTTTAAGGAATTATTCACTGTCTAAAACATGAATATAACTTCATAAATAAATTGCAACAATTTACTTATCAAAATAAGTAGTTTGCGAATTTATAAAACAATGTTTATAAATTCTATTTCTATTTCTTTTATAACAACTTCCTTTTATAAATTTCCTTTATTAACTTATCTCAATTCATATCACAATGATATATTAAAAATTTCATATTATAAGTCAAATACTTATAATTTATTTGTTTATAAAACCATTCCTTTAAACTTCACAAATTTTATAAATCTTATAACTTATAAGATTCATCTATTTATCCAAAATCTTATTCTTTTAAATAACTTCACAAATTTTATAAATCTTATAACTTATAAGATTCATCTATTTATCCAAAATCTTATTCTTTTAAATAACTTCACTAATTTTATAAACCTACTGTTTATAAAATTCCAATTATAACTTCACCGTTCATAGTTCTATAAATTCATTCATTTGTGAAATTCATTCACAATTTATCCTAACTCTTATAAAAACTTCGTTTTATAATTCCAATATTTTTATTTACGAAAATTCGTTTGTAAATCTTTTATATAAATCAATTTATACTGTTTATAAAATTTTATTTATAACTTCATCGTTATAATTCTATAATTCCATTTCTATTTATGAAATTCATTTACAATTTATTCTAACACTTATAAAAGCTTGTTTTATAATTCTTATATTTTTAATTTATAAATATCAATTTATAAATCTTTTTAATATAAAACAATTTATATTATTCTTTTGAAACATTTTCACAGTTCTTTATAATTTCATCACTTTTATTCATTTTATAATAGATTCAAAAATCCCAGTTTAAATTATTTTGTCAAATCATTAATCCCATATTCTCAAAAATCAACTTTTAACTACATTTCTCAAAAATCATAATTTTTATAACATAAAAATTATAACGTTTATTTATTTAAAATAAATCAATTCCTAAAAAAAAAATATTATATAAACGTATATTTTCAAAAATCACTTTAGAAATTAAAATCGTTGTTTTTAAATTTCAAAAAAATGGGATCCGATGATGCAACACATCAATAGTCAATCACGATTTTTCCAATATCATATATCGATATGATAAACAATCAAACATCACAATATTTAAAATCAATAAATATTTGTGAGGAATCCAGTTGGATCCCTCCAGCCTGTTTCCCTGTGTTAACCCCGTTCCAGCATACGAGCTAAAAGGCCTACGAGTTAGAGGCGTCAACGGGTTAAGACTTGAAACGACCTACGACTTAAGGTGCCTAACGACTTAGGAGACCTCACGACTTAAGGAAAGGACCGACTCAAAGAATCCCCGACTCAACTAGTAGCGACTCAATGATACAGGCCGACTCATTAAGCTGCCGACTCAAGAAACCTTACAACTCAAGTTCATTAACGACTCAACGACCCAAGGAGAGATCCGAGTCATAAAACCTTACGGCTCAAAAGACTTACGACTTAAGGAGTCTATGACCTAAGGCAGCTACGACTCAAAAGATAGGTTAATTCACGACACACGACTCAGAGACAAGCTCAGAATCATGCTGCAAGGGGATGACTCGTTGATGACTTAAGACTTAAGATGAGTCGTACATGATGACTTGTTGATGACTCAACCTGAAGCTGCTGTGTAGAAGACCAGGGTCGCCTCATCTTAGACGGCAACTTTTAACTCGCAGACGACTCACGACTCATGATGAGTCGGTCACGACTCATGACTTGAAAGTTCCAGCCTAAAAATTTGCCTATAAATACATGGCCACATTCAATGTGGAAGGGACCCTTTTTTTTTGGCTAATTCTCGAAGCACCGTTACTCTGCCATTTTCTCAACTCAAGCAGCACTCCAAGCACTCCAAACTCCAAGGACGCTATTACACACTTCAAAGAAGAATCACAATCATTCAAGATGAATTCGAAAGATTATTCTTCATGGGAGTTTGAACTATTTGTCTGAAGTTAATTGTAATTGAAGAAAGTGATATAAATTGTACTCATATCAGCAATAAAGAGAATCTAAGTGGACGTAGGTCTGATTTTGGGCCGAACCACTATAAAACTTGTGTTTTTACTGCTTTTCTGTAATCTCCTTACTTATAATTCTTTCCCGATTTATCGGGTGGTGCTTTCACAAATACACTTCACACACCGGGGTGTTAGCGTTCAAATTTAAGCGTTAACATTTTTGGTGCTTTCACTGAGAATTGAACTCAGGACAGCTGTCATCATTGCTTCGCAGAGATTTGAAGAAAGAATTTCCTTAAAAACCAGAAGTATATCTGAGATTATGGCTCCTGGAAGGAAAAGCAGATCTATCAGATCTGGGAACATTCAAGAGGGAACCTCCGCTTCCCCTGTGCCTAATCTACCCACTCCGTCTGTTGGAGTTACAAAAGCGGAATTGGATGCTGTGATTCTAGGGCTAAACCAGCAGATAAACGCCCAAAATGCACAACTAGAGGCTCAAAGTGCCCAGAATGCTCTGATTCTGAATAAGTTGAACGACTTACTTGGGGCAAACAATGAACCGGCTGGTAATGAAAGGAACTATGCTGGCAACATTCATGATGTTAATGAAAGGAATGCTCCTGAAAGGCCTACTAGTCCCTTTGAGCAGGCAGTACCTGACGCCGGTGGATCTAGAACTCGACATGATGAGGAATATCTTTCTGGAATGGTCCGGCAGATCATGAAAGAAAGTATGCAAAGGGTTGAAGATGAGAAGGAATGGGGTTTCGCTCCAAGTAAAACTCCGTTTACTAAAAAAATCTTGAAGGCGGAATTTCCAAGGAAGTTTGTCCCTCCGACTATTCTAGCTTACAAGGGGACGAGTGATCCGAATGAGTTCCTGTATAAATATGACTGGCACATGACAGGTGCCAGGGCCTCCGACGAAATAAAGTGCCGATATTTCCCCGTATACCTGGAAGGCGTGGCTTTATTGTGGTTCACCAAGTTACCAGTCCGATCTATCGATCAGTTTTCAGACTTGACCAGAAAATTCAAGGAGCAGTTTAGACTATATGCTTCGAAGGCCAAGGATATTATGTCACTATCGAGTTTAGAGCAGAATCCTGGTGAATCTATCAGATCCTTCTTGAACCGCTTCAATATAGCACTGGCTGAGGTGGACAATGCTGAACCACGAATGATATTGACTTATCTGATGAGGGCTATCGATAAGTCAAGCGAATTTGGGAAATGGTTAAATATGAAGGAGCCAACCTCTCTCGAAAAGTTCTACAAAAAAGCAGACGAGTTCATTCGCTTGGAAAGCCGTCCTTTACCAGTAAAGACAGTGTTGGAAAAAGCAGAAGACAACACTGTCGCTCCACGCAAGAATGAATCGGTGGGGCAAAAAAGGGAGAATAGTAATGGGAAGAAACAGGGTAATCTGAAGAAGCCCCGATCCTTCAAGCCATCAGAATATACTCCATTATCACATACACCGGAGCACATCTACCTGGCCACTAAAGATTCCGTCGATTTCCCTAAACCTATCCCTTTGAGAACTGGGAGAAAAGCCATACAAAGTGGGAAATTCTGCCGCTTCCACAATCAACCAGGTCATGAAACTGATGAATGCCGCCAGCTGAAAAATCTGATTGAAGAGTTGCTAAGGGAAAACAAGTTGCAGCAATTCGTGAAAAAGAATAGCAACAATCCTGCATCGTCGAGTCAGGGGCAGCGGGCTCCTGTTCATCAGCCTGGGGCAGGAGAGAAAGCTACGGGGCATGAATCTGGAAGGCCCGTTATCAATGTCATTTCAGGAGGACCTCACCCAGCTGGCAAAAGTTGGGGTGAAATGGAGAGATATTCCAGGGCTTTGAAATATGCTCCAGCCGAAGAAGACGTCTTTGTTCTAGAAGACACTACGCCCTTTAAACAACAGAAAACTTTCAGTGATGATATTATTTTCAGAGCCAGAGATTCCACAGGTATTGAAGCTCCTACTTTAGATCCCTTGGTCATCTCGGCTGGTATTGGACCAGCCATTGTCAGAAGAGTCCTCATTGACTGCGGAGCATCATGTAATATTCTCTTCAAGAAGACATTTGACCAGATGAAAATCCCTATGATCGATGTGCAAGCCTCATCACAGAAAATCGTTGGCTTCACTGGGGAGCCAAAGCAACCAGTAGGAACCATCGATCTGTTTGTAGAACTTGGGGAAGGAGAAAGGAAAGTGGTCCGAAAGCAAACCTTTGTGATCATCGACGAATATTCTGCTTATAATGCTTTTCTTGGCCGTCCAACACTCGCAGCATTCAAAGCTATCCTAGCCCCGTGGTGCCTCACTATTAAATTTCCTACTGACAATGGAGTAGGAGTTATAAAAGGGGATCAAAATGCTGCGCGAGAATGCTATTGGACAGAGCTGCGAGAGTCAAGAAAAAGAGAAATGGGAAAGGATGCGGCAACCCCAGTTCGCATCAAGGAACCAGCTTTGTAGCAATTACAGAGCGGACCCTGCACTGGCGAGCATAGCGGGGCACGGAAAGAAATGGATCCCAGAAAAGCCAGTACAGGGGAGAATAGAGTAGTACCGGTGGAAACGACAATTCCGGTACCTGTTGACCCAAAGGACCCAAATAAGGTGTTGAATGTGGGTTCGCAGCTTAATGTTTCAGTTCAGAATATCTTGATATCTTTCCTGAAGGCGAATTTGGATGTCTTTGCTTGGACTCATGCCGATATGTGTGGAATATCCCCGGAAGTTGCGGTACACGCTCTGAATATTGACCCAAAGTTTACGCCAGTTAAACAGAAAAGAAGAACCCAGGGTCCAGAAAGGTCAGCAGCATTAAAAGAAGAAGTTGATCGACTCATGGAAAATAACTTCATCAAAGAATCTACATATCCGAATTGGGTTTCAAATCCTGTGTTGGTGAAAAAAGCTAATGGGAAATGGAGAGTATGCATCGACTTTTCTGATCTAAACAAGGCTTGCCCCAAAGATTGCTTCCCATTACCCAGGATCGATCAACTGGTAGACGGAACTGCGGGACATGAATTGTTATCCTTCATGGATGCCTACTCCGGTTATAACCAAATCATGATGCATGAGCCGGATCAAGAGGATACAAGCTTTATCACAGATGTTGGACTTTATTGCTACAGAGTTACGCCCTTCGGATTGAAAAACGCAGGGGCAACCTACCAAAGACTTGTTAATGCTATGTTCAAACCGCAATTGGGCAAAACTATGGAAGTCTACGTCGACGACATGTTAGTGAAGTCCAGGAAAGCAGTGGATCACATTGAACACTTAGCAGAAATGTTCGCAGTCCTCCGGAAATACAGAATGAAACTTAACCCTCTGAAATGTACATTTGGGGTCGAATCCGGAAAGTTCTTAGGTTTTATCGTCAGTGCTAGGGGCATTGAGGCCAGTCCAGCTCAAATTACCGCCTTAAAAGAAGTTAAAGCTCCTAGAACGAAGAAGGAATTGCAAAGTCTCAACGGAAAGGTCGCCGCTTTGAGTCGGTTCATTTCCAAAGCTACTGATAAATGCATCCCGTTCTTCGATGCCCTGAAAAAAGGAAAGAAGAACTTTGAATGGACTCCTGAATGCCAAAAAGCTTTTGAAGAGTTGATCCGTCATATGGAAACGCCTCCGATACTTTCTAGGCCAGGCAATGGTGAGGATCTTCTTATATACTTGGCAGTATCATCTCATGCTCTAAGTGCAGCGCTGATACGGGAAGACAAAAGGATTCAACATCCAGTTTACTATATCAGCAAAAGACTCACTGGGGCAGAGCTGAATTACTCCAAGTTGGAAAAACTCGCCTATTGCCTACTAGTTGCATCGAGGAAACTGAGGCAATATTTCCAAGCTCATCCTATCAAAGTACTCACTGATCAGCCTCTAAAGCAAGTCCTATTTCGCCCTGAAACTTCGGGTCGTCTTCTAAAATGGAACATTGAACTTAGTCAATATGACATCACCTATCACCCCCGAAAAGCAATCAACGGACAAGCTTTAGCTGATTTCATTGCAGAATTCACAGAGAAAGATAATGGCGAGGAAAAAGCGATCAATGATTCTCCAATCCAGTGGAAGATGTATGTTGATGGCGCAAGAAATGACTACTGTTCTGGAGCCGGAGTGGTACTTGAAACTCCTGAAGGTCGATCATTATGTTATGCACTAAGACTGGAATTTCCTTCAACAAACAATGAAGCGGAATATGAAGCTCTTATTGCAGGTCTGAAAATCGCTAAAGAGCTAAACATTCGAGCATTACAAATTTTCAGTGATTCTCAGCTTATCGTATGCCAAGTCAAGAAGGAATTTCAAGCAAAAGGTGGAAATCTGCCTTCCTACTTGTCAAAGGCTTGGGAACTCCTATATGAACTCGATCACTATTCAATAAGCCACATTCCTCGTGAAGAAAATATGAAGGCAGATTCCCTCGCAAAGTATTCAAGTTCTGGTGAAGCTCAACTATTGGGATTGGTCCCTGTAGAAGTCCTTTCAGCGCCAAGTATAGACGAGATGGATATAGACTGGATTATGAATGTATCTCAAGAACAAGAGTCATGGATGACTCCAATACTGGATTACCTACTCAGGGGTTCTCTGCCAGAAAACTCGATAGAAAGACGAAAGCTTCTAAGGAAGGCCTCTCGCTATGTAATTCAGGATGGTCGATTGTACAGACGGGGATTCTCAATGCCATTGCTTCGATGTGTATCCCGGGAAGAGTCCAAAACAATCCTAGCTGAAGTGCATGGAGGAGAATGCGGTGATCATTCAGGTGGTCAAACACTAGCAAAGAAAATTCTCCGATACGGATATTTTTGGCCAGAAATTAATCGGGATGCCGCAGATTACTCCCGAAAATGTGACAAGTGCCAAAGATATGCCAAAATTCCTAGAGCACCTTCTACCGAACTCACACAGATGGTCAGTCCATGGCCATTTGCAATTTGGGGAATGGATCTCATTGGGCCGCTACCAACTGCTAAATCAGGGATTAAATATGCTATTGTTGCAGTTGATTATTTTACTAAGTGGGCTGAAGCTGAACCATTGGCTACGATCACTTCAAAGAAAATGATAAGCTTTGTGACCAAGAATATCATTTGCAGATACGGTGTGCCTCAGAAAATAATCACAGACAATGGTACTCAGTTTGAAAGCGAGGAATTCCAGGATTTTTGCAAGCGATTCAAAATCCAGAAAAGCTTTTCGGCAGTAGCTCATCCGCAGGCAAACGGGCAAGTGGAAGCAGTGAACAAGATCATCAAATCAACCATCAAAACGCAACTCGAAAAAGCAAAAGGTGGTTGGGTCGATAAACTACCACTTGCACTATGGGCATACAGAACTACTCACAAAACTGCAACTGGGCATACTCCTTTTTCGTTAGCATACGGATCGGAAGCAATGATCCCGGTTGAAACAGAGGTCCCTTCACACAGAAGAATCCATTTCAATCAAGCGGAAAATGAAAAGCTGCAACTTGAAGCGCTGGATTTCCTTGATGAAAAAAGAGATGAAGCTAACCTCAGAGTTGCAGCTCATCAGCAAAGGATAGCCAGACATTTCAATTCCAAAGTTCGTCAACGCAGCTTTGAAATTGGAGATCTAGTCCTGAAAAGAATTATGACCGCGACAGGTGTGTTTGGGCCAAATTGGGAAGGACCATATGTAGTAGGTCAGAAGCTTCTTGACGGCACATTCAAGCTCACCACTGTTGATGGAGAGCAAATTCCAAGGGCATGGAACAGCAACCACTTGCGTCCATACTTTACTTGAAAATTTTGTTGAAAAATTGCAAAAAGAATTATGGATGTATGATTCTTGTAATTGAAAGTAATTGTGAAACTGATGCAAGTAAATAATGAAAAAAAATATAAAGTGGATGTAGGCCCAATTTCATGGCCGAACCACTATAAATCTTGTGTTCCTTATTATCATTATATGCTTGCTTTGTTTTCGATATAAAAATACATAAGATGTATTGCTAAAATGTCAATTTAAATTTTTGCAGACCATGGAAATAAAACTTGCGCATAATAAGACTGAGCGATTCTCACCATCATTCAATAAACAAATTTCAAGTCACAAAGACCCCGAATTCAAATCCTAGATAGGAAATACTTCAATTGAACGGCTAATGATTTCGATAGAAACGAGCCCTTGCTGATAAATTGAGATCGTTTGAACAAACAAACATCCAATTAGGAAGCTAGTGCCCGTTCTCACGAACTTGCCTGGCAATGAAGTACACTTTCTTGGATTAAACAAGCCACTTGTGAGAGAAAGGGGAATGAAAACTTGAAAAGGAAAAAAAAAAAAAAGAGGATCGCTGAAAAGGCACAAGCAAGTGAACAGAGGAACAACCAAAGCTACCATCAGCGGCACAAGTCCTCTTCGGAGGCGCAACTCTTCGGAGGATAAAAGACCTCTAATGGGTCATACGCCACAAAAAAGAAAGTTCTCTACTCAACAAAAAAGATTGGAGGAGTCATGACCCGCCAACCATGAGAGAGTAACTTCCAGGCGATGAAAACCCTCTCTGAGGCACGTTTCACCAGGAGTTGAAGTGTTATAACCGCTCTTCGGGATTTCACTTCACCAGAGTTGAAATGTAAACAAAATAAAAGCCCTCTTCGGAGGCACATTTCACCAGGAGTTGAAGTGTTATAACCGCTCTTCGGGATTTCACTTCACCAGAGTTGAAATGTAAACAAAATAAAAGCCCTCTTCGGAGGCCCATTTCACCAGGAGTTGAAGTGTTATAACCGCTCTTCGGGATTTCACTTCACCAGAGTTGAAATGTAAACAAAATAAAAGCCCTCTTCGGAGGCCCATTTCACCAGGAGTTGAAGTGTTATAACCGCTCTTCGGGATTTCACTTCACCAGAGTTGAAATGTAAACAAAATAAAAGCCCTCTTCGGAGGCACATTTCGCCAGGAGTTGAAGTGTAGCAACCGCTCTTCGGAATTTCACTTCACCAAAGTTGAAATGCAAAAACAAAGACCTTCTTGAAAGCACACGTTTCACCGAGATTGAAATAAAACTTCCAAGTGTTGAAACGTGAAAAGGCTTTCTTCAAAGGCACAACTCTTTGGGGGTACACGTTTCACCAAGATTGAAATAAAACTTCCAAGTGTTGGAACGTGAGAAATCCCTCCTCAGAGGTACAACCCCCTCCCGGGAACACAATTAAGAAGAAAGACCTCTTTGGAAACCCACGTTTCACCGAGATTGAAATAAAACTTCCAAGTGTTGAAACGTGAAAAGGATTTCTAAAGCATAACTCTTTGGAGGTACACGTTTCACCGAGATTGAAATAAAACTTCCAAGTGTTGAAACGTGAAAAATCCCTCCTCAGAGGTACAACTTTCTATATATATATATATAAAAAAAAAATCCTCATCAAAAGCGTACTTTAACTTTCAAAGGAAAAGTAATTTGCCTACTATGGAAAATGATCGTGAAAAAAAAAAAAAAAAAAAAGAGGAAGTTAAAGTACCCTTCAGAGGTCCGCTTTACCACATAGAGGAATTCACTTGGTAAAATATGCACATAAGCAAAAGAAAAAAGTGATTTCTTCGTACGACAAAGCGTAAAAACTTATACGAAGGGAGTTGTACTCTATAAAAATTTTCTTTAAAGAATAAAATAATTATTCTTTAACAAATAAGAGTGCAAGTCCCCTCGAAGTATAAAATATTGTAGCAAGCTTAAGGTATGGGGGCAACATGGTATAGTAGCATAGCTGCATCAGTAAAGTAATACTCAAACAACATACCATAAGCCCGCTGCAATATCGTGTAAATAAACTTGTGCAAGAAATAAAATAAATAGTAAATGCATTCTCAAATTCAAACAGAAGTTTGTACAAACGAAGAATCATTTTATTCAATTATAATGCAGATACAGGTTTTCAAAATAAAAGCGGGGGCCGGTACCCGCACAACTCTCGGCCAGTTCATACAAAAGGCAAAAAGCTAAAATCTTCACTTCTTCTTCCCTCCTTTGGACCCTTTACTCGGTCGAATAACCAGCTTTTTAGGACGGCCAGTGGGTATAAGGGAAGTGGGAGAGGCAGGTGTAACCGGTCCAACTTCCGGCTCCTCTTCAGTGGCGGTGATTTTCTTCCCCCTCCTCTTTGATGTCCCACGCTTCTCTCTCCTCTGTGAGGAAGACTCACTCCCCGGAGTGACAAGTTTTGATAGAACAATGTCGTCAGAAGGAGTCCGTTCCGGGGAAATGTCACCTCCCTCAGGTCTCTCATCTTTCTGCTCTTGCGAAGCGATGGGATCATCCAAGCCGTGAAGAGCCTCTATTTGTTCCTCCTGTGATCCAGGTTGCGAGGCAGAAGGAGGCACCGCCGGAAGAGACGAAGGAAGGATGACCGGAGGAGTAGAAGTTTGAGCAGTGCTTGGTACTCTCTCTACAGAAGAAAAAAGGTTAAAGTCAGTAAAAAGAGGAGATGAGGGTTCACCAATGAAGTCAGTAAAGAGAGGAGATGAAGGCTCGTCAAGGTTGAGAAAATAGCCAAGGAGCTCGTGAAACTCATGTGAAATAAACGAGTAACCAGCTTGAGCAGAATTGACGGTAGCGAGATTAACAGTGAGGTTACCTGGAGAAGCTGGTTTCCTGATATCGACTTCATAAGCTTGCGCATCAGCGCTCTCTTCACCCTCGTCTCCACCTTGTGTGCTTGTAATATCAGCGGTAACTTTGGTGGGAGAAGCGAGATGGGAACTGGAACCAATAATGTCGACTTCAGACGAAGAAGGTGGCTGGACTAGAGTAGTTGAAGTGGTTTTCCCCAGCTGGTCCCCTTCCGTCACTTCGGTTCTTAGTTTGGCAAGTTGTTCCTTTCCCCTGGCGAGAGCAGCGCGAGCGTCTTCATCAAAATAATGCCTTTCCAGGGCTGGCTCGTCATAACCAGCACCTTCAGCACCAAGCATATCGAGGGCGGCCTCCCACACTTCAGCTAAAGTGATCTCATACTTGGGACCAAGAAAGGCGAGGCTTCCACGCCCCAAGACGCTATGCAAATAGAAGTCGAATAATGTTGAGCCGAAGCTGTTTTTGGTCGCCTCATGAGATTCTTCGGCTGCGATTTTGCCGGCGACAGCCTCATCGCGCTCCCTTTCAGTTCTGGCAAGCTGAAGCTTGAGCATTTGTATCTCCGCCTCCTGGGAGTTGTTTTTCTTTCGAAGCTCGGCAATATCAGAGACATAGCCGTCACTGATTCTTTTTTGTACTTCAAGCCTGTCCTCAGCGTCTCTCTGACTGGCATGAGCATCTTTAACTTGTCTGAGAAGCACTTCTTCTTTTTGAGAGTATGAAGTAGAGGAAGCAGCAAGCTCATCTTTCAACTTCTCAACCTTTGCTTCGAGCTCCTCGTTGTAGGAAGTAATACTTCTCATCTCGGTATCATGCTGCTCAAGGACCTTTTGCCACTCAGCCTTATCGTTTTCCATGGTGAGCATAGCCTCTAAGTTGGCGCGGTTAACTCGTTGAAGCTCATCAACAAGCTTCTGCCAGTTTGACATCCTCTCGATATCAAGTTTAACGGCATCAAGATTTCGTAGCATAGCAGGCTTGTCAATAGGGACTAGGTCGAGATCGAACCTCACACCCTTTAAACACCATTGTGGAAAACGACTTTGTAAAGTGGCCGGGCCAGGTCCCACTTGAAATTTAGGCCTGCTTATTATTGTCTGGATGTCCTCCTTCCCAAGAGCAGGAGAGTCGGAAGTAATGTCAAGAGGGGCAGGGGCGGTAGGCTTTTCGGGAATAGTGGAACCATGTCTCTCACCATGTCGGGCTCGTTTGCCTGAATCTTCAGCTACATGACCTTTTCCTCGGTCGTCGTGAGATTTCCTTTTGTGCGAGTCATCACTCCTCTGCAGAGAATCATGGTGCTCATCCCTATCCCTTCTGTCATAATGCTCTTCTGCATCCCTCCTTTCACGAGCCTTTCGAGCAGCCCTCTCTTCGTCAGACTCTCTATAGGAGGGAAAGTAACGCCGATAATCATATTGACCACGCCCCCCGTAGCGTCGGAAATCCTGATAATATGATCCGCCGCGTGTCATTGAAGAATCTGAAATAAGAAAAGATAAGCTTTAGAAATCTTTAAAGTATAAGAAGATAAGTGCATAAATGTGCTGGAAAATCCTAAGTGTTGTGTGATGTGCAAGCTACACGCATTAAGCTACAAACCACTCTTTGGTGCAGAGGTGATGATAGCTTGGGTATGAGGAGTTGATGTTTGTGTTGGTGTTTGTCGAAGAAGAGACGTCGCCTCAATTACAGGAGAGATAGTTTTAGATACGTCATCTCTAAAAAGCTCCTGCGAAGTCACTATTATGTCGCTCAACCCCTCATAAACATCGTCACCATCATGCTTGGTGGGACTTGTTTTCTCAATTCCTACATCAGCTAATCCCCCGAGAGGCCGTGAAGGTTCTTCTTCTTCCTCGATCGGGGCAAGCACCGTCTTACTAGATGACCCCATAATGTCGGTAGAAGTGGAACACTTCACCAAAGAAGCTTCAATATTAGACTCTTTCGATGCGAGTTGTTCGACAGTAACCGGGGCGTCAGGAGTTTTCGTCGGAGAATCGGGAACTTCTGTTGGAACTTCATGAGCATGCGTAGAACGAGAAGCGTGTAGAAGCCCGTATTGGTGTAAAAATTCGTCCTTCAGCAGAAATTTTATGCTCCTTTCTTCCGCAGCCACGGCACTCAACCTCTCGAAAACTTGTTTATGAATCGGATCTCTAGAAGGGAGAGGAAGTGCTAAAAACAGGAAAAGAATGAAATTAGCAGCTGAGAGTTCAGATCTCGAGAAAGTTTCAAAACGGAAAAAGTAGAGACAGGAAATCTTACTTCCCACTCTCCAGATGGCATAAAACCCTGGAGGGCAGCGAACGAAGAAAAACTGATTCAAAAATCCGTGAGCGCTTTCGGAGAGATCAGTAATAAGTTTGCGATTTCGAGCGCTTCTTACAACCACGATGGAGGGATGGTCTTTAGTTTTCGTGAATGAGCAAAAATAGCAGATCTCCTCGAAGCTTGGTAACCGATCCAAAACTCTCCTGGATAGAACACATAACCCCATCAGAATGGCGTAGCCATTGGGGTGTAATTGGAATGGAGAGATAGACAACCGAAGCAGGAACTGTTGGAGAAAGTCGTTAAAAGGAGGAATCGCCCCACTTAAGCACATTTGGCGATTGACTGCAACAAAGCCGTAGGGAGGATTGTCAGCAGTGTCATTTGGCCCCGGAAATAGGATGTCGGCATCATCAATGCCAAACTGGACGCGCAGTTGGTTAAATGCCCGCTGATTCAAAGTTGTGGATGTTCTCTCCGGAGGGTTGTCTATAGGGATGGCTACTGGAAAGACATCTTCAGCCTGGTCCATCGGCTCTTCTTGATGAGAGGTCATTCTACACAAGCAACTGGATGTTCAAATGCGAAGGTACACGTTTCCTAAAAGTGTGAAATGTTGTGCAGAACTAATGAAAATAAACAAGTAAATATAACTGAAGTTAAGCTAGTTGGCAGTTGGTTGACTACCAAATTTCAGGACTTATTAACTTAAAAGTTCAGGTGTGGTGTTAGTGCAAACCGGTCAATTTCAGTTGACTGTTTCAATATTGCTTTAGCATTCTAGTTGGATTTGTTAATTTAGAGCACTTCTTTCACACAATTTGTTTAAATTGATTATCTGCTATAAGCTAATCTGTCATTTGATGTGGGCAGTCAATGGCAGTATATTCGTCCCAATTTTCTGTAAATATTGTGTTGGACAGATTGTTAGCCTGCAAGTCAAGGTAACCCGTCAATGAACGCAATAGGGTTCAATGGTTCAAAGACCATGTAATGGTTCAAAGTTCGAACAAAATCCATACAAGTCCTAACTCATCAACGACTCAAGAATCTTTCCTACGAGTTAAGAGCTTTGAGTCATAAGTCATAAAAACAGTGGGAAAATCTCCAAGTCCTATCTCGGGCACGACTTACGGCTTTAGTCATGGTGTACGTTAGGTCGGTTCATGGTCAAGTCGCAAGAAGCAGCTCAGAATGGAAAATAGCCAAGTGCTGAGTCGTTCACGACTCAAGGCTTAAGTCGTGCATGGCTTAAAGAATAGGTCGTGCAACAAATTCAAAGGACTGGGTCGCTCGTACAACCGAAGCTGTAAGTCGTCAGACAACCAATACAACCTAAAATCTAAGCCGTGTGCAATTGAGATTGCGGAAAATCCTTAAGTCGGAAGATCCAAAAGACGATAAAGTCGTGAAGTAGGTCTGGAATGCAAACTCCTCAACTAAGCCTATTACTCATTTATCCCACCAGTTTATCAAACGCCGATCCAAAACTGTTATGAAGCTGCCACAAATCAAGGGCGATGCTATAATCTAGAGGATCACAACAACAACGTAGCCAACAATGATCAGAATCGTTCACAACTCAAATCAAAGCCCAAGTGAGACATGCGGCGATGATTTGGGAACAGGAAGCGAAAATTTGTGCCTTAGCAATGGACGTTGTTGGATTGAAGTTCGAAATCACTTACGCAATGTAGTGGAAAGGATGGATTGATGATCAGCTAACTTGGATTCGCCTTCGAAAGGTTGAAAGGTCTCTAATGGCAGATGCGGCTCTGGGATAAGTAATAAGAAGTGAGAAAGAGGAGAAGCGACTCAAGCATTTTTATACCTGGAAATGTTGGGACTCGACTCGGCACGGGTCATGATGAGTCGAAGCACACGACTTACGACTTAAGCGTGTGCTTCGAGGGGCAAATGTTAACCCCGTTCCAGCATACGAGCTAAAAGGCCTATGAGTTAGAGGCGTCAACGGGTTAAGACTTGAAACGACCTACGACTTAAGGTGCCTAACGACTTAGGAGACCTCACGACTTAAGGAAAGGACCGACTCAAAGAATCCCCGACTCAACTAGTAGCGACTCAATGATACAGGCCGACTCATTAAGCTGCCGACTCAAGAAACCTTACAACTCAAGTTCATTAACGACTCAACGACCCAAGGAGAGATCCGAGTCATAAAACCTTACGGCTCAAAAGACTTACGACTTAAGGAGTCTATGACCTAAGGCAGCTACGACTCAAAAGATAGGTTAATTCACGACACACGACTCAGAGACAAGCTCAGAATCATGCTGCAAGGGGATGACTCGTTGATGACTTAAGACTTAAGATGAGTCGTACATGATGACTCGTTGATGACTCAACCTGAAGCTGCTGTGTAGAAGACCAGGGTCGCCTCATCTTAGACGGCAACTTTTAACTCGCAGACGACTCACGACTCATGATGAGTCGGTCACGACTCATGACTTGAAAGTTCCAGCCTAAAAATTTGCCTATAAATACATGGCCACATTCAATGTGGAAGGGACCCTTTTTTTTTGGCTAATTCTCGAAGCACCGTTACTCTGCCATTTTCTCAACTCAAGCAGCACTCCAAGCACTCCAAACTCCAAGGACGCTATTACACACTTCAAAGAAGAATCACAATCATTTAAGATGAATTCGAAAGATTATTCTTCATGGGAGTTTGAACTATTTGTCTGAAGTTAATTGTAATTGAAGAAAGTGATATAAATTGTACTCATATCAGCAATAAAGAGAATCTAAGTGGACGTAGGTCTGATTTTGGGCCGAACCACTATAAAACTTGTGTTTTTACTGCTTTTCTGCAATCTCCTTACTTATAATTCTTTCCCGATTTATCGGGTGGTGCTTTCACAAATACACTTCACACACCGGGGTGTTAGCGTTCAAATTTAAGCGTTAACACCCTGCATCCACAGACATTAGCACAATACCATTCCGTTTCAAGACGGAACATCGCGGTATATGGGATTTTATAAATATATATCCGCTTACTAACGGCGTAATAGGGTCTCATCCGCTATACGAGGCGGGAAATCAATCAACTGCAATATATACATATGCCAATATATATATATTGCTATATATATAGATATATCCTAAAATATCTAATATCACAATCAAGCAATCAATCTATCAATCAACAAATTTTAAATATAACTATTTAAAATTTTAAATAACCTTTTGAGTGAGAAGTTCTCACCTTAGCTTTTATTTTGCAGTCCATTTCCATTTCAGCTCGTTTCCGTGATTTTAAAACCTTGTATAAACAATTTACACAATTTGTTAATATTCGAATCAATCGAATAAATTAAATTTTCATTCTTGATTGTTTAATTAATCAATAGTTTTATTCAAACCAATCTCTTTTTAAATAAATTTATTTTAACAAATTTTCCTTTGAAAATAATTCTAACTATTTATTTTAAGTAAATTTTCCTTTTACCAATTTTCCTTGTAAAATAACTTTAAATTAACTAGTGATTTTATTTTAAAACCAATTCGTTTAATTTTTAAACAAATTCTTTTTTTTTCTTCTATTTCTAAGATAATTTATACAAGTAAATTAAACAACTTATTTCCACATTTATTTCCTTTTATAAATTTATTTTAACAAACTTTCTTTATAGATTTTTTCTTTTCTGTTTACTGTAAAAAAATCACATTTCTTTTCTTCCTTTTACTGTACACAGATTTTAACAACTAAATGGAGTAAAACTTACTGCAATTTAAAATTCGAATTAACTAAATTATCGAGACAAAGATCTATACCTTGCCTCCACCCTCGAGCGCGATGCCCAAGCTGCAGTCGCCACTGCCGCAACTCCAAACCCCCACACGAGCAATCGCGACATCACTTCGCCGCCGCCCACTCTACGCGACCCCAATCCCCTCTGTTACGCGGCCAAGCCCCATAAATCGCGACGAACCCACGTCCACGCTGCCGCAAGCCCTAGCCACCACGCGCGGCCGCCGCATCACCTGCGCGCTCACCCCTGCGACGCGACATCACCACGCGTACGCGAACGCGCCCCCATCCCATCGTGAATCGCCACCGAAGCCCTTGCCATCGCGACCATCTCCTCCAACCTGCGCCGCCCCCGCCTCTCTCTGCGTACGCGAGCGCGCGCACACGCAGCCGCGGCCCTCGACGTACTCGAGCACGAGTTAAATTCGAGCTCGACTCGGTTTGTTTTTTTTTTTTTTCCTTTTGATCTGCAGCCATTGATTTGGGAATGAATATGAGGAGGGAGAGAGGAAGAGAAAGGCTACGGCCATTTTTATTTATCTCGTTTGATTTTTGTTTCCATCTGATTTGAACAGAAGATCGTGTGATGATTTTGAAAGGAGATGGGAGGGAGACAGAAGAACGTGAATTTACAGAGAACGCGTTTGCACGTTTTAACCAAGATTTTAGGCGTGATCCAAGGGATGCTGTCGTTGACAACTTTTTAAATTTAAAATTTGAATTGATTTTGTTTTGATTTCAATGCGTTTGCTTATCGTATGCTCACACAACAACTCGGAAAAATACGAAATTTGAAATCCGGCAATAATTCAATATTCCGGACCCAATGGAACTGGTTTCGTCGAATTCCGAGACTGTGCCTCGGACGGCTATTTTTAAATTCAATGTGAACGTTGTAAATTTTAAAACTGATTAAAACAGTTTCTAATTTGATTCTAAAGCTTCTATTATCTTCAGCATTAACAATACGAATTTTTCAAGCCTTTGGAATATTTTTAATCAGCTTAGAATTTGAGATTCAAATTTTTATTCACTTTCAATAGATTAAAGTTTATAATTTAATCGCCAATTTCAAAGTTATATTGAAAATTCAAATTAAACCATCATCCAAATATTTAAAATTAATTAAATATTTTCAATTTAAATTATTCAAAATCCTGGGTCGTTACATATAAATTTATTTCAATCATATCATCAAAAGTAAAATCACTAACCTCGTTTTCAGTAGCCATGAAGCAGACATTTGCTTTCTCGTTTTCACTGTCACTACTGTTCTTTGATGAAGAAGTGTCTGAATCATCCCATGTTACCGGGAATTCTTTCTTTTTCTTGTCTTTTCTGCCTTTGTTGAAATATTTTTTCTTTAATTTTGGGCATTCGTTCTGAATATGACCTTTCTTATGACAATTGAAACATTCTAGAACTGAGGATGATGGTTTGTTTGGAAAATTTCATTTTCAATTATTTTTGTTATTTTTTCGGAATTTCAAGAACTTTTTGAAATTTTTGGCAATAAATGCTAGATCTTCTTCATCCGAATCTTCATCTTTTTCTTCTTCATCATGAAAAGCTATGTTCTTTTTGTCTTGTGCTTCTACTCGTTTTGCCTACAAATTCACTTCATAGGACATTAGATTTCCTATTAACTCTCCAAGTTTTATGGTCGAGAGGTCATTAGCTTCTTCAATAGCCAAGACTTTTCTTTCCCATTCACCCGTTAAAGTGTTTAGGATTTTGGATACAATATCAAAATCAGTGTACTTTTCTCCTAATCCTAATAGTGAATGATAGATATCTTGAAATCTAGAGTACATATCATTGATAGATTCATCTTGTTTCATTCTAAAGTTTTGAAACTGATTTTTGAGCATGGAGATTTTTCTTTGTTTGACTTTGTTGGTTCCTTCATGAGTGATTTTAAGCGCTCTTCATATTTCATAAGCAGTTTGACAAATGCTAACACGATTAAATTCATTTCTATCTAGAGTACAAAATAACATGTTCATAGCTTTAGCATTGGCAGTAGCATCTAATTTTTGTGTGTTTGTCTAAGTGGAGTATTCTCCAGTAGGAAGAGTGTATTCATTCTGTGTGATATTCCATGGTTCAAAACTATTAGACTGCATATAAATTATCATACGAGTAGACCAATAATTATAATTCAAGCCATTAAAAAATGGAGGTCGGGCAGTGGATTGACCTTTAATAAAACTAGTGTTAGTGGTAGTGCTGGTTTTATTTTCCATATTCGCAAGATATCAGATAACTTTGTGACGATTATAAGATGCCTTGCTCTGATACCAAATGTAAGTGTGTAGGACCGTATAATATGGATAAAGTAACACAGAGTATAAATAGTGCGGAATATAAAAGTAGTATAGTAAAATGACACCAGAGATTTTATACTGATTCGGAGCACCGTCCTACGTCCAGTCCCAGACTCCTTCTGGAATTTAACTAACAACAATCCTCACTTAACCAGGAGGAACATGTATACACAGTCTGAGCAGCAGAACAGATACCTGAGCAGCAGAACAGGATTTTCGCCTCAACAGCAGAAGATGACTTCGCTAATATAAAGAATATCTGACACTATGTGTTCTTGATAACACTAATTTGTCTCTAATAGTACAAGCCTCCTATAATCAAATCCTCAAGTATATATGAAATGTATGTGAAGATATGAAGAGAATGTAGTGCTAAGAATCAAAGATTAAGAAAGTTATTTGTAGATTCAAAGCAGTAGAAAGTATGCGCGCTGTTTGAATGCAAAGATTATAGCACAAGAAGATTATTAGATAGTTAGAATGAAAATCGGTAAGTATGAAGTGTTTGGGAGTATCTATATATAGTAGTTGAAGAGTTACTGCCATTGGTGAAGGCTTCTGACGAAAAGAAGCAACTATTTCCGTTCAGAGAAGGGTTGCATCCTTTCGGAGAAGAAGATGTCTTTTCAAAAATCTGGTAGTTGGTCTCAGGTCAGTCGACTTACTATGCAATATATTTAAAAAATAAACAGTGCATATCGTATATGTACACAGCCAGTCGACTGGTTGGGTTTGGTCAGTCGACTGGCTGTGACGTTCTTATAAGTATGTGTTAACGTACTATTTTATTTTTCATAGATTAAATAAATATTTTTTGAATAAAATAAATTACACAGAAGTTGAATTCAAATGGAAATTTTATTCAAACAAATATTTATTACAATTTTGAATAGTACAAATTCAAGCTCTCACTATACATATACAATTTTGATTGTAATTACATCATAATTCAATTTACATAAATGCCTCACTACATATCACTCACACTCGTAGTTTATCTTCAACTTCATTCCAGTTAGAATCCAGCATCTGAGCAATCTGAAAAAATATTCACTAACGCAGTAAAATTGAAAAAGAAATATTTTTGCAATATAAAATGAAATATGATTTTTGAAAATATGATTTGCCTCAGTTATTTGGGTTGTTCGTCATCATTCACATTTGAATTCATCACACACGAACAGTGTGACATGCACAGTGTATCACTGTACATGCCACAAGGCCGTGCACATCAATATACACTTGTATTCTCTACAGGGACAGGTGAGCAAAGGTCAAACCTAAATGAAAAGCCGGGTTCAACTCACGTGCAATATATTCAAAATCACGACACGAGCACAAGGTCAAACCTGAGTTTTGAAACTGGATTTAACTCAAGTGAAATTTCAAAAATCAACATGAATGGATGCAAAGACAAGTAATGCAACAGTGATATGCACAGATGCATTCAAAGTACAAACCAGTTGCAACATGGATGTCACAAGCAATGACCAGAACACAAAGACAGGAAAACATGCATGCAACATGGTGAACAAGACAAAGTCCAGCTACAAGTGCATATATGGAGTACACAAGTACAATATCAAACAGTAGGTCGAAAAGTACTCAGGAATGAACACATGACCAGACACACTTGAACATGGTGAGAAACACAAGTCAAATAACTCAGCATTGAAGTGGATGTACAAAGCTCAAGTTCAATCCCAAAGCAACCAGCAATGCATGCAAGTGCCAACCAGAATGAAGACCACAAGTAAATGAGATAGCAGTGATGCAGTCAACAACTACTCAAGGCAACAGTGCAGTACAACTACACAACTACAAGCGTGTAGAAGCAAATGCTGTCAAGACTCAGTACAACAATGCAAAAAGACTCGAAGAACTCCACTAACTAACTGACTCAAAGGACAGCAATGACCGGACAGTAGACATAACAGATGAGCAACAAAAGATCAGAGATAAAGTATGTACACAAGTATACAACTACATGTCTCAATGTCAAAGAAACGACTCAGGCAAATGTCAAGACAACAACACAAATGAATACTACAACAATCAAATGATGACTGCAAGAATTTTGCAGTGGTACAAAGCAGAAATGAATGCAAGCTCGAGCACAAGATATGGAAACAACAACAATGCAAGTTCATATGTACAACAAACTATAGGAACTCAACAAGGCAGACTACAATACCAAGTTACAAACATATTATCAGTGGAACACATGCAAGCACAGCTTCAAACCAGCAAAGAAATGCATCATATCAAGACTCAGTGCAGCTAGCAACTACATCCAACAAGTTCACATAACAAAAGTGCATAAGGGCAGTATAATGGTGAAACTCAGAAACCAAATAGAAGTCGAATGCAACCATACACTTGCAATAGAAAAACAACAGTGAAGCAATGTAACAAACATCAGAGACAAGCTCAAATATCAATGGATCAAAAAGATTATCATTGCCAACAAGGCATAGTTAGTTTCTGCCGTGTGAATCAATGCTACAGAGATGAAGTCGAAGCCAACTAAGTAATTCACAGTGAAGTCGAGATGAACAATGCAAACTACAATGCAGACGCAAACAAGTCGAGATGAACGAATGGAAACAAACTCAAAGTCAAGTGAAAAAATTCGTATTTAAAAAATTCAGATGCGTATCTTTGAAATAGTCAAAGAAAAGTAAAAGAGGAAAGTTTCTGCCGTATCAAACAAGATAAATTGAACGCTTCAAAATCAAAGCCGTGCGCATCAAGGCAAAAATATATCAGGAAAGCAAAAATTTGGAAAGTATCGAATTGATACGAACAAACTCAAATGTCTCGGTATTCATATAAATACCAGCACCCAATTATCATCATAGGCATCGAGTCAAGCAAGCATTAAACCAGCAACGAAAGAGAATACATACCATAATCTATCGAACTCGATCAACAAAGGAACAGCTGCGAACGAGCGCAAGCAAAGCAACCAGAGAATCGATCATCAGAGAAGCAGCGAGCAAGGCAACACGCAAACCACTGTATCGATCAACAAAAAGGCGAAGCTTCAAAAGCCTAATTTTTAGTTGCAAAGAGGAACGGCCGACATTTTCTCTTCACAAGCCAAAAGAAAAAAAAGGGAACGGGCTAGAGAATAATAAAAGGGCCGCCCTTGTTAAAGGGAAATTGTTTTTAAGAATTTATTCTTTATTTTTATTAAGGGTGTTTATTTGTTTTAGTTTTATTTTCTTTTCGAATCAAGTCTTGGTAAATCACCACCTAGGTTGTAGGTAGTGTCAGATTGTCTAGTTAGAATTAGTTCAGTGAGCAGGGTGTGCGAGTTTGCAAAACTCTATAGACGGGAGCAGGGTTTGCGAGTTTGCAAAACTCTATAGGCGGGAGCAGGGGTTGCGAGTCTATTAGAGTGTTTGTAAGCGGGAGCAAGGTTTGCGAGTCTGTTAGAGTGTTTGTAAGCGGGAGACTGTTTAATTCTAATAGAAATCTGGGAATGCAGCAGTAGGCAAGGGTTGCCGAAGCTGGGTAAAATTTGTGTGTGATTTACTTTTCAGCATATTTATTTCTCTGCAGTTTGTTTTTGTTTAATTCGAGAAAATTTGCTATAACCCTATTCACCCCCCTAGGGTTAATCTAGATCCTACAAGTGGTATCAGAGCACGGTATTTTTATTTAACTCTAGAGCTATGAATCCATCAAATAATGCTTTTTCTGAGGGGCAATCTATTGTTAGGCCACCCATGTTTAATGGAAATAATTATGCTTATTAGAAAGCTAGGATGGGTATTTATCTTAGTTCTGTTGATTATGATGTTTGGGACATTATTGAAACTGGCTACAAATCTCCCACTATAACTATTGGTGATACTGAGATTCCTAAACCTAAGGATAGGTGGGATGCTAACGATAAGAAATTAAAAACTACAAATGCTAAAGCCATGAATGCTTTGATCTGTGCTCTTGATAAGAATGAATTTAATAGAATTTCTCATTGTAAAACTGCACAGGAAATTTGGCATACCTTGGGGGTGACACATGAAGGAACTTCTTAAGTCAAGGAGTCTTGCCTAGCCTTATTCAGCAATGAATACGAGAACTTTGTGATGGACAGAGGCGAGAGCATAAAGGACATGTTTGGACTCTTTTCAACTTTGGTGTACAACGCTAGAGCGCTTGGGAAGGTGTTCACTGAGGTAGAGCTTGTAAGGAAGGTGCTACGAGTTTTACCAATGAACTTTGAGGCAAAAGTCACGGCAATACAAGAATCGAAAGATCTGAGTAAACTAAGCATGGAGGAGTTGATCGGCAACTTGATGACATATGAGCTTGAGCTAAAAGCAAAGGAGGAACGCAACAACCTCGAATCAAAGAAGAAGACGATTGCCTTAAAAAGAAAAGAAGAGAGTGATGAAGAAGAAGAAGATCCAATTGAAGTGCTTGCAATGGCTGTCAATAATCTTAGAAAATGGTCAAGATTCAAGCCACATAAGAAGAAAACAAATGGTAATAGGTCAAAAGATTCTGACAATTCCGATAATGAATCGACGTGCTTTAACTGCAACAAGCCTGGCCACTTCAAACAACAATGCCCACTTCTCAAAAACAACAGAGGAAAGAAAAAGAAGAAGAAGGCCTTTGCAGCAACTTGGGATGATAAAGAAGGAGAGGAAGTTTTGAATAATAGCTCAGAGGTGGCTAACTTGTGTCTTGTGGCAAAATCAGATTCAGAAGCAAGCTCAGAAGAATCTAGTGAGGGAGTTGACTATTCTTATAAAGAACTTGTTTTTATGTGTCTTGATCTTACTAATGAAGTTGACACTCTTGAATCTAAAATTGAAAAACTGAAATCTGATAGGAGAGTACTTGCTCATGAAAATTTTAGGTTAGAAACTGAACTTGAAAATATTCAAAACCTAGACTGTAAAAAATGTAAAATTTTAGATTCAAAATTATCAAGACTTAAGAATAGCTCTGAGAATCTTGAAAAAGAAAACTTGAGTCTTAAGGAAATCACTGACACTAGCAAAAAGGATTTTATAAATAGAAGCACCTCACTTGTAACTGAAAACACAACACTAAAAACCAAAGTCCAAAATCTTGAGAAATCTCTGAATAACTTTTCAAGAGGCGAAAAATCTTTCAACATGCTATTGGGAAATCAAATTTTTGCTAACAATAGGAAAGGATTAGGCTTTAGGAAAACACAAGTTGATGGTAATGCAAAAGGTAAGAGTGTCTTTGATAGATGTGAAATAATTGAACATCGTGTTGAAAATTGTAGTCATAGGAACAAGAACACAAAATTTATACAAATTTGGGTTCCTAAGAATTCTACAAACAAATTTCATGTCTATTGGAACAAGAATGAAATGACAAAACAAGTTTGGGTTCCAAAGGGTTTGTTTATTCACAATGCTTCATCCACTAACAACTATGGACCTATAAAAACAAATAGGTCACAAAAATCTGTCATCGTGTAGGTATGGTGGCAGGCTAAGGAACAACAACAGTGTTCTCTGGATTTTGGCTGTTCCAGAAACACAACGGGCAACAAAGCAAAGTTCCTTAGCCTAGTACAAAGGTGACAGAATCACAATGGGCAACCATGAAAAATTATCGTAAAGGTAAAACATGTGAAGGTATATTTATTTGATCGATATATTAAATGTGATAATCTGCAGCATATTCTGAATGAAATCAACCAATATTGAGATATTGTAAAGATGATTCTGACTTGTTCAACATAGTTGGCCAATTACATTTATGCCGAAAACACTATTCTTTGATTTACTTCATATATATTAGTTTGGATATAGTGTTTTGTTGGATGATAATATTTTTGGTTATAATACGGCTAACTCTATATTCACGGTTTTCTGATTATTTACACGGCTTCAATCCAAATTCAAGAGAATGCCATTTAAAATGCTGTTTGAGTTTTTATGCACACTTCATGGTCTGGTCTATCAAATTTAATTAGTGATGTTTTTGAGTGAAAGAGAAATTCAGATGCAGATTACACTGGTAATCTAGTTGATAGAAAAATTACTAGCTGAACGTGATTCGTGAGACATTTAGTAACTGCATCGTTTTTTCAAAGAAAATATCTGCATATTTTTTCATTACAAATAATTTTCAAATAGCAGAAATTTTTCTCATATAACCCCTTCGAGAAAATCATTGTTGGCTATATTTTTAGATTAGTCATTTTTATTTGATTTTAAATGATAAATTTTGACTATTCCGACTCCCTACTAATTATCAAAAAGATAAATAGTGATTGAAAAGATGATAAGTGTTGATATTTAACATACATTACTCAAGAAAGTATATTTGGAAAATTTCTTTAGGAATTCAAACAAGAGTTATAAAACTTTTTGTTGAGTAAAGATTCCATGATCATTTCTATATCTATCATATTTCTATCGACCATTGTTTTTCAAAAATTCAATATAGTTTGTCGATATGTGGTACTATAATCAGGGATCATTTGTTTTTCATTTCACATTTTTTTGTAAAAATAAATAAATAGCTAAAGTATTCACTCTCATTTAAAAGTCCTCACGGTTATGCATGGGTGAATTACTTGGATTTTTGATTATGTGCTTCCATGCTCATTTAAAAGTCCTCATGGTTATGCATGTATGGAAGGCATATCAAAATTAATTGATTAAATAGACAAGTTGATTCTAATCCCATTTAAAAGTCCTCACGGTTATGCGTGGTTAGAAGATACTTGAATCATTTTTAAAATTAAATTGGAATACTACTAATCTCATTTAAAAGTCCTAACGGTTATGCATGATTAGTAGGTATTCAAATTCCTGATATAAATGTACCACAAGTAGATACAACTGTATGATTTTATATGAGAATATCATTTTCATTATTTCTAAAAGTGGAATATGCGCCTAACAAGGGTAGTTATGATTTTTCTTTGATTTTTATTGAAGTTTAATATTTATATTCAATTTTAGTTTAATGTTGGATTAATATTGATCACTTTATCTCTATTTTCTCTAACACTATTATTCTTTAGCTGATAACAAAAGGGGGAGAGAAAAGTTAAGATTTTGTCAAATAGAATCAAGCAAAGGTCAAATAATTTTCCATTTGCATTTAGGCTTATTTACATATTTCTATTTATATGCATATATGTAGGGGGAGCATCATGTAGAGAGGAAGCATTTAAATAGGGGGAGCAATTAGAGTATATCATTGATCAAATACATTTAACACAGTCAAAATCTTAAATATACGTTTGTTATCATCAAAAGGGGGAGATTGTTGAATATGCGTTTATATGATTTTTATTTGATGATAATAAACATATATATATATATATATTCATTTAAATGTATTTGTTAACGTACTATTTTATTTTTCATAGATTAAATAAATATTTGTTGAATAAAATAAATTACACATAATTTGAATTCAAACGGAAATTTTATTCAAACAAATATTTATTACAATTTTGAATAGTACAAATTCAAGCTCTCACTATACATATACAATTTTGATTGTAATTACATCACAATTCAATTTACATAAATGCCTCACTACATATCACTCACACTCGTAGTTTATCTTCAACTTCATTCATGTTAGAATCCAGCATCCGAGCAATCTGCAAAAATATTCACTAACGCGGTAAAATTGAAAAAGAAATATTTTTGCAATATAAAATGAAATATGATTTTTGAAAATATGATTTGCCTTAGTTATTTGGGTTGTTCGTCATCATTCACATTTGAATTCACCACACACGAACAGTGTGACATGCACAGTGTATCACAGTACATGCCACAAGGCCGTGCACATCAATATACACTTGTATTCTCTACAGGGACAGGTGAGCATAGGTCAAACCTAAATGAAAAGTCGGGTTCAACTCACGTGCAATATATTCAAAATCACGACACGAGCACAAGGTCAAACCCGAGTTTTGAAACTGGATTCAACTCAAGTGAAATTTCAAAAATCAACATGAATGGATGCAAAGACCAGTAATGCAACAGTGATATGCACAGATGCATTCAAAGTACAAACCAGTTGCAACATGGATATCACAACCAATGACCAGAACACAAAGACAGGAAAACATGCATGCAACATGGTGAACAAGACAAAGTCCAGCTACAAGTGCATATATGGTGTACACAAGTACAATATCAAACAGCAGGTCGAAAAGTACTCAGGAATGAACACATGACCAGACACACTTGAACATGGTGAGAAACACAAGTCAAATAACTCAGCATTGAAGTGGATGTACAAAGCTCAAGTTCAATCCCAAAGCAACCAGCAATGCATGCAAGTGCCAACCAAAATGAAGACCATAAGTAAATGAGACAGCAGTGATGCAGTCAATAACTACTCAAGGCAACAGTGCAGTGCAACTACACAACTACAAGCATGTAAAAGCAAATGCTGTCAAGACTCAGTACAACAATGCAAACTGACTCGAAGAACTCCACTAACAAACTAACTCAAAGGACAACAATGACCGGACAGTAGACATAACAGATGAGCAACAAAAGATCAGAGACAAAGTATGTACACAAGTATACAACTACAAGTCTCAATGTCAAAGAAACGACTCAGGCAAATGTCAAGACAACAACACAAATGAATACTGCAACAATCAAATGAAGACTGCAAGAATTTTGCAGTGATACAAAGCAGAAATGAATGCAAGCTCGAGCACAAGATATGGAAACAACAACAATGCAAGTTCATATGTACGGCAAACTACAGGAACTCAACAAGGCAGACTACAATACCAAGTTACAAACATATGATCAGTGGAACACATGCAAGCACAGCTTCAAACCAGCAAAGAAATCCATCATGCAAGCTATCAAGACTCAGTGCAGCTAGCAACTACATCCAGCAAGTTCATATAACAAAAGTGCATAAGGGCAGTATAATGGTGAAACTCAGAAACAAAATAGAAGTCGAATGCAACCATACACTTGCAATAGAAAAACAACAGTGAAGCAATGTAACAAACATCAGAGACAAGCTCAAATATCAATGGAGCAAAAAGATTATCATTGTCAACAAGGCATAGTTAGTTTCTGCCGTGTAAATCAATGCTATAGAGATGAAGTCGAAGCCAACTAAGTAATTCACAGTGAAGTTGAGATGAACAATGCAAACTACAATGAAAACGCAAACAAGTCGAGATGAACAAATGGAAACAAACTCAAAGTCAAGTGAAAAAATTTGTGTTTAAAAAATTCAGATGCGTATCTTTGAAATAGTCAAAGAAAAGTAAAAGTGGAAAGTTTCTGCCGTATCGAACAAGATAAATTGAACGCTTCAAAATCAAAGCCGTGCGCATCAAGGAAAAAATATATCAGGAAAGCAAAAATTTGGAAAGTATCGAATTGATACGAACAAACTCAAATGTCTCGGTATTCATATAAATACCAGCACCCAATTACCATCATAGGCATCGAGTCAAGCAAGCATTAAACCAGCAATGAAAGAGAATACATACCATAATCTATCGAACTTGATCAACAAAGGAACAGCTGCGAACGAGCGCAAGCAAAGCAACCAGAGAATCGATCATCAGAGAAGCAGCGAGCAAGGCAACATGCAAACCACTGTATCGATCAACAAAAAGGCGAAGCTTCAATAGCCTAATTTTGGAAGCAAGGAGCCGAAGCCCTAATTTAGTTGCAAAGAGGAACGACCGACATTATCTCTTCACAAGCCAAAAGAAAAAAAAGGGAACGGGCTAGAGAATAATAAAAGGGCCGGCCTTGTTAAAGGGAAATTGTTTTTAAGAATTTATTCTTTATTTTTATTAAGGGTGTTTATTTGTTTTAGTTTTATTTTCTTTTCGAATCAAGTCTTGGTAAATCACCACCTAGGTTGTAGGTAGTGTCAGATTGTCTAGTTAGAATTAGTTCAGTGAGCACGGTGTGCGAGTTTGCAAAACTCTATAGGCGGGAGCAGGGTTTGCGAGTTTGCAAAACTCTATAGGCGGGAGCAGGGATTGCGAGTCTATTAGAGTGTTTGTAAGCGGGAGCAGGGTTTGCGAGTCTGCTAGAGTGTTTGTAAGCGGGAGACTGTTTAATTCTAATAGAAATCTGGGAATGCAGCAGTAGGCAAGGGTTGCCGAAGCTGGGTAAAATTTGTGTGTGATTTACTTTTCAGCATATGTATTTCTCTGCAGTTTGTTTTTGTTTAATTCGAGAAAATTTGCTATAACCCTATTCACCCCCCTCTAGTGTTAATCTAGATCCTACAGTATGCTTCTGTTTTGATTTTTGATGTGACATATAAAGTGCGGACTACTTGAGGATAGATTTTAACATAATTCTAAGACTCAATTATACATACTAGACAGTGAAAGCATAGATGAAAAGTCTTTGATGATATAGCCATAGTCCATTTTCTTTTTGTCATGAATTCTCCTTTTCTTACTTTGTCATGAATCAAAAACTAGTGATTCAACATAATTGACATATAATGTAAATATGCATGATATTAGTTCTATGTTTTGAAATGCAAAATTTGGTTTTTTGATTTTGAGATTTTCAGCTAAGCAAGATCATAATATGATCCATGTGAGTTTTAAAGGTATTTGAACCTATTTGGTAGAGTTTAGAATTGTTTGAACTTGTGTATAAAAGGTTTGGAAATTAAATAAAAATAAACCATCACGTTTTTGTAATTCGTAAATTATATTTTTTTTGAACTATTAAAATAGTGAATAAATAGGTTTGGAAGTTTGTTTAATAATTTGGTTAAGTAAAACGAATCTGAATTGGTATATACTCTTTTGGTTATGAGAGTATTATATTAATTTGTACTTTAATCAAGAAATGTTTATACACCTTAGTAAAGATGGTAAAAGATGTTTTAAAACTTAAGTATTGTATTGGTGAATGTTTATAAAATCAAAATTTTAAGTATTAACTTAACAAATTTGTGTTTATGCGTATTTATGAAATTAAGTAAAATCTAATTTTAGTTTAAGTTAAAACAATGAATTTAAACTGAGAATTTGAAAATCCCGATGCTTTTGAAATTGTTTTCAAATCTTTTGAAAATAATATTAGTATTATTTAACAAATTTATGAACGAAAGTTGTTTTGAAGGGATTTTAAAAGGAAGTAGGTCCTGTACTCCGCTCTTCAATCGCCAGAATATAATTTCGGTGATGATGGCCGCATCCTTGATATTTATTTTCGAGTATCAGAGTGGGGAGACCACTTAGTAGCTTAGCTACACATTTGATTCAATAAATAGATTTTGATTTAAAATTTATAAATTGATTTGATATATATAAAAGATTTAAGTATATATATTAATTCAAAATTGATTTGGAAAGAAGCCTGGTGTTTAGTTCTTACGTTCTCTGTAAATTTAAAAAAAAATTCACTTAGTGAAATGAATTAATAAAATGATTTTATAAAATGGTCGATAAATGATTTGATATGAAATGTGTTAAACATAAAGTGAAATAATTAAAATTTTAATAAATTGAATGTAAATGAGATAGATGTGAACAAATTGTAAGCAAACCAATTGGATGTTAGTAAAGAATGGATGCTAATAAGAGATAATAGTGTATAAATAAACCGTTGATATTGGATAATCTAAATTGACATAGTTGGATTAATTCGATTAATATTAATTGTTGAATGGTTTCTTTTGTTGCAAATCCTTATTATAACTGTTTTTAGTCATATATGATCGTTACGTTGTGTATTAGTGCTTATGCTTATGGTTTGGATTAAGAGTTCATGTTATATAGTCCTAGTAAGCTTATGCATGCTTTCTATATCTTTCTACAAGTTACTAATATTCAAACTTGAGTTGAGATATGTACATGGAGAGCCATTTAGGTGTATATGCGATTCGACTTGATTTTGCTCATTTTAATATGAGCGAACTCGTTCATATTAATAATAATAAGATACATATTTCGGATTACATACCATACTTTTATATTTTTCCCTACGGGATGCCTCATCGTTACGATGAGATGTATGTTATATATATTTATAAACTTGTATTGTAAATTTTTACGGCTGAGCCGCACAAAAGAGACGCTATTGAAATTTTTCGTAAATTCGAGTATATTTTTTTTAAACTTTAAAAGGTTATAACTTGTTTTATAAATAAGCCGATATCAGAGTGGCTTAGTGGAAGCGTAGTAAAGGTTTTGCAAAATGGATTTTATGTTTTATATGTTGATTATTTTGAGTAAGATATATCAAATGTTAGATTCCTTAAGTCCTTTTCAAGGAAGAAAAAGTTTTGGGTGGGGGAGATTATAACGTCCCATACTTTTAGCTATTTTAAATTATTAAATTTAGTATGATTATCGAATAAAAATGGTTAAAAATAAAAAATTTATTTTTTATTTATGTAGTTTTTTAATATGAACTTGAAAAAAAATGTTGAATTATTTAGTTGAAATAAAATGATTGATTTTTAATTAAGATTCATTTGAATCCAATGTTGAAGCTCATTGTAGTTAGATTTTTCGAAGGCTTTAATCTAAGATGTGTATTTTTTTATGAATTTAAATGTAAGAGCATTGGTTGTATAAATTTTGAACAACATTTTAGTTTACAAAATAGTTTAATATAAAATTTGAATTTGGAATATTTAATTAATTTTAAATATTGAAAAGTTAATTTCATAAGTTAAATAACTTATATTTCAAATATAATGATTTATTTGATAATTAAATTGTTAAATTTAATATTTGAAATTGTTTAAATAACTGATTCTTGAATTTAATATGAATGAAAATGATTTCAAAAGTTGATTTAAATTTTATTTAAATAAGAATGTAAATAGTTAACTTTTAAATTTGAATGTAATAGTGATTAAATTAATTTTAGAAATTTCTCGTTTTAACTAACATGTAAAAATAGTTTTTTGGGCACTGTCTTGGATTTCGATGAAACCTGTTTCATCGAATCCATAATAGTGAATTATTATAGGATATTAAGTTTCGTAGGGATTAGATTTATCGTTTGGTCGAGCGAGCTTAAAACGTGTAGAATTTGTTTTCAGAACTTTAATACAATTTTATTTTGAAAAAAGCTATCTTCTGAATATGATTGAATTGACTCCCGATATATGTTCCATTGTGTTCGGAATAAGGGTATAACATATAGAACGTAAGGAGGCACGTTTCATTTAGAATTTGAAAACTTCATGAATGAATAGTGCCATAGAAATTTTCTATAAATAGCCCACTCATTCATAACCCTAGCCATAAATAACAGCCGTTTCCTTTATAATTTCAACCACCGCAAATTTCCCATCTTCTTCCCTCGATATCTCTCCATACACGTGCTTTTAGGCTTCGACTTCAACTAGGAAAATTGAGAGCTCGACGACCTCCACAAGATCGATGGAAGGATCATCGTTTGGCATCAAGTGGAGGGCAAAATCGTCTCGTGTTTCGCTGCCATTTTGGGTTGCGATCCCGTTTTTTGCATATACGCGCACATGTAGGTGGTGCGATGGCTAGGGGTGGCACATGAAGCGCGGCTTTAGGTGGCGTTCCGTGGTCAGGTGATCGTCGTTCGTGCAAGAAAATAAAAAAAAGTTAAGCTTATGCGGCCTGGATAGCATGAGCAAGGGAGGCAAGAAGGTTCTTCTAAATTAATAAGTATTGTTAATTACAATTTAATTATATTCAAATGTTTATAAATTTATAACTTTTTCATACGAGATCGGATTTGTGCGAAACAAGTTGCGTTGGATTCGTATCGAAGTCATCTATCACATGGAGTTGGATTCGAATTTGTTTGGCTCTAAAAAATTTCAGTTTCAAATAAGGTGAGTGTTTTAAATCGCTCACGAAATACTAAAATATTCCAATGTTATTAAAATTGAAATTATGAAGTGATTTATCCTTTTTAATTGTTGTTTGGCAATTTAATGACATATGAATTGAACTGTTAAGAATTTGTAATTGACAGTTAAATTTGAAATTGGAATTGAATTACTAGTAAAACACCCAATATTGATAACCAGTTAAATGTAATGATATATTGACTATTTTGGATGTTGATTTTGATGGATGGCTATTGGTTGATACCTTGGATAATTGGATGTTTATTTATTTATATATATCCTATTATCACCCTGTATGTCGCTGACAGTATATAAAATTGTTTTTTTTAATTATTTCAAATAAATTAAGTAATAAGTTGAAATGATATATACCTACGACACATTGATTTGGATTGACATGATATATATCCATCCTTGAAATTAAAAATCGAATTAACATATCATTAGGCCATAGGATAGAAAATTATATATTTTCATACCGGATTGGTTAAATTAAATGGTTTTAAATTCTTGAATTTGAATCTATTTAAATGATTTTATTTTAAAGAAGTAAAATCGAATTTATAAAAATTGAATTATTTTCAAATTTGAATTTTAAATGTTGAAATCAAAATTGGTTAAAAGAAATTGTTTTAAAGAATTAAATTTGAAATGTGAAGTTATAATCCGCATGTGACTTGAATTATGGAAATTGAATTGTTTTAAAGGTTTAAACTTTTACTTGAACTTCGAATTTATCTAAGTAAAAATGATATAAATGGATATTTCAAATTTGGACTTGACATTGAATTATTTTAAAGATTTGAACCTTAAATTGAACATTGACGTTTAATTTGATTTAAGTGATTTAAATCGGTAAATTGAAATTGGCCTTGAAATTTATATAAATTGAAATGGTTTAAAATCTGAATTGAATTGAAATTTGAACCATCGAATTGAATCTTTGTGTCGAATTTGAAGTATAAATGAAACATTTCGAAATTGAAGTTAATTACAATTGAAAATGAAATTGAGTTGATTTGAACATAAATTGAAATTGGGTTGATTAAATTGAAAGGTTTGAAATTGAATTTGTTTCATTTGAAATTTGAACTTGAGTTTTAACTTGTTGGATATGGAAAATAGTTCTAACTTGAAACTATTTACAGTGTAACTATTTTATATAAACTCTTTTTAATCCATTTCTTTTAAATATTCACATTATTTCAATTTCCAAACTATTTTGATATATAAACCATTTTCTAGACTCGAACTATTTTAGATACCAAACTATTTCAATCTTCAAACTATTTCAAACTATTTTAATGTCTAACTATTTTAACTATCTAGACTATTTTCAAAAATTCAAACTGTTCAAGTTGGGAATTGTTTATATTTAAATCATTGATTTAGATACAAATGTGGTTAAAATGAAGTTATAACCTAAGTCTAAATTTGAAATATTTTTGAAATGAAATTGATTTTGAAGTGAATATAATGATTGAAGCGAATATTATATTTTGATATCAGTGATTCACTTTCGAAATGCAAAAGAACCAACAGGTGTGTAAAACGATGTTTGGTTGTTAAAGAGACTGAGGCCGATTATTGGCATTCTTTTTGTCAATGTTGGAACCACTTTAACAATCGTGTACGTGGGGGAGTGTAATGACCTAGAAATTTAGTTATTTGAAACTAGCATATTTATTTAATTTTAAATACTGGAAAGTTAATTTTATAGGTTAAATTACTTGAATTTCAAATATAGCGATTTACTGGGTAATTAAATTGTTGAATTTAATAATTGAAATTGTGTACATAATTGAATCTTGGATTTTTAAGTTGGATAAAAATGATTTAAAATCTTATTTAAATTCTATTTAATAGGAATGAAGGTAATAAAACTTTTAAACTTGATTTAAAAGTGATTTAACTAGTTTTGAAATTAACTCGTTTTAATTAACATACATAAATAGCCTTCGGGACACAATCTCGAATTTCAACGAAACTAGTTTCATTGCATCCATAATAGTGAAATATATTAAGCCGTCAAATTTTGTCGCAATAGATGTACCATTTGTCCATGCGAGATCGAAACGTATTGAAATTAATATCGGAAATTTAATATGATTATTGGGTTGAAAAATCTATCTTCTACGTAAGATCGAATTAGGGCTTGAGACTAGTTCCATTGCGTTCGAAATAGGGTTACAACAAATAGAATGCGAGGAGGCACGTCTCGATTGGGGTCCGTAATTATATAGCTAAATATTTTGAATTTAAATAATATTTAGATTTGGCTATACAACCATTGACCCATCACCATCACCATGCCCCCACACCCATACCTATTCAAAACCATACCAATCATTTCTATTTTCCCTCCACTCTCCTTCTTATACTCATTCCAGCAAGTGGAAAAAATCAAGATATTCAATTACAAAAATTCAAATCAAACCCAATTGAAACCTAAAAATTATGAAAAGACCCTTATATTTCTCAGATCGATAAGATCTTCGTATAGATGGGTTTCTAGGAGTTGCGACAACTATTGGGGATGGAAAACGGTCGAATGGGTATATGAACTAGGGTTGGAGATTGTCATAGATTTAATGCTTGATTGTTGGATTGAAGTTCGTATTCGAGTTCGGCGAAGGAAATATCATCTCTAGCTGAAATTTGGTGAAGCTCGACGGCTCATGGAATATCGTGTCACTACAGTATATCCATGAAGGAGGTCGTTGTTGCGTTCTGATTGGGAGGCTCAGGTGACATGTGGAGGGGATAGGCTGAAAGAGGAGGAGTATGGGAGATCGTCAGCAAATTCCATAGGTCGATTGGTGGTCCGTGACGGTAGGGAAGGTGCACGGTGTGTTGGTGATATATCATGTATAGGGAAGGAGCGGAGCATTGGGGAAGATGGCATATTCATAATTTTTGGTGAAAGTTGCGATTTGTTTATTTTATTTAATTTAAAAATGTTTCAATAACTTCTAAATTCATATCTCCCTCATACGAGGTCCGATTGAGTTTTTGCACTGCGCTCGTATCGACGAATGCTTCGCGATGGAACCAGTTTGGATGGATTCGTAGACTATTGAATTTTGGGCTAAAATCGGACGTTGTTCAATTTTAGTTCCAAATCGGAATGCCTTAGCAACAACAGAAAATTTCGGTGAGTTAAACTTACCTTTTTGGTTAACTGGTATAATATATAGTTAATAAATTTTTTTGGATGATTGTTTGAATGAATTACTATGTTTATATTATTGGACTGAATATTCCCACCCATTGGAGCGGATGCGACCCTTTAACATTCTCGTGTAAGAGCAGATAACTCTTTTATATGAATTCCATCTCGAAGTGGTTGATTTATATTTTATAATTATATAACATTTGTATTGCATGGAGAAAACAGGTTAGAGGGATCCAACGAGATTCTCACAATTATTAAATTATATTATTTCAATAATATTTCCTTTATATGGATTATTGGATAATAAATATAATTGTGGATTTTATTGTTATAACATCATTATATGTTTGAAAATAAAATCCAGCAGTGATAGAAAATAAATATTGTGACGACGTGCCTTTCATTCCATAGAAAGACGTATCATCAATAAGAAAGAAATAGGAAGAAAAAGAATAGATACAAAGAAAGAAACAACAACATCAGAATCTTACAGCGGAAATGGAACAAAATATAATATTTCACATATCTATTACTTAGTCAATACATACTAGAGTTAAACAGTTACAACAACATCACATTGTACAGTCGTGAAGACTCGTCTATCCACTACATCCCAAAATACAACAGATAAAAGACTTCAACACAGCAGAAAAAGATATGTAGATACGCTAGGACTCCTGCTCCAAGATTTCCAAAAATTCGTCAAGCAAAACCTAATCACTTAGCTACTCATAAAAGTTTGAGTATCCAAGAGTTTAAGAAAAACAGAATAAACTCCGGGTCGGACATGGGTCTGGCGTGAGTAAACGGTTAAGTTATTTAAGTTGAAAAACCTTTGAACATAAAAGGTATCTTGAAAGACTCTCCGTAAATAAACACGGACAAGTTTTTCCCTTACGATAACCAAAACATTTGATAGGAAATCCAGTTATATTATAATAATTTCTAGGGTTTTCAATATAAAATACAGAAATAGCTGGAATGTTTACATCTCATATTCCAACATAGTTGGGCACAATCAAAGCTCTACAGGCACTTATTGGAGATTGGATTCCATATAATAGCAAGGCTACTGGGATACCGCCCGTCACAGTACATGAACTAGATCACTGTATCAAGGATCCACCCTAATCCCCTGCATCATAAAGTTGGAGCTACCCCTTACTGGATAGTCCGAATAAGACAACCTCGCGGCTGTGGCCAACAACTGCCCACACAGCCGAATAAAAGGGACCGCTAAACAGGGGAAAATCTTATCCTGCTTGGGTGCTACTCACTTAGCCTTGCGTGCACTTTCCTTATTTTAGCCATTCCCAGTTGATGAGGCTTGAGGCTGCGATTACCTTTAGAGAACACTTAACTTGGAGTGCTCATCGTCCTCCATTGATGATGGTCTGAAATCATTCATGCATACAAGTTCATTCCGGATTCAAATGCAACCGAAGGCGTTATCTCGTTACACTTATTTTGGAATCACCCTCAGAGTTAACGATAATAACCCTTGCACTTTCAAACTTCATCTTGATCTTCTCTTGAGATTTCACGACCTATCGTTTAACTTGGATCAATGTGGTTTTCGGATAATCAAATTTGATATCCGATCCCGGTCTCATCGAAATCCAAACATCGTTTTAAAGGTCAAGGTGTTTAAGGTTAAACAATTGAATTCAATACTTTGAATTCACACAGCATTCATCACAGATAAATATCACACATTTATCACCGAATATATCCAAGGCATATCACATCATAGAATATCATAGATTATCATACTATAAATATCAATCCAGACATTTCATACAATCAATCATTCATAAGCAAGATTTATTAATCCATACTATAATTAATTTAATTAACACAATTTAAATTAATTATTTAAGAATTAATTACCTAACCCTGCTTAATCAATTATTAATTAATTACAATCATTTAATTAATTAATCGTTCTTTAATTACTTTCATAAATCAATTAATTAATAATTAATTAATGATTAATTATACTTAATTGTTAATTAATAAACCATAATTATTAATTAATAAGACTTAATTACTAATTTATTAAACCTTAATTACCAGTTAATCAATCCTTAATTATCAAATAATTAATCTCTAATTACTTAATTAATTCTTAATTACAATTTAATTAATTTCTAATTACTTAATTACTTAATCTCTAATTATAAATTAATTAATCTAAATTACTTAATTAATTAATTCTTTATTATTAATTAATTAATCTCTAATTAATTAACAATACTGTTAATTACAAATTAATTAATCCTTAATCATTAATTAATTAAATTAATTAATTACTCTTGAATTACTTTATTAATTTAATTTATTATTAATTATCCAAGACCTTAATTAACTTTAAGACAAATCATTATCTTTATTAATGACTTAATTATCATTAACATATGAATTTAAAACATTTTACTTTTTTTAATTAACTACTTAATTTCATTTCTAAATTAAGATTTAAAATAACTTACAAATTTTAACTTAACAAATTCAAGTTAAAAAAATTATATAACCTTCTTAAAACAATTATTTAAGACATTTATTATATATGGAAATAAATTTTAAGAAATAGTTCAAACTAGATTCATTTTAAATTTTAAAACTTGTTTATATTTAAACTTTAAAACTATTTAAATTTTACTTCGGGTCCAACCCGAATAACACCTGAGCCCTAACACGAGAAAAATCCACTTTTCTTTAGAAAACTTAGTTTTGGTTTAAAGATTAAAATTTGTACACATGACATAACACTCATGTTCAACTACACGAGTCCTTACTCGAGTCCCTTTCCCAATTGCCCGAGCTACTTCCCGAGCCTACCTTCTTTCCCAAACACTGACACCACTGACCCATCGTGCACGTGCATGCCAGCTCGCCAGAGCTCCGACCATCCATACTACCGTCGACAAGTCGACCTCAGCCTACTCTTCTAATTCCGACCACCCGAAGTTCACCACAAACTCAAAATCGAAATCGAGGAAATCTCGAACAACTTGGAACTGAACCGATCACCTAAAACTTCCTTGTCGCGACGACGCCGACCACCAATACCCATGAAACTCCAACCACACCCTCTTTGGCCATCCAGCAACCTTCCCCCAGGTTCGACGAAACTCGATTCTCTAGAGATGATGCAGCAGCGAATTTTCCGACCTCGACCCATTTTGGGTTTTAAACCCTACTTCGACCAAACGCCATCGCCACGGTGGATAATAAATCCACTTGACATTTTTGCCGAGACCACCAAGCTTCCCTCTATCTCTAGCAAAGACCACGACGACTCCGAGCTCCCCGACCACCAGAAATCGCTCAAAGTCCATTTTCTGGTCAACTTCGAATATCTCTCTCGATCCCAAACTATACATTGTGATTTGACTTCTAAAATTCATGAATTTCAAAGACGATTCAGATTATATGCCTGAATTAGAGAATCACAATGTTTGTATTTAACATATTTTAAATTTTCTAGCTAATATTCACACTTATTATACTCAAAAATATTTTTAAAACCTAGTTTATGTTTAAACGAACATAATTTGTTTGGAAACCAAAACCTATCAAAGAATGGATGAAGAGATTTGGAATTTTTTATCAAATTTAAACTCTGTATCTTTGAAACAGAGATGAACAGACATGTACACTTATAACACATTTATATATACAAGAATCACACTTATACATATACATGCAAAGCATAATTCATTCTAGGAATTCACATGCAACAGATTATCATTTACTTAAGCTTTAAGAAGGATGTTTACTCACCAGAAATGATGAACATACTCTTTTTGAAATAGGAACTTGAAAATGCTTTTGATCTTTTTGAAACTGGAAATCCTTGTTGTTAAGATGATCAAGGCTTTTGATTTTGTTGTATTTGCTTGATGAATCGGGTAGTAGATTGCTTATGAATTTTTTGGTTTGAGTTGTACATAGGCTTTTGTTTTTTGAGTTTTTTTCTTGTTCTTTGTGTTTTGAAATGAAGATAGGAAAAAGAAATGGAAGAGAAGAGATAGATGCATATATAGACTTAATTATGATTTTTTTTAAAATAAAAGAAAAATAAAATAAGTTGGTGACACTTGTTAAATTTTCTAACATTTGTGATTAGCTTGTTAATTATCTTACACTTGTAATTAACATGATTTAATTTATTTACACTTGTAATTATGCATATATTAATTATTTTTAAATGTTTTTATAAAACTTTTATATTTAATTTCCTATTTAATAAATACATTTCTTAATTTATATAAATAAAATCCTCTAAAGAAAATAATATAAAACAAATTATATACTAATAAAATCATATATAATATATTTTTAAATCCAAAATATTTTAAGATAATTATCTTTTTGAATTTCAAATTCAAATTCAATTTAAAATCCAATTTAAAATCAACTCATAAATATATATATATATATATATATATATATATAGACATATATAAACAACACATATTTAAATTTGTTCGAAAAATAATACTTCCATTTTAAATCAACTTATATATTATATGTAACGACCCAATATTTTCAACCATTCGCATCCGCACATTGTCGGACTTGAATTGTTCAAAATACTGCGTTGTAGAATAAATTTGGCAAAACTCAGAATATACAATAAATAGATCACAGAATCACATACACAGATATCAGAATCTCGCAGCGGAAATTAAAAATTTAGTGGTTCATGAAGCCACTGATATAACTTCAACAAAACAGAACTTACATTGTCTATAATCCTCAATACAAATTTTAAGACATAAATAGAGATAGAGTCTTCAAAGTCTTGAATTCCAGAAAAGATAAAGGCTGAAACAACTTCCAGCAGCGCGAATGATCTACTGAGTGTCCTAGCTACGGAGAAGAAATTGAAGCTGCAACTCAGGCTGACCCGAGCGAAAAATAAAACATAACACTCGAGTCAGGACATACATACTTATATAATGTAAGCTAATTCAAGTGTACTGTAATATAGAGCAAGTAACTTAAAGGATGCTTGGGACCGCCCATCCTCTAAGGATCCGTCAAACTATTTACTATGTAGTATATTGCGCTATTATAATAGTGTCTATTTATAAAATAAACATACTTTTAAATAGCATTAAGGCTTTACATTTTCCACCTTAACACGTAATAGTCCCAGTAGTCCATCCAATATCATAGCTCCTCCTGATCGGGAAGCAACTAGAGGATACCACACGGGCTACGGGAGAAATCTAAACTCGTACAAGGCTCGGTATGGTAGATGACACGGCACAACTAGGCAATGCCAGGGTAGATATACCAATTGCTATCCAGGCTGGTGGAAACGCGTAGCCGCAGTTACCGCCCACCTCGGACTAACTCCCCAAAATCAAAATATAGAGGTGGCCACCGAATCAATCCAAAATCATAGTATAATATCGAAGAGGAGCGTCCGATCAGAGGAATGACCTCATTGGCCTGGAATTGCTCCTGTTTTAGCCACCTTATGCCAACTCACGGGAGTCGGGTCCACGTATTTACCTTACAGGAAACGCCACCACCGACCTACTTCATTCTGGAATCTCCACCGCGTACACGGTTGGTCAAAGTGGTTTTCGGTATCGACAGAGAGTATGTCCATATCCGATCCCGGTCTCTTTGCCAACCCATCGTTATTATAACCCGTGGTCATTTAAAAACAATTTATACTTTAAAACCAGTATAAACATTTCCATTTCAAAACTATAAATACGATATCATTTAAAACCCAAAACAACATGATATCGTTATATTCAAATATAATTCTTTTCCAAAACCATACTGCTTAAAATTTATAATATCTGGAAACCAAATATTTGAATTATACCTTTAAACCATAATATATTGGAAATTTTTCTTTAAAAAAAACATAACTCCCAAAACACAAATGGTTTGGATATAAATGGTTTAACTTTATGGTTACTTTGTAAAGAAGATAATTTACATAGCTTTACAAATATATTTCTTTATTTTAAACCATAATTTAAATATCACTTCATGTTCCCAAGACCATTTCAATTCCTATATATATATCCAATTGGAGTATTAATATTCAAAACTAAGGTTGGATATTTTTTCTTTCAACAAATTAGTGTTTATTATTTCGTCTTGAATATTCCCATAAATTCCATAGATAAAACTCCAAAATTATGCCATTAAATAATTTCAAAATTTACTTAACACTAGAATGTTCATCTTAAATTTATTAAGAAAAATCCAGTTATAAATCTCATATCTTAAAGGTCTCCAAAACTTAAACATAAATATAATTTATCAAATTCCTTAAATTTCAAAACAATCAAATTCCAGATTCTATAGCACTTAGGAAATGCTACCTAAAGTTACGGGTAAAACTAGTCCAATTTCAAAAGACAGCATTTAAATGCTTTAGTAGATTGTTTAACTTAATAAATATTTCCAAATATAACTTATATATATATTTCTTAACTGAAATCTTATCCTTTCAAAAATCCAGAATTTCCAAAATAAGTTATATTCCAAAATTTTATTCAAATATTTATTTATTTATTTATTAACATTTATAACTCATTCAAAATCAATATAAAATCCTTTAAAGATATTAAATCAAATATTTAACTTCCAAAATAATTTTAAATATTTCAGAAAATATTATAAGGACCACGGGCCTGTATATAGTTTTCTAGCCTAGGTCAAGTGATACGGATTTATATCATTTCAATCCGTAATTTACAAACCCCGGGTTCTATCATTTCAAACCCGCAATCCCAAGTTAACAGTTAAACAGTTAACATAATAATAGCACAGTAATCATCATTTAGGCCTATCATTTCAGCCCACAACAATCTAAATTTAACAGGGAACTTGCAGTGGTGATTTAAGCAGTAAATAAACAATAATATAATATAACTGCAGAAATAATACAACAGATAATAACTGATGAGGTGTCAATTTAAATGGGATTCATCATTCTACGTTATACTACAGACAGATAATATTTAAATAAAATTTTTACACATACACTTGCGATAATTCACAAAATATATGTACATATGTCTGGTGAGGAATACTCACCTTAAACGCTGCAGTGGATCTAAATCAAACACGGTATCTACTTCGGAAAAAAAACGGAAAGCACGATCAAACTTCGGCGGATGCAAAGCCTTGACTTAAATCTATAAGATCCAAATACCAAGTATGCGAATTTAAAAATTACGGTCAAAGCAAAATTTCAGAACAACTGGAACGAATAGAATAAAAGAAATTTAGTTCAACTTGCTCGACTACTACAACCCGCTAACCGTCTCAACATATCCTAGGCCCATACTTCAACCGTACGCATGCATAAAATAAATTGAATAATTTGCAAAATAAATTGCAAATTTAATACAATTGATTGAATAAAAAGATGTTATGCACCCAAACAAAACAAATACATGTTTAGACATTATTAAATTATTTCTCACATTTTTAATCATATTTATCATGATCAATTATTTTCATTCTCATATATATTTATTTAAATAAAATGACAATATTGGCAACAAACACAATACTGTTCAAATTATTCGATTTAATCAAATGTAGCCACTAACTACATTCGAATTCATTAAATAATACTTTATTTCACATACATGTTCATCATGTTTAGGCAAATTATTTCTTCTTTTACTTTTATTATTAAACATTAAAAGGTGATTATTGGTATACATCACCAATATCCTTTTATTAACCATAATAAATACAATCCATTGATATTTATCCACCCAAATTCTCAAATAAGTAGTTAAATTTATTTTTAACCATCTTAAATTTATTTCAACCATTAAAAATTGAAATAAATGTCATTTTATTATATTCACCCAAGATTTATTCATACAATATTGTTTATTTGAATTAAACAACATTTCATATCATTTTCTCCTTATCAATTTATCTTCTCCATTATTAAATTGTAATTTTTTTTTTTTTTCTTTCTATGCCTTCCTCTTCAAACTGCACTTATCCAAATCCACAATACCACTAACTACATCATAACTACACTAATTCCATAGTCTAGCTTCCTACAATCAATTTATATCATTTCTTCCAGCCTACTACTAACAAAGTTCTATATGTATTTATAAATGGCACGGCATGATGGGGAAGTAGCCGAGCAAGGAAATCAGAGAACACAAGAAGGAGGAAGGAAAATTGGAAGAAGCAAAGAAATAAACAATGCAAATTATTTACCTGATAGAAGCTTGTACCAGAGAGGGACAAACAAGGAGATATGAAAACTTATGTGAATGAGGCAAAGTATTTATAGATAAACTTGCGAAATAAAAAGGGGAGATAAATAGGCAGGTTTGAAAACGTAAGAAATAAATGCAAGCGTTGATTTTTGAGTGCATGCGTTTAGGCAAGAGATTTATTTCCAGTTCTTCTTGTTTGAACGCTACACGAAAATTGTGATAAATGCATGCGTTGATTTCTCTTTCCAGTTTTATGTTTGAACGATATCACTCTTTTGGATTTTTTTTTTAGATAGCTTGCGTGATTTATACCAGTTATAATCTAAATTTAAAGCATGCGTTACTGCAAATTTGAACAGATTTGATTGAGGAAGCAAAACTTGAGCTCTTGCGTGATTTATGGTAAGCAATGAAAAAGCTTTTAACTGAAAAGGCAAAAGTAATAAATGCTTACATAAATATTTACTTGATCAATGGTTCGAAAAATTTATTTATTGCAAAACAAACGCAGTGGAAACAGAGAGATATAATGGGTATGCGAAAATTTGCAAAGATAGGCAAGATTAAATTTTGAATGCATTTAATTTAGGTGAGAGGAAAAATGGCAATTGGAAGAGTTGATATTTTTGTGGATAAGGCTGCGTGAATAAATGAATACAGTGACATGCTCAAGAAACAAATGGTAAGAGGCAAATGTCAAAATGTTAAAAGAATAAAATTTTGTGTCACGCGCAAAGGAAGGCAAATTTGATTTCCAATTTGATTGAATTAAATGAAACGGCAAGAATTGGCAAAGATTTTGGAATCAAAATTTGAAACCCAATAGAAAGCTGTGGAAAAAGGTAACGTTTGCTATAAAACTACTGACTGATATTTTTAATCCATATAGATATTTAAATATGATTTTTAAACTACGCCAAACTGACGTAATACAAAACACCCAACTTTTATAAAAAAAAATAACATTTTTAATTTATACGTTTATTACGTTACTTATACCATAAATTTATGCGCCCTTTAAACGCGAATTTTAACAGTTCATTAACCTACTAAATTCTTCAACATTATTACTTAACAAAATTAAATTGGTTTTCATATATACATGTATACCATATTCACTTTAATATTGCGAATTTAATTATCTTTTAACAAAGTTAAAACTTCAAAACTTTTAATTTTTAAATTAGTTAATTCCCTCTAATTGATTTCCATATTCTTCTAATCAATTAATTCCCCTTTAATTGCCTTTAATTGATTTCAATTGATTACCTTATCCCTTTTAATTACCCTCCTTAATTGATTTCAATTAATTACCATATTACCAATTAATTATCCTCCTTTAATTACATACTCAAATTTGGTTACTAACTTAATTAGTTAATTAACCCTTTTTGTTAATTATCAATCCTGCGACGTCTCACATTAATCCGTCCGCTTTGTAGGCACTGGTAGCCGGACCGGTTACACGGGCAGATTTCTCCTACAAAATGGGGATTAACCTCGTGTCCTCATGCCATTAACCAAAAGAATTAACTTATTTATCTTTCATCAATTTTATTAATTTGCATTAATTATTCAATAAATTAATTCTGGTCAACTACTGAAATTTTACAATTAATTTCTCTATTAATTGTCATAAATTTCTTTTTGAAATATCTATTAATTGTCATTAACTCCATTTTAAAATATCCGTATGTGCCTTTATTCAAGTTTTGAATTGCTAACTAGGAATAAGGTAGATTTATCAAATAAATTGATTGTAAGTTTCATTGTTTTAAATTGCTTAACAATGTTCACTGCTAACATAATTAATATGTCAAAATTGAGAATATTCCACCAACATAATTTGCATGTCATAACCTACCAAATTAACATAATTAATTAACTACTTTAATATGTTACAAATTTTCTCCTTTTCATTATTTTTAGGGAATGGGTATAACAACAGATATTATGATAATATCCAAAATATTTAGTTACCACACACTTCATTATACATCATAAAAATTTCCTTTTTTTTTTCTTCTTCTTAAATTTAGTTACAAAAATCATATTAAATTAACGAGTTTAATTCTCTAAATTAAATATTTAAACAATATTGGTAAACACAATTTATATAAATTATATTCCTAAAAACAAAAAAATTAAAAGAAATAAATAGCTAAAAACTAGGGCTGTTACACTCTCCCCCACTTAAGAACTTTTCGTCCTCGAAAAGGAACAAAAGAAAAGAAACAAAGGAAGATAAGCTAGATAAACAAGAACTTTAAACGAATAGTTCCGGATTTGAAGCACGAAGAAGATCTTCTAGAATCGGTTTTACTCTTTTCAGTTCGACCGTCGGTCTATGGGTGGTAAGCGGTGCTCAGGCCCCGATGAGTAACAAAGATTTTTAAAGATTATAGAAAAGATTTCTAAATAGACTGGTATAAGCAATAGCCTCCTCATTCTGTAGCAGATAGGGAAACCAAGGACACTTAAAGATAGTTTGAAAACAAATAAGATAATAAATTTGCAATCATAATGCTTTGAAATCATTAAATTTATAAATATTATCATTTGGAAATCATGCTACTAAAATCATAATACCTTTAAAATAATCTTCATTTATACCTTTTAAATTCAATGCCAAACAATATTCATTTCAAGGTTGAAATATTCCTAAGTTCATTTATAAAAAAAATTTCCAAAACATTTTATTTTTAGAAACAGCAGCACTCATAATATGCTATAGTAGATATAATAGTATTCCTAATCAGTTTATTATGTACTTAACTCTGAATTTTAACAAATAACCTAACACTTTATTAAAAATACTTATCTTATAAATAAGATATTCCTTCAATAAGTTACCCTTGAATTTCCATTTGAAAACCAATTCTCAATTATCAAAATTTAGTGATATTAGAATACGTCTTAACTATTTATTTAGACATCAATTAAACTATGATTTGAAGATATATAATCCTTACTCCAAAAATATCCCTTTCAAATATATTTTCCTTATTCAAAGATACCTTGTTTATTACACAAACATATTCATTTCAGGAAATAACCTTTTATTAAAATCTCTTGGTTAGATTTACGGATCCATATTAAATTAATTTGATTATTAAGACATTTGAATAAAATTCCTTAAATTCCTTTTCCTTATTTATCCCCATTAATCTTTTATAACTAAAATTTAAGTGTATAATATTTATTATAACCACTCATAAAATCCTTTTATATTGTATATTATCCAATTACATGTTAACTTTTGAAAATCAAGGTAAGTTATATTAAATGAAATTGGGTGTTATACAAATAAAATTTTCAATTTAATTATCTCCAATTGGAACCTTTTTATTCAAATTTTTGTTATTATATTTATTTTCCTTCCTCAAGATAACTTTAAGAATTAAATTCCTGATTCCCTTCAAACCATTTAGAGATAACTAAATATATATACCTAATATGTCAAATCAAATTTAAATTATATATCTATATATATTAAGTCATACTTTAGAAATTCAAATCAATTAAAATCTCAAGGAAACACTGTAGCCAGACTACAGAATGGTCTTTTCACTTCGAAACTCGAAAATGAATGTCGATGATGCTGCAGTCATCACCGAAATTATTTTCCAGTGACAAAGAGAAAAGCACTAATTTTAAAATTTCTTTGGAAACAAATTTCTATACAAAAATACTTATTACATCCTTTTAAAATTTAAACACAAGGTTTGAAATCATCAGAAATTTAATTCTCAAGTTTTAGTTTTAAATTCATTTCTGTTTCCAAATTAATTTATAACCATTGTTTTATATTCACTTATTTATTAGACAAACACATGGCTTACAACACCATAAATAAAATCAAAACTATTATCTCTTGACAACTAGGTAAATTAATTATAAAATTTTGAAAATTATACTCATATATATAATATTAGATTTTAATTTCAAATATAGGAATAAACTTCTCAAACCAGGATAGAGACTCAAATTTGATGAACTCAAATCAAATAGAATTCAAGATAAATTGAAATCAGAAGATCAGAATAAGGAAACTGGGTAAGTCTATATAAGTCGCGGACAACCTTGACCTAGTCATCCGTGACTTAAAGAGCCATATCGATGTGGTTGGGGTAAATCTACATTTGATCCGAAGAGATAGAATTTGGAATAACCAAAGATACTAGCATATAAACCGAGGATAAATATAAATCTCCGGTGAATCAATGCTAATGGTAAAGGAGTTTCACCCCTTTATTAGAATAATGGCGAGACCGCCAATTTACAATAAAGATCATCCGAAGTGGAGTTATGAGATACTCCAGAATCTAAAGCAGATGAAAAAGTGAGGGATACGAATGAGCTTTGGAACCGTAGGGAATGTTCCAAAATTCGAAAAGAGAGTGGTTCAATCTCGAATGAACGTGATTCTGTAAATCAAATTTACCATACATTCTAAGTTTTGCCTAGAACCAAAGCTCTGATACCAAATGTAACGACCCAATATTTTCAACCATTCGCATCCGCACATTGTCGGACTTGAATTGTTCAAAATACTGCGTTGTAGAATAAATTTGGCAAAACTCAGAATATACAATAAATAGATCACAGAATCACATACACAGATATCAGAATCTCGCAGCGGAAATTAAAAATTTAGTGGTTCATGAAGCCACTGATATAACTTCAACAAAACAGAACTTACATTGTCTATAATCCTCAATACAAATTTTAAGACATAAATAGAGATAGAGTCTTCAAAGTCTTGAATTCCAGAAAAGATAAAGGCTGAAACAACTTCCAGCAGCGCGAATGATCTACTGAGTGTCCTAGCTACGGAGAAGAAATTGAAGCTGCAACTCAGGCTGACCCGAGCGAAAAATAAAACATAACACTCGAGTCAGGACATACATACTTATATAATGTAAGCTAATTCAAGTGTACTGTAATATAGAGCAAGTAACTTAAAGGATGCTTGGGACCGCCCATCCTCTAAGGATCCGTCAAACTATTTACTATGTAGTATATTGCGCTATTATAATAGTGTCTATTTATAAAATAAACATACTTTTAAATAGCATTAAGGCTTTACATTTTCCACCTTAACACGTAATAGTCCCAGTAGTCCATCCAATATCATAGCTCCTCCTGATCGGGAAGCAACTAGAGGATACCACACGGGCTACGGGAGAAATCTAAACTCGTACAAGGCTCGGTATGGTAGATGACACGGCACAACTAGGCAATGCCAGGGTAGATATACCAATTGCTATCCAGGCTGGTGGAAACGCGTAGCCGCAGTTACCGCCCACCTCGGACTAACTCCCCAAAATCAAAATATAGAGGTGGCCACCGAATCAATCCAAAATCATAGTATAATATCGAAGAGGAGCGTCCGATCAGAGGAATGACCTCATTGGCCTGGAATTGCTCCTGTTTTAGCCACCTTATGCCAACTCACGGGAGTCGGGTCCACGTATTTACCTTACAGGAAACGCCACCACCGACCTACTTCATTCTGGAATCTCCACCGCGTACACGGTTGGTCAAAGTGGTTTTCGGTATCGACAGAGAGTATGTCCATATCCGATCCCGGTCTCTTTGCCAACCCATCGTTATTATAACCCGTGGTCATTTAAAAACAATTTATACTTTAAAACCAGTATAAACATTTCCATTTCAAAACTATAAATACGATATCATTTAAAACCCAAAACAACATGATATCGTTATATTCAAATATAATTCTTTTCCAAAACCATACTGCTTAAAATTTATAATATCTGGAAACCAAATATTTGAATTATACCTTTAAACCATAATATATTGGAAATTTTTCTTTAAAAAAAACATAACTCCCAAAACACAAATGGTTTGGATATAAATGGTTTAACTTTATGGTTACTTTGTAAAGAAGATAATTTACATAGCTTTACAAATATATTTCTTTATTTTAAACCATAATTTAAATATCACTTCATGTTCCCAAGACCATTTCAATTCCTATATATATATCCAATTGGAGTATTAATATTCAAAACTAAGGTTGGATATTTTTTCTTTCAACAAATTAGTGTTTATTATTTCGTCTTGAATATTCCCATAAATTCCATAGATAAAACTCCAAAATTATGCCATTAAATAATTTCAAAATTTACTTAACACTAGAATGTTCATCTTAAATTTATTAAGAAAAATCCAGTTATAAATCTCATATCTTAAAGGTCTCCAAAACTTAAACATAAATATAATTTATCAAATTCCTTAAATTTCAAAACAATCAAATTCCAGATTCTATAGCACTTAGGAAATGCTACCTAAAGTTACGGGTAAAACTAGTCCAATTTCAAAAGACAGCATTTAAATGCTTTAGTAGATTGTTTAACTTAATAAATATTTCCAAATATAACTTATATATATATTTCTTAACTGAAATCTTATCCTTTCAAAAATCCAGAATTTCCAAAATAAGTTATATTCCAAAATTTTATTCAAATATTTATTTATTTATTTATTAACATTTATAACTCATTCAAAATCAATATAAAATCCTTTAAAGATATTAAATCAAATATTTAACTTCCAAAATAATTTTAAATATTTCAGAAAATATTATAAGGACCACGGGCCTGTATATAGTTTTCTAGCCTAGGTCAAGTGATACGGATTTATATCATTTCAATCCGTAATTTACAAACCCCGGGTTCTATCATTTCAAACCCGCAATCCCAAGTTAACAGTTAAACAGTTAACATAATAATAGCACAGTAATCATCATTTAGGCCTATCATTTCAGCCCACAACAATCTAAATTTAACAGGGAACTTGCAGTGGTGATTTAAGCAGTAAATAAACAATAATATAATATAACTGCAGAAATAATACAACAGATAATAACTGATGAGGTGTCAATTTAAATGGGATTCATCATTCTACGTTATACTACAGACAGATAATATTTAAATAAAATTTTTACACATACACTTGCGATAATTCACAAAATATATGTACATATGTCTGGTGAGGAATACTCACCTTAAACGCTGCAGTGGATCTAAATCAAACACGGTATCTACTTCGGAAAAAAAAAACGGAAAGCACGATCAAACTTCGGCGGATGCAAAGCCTTGACTTAAATCTATAAGATCCAAATACCAAGTATGCGAATTTAAAAATTACGGTCAAAGCAAAATTTCAGAACAACTGGAACGAATAGAATAAAAGAAATTTAGTTCAACTTGCTCGACTACTACAACCCGCTAACCGTCTCAACATATCCTAGGCCCATACTTCAACCGTACGCATGCATAAAATAAATTGAATAATTTGCAAAATAAATTGCAAATTTAATACAATTGATTGAATAAAAAGATGTTATGCACCCAAACAAAACAAATACATGTTTAGACATTATTAAATTATTTCTCACATTTTTAATCATATTTATCATGATCAATTATTTTCATTCTCATATATATTTATTTAAATAAAATGACAATATTGGCAACAAACACAATACTGTTCAAATTATTCGATTTAATCAAATGTAGCCACTAACTACATTCGAATTCATTAAATAATACTTTATTTCACATACATGTTCATCATGTTTAGGCAAATTATTTCTTCTTTTACTTTTATTATTAAACATTAAAAGGTGATTATTGGTATACATCACCAATATCCTTTTATTAACCATAATAAATACAATCCATTGATATTTATCCACCCAAATTCTCAAATAAGTAGTTAAATTTATTTTTAACCATCTTAAATTTATTTCAACCATTAAAAATTGAAATAAATGTCATTTTATTATATTCACCCAAGATTTATTCATACAATATTGTTTATTTGAATTAAACAACATTTCATATCATTTTCTCCTTATCAATTTATCTTCTCCATTATTAAATTGTAATTCTTTTTTTTTTTTTCTTTCTATGCCTTCCTCTTCAAACTGCACTTATCCAAATCCACAATACCACTAACTACATCATAACTACACTAATTCCATAGTCTAGCTTCCTACAATCAATTTATATCATTTCTTCCAGCCTACTACTAACAAAGTTCTATATGTATTTATAAATGGCACGGCATGATGGGGAAGTATCCGAGCAAGGAAATCAGAGAACACAAGAAGGAGGAAGGAAAATTGGAAGAAGCAAAGAAATAAACAATGCAAATTATTTACCTGATAGAAGCTTGTACCAGAGAGGGACAAACAAGGAGATATGAAAACTTATGTGAATGAGGCAAAGTATTTATAGATAAACTTGCGAAATAAAAAGGGGAGATAAATAGGCAGGTTTGAAAACGTAAGAAATAAATGCAAGCGTTGATTTTTGAGTGCATGCGTTTAGGCAAGAGATTTATTTCCAGTTCTTCTTGTTTGAACGCTACACGAAAATTGTGATAAATGCATGCGTTGATTTCTCTTTCCAGTTTTATGTTTGAACGATATCACTCTTTTGGATTTTTTTTTTTTAGATAGCTTGCGTGATTTATACCAGTTATAATCTAAATTTAAAGCATGCGTTACTGCAAATTTGAACAGATTTGATTGAGGAAGCAAAACTTGAGCTCTTGCGTGATTTATGGTAAGCAATGAAAAAGCTTTTAACTGAAAAGGCAAAAGTAATAAATGCTTACATAAATATTTACTTGATCAATGGTTCGAAAAATTTATTTATTGCAAAACAAACGCAGTGGAAACAGAGAGATATAATGGGTATGCGAAAATTTGCAAAGATAGGCAAGATTAAATTTTGAATGCATTTAATTTAGGTGAGAGGAAAAATGGCAATTGGAAGAGTTGATATTTTTGTGGATAAGGCTGCGTGAATAAATGAATACAGTGACATGCTCAAGAAACAAATGGTAAGAGGCAAATGTCAAAATGTTAAAAGAATAAAATTTTGTGTCACGCGCAAAGGAAGGCAAATTTGATTTCCAATTTGATTGAATTAAATGAAACGGCAAGAATTGGCAAAGATTTTGGAATCAAAATTTGAAACCCAATAGAAAGCTGTGGAAAAAGGTAACGTTTGCTATAAAACTACTGACTGATATTTTTAATCCATATAGATATTTAAATATGATTTTTAAACTACGCCAAACTGACGTAATACAAAACACCCAACTTTTATAAAAAAAAATAACATTTTTAATTTATACGTTTATTACGTTACTTATACCATAAATTTATGCGCCCTTTAAACGCGAATTTTAACAGTTCATTAACCTACTAAATTCTTCAACATTATTACTTAACAAAATTAAATTGGTTTTCATATATACATGTATACCATATTCACTTTAATATTGCGAATTTAATTATCTTTTAACAAAGTTAAAACTTCAAAACTTTTAATTTTTAAATTAGTTAATTCCCTCTAATTGATTTCCATATTCTTCTAATCAATTAATTCCCCTTTAATTGCCTTTAATTGATTTCAATTGATTACCTTATCCCTTTTAATTACCCTCCTTAATTGATTTCAATTAATTACCATATTACCAATTAATTATCCTCCTTTAATTACATACTCAAATTTGGTTACTAACTTAATTAGTTAATTAACCCTTTTTGTTAATTATCAATCCTGCGACGTCTCACATTAATCCGTCCGCTTTGTAGGCACTGGTAGCCGGACCGGTTACACGGGCAGATTTCTCCTACAAAATGGGGATTAACCTCGTGTCCTCATGCCATTAAACAAAAGAATTAACTTATTTATCTTTCATCAATTTTATTAATTTGCATTAATTATTCAATAAATTAATTCTGGTCAACTACTGAAATTTTACAATTAATTTCTCTATTAATTGTCATAAATTTCTTTTTGAAATATCTATTAATTGTCATTAACTCCATTTTAAAATATCCGTATGTGCCTTTATTCAAGTTTTGAATTGCTAACTAGGAATAAGGTAGATTTATCAAATAAATTGATTGTAAGTTTCATTGTTTTAAATTGCTTAACAATGTTCACTGCTAACATAATTAATATGTCAAAATTGAGAATATTCCACCAACATAATTTGCATGTCATAACCTACCAAATTAACATAATTAATTAACTACTTTAATATGTTACAAATTTTCTCCTTTTCATTATTTTTAGGGAATGGGTATAACAACAGATATTATGATAATATCCAAAATATTTAGTTACCACACACTTCATTATACATCATAAAAATTTCCTTTTTTTTTTCTTCTTCTTAAATTTAGTTACAAAAATCATATTAAATTAACGAGTTTAATTCTCTAAATTAAATATTTAAACAATATTGGTAAACACAATTTATATAAATTATATTCCTAAAAACAAAAAAATTAAAAGAAATAAATAGCTAAAAACTAGGGCTGTTACATTATATATAAACAACTCATTATTTTTCTTGTTTGAAAATAACAATTTTAGCAATTATAAATAATTTATAAAAGAGATTATCACATCTAAATTTGCTTGAAATTTCCGGGACATCACATTCCTCCCCCTTAAAAGAATTTCATTCCCTAAATTTAAAAGCAAAAGATTATCCAAAACTTTTATTTCAAACAATCCAATCATACAAATCAGTCATACACTAACAATCAAGCAAACAATTCATTCAATCAAACATTACTAGCTATCCAGACACAATTTAGATAAGCTTTCCTAAAACTGTCCAGAGTTTCCCAGGTGCAATCTCTGGGATCCTCGCTCCACTGAACCTTGACCAGCTTCACCACCTTGTTTGTGCATTACTTCTCATGTTGATCAACTATCTGGACAGGATGCCTGACTACAAATAAGTCCGGTTCAATCTCTAAATCTTCTTCCATTGCTGGCTCCACAACAAGAGATGGATCATGCACGTATTTCCTCAGATGAGATATATGAAAAACATTGTGAATTCCAACCATCCGGACTGGCAATTCAATCCTGTAGGCCATAGCACCAATTCTCTCAAGCACTCGGAATGGAACAATATACCTTGGGGGAAGATTTCCTGTCTTCCCAAATCTGATCGCTCCTTTTATCGGGGAAACTTTGACAAAGACCAAATCTCCAACTTCAAATTCCAATTGTCTCCGCCTCTTGTCCGCATAACTCTTATGTCGATCCTGCGCTGCTCTCATTCTCTTATTGATAAGCTCCATCTTCGCAGATGCCTCTCGGATCAAATATGGACCAAGAATAAGATGATCTCCCAACTCTACCCAACAGGATAGGGATCTACAAGGTCTTCCATACAAAGCTTCATAGGGTGCCATATTGATACTTGCCGGATAACTATTATTGTGCGAGAATTCCAATAAATGTAGACGGTCCTCCCATAACCCACTAAAATCCAAAACACGGGCCCTCATCATATTCTCTAGAATTCGATTCAGCCTTTCTGTTTGTCCGTCGGTCTGGGGATGATAGCTGTACTCAAACTCAATCTTGTACCCAAAGCTATTTGCAATGCCTTCCAAAATTTTCTGGTGAAGATTGGGTCACCATCACTTACTATGCTGACTGGAAGACCATGCAGTCTGACAATCTCCTTCAAGAGAATCTCCGCCAAAGACGCTGTAGTTCGGGTTGCCTTAACCGGAATAAAATGGGCGCTCTTGGCCAACCAGTCTACAATTACCCATATTCCTTCATTTCCCTTTCTGGTCCTTGGCAAACCATCGACAGAATCCATAGATGTCATTTCCCACTTCCACTTAGGAACTTCCAGAGGCTGCAACAATCCTGCAGTCTTCTGTTGATCACATTTCACCTGCTGACAGATCGCATATCTATTGATGAAAGCAGCAATATCCTTCATCATGTTCGGCCACCAGAAGACTCTCTTCATATCCTTACACATCTTTAAAATCACTAGGTGGATACTCAACCTTGATTTGTGGCCTTCCCGCAAAACTTCCTGCCTCGAGCCATCCACATCTAGTACACACAAACGTCCGTTGATCCTCAAAGCGCCTTGAACGTTTATCTTGAAATCCGAATATCGACCATCCTTGGTTTCAAGAATCAATTCCTCAAAAGATCTATCCTTCATCTGACTGCTTATGATCATTTCCTGTAGGGATGGAACAACTTCAATATAGATAGAACTACGTTCCTATTCAGAGCATCCGCCACAACATTTGCTTTCCCTGGAGTATACAGGATATCCAAATCATAAGATGCTAAAGAATCTACCCACCTCTGCTATCTCAAATTCGAGTCCTTTTAGGAGAAAAGATACTTCAAATGTTTATGATCTGTGAAAAGCTCGAACTTCTCTCCCAATAGATAGTGCCTTCAGATATTTAAAGCAAAGACGATGGCTAACAATTCCAGATCAGGCGTAGCGTAATTCCTTTCATGTGGCTTGAACTGCCTACTTGCATATGCAATCACTTTTCCATTCTACATCAGCACTGCACCCAACCCAACTCCACAAGCATCCGTGTAGACCTCGAACTTACTCTTAGCATCAGGAATAGCTAGAACAAATGCACTGGTCGGCCTTGCCTTCAAATCCAAGAATGCCTCTTCACACTTGGGGGTCCATTTAAACTTTTCTCCTTTCCGAGTCAACTTGGTTAAGTGCGAAGAAATCTTCGAATAGTCCCTGATAAACTTCCTGTAGTACCCTGCGAAACCCAAAAAACTGCAGACTTCTGTCGGAGTCTGCGGTTGCTTCCATTCCTGAACAGTTGCTTCCTTGGCCGGATCTACAGAAGCTCTCCAGAAACAATATGCCCCAAAAATCTGACTTCCGACTTTCAAAAATAGCACTTCAAAAACTTAGCCTTCAGAACATGCCTCCTCAAAGTCTCCAACACTATTCCTAAATGTCGCTTGTGCTCCTCTTCAGTCTTGGAGCAGACAAGAATGTCATCGATGAACACGAGCACGAACTTATTCAACACATCCCCAAAAACACGGTTCATCAAATCCACAAAATAAGCAGGAGCGTTGGTTAACCCAAAAGGCATAACAAACACTCATAAAAACAATTAGGTCCCCTGAACGAAGTCAACGGTATACTATCCTCAGCTACCCTTAACTTGTGGAAATTCGAAGCTAAATCCAATTAGGAGAAAACAGAAGCTCCATGGAGTTGATCAAAAAGATCATCTATACGGGGCAAAGGATACTTATTCCTAATAGTGACCTTATTCAATTCGTGATAATCCACAAAGAATATCAAAGACACATCCGACTTGGTCATGAAGACTACGACAGAACCCCAACTGGAAAAACTAGGCCGAATCAAACCTTTTTCTAAGAAATCTTGGGTCTGCTTCACCCGCTCTTCTCTCTTTCTAGGCGCCATCCTTCTACTGGGCTGAACAACAGGTATTGCACCCAGAACCAAATCGATCAAAAACTCTATCTCCCGATGTGGGGGTAAACCTTTAACTTCCTCGAAGACATCCGAAAAATCTTTGACCACTTCGATGGATTCTACGCCTTCTGGAGATGCCTCGATTCCATGCAAAAGATTACTCAAATGATCTCCAGAATTATCGCAAGTCACTTTTGCAATTCTTCCTAACTCAGTTTCCAAAGTCACGGTTCTCTCTTCACAAATCAAAACAGCCTTATACTTATCCAACCCATCCATTCTTAGAATAAGGTCAAACCCTTTGAAATCCAATACAAACGGGTCGCAAGAAAAACAATGAGACAGATAAGAAATCCTTAGGTTTCTACAAATCTTATCAAACTTGGTTACTCCCTCTATAATATTAGATACAAAAATAGGTCGGTCTACCAAACTAGGGGAAAGATGGAATTTCTCTACCGAATCCAAAATAACTAAGAGATGCACCAAAATCAAACAGAACTCTAATAAAATTGCCACCTAAAATCAAAGTACCTTCCAAACGCCTTTGCCTTTAGAAGAAGAAGAAGTTGATGGATCACCTTCAAGAGCAAACACCTTGTTCTGCTGGGCCTTCTGAAGAAGCGAACAAGCCTTCACCATGTGTCCCAGTTGATGACGGTTAAAACACAAAGATTTCTGAACCAATGCTGAACCCGATCCAATCTGACGCTGCTGCTGCTGAGATCTACTCCTGGGACACTGCTTAGCCAAATTTCCCTCTTGCTGACACACATAGCACTTACGAGGTCCATTGTTTCCTCCCTGCTTCCCTTTGCCTTGCTTCTTCCAATTTGGGTTGAATTTCCTCTTATTTGGATTGAAAGAAGTTCCACTAAGTGCTGCTGTAGATGCCAATTCTTGTTCATAAGCTCCTCATATCTTAACGCCATGTTGATCAATTCCACGAAAGATCCCTTAAGATGTGCCGTCATCTTCTCATGGAACTCAAGGCTTATTCCTTACACAAACATCTCATTCATTTTGAGGGGTGTGTCGATCAGACCAGGCCCGTAGCGAGATAATTCATTAAACTTGTTCTCATATTTTGAAACCAACATACTACCTTGCTTTAGATCCAGAAAATCTCTATATAGACGAGTTCTCCAGGCTATAGGAATGAATTGTCCCTCAAACAATTCCTTAAACTTACTCCAAGAAATTTCGTCCTCTGGGATATTTGCTGTAACTGCATCCCACCAGCAACACCTTCTTGAAGTTGCCACGATGACATCACTCTCTTCTGCTCGTCAGATAGATCCAAACTCTTAAAAATGCGCTCACATGAGCGTAACCAAGCCTGAACTTCTATAATAGACTCCGATCCTTTAAAAGGTCTTCCTCCCATATTGGTGAAATCCTTACACAAAGCAGCAAAACTTATTCATGGCAGTGTTGGATTCACGGCCTCGCTAGCAATCTGGCCTCTTCCATTATTGGTCGTCATGCTTCCTACAACTCTGCCTCTCCTTCCTCTGGAACTCACGTTGGCAACCTAGAAAGGTGACCTAACAAATTTAGATAGGTATATAGTTATATAAAAATTACAAATACGCGCTCTCAAGATAGATACGACTTCAAAGCTAGGTATTATCTCAACCTAGCGCTCTGATACCAACTGTGACGACCCGCCTTTCATTCCACAGAATAAGGTATCATCAATAAGAAAGAAATAGGTAGAAAAAGAATAGATAGAAAGAAAGAAACAACAACATCAGAATCTCACAACAGAAATGGAACAAAATATGATATTTCACATATTCATTACTTAGTCAATACATATCAGAGTTACACAGTTACAACAACATCACATTGGACAGTCGTGAAGACCTGTCTATCCATTACATCCCAAAACTCAACAGACAAAAGACTTCAACACAACGGAAAAAGGTATATAGATACGCCAGGACTCCTGCTCCAAGCATTCCCAAAATTCATCAAGCAAAACCTGATCACTTGGCTACTCATAAAAATTTGAGTACCCAAGAGTTTAAGAAAAACAGAATAAACATCGAGTCAGATGGGTCTGGTGTGAGTAAACGGTTAAGTTGTTTAAGTTGAAAAACCTTTGAAAATAAAAGGTATCTCGTAAGACTGTCCGCAAATAAACACGGACAAGTTTTTCCCTAACGATAACCAAAACATTTGATAGGAAATCCAGTTATATTGTAATAGTATCTAGGGTTTTCAATATAAAATACAAAAATAGCAGGAATGCTTACATCTCACGTTCCAACACAGTTGGGCACAATCAAAACTGTACAGACACTTATTGGAGATTGGATTCCATACAATGGCAGGGCAACTGGGGTACCGCCCGTCATAGTACGTGGCGTAGATCACCGTACCGAGGATCCACCATGATCCCCTGTATCACAAAGCCGGAGCTACCCCTTACTGGATAGTCTGAATAAGAAACCCTACGGTTGTGGCCAACAACCGCCCACATAGCCGAACAAACGGGACCTCTAAACAGGGGAAAATCTTGTCCTACTTTGGTGCTACCTACTTAGCATGCACCTCTCCTGTTTTAGCCATTCCCAATTGATGAGGCTTGGGGCTATAATTACCATTAGAGAACACTTAACTTGGAGTGCTCATCATCCTCCATTGACGATGGTCTGATAGCATTCGTCCATACAAGTTTATTCCGGATTCGAATGAAACCAAAGGCATTATCTCGTCATACTCATTCTGGAATCACCCGCAGGGTTAACGACAATAATCCTTGCACTCTGAAACTTCATATTGATCTTCGCTTTCAATTTCATGACTCATCCTTTAACTTGGATTGATGTGGTTTTCGGATAATCAAATTTGATATCTGATTCCGGTCTCATCGAAATCCAAACGCCGTTTTAAAGGTCAAGTTGTTTAAGGTTTAACAATTCAATTCAATACTTTGAATTCACACAGCATTCATCACAGATAAATATCTTACATGTATCACCTATTATATCCAAGGCATATCACATCACAGAATATCATAGATTATCATACTATAAATATCAATCCAGACATTTCATACAATCAATCATCCATAAGCAAGATTTATTAATCCATACTATAATTAATTTAGTTAACTCAATTTAAATTAATTAATCAAGAAGTGATCACCTAACCCTGCTTAATCAATCATTAATTAATTACAATCATTTAATTAATTAATTGTTCTTTAATTACCTTTATAAATCAATTAATTAATCTTTAATTATTGATTAACTATACTTAATTATTAATTAATAAACCTTAATTATTAATTAATAAGACTTAATTACTAATTTACTAAACCTTAATTACCAGTTAATCAATCCTTAATTATCAATTAATTAATCTCTAATTACTTAATTAATTCTTAATTACAATTTAATTAATTTCTAATTACTTAATTAATTCTAAATTACAATTTAATTATATTTCTAATTACTTGATTAATTAATCTCTAATTATAAATTAATTAATCTTAATTACTTAATTAATTAATTCTTCATTATCAATTAATTAATCTCTAATTAATTAACGATACCCTTAATTACAAATTAATTAATCCTTAATTAATTAAATTAATTAATTACTCTTTAAGTACTTTATTAATTTAATTAATCATTAATTATCCAAGACCTTAATTTACTTTAAGATAAATCATTATCTTTATTAATGACTTAATTATCATTAACATATGAATTTAAAACATTTTACTTTTTAAATTAACTATTTAATTTCATTTCTAAATTAAGATTTAAAATAACTTACAAATTATAACTTAACAAATTCAAGTTAAACAAATTATATAACTTTCTTAAAACAATTATTTAAGTCATTTATTATATAAAGAAATAAATTTTAAGAAATAGTTCAAAACTAGATTCATTTTAAATTGTAAAACTTGTTTATATTTAAACTTAAAAACTGTTTAAATTTTACTTCAGGTCCAACCCGAATAACATTCGAGCCCTGACCCGAGAAAAATCCACTTTTCTTTAAAAATTTAGTTTTGGTTTAAAGATTAATATTTGCACACATGACATAACACTCATGTTCAACTACCCGAGTCCTTACACGAGTCCCCTTCCCAATTGCCCGAGCTTCTTCCTGAGCCTACCTTCTTTCCCAAACACTAACACCATTGACCCATCGTGCATGTGCACCCCAGCTTGCCAGAGCTCCGACCATCCATACTACCATCGACAAGTTGACCTCGACCTACTCTTCTAATTCCGACCACCCGAAGTTCACCACAAATTCAAAATCGAAATCGAGGAATTCTCGAACAACCTTGTAACAACCCGCATATTTTACGATTGTATATTTAAATATTTTATCTAAATATGGCATTATTGGTCGAATTTTAGTCCGAAAAGCTACTTTTTGCAAACAATCGAATTGGGACTCGAGACCACTTCCATTGAGTCCAAAATGCCGTTTGCGACCATTTTGAGTACAAACATCGATATGTTTAGAGCTAGCTAAAATTTTGACTTTTTCACTTAGGGCTTTAAGTTTGGGTTTGGGTTTCAGCCCGCTAACCCAACTCATCTTATATCCTAACTCCACCCCCTCTTCTCTTCATTCCTTCATAATATACCTAACACTCAAGCTTTAGAAGAATGGAGAAAGAGAAAAGAAAATAGAATTCCCAAGCCCCAGCTTCTTTGCAAATACAAGTTCTAGCTCCAAATTCCAAAAGAAGCTTAGGTAAGCATCCTCTCCATCTTGTTCACCACAATCCCTCTTCCATTTTCAGAAAATCCTAAACCCTAACTTAGGAAATATTTCTTATGAGCTTAGATTAAAAGCTTCTTGAGTTGAGATTGAAGGGTGGTTGATCTTGCCTTGTTTTAAAAGCTTCCCCTTCATTGTTTTTGAGTAAAAGGTGAGATTTTTATATCACATCTATGTCTATAACCTTCATTATTGTTAGGTATGGATTCCTAACTTCTATTCCATGTACATTTTCTTTGGATTGAATTGGTTTTATGAATAATCCAATTTTTGGTGTTTTGAAGTCAAACCTTTAAAAATCCTAGCTTTGATGTTTGAACATGTTTTGGTGATGCATCGAAGAGCTTATAGGGCTGGGTTGCCGATTGGCGTAAACCCCTAGTGCCCGTTACACGTCCGATCGTGATTTGTAGGATTTTTGCCCCACAAGGAGGCTAGGCTGAATATGCTTCAGAAGCAGGTTCAGTCGACTGGACCAAAAGGTCAGTCAACTGAACCAGGAGGTAGAAAATGCCTTAGAAGCAGGTTCAGTCGACTGGACCAGGAGGTCAGTCGATTGAATCTGGGGACAGAAAATTCGTGTCCCTGTGTCAGTCGACTGACCACCTGGTCCAGTCGACTGACCTGGAAACCCGAAAGTTTCCAGGTTCTGTGTCAGTCGACTGACCATCTGGTCCAGCGGCTGACCTGGTTGCTTCATCCTAATTTGCCTATTTTGCTTGAATTTCCAATTTTTAATTGATTCTTGTTTCTCCAATTTTATGTTGTCTCTTTTGTTGACTTTGATAACTTCTTTTTTGGGATTTTTGGGGGAAAATCTATTTTGATGGGTTTGGTATCGATTTCTTCGGATTTGATTCACGTCTTCGTATGTGAATTTTTTGTGATTGATTGTTTTTACAATCAATTTTGTGATTTGTCACTTTAAAATACAAAGGTTTCTATACTAATAGAAAATATCAAAACTCTTTCCTCAAAATGATTTCAACTCTACTTTTAATACAAAGCTCGTTTATAAAACCATTTTCCAACCTATTAGTATATACATACCTTTTCCTCATTCGTTTGAGAAATCTAATTAAACGGCTTAGTAAAACAAGTGGTATGAAACGTTTGCGTTTACTTCATCGGTTAATTTTTGGACTTGTTCGATTGAAACACTTGTGATAATTTTCGAGTGAAGATCTACAATTTGTTCGTAAATATTTAAGCTAAGCCAGTAGTTATGGGACATGAAGCTAAACTCATTTATTTACTAGCTTAGTGTAATTGACACTTCTTGATGGTCGATGATGATCATTTTTGTGATTTAGACTAGCGATGGGCTATGTCTCTTTGTCCACATAGGGGATTGTACCTCGTTTTATTGAGTTTCATCTCATTTCTTTTATTGGCTAATGACCTATTAGTTCTTTGGAGTTTCGACTCATTTTTGTGGGCTAGCGACCCATGCTCTTTTATGGAGTTCGGTTCATCGGACGTACCGTTGCACTACGTCGTTGTCTGGCTTATCAGGTTCATCGGGTGTACCGTTGTACTACATCGTTGTTCTGAATTATTTGAGTTTCAGGTTCCTCGGGCGTACCGATATTGTACTACGTCATTGCATCGGCTCAATGGTTAGAGACCATGGAATAGCGTTTCGTTTGTGGTACACGTGTTGGTGAGTTTTCATGCTCCCGTTTGTGATAGGCCTCCCTCTTTTGTGATTTCTGGATTTCTAGTTGGTGATTTCTAGAGTTTGCGTTTCACCTCTTTTTGTGGTTGGCAATGATATGTTTGCCGATATTTGGGGTTTGGTGAATAAAATAAAGAATATGACATTCTTTTTAATGCTTTGAGATTCTTGAGATATTGTATGATTTTTGTTGTTGATTAATGTATACTTTTCATAGTATGGCATTATTGTTATCATAAGTTTTATCATATCTCTTATTCTATCTGTTTTTTTTATATTTATAGCTAGACTGATCCAGTTATTATTTTCTTATTAAATAATACTCGGGTCCGACCGAGATATTATAGGTGCTTCTACTTGACTTCTTATCAGGGACTGTCGCCTGTTTTGGCTAACTACTTTAGATTGGTAGTTTTTGTTGTTATACATTCGAGATAGAGACTCCTTGATGTATACATATTCTTTTGTCTAGAACTTGTATCTATTCTTTTATGATATTGTGGATCTTGTTTGACCACTACTCTTTTGTACACTTCTATGTGTTATATTCATATCTGTTTCCGCCTTTGTGATATGGATATCTGTGACTGATTTATGTTATGTTTATTTCTATATTTGTTTTCGAAGATGTTATAGCCACTGTTTAGCAGCTTTGAGTTTGTATTTGATATGTCGGATTTCCTCTTAAAAATAAATGCATGTTATACTATCTGACATATCGGTGCTTCCACAAAGCAATTACACGGATGGTCGCTCCTCAACAGCCTTATTCTTCGCGCTAGTTGACGGCATTACTCCGTAGTGTCTGTGGCTTGTGTGGGTGTAGAGGTGGGGCGTCATAGCTTGGTATCAGAGCCAAACTTCGGAACAATGTACAATAATCTAGCAAGGATCATCGTCCTAAGTCCTTCTTAAGAGTCGTGCCTAAGGATTTTATTCTAGTCATTGGACCCGTTTTATCCTATTTTCTTTGTGATGCCTTGTTTTATCAATCATTATTGTTTGATATTCATCTTGAGAATAACCTTTTTCTTCTTCTTTCTCTCTTTCTTAAAGAAGAGAAATGGTTAGATCTAACCGACCCAACGCCGGTCAATCAAGTGCTACTTCTCAAGATGGAGTATTTATGTCTGTCCAACAGCTTCTAGATCTTATAAAGAATGCTCAGGCTGTCGGACCCATTCCAGAGCCTACTCGCCCTAAATTAGGGTTCGCACGCCTATGTAGCGACTATACTAATTTGGGTAGGAAGCCATTCAAGGGTTTCGAAAGCGTCATTGAAGTCCAAGCTTGGCTTAAAATGCGATCGCATCTTTTCTTGCATGAATCTCATTGATCTGTATCGAGTCCAAGTGGCTTCTAGCATGCTCCAAGAAAGAGCATTAGATTGGTATGAGCTTCTGATTTCTGAAATTATTGAAGCGGATCTTACTTGAGAGCAATTCCGGGAACGATTCGAATTAAAGTTTGTGCCGGAAGCTGAGAAAGTAACTTTAGCTCGATGCTTTATTGACCTTATTCCAGGTGAATCCTCTGTGACGGATTACGTCGCATCTTTTGGATCCCTCTCTAAATATGGGGTCGAGTACATTAATACCCCATTGAAGAAGAATCAAAGGTTTGTCTATGGCTTGAATAAGAATCTCAAAAAAGCCATTACTTCTAAAATTAGAAGTTTCTTTTGATCAAATCGTTGATATCGCTCTTCGACTCGAAGAGGCCGATAAAGAAGATGATGTTGAAGTTATGGGTGTCAAACCGAACTTCAACAACAACAAGAAGAGGCATATTAAGTTCAAAGGCCCGTATCCCAATAAGAAAGGAAAGCAGACAACTCCAGTAGCAAAGACTTCTACGCCTAGTCATGGATAATGCTACAATTGTAGATCTAAGAACCATTTTGCTAATAGATGTCTGAAACCTCTCTTTTGTCGTTATTGCAAAAGTTCGGGTCATCTTTTGTCTTCTTGCCTCAAACTTCAAAGCAAGAGTGAGGGAAAGATAAATGTTGTGCAAGCCCCTAGTAACACTTCTCATGGTCAAGGTATTTCTCATTCTATCCTTGATGGCATTATTATGTTTTGTGATCATCATATTCGAGTCCTCTTTGATATAGGTGCTTCCCATTATTTTATATCAAAAGAACTTGTTGAAACTTTTTCTTTAAGTGTTATGGCTTTAATGACTTCTTTGAGAATTGCTAATCCGGTTGTTGGATCCGCAACACTCAATTTTCTTTGTAAAGATGTCGAGATTATTTTATGTGACTATGCTTTCCAAGCCGATTTGCATGTTATGCGTTACTTAGGCTTTGGGATGATTTTAGGAATGGATTCGCTTAATCTTTATTAAGCCCATATCCTATGTCCTGAGCGGACTGTTCATCTTCGACATCCTCAAGTTGTTAAGCAGATTTCTATTGTTCTCAAAGATTCGGATTCCAAATTGGCAGCATCCTTGTATTCTCTAAACCCTCATGATGACGATAATGATGATGAGTAAGATGTCATTTCTTTCATTCACGTTGTTCATGAATTTTCCGACATATTTGAGCCCGTTTTAGGATTACCACCTAAGCGAGAAATTGTGTTCAGAATCAATCTAATCCCTGGAGCTCTACCTATCACTCGTCCTCCTTATCGTATGTCTAATAAAGAAAATGAGGGGATGCGTAAGCAATTATCCGAATTGGAGACGAAGCAGTTTATTCGTTCTAGTTCCTCTCCTTGGGGAGCTTCAGCTATTTTGTAAAGAAATCCGATGGTACACTTAGGCTTTACATCGACTACCGCAAGCCTAATGACCTTACGATTAAGAATAACTATCCTTTACCTCGGATTGATGATCTGTTTGATCAACTTTGCGGTGCTAGAGTCTTTTCACAGTTAAACTTAGCAACAGGTTCAGAGGATAGCATTCCTTTGACTTCGTTCTGTAATCGTTATGGATCTTATGAATAGCTTGTTATGCCATTTGGTTTGACGAATGCTCCGGCTTATTTCGTTGACCTTATGAATCGTGTTTTCAAAGGCTTCCTCGATTGATTTGTTCTCATCTTTATAGATGATATTCTTGTTTATTCTAAAACCGAGGAGGGGTATGAAAAGCATCTTCGCATTGTGCTGGAAGCTCTTAGGAGCAACTGATTAAAAGAAAAAATTTCTAAGTGCCACTTTTGGTAATCTCCTATGAAATTTCTCACTCATATTATTTCCGAATCCGAAATTTCCATAGATCCTTCAAAGATTGAAGCGATTCAAAATTGGAAGAGAACGGACAGTGTGACAGAAATCCATAGTTTTCTTGGATTGGTGGGTTATTACCATCGTTTCATAAAAAACTTTTCAAAAATTTCATGCTTCTTAGTAGTTTAACAAAGAAGGGAGTTAAATACATTTGGTCGGACGAATGTGAAGCTTCTTTTCAGAAATTAAAAGAGCTCCTTTTCGATGCTCCTATTCTTGTGATTCCCGAAGGGAACCAAGATTTTATTGTTTATACCAATGCTAGTCATGTTGGTTTGGGAGCCGTTCTCATGCAAAGGGAATGTGTTATTGCTTATGCTTATAGGCAATTAAATCCTGCCGAGACTAGATATGCCACTCATGATTTAGAGCTAGCGGCTATTGTTTTCGCCCTTAAAATTTGGCGTCATTATCTTTGGAGAGAAATTTGTTCTCTATACCGATCATAAATCTTTGAAATATTTATTCTCTCAAAAGGATCTTAATTTGCGTCAACAGCGTTGGCTCTAGTTTCTTGTATCTTTTGATCTTGATATTCTTTACACTCCTGGAAAGAGAAATCGTGTTGCGGATGCCCTTAGTCGTAAGAAATAAGCAGTTGTTTATATGATGATATCCGAATGAATGATCTCGGGATTTTGTCCACTTATGAGATTAGAGACCGTGAATCCGATTTATGTTCATCTCTTGTTTTATGTAGCCTTGAGGCTCATCCTTCTCTTTTAGACCGTATTCTTGAAGCTCAGAAGCTAGATTCCGAATTGGCTCTTCTTAGCCAAAGTTGTAGGGATAAAATTGATATTGAAGGTTTGAAAAGACTTTGATATTGATGCTCATGGCGGTATTCGTAAATTTGGTAGACTTATCGTGCCAAATATTAGTGATCATCGTAAAGACATTTTAGAAGATTCTCATTGTTCTAAATTTAACATTCATCCCGGTAGAAGTAAAATGTATGCGGATATGATGTGACTTTATTATTGGGATGGAACAAAATCCGATATTGCTAACTGTATTAAGCGTTGCATTACTTGCCAACTTGTTAAGGTCGAGCATCAAAGGCCCGGCAGGTTATTGCAACCTTTGGACATTCCAATTTGGAAGTGGGACCAAATTTCCATGGATTTTATTCACGGCCTCCTCGTTCTCTTTCGGCTCATGATAGCCTATGGGTGATAGTTGATAGACTTACAAAAACCGCCCATTTCATTCCCGTTCGGTCCAATCGGACCGTACCTCTTTTGGCCAAGCTCTTATTAAAGAAATTGTCAAATTGCATGGGGTTCCTACTTCTATTGTCAGTGATCATGATCCATTGTTTACTAGTGGATTTTGGAAGAGTCTTCAAAAAGCTTTGGGAACGAAGCTTAATTTTAGCACCGCTTATCATCCTCAGTTCGATGGACAAACTGAGCGTGTGAATCAAACTCTTGAAGATCTTCTTCGTGTATGTGTTCTTGATTTTGGTGGAAGTTGGGAAGATCATATTTCTCTTGTTGAGTTTTCCTATAATAATAGCTTTCAATCTATTATTGGTATGGCACCTTTCAAGGCACTCTATGGAAGGCCATGCCGATCGCCTTCTTGTTGGCTTGAGGCCGGTGAGAAGCTGGTTTTAGGTCTAGACTTTATTCGTGATTCCACAGAAAAGATTGACCTTATTCGCCATAGGATGAAAGAAGCTCAGAGTAGACAAAAATCCTATGCCGATAACCGAAGAACGAAAATAGAATTTTCTGTGGAAGATTTGGTGTTTATTCTTGTTTCGCCTATGGAGGGTGTTGTGCGTTTCAGTCGATCGAGAAAATTAGCACCTCAATATATTGGTCCGTTTCCCATCACCGAACGCATTGGTTTCGTGGCTTATCGCCTTTTATTACCGGCTCAATTTCCTGCTATTCATGACGTGTTTCACGTCTCTAAATTACGGAAATGCCTTCGAGATTCCGATTCTATTCTTGAGCCCGATGTTGTGGATGAAATTGAAGTTTCACCTAATCTAACTTATGAGCAACATCCTTGTGACGACCCGGAATTTTTAACAATTTAAATTGGAATAATAAATTAATTTTAAATAATTAAAAGTTAATTTTTAAAATTGAATTTCGAATATTAATATTTACTTGATAATTAATTTATTGGATTTTATAATTGAAATTGGGTGAATTGTTGAATCTGAAATTTTTAAGCTTGCTTAAATAATTGGAAGGCTTATAAAATTTATAATGATGATACTGAAGATAATAGGATGGTTGAAATTCAATTTAAAGGTAATTTGTTCAATTTTAAAAATATATCGTTTAAATTGATTTTAAAATAGCCTTCCGAGGCACATTCTCGGAATTCGACGAAACCAGTTCCATTGGATCCGTAATAGTTAGTTATTATCGGATTTCAATTTTCGTAGCCGTCGGAGTTGTCGTCTGACCTTGGCAGCTCGAAACGCTTAGAATTATTTTAATCGATTTAATTTAAAATTGGGCATTTTCTTCTGTAAGTCGCGCATATGATTGAATTAGCCTTCGAAACACATTCCATTGTGTTCGGAACACGGGTAAAACCCTATAATCACCTAGCGGCATTGCTTAAGAGGAATTCGAAATTTTTATGGCAGCAATTACAAGGGGCATTTTTGGAAATATTATAATATAATATATTTTTGAAGTACATTTGGTCAGAAATATATATATATATATATATTTATAACAGCGTACGCAGGAAGCTTCTCCAACTCTATACTGTAACCCCCCTCTCTAACTTTCAACCCGAAAACAAAGATCCACGAAAAAAAAGAGGGAAATCTTCAGAAAAAAGAAAAATGGCCGAAGCCGGCCTACTCGAAATCGTAACTTCCTATTTCCTCACCCGCTAATGTCGAGACCACGGTCTGGAAGCGGACATGTTCGGGAAATCAAACTCAAGGGGGGCGGCTGCTGAGGGTGAAGCGACATGCGACAACGGTGAGGACGCACGAGTGAAGCTAGGTCAATAAGTTCGTGCGATTTCAAATCGCGACGTGATGTTCTCGAGCTCGCGAGGCAGAATTGGGGATGGTGGGTCTCGATGGAGGCTGGGCCAAAGCGACGGTTTCGAATCAGATGTCGCCGTGACTAGGGTTTTGAAGTGTGGTCGGTGATGATGGGTTTCGAGGCAGAGGCATTGTTCGAGCAGCGGCGGTGAGTTATTCGTTTTTTTTCCTTCTTCGATTATGCTTGATTTAATAAAAATAAATATGTATTAAAGAACTTGATTTATTTAGTTATTTTTGTAACTTGAAATTTAATTATTTGGTTCCTAAGAATTATTTATTTATAGGAAGATTTGCTAAAATAAATTATTTGTTAATTAGATTAAATTTATCAAATGAAATTATTATTCAAATTGTTCGTATATTAATAAATCGTATAACTGTTTATACAAGGTCTAAATCTGATGGAAACAAATCGAGATTGGAATGGATTGCAAACAACAAAATAAAGGTGAGTAAATCTCACTCTGTGGATTTCTATTTAAATTTAAATGGTTAAATTTAAATAATTGGTTGGATGAATAACTTGATTGGATGTGCTATTGAAGATAATGTGACTTTGTTTTGATTTGATCTCGAGTTAATTGTGGTTGACTCGAAGTGTTCGGGTTTTTAAATTGTTTATATTTAATGTTATAAATAAGAGAATGTTTTTATTCTAATGTTGTTGAGGGCTTAATTAATTATGATTCATCAAATCGGAAGTGTAATTAAAATAAATAATTAATTAGTTCAATTAATTAATAATTTGGGCTAATTAATTTTGTAATTAAGGGTTTGGAATTAATTAATTATGGATTAAGTTAATTAATGAAGTTTAATTAATTCAGAATAATCAATGGATTGTTTGATGAATAAATTCTTAATTAAATTAAAATAAAATATAATTACTTTGTGTAATAAATCAAGAGATTAATTAAGACGATGAATTAAGTGGAAATTGATTTATTTAAAGGAGTAAATAAATAGATCGTAAATTTAAAGGTTGAGATAAATCAAGAATGGTTAATATTTGTGGTTTAATTAATGATTAATTGTTTAATGAAATTAATTTAGATTAGGATAAATTAAATTATAATTGTAAATCGTTACTTTATATAATCAATGATGTAATTAAAGATTGATTAATTAAGATTGATTAATCATTAATTCGTGTCTTATGTGAGGTTAATATAAGTAATTAGAGATTAATGTTACTAAAATAGCTAATTTGTTCCTGAAGTAATTAGGATTACTTATCGTTTGGTTAAGGATAAGTAATATGGCGAAGTTACTTAAAGATAGTTGATTAAATGAAATTGAAGGATAATTAATTCAGGTTGATTAATGCTGATGAATGTTGAAGGGATAATTGAATTATTTGATTTGAAATTAATTAATTAACAAGTAAAGGAATCTAAGTGATTGAGGATTTAAATTCAATCAGAATCAACTGAATTAATTTGGAGGTGATCAAATTCGTTGTGAATGATGGAATGGTATTGGATGCTTGAATGAGATGATATTCCTGATATGAAATGTTGTGTATTTCATTTTGATAATTTGGGTTAAGATGACACGAGTCTCGAAGAGACCGGGGTCGGGTATTAGAAGATACCCGAAACCACTTAGAATTTTTTACAAATTGATTTGTGAAATCAATAGGCAGGAATGAATTAATTTAAGTGAACTGGATTATTTTATCTAAGTTTGATTACTTAAAAATTTATATGTGAAATAAGTGTTGTCTATAGCAAATTGTGAATTGGTTAAATTGATATAGTTACCCCTGGTTTTATTTAAGTTGTATGTTGTGGTATTCCATGTTAGTTGGGTTTACTCACGCTAGTTTCCATCCTGACCCGGGTGTTAATTTGGTGTAATTCTCGGGTCAGACCGAGTATTACAGATTTCCAGGTTAGGACGTTCTAGAGCTCAGGAGGCGAGCTGGATGGCAATATCGTATAGAGTATTTCCACTGTATTTATATTATTGTTAATCTGAGACATGATAGTTGTAAATATTCAGTGACTGTATATAATGTGAAACTCTGATGTATTAGAATGTAACCGACATATATAATATTCTCTTATAGACTGTTATTATTTATTATTATATTTTATCCGCTGCGAATGTGAGATGTTTGGTGTTTCTGTTATTCTTCTTCTTCTATCTCTTTCTTCTTTTATAACTATCTGGAATTTTCGATTTCGAAAATTTCGGGTCCTTACATTTTGGTATCAGAGCTGAAAGGTTAAGCGAGAACCTTGGCTCTGGTGGGGATTACTCATTTAATAGAGTCTGTAGTACTCTAGAATGAGTTGAGAATATATATATATATATATATATATATATATATATATATGAGAGCGTACTTGTTATTTTCTTATATAAAGATTTTAAATGACTTTATATAAAAATATATTTTGAAATATAAAGCAATATTTCCTTTTCATAAATATTTAGGTGATTGGTTGTTGAATTATTGAAATTAAAATTAAGGAGTAATATAATGCAACCAAATTAAAATTTAATTGATTGAAAATGAATTTCTAAATCTGGTCTCGAAATTTGAAAATTTTGTTTCAAAATAATGAAAAATAATAAATAAGTATTATTTGGATAACTGGGACCGGTTGCAAACAATGGATTGTTTGAAAATTGATTTGAATTTAAAACCAAGGGTGGTTTAAACTTTTTAAAACATGGCTGGGAGGGCCAAGAAATAAACATGTATATAGGTATGGATATACATGATATCAGAGATAATTTGAAATAAACTCTAAGAGATTGAGTTTTGATTTTCCCCTAAAGTGTGATGTAAAAAGCCAAAGTGATATAAGTTTTAAACTTATAAGAGGGAAAGAATTTTGAAGTTTGAAGCAGGAATTCAAATTGAGTAAGGTTGATTGGAACAAGTAAATTGGAATTTAACTTTGAGAAAGTTAAATAAGTGTAGAAAATGCAACCAGAATTGGGAATTTCAAGATGAAATTGGAATTTAACTTGGAAAGTTAAATGGTTGATTTGGATTGGGAATTTGTGTGATCTCAAAACGGGTTTGAGATTTAAAAATTGAAAATGGATGGATGTTTTAAAATAAGTTGGATGATATCATCCTATTGTTAATAAAAATCTTTAAATTGAGAATGGTATTGTATAAATAAAATAAAATTAAAAAATTGAATTGTAAAATAAACTTGTTTAAGTACTGGCTTCAAACTGGAAGATAAAATTGATTAATTTAATAAAATTGTATTGAATTCTTATTGAACCTTGAAATATATAAGTTAAGATATTGTAAAATGGAATTTTGAGAATTTAACTCAGAAATTAAATTGATTAAAAGCTTCGAATAAAAGTAAATTTGGTTTAAAAGGATAAACCAACCTTTGAGAATTTAACTTGAATTTCTATAATTCGAGATAGTTTAAATTCAAGATTGAAATTGAATTAGTTCAAAATTGGATTTGGTTTGAAGTAATTGGATTGGTGATTGAAGATGTATAAGTTTAAAAATTTAAATGGGAAAGTGAATTGGATTAAATTGAAATGATTTGAATTTGAAATGGGTTCAATTGATAATAGTTCAAATTGATTGGAATAATTTGAAATTATAATTAAAGTGAACATGATTAAAATCAAATGGAATTTGATTTAAATTGGGAAGGGAATTAGGGTTGACTCAACTTGAATTGGGATTAAATAAATTTCGATGGAAATTGGAGTTATTCAAATTGGAATTGGAACAATTTAAATGAAAGTGTAAATTTACATTGGATTATTGGGGAAGTGAACAGTTGACTCTTGACTAGTTTCAATATAAATTGTTTTAATATAAACTTATTTTTCTAAGCTATTAAATATATACAATCTTTCTTTCTTAAAGCCAAATTATTTTATACTTGTTTTACAATTATTTTTGGAGCTATATAAACAATTTTCAACTGTTTTCTAAACTAATTACTGTTTTTCAGCTATTTCACAAACTAATTTCTATTTACGACTTTTTTGCAATTATTTAGAATTCCTGAAACTATTCAACTATTATCCGACTATTTTACAATTAGTTAACTATTTTATAGCTATTTTGTAAACTAATAATTATTTTCCAACTACTTATCTATTTTTACAATTTTCATGCTATTTTCTAAATATAATTGGTCGGAGTTCAAACTGTTATTGGTTTAAATACCCAACTGAGATAAGAATTGAAGTGACAATTCAATGAGAATTAAGGCAATTGTAAATAAATGAAAGGGAATTTAAGGAAATGTGAATAGAAAGGGAATTGATTTGGCTAATAATCAATGAAAATAAATACGTAGGATGTACGTATGTTATTCTATTCGCATAATGATTTGATCCAGATTCGAGCATAGAATTTCGAGATAGTTTATCGATCCGAGTTGGGATTTTTCACTAGATTTTCGACGGCGAACCTAGATATGGATTGTTGATTGGTTATGGATATTCTCTATCATAGTTATGGCTATGCAAGGAGAATGACGGTTTCTAATCAAGAAACTAGATCTGAGTCCGCACTAGGAAGTCGGGTGGACGATACTAGTTCGAAAGTGAAATTATGTGATCGAGTGAGCGATCAGATTGGTATAGCGTACGGATGTTATGTGTACATCGTACGGATTTGAATGAAATTGATATTGGAAAGAGTAATCAAATTTGAATATTTGACTTTGAATAAACAAAGTTATATGTCTTTGTTATATAAGAAAAATCTTTCCTTGTTAAATCTATTGCCGGAAGAAAAGGATTTTTTAAGGTGTTTGAAGTATAAAAGGAGTTTTATACATGTTTGAAAAGATCCAAAGTTTTTAAAATTTTATATATATGAATATATATATATATATATATATATATATATGAAGGATCTTATGAGGAATTTGGGAAAAGGTTTTGGGAACCTTTGGATTGGAAAGGCTTTTGATTTTTGGGTAAAATCAATATTGAATTTGGAAAGCCTAGTTTGAGAATTATCGATTTTGGGATAATCGATTTTGTGTAAAGGAGCTTTATATGATATCATACTAGGTGTATGATTTGAAAGATACTATATATGTATAGTATAAAGTGTTTTGATGATGGCTCTGGGGAAAAAGGCGCTCCCTTGAAATGAACTTCTCAGGAGTGCCACCGGGTGGTGCTGCCTTGAGCCCCAAGGAGGGGTTCTAAAGTTGATCCTGTGAGGAGTCCGGACAAAACTAGTTCCTGGGGATTATGAGTAGTGTATAACATAGAGAAAGTCGTGTGTGCCGCTGAGAGCCAACAGTCTACGTTTGATTTTATATCGGTAGACTGCGACCTATGGTATAACATAGCGAAAGTCGTGTGTGCCGCTGAGAGCCAACAGTCTACGTTTGATTTTATATCGGTAGACTGCGACCTAGGTAGGAGTGGAGAAGTTTCATTTCGACAGCGAAAATCAGAGGCCGCTGAGAGCCTACAGTTACATGGACTTTTGCTGCGATGGCAACGTAACCCTGGAATGTAACTGTGATCTGTTGTGTGGGATCCATGGCGTAATCGAGAGGCCGCGGAGAGCCTGCAGTTACATGGACTTTTGCTACGATGGCAACGTAACTCTAGATGTAACTGTGACCATGGACGAGGGTGATGATTTCCAGAGCATTCTCACCAAAGATATTTCCTCTATTTTCAAAAACTGTTTTCTATATTTTCAATAAATTATTTTCCAAGTATTTCCACTGGGTGTTGAAAACGGGTTTGCCAAGTACATATAGATTTTCAGTCCTACGCCTGATCAACGTATGACCGAATTTCTTTGAGAACAAGGATGGACTGGTTGAGACATCGAGTTATAAAAAGTATTTTTATAAAGAGCTATTTTAATAGTATTATGTGAATTTAAAGGCATTTCTAAAATTTTAAAATAAAGGTGTTGGAATTTTGAAAGAAAAAAAAATGAAAGAAATCCAAACTGGAATTATAAATAAGATTTAACTCAGGGAAATTTAAATGAAGTGATTTTTGAATTAAAAGTTGGAAGTAAGTTAATAAATAATTATTTGATAGTATGTTAATAAAAATTTAACTTTGTTAAACAAATGGATTGTAAGTTGATAATGGGTTTGGGAATGAATTCGAATTTTAAATAGAATTCAACTTAGATTTAATAATGAATTAAATAAGAAGAGATGTTGTAAAATAAAAATAAAATAGAGTTGGATTGAAAAATGTGATGGTTTGAATTATAAATAAAATTCAAGGGTGATTTGAATAATATTTAATGAAATTTTCAAGTAAATTGGATATAAGAGAAGTGATTATAATAGAAATGGTTTGAGTTGCAAAATAAAACCCAAGTGAATAGAAATAAATTAAGAATGGCCTTGTATTAATAAAATAAATTCGAAAATGAATTAGGTAAGTAAATGAAAATTTTAAAATGGGTTAATTGAATTAAATGAATTGTCGTTTGACGTAAATGAAAGAAATTAAAATTCTTTAGGTAAGAGAAATTAAATAACTTGATTTTGAAACTAATTGGATAGAATAAAAACTAAATCAAAGTTGTGATTGGAATTGGATTATCAGACTGAACTTAAGTTCGGTGGCATATTAATTTGAAGTATAAATGAGTTAAGTATGTGCTTGGATATTATTTTGAAAATTAAGAAGGTGAATTAAAATTAAAATTTAAAAGGGATGGGCTAACTGAGTTGAATGGAATTTGATTAAATGAGAATCAAATAAAAGTAAACTTAAGTTAGATGTTGGAATAAATTAAAGTAAATTCACTTAAGTTTAAAATTTATGGAAGAATAAGAGTGAAGCCCATTATATAAAAGCTTGGATTGAATTAATTTGGGAATGGCTAGAAGTATACAAGAATGGAATGTGTCGAGTTAAATGAATGGTTGGTGAATAAATTTGAATTGAATGGAATTAAATATAAAATGAGTTGAAATCAATTTGAAATAGTTATCAACTAGAATAGATACTCTATTAAGCGGTTATCGCCGAATTTACACATAAATAGTGGTCGTTCGACATAAATAAAAGTAATTAAATGCTATGAGTTGATAGAGATTTAATAAATTGATTTTTTTGAATCATTTGAAGTGAATATGAGTTTGTTTGGATTAAAAATAAATTGAACATAAGAAATTGAGTTCCAAACCATTGAAATTGAATGTAACGGTATATAAATTGGTTGAAAGCAATTGAATTAGTTTTGAAAATATCTAAATTGCTCATGGAAGTTATTTTGAATGCATTTCCTTTAGAATTGAAGTGTTATAGTTGTTTAAGTAAGAGAAATGTTATAAACTTCATATATATAGTGCTTATATGTGTAAATAGAGTAAGTACAGGTACCCGAAGGCCGTTTGGCTGGGTTTGGACTGCACTAAATGCTAAAATAAATAAGCTGCTTGCTTAAAATGCTAAATAAGGTACGCCTACGCAATAAAAATAGGAAATATGAACTGTTTTTTCTTTTTCCGACCGTGTGGGTCGATGTATATATATTTATATCTCTTGTCAAATTGCAAAAGGTCCTCCGTACAATGGAGACTCTGCCAAAAAATTTTGAAAATTTTGGGAGTCAGAAAATTTTCGAGAAAATTTTTGGTAAGAAATAAAACGATTTCAAACTTGAAACCAAAATAAATTGGTGGGTGAAACTAATTTAAAATAATAATATGAATCAGTTATAAATAAAAGATAACATATAATACTCAGAAGTGAAAATCAATGGAATTCATATGAAATGAGAAAGCTAATTTGAATCGAAGTAGGTATGAAACATATGTGAGGAAATGTATAAAATGATTGGGAATGTTATGATTGGATATTATTGTTAAGTAAGTTATGCAGGGATTATAAGGAAAAAAGAAATTGGATTTGATATCAGAAGGTAAATTTGAATTGCCCGACAAAAAGGTATGTATTCAATTTCTGTATGAATTGGATTGGGTTTTTGATGCAGCCACTTGGCTTTTGTTTTCTTTTGGAATTTGGGAGCCCGTAGAGGCCTTTTGTAGTTGTACCGAGCTAGCCGCGCAAAGGAGACGCTGACAATAAAATTTCGAAATTTAGTGAGTTAGAAAATTTTTGAGAAAATTTTGATAATTCAAAATTTGATTTAAAATTGAAATTTAGATGATGGAGCAAAGGGATATTATTTGATACTATATATGGTTTTAGGAAATTGGTTAAGGTGATAGTGGGCCTTTAATAAAAGATAGTTGGCAGAATGTTGAATTGTGAGTTTTGGGAAAAGTAAACGGGTATTGGTCTATTCTTCCTAACTAGTAATTTCGGGGATGAAATTCTTTTAAGGGGGAGGAATGTGACGACCCGGAATTTTTAACAATTTAAATTGGAATAATAAATTAATTTTAAATATTTAAAAGTTAATTTTTAAACTTGAATTTCGAATATTAATATTTACTTGATAATTAATTTATTGGATTTTATAATTGAAATTGGGTAATTTGTTGAATCTGAAATTTTTAAGCTTGCTTAAATAATTGGAAGCCTTATAAAATTTATAATGATGATACTGAAGATAATAGGATGGTTGAAATTCAATTCAAAGGTAATTTGTTCAATTTTAAAAATATATTGTTTAAATTGAATTTAAAATAGCCTTCTGAGGCACAGTCTCGGAATTCGACGAAACCAGTTCCATTGGATCCGTAATAGTTAGTTATTATCGGATTTCAATTTTCGTAGCCATCAGAGTTGTCGTCTGACCCTGGCAGCTCGAAACGCTTAGAACTATTTTAATCGATTTAATTTAAAATTGATCGTTTTCTTCTGTAACTCACGCATATGATTGAATTAGCCTTCGAAACACGTTCCATTGTGTTCGGAACGCGGGTAAAACCCTATAATCTCCTAGCGGCATTGCTTAAGAGGAATTCGAAATTTTTATGGCAGCAATTACAAGGGGCATTTTTGGAAATATTATAATATAATATATTTTTGAAGTACATTTGGTCAGATATATATATATATATATATATATATATATATATATATATAATATATTTATAACAGCGTATGCAGGAAGCTTCTCCAACTCTATACCGTAACCCCCCTCTCTAAATTTCAACCCGAAAACAAAGATCCACGAAAAAAAAGAGGGAAATCTTCAGAAAAAAGAAAAATGGCCGAAGCCGGCGTACTCGAAATCGTAACTTCCTATTTCCTCACCCGCTAATGTCGCGACCACCGTCTGGAAGCGGACATGTTCGAGAAATCGAACTCAAGGGGGGGCGGCTGCTGAGGGTGAAGCGACATGCGACAATAGTGAGGACGCACGCGTGAAGCTAGGTCAATAAGTTCGTGCGATTTCAAATCGCGACGTGATGTTCTCGAGCTCGCGAGGCAGAATTGGGGACGGTGGGTCTCGATGGAGGCTGGGCTGAAGCGACGGTTTCGAATCAGATGTTGTAGTGACTAGAGTTTTGAAGTGTGGTCGGTGATGATGGGTTTCGAGGTAGAGGCATTGTTCGAGCAGTGGCGGTGAGTTATTCGTTTTTTTTCCTTCTTCGATCATGCTTGATTTAATAAAAATAAATATGCATTAAAGAACTTGATTTATTTAATTATTTTTGTAACTTGAAATTTAATTATTTGGTTCCTAAGAATTATTTATTTATAGGAAGATTTGCTAAAATAAATATTTTTCAATTAGATTAAATTTATCAAGTGAAATTATTATTCAAATTGTTCATACATTAATAAATCGTATAACTGTTTATACAAGGTCTAAATCTGAAGGAAACAAATCGAGATTGGAATGGATTGCAAACAGCAAAATAAAGGTGAGTAAATCTCACTCTGTGGATTTCTATTTAAATTTAAATGGTTAAATTTAAATAATTGGTTGGATGAATAACTTGACTGGATGTGCTATTGAAGATGATGTGACTTTGTTTTGATTTGATCTCGAGTTAATTGTGGTTGACTCGAAGTGTTCGGGTTTTTAAATTGTTTAGATTTAATGTTATAAATAAGAGAATGTTTTCATTCTAATGTTGTTAAGGGCTTAATGAATTATGGTTCATCAAATTGGAAGTGTAATTAAAATAAATAAATAATTAGTTCAATTAATTAATAATTTGGGTTAATTAATTTTGTAATTAAGGGTTTGGAATTAATTATGGATTAAGTTAATTAATGAAGTTTAATTAATTCATAATAATCAATGGATGGTTTAATGAATAATTACTTAATTAAATTAAAATAAAATATAATTAATTTGTGTAATTAATCAAGAGATTAATTAAGACGATTAATTAAGTGGAAATTGATTTATTTAAAGGAGTAAATAAATAGATAGTAAATTTAAAGGTTGAGATAAATCAAGAATGGTTAATATTTGTGGTTTAATTAATGATTAATTGTTTAATGAAATTAATTTAGATTAGGATAAATTAAATTATAATTGGAAATCGTTACTTTATATAATCAATGACGTAATTAAAGATTGATTAATTAAGATTGATTAATCATTAATTCGTGTCTTATGTGAAGTTAATATAAGTAATTAGAGATTAATGTAACTAAAATAGCTAATTTGTTCCTGAAGTAATTAGGATTACTTATCGTTTGGTTAAGGATAAGTAATATGGTGAAGTTACTTAAAGATAGTTGTTTAAATGAAATTGAAGGATAATTAATCCAGGTTGATTAATGCTGATGAATGTTGAAGGGATAATTGAATTATTTGATTTGAAATTAATTAATTAACAAGTAAAGGAATCTAAGTGATTGAGGATTTAAATTCAATCAGAATCAATTGAATTAATTTGGAGGTGATCAAATTTGTTGTGAATGATGGAATGGTATTGGATGCTTGAATGAGATGATATTCCCGATATGAAATGTTGTGTATTTCATTTTGATAATTTGGGTTAAGATGACACGAGTCTCGAAGAGACCGGGGTTGGGTATTAGAAGATACCAGAAACCACTTCGAATTTTTTACAAATTGATTTGTGAAATCAATAGGCAGGAATGAATTAATTTAATTGAACTGGATTAATTTATCTAAGTTTGATTACTTAAAAATTTATATGTGAAATAAGTGTTGTCTGTAGCAAATTGTGAATTGGTTAAATTGATATAAGTTACCCCGGGTTTTATTTAAGTTGTATGCTGTGGTATTCCATGTTAGTTGGGTTTACTCACGCTGGTTTCCAGCCTGACCCGGGTGTTACTTTGGTGTAATGCTTGGGTCAGACCGAGTATTATAGATTTCCAGGTTTGGATGTTCTGGAGCTTAGGAGGCGAGCTGGATGGCAATATCGTATAGAGTATTTCCACCGTATTTATATTATTGTTAATCTGAGACATGATAGTTGTAAATATTCAGTGAATGTATATAATGTGAAACTCTGATGTATCAGAATGTAACCGACAGATATAATATTCTCTTGTAGACTGTTATTATTTATTATTATATTTTGTCCGCTGCGAATGTGAGATGTTTGGTGTTTTTGTTCTTCTTATTCTTCTATCTCTTTCTTCTTTCATAACTACCTGGAATTTTCGGTTTCGAAAATTTCGGGTCGTTACAATCCTATTCGTATTATTGCTCCGGAGGTAAAACGTCTTCGAAATGAAGATGTCCCTTTTGTGAAAGTTCAATGGTCCTCAAATCCTAAGGATTGCTCTTGGGAATCTAGAGAATTCATCGAGCGAACACATCCGGACTTATTCTCCCGTGCTCTGTGAGGTGAACTTCTTATTTCAAATTTCTTTTGCGTTGATATGATTTTATGGTTGTTACTTTTTATTTTCTTCTTAAATATTGCGAGGACGCAATTTTTTTAAGGAGGGGAGTCTGTAAAAACCCGCATATTTTACAATTGTATTTTTAAATATTTTATTTAGCATCATTAGTCGGATTTTAGTTCGAAAAGCTACTTTTTGCAAACAGTGAATTGGGACTCGAGACCACTTCCGTTGAGTCCAAAATCACGTTTACGATCTTTTTGAGTATAAACATCGATATGTTTGGAGCTAGCTAAAATTTCGACATTTTCACTTAGGGCTTTGGGTTTGGGTTTGGGTTTCAGCCCACTAACCCAACTCATCTTATATGCTTACTCCACCCCCTCTTCTCTTCATTCCTTCATAATATTCCTAACACTCAAGCTTTAGAAAAATGGAGGAAGAGAAAAGAAATTAGAATTCCCAAACCCTAGCTTCTTTGCAAATTCAAGTTCTAGCTCTAAATTCCAAAAGAAGAAAAGAAGCCTAGGTAAGTACCCTCTCCATCTTCTCCATCTCAATCCCTCTTTCATTTTCAGAAAATCCTAAACCTAACTTAGGAAATATTTCTTATGAGCTTAGATTGAAAGCTTCTTGAGTTGAGATTGAAGAATGCTTGATCTTGCCTGTTTTAAAAGCTTCTCCTTCATTATTTTTTAGTAAAAGCTGAGATTTTTATCTCACATCTTTGTCTATAACCTTCATTGTTGTTAGGTATGAATTCTTAGTTTCTATTCCGTGTACATTGGCTTTGGATTGAATTGGTTTTATGAATATTCCAATTTTTGGTGTTTTGAAGTCAAATCTTTAAAAATCCTAGCTTTAATGTTTGAACATGTTTTGGTGATGCATCGAAGGGCCCATAGGGCTGGGTTGCCGATTGGCGTAAACCCCTAGCACCCATTGCTCGTCTGATTGCGATTTGTAGGATCTTTTCCCTACAAGGGGGCTAGACTGAATAAGCTTCAAAAGAAGGTTCAGTCGACTGGACCAGAAGGTCAGCCGACTGAACCAGAAGGCAGAAAATGCCTTAGAAGCTGGTTCAGTCGACTGGACCAGGAGGTCAGTTGACTGAACCAGAACCTAGGAATTTTCCTGTGTATGTATCAGTCGACTGAACCAGAGGATAGAAAATTCGTGTCCCTGTGTCAGTCCACTGACCACCTGGTCCAGTCGACTGACCTGGATACCCGAAAGTTTCCAGGTTCTGTGTCAATCGACTGACCATCTGGTCTAGTCGACTGACCTGATTGCTTCAGCCCAATTTGCCTATTTTTCTTGAATTTCCAATTTTTAATCGGTTCTTGTTTCTCCAATTTGATGTTGCACCTTTGCTGACTTTGATAACTTCTTTTTTGGAATTTTTGGGGGAAAATCCATTTTGATGGATTTGGTATCGATTTCTTCGGATTTGATTCACGTCTTCGTATGTGAATTTCTGGTGATTGATTATTTTTACAATCAATTTTGTGATTTGTCACTTTAAAATACAAAGGTTTCTATACTAATAGAAAATATTAAAACTCTTTCCTCAAAATGATTTCAACTCTACTTTTAATACAAAGCTCGTTTATAAAACCATTTCCCAACCTATTAGTATATACATAAATTTTCCTCATTCGTTTGAGAAATCTAATTAAACGGCTTAGTAAAACAAGTGGTATGAAACGTTTGCGTTTACTTCATCGGTTAATTTTTGGACTTGTTCAATTGAAACACTTCCGACAATTTTAGAGTGGAGATCTACAATTTGTTCGTAAATTTTTAAGCTAAGCCAGTGGTTATGGGACATGAAGCTAAACTCATTTATTTACTAGCTTAGCGTAATTGACACTTCTTGATGGTCGATGATGATCATTGTAGTGATTTAGACTAGCGATAGGCTATGTCTCTTTGTCCACATAGGGGATTGTACCTCGTTTTATTGAGTTTCGTCTCATTTCTTTTATAGGCTAACGACTTATTAGTTCTTTGGAGTTTCGACTCATTTTGTGGGCTAGCGACCCATGCTCTTTTATGGAGTACGGTTCATTGGATGTACCGTTGCACTACGTCATTGTCCGGCTTATCAGGTTCATCGGGTGTACCGTTGTACTACGTCGCTGTTCCGAATTATTTGAGTTTCAGGTTCCTCAGGCGTACCGATATTGTACTATGTCGTTGCACCGGATCAACGGTTAGAGACCATGGAATAGCGTTTCGTTTGTGGTACACGTGTTGGTGAGTTTTCATGCTCCCGTTTGTGATAGGCCTCCCCCTTTTGTGATTTCTTGATTTCTAGTTGGTGATTTCTAGAGTTTGCGTTTCACCTCCTTTTGTGATTGGCAATGATTTGTTTGCCGATATTTGGGGTTTGGTGAATAAAATAAAGAATATGACATTCTTTTTAGTGCATTGAGATTCTTGAGATATTGTATGATTTTTTTTGTTGATTAATGTATACTTTTCATAGTATGGCATTATTGTTATCATATGTTTTATCATATCTCTTATTCTATCTCTTTTTTTATGATATTTATCGCTAGAATGATCCGGTTATTATTTTCTTATTAAATAATACTCGGGTCAGACCGAGATATTATAGGTAGTTCTACTTGACTTCTTATCAGGGACTGTTGCCTGATTTTTGGCTAACTACTTTAGATTGGTAGTTTTTGTTGTTATACATTCGAGATAGAGGCTCCTTGATGCGTACATATTCTTTTCTCTAGCACTTGTATCTATTCTTTTATGGTATTGTGGATCTTGTTTGACCACTACTCCGATGTACACTTCTATATGTTATATTGATATATGTTTCCGCCTTTGAGATATGGATATCTGTGACTGATTTATGTTATGTTTATTTCTATATTTGTTTTCGAAGATATTATAGCCACTGTGTAGTAGCTTTGAGTTTGTATTTGATATGTCGGATTTCCTCTTAAAAAGAAATGCATGTTATACTATCTGACATATCGGTGCTCGCATAAAGCAATTACGCGGATGGTTGCTCCTCAACAGCCTTATTCTTCGCGCTAGTTGACGGCATTACTCCGTAGTGTCCTTGGCTAGTGTGGGTATAGAGGTGGGGCGTCATAAACCTGGAACTGAACCCATTACCTAAACCTTCATCATCCCGACGACGCCGACCACCAGTACCCATGAAACTCCAGCCACACCCTCTTCGGCCATCCACACAACCTTTCCTCCAGGTCCCACGAAACCCAATCCTCTAGAGATGACGCAGCAGCCAATTTTCCGACCTCGACCCATTTTGGGTTTAAACCCTACTCTGACCAAACGCAGTCGCTATAGTGAATAATAAATCCACTTGACATTTTTGCCGAGACCACCAAGCTTCCCTCTACCTCCAGCAAAGACCCCGACCACCCCGAGTTCCCTGACCACCAGAAATCGCCCAAAGTCCATTTTCTGGTCAACTTCGAATATCTCTCTCGATCCCAAACTATAAATTGTGATTTAACTTCTAAAATTCATGAATTTCAAAGATGATTCTGATTATATGCCTGAATTAGAGAATCACAACGTTTGTATTTAACATGTTTTAAATTTTTGTTTATCCTTTTCTATTTTCCAGCTAATATTCACACTTATTGTACTCAAAATATTTTTAAAACCTAGTTTATGTTTAAACGAACATAATATTTTTGGAAACCAAAACCAATCAGAGAATGAATGAAGTGATTTGGAATTTTTTTATCAAATTTAAACTATGTAACTTTGAAACAGAGATGAACAGACATGCACACTTCTAACACATTTATATATACAGGATTCACACTTATATATACATGCAAAGCATAATTCATTCCAGGAATTCACATGCAATAGATTATCATTTACTTAAGCTTTAAGAAGGATGTTTACTCACCAGAAATAATGAACAGAGATTTTTTGAAACAGGAACTTGAAAATGCTTTTGATCTTTTTGAAACTGGAAATCCTTATTGTTGGGATGATCAAGTCTTTTAATTTAGTTGTATTTTCTTGATGAATCAAGTAGTTGATTGCTTATGAATTTTCTGGTTTGAGTTGTAAATAAAAGAAATTAGTGACCCTTTTTAAATTTTCTAACATTTGTCATTAGCTTGTTAATTATCTTACGCTTGTAATCAACATGATTTAATTTATTTACACTTGTAATTATGCATGTGTTAATTATTTTTAATTGTTTTTATAAAACTTTTATATTTAATTTCCTATTTAATAAATACATTTCTTAATTTATATAAATAAAATCCTTTAAAGAAAATAATATAAAACAAATTATATACTAATAAAATCATATATAATATATTATTAAATCTAAAATATTTTAAGATAATTATCTTTTTGATTTCAAATTCAATTTCATATTCAATTTAAAATCAACTCATAAATATATATATACATATATAAACAACACATATTTAAATTTGTTTGAAAAATAATAGTTCCATTTAAAATCTACTTATATATTATATATAAACAACACGTTATTTTTCTTGTTTGAAAATAACAATTTTTCCAATTATAAATAATTTATAAAAGAGGTTATCACATCTAAATTTGCTTGAAATTTCTAGGATATCACAAATATCGATATTGGTTAAGTGTTGGGTGGCTATTGGCCTCAAATTAGTAATTTAAAAGCACTATAAATTACCGATTAAGTCGGAATTGGTTTTGCGAAAAGAAACGATTTTAAAATCTGAAATTGGGCTTTGGAAATATTTTGTTAACGAATATCTAATTAAATATATAAATATCGTTTTTTAAGTTAATTAATTATATAAATATTTTTAAAAGTTATATAATTATATTTATATTATTTTAAAGTTATATAATTATATTAATATTATTTCAAAGTTATTCAATTATTTAATATTGTTTAAAAGTTATTTGTTTATAGTTAATATGTTTTAAGAATTTATAAAAGTAGTTATCTCAAGAATAATTATGGTTTGAAATTAATAACCAGGGTTACTAATAAGATTTTGAAAATGAATCATTATTATTTATAAAAAATGGTAAAGATTAATCATTTTTGTTTTTTAAAACAATATTATTATTTAAGATGTTTAAAATTAAGAAATTTCATTTTTTTTTGAAAACTGGTTCAAACTTTTCTATTAAGAATCGTAAAGTATTTACAAAAGCCTAATCAAAGGCAATACAAAACAGTGCAAAAAAACAATCAACATCTGATACGAAAACAAGGCCCATTTGAGTAAGGCCATCTTCATTTCTTCGGCCCACATGCCCGAAGAATCGAGACAAATCTCGATCAAAAAAGGCACTGTAAAACCTAACTTACTTCAGCTTCTCATTAATAAAGTCTCCGAAGCTCCAAACTTTATTACTTTAATGGCGGCGCTAAAGAAGAAGCTAAAGTCTTCTCATCTTCCTTACTTCTATTGCCAGATCCAGTCTATTCTACTCTTTAGTCTTTCAAAACTTCACCTTAATTGACTGGTAAGCCTCTTTCTCTCAAAAAGGGAATCTTTTACTGCATTATAGTATCTAACAACATGCTTTCGTAATTTGAGGTTTCTCATCGAAAACTAGAAGTCAAATTAACTGACTTCTATGTTAGAAACAGTCACCGAATTGTCTGCAAACTCCATCGCAAAGATCCCTAAAGATCCGAGCAAGATAAGTCTCAGCATCTTTTAAAAATGATGTCTTTACCTCCCTTGTTCAAGAAAATAATCCTCTTAATTTACTTTTCTAACAGATACGCAGCAAGTAGGCTTCATCTTCGAGACTCGGTTGCAGCTGTCTCAATTTACTGCAACTGGGTTGATTGCGAAATGTGTCATTAGCTGAAGCGCCTCTAACGAATGATATCATAAGCTAAGTCTCCACACCCAAACAGTAGTTTTGTAACTAATATTTCATTCATTTATTTATAATGTTCAAGAAATTTCATTTATTTATAATGTTTATTGTTTATAACCATTATTATATAATGGTGTTTTGAAGTAAAAGACTTTTAATTATTTATAAATGTTTCTAAGACCCATGAATGGAGTTGGAAGACTTAGATTTTTAAAAGAGTTATAAAATGGTTTAAAGACTTAAGGAAAGTTATTTGCAAGATGGAAGGGTTTATAAATGATTAGATATTTATAAACAAATTTTAGAGATAGGTTATAGATGGAAGGTTTTATAAATGATTTTTTGGAGATTTATAAAATGGTTTATAAACATTTTTAGAGAATCGTAAGGAGTGTTATAAATAGGTTTTGCATCGAATAAAAAGAAAATCTTTCTAAATTCTATGAATATACTTATACCACTGAGACAAGTATATGGATATTTCTAAGTATTAAAATATAGGGATTCGCGAGTATATCTTTGTAAATGTGTTTATATACAAGTAATTTACAAAGTGGGTTTTATTTATGAAGATTTATTAAATAAGGCTAGCGAGTGCTTATATGCTAACCAATGTTGCTTTTTCCTATGAAATATAATCTTTGTTTGAGTGTTTGTTTATTTGATAGTTCAATAACCGACTATCAAATCCTGGTCTAAACATGTGATCCTTCTTAATTTTGGTGGTATGGAAATATTCCTTACTTAATAACGAAGGATTTTAACTCTGGAAATATTTAAGGTAACACGAGAATTATATGGTACAGTTACCATCGCTGGTGCGATATTGTGTGTATAAACTCGTTTTGTTCTTCTAGAACAAATGATAAGGAGATCCATCCACTTAAATAGTTAGGGGTGATCCCCGCTCTTATGTATTGTTTGACTATTTCCAAAAGAACCGATATTGAGCATTCTGGAAATCGGCATTTGGTTTTGTGGAGCACCCGAGAAGTAGAGGAGTGCACTCATAAGAGATGACTCGAACCCATAACCATTTTGAAAATCATATACGGTTTTATGGAGGAGATTCGTAATTGGAATGTTGGAATCCATGTATGATTCCAAAACCAGTTGGGGTATTGGAAACATGTGGAATTCCATGATCTCTTTGGTGGTAGCGCGTAAGCTGAAATGTTGGACATAGCGTCATCAGCGGGAGTGACTAAACTGGAGATAGAGGAATGGCCAGTAGGATTGGCAAACCCAAAGGGTGATGTTGGCTCCTCCTAGATGTCACTTATAGTTGTTATGCATGCATAGGGCTATGCCCTCGGTCTTTGCGAGATCAGCTATGTTTTTCCTATGGTACATCACTAGAGATGTATGCTGCTTCAGAAGGATATCTTTTATCCTTGTGTAGGAGGACTGTTCCTCAAAGTACTGAGGGCACCTCCATGGAAATCCAACACAATTAGCGAACATGCCTTATCGATTTTTGATTATATACCCTGTATTGTTGTGATGTACACTCACGAGCATCATAACTGCTTGATTATTATTATTTTCACCCTTAGACATTACTATAATATCAATGGATTTTGTATATAAAAGTTATTGGTTATCGTAAGGTAAAAACACGTCCGTGTTTTTGTGCGGCGTGGTCTTACGAGATACTTTTGATTTCAAGGATTTACATAGCTTTAAAATCCAGTTGGGTGTGTTTTCTCACGATGGTTTTCCAAACCGACTTGGGTTTTATTTTATTATAATGCTCTGGTTAGACCGAACATATTACATATTAGTTTGGATACTTAGAGCTTCAAGGGATGAGTTGGAGGCCAAGATACGTATTCACGTAGATGGTTATTTTCCACTATTCGATGTTGTAATTATCAATAATTGTAAGGGCGGGCTATTATAATTGTTCAAGCTGAAATAGGTTAGTGTACTCTGATTGATGTTTTGAATATACATATGAATATACATACATATAGTTTGACTTTTGTTAAAGAGTTGATGTATATTATAGATTGTTCGTTCCGCTAAGATTCTATGTTGTTCAGTTTTCTTCTTATCTTCTTCCCTCTTTCTTTTTCGTAGCAATCAGGTTTTTCGACATTCGATTTCTCGGCATGTAATATTGTAACACCCCACATTTGTAGATAATTAAATAATCAAATAACGATGAACAATGAAAATAAGAATTTTTGGAATTGTCATAATATGGCCTTGAAACTTATTCCATTGTGTTTATGGCAATTTTCTAATCGATTTTCATATATAATTTGTCAAAATCCGAGTTAATATAAAGAAGTTATGAGAATAACAAGAAATCAGAAAACGAAAAAAAAAGTAAGACCCTATGGGTCGACCTATAGGTTGACCCGCAAAGCACAAGGGTTGACCCATAGGTCGACCCGCAAAGCACATAGGTCGACCCGCAAAGCACACAGGTCAACCCATAGTCGACTCGCGTGTGGCCCGGGATGAGAAATCATCCAAGAACGTGTCGAAGTCTTGTAAATTGATTTTTGTGCGATTTGAGCCGTTGTTTTCTGGAACCAATGATTCACAGCTAGTCTGTGGCATGGTTGCACCAGATTCAATCGAAAATAAGACGGTTTGAGATTCCCACACTCCACTATAAACTAAACCCTAGGCCTAGATATTTTCTCACAATTAGATTTTCTCCCAATTGGGTTCATTGCCTGAGGCTGGCACCTAAGTGGAAAATATTTCTAGGGAGAATATATTTTTAATAAAAATATTAGATGCCTTGGAAGGGGATCCAAGAAGGCCATGGAGTAAAGCTAAGGATGATAAGTGAGTGGATTTAAATTATACCTCTTTTATGTTTATGATATATAATATCGTTAGATTCTCATTAAATATTTAATTCAGCATTTATTTTAGTAATTAGTTCTTCAAGTTAGTCATGTTGAAACTATAAATTTTAGAAAAGAAATTTATTTATATTTAAATGTTATTTATATGGAAAAAGAATGGGGCCCAATTAAATATATGTAATATTTGGCTTGGAAGTTGTAGAGAAGGGCATAAGCCTAAAAGTGAAAAATTTACAGTAACTTATGTTAAAACGGGAGAAATGAATTAAAAAGTGAAAAATCTAATAAATTGATTTGGAAGTTAGTGATAGATTAGTCGATTGGTTTAGAAAAGAGAATACATATCCATAGTTTAATATTGTAAGAATACCGATAAACATAATTGTAAGAATAAAAGAAAGAAAAATGGAATTGGTGCAAAATAGAAACATTATTGTATTTTGTATTACCCAAGAACTAAAGAAACAATAAAAGAAATATCTTGCAATTATGAGTTACTGTTTATAACATTATTTAGTATTAAAATATGGAAATAGATTTTAAGCACGGTTATTATAACCAACCAAATAGAATAGAACTACTTCCCAAAATAAAGGGAATAATGCAAAGCGTTAAAGAAATTAAAGAAGAAGAAATAATCAAGTTAATTATACAACAAGACTGGAAACAATAAACAGAAAATGTGACTAGATCTGTATTTATTGCGCAGATAGTAGAGTAAAATGTAAAGCAATTATTATGATAAGTAATTTGTGATAGTTGGACATAGTCCCAAGCTAAGACTATCATATAATATAAGAGAACTAAAGATTTAGTATCATAAAAAAAAGACAAACTAAAATAGAAAACAAACACTTGCAATAACATCTATAACATGAAGGTTATAAAAGAAAGAAAAAAATATAGAAGTGATAATTGCAAGTATAATTGTAATACCTAGGTTATAATTAAAAAGAAAGAATAGAAGATGCTTATTTTATCGAACTTAGATCTTGGATTAAGTTAATAAGCAAGAATAATAGCAGTGACCCATACCGGCAGCATTCCTTTTTAGGTCTAGGACTGATGGTCTCATACATGGGTGGGGCTGGGCATGTTGATTAGGGTAAACAAGTGGCCAATAGAATAAGAAAAGTAAACTAAACGCGTACTAAAAGATTAGACATAGGGTCAAATAAAATGGTAAAGTGCGTTTGGAGTAGCCCAAAGAAAATCTAGATAAAGGGCCTAATGAAGTAGTTCGTCGTAGATTTTTAGTGTAGAAAGGGCACGCCCAACTTAGTTATTTTGGGCTTGAAGGAAGTACGAGACTTCAATGGGAGATGAGGATACTCTAGGATGGCCTTCTAGGGTAAACCTAGCGAAGCTGCACCTTCGGAGGCAGGTCTGTAAGTGTTTCATCAAGAGAGTATGCCTTGATTGCCTTTGCATTGCAGACCTAACAAAGCAGACCTTTGTAAGAAGTCAAAAGGTTGATGATGGAATAGGATATTTCATATAACGCCGTACTCTAGTTTGTGAGTAGGTTATAGTGGGAAGGACCCAAAAGGATAGCGCATGCGGAGATCAACCATCATCTATCAGAGCAATTTCGAGAAAGACTAGGGTTAAACATTATGCCAATGATTATTTCACTATCGAGACATTGGATGAGGGGCATATCCAATTAGATGTTTAAATTGTTTGATGTAGGGCACAACCACTTAGCTCTTAAAAGGTCTTTCGATTAGATGAGGGGGGCTGCCTAGGGCCATAGCCATGATGAGAAAAGTGACAGAGCAGGTAGAATATCTGTATTGTTGGACGAATGAAGCGGACCTTTACAGATATAGAAAATCCCCAACCGAGTCCCATGCAAGGTAGACCTTGTCGGTGGAGCTCAGGAAGTAGATAGAATGGTAACGTGTACTCCTCAAGGTACGCACTGGTGGTACATTATGGATGTCAAAGCACTAGTATAAGCTAGTGCGGATGCATTTTCATGTTTTCATAGTAGAGAACGGAACATCTGTATTGTAGGCCTCACAAAACTCTCCTTTACAGATGTAGTTATAGTACGCTCTAGTAGCGAGACGATGGAGTCCTCTATGAGGAGGATATGAAAGGTACCATGGGTAGTACCTAGGACCGATGTGGTCTTTGGGCATGTTGATATATATATATATACATATATATATATATATATATTGGTTATTAGGTCTTAATCTCCTAGGGAGTAGATAGGTACGATTCACGCACATAGGCGAGAGAATTATAAACCTAATATAACAGGAAATGGAAATAGAATGGTATATGTAGATTTGTGCTTAGAAATGCATAATTTGTCCATTCACTAGAATTTTAGTTCTGACCCCCTCCTCATATCATCCCATATGCAGATACAAGGCAGAGATTTTCCTGTTTTATGACACTTGTTTAGAAAGTGTTATTACCTTGGTGAGTATTTACTTACTATTATATTTTAGTCCTTTTTGCTATGAGATATTTATTTGAGCTCTGATATATTTATCTTTTCCTATTTGTAGGATACCAAATACCCAACTCGGGTTTCAGTGGGCTTGGATTTTAGCATTTTTTTTGAAAATTTGGATCCACTGGAATTGGGTTATTACATTTAGTACCAGAGCATAGGTTAGTAGATCCTAAATAAGTTAGGAAATATGAGTGAACGTATTTATATTTTTTAGTAAAATATAAACATATTATGTACTAAAATCTAAATAATCTCTAATTATATATTTGAACATGTGGAAAGTTTATAGAAGTATATTAGTATTTCTATTTTGAAAGGAATAAGAGATTTTAGTAAGGAAATGAGATTTGAAAGGTTTAGGAAGGTTATTTCTAGGGTAGTAAGAAGAAAATCCACTTTATGTCTAGCCTAATAAAATGAAACTTTTAGAATTGAAATGTTGAAAAATATAATTGTTAGTATGTTCGAAATAGTAAATATTGGGTTTTTGAAAAAAAAGTGGTACGAAATTCAAATTGGGTTTTATATGATGCAATTTTTGTTAAAAGTGAAATTCTTTTTGAAGAATTATAGAGCATGTATAGCTCGCTAGTAAAAAAAGATATTAAATATAAAAACCTAGAGTCTGTTAAGTATCGAAACCGTAGGTTACAACATTTATCACTGTAATAGATATTTTCATGAAAAATAAAGGAAGCATAGACTATGCCACTATTGTTATAGCAGGTGACTCTTAAAGGAAATATTTTTACATAGCTTATGAGATTTACTAATATTTATTTTAACTAAATCCATATACTAGTATTTTTGGGGTGTAGTAACAGTGTTTTATGCAACATCTGTTTTGACCCAAATAAAAAATGTGTTTTGAAAATAATTTCTAAGTATACAAATAAAGTGATTTGTAAGCAAACTTATTATTTAAATAAGTATATGGAAATGCTCTTTAGTTATGAAAATATTAAGACAGTTTTGAAAATGAGTTCTTCTGAAAAAAAGATGTAAGTTAAATATTAGAAAATTAATAAATTTTGTAGGAAATGTCTATTGTAAGTGAATAGAGATTAAAAATACTTTAATCTATTGTAATGAAATGAATAACGATATAATTTTTTATGAAACCAAACCATAAATAAAGATGTTTTGTGCAAGTTATAAGGAATACATGAAAGAGATGTACAAGGTATGGAAAGCACCATATTTTTGTATAGCCTATTTCGATAAAATATAAAATAAGTTCCCTGTAATTTAACATTAACATGAAATCCTCTTTTAAAAGAATTCATAGAAGGCTTTACCGTTAATGGTTTCTCCTAAGAGAAAGTAGTTCCAATGCATTAAGGTATAAAACCATTAGGTGTAATAAGAAGTGTAATAGTTAGAGACAGTGTTAGTTGGGAGGGATATTATGTAGAGCCTTAGTAGGGAAGCTAAGAAATGGAAATTTCATATTTTTCCATTGATTATGCGCATTGGTTGCTTCCATTTGTAGAAAGTCCTCATTTGTAGTAAGTTAGAACTCCTCCAAAGTTAGGTAATTGGAAGAGTAGGAAAGTTAAGGGATCTTTGATTAAATAATTGTTCATGTCTACTCCATTTTTCGTAAAATTGGTAAATCTATGAAAAGAAGATGTCTTGAAAACATGTGAGGACATTTTTGGATGTCAAGAAAAAAAGTGTTTCAAGGACAAGCAAGGCATGTTTTAAAGAAAAATGGTTTGGTGAAAAAGTAAATAAGTTTTTGGAAAAGAAAAACTTAGTGAACATTTAAATTTAAAAATCCAATCTTTTTTGGAAAGCTGTAAGGGTTTTTAAAAGGAAAATATGAATAAGTTTTGAACTTAGAATTTGTAAGTTTTTCCCTCTAGGTTTAGGGAGTAATTAAATTCAAAGAGCTGTAAAGATGCAAGTCTAGAAAGATAAAATGTTAAGTTACCAAGTACCTTTGAATTTAATAGAAACTTCAAATTAACACTTTTAAAGGCAGGAATTTTGGGGTTTGATGTTTCAAAAATTCAGAAGCTTTAATTTTTGAAATGAAATGATAAATGCCAAACCAAACTTTTAAATATGGAGTAGATAGGAATCGTTTCCTAGGTGTGATGGGAAAAGTGTAAGATTTTGTAGGAGGTAACAGTGATTACTTTTAGTAGTAATAATAAAAGTTACCTTAAAGTGTATAGGACACTAGTGAGAACCTAGGAATGTTGCTTCACTTTGTAGACTATAGAAGAATAGTGAAGTAATATTAGTAACATAGTAAGACATACGTGGTTGGGATAGGTAGACTTTAGTTGGGGATAAATGAAAGGTAAAGGTAAAGAGAAAATTTCTCCAAGCTTAGTTCCCTTCTTAGATAGAGACTGCATAGATTGAAATCCTTATTCGTTTCAGTAAATGAGACTTGGTTATTCCGTTTTTGAGAATGGAATGGAAGAAATGAATCGATCTTATTCATCGTGAGTAATACAACGTAAGTTAGTAACGAGTAATAGGCGGTAGAAGGAGCATATGAGTTACTTGGACTCCTATAGTAGGACCTTTTTGTGTCAGGGTGGACATGGTCCTAGGTCTCTTAGCCCTAGATGATAACTGTGTTTAGCTTTTACATTTACCTATCTAGTATCGCTTTGTAGTAGGACTTATTTTCTCTTTTAGTTATGAGATTTTACTCCATTGTAAGCATTTAGTTCCTATTGTAGTAAATCGGTGATGATTAATATGATGCTTTTTTTCTATGTTTTTGTGATGTTCACAAGAAGAGAATAAAGGCATAGGACGTAAAGAATAAAAGAAAAGTAAAAGCCAAAAGAGTAACTAAAAGGAAAGCAACAAATTTAAAGAAAGCGGTAGAAACGCCAACAGAAAAATTTGAAAAGAAAAATTGAGCTTGGGAAGAATTTTGGAAAGGAAGTTTTTCTTATGCAAACCGAGCTTAGGAAAGAAAATAGAGATTTTTATAGAATAGCGGCATAAGTTCCAAGTACGAAGAAAGAGGTGCACAAAAGTAAAATGGGAAATGTGAGGTTTTTTCGTTTTCTACCTTCTTTCTAACATAATAAATCGAGTTTGGAAAGTTAGATTTTTCTAAAATTCGAATATTAAAAGTTGTGTGGTAGGATGTGGATGTAAAATTCGTTGAAGTACGCCCCTATTCAGTAGGAGTGTGGGAAAAATTGGATAAAAAATGTTTTGAGTTTTCAAAAGATTGCATTCATATAAAAATTGCAATTATATTTAGGATATCTGCATCATATTTTAAAAAGGAGTTTTTAAAGAAGAAAAGCATTCATATAGGAGGTATCGTTTAGAAATTCATGGACATGCATATATTTATTGTCATATGACACTTTGCACAAGGACAAGGATAGTTGCGAAAATTGGATATACACAAGATGGATGTGTTTGATGCGAGAAATTACATAGTTTTATCCTTATCGAATTTCATGGACAAAATTTCCTAAAGGGTGGGAAAATGTAACACCCCGCATTTTTAGATAATTAAATAATCAAATAATAATGAATAGTGAAAATAAGCATTTATGGAATTTTCATAATATGGCCTCGAAACGTATACCATTGTATTCGTGGCGATTTTTGATCAATTTCCTTATATAACTTGTCGAAATCCGAGTTAATATGAAGAAGTTACGAGAAGAATAAGAAATCAAAATTAAACGAGAAAAATACAAGACCCTACTTGTCGACCTATATGTTGACCCACAATGCACAAGGGTCGACCCGCATAGCACACAGGTCAACCCACAGGTCGACCAACATGTAGCCCTAGACGAGAAATCATCCAGGGACGTGACAAAGTCTTGAAAACTGATTTTCATGCGATCTGAGCCGTTGTTTTCTGGATCCAACGATTCGCAACGAGCCTGTGACGTGATTGCACCAGATTCAATTCGAAAATCCGACGTTCTAAGATTCCCAAACTCCACTACAAATAGAACCCTAGGCCTAACTATTTTTCCACAATCATATTTTCTCCCAATTGGGTTCATCGCCTAAGGCTAAACCCTAAATAGAAAATATTTGTAGGGAGAATATCTTTTTAGTAAAAAAACTTGATGCCTTAGAAGTGGATCCAGGAAGGCCATGGAGTAAAGCTAAGGACGACGGATGAGTGGATTTAAATTATATCTCTTTTATATTTATGATATATAATATCGTTTGATTCCCGTTAAATATTTAATTCAGCATTTATTTTAGTAGTTAGTTCTACTAGTTAGTTATGTTGAAACTGTAAATTTAATAAGAGAAGTGTAATTATATTTAAATGTTATTCATATGAAAAAAGAAAGGGAGCCAATTAAATATAAGTAATATTAGGTTTAGGAGTTTCAGAGAAAGGCATAAGCCTAAAAGTGAGGAATTTATAGTCAATTATGTTAAAACGGAAGAAATGAATTAAAAAGGGAAAAATCAAATAATTTGATTTGGAATTTGGTGATATATTAGTTGGTTGGTTTAAAAAGGGAATACATTTCCATAGTTTAATATTGTAAGAATAATGATAAACGTAATTGTAAGAATAAAAGACGGAAAAATGAAATTAGTGCAAAATAGAGACGTTACTTTATTTTGCATTAACCAACAACTAAAAAAACAATAAAAGAAATATCTTGCAATTACAAGTAATAGTTTATAGCAGTATATAGTATTAAAATATGGAAATGGATTTTAGCATAGTTTTTGTAACCAACCTAATAGAATAGAACTACTTTCAGAATAAAAGAGAATAACGCGAATCGTTAAAAAAAATTAAAGAAGAAGAAATAAGCAAGTTAATTATTTGACAAGACTAGAAACAATAAACAGAAAATGTGACTAGATCTGTATTTATTGCTCAGATAGTAGAGTAGAAAGTAAAGCAATTATTATGATAAGTAATTTGTGACAGTTGGACGTAGTCCCTTGCTAAGACTGTCATATAATATAAGAGAATTAAAGAGAATTTACTATCATAATAAAAGAAGATGGACAAGAATAGAAAAGAGACACTTGCAATTACGCTTATGACATGTAGGTTATAGAAGAAAGAAATGAATATAGAAGTGACAATTGCAACTATAATTGTAACATGTAGGTTATAATTAAATAGAAAGAAATAGAAGAGGTTTATTTTATCAAATTTAGATGTTGGATTAAGTTAATAAGCAAGAATATTAGCAGTGGCCCGTACCGACCGCACTCCCTTTTAGGTCTAGGACTGATGGTCTCACATGTGGATGGGGCTGGGGATGTTGATTAGGGTAAATAAGTAGCTAACAAAATAATAAAACTAAACTAAATGCATAATAAAAGATTAGACATAAGGTCTAATAAAATGATAAGGTGCGTTTGGAGTAGCCTAAAGAGAATCAGGATAAAGAGGCTAACAAAGCAGTTCGTCTCAGATTTCAGTATAGAAAGAGCACGTCCAACTTAATTATATTGGTCTAGAAGGAAGTACGAGACTTCAACGGGACATGAGGATACTCTAGAATGGCCCTCTAGGGTAGGCCTATCGAAGCTCCACTCCCAGAGACAGGTCCGTAGGTGTTCCATCAAGAGAGTATGCCTTGACTGCTTTTGAATTGCAGGCCTAACAAAGCAGACCTTTGTAAGAAATCAAAAGGTTGATGATGGAATATGATATTCATATGACACCATACTCTAGTTTGCGAGTAGTTATAGTGTGCAGGACCCAAAAGGATGGTCGCATGCGTAGATCAACCATCATCAGTCAGAGCGATTTTGAGAAAGACTAGGGTTAAACCAGCAGGCCAATGATTCTTTCACTACCGAGACATTAGATGAGGGGTACAACCAATTGGATGTTTAGATTGTTTGTAATCGGGCACAGCCACGTAGCTCTTGAAAGGTCTTTGGATTAGTTGAGGGGGAGTTGCGTGGGGCCATAGTCACGATGAAAAAGAGGCAGACCAAGTAGATATTTGTATTGTAGGCCTAATGAAGTGGACCGTTACAGATATAGAAAATTCCCGACTAAATTTTGTACAAGGTAGACCTTGTTGGTGGGGCTCAGGGAGTAGACGGAACGATTACGTATAGTCCTTAAGGTACGCACTCGGTGGTATATTGTGGTTGTCCGAGCACTAGTAAGCAAGTGTGGATGCAGTTTCACGTTTTCATAGTAGACGATGGAACACCTGTATTGTAGGCCTCATGAAGCTGTCATTTACAGATGTAGTTACAGTATGCTCTATTAGCAAGACGATGGAGTCCTTTACGAGGAGGATATGGAGGGTACTATGGGTAGTACCTTGGACTGATGCGGTCTCTGAAAATGTAGCTGTATATATATATATATATATTAGTTATTAGGTCTTAATCTACTAAAAAGTAGACGGGCACGATTCATGCACACAGGCGGGAGTACAATAAACCCAATAAACCTAATATAACAGAAAATGAAAATAGTATGGTATACGCAGATTTATGCTTAGAAGAATATAATTTTTCCCTTCACCGAAACTTTAGTTTTGACCCCCTCCTCATATCATCCTACAGGTTTGATAGAAGGTGGAGATTTTCCAGCTTTGTGACACTTGTTTGGAAAATGTTATTACCTTGGTGAGTATTTACTTACTATTATATTTTAGTTAGTTCCGCTGTGAGATATTTATTTGGGCTCTGGTATATTTATTTTTTCCTATTTGCAGGATAATGGATACCCAACTCGGGCTTCAGTGGGCTTGGATTTTAGCATTTTTGTGAAAAATCCCGACCTATTGGAATTCAGGTTGTTACGAATATAGTGAAAATATTAGTGTCGATATTCGAGGGTCAAAAATTCCGATTCTTTACACTTGGTTTCAGAGCCAAAGGTTAAGCGAGAACCTTGGCTTTCGTGGGTTACTCATTAGAGATAGGATTAGTGGCACCCTAGAATGAGTTTGAGTGTGTGTATATATATGAGCACGTATTTGACAGTGATATACAAATGTTTTATATTGTGTTGGCTGATTTGTTAAGTGGCATATGGATTCTGATCAGTACGAATAATTAACATTTTTGATAGAATAATTCGATATTGTATTGTTTGAAATTGGGAAAATGAAATAATTTTACCCTGATTATATTATATACATAAAGGAATAATTTTCAAAAATTATGGTATATATGGTTTGTTTGATTACTAGAGAATGATAATATTTGATTATTATCATTTGTTATTATTGTGCTTTAATAAAAGTTGTCATTGTTATAATGCAAACTCAGATTGACAATTAAGAAATAATTTTATATAACTAATTAGAATTATATAAATATGATTTTTAAATTAGAAGGAAATTTCAGAAGTATATTATAAATATGATTTGTAAGTAAAAAGGCTTTTAAAAGCAATAAAGGCGCTGAACTTACTTTGGTTACTGAAAAATAATTTCGACGATGACTGCAGCATCATCGATGTTCATTTTCGAGTTTCCGAGAGAGAAATTGCTACCATAGGGTTTTTATTTAGGTAAAACTAAGTTTGATTTGAAATGCAAAAGAATGATTTGATATATTAAGGCGAATTTTTATGTGTGTGTATATATGTATATGATTTCAAAAATGATTTTATACACTTAAGAATAAGGTGTTCAAACCCCGGGATTTTCATTTAAATGTTTTATGAGAAAATAAGTTTTATGACTTATAAATTTTGAGAATTAGCAAGTTAAAAGAATGTTTTAAAATTACTAAATATGAATGTTGATAAAATAAAATTTAAAATAAAATTTAACTTAAGTTAAATTAAATGAATCAACGAAGGGATTTTTGAAAAGAAATTAGCCTAAGTCAAGTTAAATGAAATAATTTTGGAAAATAAACTATTAGTGAATTGAAACGAATTAATGAAATGAGATAATTAAATAAATTAGTGAGTTGAATATGATTTTGGAATATGGTTGGAATATTGGAATTTAACAATGGAAATGAGTTAAATAAAATATGATTTAATATAAAATGGATATAGACTTAAGTTGTGAAGTGATAATGAACATATGAAGTTATATAAATTGTTTGTAATAAACTTAAGTAAAAAGTGGATGGAATGATTTTAAGGGATATTAGTATTGAAAGGAATGTACTAAGTAAACAATGACTGTGAATAATGCAATGTGAATAATGATTGCGAATAATTGTATCTAAATGAAATGATTGTGAATAAAAGAATTCAGGATAGCTAAGAAATCAATTAGAATTAAATATGTAAGTCATACGTATATTATTTTATTCACTTAACTATTTGATCACGATTCGAGCACAGGATTTCAATATGATTTATATCGATCCGAGTTGAATTTTTCACTCAATTCTCGACGACGAACATCGGATATGGATGTTTGATTGATTCCAGAATTCTCTATCATAGTATATGGCTATGCAAGGAGAATGACGGTTTCTAATCAAGGAACCATATCTAAGTCTACACTAGAGTGGTCATGTAAACTATACTAGTTCGGAAGTGAAATTGTGTGATCGAGCGAGCGATCAAATTTGATATTGCGTACGGATGATATATGCATATCGTATGGGCTTAAGTAAAAGAAATATTAAAAATTGGAAAATACAAAATAAAATAACTATGTACTATATAAAAGCAAGAGCTAACTTGATGTCTTAGGTTTCATAAGTTAATTTGGGTTGCCCAATAAAAAGGTACATGTTAAAATATTGTTTGAATTTGATGATTTTATGGTTGAGCCACTTGGTTTTTTTCTTTTGCTGGTTTTGGCCGTAGTGGTGACTGTGGTTATTATGATCAAGCCATGCAAACGAGAAACTGGCAAAAATTTTCGTAAATTAAGGTGCTAGAAAATTCTTGATAATTTTGAATAAATTTTTGATAACTAAAATTTGATTTTGATTTATAACTGAATGATTAGATGAGACGATATTGATTGGAATCTATGAATGAATTTGGAAACTTAGTAAAAGTAATAAAAAATTTCAACAAATTGATTTTGGAAAAGGTTAAGAGCTTAAAATAATTTGGCAAAATATTTCAGCTAATTTGTTTTAAAAGTAACAGGTTTAGGCATTTTTCCTTCACTTGGCAATTTCGAGGATGAAATTTTTTAAAGGGGGAAGAATGTAACGACCAAGAAATTTAGTTATTTGAAATTATAATATTTAATTAATCTTAAGTATTGAAAAGTTAATTTTATAGGTTAAATAACTCAAATTTCAAATATAGCGATTTATTGGATAATTTAATTGCTGAATTTAATAATTGAAATAGTGTACATAATTGAATCTTGGATTTTAAGTTGGATAAAAATGATTTAAAATCTTATTTAAATTCTATTTAATAAGATTAAAGGCAATAAAACTTTTAAACTTAATTTAAAAGTTATCTAACTAATTTTGAAATTAACTTGTTTTAATTAACATATAAAAATAGCCTTCCGCGGAACAGTCTCGGATTTCGACGAAACCAGTTCATTGGATCTGTAATAGTGAATTATATTGTGTCGTAAATTTCATAGTGATCAGATGTAACGTTTGGCCGTGCGAGATCGAGACGCGTTGAAATTAATATCGAAAATTTAATATAATAATTGGATTCAAAAAGCTACTTTCTTCATAAGATCGAATTAGTGTTCGAGACTAGTTCCATTGTGTTTGAAATTGAGGTATAACATACACAATGCCAGGCGGCACGTCTCAATTGGATTCTGTAATTATATAGCTAGATATATTGAATTTAATAATATTTTACTTAGATTTGACCATACAACCATTGACCCGTCACCATCACCATAACCCCACACCCCTATCTATTCAAAACCATACCCATCATTTTAGTTTTCCCTCCACTCTCCTTCTTATATTCATTTCAGTAAGTGGAAAAATATCAGGATCTTCAATTTCAAAATTTAAAATCAAACCCAATTCAAAGCTAAAAATCATTAAACAATCCTTATAATTCTCGGTTCGATAAGATCCTCATATAGATGGGTTTCTGGTGGTTGCGGCAACTACTAAGGATGGTGAACTCATCGAATGGTTTTATGAACCAGGGTTAGAGATTGTCATAGATATAGCGCCCGATTGTTGGATCGAAATTCGTATTCGAGTTCGGCGGAGGAAATAGCATCTCTGGCCGAGATTTGGTGTAGCTGGTGACTCATGGAAGATCACATCACTATAGTAGATCCATGAATGAGGCTATTGTCGTGATCTAGTTGGGGGGCTCGGGTGACACATGGAGGGGATAGGCTGAAAGAGGAGTATGGGAGATCGTCAGCAAAGTCCTTAGGTTAAACGATAGTCCGAGGCGGTAGGGAAGGTGCATGGCATGCCAGTGATATATTGTGTACACAGAAGGAGCAGAGTAATGGGAAATATGGCATATTCGTAATTTAGGTTAAAGTTGTGATTTGTTTATTTTATTTAATTTAAAATGTTTCGATAAGTTCTAAAATTCATATCTCTCTCATACGAGGTCCGATTGCGTTGAACATTTTGCGTTGTGCTCGTATCGACGAATGCTTCACAATGGAACTGCTCGTATCGACGAATGCTTCACAATGGAACTAGTTTGGACGGAATTGGAGAGTGTTGAATTTTGGGCTAAAATCGGACGTCGTTCGATTTTAGTTCCAAATCGAAACATCTCGGTGACAATAGAAAATTTCGGTGAGTTAAATTCACCTTTTTGGTTAACTGGTATAATATATAGTTGATAAAATTTGTTGGATGATTGTTTGAATGAATTACTATATTTATATTAGTTGGATTGAATATTCCCGCCTTATAGAGCGGATGAGACCCTATTACATTCTCATGTAAGAGCGGATGACCCTTTGTATAAGAATCCTGCTTCATAGGGGTTGATTTATATTTCATGATTATATAACAATTTTGATGCATTCGGAAAACCGTTTAGAAGGATCCAATGGGTTCCCCGCTATTATTCAATTATATCATTTCAATATATTTCCTTTATATGGATTATTGGAAAATAAATATGATTGTGGATGTTGTGATTATAACATCGTTGTATTTTTGAAAATAAGACCCAATAGTGATAGAAAATAAATATTTATATTGATTAAGTGTTGGATGGCTATTGGCCTCAAATTAGTAATTTAAAAACATTACAAATTACCAATTAAGTCGGAATTGGTTTTTGAGACAAGAAATAATTTTTAAATCTAAAATTGGGTTTTGAAAATATTTTGTTAAGGATTATCAATTAAATATATAAATATTGTTTTAATTTAATTAATTATATAAATATTGTTTTTAAAGTTATATAGTTATATTTATATTATTGTTAAGTTATATAATTATATAATATTATTTTAAAGTTATTCAATTATTTAATTTTGTTTAAAAGTTATTTCTTTATAGTTAATATGTTTTAAGAATTTATAAAAAGTTAATAAGATGAAAAGTTAGTTATCTCAAGAAAAATTATGGCTTGAAATTAATAATAAGGGTTTTTAATAAGGTTTTAAAAATGAATCATTATTATTTATAAAAAATGGTAAAGAATAATTATTTTTGTTTCTTAAAACAATATTATTATTTAAGATGTTTAAAAATTAAGAAATTTCATTTATTTATAATGCTTATTATTATTATTTTTTGCAGGGCAAGCGGGGTTGAAAACTGGTCCCCTACCAGATTTATTTAAAAGACAAAAGAAGAAACATAAGGGAAACAAAGAAGAAAAACACAAGAGAAAGAAAAATACAGAAAAATACAGATATTACAAAAGCAACTAAGGAATCCAAGGATCAAAAAGCTGCTGATGGAAGTCATACTTGCTCACTGTCATGCCATTCAAAATTGCGTTTTTTAAAATTGCCCAAAGCTCCAAATTGCTTCTCATCTGACCTTCAAAGTATCTCCTATTCCTCTCTTCCCAGACCATCTTCATCAGTTTTTTAATTGAGAAGAAGAAAGATAATCTTCTCTCAACAATCCAATCTGTTGCAATCTCAACCACCTCCCAATGGTTAGCAACATGAACAGTAGCAGACGTCAACCCCAAGCTACACAAAATATTACTCCATAGAAGCAAGACATAAGGACAGTGGAAGAATGTGTGCAGGGTAGATTCATCATGGCCACTGCACAACAAACAAGTGGAGGGAACACTCATGCCATACGATATCATTTTGTCTCTAGTTAACAAGGCTTTGTTCACAACTTTCCATAGCATCAAATTGTCCCCACTAGGAGAAATGCTATTCCAAATATCCTTATGCCATCTACAATCAGGCATAGTGTCAGTTCCTTGTAATGCCTCATAAACCCAGCAGATGGAATGAGACTTGTCATTCCATAACACAATATCATGGTCACGAAGATACAAAAATGAATGAGCAAACTGTCTCCATAAAGCTCTGACATTTTGATTTCTGGAGTAAGGGAGCACTATCTTGCCTTCAGCAATGAAGTCAACAGCCCTAGAATCTCTGGCAATGCCTGATTGAAATATCTGCTGGGTTGTGAAGATATGTTTAAGAATAATGCCCTTGGCTATCCAAGGATCATGCCAGAAACTATAGTTACTACAACCAGACAATTGGATCTGGATCAAAGGCCTTAACACATTCCTCATTTAAGTATGCTCCTCCAAATCCAGCTGCAATTTTGTGGAACATCCATATCCCAAAACTTCTTAGAGCCAACATTATGATTTAAGGACCAATTAACCCATAATGAGTCCTTCTTTTGCATAAGGGCATTTATGTGATGACTGTAGGCAACCCTATTCCATATAGGGATGCTGAACAATCCCATACCCCCTTTGCAATGTGGTTTCTCAAAAAGAGAGAAGGAACACGGGAAAATCTTCTTAACATGCATATTGCCAAACCAGAAGAATCTCATCATAGCTGTTCTAACCATTTTCAGAAGCTTAGTTGGTAGGATAAAGGCCCTGGCCCAATAAACCATCATAGAAAAAGACACTGATTTTATCAGAACAAGCCTGCCTGCTTAAGATAACAATCTAGTGGTCCACCTCTCCATGACAGCAGTGATTCTTTGGAAAAGAGGAATGCAATTAGTCATAGTCACCCTGGATGAAAATAGGGGCAAACCAAGGTATGTCATATCATGATTCATGGTCTGCATCCCAGCAGCTGCAGTAAGAAACTGCCTCTGCTCACTTGTTACTCCAGCAATCATAATACTTGATTTGTTTAAGTTAAGCTACAGACCTGTCATCAAGTAAAAACCATGGAGTGCTCTTTTGATTGTTTCAATTGACCTAATATTTGGCTTGGTAAAAATCATGATGTCATCAGCAAATAGAAGAGAAGTTAATTGCACATCTTTACATTTAGAATGATAGCAAATCTGCTTGGTCATATACAGGGGCCTGATGTAGCATGCGAAGACTTCCATCACCAAGATGAAGAGATAGGAGGATAGGAGGTCACCCTGCCTAATCCCTTGTTTAGCTTCAAAAAAACCAGTGCTCGCTCCATTCAGTATCAAAGAGTACGAAGGAGTCGAAATGCATTCATATATCCAGGCAACAAACACCTTTGGGAACCCCATCAGAGACATGGTTCTGACAATGGCAGACCACTACAAACTGTCATATGATTTCTTCAGATCAAGCTTAAGCATGGTTCCTTGAGTGGCATTAACTCTGTTGTATCCCTTTAAGAACTCATGAGAAAGCATAACATTGTCAAGGATGTTTCTGGTAGGAAGAAAAGCAACTTGATTCTTGGAAATAATTCGCTGAAGAACAACAACCAGCCTAGAGGCAATGATTTTTGAAATGCATTTATAGATCACATTACAACAGGAGATTGGTCTGTATGAAGACACAGAAGTAGGTAGCTGGCTCTTGGGAATAAGAACCAAGTTAGTAGCATTAACCGACTCCAGAAGCTTAAATTTGTCAAAAAAATTATGCACTGCCTTACAGAAATCCACACCAACGATATCCCAACCAGCTGTGAAGAAGTGAACATTGAAGCCATCGGGGCCACGACTCGAATTCTTGTTCATAGCAAAAAGAGTATTCTTGATTTCATCATCGGTTACTTTATCCACCAGCTTTGTTGTTTCCTCATTGTTGACTTTGGGCAGATAGACAGAAGATAGGTCGTCCAAACAAGGGATAAAATTTGAACTATTGCCAAGAAGACTTGAAAAATGGAATTGAAAGGCATTGTCCACCGCCTCAGCGGAAGATTGCAAGTTTCCTGCTTCATCAAGAATGGTAAATATATTGTTAGTTGATTGATTAGCTTTTAGGGTAGCATGGAAAAAAGAGGTGTTTCTGTCCCCTTCAGTAGCCCACTTGATTCTAGACTATTGCTTTTTCATATCACATTCAATATCCAGCACATGATTAAGCTCATGGGATATTGCAGCTTCATTGACAGCCAAATCAGCATTATCAGGGAAAGCCATCATCAGCTTCTGAGCGTCACCAAGTTGCTCCTTGAGCTTCGTGGACCTGAGGTTGCCATAACAAAATTTGCCTTTAGCCCAAACCCTTAATACCTCCTTAGTTTCCTTGAGCTTTCTGCAGAGAATATACATTGGGTTACCAAAGAAAACGTTAGCCCAAGCAGTTTGTAATATAAAAATAAATTCAGGGTCAAGAGACCAAGAGTTATAAAATTTGAAGCCTCTTTTCTTTCCATGGAGTTTCCTACAAGTGGTAGTGATGAGGGGGGAATGGTCAGAGAGGATGGACGGTGGCAAGAGAGTAGAAAGATCAGGCCAAGAGGATAGAGCACTGAAATTCGAGAACGAATGATCAATATTAGAGAAAGTCCTGACACCAGTCCTGGACTTGTTATTCCATGAAAAAACAGCACCCTCCTTGTGAATAGGAATGAGATTAGAGTTGAATATGGTAGAGTTCAAAGGGATGATATCCTTTGGCTTAAGTGGTAAACCACCATGCTTGTCAGATAGAGAGAGACAGGAGTTGAAATCACCAACCACAATCCACGGATGAGATTCTTGTCTTAGGGTTGGCATGAGATCAAAAAGTTTTTGTCTAGAGGCTTGAGTATTATAAGCATACACAAAGGATATATAAAAGGATGAAGGTGGATTAAAATATTTGGCATGGAAGTGCATTACTTGAGGAGATGCAAGAATGAGATCAAGAGAGAGGACAGCAAGATTATGCATGACCATAATACGACCATAATTGGCCTCTCTAAGATTATGAGTTAGGGCCCAGGAAGGGTTAATATACTTAGCAGCAGAAATGGTAAGAGGTAGATTTAGTTTAGTTTCTAGGATATCAAATATTGACAGCTGATTTTGTATAATTAACCGCTTGACATGATCAAGCTTGAGGAATTTGTGAGCTCCCCGAATGTTCCATGCTCCAAAGTTATGCGACATAAATTAAACTAGAGATTGGAGAGCAGCTTCTTTCATGCTCCTAGTAACAGGAGACTCAGTTCCATTTGGGATTGTTTGATTCGAAGGTTTCCTTTTTTTTCTGAAGATTGAGGCTGAAGATGGGACACTGGAAGTTTGATTTACATCTTTCGGAGAAGAAGGTGGAGATAACCATCCAGGAATGCTTCCTAAGAAAACATAAGGTTGCTTTGGGTTTGGCTGAATTAAAGAAAGAGAAGTTGGAGAGGAAGGTTTGGATAGATTTTGAGAAGAATGCATAGAAAAAATTAAATCAGAAATTTGGCTTTGCAATGTCCTGCAAAAATGGTCATCAGGATCAAGAATGGGGGAGGGGGGGAAGGGGAAATTGGTTTGGAAGGAAATATAGGGATGGGTAAGGGAGAAGCTGCATCATGGTTGTTTAAGTTATGGTTAGTTATGTGTAATTGCCTCTGTATCTTGCCTTGAGATAGGGAGTTGTGGATACCATGCACAAAGGATATAGTGTGCATCTTCAGCGTATCCACAATTGTGGTGTCAAAGGCAAACCCACTATTAACATCTTCAATTAATTTCCCTTTGGAAGTTCTGTTCCCCATCCCTTCATTTCCTACCACCTTGTCACATGAATCTTCCCCGTCCTCGTTTTCATCACCACTTGTTGTTTCACACCCAGCTTGGGCATCATCAACCATGTCTTTCAGCACATCAAATTTACTACTAACCAAAAAGTCACCCTGAAGATTGCCAGGAGAACAATCTTCCATTATTATTGATAACCATTATTATATAATGATGTTTTGAAGCAAAAGATTTTTAATTATTTACAAATGTTTATGGGACCCATGAATGCAGTTGGAAGACTTAGATATAAAGGAGTTATGAAATGGTTTAAAGAGCTAAGGAAAGGTTATTTGCAAGGTGGAATTGTTTATAAATGCTTACATATTTATAAATGAATTTTAGAGATAGGTTATAGATATATAAAATATGTTTTATAAATGGTTTATAGATTCATAAAAGGTTTATCAGTGATCTTTGAAATGTATAATAAGCATATAAGTTATTGAATTTATAAAGGGTTTTATAAATGGTTTTTAGAAGATTTATAAAATGGTTTATAAATGGTTTTAGAGAATCATAAGGAGTTTTATAAATGGGTTTTGCATCGAATAAAAAGAAAATCTTTCTAAATTCTATGAATATACTTATACCATTGAGATAAGTATATGGATATTTGTATGTATTGAAATATAGAGATTTGCAAGTATATGTTTGTCAAGGCGTTTATATCCAAGTAATTTACAAAGTGGGTTTTATTTATGAAGATTTATGAAATATGGCTAATGAGTGCTTATATGCTTAATCAATGTTAGTTTTTCCTATGAAATATAATCTTTTTTTGAATGTTTGTTTATTTGTTAGTTCAATAACCGAATATCAAATCATGGCCTAAATATGTAATCCTTCTTAATTTTGATGGTACAGAAATATTCCCTGCTTAACACCGAAGGATTTTTACTCTGGAAATATCTAGGGGAAACACAGGAATTATATGGCATAGTTAGCATCGGCGATGCTATCTATACGTATAAACTCGTTTCGTTCTTCTAGGACAAATGATAAGGAGATCCATCCACTTAAATGGTAAGGGGTGATACTCGCTCTTATGTATTGTATGATTATTTCCAAAAGAACCGGTATTGATCATTCTGGAAATCGACATTTGGTTCTGTGTAGTACCCGAGAAGCAAAGGAGTGTGCTTGTAAGAGATGACTCGAAATTGTAACCACTCCAAAAACCATATATGGTTTTATGGAGGAGATTCGTGATATATTGGAATGTTGGGATCCATGTATGATTCCAAGACCTATAGGGGTATTGGAATCCATGTGGGATTCCATGATCTATTTGGTGGCGGTGCATAATCTGGAATGCCAGACGTAGCCTCATCAGCGGGAATGACTAAAACCAGAGATAGGATGCATGGCTAGTAGGGTTGGCAAACCTATAGGGAGTAGTCGGCTCCTGTTAGATGTCACTTTTTGTTGTTATGCATGCATGGGGCGATGCACTCAGTCTTGGAGAGACTAGCAATGTTTTTCTTATGGTACACCACTAGGGACGTATGCTGCTTTGGAAGGGTATCTCTGATCCTTATGTAGGAGGACTGTTCCTTGAAGTACTAAGGGCTCCTCCATGAAAATCTTACACAATTAGCGAACGCGCCTTATCGATTTTTAATTATATACCCAGTATTGTTTGATGTATACTCACGAGCAACACAGCAACTTGATTATTATTATTTTCACCCTTAGACATTATTATAATATTAATGGATTTTCTATATTAAAGGTTTTGGTTATCATAAGGTAAAAAATCGTCCGTGTTTATGTGCGGCATGGTCTTATGAGATACTTTTGATTTAAAGGATTTATATAACTTTAAAATCCTGTTGGGTGTGTTTTCTCAGGCTGGTTTTCAAAATTGACTCAGATGTTATTTTATTATAATGCTCGGGATAGACCGAGCATATTACAGATCAGTTAGGATACTTGGAGCTTCAAGAGACGAGTTGGAAGCCCAAAGACGTATTCACGTAGATGGTTATTTTCCCACTGTTTGATGTTGTAATTATCAGCAATTGTAAGGACAGGGCTGTTATAACTGTTCAGGATGAAATAGGTTAGTGTACTCTGATTGATGTTTTGAATATACATATGAATATACATACATTACAGTTTAACTTTTGTTAAAGAGTTGATATATATTATAGATTATTCGTTCTGCTATGATATTCTGTGTTGTTTAGTTTTCTTCTTATCTTCTTCCTTCTTTCTTTTCCCTAACAATCGGATTTTTCGGCATTCGATTTCTCGACATGTAATATAGTGTACGTATTAGTGTCGATTATTATGGGCCAAAAAATCCAGTTCGTTACAAGGAGACTCCAGAATGAAGTGGTTGGATATGATGTACGTTGCTGGATTTGAAGAAAGAGAAAGATGATGAATATCTTTGAAACTTGAGTGAAATTGAAATGACTAAAAGAGGATGGCTTAATAGGGCCAATGAGGGTAGCTACCTCTAGCGGACATCAATTCTTCAATTTTGTTTTTGGACTTGGTCCATTATTACTTTTGATGTTGGTTTTGATTAATGCACCTTTATTTAGGATGACCTTCCTTTGACTCGATATAGAATGGATGGACGGGGTGGGCAGTCGTCGCTACGATTTGTTACCACCAGCCCTGCAAACCGAACTGGTAGTATCCTACCTTGCACATTGCCTCATGTGCCTTATTATACTTTTATCCTTATAGGACACCACTATGGGTTTGGTTTAGTGTTGTCGTATCATGGCTCATCCCTGTCCTTTGACGTGCTACTAGGGTGTTATATGCAAACAGTACGCTAATGCTTAAAATGCGTTAAGGGGAATTAATGTAAATCCTTAACGCTATTTTTTGTCTTATGGATTAGACATTGCATATATAGCTTATTCTACTATATATATACACACTTTTATGGATTCTTAAGAGACGGAAAATCCCGTAACATCTTTTGAGTTATTACATGCACATTATACCCTAGATAGGAAATGTAAAACCTCGCAAACATCTCTGACGCTGTTACACTCCTGTTATATGTGATATTTATTTGACTCACGTAAGGATATTTTAGTTCTAACACGAATGCATTGTTTTACTTTATGCTTGGGTTGGTCCTAAGTTTTTAGTGCATTGAAGATCATATTATTCTAGAGGATGAAGATAAAGATTTGATATATTATATTACTAGTAATATTCCCCTGCATTATGTTATTCTGTTGAATTGTTTTATTTTGTCTCTGTTGTATGTACAACTTTGATTGATTTTGTAAATGTACAATCAAATGTATAGCGTAAATAGCTTCATGAACTATTTATTTGATTATTGTATTTTGTTGTTCCGCTACGAGATTCTGTGTTTGTTTTCTTCTTTTCTTATTTTTCTTAATTAACCCCATTAATTATTTGTGTTTCGGATTATTTTGAATTGGACTAGTGTGATTTATTGTCAACTTAAACCTCCCAAAATGCGGGTCGTCACAATTGGTATCATAGCTTTGGTGTAACGATAACCTTAGCTTTGATGAGGATTGACCCATTAGAGGAAGGGTAGTAATACCCTAAAATGAGTTTGTTTATGGTTTTTTGTGTGTGTGTATGAGAGCGCATAATTGTTAGTATTATAAAATGTTTTATATTGTGTTTACTTATTTGTTGAGTTGTTTATGAATTCTGGTCAGTACATGAGGCGCCATGTTATCACTAGGGTTTGTAAATACTTAAACGAGGCAAATCGACATAATACTGTTTTAAAATAGGGTAAATGAAATATAAATTATATTTTATATATAAAAGGAAATAATCATCCATAAATAACCATATAGGTTTATGAATACGAATTTATTTATGGATATTTGTTATTAGGAGATGATATACTTAGTTATCATCGATTATTGGTTGAATTAAACTAAATACGAATGCTTTGTGAACTCTATTTCATGAAGCGTTTGATAATGAGATTGAAATGAAATCTAATTACAATAAGAATTGTTTGCAATAATAAATATGTAAATTTACGAAGTGTTTTCATAAAAGGTAATGGAATTGTATAAGTATATTTATATATATCTTATAAATAGAAAGGATTTAAAAGTTGAGAATTTTAGAATTTAAACTCCCGTTGATTTTCAAATATTGTTTTCAAAGCTTCTAGAAGTAATAAGATTATTATTTTGGAAGTGATTTTGACTATAAATTTGCTTTAAAATAATTTTTAAAGAAATAAAAGCATTGAACTTGCTTTAGTCGTTGGGAAATATATTTGAGGGTGACCGCGGCATCGTCCGTATTCCATTTCGAGTTTCTAAGTGAGAAGTGTTACAAAAAGGAATTTATTTCTGGTTAAAAAAAGTTGTTTATATTTCAAAGATGTAATTTGATATATAAAGTAAATATGTATGATATAATTTCAAATTTTTTTGAAATGTGAAATTTGATGTTTAAATTTTGGGATTTCAGCTAAGCAAGATTATAATATGATCCATGTGAGTTTTATAGGTATTTGAACTTGTTTGGAAAAGTTTAACAGTGTTTGAACTTGTTTATAAAAGGTTAGGAAAATAAATAAAAATAAACCGGCACATTTTGGTAATTCGTAATAATTTTTGAACTATTAAAATGGTAAATAAATAGGTTTGGAAGTTTGTTTGATATTTGGGTAACTAAAACGAAATCTAAATTGGTATATACTTTTTTGGATTTTGAGAGTATTATATTAATTTTAACTTGAAACATGAAATGTTTATACACTTAGTAAAGGTGGTAAAATATGTCTTAAAACTTATGTATTGTATTGGTGAATGTTTATAAAATCAAGTTTGTATGTATTTAACTTAACAAATTTGAGTTTATGGACATTTATGAACTTAAGTAATGAACTTAAGTAAAATCTAATTTTAGTTTAAGTTAAAAGAATGAATTTAGACTAAGAATTTGAAAACTTAAATCCCGGCGCTTTTGAAATTGTTTTCTATGATTCGAAAATAATACTAATATTATTTAAAAATATTTATGAATGGAAGTTGTTTCAAAGGGATTATAAAAGGATATAAGTCCTGTACTCCTCTCTTTAGTCGTTGGAAAATAATTTCGATGAAGATGGTCACATTCTCAACGTTTATTTTTGAGTCTCAAAGTTGGGGTGGCCACTTAGTAGCTTTGCTATACATTTGATTCAATAAACAGGTTTGCGATTTAAAATTTCTAAAATGATTTGGTGCATATAAAAGATTTAAGTATATATATTATTCCAAATAATTGTGTTTAGATCTTACATTCTCTGTAAATTAAAAAAAATTACTTATTAAATGAAATGAATTAATAAAATGGTTTTATTAAATGGTCCATGAATGATTTGATATGAAATGTGTTAAACATAAAGTGAAGTAACTGAAATTTGAATAAATTTAATGTAAATGAAATAGATGTGAATAAATTGGAAATAAACCAATTGCATGTTAATAAAGAATGGACGTTAATAAGATATGATAGCATATAAATAAACTGTTGATATGAGATAATGTAAATTGATATAGTTGTATTAATTAGATGAATATTAATTGTTGAACAGTTTCTTTTCTTGCAAATCATTTTTATAACTATTTTTTGTTACATATGAATGTTATGTTGTGTATTAGTGCTTATGCTTATGGTTTGGATTAAGAATTCATGTTATACGGTTCTATTAAACTCATGTATGCTTTCTTTATCATTCTATAAGCAACTCATATTCAAACATGAGTTGAGATAGATACATATGAAGCCGTTTAGACGTATATGCGTTTTGACTTGCTTTTGCACGCTTTAATATGAGAGTACTTGCTCATATTAATAATAATAAGGTACATATCTCGGATTACATACTGTACTTTTGTATTTTTTCCTATGGAATGCCCCATCATTGAGATGTCTATTATATATATATGTGTGTGTGTGTGTGTGTGTATTTTAAATTTTCTGATCGATCCTCACAATGGAGACTCTACCGAAATTTTCCGCAAATTTGGGTGTTAGAAAAAATTTTAGCCTTTAAAATTTTGTAACTTGTTTTACAAATAAGTTGATAAAAGAGTGGCCTAGAAGAAGTGTAGTCAAGGTTTTTCAAAATAGATTTTATGTTTTATATGTTGTTTATTTTGAGTAAAATATATGAAATGTTAGATTTCTTACTTAATTTCATACAAGTTTGTTCCAGGACTGAACGAAACCGAAAGCACCACTCCCACTACATCCATTTGGGAATCACGCACAGGATTAGTTGTAAGTGGCCCTTGCACTTCAAAAGCTCCATCTTCAATTCCATCATCTTCAATATGTATTCACTTCGAAATGCTTGAGTTGGATCAAGTTGTTTTCGAATAACATATCTAATCTCGATCTCTTCGAAACAACTTTCGGTAATTTTCGGTAAACTCAACCTAGGTTCTTTAGGAAATAAATAGTCTAAGGTAAGAGCAGAGATCACCTCGTAACCGTTAGGGGATGAATTTCCTTATCGTTTGTCCTAAGAGAACTTAATGAGATTTATATGCACAATGCAGCATCATCGGAGGTGACTGTGCCATATAACTCACGTGTTTCTCCTAGATATTTCCAAAGTTACGTTTTGGGTCCATATTTGATAGTTGGTTATTTAACTATCAACAACACACATTCAAATCAGGGATTTAATTCCATAGAGAAAACCAATATTGGTTAAGCACATAAGTAACCACTAGCCTCTTTGATTAATCTTTTCATTAATTAAAATCACTTTGTAAATATTTGTATCAAAATCCTTTTACAAAGATATATATATATATATATATATATATATATATATATATATAAGGAAATCTTCCTCACTATTTGGTGAACATACTTACACCGTTGATATAAGTATATGGATATTTTTTTCCCAATTATATCCACAAATCCCTATATTTCGATAATTGGGAAAAAATATCCATATACTTATATCAACGGTGTTAGTATATTCACCAAATACTTAGGGAGATTTCCTTTTTACACAATTCTAAATCATTTATAAACACCATTATAAATTTCTAAAAACAATTATGACAATATTCATTAATCTTTGGAATCATTTATAAACCTTCCTTTTATACATTTCTAAATTATTTGTATAACCTTTATAACTCAATAAAACCATTTACAAAACTACTTGTATAAATCTATAAACTCATTTCTAAAATTCTTTTATAAATATCTAAAACAGTTTATAAAACTCTTTTTACCCTTTCATAAATCTTCCCCTTAGTTTTGCAAACCATGTTATAAAACTCCTCTTATAAGACCCACATTTGTTTATAAAACTACATTTATAAATCTCGAAGACATTTATAAATAAATTCTAATCATTTACTTTAAAACACTATTATATAATAATAAACATTATAAGCAAATAATAATTAACCTCAAAACATCTTAAAAATAACAATTAATAATTTTAAAACATTTAAAATAATATAATTTATCTTTACCATTACTATAAACAATAATAATTCATTTCCAAAATATTACAAATAATCCTTATTATTAATTTCAAATCATATTAATTATTAAAATAATTAATTTTCAAAATCTTAAAATATTGATAAAAATAACTTTAAAATAATATTGAATATAAATAAATAATTTTAAAACATTTTAACTATGAATAAAAAAATTAAAATAATATTAAATATAAAAAATAACTTAGAACAGACAGATAAAAATCTTGGAGTAAAATAAAAGTTAAATCCTTTAAAAAAAGATATTTCCAAAACCCACTTTCAGATTTGAAATCATTTCTGTCTCAAAAACCAATTCCAAATCAAATGGTTATCTATAGTATTTTTAAAATACTAATTTGAGACCAATAGCTACCCACTATTTAGTCAATATCGATTATTGATTTTCTATCACTACAGAGATTGAGTTGAACATATAATAATGTCATAACCCAAAGTGTCAAACAATCAGTTTTAATATCCAATAATTCATATGATAGGAAATTATTGAAATTAAAATCAACATTGGTGAGGAATCCCGTTGGATCCCTCTATTCCGTCGCACTGCATCTCATACACACACATACACATATATATTTGTGTATGTATATGGAGTAATCCTATTCGATTCATCTAATCTGTTCCACTGCGTCACAACTCATATATAATCATATAATATTTGTCATCCGCTACTAGGCGGGTATATATAAAAGGTAATCCACTTTAGGGGCAGGAATAAACCAAACCAACTGATAAAATAGTAAATCACCCAAACATCCAATCAATAATTTTTATCAATTATATATCGTGCTGGTTAGCCAAAAAGGCGGGTTTAACTCACCATTATCCCAACCGCCGCTTGGGCGTTCTGGTACCGCCAGAAATCGAACGACGTTCGAATTCAACAGAAATTCAACAAGCTCCAATTGTCATCAAATCAATTCCATATCATAGTGCTTGCCAATACAATCCTAATGCAACTTGTCGCGTTTAAGTTTGATCTCATGTGACAAAGTTATAACCTTTATAAGCATTCTATTTTAACAACATTATTAGATTAGTTAATTACATCATTAAATAATTAATTAACCTTATTAAACTAATCCCTTTCTCTCATTGAACCAAAAAGAGGTGCCATCCTTCATCGATCCACGTGCCACCACCGTCCATCTTACGACCGCTGCTCCATCACCAGAGGATGGCCCGGACCCAAAGCTTCTCAATGCCACCAGAATTGGCTCTCCAATCGCTGCCATCACCTCAAAAACCTAACCCAAACACCGAGCTGTTCATGGTGAATTCTAGCCACCATGTGCCACCATAGGCTACGAAAATTAACCATGACATATCCCCGACGCCTCTCTCCTTCTTCCCTTCAGACTTCATCGACCAACGTCCCCCTAAATCAATGCAATTGGAGACCAAAACTGTCACTGTTCAACCTAGCTCCACCGCCACCTCGCCTCATCTTAGCCCAATCCAACCATCCAATATGTCAAGCTCAACATTGACAACAATTTTCTAATTAAAGACTTCATCAGAAAACATCGATAATGGCTCTGATGATCGAGAGCTATTGGAGGGAGAGGAGTTTGAATTGAAAATTTTGAACCAATTTCTTCTGATATAATATGATTTTATAAAGATTACGGTATGGTTTTTGAACGTGGGTAAGGGTATGGCTGAGGCATGGCATAGGTATGGTGTAGGTATGGGAAATACATATATTATTATTATACTATTTTGCCAAATGTACCAAAAAACCCGAACTCCAATCGAGGCATGCCGTCAAGTGTTTTATATAATACCCCTATTTCGAACACATAAGAATAAGTCTCGAGACTTAATTCAATCATATACAAAAGATATCTTTTCAAACCTAGTTATATTACATAAATTTCTTTAATTAATTTCTATGCATTTCGACCTCGCATGACCATACAATACGTCCAATCGCCATGAAATTCGATGCATATAATAATTCATTATTATGGATCCACTGACACTAGTTTCGTCCGAGGCAGTGCCTCAGAATAATATTTTTACACGTTAGTCAAAACAAATTATAATTTAAAACCAATTCTAATCACTTTAATTATAAACTAAAGTTTTCTATCTTCATTCTTATTCAAATAGAATTTAATTAAGATTTTAAAATAAATTTTTATTCACATATCCAAATAAATCTCTATATTTGAAATTTAATCTATTTTGCTTATACAGGATATACTTTCATATTTAAAATTAATTTAAGATTTTAAATTTAAATGCCTAAAACCCTGGGTTGTTACACCTCCCAAATTTCATTCTTGAAATTTCTAAGGTAAGAAAAATGCCACTGCCATTAACTTTTTAATAACAATTAGTTGAAATAGGTTACAAAATTCTTCTAAGCCTTTAACTTTTCAAAATCAATTTGTTGAAACTTTGTTATCACCTTTTTTAAATTTCATTCATCGTTACTAATTAATATCATTTCAAGTTATAACATAAACATCAAATTTTAGTTATCAAAAATTTTCTTCAAAATTTATCAAATTTTTTATAACGCCTTAAATTTACGGAAATTTCGCCAACGTCTCTTTTGCGCGGTTCGATCAAAAAAATTGAAAATATATATATATATATATAATCATAAATATACATCTCATCTTCAAGGATGAGGCATCTCGTAGGGAAAAATATAAAAATACGATATGTAATCCGAAATGTGTACCTTTCATTTCTATTAGCAAGCATAAACAATCAATATAATGCGAGAACAAGCCCTAAATGCGAAGCATATGCCATTCGCACCTACTAATCACTCAACAATCAATAAGAACATGTATATAGAAAGTAATATCAATATATACCATAAATTATACAATAGCAATTTGCAAATGTAACAAATGTAACCAGAGAAATCATCAAACATATAATATTCATTCAATTAATTCGTAACCATATCAATTTGAATTTTTCAATGTCAAGTTTAATTTATTAAAGCTCGTATGATGTATATATATCATTCGTACGCAATATCAAATTTTGTCGTTTGTTCGATCATAAAATTTCCCCTCCGAACTAGTATCGTTCACATGACCATTCTAGTATGGACTTAGATCCGGTTCCCTAAATAGAAACTGTTATTCTCCTTGCATAGCCATACACTATGATAAGAACCCCAGAATCAATCAAAAATCTGTGTCTGGTGTTCGCAGTGAAGAATCGAGTTAAAATTCCTAACTTAGACCGATATAAATCATCTCGGAATCTAGATCAAACTGTTATGCGAATAAAATAATATACATAAAACTTACATATTTATTCTAATTGGTTTCTCATTATTAAGATTTTTTATTTACATTCATTTATTCGTAATCATTATTCACATTACTTTATTCACATTCATCTATTACTTAGTATATTTCCTTCAATATCAAATATCACTTAAAAACCATTCTGTCAAATTTTACTTACATTTATTATAAACATTTTATATAATACTTCTTATGTTTATTTTCAATTCACAACTTAAGTTCATATCTATTTTAAATCAATTTTGATTTTCATTTAACTTATTTCATTAATTCACTTCATTATTCAATTCTATAAAACAACGTTCTAAACCATATTTAATTCACTAATTTGTTTAATTAGTTCATTTCATCAACTCATCTCAAACCACAATCAATTCCCTTTCAAAAACCATTTTATTTAACTTAATTTAGGTTAAATTTCATTTCAAATCTTCTTTTCTTAACATTTATATTTAAAAAACTTATAAATTTGTTTTAACTTACAAATTTTCAAAATTGATAAGTTATAAAACTTATTTTCTCATGTTTTCATAAAACACTTAAATAAATTTTTTTAGAGTTTAAACATCCTATTCTTATTTCAAATTATTTTGAAATAATGATATAAATAATTTATTTGTATTTCAAATCAAACTATTTTTACCAAAATAAAGCTCCAGTGTTGGCAATTCCTCTCTTGAAAAACTGAAAATGAACATCAATGATGCTGTAGTCAACATCAAAATTATTTTCCAATGACCAAAGTGAGTTTAGTGGGTTTATTTCTTTCAAATCCTTTCAAAAATATTTCTAAAAAAATACTTTCTAAATAATATCATTATTATTTCCAAAACTTTGAAAAAAAAATTCAAAATCAAAGAGAATTAAATTCTCAAATTCTTAGCTTTTAAATCCTTTTTATTTATAAACCGCTTTTACATACCATATTTATATAATTTCACTTTGGTTATATTAAACCATTCCTTGATTGTTTATCTTGTTTACATTATAATAATAACAACTTTACTTAGAACACAAACAACAAATAACAAATGATAATAATCAAATATTATCATCCACTGACAACCAAACACGGCACATATACTATAATAATGTCTGATTTTTTTTCCTTTATATATTAAATATAATTAAGGTAAAATTATTTCATTTACCCAATTTCAACTCTGTTCAAGTGTTTGGATATGCCTACAATAACGTTAATTACTCGTATGGACCAGAATTCATATGCCACTCAATAGATCATTCAACACAATATAACCATTATTATATCACTAACAAATACCGCTCAAACACACACACACACACACACACACACACACACACACACTCAGACGCATTCTAGGTACTGACCCTATCTCTAATTCCCACCAAAGAAAAGGCTCTCGCTTAACCTTTCGCTCTGATACCAAGTGTAACAACTCAAGATTTTTGAATCTTAAAAATCGACAATAATACATCCACTACATTGCATGCCAAGCAATCGAATGTTGGAAAACCTGATTTTTAGGAAAAAAAAGAAGAAGAAAAAAGACAAGAAGAAATTAACAACACAGAATCTCACTACAGAATGGATAATATATAATATACAACAAATATTTACATAAAAACAAATGGTAATATATGTATATACGGACATCAATCAGAGTATACTAACCAATTTCAGCTCGGACAGCTATAACCACTTGTCCTTACAATTTGCAGATAAATATAACCAATAGACAACACAAAGGAACACAAAGAATTACGTAGATACGTCTTGGACCACCAGTTTGCCTCTTGAGCTCCAATGCATCCAAAGGAAATCCAATGTAAGGAAATACATCCAGTTGGATTTAAAGTTATAAAAACCCTTTGAAATAAAAAGTATCTTGTAAAACTATGCCGCACATAAACACAAACTACCTTATGGCAACCAAACAATTTCATATGAAATTCTTTGATATTATAATAGTGTCTAAAATACAAATAGTTATACAACCAATACGGTAAAGGCTCGTATTGGAGAATGGATTTCATATTATGACATGGTAAGGTACTGCCTTCCGATGGTAGATAAAACGCATCGGGGCCTGAGAAGAACATCTTTACCCCTGCCACACAGGACTGGCCTACCACTTGACTATTTGTACCGAATATGATCACCCCTTTTATTAATAGGCCCGAAGAAAATATGAGTAGATAGTAATCGATCTAGATTTGAAATGATCATATCCTGATGAGAGCGACCCACTTGGCCCTACTGCATGCTCGATTTTTGTCATTTTCTGGTTGATGAGACTTGAGGCTATGTTTTTACCTTTTATATAGCACTTTCCACTTGGAACGCTAAACACTTCCCTACAAGCATGAAACAATGTTAGCATTCATTCTAAAAGTTCGTTATGGGACTGATCGAAACTGAAGGCACCAAACACTCTGGAAGATTTCCTTTATATATAATTCTAACCCATTTATAAACTCCATTATAAATTTCTAAAACCAGTTATAACCTCATTCATTAATCTCTGGAATTATTTATAAAACTCCCTTTTATACATTCCTAAATCAATTATATACCCTTTCCATAAAACCATTTATAAAACTACTTTATATATCTATATACCCATTTCTAAAATTCTTTTATAAATATCTAAAACTCTTTATGAAACTCTTTTTACCCTTTTACTAACACACCCTTATGTTTTTCAATTCATGTTATAAAACTCCTCTTATAAAAGCCACATCTGTTTATAAAACTCTATTTATAAATCTCGAATACATTTATAAATAAATTCTAATCATTTACTTTAAAACACTGTTATATAATAATAAACACTATAAGTAAATAATATTTAACTTCAAAACATCTTAAAAATAATAAATAATAAATTTAAAACATTATTAATAAACCATTAACAATTTATCTTTACCCTACTATAAATAATAATAACTAATTTCCAAAATGTTATAAATAATCCTTATTATTAATTTTAAAACCATATTAATTATTTAACTAATTAACTTTTCAAAATATTATAATATTGATAAAAATAACTTTATAATAATATTAAGTATAAACAAAAAAAATTAAATCAATATTTTAGGTATAAATAAAAATTTTATAACAATAATTAATATAATACATAACTTAGAAAAGACGGATAAAAAGTTTGGAGTAAAATAAAACTAAATCCTTTAAAACAAAATGTTTCCAAATCCACTTTCAGATTTGAAGTCATTTCGTATTTCAAATACCAATTCCAACTCCAGTGCGATTTATAACATTTTTAAAAAACTAATTTAAGGCCAATAGCTACCCAACATTTAATAAATATCGATTATTGATTTTCTATCACTACAGTGATTAAGTTGAACATATAACAATGTCATAACCCAAAAGTGTCAAACAATCAGGTTTAATATCCAATAATTCATATAATAGGAATATTATTAAAATTAAAATCTACTATGGCAAGGGATCCCATTGGATCCCTCCAACCTATCCCCCTATATAACAACTTATACAAACACACACACACACACACACACACACACACACACACATATATATATATATCAACAAATATATATAAATGAAATTCAAAAGTGTGAGGAATCCTATTAGATTCCTCCAAACTATTCCCTTGTATCATGGCTCATATGTAATTATATAATATGAAGTCAGCTAACTCAAATACTATACATATGGAAAGCTATGCTTTTGCCGATTGAGCTGACCATCTATCTGCCCTAAAAGCAAGGGAAAACGGGTTCCAGCAGTTCGGTTGAAACTCGGAATTAGGTAGTAAGTAAATACTTGGGATTTTTCTTTCTCAATTGATTTTGAATTACACATGTAGCAACATCCATTGCTAGGTGATTATATATAAAAGGTCATTCACTCCAAAGGCGGAAGTAAAGCCAAACCAACTAATAAAATAGTAAATCATCCGAAAATCCAATCAACAATTTTTATCTATTATATAAGGTGCCGTTAGCCAAAAAGGTGGGTATAAGTCACCGTTATCCCAATTGTCGCTTGCGCATCCTGGTTCCGTCTGTACTCAAACCACGTTCAAATTCAGCATAAAATTCAACAAGCTCCAATTGTCACGAAACAAATTACAAATCGTAGAATTCGCTAATACGATCCCAATGCAACTCATCGCATTTAATTTCGATCTCGTACAAAAAAAGTAATAACCTTTATAAGCATTCGATTTTAACAACATTATTATATTAGTTAATTACATCATTAAGTAAATTAATTAACCTAACAAAACTAATCCCTTCCTATCGTTCGAACCAAAAACAGGCACCACACTTCATCAATCCACGTGCTACCTCCATCCGTCATATGACTGTCGCCCCATCACCAGAGGGTGGCCTCGACTTAAGCTTCACAATGCCACCAGAATGAGTTCCTCTATTGTCGCAGTAGCCTCGAATACTAAACCCAAACGTTGTACCATTCGTGGCAAATTCTTGCCGACATGCACCACCGTAGGCCATAAAACTTCACCACAACATAGCCCTGACCACCCTCTCCAACTTCCCTTCAGACCAGATTGACCAATCTCGCCCCAAATCTCAACAGACGGCGACCAAAAATGCCGCCGTTCAACCTAGCTCTACCGCCACCTCGCCTCTTCTATGCCCAATCCAACTGTCCAATAGGTCTAGCCCGATGTCGGCAATAATTCTCTAGCCGAAGACCTCACCAAAAAACATGAATAATGACTCTGATGTTTGAGAGTCGTTGGGTGAAGAGGAATTCGAATTGAATTCAAACCAATTTCTTCTGATATAACGCGATTTTACAAAGAAGACCATATTATTTTTGAACGTGGGCAAGGGCATAGTTAAGGCATGACATGGGTATGGTGTAGGGAAGTGTATATATTATTATAATATTCTACCTAAACTTACCCAAAAAATCCGAATTCCAATCGTGACATGCCACCTAGCGTCTTATATGTAATACCCCTATTTCAAACATAAAGGAACTTGTCTCGAGACCTAATTCGATCATATACAGAGGATAGCTTTTCAAACCCAGTCATATTATATAAATTCCTTCAATTAATTTCTACGCATTTCGACCTGGCATGGCCACACAATACGTCCAATCGCCATAAATTTGATGGTATATTATAATTCACTACTACGGATCCAATAACACTAGTTTCGTGAAAATTCGAGATAGTGCCCCAGAATGATATCTTAACATGTAAATTAAAACGAATTATTATTTAAAACAATTTCTCATCACTTTAATTATAAATTAAACTTTACTATCTTCATTCTTAATCGGATAGAATTTAATTAAGATTTCAAAATCATTTTTATATTCGCATTTTTAAATAAATCCCTATATTTAAACTTTATGATATTTTACTAACCAATATTTTCATATTTAAAATTAATTAAATGTTTCAAATTTAAACACCTAATATTCTGGGTTGTTTCAAGATCGGTGTAAATCATCACGAAATCGTGCATTCGAATCTGGATCAAAAACATTTATGTAAGTAAAACAATCTACGTACAACTTACGTTTCTATTCCATTGGTTTTTTAATTATATTAATTACCTTTCATTTTGATTCACATTCATTTTTCACTTATAGCATATTTCCTTTAATATTAAATCATTTATGAACCATTTCATAACACATTACTTAAGTCCATTAACATTTCATAACTCAATTTCATCATCGTAATACACTCTTCTACATCCTAAGAGGATATATACAATTTCAAATTTTTTACTTAAACAATATGTGTAACAAACTGAAAACTTGGTAAAACTTTATATCCCCTTAAATTTATAAGTTACAGAAACTTATTTCTTATAATCTCACCAAAAACACATAGCTTTAATTTCTCAATTGACTCAAAAGTTTTCGGTTATCTAAAATTGCCAAACGTTCCATTTTATTTCAATAAATGAAAATCACCCAACAAAATATCATAATGAGATGCATAAACCAAACAACCCTAATGGATATGATACATGAGTCCATATGATGACTTAATTGAAAACGTTAGAATTACACAACCGGGTTTTATTTCGAATCATTTGAAATAATAATATTAATAGCATACATATCTCCTTTTGTATAACAAATCATATGTGACGACCCCGACCCGACCTTCAAAAATCGGCACCGAATACGACACTCGTATTCCAATGCCGCAGATCCAAACGTCGAATCTGGTTCTCCGGAGATTATAACACAATAAGTATAACAACACAGCTGAAGAAAAGAATGAATATCATATACAACTCTAATGATACAATATTCAAATATACAACAATTATATCAATATGATACAAGAATATCAGAGACAATAAACAACAGCGGAAAACGAAAAGCAAAAGTGATGACTCCAATATCAAACTGCAACTCCAATCCAATGCTCAAAGCCAAAACTCCAAACCACTAGCTCGAACCACCATCACGTTGCACAAAGATAAGCAAGTCTCGTCCACCGAAGACTTCAATATCCAAAGTCTCCAAAGAATACCAAAGAGAAAGCTGAAATCTACCGAATCGATATCTACTATCTATTATCTGAAAAACCAAACTCTAGACTGCCCGTGTGGAAAATTGTGGGCACCCAGAGTTTAGAAAGGGAACAATAAACTCTGGGACAGTCATGGAACTGGTATGAGCTAACAAAAATAGTTTATCTTTTAAGAAACAACAAAAGAATTTAAATTGAAATCCGTAATGCTTTTTGGAAAATGAAATTACCATAAGGCCTCCCGCCACACACACCATGCAAACGCAGAATTGGAGGAGATTTCTCCTTATGATAGTCAAAAATGCTTGATACGCGAAAACCATTTTGATATTATTACTAGTGCATAATGGAAAACATTTTCGAAAGTATAATATTAATCTTAGCCAGCATAGACATTCCGAACTATGCCTACTATATCTACCATCTAAACAGTGGGGCGCCACAATAAGTAGATGGCAGGTAATACAACTAAAACAGTACTGGGTTTGTGTTGTTTCTTTGGATTTTCCAACAAATGGTCAGGCCAAGGAACTTCCCATTGCCACATGGGGACGCCTCTGGGGGGACGCCCCGAGAACCTAACCGGATCTCTGCCAACACAAGGCCGGGTTACCACTGCAAAAATAGGTAACTACTGACACGAGTATGCCATCCCCCGGTTGTAAACAACCTTTATCCGAGGATCCTCAATACCAACAATCACAAAGTAATATATATATATTTGCGATATCCACATAAGTTAAGTATATGGGCTCTATACCATGATACCACTTCTATCCAGAAGGAAATGCACATACCCTAAGGGGCACTACTCCCTATAACCTTGCTGCATTCTTCCTGTTTTGACCATTCCGGGTTGTGAGGCTCGATGAAGTCTCGTCCACAAAGCTACGCTTTTCACAAAAGCCATGCTTCGATCAAAAATTATCAGCAATACTTCGTACGCCACATTACCAAATTGGGAATGTATCACTAGTAACCATCAACTGCATAACCTCTGAGCTTGTATGTCTCAGAGAAGGGTGTTAAGCTAAGAGAATAAATCTTCGCCACCAAACAGAAATATATTTGATAGAAACCAACTTTACATCTCAAAGTATAACGTCAGACACACATCCATACAAGTCTGTTCCGGGTTTGAACAGAACCGAAGGCAGTTCCAAAGAAGCCCTTGCAATCCGGATAATTTCTAATCACGTCCGGACTCTCCATCACAATGGGTGCTCAAATCTCTATACCGGGGCCAGTCGGTGCATAGACATTCGATAGGTCATCCTTTCGCTTTCGAAAGTATCCGGTCTTCACCACCGGTCTTCAAATGCTATCCATATCGTCGTATCATTATTCGGAAAGGGTTATATGACACAAGGTCATTTCCCGGCTAAATCTAATAATGAACGCAATATTCAAAATCATATGGATACGGGGGTCTCAGTTAAATCACAGCATAAAGACCAATACCTTTCATTTAAAAGGTTAAAACAAATTACCATTTTCGATCTTTTAAACAAAAAGATTCATTTCAAAAACCTTCAATGGTTTAAACAATTTCCACACTTAAATCTTTTAAACAAAGATTTATCTTTAAAACCCCCTTTTAATTTAAAACAAGGATCACCAATCTTTAACAAAGATTCATTTATAGCCTTTCAAAACAATTCCATTTCAAGTTGGATTAACTCATCCGGTCTTTAAATTAAAGACTCATTTCATAGCTCTTAAAATTATTTTCACAAAACAATTCCATTCCAAATCTTTTATATAAAAGATACACCATTTAAAATGTTCTTCAATTTCAAATCAAAGTTTGACTATCTGTCACAAAGATTAGTTAACAGTTTTCAAAACTATTTTAATTTGATTTGAAAACTTTCAACACAAATTGGAAACCATTTCCTTATATGAAAGCTATTATTAATTGAAAACAATTAGTTTTAGTTTCGGAAAAATCTGATTACATTTGCATGAGTTAAAGCCCTTCAAGTATGAAACTTGAGTTGAATTCAAATTCTCAAAGCAATACTTTAAAATGGTTTAAAATCCATATAAACACATTTATAACTTGTATTATCTTTTTAAGCCAAAATTTCCAAATCATTGAATTTAATTTCAAATATTGAATTCAAATTCAAATCAAAATATTTCATATTTCAAACTAAATCAAGTTATTTAAAATAACTTTTATCTTCAAAACTCTTTTTCAATTACTTTTCAAATTCAACCCAATTTTATTCCAAAACCATTTGAATTCAAAATTCAAACTTTAAAACCATTTCAAAATATTAAATTCAAATATCTGTGACTTAACCGATTTCCTCGTAAAATCCATATTTGTGTGTGTATAGTGTTTCCAGGGGTTTCACACACAATAGTGCAACAACATTAACCATTACAGATTCAAACACAGAAATATCGATAAGCAGTATAATCTATAACGCTTATCTTCATTTATAGATCATAGATATATATCACAGATAATAAATTACGTTACAGATAATTAATTTCATCATAGAATAAATTACATCACAGTTCACAAAACTAAATAATTCATATCACACATTATCACAAATCAGGGACATCAATCAATTCAAAGCACTCCATAGAATCCTAACATCCATGAGTAAGATCAATTAATTATCTAATTTATTTAAATCAGATTAATTACTTATGAATAAATTTCTAATCCTGGTTAATTAATCATAAATTAATTACAAACCATTTTGATTAATTACTCTTTAATCATTAATTAACCATTAATTAATAAATAGTCCTTTGATTAATTATCCTTAATTAATTTCAATAATTAATAAATTAATTCTTAATTAATTATCCTTAAAATAAATGATTATTCCCAATCATTTTCATAAATTAATTAACTTTTATTAATTATCTTTAATCGATAAATTAATTATCACTAATTACTATTGATTAAGTCTTAATCACCATCATAATTAAATCATTTCTTAACTAATCATCTTAATTAACTTATCCTTAATCGCAATTAATTAAATCTTAATTATTTTTATTAATTAATTACTTCTTAATTAATTAATAATTAACTTCACATTAATTTACCTTGATTACTTCTTAATTAATTATGATTTCTTGATCACTTTAAGTTAATTCACCTTTAATTAATTATTCTTAATTTAATTACCTTAATTAATTAACCACATTAATTAATTATTCTTTTAAAGTAGTTAACCCTTAATATTTGATTAATCAATCTTTAATCACAAATTATCTACTCTTACTTACACTAAGTAATTATTATTTTCATTTAATCATTGATTAATTACTTTATCAATTAACTTGAATTATTAATTAATTACTTTAATTACTTACATTAAGTAATTTACTTCAAGTAATTAATCTTTCTAACGACTAAAATCTATTAACCATTAGAACATCAATTATTTAACCCTAACAAATAAAGTTTATTAATCATTAAAAACATCCTAATATTATTAAGTTAAAGTACTTTTCAAAAATAAAAGTTATATTTATTATAAATCATGTTAAAACTTGGTAATTTAAAACAAATTTGTCTAAAAAAACTTTCTTAACTAATTCAAAAATGGGTTAACATTAAATTTTTACCAAAAACTCAAAACCGGTTTAACCAAAACTGTTTTCAAGTGAACTTGATTTTCCCTTTTAAAAAACTGAAACTGTTTTCTGCCCCAAAACCAATGACCTGAGTCATTGCAGCGTCTCCCCGAGTACTGCTTCGGGATTTTCAAAAATTTACCTGAGTGCTCCCTCTAAAATTTCAACCTTAAAATTTTCTAAGTGTTTTCATTTTGCACCCAATTCCCACTTCGGGTTATAACTCGAGCTACCCACATTTCATCCCGAGCCTTGCTTCGAGTCGTCTTCTTCTTCCCCAAACGCAAGACTCACAGATGCACGTTGATGCACTATACGTGCACAACCACGCTAACCATTGCGGATCGACGACGAACTCACCATAACGTCACCGATGATCCCCAGCCTCGATTCGAACAACCCAAAACCCAAAATCGTTACTAATTCAAAATCGAGCCACTGCGTTGAAACTGGAACGAAACCCATCATCACGAAACCGCCACGCTCCTCCTCCTCTGACCACCTGAACGTCAACACCTCCGGCCACGTATCTGACGAACCCCAAACTAACACCTCCCCGAGTACCACTACACTCAATCAACCAGAAAGCCCATGCCGACCCAAAACTCTCAGCTCAACAAAAATTTAGGGTTACAGGAGGAAATTCATTGCCGTCGACGCCTCAAGTCTCTGACCATCATCAGGACAATTTTGCCGAAGCCTCTGACCACCGATGCAACTCCATGCGAAACCACGACATCCCAAGTAACGTTGACCACTGGAGTCTCCTCAAAACTCAAATTCTGGTTAACCCAGAATTTCTCACAAAATCTCCAACTAAAAATTATGATTTTTGTTTTTAAAATCGAGTTTCAGTTTAAGCATTCTATTTACATCCCTAAATTTACAAATCGTTGGAGTTGATTTTTACTTATTCTTCAATCTCCCCTGTTCTTTTCATTTTGCAGACAATTTTTCAAACTTATGCTTTAAAAATAAATTTTATAAAATAAGTTTAAATCCATATCATCATCTTACCTTCAATAATCTTGCTCTAATATTGATCATAGAAAGAGCAATTTATTTTGTTATTTTATTTATGGCTTTAAATCCTGTTACTGAGAACAGAATAGGTATGCACTCTTCGTTCATATATATGCACAACTATAACCTTTATTCATTTGATATTTTCCACAACCAAACTTCATCATGCAACCAGAATATAACAGATTCCAAATAAAGGTCCATTTTATAAGCAACATTGGTTAGAGGTTTGCTCACCAAGGGGATGAAGAACAGAGAGAAGCTTTTGAGTTTCTTGTTTCCTAGATTTTGATTTTATTCCTTTTAGTTGCCTGCAGCTATTGCTTGTTCCAGATTTGAAATGAATTGCCTTAATCTTTGTTCTCGATGTTGTTAGTTTGCTTGATCTCTTTTGAAATGTACTCAGGCTTCAGGTTGTTTGCCTTTGGATTTCCTTGGTTTCCAGATTTCAATCTGGTTTTTAGCTTTTGCATTTTTCTGTTTTTTCTTCAGATTTTATCTTTGAGATGAAGTAATTTGGTTTTCAGGTTTTGGTTTCTCAAATATGTTTTGCAGTTTTTGAAAAAGCTTGATAAATCTGATTTTAACCTTTTCTTATGCATGTTTATAAAATTTAATTAAAAGAAAATTTTACTCTTTGCCACTTGTTAAAACATGTTAACACTTGTAAACACTTTTTTTTAAAGATTACAAATGTCATTTTGTGATAAATTTATGTTTAGACCTTGTTTCTAATATAATTACAAGTTATACTTTAAATCTTAATTTATTTTATATTTACAAACTTATATTAGGAATCATATTTTAAAATGGTTTAATTCCAATTTATACTAATTATGGGTTTAAATGTTATGTACTTATAAATTCATATATATATATATATATATATGAATACAACCCAATTACATATATATGGTTTCTTATTAATTTCCAAAGATATGTACATTTTAAAATTCTTATTATTTCCTGTTTTATCTTTTATTAACTTTAAAGTTTTCAAATTCACTTATTTATAACAAACACATATCCTATTTATCTTTGAAATATAAAGTTTGATATATCCAATATTTATTTATAAAAACTTATTCTTAAATTCCAAATCAAATTCTATTTATAATCCATTGGATTTCAAATCAATTAATTTTATTTACAATCTTTTGATATATTTATTCAAATCTTCAAATTAAACCACAATTAAATTTGTAATTAAAATATTATTTATTTTGAAAAACTCTATTTAATTCACAAATTGATTTCAAAAATAATTCAATTATCAAATTAGACTGGGCTAAAATCCGGGGATGTTACAGATTCCCCCCTTAGAAAATTTCGTCCTCGAAATTTGTAAGGGAGACAACAAAGGATGGATACAAGAACGAATCAAGATACTCGGGTCTCAGAACTACGAAATATACAGGGGTATTGGTTAGTTCAAAGGATAACTAACCCCTCATAGAATATATCGAGACCCAAAAGAATAGACAGATATATGGATATAATCCCAAAATTTTTAGTTTAAACAACCAAAATATACCTATCAAACATAGCAACCAAAGCAAACAATTCATCCAAACAAACAATTCTGACCCATCTGGAGTTTGTGTCCCATGCAAATATATCAAAGCTTCTTCCTAGAGCTGCCAGGAACCATCAAAGAATTGAAAAGACGAATCAAAGGAGATTGATAGAGAAAGTTGTTTCCGCTATTGCAGGGTACTGACCATTTATAGTGGTACTACCATGTCCCCTATCTCGTCCTCTTCTTGCACTCATACTCACTATCAATGGATAGTAAGAGAATTTATTGTGGCATTCAGACATATATCTTAGGGATATACTCATTCTAGGGTATACTTCACCCTATCTCTAATGAGCTACTTAATCTGTTATACCCCTGAGCTAAAGTTTCAACCTTCAGCTCTGACACCAAATGTGACGACCCTGACTCGACCTTCAATAATCGGCACCGAATACGACACTCGTATTCCAATGCCGCAGATCCAAACGTCGAATCTGGTTCGTTGGAGCTTATAACACAATAAGTATAACAACACAGCGGAAGAAAAGAATGAATATCATATACCACTCTAATGATACAATATTCAAATATACAACAATAATATCAATATGATACAATAATATCAGGGACAATAAACAACAACGGAAAATGAAAAGCAAAAGAGGTGACTCTAATATCAAACTACAACTCCAATCCAATGCTCAAAGCCAAAACTCCAAACCACTAGCTCGAACCACCATCACGTTGCACAAAGATAAGCAAGTCTGGTCCACCGAAGACTTCAATACCCAAAGTCTCCAAAGAATACCAAAGAGAAAGCTGAAATCTACCGAATCGATATCTACTATCTACTATCTGAAAAACCAAACTCTAAACTGCCCGTGTGGAAAATTTATGGGCACCCAGATTTTAGGTAGGGAACAATAAACTCTGGGTCAGTCATGGGACTGGTATGAGCAAAAAAAAAATAGTTTATCTTTTAAGAAACAACAAAAGAATTTAAGTTGAAATCCGCAATGCTTTATGTAAAATGAAACTACCATAAGGCCTCCCGCCACACACACCATGCAAACGCAGAATTGGAGGAGATTTCTCCTTATGATAGTCAAAAATGCTTGATACGAGAAAACCATTTTGATATTATTATTAGCGCATAGTGGGAAATATTTTTGAAAGTATAATATTAATTTTAGCCAGCATAGACATTCCGAACTATGCCTACTATAGCTACCATCTAAACAGTGGGGCGCCACCATAAGTAGATGGCAGGTAATACAACTAAAACCGTACTGGGTTCGTATTGTTTCTTTGGATTTTCCAACAAATGGTCAGGCCAAGGAACTTCCCATTGCCACATGGGTACGCCTCTGGAGGGATGCCCCAAGAATCTAACCGGATCTCTGCCAACACAAGGCCGGGTTACCTCTGCAAAAATAGGTAACTACTGACACGAGTATGCCATCCCCTGGTTGTAAACAACCTTTATCCGAGGATCCTCAATACCAACAATCACAAAGTAATATATATATTTGTGATATCCACATAAGTTAAGTATCTGGGCTCCATACCATGATACCACTTCTATCCAGAAGGAAATGCACATACCCTAAGGGGCGCTACTTCCAATAACCTTGCTGCATTCTTCCTGTTCGACCAATCCGGGTTATGAGGCTCGACGAAGTCTCGTCCACAAAGCTACGCTTTTCACAAAAGCCATGCTTCAGTCAACAAATGATCAGCATCACTTCGTATGCGACATTACCAAATTGGGAATGTATCACTAGTAACCATCAACTGCATAACCTCTGAGCTCGTATGTCTCAGAGAAGGTTGTTAACCTAAGAGAATAAATCTCCGCCACCAAACAGAAATGTTTTTGATAGAAACTAGCTTTACATCTCAAAGTGTGACGTCAGACACACATCCATACAAGTCTGTTCCGGGTTCGAACAGAACCGAAAGCACTTCCAAAGAAGCCCTTGCAATCCGGATAATGTCTAATCACGTCCGGACTCGCCATCACAATTGGTGCTCAAATCTCTATACCGGGGCCAGTCGGTGCAGAGACATTCGACAGGTCATCCTTTCGCTTTCGAAAGTATCCAGTCTTCACCACCGGTCTTCAAACGCTATCCATATCGTCGTATCATTATTCGGAATGGGTTATATGACATAAGGTCCTTTCTCGGCTAAACCGAATAAGGAGCGCAATATTAAAAATCATATGGATACTGGGGTCTCAGTTAAATCACAGCTTAAAGCCCAATACCTTTCATTTAAAAGGTTAAAATAAATTAGTATTTCCAATCTTTTAAACAAAAAGATTCATTTCAAAAACCTTCAATGGTTTAAACAATTTCCACACTTGAATCTTTTAAACAAAGATTTATCTTTAAAACCCCCTTTCAATTTAAAACAAGGATCACCAATCTTTAACAAAGATTCATTTATAGCCTTTCAAAACAATTCCATTTCAAGTTGGATTAACTCATCCGGTCTTTAAATTAAAGACTCATTTCATAGCTTTTAAAATTATTTTCACAAAACAATTCCATTCCAAATCTTTTATATAAATGATACACCATTTAAAATGTTCTTCAATTTCAAATCAAAGTTTGACCATCTTTCACAAAGATTAGTTAACAGTTTTCAAAAATATTTCAATTTGATTTGAAAACTTTCAACACAAATTGGAAACCATTTCCTTATATGAAATGTATTATTAATTGAAAACAATTAGTTTTCGTTTCGGAAAAATCTGATTACATTTGCACGAGTTAAAGCCCTTCAAGTATAAAACTTGAGTTGAATTCAAATTCTCAAAGCAATACTTTTAAAATGGTCTAAAATCCATATAAACACATTTATAACTTGTATTATCTTTTTAAGCCAAAATTTCCAAATCATTGAATTCAATTTCAAATATTGAATTCAAACTCAAATCAAAATATTTCATATTTCAAACTAAATCAAGTTATTTAAAATAACTTTTATCTTCAAAACTCTTTTTCAATTATTTTTCAAATTCAACCCAATTTTATTCCAAAACCATTTGAATTCAAAATTCAAACTTTAAAACCATTTCAAAATATTAAATTCAAATATCTATGACTTAACCGATTTCCTCGTGAAATCCATATTTGTGTGTGTATAGTGTGGTCCAAGGGTTTCACACAATAGTGCAACAACATTAACCATTACAGATTCAAACACAGAAATATCGATAAGCGGTATAATCTATAACGCTTATCTTCATTTATAGATCACAGATATATATCACAGATAATAAATTACGTTACAGATAATTAATTTCTTCACAGAATAAATTACATCATAGTTCACAAAACAAAATAATTCATATCACACATTATCACAAATCAGGGACATCAATCAATTCAAAGCACTCCATAGAATCCTAACATCCATGAGTAAGATCAATTAATTATCTGATTTATTTAAATCAGATTAATTGTTTATGAATAAATTTCTAATCCTGGTTAATTAATCATAAATTAATTACAAACCATTTTGATCAATTACTCTTTAATCATTAATTAACCTTAAATTAATAAATAATCCTTTGATTAATTATCCTTAATTAATTTCAATAATTAATAAATTAATTCTTAATTAATTATCCTTAAAATAAATGATTATTACCAATCATTTTCATAAATTAATTAACTTTTATTAATTATCTTTAATCGATAAATTAATTATCACTAATTACTATTGATTAAGTCTTAATCACCATCATAATTAAATCATTGCTTAATTAGTCATCTTAATTAATTTATCCTTAATTGCAATTAATTAAATCTTAATTATTTTTATTAATTAATTACTTCTTAATTAATTAATAATTAACTTCACATTAATTTACCTTGATTACTTCTTAAAAAATTATGATTTCTTGATCACTTTAAGTTAATTAACCTTTAATTAATTATTCTTAATTTAATTACCTTAATTAATTAACCACATTAATTAATTATTCTTTTAAAGTAATCAACCCTTAATATTTGATTAATCAATCTTTAATCGCTAATTATCTACTCTTAATTACTTTCACTAAGTAATTACTATTTTCATTTAATCATTGATTAATTACTTTATCAATTAACTTGAATTATTAATTAATTGCTTTAATTACTTACATTAAGTAATTTACTTCAAGTAATTAATCTTTCTAACGAATAAAATCTATTAACCATTAGAACATCAATTATTTAACCCTAACAAATAAAGTTTATTAATCATTAAAAACATCCTAATATTATTTAGTTAAAGTAATTTTTCAAAAATAAAAGTTATATTTATTATAAATCATGTTAATAATTGGTAATTTAAAACAAATTTGTCAAAAAAAAATTCTTAACTAATTCAAACCTGGGTTGACATTAAATTTTTACCAAAACCTCAAAACTGGTTTAACCAAAACTGTTTTCAAGTGAACTTGATTTTTCCTTTTAAAAAAAACTGAAACTGTTTTCTGCCCCAAAACCAATGACCCGAGCCATTGCAGCGTCTCCCCGAGTATTGCTTCGGGATTTTCAAAAATTTACCCGAGTGCTCCCCCCAAAATTTCAACCTTAAAATTTTCTAAGTGTTTTCATTTTGCACCCAATTCCTACTTCGGGTTATAACTCGAGCTACCCTCGTTTCTTTCCGAGCCTTGCTTCGAGTCGCCTTCTTCTTCCCCAAAGGCAAAACTCATTGATGCACGTTGATGCACGTATACGTGCACAACCACGCTAACCATTGCCGATTGACGACGAACTCACCATAATGTCACCGATGATCCCCAGCGTCGATTCGAACAACCCAAAACCCAAAATCGTTACTAATTAAAATCGAGTCACTCGTTGAAACTAGAACGAAACCCATCATCACGAAACCGCCACACTCCTCCTCCTCTGACCCGTTGAATGTCACCAACTACGGCCACGTCTCTGACGAACCCCAAACTAACACCTCCCCGAGTACCACTACACTCGATCAACCAGAAATCCCACGCCAACCCAAAACTCTCGGCTCAAACAAAATTTAGGTTACAGGAAGAAATTCGTTACCGTCGACACCTCAAGGCTCTGACCATCATCAGGACAATTTTGCCAAAGCCTCTGACCATCGATGCAACTCCACGTGAAACCCCGACATCCCCAGTAAAGTTGACCACCGGAATCTCCTCAAAACTCAAATTCTGGTTAATCCAGAATTTCTCACAAAATCTTCAACTAAAAATTATGATTTTTGTTTTTAAAATCGAGTTTTAGTTTAAGCATTCAATTTACATCCTTGAATTTACAAATCGTTGGAGTTGATTTTTACTTATTCTTCAATCTCCCATGTTCATTTCATTTTCCAAACAGTTTTTCAAACTTATACTTTATAAATAAATTTTCAAAAATAAGTTTACATCCATAACATCATCTTACCTTCAATAATCTTGCTCTAATATTGATCATAGAAAGAGCAATTTATTTTTTTATGTTATTTATAGCTTTAAATCCTGTTACTGAGAACATAATAGCTTTGCACTCTTCGTTCATATATATGCACAACTATAACCTGTAATCATTTGATATTTTCCACAGCCAATCTTCATCATGCAACCAGAATATAACAGATTCCAAATAAAGCTCCATTTTATAAGCAACATTGGTTAGAGGTTTGCTCACCAAAGGGATGAAGAACAGAGAGAAGCTTTTGAGTTTCTTGTTTCCTAGATTTTGATTTTATTCCTTTTAGTTGCCTGAAGTTATTGCTTGTTCCAAATTTGAAATGAATTGCCTTAATCTTTGTTCTCGATGTTGTTAGTTTGCTTGATCTCTTTTGAAATGTATTCAGGCTTCAGGTTGTTTGCCTTTGGACTTCCTTGGTTTCTAGATTTCAATCTGGTTTTTAGCTTTTGCATTTTTCTGTTTTTTTTCCATATTTTATCTTTGAGACGAAGTAATTTGGTTTTCAGGTTTTGGTTTCTCAAATTTGTTTTGCAGTTTTTGAAAAAGCTTGAGAAATCTGATTTTAACTTTTTCTTATGCATGTTTATAAAATTTAATTAAAAGAAAAATTTACTCTTTGCCACTTGTTAAAACATGTTAACACTTGTAAACACTTTTTTTAAAGATTACGAATGTCGTTTTGTAATAAATTTATGTTTAGACCTTGTTTCTAATATAACTACAAGTTATACTTTAAATCTTAATTTATTTTATATTTACAAACTTATATTAGGAATCATATTTTAGAATGGTTTAATTCCAATTTATACTAATTATGGGTTTAAATGTTATGTACTTATAAATTCATATATATATATATATATATATATGAATACAACCCATTTACATATATATGGTTTCTTATTAATTTCCAAAGGTATGTATATTTTAAAACTCTTATTGATTCCTGTTTTACCTTTTATTAACTTTAAAGTTTTCAAATTCAATTATTTAGAACAAACACATATCCTATTTATCTTTGAAATATAAAGTTCGATATATCCAATATTTATTTATAAAAACTTATTCTTAAATTCCAAATCAAATTCTATTTATAATCCATTGGATTTCAAATCAATTAATTTTATTTACAATCTTTTGATATATTTATTCAAATCTTCAAATTAAACCACAATTAAATTTGTAATTAAAATATTATTTTATTTTGAAAAACTATATTTAATTCACAAATTAATTTCAAAATTTAATTCAATTATCAAATTAGGCTGGGCTAAAATCAGGGGATGTTACATCATACCTCTGTGATTTAGAATAAAATCTATTTTAGAAAAATCTATTTTACCAAAACAACTTTGAAACAAAACATCTATGGTTGCAATCTCAGTTAGAAACTTGAAAATGAAGGCTAATGATATTGTAGTCATCGCCGGAATTATTTTTCAAAGACAAAATTGAGCTCAATGCTTTCTACATCTTTAACATCCATTTGGAAACACTTCTATGCACAAATATATTTAAATAATACTATCACAATTTTTCTAAAACTCTGAAAAATAATTTTTAAAAACCACCGAGATTTAAATTCTCGAATTCTCTGCTCAAATCCTTTTTATTTATAAACCATCCTTATAAATTATACTAGTATAATTTTGCAAATGCATATCCTTGTTTAGATTATAATAAACAACTCTTATTAAAATTAAATTTTAACCCAACACTATCCCCAAACACCTTAAATTCAAATTGTGAAACTGAATTCACAAAGAGTTTGTATTTTATTTAATCAAATAATAATTGCTCATAAACTATCCGAGCATAAACAATCAATCAACAAACAATAGTCAATGCTCCTAAACTGGACGAGCATGACTAATCAAACAATAAATGATAATAACCGAATATTATCATTTTCTAATAAACAAACACATCATAAATTACTATATCAATCTCTAAATTTTTTTTATATAAATATAATTAAGGGAAAATTATTTCATTTACCTATTTTTCAAAACAATACTGTGTCGGTTTACCTTGTTCAAAGTTATTCATATCAATATAATTGTACCTTTTATATCGACCACAATCCACAAACCACTCAATAGATAAATCAACATAATATAAAACATCTTATAGCACTAACAAATGCACATTCATATATATAATACACTCAAACCTATTCTGGGTATTACTAACCCTATCTGTAACGACTCGAGATTTTCAATCCCGAAAATTCCAGATTGTTAGGAAAAAGAAGAAAGAGATAGAAGAAGAAGAAGAAACACCACAAAGATTCTCACATTCGCAACGGACGAAAATATAATATCAAATAATAACAATTTACAAAAGAATTCAGTATCTGTTAATTACATTTATAGTACATCAGAGTTACACATATATGCAGACACTGGATAAACACAATCATCATGTCTCGGATATACAATAATATAATATAGCGGAAATACTCAATACGTTCTTGCCATCCAGCTCGCCTCTTGAGCTCCAGAACGTTCTTACCTGAAAATCTGTAATACTCGGTCTGACCAGAGCATTACATCAAAGTAACACCCGGGTCAGGCTGGAAACCAGCGTGAGTATACCCATATAATATGAAATACCAAGCTATATAACTTAAATGAATTACCAGGGTAACTCGTACCTTCTATGAGTTCTCATCTTATTTAAAATCAATCATATATCATAAGATATTACCTAAATAGTGTTACTCGGTTTTCAAATGGTCATGTTACCAAATTTATTCCATTCCAGCCTGTTTAATTTAAACTCATATTCAGTAAAGAATTACTGAAGATTACTAATCGAAGTGGTATCAGGTATTACTGATACCCGACTCCGGTCTCTTCGAATTCAATCCCATCTCTAATCCAAGTTGTTATTAAGGTTAAACAATTAATTTAATACAGAACATTTGTACTCACATAGCAGCTCAATCATAGATAGATAACTTATGTTTATCACAGTTATGTTCAAAGTATTACACAACACAGATCATCACAGATTAATATACTATAGATATTCATCGACCCAAACATTTTATTCAATTCATCGTCATCCCTAAGCCAAATTAATTTATCACACAATTATAATTAATTTAATTTAACCCGTTAAATTAATTACTAATTAATTCCTTAATCAAGCTTAAGTAACCTAGACAGTTACAAACCATTTGTCCTTAAATTAATTAACCATCCTAAATTACCTGCATTAATTAATCTCAAATCACTTAAGTTAATTTATAACCTCTAATTCTTATATTAATTAATCATACCATCTAACGATTCTTCAATTTCATTAATTAATAAATTTTCTTAATAAATTTTCATTAAGCAATACCATTTAATTACATTAAATCAATACGAATTAAATCTCTGATCATTTGAATTTACAATTTGTATCAAAACTTGTTCCTTTTGAGACTGGACAAATATCTTTATTTTGTAAATACGTTAGCCAAACAAACTAATCATGTTATCTTTTTTTTTTAAGAAAAACTTATTTCTTATTTCATTTATATATAATTTTTTATTAAGGAAACCCGAGCCCAACCTAACCTTTACCCAAACTAAACTCGAAATTCTCGAGTAAAACCCGATCAAATTTCCGACTTTCTTCCACTTCCCTTTACTTTTACTTTTCTTTACTATTTCCTTTCTTAATTTCTGTAACATCCCGCCTTTTCGCACACTTTAAACCGACACACGTGCCAATTCAAAGCATACGCAAGGGCGGATTGTTATGGGGTAAATAAGAAAAACAGAGAAGAAATAAAACAAAATAGAATCTCACAGCGGAAGGATAAAATATAATAATCAATATACAGTTCATGATAACTGTTTACAAAATATTTATTTTACTTATACAATGAATATCAGAGTTATACATACCAATACAATCAATGCAGTGGAAATTTAGAGTGTGGTGCAATACTATAAATAATATAATACGGATTCTTCGTCTTCGTCCTCCAAAGCTAAAATCTTCGATCCTGAAACGCTCGGACTGACCCGAGCGAATTTGAAAAGACAAAACACTCGAGTCAGACTAGAAAATCTTATGTGAGTTAAATAAACAGAAATAAATATGAGTACAGTAACTCAAGAGATGCTCGGGATTTACATCTCCTAAGGATCCGTTAAACTATTTACTATGTAGTATATTGCGCTATTATAATAGTGTCTATTTATAAAATAAACTTACTTTTAAATAGCGTTAAGGGGTTACCCATATAGCCCTTAACACAAATAATGCCAATAGTCTATACAGTACCGTAATACCTCCTGATCGGGAAGCTACCAGAGGATACTCCATAGGTACGATACAAATAGAAACTCGTAGTAAAGGCTCGGTATGGTAGGTGACACGGCACAACTAGGCAATGCCAGGGTAGATATACCAATTGCTATCCAGGCTGGTGGAAACGCGTAGCCGCAGTTACCGCCCACCTCGGACTAACTCCCTAAAATCAAAATATAGAAGTGGCCACTGAATCAAATCCAAGTCAAAGTATAATATCGAAGAGGAGCGTCCGATCAGAGGAATGACCTCATTGGCCTGAGAATCGCTCCTGTTTTAGCCACCTTATGCCAACTCACGGGAGTTGGGTCCACGTATTTACCTTACAGGAAACGTCGCCACCACCTACTTCATTCTGGAATCTCCACCGCGTACACGGTTAGTCAAAGTGGTTTTCGGTATCGACAGAGAGTATGTCCATATCCGATCCCGGTCTCTTTGCCAACCAATCGTTATTATAACACCGCGGTTATTTAAAAACAGTTTATACTTTAAAACTAGAATATAATCCCTTTCAAAACCATAATATTACGATATCATTTCTTCTTTAAAAACACAAACAATTTATTTTCATATTATTTTATAAAAGCCCAAATCAATGATATCGTTTCCCAAATAAAATTTTCCTTTCCAAAATTATGTCACTTTTTATTATTTAATATCCCATGTAACCAATATTTTGTTTGTAACTTTCAACATAATTCTTCGAAAATCCATAGTATTTTAAAACCATTATTTTCAAAACTAAATGGTTTGGATATTCAACGGTATGCGAATTAAAAAGGTTTAACTTTACTGTTGCTTTATAAAGAATAAATTACATGGCTTTCCAAATATTTCTTGTTTTAAAGTTAAACCAAAATCCAAAATATTACTTCAAGTCCCAAAACCATTTCAATTTTATATATATTTATATCCATTTTTCAGCATTAATATTTCAACTAAAGTTGGATTTTTATCCTTTCAAAATCAATATTCTATTAATTAATCTTGACCATTCACATAAAATCCATAATTAATAAGACTTCAATTTCTAGTAATATATATATATATATATATATATATAGAATTTTTCCACTTCAAATTATACTAGAATATCCATTTCTATTTATTTTGGGAAAATCCAATTACAAATATCATATCTTAAAATTTCCAACTTTACAATTTAAACATAGGATATAAATTTACCAAACTCCATTTTCTAAATTTCTTCCATTTTCAATAAAGAAATTTATATTCCTTTTAATTTCAAAATTTCAACTTCATAGGTATATAAATATGGAATAAAATATTTATACAATATAAATTTAAGATTTATAGACCGTATTCAATCCAAACCATAGAAATCACATTAAAATAGTTATATATAGACCGCGGTGCCTGTATATAATTTTCTATCCTATGGTCAAGTGATACGGATATTTATCATTTCAATCCGTAATTTAAAAAAATAAAACTTTGCGGTTTTATCATTTCAAACCACAATCCCGAATGAAATGTAAAATGTATGCTAACTTGCAGTTTAATGATATCAAATAAAACATCCATTCAACAACACATCCATCATCCAGTCACAAACATCAAGCAATATCAACCAATAACAAAATATGTTTGGGAATATACAACAGGTAATAATTGGCAGTTTAATTCAAATTATATTTATCAACTATAAATCTAACAGTTTATTTTCAGTGATAATTGACATAACTGTTAACTAGCAGTTCTTATGCAAACAATAATTTCTAACAGCCAATTAATACGCAATCAATCAATTTAATTAACAGCTAAATTCAAAAAATGCAATTCAACAGATATGGGTGAAATAACATGCCAAAAGCTCATAAATAAATTTCTATTCATTTCTAAAATTTATTAACAAACATAAAAGCTTCTAGTAGTTGTGAGTGGGTTAAAACACTCACCTTTTGAATTTAAATCGAATTTAAATTCGATTTAAACCCAAAAATTCGCCCGTCTCAGAATTCATCCAAACCAGCGTCATCGAGTCCGGAATTAAATTACGATCCTAACAAAAGAAATTTCGTGTGAATCCGACTTCGTATGAGAAAGTTATGGCAAAAATTGCGATCGAAAACAATTTAAAACGAATAACTAAAATGGTACACAAATTTACCTAAATCTAAGGCCACGTCAGCATCTATTGTTCTTCCTCACGTAAAGAGAGTCACGCGCATCAGAGCACCGTACGCACGCTGTTTGCAACGCACGAACCCAACTTCACCATTGTTGACCGCGCTTTGACCGCCTAAAGCTCACAACTCCGGCCACCAGAGAGCTCGCGACCACCACCATCGTGCTAGGCACCCCAGGCCGCGCCTCCCCCTGAAGCCGCGCGTCCCCAAACGCCACCGGCCGCCATCAAATTTCGAACCCTAATCCAATTTTAGGGGCCAATCCGACCGTTGAATCGCCAAACAAATTACATAGATGTGCTCCCCATCGTCCATACTACAATACCCAAAAACAGAATCTCGATCCGATGAAGTTTTGTGCGACGATGATGAACGGTTTTGGGGCTGTTTGAATTTATTCTGGATGAATGACAACTCCAATTGAAAAACGAACTACACCATGAGATTACGCGTATCGAATACTTCAACATATATTTTTTCTGGAATTTTCTGAAATTTTTGAGTTTTGACTTTTGATTTTGAACTGTGGATAGATCTGGAATTGGATCTGAGATGTATCCATTGAGGAAGAAAGAAGGTTGAAGAAAATGAACGTACAGCAAATAGACAATAGGGTGAAGCTAGGGTTTATGATCGCATATATATAGACAAATAGAAGAAGGCTAGGTGGGTACGGATAACGAACGCGCTAGACGGTAGTTGGCCCAAAAAGCACGTTCTGACCCCGGAACGAAATTTATCAAACCAATATATCCAGATAGGTATTTTAAAATATTCTGAACGCGGTGGAAAAAGTTTCACGACCAAATTCGATCGTATGAAGAAGTTATGCTGAAAACAAGATTTCCAAATTGATTTCAAATTGATTTTTAATAAAATCGATTTCAAGGCGTTTCGCGTCCGTACGATCAAACGACAAGTCTGATCGATACGAAACTTGAAACCCTATAATAATTCACCGATATGGATCCGATGAAACTGGTTTCGTCGAAATCCGAGTCCGTGCCAAAAATGGCTATTTTTAATATTTATTAAATAAATTAAAATAAATTATAAATCCAGTTTTTATGTTTCAACTTCTAATATTGGCCAAATTTTGTGACTTATATAATTCAAACAATCCCAAATGGTTTTCCAAGCTTGGATGTGAATTAAAATTTATAAGTATATCAATTTTGCAGTGTTAATCTCTGCGTTTCCTTATTATTTGGGAATTATAAATTTTATTCGCAAAACCCAATTATTAAATCATATACTTTTATACTCTCATCTTAAATCGAATTAAATAAATAACTTGATTTCCATTTCAACTCATTTTTAATTGCAATTAACCTTTTTACCATAAATTAAAAATCCCAAATTAAAAATAAACTTTTATTTCCATTTCCTTTTTCTCAATTTGTTTATTAATTCCCATCCAAATGAATTCAACATTATGAATTTGATAAATTTATTAGATTTACTTCCTTTCTATATTTCTAAGTTATCGTTGTCAATATGAACATTAGTTTAAGATTTCACTCAAATGTTTACCAATTCAAATCTAAACTCAATAACGTCCTAATTAACGTTAGAATCCGTTTTATTATGCATAAATTCTAAATTTTATTGACCCAAATTTTCTTCTTTTCATTCCATATTAATTGTCAATCCCATAGAAAAATTAACATTAGGTTCATACCTTTTTACAAATAACTCCAATAATTACATAAACTATTAATTATTAAATCCATTAAATTGCAATAAATTCAATTGATTGCAATTTATTTCCAAATAAATTTGGATTTTTATTTGGTTATACACAAAATTCCGTTATCACTTGCCTAACAAGGTTATTGTCACCTAAGATCTCACTGCATCCACATTTCACATTTTCATTTCCTAGTTTCTTTACTTTATTCTACATAATTTATTACAAATAGGATTTTCTTTGGTTTACATCTTATTTGTATTTAACATTTCTCAATCACCAATTCATTTCACTTTAACTGCGGTAAATTGGCGGATAAATTGAATTTGATTCCCAAAATCTAAATTAACAAGAAACAAGGGTAGGTAACATACAATAGTCATTACTCCAAATTCTAGTCACCTAAATAGGCTTTTATTCCTTGCAAATAAATGTTACTATTTATTCTTATAGTACAAATCTCAATAATTATCCTATTTTAATTTGCTTAGGCCATTTATTTCACTATACATATCTGCATAAGCGGACAATTTATTCAATTCATTGAGTATCAATTCTATTAAGTCCTGTTTATATTTTTATGCATTCTTCTATTACTTTACAAAAGGGAATAACTTTTAAACTCATACACTTAATAACAAAACCGTTATAAATCCAATAAACTTCCAAATCCAAGTTTGTACACATTTTACACAACTATTATGATTTCTCACAAACGTTGAATTTATTAAATGACCATTTATTATAATTTAATTCCCTTAATTGAATCAAATGCTTATTATTATATATATTCTTTTCATTCTACCATTCCTTCCCATTTTATATTCATTAACGTATTTACACATCTCTATCTTTCAAATATAAAATAACCAAACTGATTACAAACACTGTTTCTATCAATTTTCATAAGTTTGTTCAAAACTATACTTTTGTTTACATAAAATAAATTTTATGTTTCTATTAGTTTTCTTTTCCCTTCACTACAGGCATAAATTATTACTATCTACACTAATTACATCTTTGTATTAATGAACACCATTTAAGTTAATATTTATACTAACATTCACAAATTCAACATTTATTTGTTTCTTCAAAATTACTTTAAATCAAGTTGTGAAAATTTACATTATCCACATCTATTATCATAAAATTTTATAGTTACACTAAATTGCAACCACTATACCAAATTTCTACATTTATTTTTAACCAAATTAGAAATTATATTAATTCATTTTATTAAATATCATAAATTTAACGGGTCGTTACAATCTCCCCCACTCAAAACTTTTCGTCCCCGAAAAGGAAAAGAAGGGAGGAGGAAGATTTACAGTGCATCTTATTTCAAGTATTAACTTATAAACAATATTTTACTGGATTAATTTACTTTAATGAAATATACTTGTTTTATAATCATTATATCCTTTAATACTTGAATTATTAAAGTTGGAAAAATATTTTCACAAAATTCTAAGTCCAAAATTTCCTGAAAATTTTGGCAAAGTCTCCTTTGTACGGAGGGACTCTGGAGAAAATATAATATCCAAATATACAAATATATTACACATATTATCCAAATAAAATATCCCAACACGGGAAAATATATAAAATAGCGCTTTAAACGTAATCCGAAAACGTACCTATTTGTCGGGCAATACGCTTATATTTTTATGGAACCAAAGCAATAACAGTGGCTTCCATCACCTGTATTCACTTATATAATCTAAAAGTTAAATATTTATTTTACAGTGAAATGTTTGGGTAGATTCAATCCTTCATATCCAATCAATTGCAACAACCATACATTTTAACAAACAGCACACACCACAACAAACAGTCGTTCAATCCAACAAACAATCAGTTGTTCGGGTTCAAATTTTTGAAATCATACATCAACCAAACAATTCAAACCAACATCAAGATAGCTTATTATACATTTATTTCATAATTCAGTGGTTAAATTTTCTTTCCTTCATTTATGGAGGAATTTCTTTGTTTCTTACAAGTTCTATTTTCCAATTATCACAAAATTCATTATATTTGTATCTCCTTTTTATTACTTAAGTTTCCTTTTATTACTTAAGTTTATAAAATAAATTCTCATTAATAACAACAAATATTTTGAATATCTTCATTTCCTTACTCTTCACTTGTAAGATTTCCCTTAAATTCTAAATCTGCTACCATTCATTCTTATAAGTGGAAGTTTTTATTTATCTATTAACTATGGATTACAGTCATTTAAATTCTTCCTACTTTCTATTATATTAGAATAGGGGAGACTTAAGACATCTTAAACTAATAATCCTACAATCAATTCTTATTTAGAATTTCCTTTTATATACTTAGGTTCATATCATCTATTAATAATTCTTAACTTATTTTCAATAAAATTTCAATTATAACCTAAGTTTATACATTAAATTCTTATTTATAACAATAATTTATTGAATACTTCATTATTTCCAAAATTCTACTTGTATAATATCCTATTTAAAATTCTTATTTAACATTTCAACTTTTATATTTGGGTAAGTTATTTATGTCAAAGAAAGTGCAATTGAACTTATACAAGTTGAATCTCAATTCTCTAAATTAAATTTAATGTTTATCCATATTACTCTTTGTCTCATATGTATGAAAATTCATCTTTATAGCTTTGCAATTATTCTCTTATTTCAATTAGAGGTTTCAATTCATTTATTACTTAACTTTTATTTCACTAACAAATTTTAAACAATTAATTAACGGAAAAATTTAGAATTAAGTACCGGGTTAAATTTCAATTTATTTTCAAATAATAGATAAATAAGTTCTTACAACTCAATATCTCTAATTATAGTTAGAGCAATAAAAGAAAATTTTTTTAGAAAATTTCAAATAAATCTGTAGTAGAATTCACTACTGTAGCATTTCCCCTTCGAAACCCGAAAATGAAAGTCGATGATGCGGCCGCCATCACCGAAATTATTTTCCAGCGACAGAGAGGAAAGTACAAAATTTATTCTCTCCAAAATCTTCTTTAAAACAATTCTTCCAAATTATATTAAATATTTATATAAGAAAATACTTATAAACCGAACCATTATATTTCATAAATCCTTTGAAAGCAGATTTTCAAAATCCCGGACTTAAGTTCTAAAATCTCCCATTTGATTTATTATAATTTCAACTTAGCTTCAATTTATTATAAAATATTTTTTTTCCTAACACCCAATCTATAGCAACCAAATATATATATATATATATATATATATATATATATATATATATCTTTATAAAAATATTTTTATATATAGAAAATATAATAGGCAAAATTCTTTCATTCACCTATATTAAAACAAATATTATGTCGGTCTGTCCTATTAAGTGTTTAGAAATCCCTATTGATGACATAGCGTCCCATGCATCAACCAGAATTTATAAATACAAAGCGGAACAGATTAACACAATATAAAAATCTTTTTATTAATACTAACAAATACGCTCTCTCATATATATACACTCAGCGACTCCCATAGGATATTTTTACCCTATTAACAAAGAGTCAAACCCCCCAAAGCCAAGGTTTATCGCTAAACCAAAGCTCTGATACCAACTGTAACATCCCGCCTTTTCGCACACTTTAAACCGACACACGTGCCAATTCAAAGCATACGCAAGGGCGGATTGTTATGGGGTAAATAAGAAAAACAGAGAAGAAATAAAACAAAATAGAATCTCACAGCGGAAGGATAAAATATAATAATCAATATACAGTTCATGATAACTGTTTACAAAATATTTATTTTACTTATACAATGAATATCAGAGTTATACATACCAATACAATCAATGCAGCGGAAATTTAGAGTATGGTGCAATACTATAAATAATATAATACGGATTCTTCGTCTTCGTCCTCCAAAGCTAAAATCTTCGATCCTGAAACGCTCGGACTGACCCGAGCGAATTTGAAAAGACAAAACACTCGAGTCAGACTAGAAAATCTTATGTGAGTTAAATAAACAGAAATAAATATGAGTACAGTAACTCAAGAGATGCTTGGGATTTACATCTCCTAAGGATCCGTTAAACTATTTACTATGTAGTATATTGCGCTATTATAATAGTGTCTATTTATAAAATAAACTTACTTTTAAATAGCGTTAAGGGGTTACCATATAGCCCTTAACACAAATAATGCCAATAGTCTATACAGTACCGTAATACCTCCTGATCGGGAAGCTACCAGAGGATACTCCATAGGTACGACACAAATAGAAACTCGTAGTAAAGGCTCGGTATGGTAGGTGACACGGCACAACTAGGCAATGCCAGGGTAGATATACCAATTGCTATCAGGCTGGTGGAAACGCGTAGCCGCAGTTACCGCCCACCTCGGACTAACTCCCTAAAATCAAAATATAGAAGTGGCCACTGAATCAAATCCAAGTCAAAGTATAATATCGAAGAGGAGCGTCCGATCAGAGGAATGACCTCATTGGCCTGAGAATCGCTCCTGTTTTAGCCATCTTATGCCAACTCACGGGAGTTGGGTCCACGTATTTACCTTACAGGAAACGTCGCCACCACCTACTTCATTCTGGAATCTCCACCGCGTACACGGTTAGTCAAAGTGGTTTTCGGTATCGACAGAGAGTATGTCCATATCCGATCCCGGTCTCTTTGCCAACCAATCGTTATTATAACACCGCGGTTATTTAAAAACAGTTTATACTTTAAAACCAGAATATAATCCCTTCCAAAACCATAATATTACGATATCATTTCTTCTTTAAAAACACAAACAATTTATTTTCATATTATTTTATAAAAGCCCAAATCAATGATATCGTTTCCCAAATAAAATTTTCCTTTCCAAAATTATGTCACTTTTTATTATTTAATATCCCATGTAACCAATATTTTGTTTGTAACTTTCAACATAATTCTTCGAAAATCCATAGTATTTTAAAACCATTATTTTCAAAACTAAACGGTTTGGATATTCAACGGTATGCGAATTAAAAAGGTTTAACTTTACTGTTGCTTTATAAAGAATAAATTACATGGCTTTCCAAATATTTCTTGTTTTAAAGTTAAACCAAAATCCAAAATATTACTTCAAGTCCCAAAACCATTTCAATTTTATATATATTTATATCCATTTTTGAGCATTAATATTTCAACTAAAGTTGGATTTTTATCCTTTCAAAATCAATATTCTATTAATTAATCTTGACCATTCACATAAAATCCATAATTAATAAGACTTCAATTTCTAGTAAAATATATATATATATATATATAGAGAGAATTTTTCCACTTCAAATTATACTAGAATATCCATTTCTATTTATTTTGGGAAAATCCAATTACAAATATCATATCTTAAAATTTCCAACTTTACAATTTAAACATAGGATATAAATTTACCAAACTCCATTTTCTAAATTTCTTCCATTTTCAATAAAGAAATTTATATTCCTTTTAATTTCAAAATTTCAACTTCATAGGTATATAAATATGGAATAAAATATTTATACAATATAAATTTAAGATTTATAGACCGTATTCAATCCAAACCATAGAAATCACATTAAAATAGTTATATATAGACCGCGATGCCTGTATATAATTTTCTATCCTATGGTCAAGTGATACGGATATTTATCATTTCAATCCGTAATTTAAAAAAATAAAACTTTGCGGTTTTATCATTTCAAACCACAATCCCGAATGAAATGTAAAATGTATGCTAACTTGCAGTTTAATGATATCAAATAAAACATCCATTCAACAACACATCCATCATCTAGTCACAAACATCAAGCAATATCAACCAATAACAAAATATGTTTGGGAATATACAACAGGTAATAATTGGCAGTTTAATTCAAATTATATTTATCAACTATAAATCTAACAGTTTATTTTCGGTGATAATTCACATAACTGTTAACTAGCAGTTCTTATGCAAACAATAATTTCTAACAGCCAATTAATACGCAATCAATCAATTTAATTAACAGCTAAATTCAAAAAATGCAATTCAACAGATATGGGTGAAATAACATGCCAAAAGCTCATAAATAAATTTCTATTCATTTCTAAAATTTATTAAACATAAAAGCTTCTAGTAGTTGTGAGTGGGTTAAAACACTCACCTTTTGAATTTAAATCGAATTTAAATTCGATTTAAACCCAAAAATTCGCCCGTCTCAGAATTCGTCCAAACCAGCGTCATCGAGTCCGGAATTAAATTACGATCCTAACAAAAGAAATTTCGTGTGAATCCGACTTCGTATGAGAAAGTTATGGCAAAAATTGCGATCGAAAACAATTTAAAACGAATAACTAAAATGGTACACAAATTTACCTAAATCTAAGGCCACGTCAGCATCTATTGTTCTTCCTCACGTAAAGAGAGTCACGCGCATCAGAGCACCGTACGCACGCTGTTTGCAACGCACGAACCCAACTTCACCATTGTTGACCGCGCTTTGACCGCCTAAAGCTCACAACTCCGGCCACCAGAGAGCTCGCGACCACCACCATCGTGCTAGGCACCCCAGGCCGCGCCTCCCCCTGAAGCCGCGCGTCCCCAAACGCCACCGGCCGCCATCAAATTTCAAACCCTAATCCAATTTTAGGGGCCAATCCGACCGTTGAATCGCCAAACAAATTACATAGATGTGCTCCCCATCGTCCATACTACAATACCCAAAAACAGAATCTCGATCCGATGAAGTTTTGTGCGATGATGATGAACGGTTTTGGGGCTGTTTGAATTTATTCTGGATAAACGACAGCTCCAGTTGAAAAACGAACTACACCATGAGATTACGCGTATCGAATACTTCAACATATATTTTTTCTGGAATTTTCTGAAATTTTTGAGTTTTGACTTTTGATTTTGAACTGTGGATAGATCTGGAATTGGATCTGAGATGTATCCATTGAGGAAGAAAGAAGGTTGAAGAAAATGAACGTACAGCAAATAGACAATAGGGTGAAGCTAGGGTTTATGATCGCATATATATAGACAAATAGAAGAAGGCTAGGTGGGTACGGATAACGAACGCGCTAGACGGTAGTTGGCCCAAAAAGCACGTTTTGACCCCGGAACGAAATTTATCAAACCAATATATCCAGATAGGTATTTTAAAATATTCTGAACGCGATGGAAAAAGTTTCACGACCAAATTCGATCGTATGAAGAAGTTATGCTGAAAACAAGATTTCCAAATTGATTTCAAATTGATTTTTAATAAAATCGATTTCAAGGCGTTTCGCGTCCGTACGATCAAACGACAAGTCCGATCGATACGAAACTTGAAACCCTATAATAATTCACCGATACGGATCCGATGAAACTGGTTTCGTCAAAATCCGAGTCCGTGCCAAAAATGGCTATTTTTAATATTTATTAAATAAATTAAAATAAATTATAAATCCAGTTTTTATGTTTCAACTTCTAATATTGGCCAAATTTTGTGACTTATATAATTCAAACAATCCCAAATGGTTTTCCAAGCTTGGATGTGAATTAAAATTTATAAGTATATCAATTTTGCAGTGTTAATCTCTGCGTTTCCTTATTATTTGGGAATTATAAATTTTATTCGCAAAACCCAATTATTAAATCATATACTTTTATACTCTCATCTTAAATCTAATTAAATAAATAACTTGATTTCCATTTCAACTCATTTTTAATTGCAATTAACCTTTTTACCATAAATTAAAAATCCCAAATTAAAAATAAACTTTTATTTCCATTTCCTTTTTCTCAATTTGTTTATTAATTCCCATCCAAATGAATTCAACATTATGAATTTGATAAATTTATTAGATTTACTTCCTTTCTATATTTCTAAGTTATCGTTGTCAATATGAACATTAGTTTAAGATTTCACTCAAATGTTTACCAATTCAAATCTAAACTCAATAACCTCCTAATTAACGTTAGAATCCGTTTTATTATGCATAAATTCTAAATTTTATTGACCCAAATTTTCTTCTTTTCATTCCATATTAATTGTCAATCCCATAGAAAAATTAACATTAGGTTCATACCTTTTTACAAATAACTCCAATAATTACATAAACTATTAATTATTAAATCCATTAAATTGCAATAAATTCAATTGATTGCAATTTATTTCCAAATAAATTTGGATTTTTATTTGGTTATACACAAAATTCCGTTATCACTTGCCTAACAAGGTTATTGTCACCTAAGATCTCACTGCATCCACATTTCACATTTTCATTTCCTAGTTTCTATACTTTATTCTACATAATTTATTACAAATGGGATTTTCTTTGGTTTACATCTTATTTGTATTTAACATTTCTCAATCACCAATTCATTTCACTTTAACTGCGGTAAATTGGCGGATAAATTGAATTTGATTCCCAAAATCTAAATTAACAAGAAACAAGGGTAGGTAACATACAATAGTCATTACTCCAAATTCTAGTCACCTAAATAGGCTTTTATTCCTTGCAAATAAATGTTACTATTTATTCTTATAGTACAAATCTCAATAATTATCCTATTTTAATTTGCTTAGGCCATTTATTTCACTATACATATCTGCATAAGCGGACAATTTATTCAATTCATTGAGTATCAATTCTATTAAGTCCTGTTTATATTTTTATGCATTCTTCTATTACTTTACAAAAGGGAATAACTTTTAAACTCATACACTTAATAACAAAACCGTTATAAATCCAATAAACTTCCAAATCCAAGTTTGTACACATTTTACACAACTATTATGATTTCTCACAAACGTTGAATTTATTAAATGACCATTTATTATAATTTAATTCCCTTAATTGAATCAAATGCTTATTATTATATATATTCTTTTCATTCTACCATTCCTTCCCATTTTATATTCATTAACGTATTTATACATCTCTATCTTTCAAATATAAAATAACCAAACTGATTACAAACACTGTTTCTATCAATTTTCATAAGTTTGTTCAAAACTATACTTTTGTTTACATAAAATAAATTTTATGTTTCTATTAGTTTTCTTTTCCCTTCACTACAGGCATAAATTATTACTATCTACACTAATTACATCTTTGTATTAATGAACACCATTTAAGTTAATATTTATACTAACATTCACAAATTCAACATTTATTTGTTTCTTCAAAATTACTTTAAATCAAGTTGTGAAAATTTACATTATCCACATCTATTATCATAAAATTTTATAGTTACACTAAATTGCAACCACTATACCAAATTTCTACATTTATTTTTAACCAAATTAGAAATTATATTAATTCATTTTATTAAATATCATAAATTTAACGGGTCGTTACAATTTCCATACTTCTTCTTTGCTACCTTTACTTGCAAAAAAAAAAAATTACTGGCCCAAACTATTTCCGGCCCGCTTCCCTTCTGCTTAAACTTTTTCCTCGACTTCCCAGATAGCTCCTTCTTTCACTCCCTGTTCTTTTATTTCCTCGTGCACGAACTATGCATCATCATGTGCACATGCACCCGGCCTCTGGCCATCATTTTCTGACACCGACCAACTCCACCAGTCATCCTGACCCTCATGCTCACATTCGAAACTGTAATAACTACGATGCTTCTCATTTGCAAAATCGAGCTCTTCTTCCCAAAACCGTAGCACACCGCGCCCTACATCCACCTCGTTGTGCCTCCCCAGCAACCATCCACCTTCTACATTTCTTCCAATGCTTCTCCACAGGCACCACTTTCTATCCATTCCCTACCGAACATCCAAATCTCCCTCTAGACGTCGCGGTTTACTCAAGTCTGATCATCCTCAAGAACTGTCCTTAAACCCTAATTCATCTAGGACATGCCACCATGCACACTAAAAAAAGATCCAGCTAATTTTTTCCATGCGTGCCTTACCTTGCACCTCCTCCTTGCCCAGCCTTGATCCGCGAAATCGAACTATCGGCCGGAATTTAGATAAAGGCCCAATTTTGTTTAACTCCAAATTTCCTACTCAATATTCCATAAAAAATTTTGAAAACACATAAAAAATCACTATTTTTGATGACGAATCTATTCATATAAGAAAAAAAATAGATTATGATATTCGAAATTTTGCCAATATTGGGTTGCTTATAGTAAAGTATCCCTTTTACCCCCTATACCTCGCGAAATTTAATGGAATGATTCTTAAAATAAACTATACTGAAAATCGAACAATTTTGTTTTGAGAATCATAATATAAAATTGTCTAGATCAAGTGATATATAGTTTATTTTAAAGTTGTAAGTCTGTAAGAGGACTTAGGAAGAAGAATAGAATACTTGAGTGAAGATACAAATACTTATGTTAACACAAACCTATTTAAACATATACACCTAACAAATTCAATTATACTCGACATCTGATCCAATGATTTACTCAGAATCACATTCACTTATCTGTATATAATATACAGTAACATCATGAGGCTTTGATTTACTCACCTGGTATTTATAAAACAGAGAGCTTTTGAAACTGATGCTTGATCTACTTTAAAGCTTGTTGTTTGATTGCAAATGAGTTGATTTTATTGATGAGTTTTATTCTTGTTGTTAACTTGGTTTTCAGATCAGGTTGTAATAGTAGTTAATGTTGTTGCAAGCTTATCTTATTCCATTTGTGATTGTTCGAAGCTTTTGCTTATCTCAGATTGCTTCTGTTTTGATTCTTATTTAATGGCATATGCATATTTTTGTGAACGCACAGAAACAAGAAGGATATATCTAGAGAAAATATACATGTGTAGGTATTTGCTAGTATAAATACTTTCTTTGGTTTGATCAGAGATTTTTCTACTTCTTTCACCAAACAAGATTTTTTTTCCTGAAAATGAAATGATTTGTAAACATTTCGAAATGACTTTGTTTTTATGCTTGAGATGATAGTATTTAATGCAAATGTCTCCATCCATGTTTACATACTTATCCTATTTTTTTGCATGTAGATATTTCTTCCTTGCCTTGCATTTACACTTGTATTTACATTGTGTGTGTGTGTGTGTGTGTGTGTGTGTATTACTACAACTACCATATGTATTTATTTATGTTTTCATAGTACCATAGAAGTTACCTTATATATTTATTTCTATTTCTAACATAAATCCTTATTTTTATTTCTATTTTAAGCTTACTATCAAACACTTAATTTATGTTCATATATTTTGTACTTATATTTAGTATTGATAAAATCTATTTTAATTTAAGTATTATTAACTAGATTACATCCATATATATATATATAATTAAATCAAATATTAATAGGGTGAAGCTTTTAATTTTAAATGTGAATAAGATAGATTTTATTTTAAATATTTTTAAAAGATTTTATTTTGAATTTTCAAATCATAGCTTTCTTCATAATACATATATATAAGTGGTAAAAGGCAGAAAGTCTTATTTGTTTTTAAAATGATAAGTTATATTTTAATTAATCAGATTAAATGCTTATTGAAATAATATTGCCAAAATCCCGGGTCGTCACATGAACAACATAAAACATGTCTATATATCTATCCATGTATATATATATATATATATTTGAATACTTTATCTTTAATTTATATGGTGGGATTTTACATATACATATGATTTATTTTTCTATAGAATTCAAAAGTTATATAATGCAATATTCAATATAGTTTTTAATTTAATTTATATATATTCAAATATTTCAATCGTCAGAAATTTATTTATTTGACTAATTGATATTAATATTTCTATAATAAATCAGGTAATTACCCAACTAACAGACGTTAAAAAAAATCCGGGACGTCACACTATCTCTAATGAGTCTACCCCACCAAAGCCTAGGTGTTCGCTTAATCAAAGCTCTGATACCGCTTGCAATGACCCATCCTTTTGACCCTCAAAAGTTGACACTAATACAGTCATTGTATTCAAGTATTGAGCAACCAAGCGTTGAAAAGACAGATTATTGGGGAAAAGAAAGAAAATAGAACTGAATCTCACATCATGATGAGTAATATATACAACAGATCTTTGCAAAAGGAAATTGTAATATACATACATCAATCGGAGTATCTATATACCATCAGCCTACACAGTTATAACAACTTGTCCTTACAAATGTCGATAAATATAAAACAACAAATGCAGCGGAAAATAAAAATATACGTGAATACGTCTTGGAGGCATCTAACTCCACTCTTGAAGCTCTAAAATATCCAAATTAAATCTAGAAAATATGCCCGGACTGATCCAAGCACTATAAGAAAATAACGTCGAAAATAGTCTGGTAAACAAACATGAGAAACACACATCATATGAATTTTTAATAATACAAAACCTTTCAGAAATAAAGGTATCTTGTAAGACCACGCCACACATAAACACGGATGGATTTTCACCCTACGATAACCAAACCATTTTATAGAAAATCTAGCAATATTATAATAATGTCTATGGTTTGAAACAAAAATATTGAATCATAGCCGAAATTGTTACATTAATTAAATTCCAACATAATAGGTATACAACTAAGTCCGAAGTCACTCATTGGAGAATGGATTCCATATAATAAGGCTATTGGGGTACCGCCTATAACGGTAAACCTCTAGAAAATGTAATAAGGTCGAAAACTTTTCAACCCCTACAAATCAGAACCGACCTTCACCTTGCTGCATAGTATCGAATATGTCATCGGCCCAGTTTCTTTGCATCCCTTTCCTCGAGAACTCTCATGCACATACCACATTCATGAATTCACAAATAGTGATTTAGAAGGGTAGTGACATACCCTAATGGGTACGACCCATATAGCCCTAAAGCATATCCTCTGTTTTAGTCATTATCGGTTGTGGGGCTAGAGGCTACGGTTTACCTTTTTAGAAAATCCTACTCGAAACGCTAACATTGCCTACCAGGCAACAATGCAATGCCAACATTCATCCATACAAGTTATTCAGAATATGAACAAATCGAAGGCACTACCTTTACTACATCCTTTTTGAAATCACCTTTAGGATTAGTAGGAAGCAGCCCTTGCACTTCAAAAATCTTCATCTTCGATTCCATCATCTTCAAGATGTCTTTAATTCGAAAGCTGCTGTGATGCCCCACCTCTAAACCCACGCTAGCCAAGAACACTACGGTGTAGTGCTGTCAACTAGCATGGAGAATAAGGCTGTTGAGGAGCGACCATCCATGTGATTGCCTATCACACGGTGGCTATAAATAATCTTCGGAAACAAACATAGAAATAAGCATAACACAAATCAGTCACAGACATCCATATCACAAAGGCGGAAGAAGATATGAATATATAACTAACACATGAAAGTGTACATCAGAGTAGTGGTCAAAAAGATCCACAATAATACAAAATAATAGCAACACGTGCTATACAAAAGAATACAACTATGAGTCTATATCTCAAGTGTATACAACAAAAACTGTTGATCTAAATAGTTAGCCAAAAGTCAGAGTAGCAAATCACGGGAAGAAGTCAAGCAGAAGCACCTGTAACACCTCGGTCTGACTCAAGTATTATTTAAGAAAATAATAAACGGATCTGTCTAGCTATAAATATCAGATGACATGGTATAAAATAAAAGATATGGCATAAACATAAAATATCCATACTGACATACTACTATAAGTATGCAAATGATGATCAACCGAAGATCAATCAATAAGAGATAAATCAATATCACAAGAATCTTCTCAAAGATCCAAAGAGGGCATCATACCCTAAACTTGTACCCATAACAAGTCAATGACATAAATTCCAGAAATCAACACAAGAAATCCAGAAATCACAGAAAAAGGGAAAGAGGCCTATCACATGACGGTTCGATGACCATAGGGAGCTACCTCATATGGGTGAGTCGGAATCACCCAGATGAGGTCTAGGCTAACCAAAAAGCAAAAAGGTATGTGTGAGTGGAATCACACAAATGGTGTCTAACCTAACCTCGCAACAGAAAGGTATGTGTGAGTGGAATCACACAAATGGTGTCAAGCCTAACCTCGAAACAAAAAGGTATTTGTGAGTGGAATCACACAAATGGTGTCTAGACTAACCTTGCGGACAAAGAGATATGTGTGAGTCGGAATCACACCCATGAGGTCTTGTCTAACCTTGCAAACAAAGAGACATCGCACAATTGCTAGTCTAAATCATGAAGTGATCGTCATGATCAACGAGAAGTGTCAACTACACTAAGCTAGTAAATATAAAAGTTTATCTTCATGTCCCATAACCACTTGCTTAACTTAAATATTTACGAACAAACTGTAATTCTTCACTAGAAAATTGTCACGAGAGGTTCAATCGAACAAGTCCAAGAATTAACCGACGAAGTGAACGCAAGCATTTCATACCACTTGTTTTACTAAGCCGTTTAATTAGATTTCTCATCCGAGTGAGGTAAAGGTTTGTATATACTAGTAGATTGGAAAATGGTTTATGAAAAGAGCTTTGTTATTGAAAATAGAGTTGAAATCATTTTGTTGAAAGAGTTTTGATATTTACTACTAGTATTGAAACCTTCATATTTCTAAAGTTGTTATCCCGCCTTTTTAGCAAGGCCGTGATACCATAAAATCGACTGAGAAGCCAAAGATAGTTTGTCTCGAAGAATGGTCAACTCAGCATCTCAACCAAGCAAGTTCTGTTGAATGTTTTTCAGATAAGATCCCCTACGGAGGGGGTCCGGGGGGGTGGCAACCCCCCAAGTTGGGGGTGCGGGGTCAACACCCCCGCTACGGGGTTCGACCTGCCCGGTCAGGTCGGGGGGGTCCAGGGGGCAGCGACCCCAGAGGGGTGCGGGGCAACGCCCCGTCCAAAACGGTACGACCTAGTGAAGACCTAAGGGAGGATAGGATCGAGCGACCTAACAGAGGCGAGCGACTTAAGGGACTCGCGACCTAACAAAAGAACATACCAAGCGACCTAACATTTTAAGGCCGAACGACCTAATTAAACTCGCGACCTAACAGGGTACACGACCTAAAGGTATAAAGGTATAACGACCTAAGAGAAGCGAGCGACTTAAGGAACTCGCGGGTTAGAAGAGGCGAGCGACCTACGAGTTAAAGGGGTCGAGCGACCTAGAGGTGTTCGCGACCTAGTGGTCGAGCGACTTAAGGGGGTCCGCGACCTATCGAGGTTCGCGATCAAATGGAACAAAGGCCGAGCGACCTATGTGGAAAGGCCGAGCAACGAACTAAAGTATAAAGGTCTAACGACCTAGAGGTGCGCGAGCTAAATGAAGGCGGAACAACTCAGGGTCTAACGACCTAGGGGGAGGCCGACCTAAGGTTTAACAACCTAAGACCGAGGAGACGTTTCCAACAGAGGGAACGACTTAACAACCTAATCCTAACGACCTACGACCCAACGACCTTGCGACCTAACTCCGAGGCGACATTTCGTGGCCAAACGACCTACGACCTAGTGCCGAGCGACCTAAGGCTGTAGAATGATTTAAGGCCAGAAACGGGCTATTTGAAGACCGAGACTTTTCCATGCAAACGACCTAGCATAGGCAGAACGATCTAAGTGCAGAATTTCACCAAAAACACTAAAAATTGAAGTTTTTCGCCAAACCAATCCAAAGCAAATGCAAATGTACATGCTAAAGTGATGGGAAATCATTCCCAATAGTCCAATATAGTTATAGGCTAGAATTGTGAGATAAAAATCTCACCTTTGCACAAATTCAATGAAGAAGAAGCTTGAAGTCAATAGAGAAGCAACTACATGCTTGAATCCAATGTCTTTACTTTGATTTTGGAGTTGGATGTTGAATTTGCTAATGAACTTGGGCTTGGAATTTTAATTTCCCTTTCCACTCACCATTAATGCTAAAACTAGAGTTAGGTAGGAATTTATGAAGAGATGAGGAGAAGGGGTTGGAACTTAGGTTTAATAGGCTAAACCAACCCAAAGTCCAAAGCGGGAAAAGTTAGTGAAATTCCACTAACCCCAAACATATCAAAGTTTATACTTAAAAAGATTGTAAACGGAATTTCGAACTCAATGGAAGTGGTCTCGAGTCCTAACTTGACCGTTTGCAGAAAGTAGCTTTTCGGACCAATATCTGATTAACGGCAAAATATTTAAATAAAATATTTAAATATAAAATCGATAAATATGCGGGTTGTTACAGCTTATACTGGTTTGAAGTGGTTTTTGGGTGATATACCTGATCCCCGTCTCTCTAAACGATGACAATAGTTTTAGAAACTGACCAGCATTGATAGTTAGTTATTTAACTATCAAACAAATAAACAATTTAACCAGAGGTTTAACCAAGCATGGTTGATCATAAAGAAACCACTAATCCTCTTTAATTAATCCTTTCATTAATTAAAACCACTTTGTAAATTCTTGTATGAAAATACTTTTACAATGATATATTCACAAACCCTTCTTCACTCTTTTCAATACTTGCAAAATACTATTATATTTATCTAACCCTTATAGTTATACTCACAAAGCATTTGATTTTTAATACTTAGGAAACTTTTCCATAATTATCCTAATAATTGTATTCACCAAACATTTCACTTTCAATACTTACAAGAATTTTCCATATATTTAATACAATTGTATAAATATATCCACAAATCACTACATTTCTAATACTTAGGGAATGTACCTATATACTTATCTCAATAGTATAAGTATATTCACAAATCTTAAGAAAGATTTCATTTCCAAAACCTTACTTTTTTCAGTTTAAAAAATGTCATTTAAAACATTTGTAACAATAAACCCAAAACACTTTCCTTCAATTAAGTCAATAAATCGTATAGAAATTAGATCAAATATACTTACTACCAAGTCCCGATTTCAAATAGCACCCTTAATCAATTAATAATCAAATCCAAGAAGTTAGAAAAATATCTTTGTCTTGATACACATTCTTAATTCTTAAGATAAAGACGAGTTTCCACACCTTGAAATTTGGTCTTAAGTATGAAAAGAATACCTTCCATACCATCGAAATTTAAATTGATCGTTTATGGAAATTTGGTCTCATTTTATTTATAAAAATTCTCTTTATAAATCACTTTATAAAATTCATTATAAAACTCCTTTCTACATATAAAATTCTTTTACATCTACAAACTCCTTTAATAAAATATCATTTACAAAACCCCTTTTATAAATCTCCAAATTTATTTCATAGCTTTTTATAGAACTCCTTTTATAAATTATCCTCTTTATTTGTAAAATATCTTTGATAAGTCTCAAAAAATAATTATAAACTTCTTTTCTAAATCTCTGAATATATTTATAAAACCCTTTTTATACTTAACACAAATCTTCATTTACAAAATAAAACCAACAATAAAATGATCGTTTCATATATTACTATAAATCCACAAATGCGAATCACTGTCCGATTCCTCAAAATGATAAGATTTCCCTTTTAAAAATATTATTTATAATTCCACTCTTTTCATTTGTAAAATACTAATAAAACTATTCCTTTATTTAAAAAATACATTTATAAATCTATCCTTTTGTACAACATCTTTTATAAAATGTTTCACAAATTATCTATTCCAAAATATTTCTATCTTCTTTTAAAACAAAATCACTTTGAAACAAAAGGTAAATCTCTTTTATTTTCTTCTAAAATAAACATTCATTATTATAAGACCAACAGAGCGAGGTGACCAACGGGAGGGAGCAGATTCCCTACCTGCAGGGGGGGCGCCTAGCAGCTCCAACTCTAAAAGACGGGGAAATTACACCTTTCCGTAGAATATGAGCTATAATGCTACTTTTTTCACTCCAAAGCCGCTTCGCACCACTGATAGACTACTCAAGATTCAATTCGGCGGGGGCACCTATTCTATTAGTAAGCATGAGCGACGACTGCTTTCGATGTGAAGTCTTCCGGGTGGGAATTTCTTTATTGGCGAGTCGAGCCAATTCTGCACATTTTGCGATTATCTCATTTAATAATAGGTCCACCACTTGGGGGGCCCAGGCATACTGAAACCAGCTCCAACTAGTTAATCCAACTCCTTCTTTCGAGGTTGCTGGACATGGGGCACAAAAGGGAAAGAGAGGGATGGGGTTTCTCTCGCTTTTGGCATAGCATGCCTCCCACTGGGAGGCCCGCACGAAGGGCCATTTGCTCAGTGATAGAGCGCACCCTTGATAATTGCGTCGTTAGCAGTAGAGGTGCTCATGATTTATGAGAGATTCACACTAGAGATTTGGCATCAGAAAGAGTGAAGAGTTCTGTAGTAAGGTAACTCTCTTTTTCTCTGCGTACTAGACTCAGTATCTTATTGTTGAAATCTTCCATCAGCAAAGTAAAATAGCCGAACTAGAGCTGATTACTGACTTGGATTCCTCAACTCGTCTGCCTATCTGTTCCTTTATGGTGCACGCTAAACTTTCGTTGACCTTGGACTGGAAATTGAGCGAAGTGAAGCCATGAAGGAAGCGAGTGTGCTGGTTTGAGAGCTTGATAATTAGATAGTGATGAATCGGGACTCAGTTAGCTATTAATAGAATTCGAAATCATCTTAAACATTTTTTTGAATTGGCGGCTTGATTGGCTATCATATTCACTTCCGACTCTTCTTTCTTTCAGTGGTAAGTTGACTACTACACCTTGCGACTGATCTTCATTCTTTAGTAACGCAGTGCTGAATAGCAAAAATCGTAAGGATCTAGTAAAGGTTTCCATGTGCTGAAGAGATATTATCTACCCAACAAGCAACATAATTCTGTTTCAAGGATGCATTTCATTTCAGCAACAGTAATATATGGTTTAAAACGCCTTTTATTCATCGACAATATCTTTCGTTTCATTCAAGTGGGATTACAAGTATAGTTTGGATTGGTCCCTAATTAATATACTGGGGTTGGATCGGTCTAAGCTCGAAGTATATTGGATCGGTGGCCTCACTCAAAAACCTAACAAAAGAAATAATCTCCACGGTGCGAATTTGTTTGATTCCATTTTGCTCTTCGTCTTCCCTTTCGCAAAAATAGATAAATTCGTTTCTCAATTCATGAGATCCTCGATTTCTAAAAAGGATCACTAATCCTTAAATTTTCAAGGAATCCTTCATCAGTGGTTGTTAATGACGCCTTGTCTAGGCTTTGAAGTGTGCCTCGTCTACATCCCCTCCCTAGCCTTCCTTCTGAGCCAGGGTCAAACTCAGATACCGGATTATGATTGGGCCCCTGATGGAAGTATGAATTTTAGCATATGGAAAGATTGCAATCTTAGGGCAGATGGTGACCAGCTTCGCGAGACACTACTTATGGATGTAACCACAATTAACATAACTATGGTTGGAACATCGAACACAGAGTTAATAGTGATGGTTTTGTTTCACCTTTAGATACCGAATCAGATCAGAAAGAGGCCATACCGAGTACGAGTCTTAGCCGGTATTCCTATCCACCAACTAGCATTTGGAATCACAAGAATAGCGAACTAGAGAGAGCCTATATAATAGAATGCAATAAAGTCCTTGCGAAAAGGAAAAGAATTTCGTTCTCCAGGTCCGAAGGGATCCAGTGCCCAACTACCGACTCCTCCCGGAATTTTGTTATCGGAGCCGAGCCGGGAACAGGAATTGTTCATGAAACTAGTGACACTGGTAATATAATGGGGCGCCAACCGTGATTTGGTTGTTTGGCTGGTTGGAACTTTCTGTCATTGACCTTGAAGCATCATTGTCACACTCAAGCCGAAACCCTGCTAGCTTCAGTTCTTTACGAAGCTTCTTCTAACATTGTGGGCCGCTCCTTTCTTTGTTGAAATAATATTTGTTCAAGCAAGGGACCACTCAAAGAGAAAGAAGATGCTTCACCAAATTTCTTTCTTTGGTTCAAATGAATCCGAAACTCAAGGCATCAAGTCCGAGCTGTTGGAATTGGAACAGGTTCGATAGCAGATCATGAAATCTTGGTGATCTTCTCTATCTAATGAATGGGGAGTCCGTTTGGAAATCCTAGCGGGCTCGCACTTAGATGTTCAATACCCGCCGTGCCCCAACCAAATTATGGTGAATGAGCTAGTCGTTGCATGGCTCGAAGATGCCGACAGCATTCCAAATTCACTTTCGCAATATTCACTCGTTTACTTGTTAGCTAGGGCAATTCCATGAAATTCTTTAGGCCTGAATTGGGGTATTCAAGAGGAACATGTTTTTCCGGCTCGATACCATCAAGAATTTATACTGGGGCAATGAGGACTCCGCACCTTGCTTTACATAAATTATGATGAACTTACTAGATGACCTTATTCTCCCTGAACTTTCTATACGAGTAATACTTTCTAAAAATAATTTAAAACATTTACATATATACATATATTAGAAAGGAATAACAAAAGAAGTTGAAGTAAACTAGGGAAGTTCAAAAATCAATTTGAATTATATCTATTTAAATAAATTAAATATTCCTATTTGAAATGTTAAAAATTCCTGGTCGTTATAGGATCACACAACCGTCCCTTCTTCCTTAACCATCTCTTTAAGTCAAGTGAAAAATATTTCAAATCATCAATCTCACTTCCTACTTCTAGTCTCTTAACTAGATCGACTAATATTGGATCATCTTTTTGCCCTGCCATAATTCTTTCATTTAATATGGTCTAACTTTTAGATAAGAAATCATTACAGTAGTCTAACTAGAACTAGTCGTCGGCTTCATTCTTGCTCTATAAAAAGCTAAGTCCTCCAAATTGTTCCATTCAAACAACATCTCTAACAACACATTCTGATTTTTTTACTTAGTGCGCCTGCCACTTTATTTCCTTTCCTCGATGTATACTCAATCCCAAAGTCATACATTGCTAAAAAATCGATCCATCTTTGCTACCTCGTATTCAACTCCTTTTGAGAGAATAAGCACTTCAAGGATTTATGATCCATGAACAACTCAAATCGTTCTCCCAACAAATAATGTCTCCACACCTTCAGTGCAAAGTTCATCGCTGCCAACTCTAAATTATGAGTGTGACATCTTACTTCGTACCGTCGAATCTATCGAGAAGTAAAGGCAAAAACTTTGCCTCTCTACATCAATACAGCTCCTAACCTAATTCCACATGCACCAGTATACACCATCGAATCTTGATTCCCATCTATAAAAACTAACATGGACGCATTGATTAATAAATCATTTAGTTTCTGAAATGCTTCTTCGCATTTATCGGTCAAAACATACTTTATGTCCTTCCTCGTTAGCTTAGTCATGGGTGCTGATATACTAGAGAAATCTTTAATATATCTCTGGTAGTAGCCAACCAACCCCAAGAAACTTCCAACCTTGGTCATGGTGTTGGGTCTTTTCTAATTATTAGTAGCTTCGATCTTAGATGGATAAATTTTGAAAACTTTGCTTTTAGATCATGCTACCTCAGCATATCTAGAACTATTCTGAGATCAACTTGATCACGTTCACTCTTTGAATATATCAAAGTTTCATCTATAAACACCAACATAATTCTATCCAAATTCTCTCGAACGATCCGTTTCGTCAAATCCATAAAGAAAGCAGGCGCATTGGTCAGTCCGAGAGGCATGACTAACCATCCATATGAACCATATCTCGTTCGGAACATCGTTAAATGTATACTTTCCTCGACTACTCTCAATTGATTAAAATCTTTAGCTAAGTACAACTATTAGAACACCTTGGCTCCACTCAATCGATCGAACAAATCATCTATTCTAGGCAATGGATACCGATTCTTTATCATCTTCTCATTCAACTTTCTCTAATCAATACACAACTTCAATGACCCATCTGGTTTCTTTACAAATACCGCTCTAGCTCCTCAAGGAAAATTGCTTAGCCTAATAGAATTCTTCCCTTCCAAATCCACTAGCTGCACCTTTAACTCCTTTATTTTGGTATATGTCATTCTGTTAGGTGGTTTACTAACAGGTTCATCTCTAGGTAAAATCTATGGCATGTTTCAATGGCAGTCCCATAATAGGCTCAAAATATCAGCATACTCTCTTACTACAAGAACCCAATCAACTTTATTCTTCATGCCTTCCATAGCACACGACATTGCACAGATGTCGAAGCTCTCTATTTATCAAATGAGTATATAGTTTTGTCACAAAAGTTAGGATGTTTAAGGATATCACTTTATCTTGAAAAAAATATCTGGGCATCATATCGACTCAACCAATCCATGCCAAGGATTACCCTAAAACCCCCAAATCAAACACATACAAATTGCAGGCTAGCATTTGACCTAACAAATCAATCTCTACATGGTCACACCTCATTCTTAGAGTTGCTTAGCCATATATCGGATTCACAACCTCTAGAAAAGTAATAAGTTATGCAGTTCTAGGTTTTACTTATCGACTAGATATTTAGAGACAAAGAATGCAATGCTCCAGTATTGAACAACAAATTAACATGATTGTTATGAATAAAAAGTGCATCTCTTACCACAGCCTTTCCTTTCTTCTTTGTAGATGGTCCAGAAGCTGTAGGTTCCAAAGAATTTTTTTTTCCCTTCAGAGCTTTTACTCAAGACACTTCCTTTTGAAATGCCCCATCTTGTCATAGTTAAAGAACTTCACTCCTTTCTTATCAACGGCCTTCTTACTATCTTCTGAATGACACTCACTAGCATAGTGCCTTTATTATCATACTTATAACAAGTCACCCATCTTTTACCTTTTTAGGAACCCCTTTCTTCTGAGCTCCCTGCTTACTAAAGAAATTCCTCTTCTTGCCTTGGAAACCTTTAGTCCCACAGGCCTGTTTTTCTCCAACGATGAAAGAAACTCTTCATTTCTCAAAGCCATGCCCATAACAACATTAAATAGATCTCTAAGTATAGCATAGTCGCCCAAGCAATCTTTGGCTTTAGTCCTTGGATAAACTTCTCGTTCAACTTAAGCAGTGTATTAATGATGGCCTACCCATGCCTGATAACTCATCAAACTTCATCTCATATTCTGACACAAACATCTCACCCTGCTCTAGCTCTGGAAACTTCCTCAACAACATTGACTTGACTGCTTTGGGCAGAAATTTCTCATTAAATATTTCCCTAAAATCAGCCCAAGTTAGTTCCTACTCTAGAACTCCCATGGTAATATTGTTCCACTGGTATAAAGCGGCTCCTTACAACTATCTCAATGCTAACATCCTCTTCTAATTGCCGTTCAATGCCAAATTAACAAAAATTCTCTGACACTGGAGAAGCTAATCATCAACTTCAATGGCATTCCCTATTCCAAAGAATGGATCTCCTCCCAAGCTAGGATAATCTCAGCTTAACGTGGCATAGTTATTGCGAGCAGCCACTTTAGGTAAAGCGGCTCCTATATTGCCAGCGTTTCCTCTAGCCAATCCAATCATTGCACAAACTTGCATCATGTTAACAAAGGACTGATACATTGTCTCCATATCCATTGCTACAGCTCCAGCACCCACATTAGCATTAGCATCTACCTTCGATTCACGTTCGTGGTTCAGCTAGTGTTTCTAGCATTGGTCCGAACATTTCCATTAGCTGCTGTGCTTCCGTCTTCTAAGTTTAGTATTCCACTTTTGGTATCCATTTCTCGTAATCCATATACAAACATTCATGAGATATAGAAGAATCATCTAAGCCAAAGGGGAGAGTATAAATAGATATATGTAATTTTATATAGCAAATAACAAATTATAGTTCTATCCTAATACCCGGTTTATTCTTTCTAACTTCATTTGAATTATGTTCTTTCAAAATCTTATTAAGTTTATGTAATCATGTGTTCGGATACCAAGATGCAACATCCCCCATTTTAAGGCTTGAAAATAGATTCCACTAATGTTGTAGTCATCCCTAGCATTATTTCCCAGTGATAAAGTGAGATCCGCTATTGACTCATTAACACAAAGAACACTAGAATTTATGCATTTTTAACAAAATAATTTCATTCATTAATTTGGATATTCATTACATTTAATTTCCATAACCCCATGAATATATCGTTCAGATAAAATATAATAATTACATATAGTTCCAAGAGCGACATATGTTGATGCCCTCTTGGATGATTAGAGTTTTAACTGCTTAAATCGTTATAGTACCATCACTACATACATTCAACGAATCAAAAGCAGTTAAACTACTACACGACGAAAATATAATCTTCTATATAGTAGCCGGCCTCTTTCACGTGTTCGAAAGCTTATTCATCTAAATCTGAAATACCCTACTCTTATCCTACTAAATTCCAAAATTAAGCACCATAGAGTTGAGGGTGAATCAAAAAATTCGGGTCAAACAAAAAGTCTAGTGTGAATAATATTATACCATCTTGAACCAAAATAGATATGTAGTAAGACCATGACGTTGAGAGAAAGGGTTTTCCCCTCACCGGTACCCTTAAAATCACATTATATCTGTAACCAAAATGATTAGAAAATAATCATATTATAAGCATGCGTTAAGGATAAAATGAATATTCTGACATTTGTTAAGGCCAAAGGGTTACACATTCCCATAATTACCCAATCCCAATACAGTCTATAACATAGTTTTTCCAGGATCTCTACGAACCTATATCAGTTTTCTTAGGCTGACTCGGGCCAAAAACATATCCAGATAATCCAAAATTTATTTTCAAACAAGAGTAAATATCCTCGGCTTCTATCCAAAAGAAATATGCAACGGTGGACGTCGGTGCTATGGTTCCTTGCTTTATGTAATACAAATTTTGTTTGTCCTTCGGCTAGGCCCTATGCAATGGAATCATGGAACTAATCAACCATGGGCTAAGTGGTTGGAGGGTAAAGCATGACCTTACCCTGGACGATACCTTTAAATCTTAAACCTAGTTTTTTAAATGTCGATGAGTAATGTCTATTGATCAATTTGGACATTCTAACTCAATTTGATCTTCACGATCTCCCGAATGCAATTCCACTCACTTAGAAGTTTAAGTCTAACCATATCTACTATTGGAACAACCCTAACTAGTAATATATTCCTCAAATCCCTAAGATCACAATATTGGGTGATATTATACAACATATAAGTGAGCATGATCAGTAAGTCAATATATGAAATAATAACTGATGAACATATAAAGATGAACATAAAACACACATCAACTATATAAACATATTTTCATGCGATAGGTAATTTATATACAAAATTACTTACAGAAAAGTAGCAATTTCCTCTATCAAATTTGTTCTAAAAATGGGCTAATAAAATTTTCGTACATTTGAAATCTCATAAAATACTCAAGAAAAGCGTCCATTTGTTTAAGTAAAATTTAACCTTGAAATAGAGTGAAAATAATTCCAATGTTATAAAAACAGCTATCCTTTCCTTTCAAAACCATATGCTATCACGCCTCGAAAATTCACGTGCTTTCACATTTTAAAATATAGGCCATCACGCCTTGATATTTCATAATCATCACATGTTATAAAAATAGAGGCCATCGCATGATTGGGGTTTCGTGTGCTTGCATTTCTTGAGCCATTGCAGGCTACAGATCAAAGCATCATCACATGCATTTATGTCTCCAATAACTTTCTCATGCATTTGATTTGCTTGTAGCCTTCGCATGCATTTGTGCCACCTATAGCCTTCGCACGCATTTTTGTATTCGCATGCATTTTTATTTTCGCATGCATTTGTATAATGGTTATTACTTGCATGCTTTCGTGTGTTTATGTTAATATATTTACCACTGGCACGCTTTCGTGACAAGCAAACCTTCGTGAATCATTTCACTTAGTTTATTTAAGCTTGCATTTTCGTGCACAACCTATCCCATATTATTCTTTATATCGATTGTCTTTGCGTTGAAATTTTTTGCTGGGGTCATCTTATGTACATATAAATGTCATCGCATGTTATATACAATTTTCATATGTGCATGCTCTCGTGAACAATTTGCAGGCTTGTTTTCATTTGTCTCTCACTTGTTTCATTATTTCGATGCTTTCGTCAGGTGTCACTATGCAAACCATTCATTTAACCTTCATGATATATATATATATATATATATATATAATCTTCCTTTGTGAAATATGATGTTTGATGCCCATGTGTGTTTTCCTATACTGCCTTTGTGAGTTATCATATAGGAGTCATAGTGAGGAATCCAGGCCATCGAATTTATATTTTTATTTCGTGTGTTAAAATGTTGTTCCCATGCGGTACCACTTTTTTATTCAAGCTTTTATGTACAGTTTTTCTTGGCCTAGTGTAAAGTTTAACCTTTGCTGATATGTTTTACATGGTAAACAATTGTTTAATGGCAGTTTTATAATTAAATTAAAAATTGATTTATTATCCTCTTAAGCAACTTCATTTTACCAATCCCAATTTAGTGTTGAATCTCTATTGGCCAATTTCATTCTTTTCGGTTCTCTTTTTAGAAAATGTCAACCCTCATAAGTAACTCAATTAATTAATTATATAATTAATTAATTTTATGCATAATAATAGTGTTTTCGTTCACTAAATAATTCACATAAAATGCAAAATTGAATGAGAAAACCACATAAAATTCACCAAAAATCATTTATTTCATTTTCCACCCTTAGTAAAAAATTCAAAAAATAATAATAATTTTTTTATTTTTAATAATTAACTTTTGAACTTTAACATTTTTGTCACTTATAAAATACATAATAATTCCATATTAACTCCAAAAATTGTGAAAATTAAAAATCGTCTCCAAAATTATTATTCAAACATCATGTCAAAATTTTACAACATTTGGAGATTGAAAACTCTGTTTTTCACATTAAAACCCTTTTAGAAAATTTCTAAAAATTATATAATTAATGTCCAAACATCAATAAATCCATATCCATGATTATTGAATCCAAATGCAAGATATAAGCACCCAAAAATTCAGATTTACATCAAACCCAATTTGAAACACACGAAAACCATGAGAAGGATGCATATTATTCACCTTAACCCATACTGAAATGATATTTGCCTTAGCTTTCTTTTCTCCTTCTTTTCTTCATAAATTCTCTTTCTCCTAATGATGGCCGACCTTTTTATTCTTTGTTTAGTTTTGAGAATGAATTAAAAATGAACGAGGGAAAAGGGGAGTATAGTATAATATTAGCTCTTCCTCGTTTGCCCCTTCTATACTTATGTTTGTTAATTCATTTCTCTTTAAACCGTTATGTATGTTATATATATTAAGGCCAACTAATATTAATTAGTTAATTGATTTTAGAAAATTCCACAATTTCAACTTCCCATTGGATTATCCCATAATTAAATATTTAAATTATGTGTTATATAAAAATTATGGGTGTTACAATTCTTCTTCGCCATTTAATTTTTGACATACGGCTTCGTGTCATTGAAAAAATTCATGGAAAATCACTCAAAACATACTCATGTCCTTATTACAGTTCGTTCGACATTCGAACAAGCACAACTCGCACTTGAGAATGAAGTTGAGGCAATGAAGCAGTTCTCACAACCTTTGGAGTTTACCAAACAATTAAGCTTTTTCAACTTTTCATTTTATTCATAGTGGCACCTACAAGTGTCATATATCTTCTCCAAACCATTCTTTCAATTTCTAAACCTATAATCATTCATATAATCAAACTAAACAATATAAATTTTCATATCATGTTGCCAAACACATCCATTTATATAATTAACTCTTTTATAACATTTATTAATAAGACTCTCTTCTCTAAAACCTCAATAAAGTTCATAACTCAAGCCATGATCAACATTTCAAAATTTATCTTGATTTCTAACATGTATATTGATCGTATATCATAGAGTATAGATCTTATTCGCTAAAAATTACAAAATATAAGCTTCAATGAAACCAAATATGCAGCTCTTCTTTGATTCTAAAAAAAATTGGTTCTAAATTTCTCTAAAATGTGAAATTGATGATAATAATTTGTTGAGAATCCTTCAACTTGAATCTAAAGATTTATTTTGAATTTTTGTTGAGATTTGCGAAAGTTACGAAGATTTGAAGTTGGAAAAAACTAAGTTTTCTAACATAAAAAAAGTGGAGAAGAAGAAGAGGACGAAGAAAGAGGCAGAATTTCTCATTTCAGAAATTATAAAAACAATTTTGGATAAAATGATAGAGTTAGGGTTATGTTCCAAGGATAATTATGTTATTTGTTACACATATTTGACTCGATAACCAATCTTGTTTTAAAAAAATGTGTTTTCTTTCTATGTGTACTTATTATATCATGATATAATTAATTAAGTAATAATTTAAAGCATATTAAATAAAAAATCCTTAACTGATATATATTATGTGATAGTAATTACAATGTGTTGTAACCATAAGAAAGGATGTTCGAGAAAGGATGTTGATACATGATGTGCACGTAAAACTGTATATTTTTACTCCCATGTATAATCTTCTTTTTAGAATAAGTAAGCATATTAGGGTATTTTATATGTTTAAACCAAAATCTAATTTGTTTTCAAATCATTATTCATTCATCTCCATTTGGGGGCAAAATGGTAATTTAGTGTATGAATTAATTTTGAGAAAATTCATCTGCATATTTTTTTTTCTATTTGTAGGAAATTGAGTGCAAATTGGATGGAGCTTCATGGATTTATGCATGCACGTATGTTGAAAGCAAATGAAAAAGGAAATAAAAGAACTCATGCAACGTAGAGGAGCCCACTAACTAATGGAAAATAATTAAAAGCACATGCACATGTTAATGGAGACTTAAAGGCATGTTAGTGGAGATTAATTAATTCTGTATTGATTACTTGGAGATTACAAAGTCTCAAGGGCATTTTCGGTAGTCACCTAAAAATGGAGTTAGGGTTTTAAGCATGTATAATACCCCTTGTGTTTCATATAATTAGCTTCCTCTTTTATGCATGTTGTGCCATAAAATCAATGATAAGTAAAATGACTTTTTAATGACTTCTTAGCCTTCTTCTTATTTTCTTGTGTTTACATGCTCTTTTCTCTTATGCTTTCTTATTTCATGCTCTTTTATATTAGCTTATGTCTCTTTTATTTCATGTTAATAACATATATTTACTTCCTGCAATTACTTTAGATTTGATTTATGCAATTAGTTAGTTCTCTTTTCCTTTGATTGGCTTTTATTTTCCTTGTTTTTCATGCTAAAACCATTTTATTTTGAGATGAATTCAATTATGAGAAGCTAAACCCCTTCAATATAGGGGTAATGAAACTCTCATGAATTATACTAAATCAACATAACATGGTTGCATTTGTAGTCTCCTTTTGTGCTTAACGAAAATTTTGAATTATAGTAGTTTACATTTCTTTTTTTAGTGAATTCGATAGTTAATGTTGGCATCTCAAATAGGCTATGCTTAATCCAATATAGACATAAACTATTTGATAATTTTCTAAGTGATTTTGATGATGAAAGTCAAAATAGAATCAAAATTTGAAGATCTATTTTACTAGTTTATAGTAAATGAATCATGCATAAAATAGATTTTATTTTTAATTTCATGTCGTTTTCATGACAGTTGATAAGTGACTTTGAATGGTGTGTTAGAGTTTAATGGTTTAAGTTGTTCTAACTAATAGTTTTCATGAGAGTTGATAAGTGGGTTTGAATAGTGTGTTAGAGTCTGATGGTTTAAGTTGTACTAATTAATAACACAAATAAACCATACTTATAATAAACACATCAATCATTTTGACTTAAAATTTAAATGAGAGATTATCTATGAATTTCGTGTTGATTTACGTGAATGGTTGAAAGTGGATTTGCCTCTAAATTTCTCCTTAATCTCATAGTTTTATTCACTTTTGTTCTTGGTGTAAAACAATTTCAAAACCTTGGGCTAATGTGATTGAGTGATATTAGAATTTAATTCTTTCTCTAAGTATCGACTCATACTCGCATACGTACTATGATATTACGCCGTGCACTTGCGGTTTTATAACGATATATTTTCAATGGTGTTCTAATCAATAGAAAATCCATTGTTAAACAAGTTTTTGACGCTGTTGCCAGAGAAAACAATTTGATTTTAATTTTACTCTTCGAATTATTTTTGTTTGATTTTTATTTTGTACCCAATTTGCTTTGTTCTTCTCTTAAAAAAAATGAAAAATAAAACACCATTGCATTTCTATTCTTTGTTTTAACCTTTGTTTGGCTGTCTTGTGCATTTTTTTAATCTCAGTTTTATGTTACATTATGTGAATCTATTTGTGCTTTATTTCATTTGCAATAGCAATCACTCCAAGTTCTTTTTTCTGTTTGTTATTTTTTTGTATTTATTTCATTTATTTTGCATATTTGAGGAACATTTCATTTAAAAAACAAACAAACAATACAAAAAGAAAAATAATAGTGTCAGTTCATTTTACATTTTCATATTTTTGTTCATTGCTGTTGGTAGTTTTTTTTCTACATTGCACTTTGTTGCTCTCTCTGTTCTTTACATTCTATTACATTGATTACTCCTTCTACTCCACAAACTAACTCCGCCATTTCTTCTGCAATTCCAAAAACTCTTGCCTATAGACTTCTCCCAACAAACCACTATAAACTCCCCCCCATCATATACAAACTGCTCCTCTTCCCTCTTACATCTTCTAGCACACATCACTGCGACCACCATCCAAACGTTTGCTTCAACTACACTACTCTTTGACATCAACACTCTGCACCTACTCCAATTCCAAACCATCAGAACCTATCATTCAAACTGCCACTCCTCCCACAACAAAATACCACTACAAACTCAAAGTCAATCCGAACTGTTACAACACCGAAACCATCACTTGAAGCATCTCTTCCATTACCTCACTTCCTCTTCCAACCAAACAATTAGAAATCTCCTCGCTACCTCGCCCAAATCCAACACCCACTCTAAACCAAACCCTGCTATCACCCTTAGCCACTCATCACAAAAGCACTGCGTTTGTGACGCCCCACCTCTATACTCGCAATAACAAAGAGTATTAAAAGAAATACTGTCTGTTATCACGAAGAATAAGGCTGGATAGGAGCGGCCATCCGTAGTTAGGTCTTACACTAGTATTGGTTACCTCGATAGGAGTGGTATATATTTTTATTTTTCATCTCTTATTTATTTACTCCCATCGACCTACCTAATTCAAGTATAAAACGAACTACGATGGTTCATAATAGTTCAAGACAATAAATATAATAATAACACAGACAGTCTACGTGCGGATCACAGATAATCAAAAGTCTCATATATATAATAACCGATGTCAGTTACAATACATGTGATACACTACATATGATACAACTACAATCGTCGACTTAGGAAGTTATATACACAAGTACATTGTCGTGAATAATATACATGAATATACGACATCCTATACAAATACACTGACTACTTTAAATGATGACAACTACTCCAAAAGTATGAAAAGACTTCATAGCTCTAACAGCAACCCAAAGTAAGATATCAACAACCTGTAAATACTCGGTCTGACCCGAGTATTAAATTCAAAAGAAAATAATACACGGGTCTGTCTAATTCAAACTCAGTTATTAGTGCACAGAAGCAATAATAATTAAATAAAAATTAGACAACAGTCACAATAAATTTACCTATCCGATTCTTAATTAAGAAAATCGGATAACGGTAAATATAACACGTAATGGTGTTAAACCACAAATCAACAAATACAAATTATTGAATTGAAAACACAAATCAATTCAAACAATTGAAACATCAATTAAAAGGTCAACACGGGTAGGGCTGCAGTACACGCACGCGTGTACTGCCTCGCCACTACAGCATGTGGAAATACACAAAAGATCAATAAATCAAAAAAAATTACAATATCCATAAAAGCCATACTGTGTGGCTGCAGTTCACGCTTGCGTGCATTGCCCTGCAACTAAGTTGATGATGTACACAATGAAAATTCATGAACGAACACAAGGTCAAACCTAAGCGTTTAAGCTGGATTCAACTCAAGTGTAGTCAGAAAAACAATCCATTTGCATCAATGCAACGCAAAACAACGAGGGCAAACTGCATGCAAACGAAACTTCAGTCACCAATGAATATAACATGTACGCAACTGTACACCTTGCCAGTGAACAGTGAAACAACAATGGACCAACAGCAGCAGTTTGAACCATGACAGTGTCGTGGTCGAATCAAAAGTAAAACACATGCCAACCGAGAAACATCATCATCAAAGTAATGCAATAGTCAAACAAAATGACTCAATACAAATGAATGCGACTCATTTCTCAATGCAATAGAATAACTGGAGTACAAATGAAAATGCAAAATAAACTGCATCAGAGAAATGATATAAACTATGCATGTTACATGATGACCAGACAACATGGGCTCTTATGGGACTGCACAAGCAACAAGTGCAACTACAGTGACAACATAACCTCAACAATGAAGAAACCAAAACCAGAATGCAAGTGGATGAACAGAGTATCCCAGTTTATATGCAAATAAACAGTGCAGTAAAAACATGCACACTTATATAAATGTATGCAAGAAACTATACATATAAACTCAGGTGGACTGCAAACTTCAAAAGGTCAAAACTGTTGCAACATGATGCAATCAAAGACATGATTAATCCAAAATGAAAACTATCTTACATGTGCTCAATACTACATAAAACAGGACAACATGAAGCAGCAACTTATGTACATGAACAGGAAGGTAAGCACTAGTACAACTACATGAAATGAAGCAGTAACTTGTGTACAATGAACATGAACCCAAACTGTCAAGCTATATCAATGAACCACAAAGTGGATGTCAAACATTAAGGTAGCACCCCATCAGTGAACAGGAAGTCAATGTACGTATCAACAAAATAAGTGGATAAATACATATGCAATAGTTCTAATAAACAATGCGGCTCAAACCAAAGTGTGTACGAGTTGCAGCAATATGCAACTTGGTATAGCAGATACACAATGATACTTAGCAGTGGTTATCAAACATCAAGTCATGAATGTACCCAAAATGATATGAGTGCACAGTGCAGTGAAACCAAGTCATAAATGTAGATAACACTACACATGTAGTTCATAGCAAAACAGATGTCAAGTGATCATCGAAATGGAAATGCAGTTTGAAATAGGCAGTGTTAATACCACCGTGAAGTATATAAGTGCAGACTAGCTACTATAACAAGAAAATACCCAAACTAAGTAAGCAGCGAATTGCAAAATCAAAACAGTGCCAAACACAAAATATTTCCACAAATTCTAAACCGAGAAACAACATCCAGACCTCAAGTTTGCTCAAGTCCAATTGCAACAAGTTCGAACAATACCAATGTCAAAGGGGAAAGTCACGGAATCAAAATCAACTGTCACAAAAATGCCAAGGCCGATTTTAAACAAGTCAGTGCCAAAATCGAACCAAATCAACATCAATAAAATCGAGTCGAAGCCGAAACGATGAAAACCGAAATAAATAGACGAGGTCAAAGAATTTGAATTAAATGTGAGTGATGAATTCACTCACCTAAATCGAAGCGACATCGAGCTCAATCAAGCAGCCGCGAATGATCCAAGCTACTCGCGAGTACCCTATGTTCGATCAACAGAGGCGCGACCTCGAAGAAACAGCGAAAGCCCTAATTTGAAGAAAGAGGGACGAGTGAAGGAAGAAACGTGCCGCCATATTTTCTTCCACTTTTTTTAGTTTTAGGTTTTTTTTTCGAATGAAATGAAAATGGGAAGGTAAGTGGAACGGTTATGTGCTCCAATATAACCGGTACCAAAAGCAAAAGAAAACGTGGACCAAAAATCTCATTTGGAAGCCCGCATAATCCCTTTAACAATTTTATAAAAGAATTTCAACCTGATTTAAAAACTCCAATAGCAATCATCAAGCTACATTAATCGTCTAAGGAAGAAAATTAATTAATTCGAAATACTGGGTTGTTACAGACTCCCCTCCTTATAAAAATTGCGTCCCCGCAATTTTCATAATTAAGGTCGTCACTAACACTTATTTTTCTAAGATAAACAAGTTAAGCTAGAAAAATAAAAGTCGAGAATACGAACGCCAAAGAAATCTTTTAACTTTATAAAAGAAATTCACAATTTCTCAACAAAATCTAACTATCAATTAGATAATCATAATACAGAAATTGCAAAACAGCAATATCTAATCATCGATACGATAATTAGAAAATAGTAAAATCTAGTTATCAACAAAGATAATTAGAAAGCACAAATCACAATTCACAAAATTGCAAATATTTAATTACAAAAAACGATAATCCAAATCTCAAATATCAACAAATATTCGATTATCAAAAACGATAATCAAATCAACAAATATTCGATTATCAAAAACGATAATCAAATCTCAAATCAACAAATATTCGATTATAAAAAACAATAATCAAATCAACAAATATTCGATTATCAAAAACGATAATCAAATCAACAAATATTCGATTATCAAAAACGATAATCAAATCAACAAATATTAGATTATCAAAAATGATAATCAAATCAACAAATAAATCAAATCAACAAATATTCGATTATCAAAAACGATAATCAAATCAACAAATATTCGATTATCAAAAACGATAATCAAATCAACAAATAATCGATTATCAAAAAAGATAATCAAATCAACAAATATTCGATTATCAAAAACGATAATCAAATCTCAAATCAACAAATATTCGATTATCAAAAACGATAATCAAATCTCAAATCAACAAATATTTGATTATCAAAAACGATAATCAAATCAACAAATATTCGATTATCAAAAACGATAATCAAATCTCAAATCAACAAATATTCGATTATCAAAACGATAATCAAATCAACAAATATTGGATTATCAAAAACGATAATCAAATCAACAAATATTCGATTATCAAAAACGATAATCAAATCAACAAATATTCGATTATCAAAAACGATAATCAAATCAACAAATATTCGATTATCAAAAATGATAATCAAATCTCAAATCAACAAATATTCGCTTAACAAAAACGATAATCACATCTCAAATCAACAAATATTCGATTATCAAAAACGATAATCAAATCAACAAATATTCGATTATCAAAAACGATAATCAAATCAACAAATATTCGATTATCAAAAACGATAATCAAATCAACAAACATTCGATTGTCAAAAACGATAATCAAATCTCAAATCAACAAATATTCGATTATCAAAAACGATAATCAAATCTCAAATCAATAAATATTGTATTATCAAAAACGATAATCAAATCAACAAATATTCGATTATCAAAAACGATAATCAAATCAACAAATATTTGATTATCAAAAACTATAATCAAATCAACAAATATTCGATTTTCAAAAACGATAGTCAAATCTCAAATCAACAAATATTCGATTATCAAAAACGATAATCAAATCAACAAATATTCGATTATCAAAAACGATAATCAAATCAACAAATATTTGATTATCAAAAACGATAATCAAATCTCAAATCAACAAATATTCGATTATCAAAAACGATAATCAAATCAACAAATATTCGATTATCAAAAACGATAATCAAATCAACAAATATTCGATTATCAAAAACGATAATCAAACTCAAATCAACAAATATTCGATTATCAAAAATGATAATCAAATCAACAAATATTGGATTATCAAAAACGATAATCAAATCAACAAATATTCGATTATAGAAAACGATAATCAAATCAAAAAATATCCAATTACCTACAGATAATTGGAAACAACAAATATCTAGAAATCAATTAAGATACTCTAGAAAATCAACATAAAAGGTTGGATCGATCCCATCAGATGGCGAGTTTTTAAGCTACGCAGCACGTGCATCTCAGAGTGGCCGAAGCCTACCAAGTACTATAAGTTTTGGCGCCCATCAGATTGACCCGGAGGTCCGCAGAGTGACCCGGAGGTCCGTAGAGTGACCCGAAGGTCTAGTACTGGTATTTGACCCGAAGGTCCGCAGAGTGGCCCGAAAGCCCAACAAATGACCCGAAGGTCCAGCAGAGTGGCCTGAAAGCCCAACAAATGACCCGAAGGTCCATCATATGACCCGAAGGTCCAGCAAACGACCCGAAGGTCCATCAGAGTGGCTCGAAAGCCAAATAAAATCATCAGAATCATCCAACAACAAAAATTTCATTTAACGAGTCCGGAATTAACCAAAATAGCAAACGCACATGTCCCATAACCACGAGTTTTACTAAATCGTTTAATTCTCTTCATCGTTTCCTTGAAAGTGCAAAATTGTGTATTCCAAAAATAACATTTCACGTTCTCAAACAGATAAGTCCGGAATTAAGCGAATCAGTAAAAGAAAGGGGTCATAATCCTCGATTTTGCTGAAACGTTTAAATCGCTTCCTCATTCTTTTGAAAGCGCAAACTGCAAAACTTCTGAAAACAATTTCATTTATTTTATAAAAGTGATGATTTACATTCTCAAACGAACAAGTCCGGAATTAAGCGAATCAGTAAAAGAAAGGGGTCATAGTCCTCGATTTTGCTGAAACGTTTAAATCGCTTCCTCATTCTTTTGAAAACGTAAACTATAAAAAATTTAGAAATTTTTTTTATTTTTAAAACGATTTGCAAATCCGTGATAAAAACAGCAACATTAGTGACAATTTCGACAAGGAAATTGCACTTCTCAAAATACCGTAGAAACAAATCTCAAAATCAGCATTGCGGGATAACCACTTGAAAATCCACTTTAAAATATGATGGATATTGTAGTCAAAGCGACAGTAATTTTTTTAAACGTCAAAATCTCATCAAATTAATTTGCATCAAAATATAATATCAGTGAATTTCCATTCAGCAAAATGTCAACAAACATTGTGATTCAAAAATCTAGCACCGGTGTGAAAATCTCGTTATAAAAATAACGACAACGAAATACGTTTCATAACCAAGCATCGGTTCAACGTAAAATTAATGTAGTAACGTGCAACTCATGTTTGCACGCACACTACCAAATAAACCAAGAAAGCATTCTATTATATCTTCAATTAAGATATTTTAAAACAGCTAAAATCTAATCAGATATGATTAGCACCACAGAAAACCAGCAAGAATTTCAACAAATCAAACCACTGGTTAAACAGCATAATGAAATTAAATTCATTTTCATATTTCGATTTTTAATTCAAAATAATTATCAGCTGTACTCAGCGAAGCAGTCTCACTGTTTTCGCTGCGCACTCTGATAAACAAAACACAATTCACTTTTATTTTTAAATACAGATATTTAAAAATTTCATCAAAATTTCAAAACTTTAGTTTTGGCTCAAAGCACAATAAAACATCGACTGATAGTTATAACACATGTTCCATCTAAGTTATGTTTTGTATTATGTCCATAAACCCTAAGCTCCGATACCAACTGTGACGCCCCACCTCTATACTCGTGATAACAGACGGTATTTCTTTTAATACTCTTTGTTATTGCGAGTATAGAGGTGGGGCGTCACAGCGTTTATCATAAACACAAAGCCATACCAGTAACACCACGTTCACTCCATCCGGTCAGCATCACCACACTGTGAACACAAGCCCCTTTGCTGCAGCACCTCACCATCATCCCATACATCTCAACTCCCCAAACCAAACATCATCACCATTTCAATAACTAACAGCGCAACCCACCACAAACAACCAGAAACACCCCCATTACAGCACTCCTTGAAACCATCAACCACCTGAAACACATTCATCCCATCCACAGCCCCCAATAGCATCTCCATCATCACCTTGTAGTCGTAAATCTAAACTACCCCTTCCATTGCATCCACAATTACTATATCAGTTCCACCGCTGAAAACTCAGTACTTCCTTCAACCAACAACCCCCTTCCAGAACCCAAAATCATCGAACTTCTCCTTCGACCATCTTACTGCTTCACTACCCATTCACTTGCCAATCATCTAAACTTCATCCATCTCCTGTCATATAAGGCAACATTCACAACCGAATTAAACAAACCATTGCCATTCAATCATCGCGACAACTGATATCAAACCCGCTATCGCGACCTTCGCTATAGCATCATCGAACTCACCTGCAACCGCGACCTCAACCACATCACCCACTCTACCCAAAAAATCGAAACGACCCAAACTAGTCGCCAGTTCCCACCATGAAATCTTCTGCATACCTCAAGCAACCTATAGTTGAACCCTAATCTCAGCAACACTGAACAAGTTTCACAACCTTAATCGTTTTGGAAATCAATTTTGAACAAGTGAATTATGAGTAGGAAGTTTTGGTCAATTTTGTTTTGAAACTTGATTGAGGGATTGTGTGAATTACTGGCGCACGCGTTTTCTAAATTCTAGGCTGGGCCTGTATTAGTGATTGCGCATGAGTGTTTCACATGAGATGTGTCGATTTGTTTAGTCTACATTTCTCTGTTTGGTTTTTTGTAAACAAGTTTATTTTTGCTTATACAAATTTGTTTTTGTTTTCTTTTAAAAAAATAAAAAGAAAAGATATATATATATATATATATATAGTTTTTAACACTGTTTTAGATTGCTGAAAATAAAAAGAATTGCCGCTATAAACTGCTCTACTTTGCTTGCTAAAAATTATGCTAATTTTTTTTCTGCTTTTAAATAAATAATTATGCACGCTCCGGTATCGTGTTCTTATCACTTTTTTTTTCTTTGCATTATTAGTTGCTTTCATTTTATAAAAAAACAAAAACAAATCAATTCTCATTTGTAGTTGCATTGTTAATACATATTTAAATTCTATTTTACGTTCATTTCACCTTGTTTTATTTTTTAAGGGCAACACCCAAATCCACAGAAGGTAGGAGATTTCATCACCCCTTCCTTGGCCCACAAAGTGCATTACATAGTAGAATTTTACTAATAATAATAGTTAGACGTCTGACTTAAGGGTGTCACGAGCTTATTTAGGGCTTAATTGTATCTTAACAAATTGTCTTCTTTTAAAAATCTATTTCTTGGTGTCCAGGCAATTGGAAGAGCAATAATCATTTATAAATATTATGATGATTCGTAAATGTTATAGTGATTGTTTCTATGTAGGTATTTAAACCTTCGGCTGCATTGCTACGGTGATTCATGGTACAACAACAACTCATGTCCATTACCTGGATAAGAACTATTTTGTTGGATTAAGTCAAAACATGATTATACAATTTTAGGTTAGGATCTAGAAAATTTGTAGTTAAGTCCTTACATTCATTTAATGTATTAGCTCATGCGTATATAACAAAAAAGAAAAAAAATTCCAAAGTAAAAAAATAACATTTCCTTAACTTTGTTTTCAAACAAAAATCCAAAAAATAAAATCAAACAAAAAAATAAAAATCCAGAAAAAAGCATTTTCCATAATTTAGTTTTTTTTATAAAAGATACAAATCGTTTAACTCGAAATAACGATCCTCCAATGGTAGCTAATGAAAGCATCTTTTCACTTGTGCACGAGCACCTGGATTCGTGACACAACCACGAATCATTTAACTCGAATGAACGATCCCCCAACGGTGGCTAATGAAAGAACTCCACGAACTCTTATGGATAGAATCTCTCTCAATCGAGTTTCTATTTCTTCTTATCTCACATTACTTGTTCCAATGGGTAATCACTTTGAAATTCATTCAAGTTACATTGCCACACTTTCAAAATTTGGTAATTTTGAACACGATGATCCGTACATCTTTTTAACAAAATTTGAACAAGTCTATGCAACCATCAACCTCCAATAATTATGTGATGATGGAATTAAACTTACGTTAATTCTATTCGCCCTTACCGATTACACTGAAAATGGTTGCATAGCTTACCTTCGAACTCAATCAAAACTTGTGACGAATTCGTTAAAGTTTTCTTAAATAGTTCCACCCCATGGAAAAAAGGACCAAAATACGAAAAAAATTTGTGAATTTTCATAAATTCAGGGGTGAACTTTTTTCGAAAATATTTTGAAAGATTTAAAGAGCTTTTGATAAAATGTCCACCCCATTATTTTGAAAAAAGGACTCTTTGCCAAATCTTATATGTTGGACTGGAAAATAGTGTGAGAAATGCGGATTAAGGATCTTAAGGCTGGAATAACAATATAGAGGGGTGAATAGTGTTTTATGGATTTTCTAAATCTTTTTGAAACTCGTGTAATTTAACCACCAAAAAATGCAATTCACAAATACAGATATAACCAAAAAATCAGACACAGATGCAAATACTAAATAAAAGTAGTAAAGGAAAGAACACACCAGGTTTTTATACTGGTTCGGAGTTACCCTACATCCGGACACGTAAAATCATACGGATTTCTTATCAAAATAATCTCCCAGATTACACCTTCGGTTTAAAGGCTAGGAGGTACACTCTCTTGATTTAACCAGGCTACAAGATCACCTAATTGATTTCTGGGGATACAATCACACTTAATTGATTCAAGGCTCAACCGCACTTTTTACTTAATAGTTTGATTTACAAAAGATTCTATAACTTTGAATAGCACTGACATCTTATGGAGAGAGTGGCAAATAATCAAACAAGAGATAATCAAGTTTGAATCACTTGGTATTTCGGCATAGTATAGTTTAGGATTCTTTAGAGATGAAGAGGAGAGAAAATAAATGAAATCTGGTAAAAAATTCATTTAGAACTTACTAGTATTTATAGTAAAGCAACAGCCATATCTATTCGTAAAATGATACAACAAATAGACACTTCTTTTGAAAATTGAAATTAAAAATAACAAATACCATATCGACATGGGGGGTTGAGGGATGTCGACATTCTCAAGGCAAAATTGATGTTTCAATATATTTTTGAAGCTAAATATTTAAAACAAGAGATGGTTTTAAAACAAGGACAATTTTGAAATCAAAATATTAAAAATGATAAAAATAGTTTTGAGGCTAAAATATCTAAAACCAAGAGAGAAGTCTTTTTGAAAAGAAAGTTTTGAAAACATTTTTTAAAAACAAGAGATATATTTTTGAAAAGCATTTTTATAAAATTAGTGGATATCAAAATAGGACCATTGTATGTTCCACTTGATATTGTCGCGGGTTCCATCCTACTAGGGTTCCACCCCTTTAACAGGCTCGATGTCGATTCCATTCCATGAATAAATTCCAAAAAAGAAGTAAGTGCTTTCAAGAAGTTTTAACATAATTCTAGAATCAATACTTATCTTGTACTATTGAAATCTTGAACTCTTTATATCTTGATACTCATGAGTCTTCAATCTTGATATCTTCGGTCTTGGATCTCTATACTGTGCAGTCTTCATTCTTGGTACCTGCATGTTTATATCCTGCATATATATCTAAACCATAGCGTTAGTATTTATATTTTATAACTAGTCCTAAGGTTGTTGTCATCAAAACCATCATCTCAAGGACTAATAAATAGTTCACAAACCATGCTTGAATCGACGTGCCAAGGCAATTTTCTCCCCCAGCATCGTGATGATGCTTGGCAATTCCTTAAGAACTTGGCTAAAATATCATTCCGATGGGAACATTCTAGCGAGAAATCCATTTATTCATGATCCAGCATGCACTCGATAGTATTATCATTGGCTTTAGAAGCTAAAATCGATGCAATGATCAATAAATTCCATAATGTTTTCTCATCCAACCAAATGAATCAAGCTTCCCAACCATTGTGTTATAAATGCAACGATCCGAATCATATCGCCGATCAGTGCCCTCATTCGACAGAACAACTCAATGCATTTAACAAGGTAAATAATGACCCATTTTCTCCAACGTACAATCCTGGTTGGAGAAATCATCATAACTTTGTATGGAACCAAAATAATTCTAACATGAATTTGGTTCTCTTAATTTTCAAGAATTTTTGAATAATGCTTCGAATCTTCCTTTTTAGTCCAATCATTTTCAATAAAAGTTCGTACCTCCATCTCAAACTCAACCGTGACAATCTTTCACTCTCTAAAATGATAAACCAATTACTTCACTTGAGAAAAGTCTTAAAACTTTGGCTAAAGCGATAACCTCCAATCAAATAACAATTTGTAAAATTTATTAACCTCGTACATGCAAATACGAGTCAATCAATTTCTAAACTCGAAATGCAAATGAGTCAATTAGCCACTTCTATTAGTGAACGTGAACAAGGCACATTCCCAAGTCAGTCAATTCCAAACCCTAGAAATCAAAACACGAACTCGAATCAAGCTCACATCATTCAAGATAGCAATGCGAACCAAATGCATGCTATCATGACTTTACATTTCGGTAAACTAATTAATAACCAAGTTGCCAATCCAAACGATTTACCAAAAGCTCCTCCTAACACTTTGAAAACGACAAGCGATTTTTAACAAGAGATCGAGTCAAACATTGAATCAAATTCAAACCAAAATCTTCTTCTACTTAAGTAAACCAACCTACTGAGTATCAAATTCCATTTCCATATCGACTTCGTCCTAAAAAACATTCCGATCAAATGGAAAAGATGTTATAAATTTTCAGATAAGTCAATGTGAACATCCCTCTCCTTGATATAGTTCAACAAGTCCCAACTTGCACTAAGTTTATAAAGGACTTGTGTACTCAAAAATGACACAATCATGTACATAAGAAAGTTTTCTTAGCTGTCGGTCTTAGCGAAGTCTTGTCTCAATCAATCCCAATAAAATTCAAAGATCTTGGATGTTCGACGATCTTGTGCATGATAGGAGACAAGACGATCAATAAGTGCTTACTAGACTTAGGTACGAGTGTCAATTTGATTCCTTATTCAGTCTACCAGCAACTTGCTTGGGTGAACTAAAACGGACGAAAGTAACTCTTTGGTTTACCGATCGTTCGATAAAGAAACCCATGGGATAAATCGAGGAAGTACCCATCAAAATTGGTCAATTCCTATTCCCATCAATTTCATCATCCTCGAAACACAACCCATGAACAATCTAATGAGTCAAATTCCATTGGCTTTAGGACTACATTTCTTTGCCACTTAGAATGACCTAATCAATTTTCTAAATGGTTCGATGAAAATTTCTTTTGGAAACATGACTTTGGATCTTAACATCTTCAATCACGAAAATCAATCAAATGAATCGCTTAACCAAACATTGGAAATTAGCTCCATTCAAGAAAATTTTAACAACGAAATAGTTAGCTTTAACAATGAACGCGAGACCAAATATGAATAACTGTTTCAAGATAAGCCTAATGAGATTGAAAATGCACTTATATTTGAACCCCTCATGGTTGAGTTAGACCTTCAACCGTATTCTTTGACCAAGCAACTTCCTAGGTTGGAAATAAAACCTCTTCCTGGTCACCTTAAGTACGCATACTTAGGTGATAATGAAACGTTGCCTGTTATAATTTCTTAAAATCTTTCTCTTAATCAAAAAGCTTCTTGTTTTCAATCGTGTCAAAAAATAAAGAGGCAATCGGATGGTTGATTACCAATATTAAGGGAATTAGTCCCGCTCTTGTTCAACATCGCATCCACTTAGTTGACGAAGCCAAGCCTGTTCGTGATGAGCAATGAAGGCTTAACCCCAAAATGAAGGATGCGGTTCGAGACTAAATTCTTAAAGCCCTCGTTAACGGAATAATATACCCCCTTTTTGATAATTCGTGGGTTATCCCATTTCATGTCATGCCTAAAAAGTCCGGACTTACCGTTGTCACAAACGACGCTAAAAAGCTGATTCCTACTCATACTCAAATGGGTTGGTATGTTTGCATTCATTATCGAAAATTAAATGCTACAACACGTAAATATCACTTCTCTCTTCCCTTCATCGACCAAATGCTTGAAGGATTAGTCGACCATGAATTCTACCGCTTTCTCGATTGTTATTCTGATTATAATCAAATTATGTTCGCTCCCAAAGATTAAGAGAAAACGACTTTCATGTGTCCCTTTGGTACCTTTGCATATCGACGTATGCCATTTGGCCTTTGCAATGCTCCTCCTTCTTTCCAAAGGTGCATGGTCAGCATCTTTTTCGACATGATCGAACGATTTTTAGAAGTGTTTATGGACGATTTCTTTCTCTTTGGAAATTCTTTTTTCGAGCTCTAGCACCATCTCGAGATGGTTCTGAATCGATGCAAGGACAAAAACTTAACATTAAATTGTGAAAAATACTGTTTTATGGTCAAACATGGCATTCTGCTTGGGCATGTCATTTCAAACAAAGGCTGAAAGTTAATGTAATTGCAAATCAAACATTCCCAAATCTGTCAAGGACATTCGTTCATTTTTAAGACATGTTGGTTTTTATCGATTCTTTGTCAAAGAATTTAGTAAAATTGTTCGACTTCTGATGACTCTTCTTGAAAAAGACGTTCCATTTTGACTTTATTCTAATCGTGTTTCTACTTTCGAACGTCTTAAAAATGGACACGTTTTCGCTCCCATCATTTGTGCGCCCAATTGGGATCTTTCTTCCAAAATAATATGTAATGCGTCTAACTTTGCGGTTGATGCGGACTTAGGACAACGCATCAATGAAATTCTTCATGTCATCTATGCTAGTATGACTTTAAATGATGCTCAAATCAATTACAAGACCATTGAAAAAGAGCTTCTAGCGGTAGTCCTTGCGCTTGAAAAGTTTCGACCTTATTTGATTAACTCACACATTATGGTTTACGTGGTCCACTCTGCTCCTATGTACCTTTTCACTAAAAAAGTTGCTAAGTCTCGTTTGATCCATTGGATCCTTTTACTCCAAGAATTTGACCTTATGATCAAAGACAAAAAAGGATCCGACAACATCAGTGATGACATCTGTCGTGTCTTTCAAATGCACCATCTTCTTTATCGATCAATGGGAACTTTTATGATGAACAACTCCTTTCAGTTTTCATCAATCCATGGTATGCCGATATAGTGAACTATCTAGTCACTAAGGAAACTCCTTCATTTTGGTCGAAACAAGATAAATATAAATTTCTTTCCCAAGTCAAGTACTTCTATTGGGATGATCCGTACCTGTTCAAATATTGTTCCAACCAAATCATTTGACATTGCAACCCTGATTGTGAAACCAAGAGTGTCCTTTCATTCTGTCATGACCAATTGTGGGAAGGTCACTTCGGTCCTCAGAAACAGCGCAAAAGGTGCTCAGATGCGGTTTTTACTAGCCTACGATTTTCAAAGATGCATTCGAGTTTTGTAAAACTTGTGATCATTGCCAATTGTTAGGAAAATCTCTCAACGAAACATGATGCCTTTGAACCCCATCCCGACGACCGAAATACTTGATGTTTCGGGTATTGACTTTATGGTACCGTTTCCCAACTCTTTTAGAAATCTGTACATTCTTTTTGCTGTTGATTAAGTCTCTAAATGGGTTGAAGCCATTCCTTGTAAAATAAATAAGCACAAAGTTTTGTGAAATTCATAAAAGAAAACATCTTTTCAAGGTTTGGAACACCTCGCACAATAATAAACGATAATAGAACCCATTTCTGTAATCAATCATTTGAAACTCTAATGAAGAAATACTCAATAACCCACAAGTTATCCACTCCTTATCATCCTCAAACTTGTGGTCAAGTTATAGTTTCAAATCGCTAAATCAAGGAAATTTTGGAGCAAACTGTAAATAAAAATCGAAATTTTTTTTCATAAAAATTGATAGATGCGCTTTGGACTTATAGAACTATGTATAAAACTAATCTAGGAATGTCCCCTTTTAGGTTAGTATATGGTAAAGCGTGCCTGTTTTCCTATTGAACTAGAACATAAAGCATTGTGGGTGGTTAAGAACATAATCTTTAATCTTGAAAAAGTTGGCGAAAACAGGAAATTGCAAATCAATGAATTAGAGAAGATTAGGAACGACGCGTATGAAAATGAAAAAATTACTAAGAAACAATTAAAAAAATTCATGACAAGTCAATCCTAAGAAAAATATTTTTTCAAATCAAAGAGTTCTTTTGTATGACTCTCGACTACATTTATTCCCTAGGAAATTAAAATCAAGATGGACAGGACCATGCGTGGTACGTACTGTTTTTCCACATGGTGCCATAGAAATAGAAAACCCTATGGATGGATCGATTTTTAAAGTCAATGGCCATCGTTTGAAACCTTACTTAGAGTTGGCGAGTGATCGAGAGGAGGAGCTCATGATTCTTCATGAGCCACACTACGTCAAGTAAAAAAAATTAACCCTCTTGTAAATATGTACATATTTTTCTCCATTGCACTCATTATATCATGCATTGACTACGGGGATAAAATAAAAATCAAGTGCGAGAGGAGTCTTATGTTGTTTTGATTTTTGATAGTGCATTTTTGCATTTTGTTTCCCAAAACACAAAAAAAAAACCAATTTTTTTACCATACCGATTTACTTTTAAAGCAACATGATAGAATAAGTGCATTTTTGATTATCAAATTGAAATTTTTTAAAATTTACTTCTCTTAGCAAAAAGAATACGAAAAGTTTAATTACAAGTAACTATGGTGTAACTAGTATATAGGAAGGTTCATAGGTGATAATTATGAAGTATATCCTTGTTGTAATCTTTTTTCAAAAGAGTAGTTGATTTAAAGTAAAGGAGATAACATTTTTGATCTTCTAGGTTAAGTGGTGCTAAGATAATTTTGCATAACTCTCTCTTTTCAAAATAAGAAAAAACAAAAAAAAATCAATAAAATAAGAAACACCTAGTGTCATGTGTTCACACGTAAGTGTGTACACTCGTCACGCTTTATACCCTTCTTACGTAAGCCCGAAAGGCAATGCATGATCGATATATCTGGCCTCGGTTTATCCGAGTTAGGTGTATGTAAATAAAATTAAAATAATAATAATAGACACATAGAGTCATGCATTCATACACAAGTGTGTACACTCATCACGCTTGGTACTCTTCTTACGTAAGCCCGAAAGGCGCGCATGATCGGTATATCTGGCCTCAGTTTAGCCGAGTTAGGTGTGTAAATAATAATGTTAATATTTTTTAAAATAGAGAGAGCAAGCAATTGAAACCCAAGCACTATCTTTAATTATTTGATTTGACTTGTTATTCGGAAGAATAAAAATGTCCCTTTGCAAAACTTTAATAATCAACTAAAGGATTTATTTCAAAGTTGCACTATGTTATCAACCGAAATAGCTAGCCAAACTAGGGTCTAATTGTGATGATAACTTAATTTTTGTTGGAAGTTTTGATGAGTAAAAAGACTAAAATTTCTTGATAATAACCAAAACTTATATCTAATTTACTCCTGTCAATTTAAAAGTAAATTCTTCATTTGTAAATATTTTCGAAAACTTGCATCATGTAGTCGCATTAGAATTTGCATACCGCATTTGAATTTTGTGGGTAGTATCCACTGAAAATCCTCGCGAGACAACACTCATCCTACTAAGGACACTAGAGCTTTAATGACTTATTACTTATGCTCAATGCAATCGTGGTATCTACGAAAACGGATTTATTTTAGTTTTAGTTTATTCGAGGATGAATAAAAAGATAAGTGTGACGGTATTCGATGTGCACATAAAAGTGTATATTTTTACTCCTTTATTTAATCTTCATTTGTTAATATAAGTGAGAATACTAAGGTATTTTACACGTTTAAATCAAAATATAAATTGTTTTCAGATCATCATTCATTCATCTTCATTTGGGGAAAAATGGTTCTGTGTATGAATTAATCTTATGAAAATTTATTGCATATTTTTATTTCTATTTGTAAGAAATTGAGTGCAAAATAGATGGAGCTTCATGGAGGTATCCACTCACATATGTTGAAAGAAAATGAAGAAAGGAAATAAAAGAATTCATGCAACATGGAGGAGCTCACATGCCCACTAACTAATGGACCATAATTAAAAGCACATGCACATGTAAATGGAGACTTAAAGGCACGTTAGCAGGGATTAATTAATTCCCTAATGATTACTGAAAGGTTACACAATATCAAGGGCATTTTTGATAGTCTCCTAAAAGTGGAGTTAGGGTTATAAGCATGTATAAATACCTCTAATGTATCATGTAATTAGCGTGCTCTTTTATGCATGTTGTAGTCTTAAAATCAATGATAAATAAAATGTCTTTTCAATGGATTTTTATCCTTCTTCTTATTTGCTTTTGTTTACATGCTCTTTTCTCTTATGTTATCTTATAATAAACACATGAATTTTGTGTTGATTTATATGAATGATTGAAAGTGGATTTGCCTTTAAATTGCTCCTTAATCTCATAATTTTATTCAATTTTGTTCTAGTTTGTTTTCTACAATTTTCTTTGTTTAAAAAATTTCAAAACCTAGGGATAATCTAATTAAGTAATATTAGAATTTATTTCTTTTCTGATGGATCAAACTGTACGCACATACGTACTATGATTATACGTCGTGCACTTGTAGTTTTATAAAATATATTTTCGATGGTTTTCAACTCAATAGAAAATCCATCACTAAGCAATACATCTGCTGAGACTAGATTATATAATGCGCTCTAAATGTCGGGTGATATATTAATCATAGCTCTTGACAATAAGGGATTATGTACTAATAGTTATTCGAAAACTATGGAATGACTCACTTAAGATTTCTTTCTTGGTTAATATAACTAAGGCCAAAACAAATAATCTCGAAGTGATAATATTACGCAGTTCCCTCGACTTGAAAATATTGTGGAAGTTTAATATGGACATTTTGTGTAACACCCCATATTTTTAGATAATTAAATAATAAAATAACGATGAACAATGAAAATAAGCATTTTTGAACATGTTAGAATATGGCCTAGAAATCTATACCATTGTGTTCGTGGTAATTTTCTAATCAATTTCCATATACAACCTGTTGAAATCCGAGTTAATACAGAGAAGTTACGAGAAGAACAAGAAATCAAAAAAACGAAAATAATAATAATAATAAGACCCTACGGGTCGACCTATAGGTCGACCCATGTTTTGCCTTGGACGCAAAAACATTCAGGGATGTGTCGAAGTTTATAATTAGATTTTTCGAGTGATCTAAACCGTTGTTTTCTAGATCCAATGATCCACAATGAGCCTGTGACATGGTCGCACCAGATTCAATCCAAAAATCCGATAGTCTCTGATCCTCAACTCCATTGTAAATAGAACCCTAGGCCTAGCTATTTTTCACAATCAAATTTTCTCCCAACTAGGTTCATTGCCTGAGGCTGAAACCTAAATAGAAAACATTTCTAGGGAGAAGATCTTCTTAATAAAAATATTAGACGCCTTAGAAGGGGATCCATGAAGGCCATGGAGCAAAGCTAAGGACGACAAGTGAGTGGATTTGAAATATATCTCTTTTATGTTTATGATATATAAAATCGTTAGATTCCCGTTGAATATTTAATTCAACATTTCAGTAATTAGTTCTACTAATTAGTATGTTGAAACTATAAATTTTATAAAAAAAGTGCACTTATATTTAAATGTTATTTATCTAGAAAAAGAAAGGAATCCAATTAAATCTCCAATCGAGTTTCGTACATGGTAGACCTTGTTGGCGGGATTTAGGAAGTAGACAGAATGATTACATATAGTCCTCAAGGCACACACAGGGTGGTACATTGTGGATGTCTAAACACTAGTATAAGCTAGTGCGAATGCAGTTTTACGTTTTCATAGTAGACGACGAAACATCTATATTATAGGCCTCACGAAGCTATCTTTTATAGTTGTAGTTATAGAATGCTCTAGGAGCAAGATGATGGCATCCTTTTCGAGGAGGATACGGAATGTACCATGGGTAGTACCTAGTACCGATGTGGTCTTTGGGCATGTAGCTACATATATATTAGTTATTAGTCTTTAATCTACTAGGGAGTAGATGGGTACGATTCACGCATAGAAGCGAGAGTATTATAAGCCCAGTAAACCTAATATAACAGAAAATGAAAATAAAACGGTATATGCAGAATCAAGCTTAGAAGTGTATAATTTTTCCATTCACCTTAACTTTAATTCTGACCCCCTCCTCATAACATCATACAGGTTAGGTAGATGGCAGAGACTTTTCAGCTTTTAGACATTTGTTTAGAAAATGTTATTATTTTGGTGAGTATTTACTTACTATTATATTTTAGTCTGTTCCGCTATGAGATATTTATTTGAGCTCTGATATATTTGTCTTTGCCTATTTGCATGATACCGGATGCCCAACTCGAGCTTCAGTGGGCTTGGATTTTAACGTTTTTGCAAAAAATCCGGACCCATTGGAATTCGGGTTGTTACATTTGGTATCAGAGCTTAGGTTAGTAGATCCTAAGTAACTTAGGAAATATGGGTGAACGTATTTGTATTTTTTAATAAAATATAAATATATTATGTACTAAAATCCAAATGGTCCCCAATTATAGATTCTAACATATGGAAAGTTTTTAGGAGTATATTTGTGCATAGTTTGCTAGTTGGATTTGGGATGACACAAGGATGTCGAGCCCTATGATATTGCCGATTTATAGTATACATTGGTATCCATACTTTATAGGAAGTGGGAAAGTTCACTAGGGATAGTAGGGAGAGTATTTTTTTATTTTGAAAGGAATAAGAGATTTTAGTAAGGAAATGAGATTTTTAAGGTTTAGGGAGGATATTCCTAGGGCAGCAAGAAAAAAAATCCACATTATGTCTAGCCCAATAAATTGAAACTTTTTGAATTGAAAAGTTAAAAAATATAATTGTTAATATGTTTGAGGAAGTAAATATTGGGTTTTTTAAAAAAAAGGTGGTATGAAATTTAAATTGGTTTTTTATAATGTAAATTTTTTTAAAAGTGAAATTCTTTTTGAAGAATTATAGAGCATGTATAGCTTGCTAGTTTCTTTGTAGATAAACAAAGATTTTAAATACAAAAAGCTAGAGTGTGTTAAGCATCGAAAACATAGGCTACAACATTTATTGTTTTAATATATGTTTTCATGGCTATGACACTATTGTTATAGTAGGCGATTCCTAATGGAAATGTTTTTACATAGCATATAAGATTTATTAATATTTATTTTAATTAAATCCATATACTAGTATTTTTGGGCTGTAGTAACGGTGTTTTACGCAACATCTATTTTGACCCAAATAAAAATGTGTTTTGAAGATAATTTCTAAGTATAGAAATAAAGTGGTTTGTAAATACACTTATTATTTAATTAAGTATATGGAAATATTTTCTAAGTATGAAAATATTAAAACAGTTTTGAAAATAACTTCTTTTGAAAAAAGAAGATGTAAGTTAAGTATTAGAATTAAAAAATTTAGTAGGAAATGTCTATTGTAAGTGATTATAGATTAAACATACTTTAATCTATTGGAATGAAATGAATAATGATATAATGTTCTATGAAACCAAATCACAATAAAGATGTTTTGTGCAAGTTATAAGGAGTATGTGAAAGAGATATATATATAAGGTATGGAAAGCACCATGCTTTGTATAGCCTATTTCAAAAAATTATAAAATAAGTTCCTTGTTATTTCACTTAAACAAGAAATCCTCTGTTAAAGGATTCATAGAAGGTTTAATGTTAATGGTTTCTCATAAGAGAAAATAGTTCTAATACATTAAGGTATAAAACCATTAGGTGTAATGAGAAGTATAATAATTAGAGATGGTGTTAGTTAAGAGGGATATTATAGAGAGCCTTAGTAGGAAAGCTAAGCGATGGAAATTTCATATTTTTCCATTGATTATGCACATTGGTTGCTTGTCTTTGTAGAAAGTCCCCATTTGTAGTAAGTTAGAAACTCCTCCAAGGTTAGGTAATTGGGAGAGTAGGAAAGTTAAGGGATTTTTGATAAAATAATTATTCTTATCTACTCAAGTTTTCGTAAATTTGAAAATATATAAAAAGAAGATGTTTTAAAAACATGTGAGGACATTTTTGGAAGCCAAGTTAAAAAAGGTTTTAAGGACAAGCAAGGCATGTTTTAAAGAAAATGTTTTGCTGAAAAATTAAATAAGTTTTTGGAAGAGAAAAACTTAGTAAATAGCTAAATTTAAAAGTCCAAATTTTTTAAGGCTATAAAGGTCTTTAAAAGGAAAAGAGGAATAAGTTTCGAACTTAGAATTTATGAGTTTTTCCCCTCTAGGTTTAGGGAATAATTTAAATTCAAAGAGCTGTAAAGATGCAAGTCTAGAAAGATAAAATGTTAAGTAACCAAGTACCTTTGAATTTAATAGAAACTTCAAAGTAACACTTTTAAAGGCAAGAATTTTGGGATTTGATGTTTCAAAAATTTAGAAGCTTTAATTTTTCAAAATGAAATGATAAATACTAAACTAAAATTTTAAACATGTAGTAGATTGGAATATTTCCTAGGAGTGACGAGAAAAGTGCAAGGCTATGTAGAAGATAGTAGTGATTACTTCTAGTAGTAATAATAAAAGTTCGCACAAAGTGTATAGGACACTAGTGAGAAGCTGGGAATGTTGCTTCATTTGTGTAGACTATAGAAGAATGGTAAAGTGATATTAGTAAGATAGTAAGACATACGTATTGGGATAGGTAGACCTTAGTGGGGAAAAATTAAAGGTACGGGTAAAGAGAAAATTTCCCCAAGCTTAATTGCCATTTTAGATAGAGACTGCATAGACTGAAGTCCTTATTCATTGTAGTAAATGAGAGACTTGGTTATTCCATTTGGAATGGAAGAGATGAATAAATCTTATTCATCGTGAGTAATAAAGTATAAGTTTGTAACGAGTAATGGGTGGCAGGAGGAGCATATGAGTTACTTGGATTCCTAGAGTAGGACCTTTCTATGTTAGAGTGGACATGGTCCTAGGCCTCCTAGTCCTAGATGATAGCTGTGTTTAGCTACTATATTTACCTACCTAGTATTGCTTTGTAGTAGGACTTGTTTTCTCTTTTTATGAGATTGTACTTCTATGTAAGCATTTAGTTCCTATAGTAGTAAATCAGTGATGATTAGTATGATGCTCTTCTTTTGTGATGATCACAAGAAGAGAATAAAAACATAAGATGTAAATAAACAACAATAAAAGTAAAAGAAAATAAAAGCAACTAAAAGAAAAATAGTAAAATTTAAAGAAATCGATAGAAACATAAACATAAAATTTTGAAAAGAAAAGTTTTTCTTATGTAAACCGTGCTTGGGAAAGAAATAAGGATTTTTGTAGAATAGCGACATAACTTCCAAGCACGGACAAAGAGGTGTGCAAAAGGTAAGATGGGAAATGCGAGTTTTTCATTTTTCTACCTTCTTTTTGACATAAGAAATCGAGTTTGGAAAATTAGATTTTTTTGAAACTCAATATTAAGAGTTGTGTGGTAGGATTTGGAAAAATTCGTTTAACTATGCCCCTATTCAGTAGGAGTGTGGAAAAATTGAATGAAAAACATTTTGAGTTTTCAAAAGATTGCATTCATATAGAAATTGCAAGTATATTTAGGATGTGTGAATCATATTTTAAAAAGGAGATTTTAAAGAAGAAAAGCATTCATATAGGAGATACCGCTTAGAAATTCATGTACATGCATATTGTTTAAGTTGAATGACACCTTGCCCAAGGACACGGATGGCCGCAAAATTGGATGTACACAGAATGGATGTGATTGATGCGAGGAATTACATAGTTTTACACTTGTCGAATTTCGAGGATGAAATTTCCTAAAGGGTGGAAGAATGTAACGCCCCGTATTTTTAGATAATTAAATAATAAATTAATGATGAACAGTGAAAATAAGCATTTATGGAATTGTCAGAATATGGCCTCGAACTTATACCATTGTGTGCGTGGTGATTTTTTGATTAATTTCCATATATAACTTGTCGAAATCTGAGTTAATATGAAGAAGTTACGAGAAGAACAAGAAATTAGAAAAACGAAAATAATAATAATAATAAGACCCTACGGGTCGATCCGCAAAACACAAGGGTCAATCCTAAGGTCCACACCCAAAGAATACAGGTCGACCCATGTTTTGCCCTGAACGTAAAAACATCCAAGGACGTGCCAAAGTTTATAATTAGATTTTCGTGCAATCTGAAACATTGTTTTCTGGATCCAATGATCCGTAGCGAGCCTGTGACGTGGTTGCACCAGATTTAATCCAAAAATCCGATAGTCTGCGATCCTCAAACTCCATAATGAATAGAACCCTAGGCCTAGCTATTTTCTCGCAATTAGATTTTCTTCCAATTGGGTTCATTGCTGAGGCTGAACCCTAAATAGAGAATAATTCTAGGGAGAATATTTTCTTAATAAAAATATTAGACACCTTATAAGGGGATCCAAGAAGGTCATGGAGTAAAGCTAAGGATGACAGGTGAGTGGATTTAAATTATATCTCTTTTATGTTTGTGATATGTAATATCATTTGATTCCCGTTAAATATTTTATCCATCATTTATTTCAGTAATTAGTTCTACTAATTAGTTAGTTGAAAATGTAAATTTTATAAGAGTAGTATACTTATATTTAAGTATTATTTATTTGAAAAAGAAAGGAATCCAATTAAATATAAATAATATTAGGCTTAAAAGTTGTAGAGAAAGGCTAAGCCTAAAAGTGAGAAATTTACAGTAATGAGAGAAATGAATTAAAGAGGAGAAATCTAATAACGTGATTTGGAAGTTAGTGATAGATTAGTTGGTTAGTTTAAAGAATGGAATATATTTTCATTTTTTGTAAGAATAACGATAAATGTAACTGCAAGAATAAAAGCAAGAAAAATGAAATTAGTGCAAAATAGAGACAATTGGATGTTTAGATTGTTTGCAGTAGGGCATAGCCATTTATCTCTTGAGAGGTCTTTCGATTAGTTGAGGGGGAGCTGCATGGTGCCATAGCCACGATGAGAAAAGAGACAGACCAAGTATTGTAGGCCTAACGAAGCATACCTTTACAAATATAGAAATCCTCGACTGAATTCTATAAAGGTAGACTTTGTTGGCGAGATTCAGGGAGTAGACAGAAAGATTACGTATTATCCTCAAGGTATGCACTGGGGGATACTGTACGGTCCGAAAATTTCGACCCCGAAAATCGACACTAATACGTCCACTGTATAAAGTGCCGAGCAATCAAGTGTTGAAAATCCCAGACTGCTAGGATGAAGAAGAAAAAGAGATAGAAAAAGAACAGAAAACAACAGCACAGAAACTAACAATCGCAGCGGAATAAAATATAATATACCATAAAGCAGCATTTTATATAATTCAAAGCTGGAACTATCAATATATACAAGATATCAGAGTACAACCATCAAAAAATACATCTGGACGGTTATAATAACTTGTCCCTGAATACTATCAATACAATCTCTAATACACAACGGAATATATTCCATACATCCCTGACGTCCAGCTCGTTCCCAGAGCTCCCAGCATCTAAACCTGAAAATCCGTAATACTCGGTCTGACCCGAGCATTGCAATAAAATAACACCCGAGTCAGGCTGGAAACCAGGGTGAGTAAACCATCATAACTGGAATATTTAAGCTATAAACTTCACTTGAAATCATAGTAACTTGTACAATTGGCGAGTTTTTATCCTGTCTTAACCAAATACTATTACAGAAATCCATTGACATTTAAAATAATATCTAGGTATCGTTACATATTTTAATTAGTCAGATTTACTTTATTTATTCATTTGCAGCCTATTTGATTCTATAATCGAATCCGTAAAGATTTGCAAAGGTTATTGAATTGACATGGTTTTGGATAAAGCTGTTATCCGGTCCCGGTCTCTTCGAATCCAAGTGAAAATTTTAAAGGGGTAGATCGTATACAATAAACAATTTATTATATTGGCGACACTATATACACATGGAGAGACTCATCTATCGACTTAAGGGTACAGACACGAATAACTGAAATGAATAACAAATGTAGATAGGTAAAGATATGGATCGTTAGCTAATTTAGCGATCAATATCCAATATCAAGATGATCTACTCCTTAAAAAAATTATTATCTTTACTTAGTCGATTTCATTTATATTTATCCAAATTTATTTCAAACTAACCAAATTAATAATGGAAAAATAAATTATGAAGTATCCCTAATTACTCACAAGTTTAAGTCAAATGATAATATGATTAATTACCCATTTGAACTATAAAATATCATTTCTCTTTAATTCTACAAATTTTAAATGGAATAGATTTTTATATAAATTTGCTTATAAATAAATATATGTATAGACTCAACCTTCTTTCTTTCTTTCTTTTTCCTTTTACTTTCTTCTCTCATTCTTAATTCCTTTACTTCTATAGTGGTCCAACTTCTTTATTGGCCTAACCCTTCCTTTCTTTTATTCCTGCCGCTACGTCTTTCCTCTAATGATACGGCGTGCACCTAAACCAAATCGTGCACGTGCACACATTGACGAACTATTGCCGCCCCCCTCCGACACCAGCGCACATCAACTCTGACTCACGAAATCCCTTGGCCTTCCCAAAACTCCACGACACCGTCGAAATCAAAATTCGAATAAAAACTCAATCACGAGGAACTCATCGACCCCTCATCTAACCTCATTCAGCCACCACCGGCCAACTGCCAACACCGAACTTCACCATCAACATCGTCGTGGCCTCCCTTTCCTTCCCCCCATAGCGCACCACTCAAACCCCATCCCAACGCCGCTGTCACCATAGAGCCGTCCACGACCAAAATCCACCTCCGAACCCTACTTTTCCTTCGACCGGCCACCACGTCGACTTGTAACGCATCACTTTATTTTTCTCAAGTCCCCCTTTCCCACGGCCATCTTTTGGAAAAACCCCGACCGTCATCTCTAACTGGATCACCGCAATTTGACCCACGACCGGAACCCATCCATCTTTTCCCTTCTCGATACCTACATGATTAAAATCACGAAACTACCTGCGAAAATTCCCATTTCCAATGGAGAACATGATCATGTACCCAAAAATCCAAAATAAAATTCCTGATTTCCTAACATTTTTGGTTATCTTACAGTATTATGCACTTTAATTTCTTCACACTTGATAATATTGAATGAAACCAATTTTAAATCCAAGTATAATAAAAAACAAACCGTTTTCCTGTTTATATTATAACCTAAATCAAATTGGATTGAGAGATAACAATTTTGAAATCAACATAACATTTTTTTATATACAGAACAAACATAAAAGATGAGGAGTAGCCTGGCTTCTCTATTTGTAATACTTGCACACATCCACATATTAGTATACACACATTACTGCATAATCATTCCTATCCACAGCACTTCGATTTTCATAACCCAAAACCATATCATACATTATCAGTATAAAAGAGTTTAGTTCTGCTCACCTTTCTTTTGAACAGAGGCCATATGCTTTTGAAACTGCTGCTCTACTTGACTTGTCTTGATCAGTAAACAAAGATCATGAAATTGGTGCTAGCTTTGATCTTTCTTGAGTTGAGTTTAGTTTGTTTTAAGTTGTAAAAATGCAAAACTAAGTATATATTTTTCTTGTTTTATTTAACTTATTCTCGAATGAAAGAAAATCCCCCAAAGACAGAGGTACTGAGGTATATATAATAGAAGGAAATGTATAGGGAGAGCTAGAGTGGCTGATCCCTTGTACATGCTTTAACTTGTTGATTTATTTTTATTTATTTTTTATAATAAAAACTGATGTGATTCCCTTATTTTAAGTGATTTGATTTCACATCAAAAAAGTTTTGATTTGTTTTGTTGATTAACCATTTTGTGGTCTTGAGATGAAATTTTCATCATAATGTTCCCTAATATATATACATATATTATCCACCACTTAGACCATATGCAAGGTTCTATAACATATATACACAAATATCCTTATTTACTAGTATTTTTTTTTATTTTCCTTTCATCAAGCTTATGTATATATACATATTTATTATATTGTTCATCATGAAACTTTTAACCTTTACTTACATATATAAAGATCTTACATGCATAACAATTCATTTACTCGCATGTTTGTTATCATAGACTTATATATATATATATATATATAATTTTTTTATTCATACCTTTACAACTTTCCTACATTTTACTTCATATGGATACACACACATATATAAATATATTTTATATACTTATATGTACTATAAAGTTTGTATATATCTATTTATATATTTATGGATAGTTTATCTTGAATTTAAATGGTGAAATATATTATTTATTAATTTACTATAAGATTTATCATCTCCAGAGATTTTATAATCCAACATTTATTATAGTTTTAAATCAATTTATGTATGTCCAGATATTTTAATTGTCAGAAATTTTTATTCATTTTACTTATAAATTTATATTATGATAATTTAAACTGGTTAATTACCTAATAACAGACGTCAGAGAGCCCGGGACGTCACATTCCTCCCCTCATTTAAAAAATTTCGTCCCTAGAAAGAAACAAAGAAAGAATTTTAACTATAAAGTTTATTATCAGTTAAAGTATTCTTTAGACATTCTTAACTCTTTACTCCTTTTATTCTAAAGTTTTAAAACACTTTCAAATCTACATAACATTACAAAAATAGCTTTATAAAAATAATTTTTATAACTCGATGTCTCAACAAATCCATCCTTATTCTTATAGAAATTCGATCATACGTTGATTAGGTATAGGACTGAAAATATATAACTACTTAGCAGACCTGTTTTCAACACCCAGTTAAAATACTTCGAAAACATTTTTTGAGAATGTAGAAAACATTTTTGTGAGAATGCTTTGGAATCATCACCCCCTCCATGGATCGCGGTTAGCCCGATGATTACGTCGTCGTCCCGGAAAAACCATAGAAAACTATAGGCATCTGCACCCCTCAATTTCACCATGGAACCGCCACAGATCGTAGCTACACCCAGGGTTACGTTGCCATCACGGCAAAAACCATGTAACCATAGGCATCAGCGCCCTTGACTTTCGCTGCCAAATGAAACTTCACCACATAGATCGCAGACTACATTAGTCGACTCCCAATGTTGCCTGTAGGCACTCACTACCAAACGACTTCCGTTATGTCCTCATAGATCGCAATCTACCAATGTTATGTCGCTCTCCCAGCGAAATCAAACGAAGACTTTAGGAAATTGCTACCCCTCGACTTACGCTATGGAACGCAGTAGATTGCAGTTACATCAGAGTTACACTGCCGTCACAGCATAACCCCAACGTCTCTGTAAGCATCAACGCCCTTAAATTTCGCTATCCTAATCACAATCCACAGAAACTACAGTTTAGTCCGGACATCGTCTGGGATCAAAATTTAGAACCCCCTTAAGGCTCAAAGCAGAACCACCCCATGGATCTCCGATTACAAGTTTCAACTCTAAATGGGGGTGCCTTTTCCCCATTGCATTCTCAAAACACTTTATACTATACACATGTAGCAATTTTCAAATCATACTCTTTATATGTATCACATATAAATCCCATTTTCACAAAATCGATATCTCAAAATTGATAATTCTCAAACTTGGCTTTCCAAATTCCCAGAACTGATTTTTCCCAAAATCAAAAGCCTTTCGAAATCAGTGGGTTTCAAAAAAAATTCCTAATTTCATCCTCATAAAATTATTCATATATATATATATAAGTTTATTCCTTCAAATTGAAAAATCTTTGGATCACTTCATACTTGTATAAATTCCTCTTTATACTTCAAATATTTTTCAAAGATCTTTTCTTCTGGTTATAGATTCAACAAGGCGAGTTTATAATATATGACAAACATATATATAACTTTATTTATGCCAAATCAACATTCAAATTCGATTTCCTTTACAAAGTTATTAACCGCATTACTTACTCTTTATAAAGTGAGTTTCAGTTATAGTGATATCCAACTTCTACTCTTATTCATCACATATTTCTCAAATATACTTTTCCATTAAAAATCATTTTTACTTCAATATCTGGTTTTGCTTCCACTTCACAGTTGCTTCAATTTCCATTCGGGTTATCACTTCCATTCTTATCTCAATTGGTGTTTAATTATGACAGTTTCTACTCTGACCAATTTGAACGTAGAAAATAGCTTGAATAGTTTTAAAATAGTTAAATGGCTGTAAAATAGTTATTAGTTGTAAAATAGTTGTAAATAGTTAAGTAGTTATAAAATAGTTATTAGTTATAAAATAGTTAAATAGTTGAGTAGTTATAAAATAGTAATTAGTTGTAAAATAGTTAAATAGTTGTAGAATAGTTAGATAATTGCAAAATAATTGTAAAATGGTTGAATAGTAAGTATAAGACAGTTTGAATTTTAAAAAGACTGTTTTGTATGGTAAATAGCTGGGAGAGATCAAATAAATCTAAATATTTTAGGAAGTAGATTTTAAACAGTTTATATTAAAAATGGTTCAGAGCCAAACTGTTCAATCTCCCAATCTTCGATTCCAATCAATTTTTCAATTTCCACTTGCTTTTAAATTGATTCAATTCCAATTCAATTCGAATTAACTTCAATTCCTTTCCCAAATTCAAGTCAATTCCTACTTGAGTTCTAAATTTATCCAACTTCGATTACAACCCAATTAATTCAATCCCAACTTTGAATTTATTCCAATTCTATTCTAATTTTTCAACCATCTTGATTTATATCAAATTCGAGTTAAAATTTTCAAAATATTGATTTAATTACATAAACCAATTTAATCCTTAATTATTATTTAACAACTCTAGTTTTAAAACAATTTAAATTCTGAGCCTACATTCATTTAAATTGCTTCTACTTAAACTTATTCCAAGGTTCGAGTAAAAGTTCAAATCTTTTTAAACAAATAAATTTTGAGAATTCAATTGATTCCCCAATTATACTTCAAAATTTTATACCTAATCCCCTTAAACAATTCAGGTTGAGAATTCCATTTTTAACCTTTCAACCTTAAGTTCAAAATGATTCATTTTCATAAGTTCAATATTTATTTCTTAAAAATAAAAATCATTTTAGTAATTACAAAATAAAGTTTAATTCTATTTAATTCCAACAATGGATATATATCATTTCAATCCACTTCTTAATTCATTCAATTAATCCAATTTATAGTTTTACATATACTGTCAATAACCAACAGGTTGATATCATAATATGTCAAAGTAGATAAACATCCAAATTATCTAAAACACCAATCAATAACATCCATCACACTTTTCTAGAATTTGAATCCCGTTTGAGACCATACATACTTCCCTTTATAATTTAACTCAATTAACTTCCCTAAGTTAAATCGCAATTCCATCTTGAAATCTCCCATCTCAGGCTATAAGTCTACAACTTATTTAACTTGTCTAGAGTTAAATTCCAATTCATTTTATCCATTCAGCCCTTCTCAATTTAAAATTTCCATTTCAAATTTAAATTTCTCATCAATATCCCTTCCCGCTCATAAGTTAAAAACTTATTTCTCTTTGGATTTTACATCTCATTCTCGGGGGATTTCAGAATTCAACACTTAGTGTTTATTTCAAACCAACTTTGTTATTATGTGTAATCACATATATATACATTTATTTCATTTACAGACCCAGTCACACTTTTAAATTTAAAACATCCTAGATTTTCAATTCAAAACAATTTACTTTGAAATTTTCAAAACAACTCTTGTTTTAAAATAAGATTCCTTCATTCAAAAATATTCTAAATAATATTATTTATTATATCTTTCAACACTTTAAAACAATTTCAAATTTTCTAGACTTAAATTTTAAAACTTCACAATTTAAATCATTTTCAATTTATAAGTCATACTTATCTAAATTGTTGCTTCCTTAAAACATTTCACTCTTGTTTCATTATTGTTTATTCTGTAATAACCATCCTTTATAAAGATATAATAACCAATTTATGATAATTATCATATCTAGAAATCATACATACCATATATTCCATAATCATATGGTGGAAAAATCAAACCAAGGTAACTTATTTCAATACTTTGAAAATTCTTTAGAATTTTCTAGGATTTAAATTTAGTTTTGAATCCATTTTTAGCTCAACTTATTTACATAGTTAATCTTACCCAAATTTCTATCTGGTTGTATATATATTACCACTTAATTCTTATTATTATATTTAATTTCAATGATCAACAACCAATTATCTCAACATATATAATAATTAGAATAACTTTTTCTTTATATATCAAAATATAAGCTTACGTTAAAAATCATTTTTAAAACCATTTTTAAAATCATTATATAAGAAAATAACAATTATGTTGAAACATTCATGATATTTTGACTATACAACTATTTAATCATTCATATACTAACTTGTTTACTTTGCAGAAGTTCATCTATGACAACTATATATAATTTTATATCCTTATCTGGTAGTTAAAATATGTTAAAATCTCTCCTATATGATATATACTACATTATCATTCATATATTTGGTTTAAAAGAAAAAATCTCATTTTTTTGTTACATTCAGACGTCTGATGCTTCAATCCAGATGTCTGATTCTAGAAATTTGAATGTTGTAAAATACAATATTCAGACGTCTGAAGAGTATAAATCAGACGTCTGAATATGACAACTTTTTTGCCAATTTTCTTTCTGGTTTGATTTCGTAGCATTTCAGAAGTCTGAATTTTTAATTTCAAAAGTCTGAATAGTTTACAACGGCTACTTTTCTGAAAAGGCATTTCCATTCATGAAGAGTTGCAATCTTTAATCCAACAGACAATCATAACTCCTGATGATAACTCTTCATGAACAATTGCAACTATTTATTATCTATATAAACACATTAGAATCAAGTTTTCAAACCACCAATTTTATTGATTATTATTCTATTCTTGAAATTCTTGATTCTAATATATTTGTGCTTTCAACATCATTCAAATTTAGTTTCCTACTTCCTTAACCTTCACGCATTCACACATATATCATAAAGGAGAAAGATTATAGGAAGTTTGTATTATCAAGAGACAAATTCGTGTTATTAAGAACACGTTGTGTCACTTACATTCTGTATAAGTTGAAGTCCTCTTCGGCTGTTGAGGTGAAATCATATTCTGCTGCTCAGGTCTCTTGTTCGGTTGTTCAAGGGTTGTATAAACCTATTCCTCCGGGTTAAGTGAGGATTGATGCTAGTGAAATTCCAGAAAGGAGTCTGGGACTGGACGTAGAACGGGAAGTTCGAACCAGTATAAAAATTTATGGTGTACTTTTTTATATTTACTTATTTTACATTGCTATAGTTTGTTTTGGCACTAGTTTAATATTATTCCATATAGCACGATCCGCACAGTCTTTTCATTTGGTATCAGAGCAAGGCATCTCATAACCGTTACACAGTTATCTGATATATTGTTAATATGGAAATCAACACCAGCACTACCACTAACACTGTCACTAACACTAGTTTTATTGAAGGTCAATCTACTGCACGGCCTCCACTATTCAATGGCATGAATTACAATTACTGGGCAACACGAATGCATATTTATATGCAAGCCAGTAATTTTGATGCATGGAATGTTGCACAAGCAGAATACACTGCACCTACTACTGAATATAATACGTGGATAATTGCACAGAAACAAGATGCTTCTGCTAATGCTAAAGCTATGAATACGTTGTTTTGTGCATTAGATAAAAATGAATTTAACCGAGTTAGTATATGTAACACTGCATATGAAATATGGAGAACACTTAAAGTAACTCATGAAGGTACTAACAAGGTAAACAAAGTAAAATCTCTATGCTTAAGAATCAATTTCAAAATTTTAGGATGAAGCAAGATGATTCTATAAATGATATGTACTCCAGATTTCAAGATATTCATCATTCTTTACTAGGACTAGGAGAAACATACTCCAATTTTGATATTGTTTCAAAAATCCTTAACTCTTTAACCGACGAATGGGACAGAAAAGTCTTAGCTATTGAAGAAGCTAATGATCCTTCTACCATGAAACTAGAAGAGTTGATAGTAAAGCTAATGTCCTACGAGGTAAATTTGCAGGCTAAAAGAGTACAAGCACAAGACAAAAAGAATATGGCATTTCATGCAGAGAAAGAAGAATCAGACTCGGATGAAGAAGACTTAGCATTCATTGCTAAAAAATTTAAAAAGTTTTTAAAGTACAGAAAAGGAAATCGAAACAACGGGAAAAGGAACTTCAACAACAATACAAATAAGCCATCTTCATCTATACTAGAATGCTTTAATTGTCACAAGAAATGGCACATGCAAAAAGATTGTCCAGAACAAAAGAAGACATATCACAATAAAAATCGAAATGACAAGTCTAAAAGAAAAGCATTTTCAGTAACATGGGATGACTCGGATTCTTCCTCTTTAGAAAGCAATAGTGATAGTGAAAAAGAATAAGCAAATGTCTGTTTTATGGACATAGAGAATGAGGACCCACTTAAAAAGAGAGGAAAATGGATATACGACAACGGTTGCTCAAAACATATGACTGGAGACAAAAGTATGCTATCAAACATTACTTACTCAGATGGAGGCTCCGTCACTTTTGGAGACAATTCCAAAGGATATATCATTGGAAAAGGCGATGTCAGTAATGTCGGTACATCTAATTTACCTCTTATTTCTAATGTTTTATTGGTCAAAAATTTAAAACACAATCTTTTAAGTATAAGCCAGTTATGTGACAAAGGTTTAAAAATCTCTTTTACTGAAGATAAGTGTAGCATTTTTGATGAAAAACAAAATCTTATATTTGAAGGAAATAGAGACAGGAATATCTATATTCTGAATATGAAGATCAATCATAATTCAGATACGTGTTTAATAGCTAATGAAAATCATCCTTGGCTATGGCACTAAAGATTCTGTCATATCAACTTCAAAACTGTAAACAAACTTTCTAAAAATGATTTAGTCAGAGGATTACCAAAAATGAACTTCAAAGTCAATCATATTTGTGATGCATGTCAATTAGGAAAATTGACAGATCATCTTTTAAATCTAAGAAAGTTATCTCTACATTACAACCACTTGAATTACTACACATGGATTTATTTGGGCCAACTCAAGTTCAATCCTTAAACCACAATAGATATGTGTTTGTAATAGTAGATGATTTTTCTAGATATACTTGGACCATTTTTATGAAAAAAAGTGATACGTTCGAGCATTATAAAAATTTTGTCAAACGAATTCAAAATTTAAAAGGTTTAAAGATAAAGAATATTAGAAGTGATCATGGAGGAGAATTTAAAAACGAAGTTTTTGACTATTTTTGTAAAAAGAAAGGAATTTTTCATAATTTTTCGTTTCCTAGAACTCCCCAACAAAATGGGGTTGTAGAACGTAAAAACAGAACTTTACAAGAATGTGCGCGAACTTTGTTAAATGGAAGCACTCTTCCAAAACATTTTTGGACAGAAGCTATTGCAATTGCTTGTTATGTTTTGAATCATGTTTCTGTTCGACCTCTAATGAAATACACTTCTTATGAACTTTTTACTGGAAGAAAACCAAAGATTTCTTATTTTAAAGTTTTTGGCTCAAAATGTTTTATATTAAATACAAAAGATCAGCTTGGAAAATTTGATGCGAAATCCGACGAAGGAATCTTTCTAGGATATTCAGATCGTAGCAAAGCTTATCGCGTATTTAATAAAAGATCAAATTCTGTTGAAGAAACATTACACATATCCTTCGATGAAAATTTTCTACAAAAACCAAGTATAGAAGATGATGAAGATTTTCCAGATAACATCACTAATACGGAAACCATAAATCTTGAAAATGATGAAAACATTGTTGATTATAATGATGAATTAAGATCTCCACCAAAAATATTACGGGATCATCCTGTTAAAAATATTACTGGAGAAATTAATTCAAATGCTCGAACTAGAAGTCAACTAAATCAAATGGGCCACATAGCATTCCTTTCAAACATTGAACATAAGAATCCGAAAGAAGCTTCCACAGATGATTATTGGTTAATTGCAATGCAAGAGGAACTAAATCAGTTTGAACGCAATGAAGTTTAGGAATTAGTTCCTCGACCAAGTGATCAAACTATTATTGGAACAAAATGGGTCTATAAGAACAAAGCAGATGAACAAGGTAACATCACTAGAAATAAAGCAAGAATAGTTGCACAAGGTTATAATCAAGAAGAAGGAATTGACTATGAAGAAACGTTTGCTCCGGTTGCAAGACTAGAAGCAATACGAATCTTAATGGCCTATGCATGTTTTCACAATTTCAAACTTTATCAAATGGACGTTAAAAGTGCTTTTTTGAATGGTTATATAAAAGAAAAAGTGTATGTTGAACAACCTACCTTATTTATTCATGAGAAATTCCCTAATCATGTTTATAAACTTAAGAAAGCTCTTTACGGTTTAAAATAAGCACCACATGCTTGGTATGATCGACTAAAGACATATCTAATTTCTTCGGGATTTCAAATTGAGAAAGTTGATCAAACACTTTTTATTAAACATTCGAACAAGGATATTTTAATAGTTCAAATTTATGTTGATGATATCATTTTTGGCTCTACTAATGACCAGTTGTGTCAGGACTTCTCCGCAATAATGACCAAGGAATTTGAAATGTCTCACATGGGAGAATTAACATATTTTCTTGGTTTACAAATTAAACAACTTCAAAATGGCATATTCATTAATCAAGAAAAATATTATGATAATTTAATCAAACGTTTCGGAATTGAAAATACTTCTGCCAAACCAACTCCAATGAGTACAACAACACATCTTGAAAAAGATGATAATGGCAAAAGTGTTGACCAGAAACTATACCGAAGTATGATTGGATCATTACTATATTTGTCGGCAAGTCGACCTGACATAATGATGAGTGTCTGTTTGTGTGCTAGATTCCAAGCCAATCCAAAGGAATCACATTTAAGAGCAGTGAAATGTATATTACGTTATCTCACAAACATAAAAGATTTTGGTCTATTCTATCCTAAAGAATGTCCATTCGAGTTAGTTTCATATAGTGATGCTGACTTTGGTGGTTCTCGAACAGATTGAAAAAGTATAAGGGGTACGTGCCATTTTATTGGAAAATCACTTGTATCTTGGTTTAGTAAGAAACAAAACTATGTTTCTCTTTCTACATGTGAAGCAGAATATATTTCTACTGCTTTGGGTTGTACTCAAGTAATCTACATGCAACAAACACTTAAAGATTACAATATAAACTTATTAAATTCAACTATATATTGTGACAATTCTAGTGCTATTAACTTATTTAAAAATCCTATCAATCATTCACGAACAAAACATATTGACATCTGTCATCATTTTCTTCGTGACAATGTTGAAAAAGGAATAATAAGTTTGGATTTTTGTTTCATCTGAAAATCAATTGGCTGATATTTTTACAAAACCTCTTTTAGAAAATGTTTTTATCAAACTCAGACGAGAGCTTGGTATTGTCTCTCTTAAAAATGTATCACATCTTTTATGAGATATTAAGATTTGAAACTTATTCTTTACTTCATAATTTATTTCTAACAGTTAACTACTACTAACTTTCATTCCTCACCTCTTATTTTCTTTACTTTTTAAACGTATGTATATTACTATCTAAAGCTTTTCAGCCACACATTGCTTTAACAAAAATTCTATATTTAAACTTTTCTCTTCTTTATATACATACAATCTTTGCCTTTCTTATTACCAAAAGAGTTATTGCAAATTGAATTCAATATGTTTTTTCTTCTTCTCTCTGTGGTATCAAACAACATTTCTGATTCTAATAACACACCTTCATCTTATTCTTCATCGTCTAAAGAAATTTTGGCCACTCCAAAACCACATGAACAGGATAGACATCGTCCTTCACATGAACATTCTGGTTTTACTCCAGAAAAGAAAAAATCTCGACGGTTTCTTTTCTTCGGTTCTCCATCAACCAAAGAAAAAATATCTGAGATTCATCATGACCAGAAAGAACAGTTGGATTTGCAACGAGAGATGTATTATGAGCAGAAAGTTAACGCCAAACGACTTAGTTTTATTGAAAAAGTGGCATTAAAATTCTATGATACATCTCCAAAGAAAGATGTAGTTCAACCCTCAACTTCAAATCCATGAGAGCCGTGTCCACAGCGTCTTCCGGTTTCTCCAAATTCTAGGGAACGTCAACCATATTGGTCTCCATTACGACCATAAACAGAGATAATCAAGATAGAACCGGAAGAGTGCAAGACTCCAAGTGATTCGGATAAAAGATTTCTTTCATCTATATCTGTTGTTATTGAATGATCATATTTATATTTTGTAAATCATTAAAAAATTATTATAATTCTCTTTTTTTTAAATATATTTAATAATGTTTGAAATAAATATTTTAGATGTCTGAAATAGTTGTTTCAGACGTCTGAATATTGTTGAAGTAGTTTTCTTCACTCACATTCAGACGTCTGAACACTCTATTCCAGACGTCTGAAAGTACCTCAAATTGAACTATTTTTCTTCTGTTTTATGTCGATACTGGACTGAAAATTATTGTAATAGGAGAATTCCACAAGAGGTAGGTGATCCTCCCAACTACCACCGAAATCTAGAATGCAAGCACGGAAAAGATCCTCGAGGATACGATTCACCCGTTCCGTCTGTCCGTCAGACTGTGGATGATATGTTGTGCTGAAATTAAGCTTTGTTCCCAAAGCTTGTTGAAGACTCTACCAGAAAAGACTCGTGAATAGCGGATCATTCTCACAAACAATTGAACTAGGAACACCGTGAAGTCTCACGATTTCCTTGACATATAACTTGGTCAAATGAGAAGCACTCCTATTAGACTTAAAGGTAATGAAATGAGCTGATTTGGTGAGGCGATCAACAATAACCCAAATGCTAGAATGGCCCGATCTCGAACGAGGTAGGCCATCAATGAAATCCATCGTAATTCGATCCCATTTCCACAATGGAATCTCAAGAGGCTGAAGGAGACCAGAAGGGCGCTGATGTTCGGCTTTGATACGTTGACAAGTCATGCAATTACTCACATAACTCGCCACATCACGCTTCATGCCTTCCCAATAATAAATGCGATGCATATCGGCATACATCTTACTACTGCCAGGATGAATGGTATACTTAGAAAGATGACAGTCATCGAGAATGTCATGCCTAAAAATTTACAATTTCAGACGTCTGAAATTGAAATTCCAGACGTATGAATCTAACTGCCGATTTGAATTCAAGGTGTTTTTCAAATTTATCCATCTACCAACCACATTAATTACTTTCATCTACTCTTTAATCCCTACTTCATCCGAACAAGCATCTTTTTATTCTCCAAAACTCCATTTTTAAGCTCTTCATCCACAAAAATTTTAAACAAAAATCTCCAATGCCTCCAAGAACAAAACGTCCAAGGGCTCCAAGCTCTTCATCTACACCGAATATAGATCAATGGCTATGGAATGATGAAGCATAGAAAAGATTTGCTCAAATGGATAGATCTGGTTTCTTCCCGGGATCTTTTGTTAAATTTGACGAATTTGAACCCTACATAATACAACAAATTGCTCGCTCAAGTGGGTTAGAATCTCTCTTATCCTTTTCTGCAAATAATGTTAAGATAAATCATCTTTTAGTCAAATTATTCTATGCTAATATGAATTTAGACCATCATCATCCCCATAATTGAGAGGACTGTATTTGGACTAGGGTATGTGGTGTTAAAATATATCTTCCCTTAGTTCGTCTTGGAGATATTTTGCAATGTCCTTCATCCGGAACAGATTTGGATGACAATGAAGTTTCACTCTCTTTGGATCACAGAGATGAAGTCTCCCATAGACTTCTTTCCGATGATATCACTAGACTTACCTCTGTCCAACTCCGGCCACAAGCCCGTATTCTTCATCGAGCTTTAATTCGTTCCGTCTTACCGAGAACCGAAAGTTATGAAGTTATCAACAAACGCAACTTCCAAGCTCTCTTTGCCATATATTCGGAACAATCTATAAATTGGGGTCGTGTTATTCTTGAGGAGTTTATGGATGTTAACCGTCGTCGTCGTTATAAAACTTTTCATTATGGTGCATATATATTGAAAATTCTTAAAAATTATGGAGTAACTTTTTTGGAATCCGAATTTTCACCTATAAAGGAGCTAGGTTCCAAAACCTTAGGGCTGATGAACTTGCCTAAGCGTCCACAAAACCTTAACTTTATTTCTTTCCAAGAATGGATCACAAACCGGGATCAAAATATACCTCAACCTCATCACCACATTGCTCCACAAGCTCCCGAGCATGATGATGATAACATAGAAGTGCTTTCTCTCGAATCAACACCTAAATAAGCCTTTGTTACAATTTCTCTAATCAGGCTAAGCTCAATAACAAGATTGATAGATTAGAAACGCAAACCAATAAGAAGTTTAATTCTATTCGTGGCTTCCTAAACAAAATTTGGGAAAGTATTGGTTGCTCATCTTCCACTTCCGCCGAGGTCTTTAATCTCGCGCTCTTTTAATGGTCATCTAGCCCCGGTACTAACAATGAAGAAGATGATGATGATGACGATGATGAAGAAGGTGATGATTGTCCTAATTCATATTTCTAAATGGTGGTAGTATGAAAATTTCACTTCAATATCTCATAACAAATCTTTTTTTGCACTGTTTGTTTTTAAAAAATTATTGACGTTTCTTTTGGTATGTAACTAAAACATATGCTACTACTATTTAGCTCTTTGTACCTTATGATGATTCTGATGCTTCTTTGTTCTCCTATTCTTGTATATATTTTGTTCCATCTATGATATGCATGATATTTTAACTTTCCTTCTTGTCGATGTCAAAGGAGGAGATGTATTTATATCGATAAGGGGAGTTTATATTAAGGGGGAGTATTTTTTTCTTTATTGCTTCTATATGATTTTACTATAATTTTATATAATTATCATCATCAAAAAGGGGGAGAATGTTGAAACTTTCATGATATTTTGACTATGACAACTATATAATCATTCATATACTAACTTGTTTATTTTGCAGGAGTTGATCTATGACAACTATATATAATTTTATATCTTTATCTAGAAGTTAAAATATGTTAAAATCTCTCCTATATGATATATACTACATTATCATTTCATATATTTGGTTTAAAAGAAAAAATCTCATTTTTATGTTACATTCAGACGTCTGAATGCTTCAATCCAGACGTTTGATTCTGGAAATTTGAATGTTGTAAAATACAATATTCAAACGTCTGAAGGGTATAAATCAGACGTCTGAATATGACAACTTTTTGCCTATTTTCTTTCTGGTTTGATTTCATTGCATTTCAGAAGTCTGAATTTTTAATTTCAGAAGTCTGAATAGTTTACAACGGCTACTTTTCTGAAAAGGCATTTCTATTCATGAAGAGTTGCAATCTTTAATCCAACAGATAATCATAACTCTTGATGATAACTCTTCATGAACAATTGTACCTATTTATTATCTATATAAACACGTTAGAATCAAGTTTTCAAACCACCAATTCTATTGATTATTATTCTATTCTTGAAATTCTTGATTCTAATATATTTGTGCTTTCAACATCATTCAAATTCAGTTTCCTACTTCCTTAATCTTCACGCATTCACACATATATTATAAGGGAGAAAGATTATATGAAGTTTGTATTATCAAGAGACAAATTCATGTTATTAAGAATACATTGTGCCACATACATTCTATATAAGTTGAAGTCCTCTTCGGCTGTTGAGGCGAAATCATGTTCTGCTGCTCAGGTCCCTTGTTCGGCTATTCAAGGGTTGTATAAACCTATTTCTCCGGGTAAGTGTGGATTGTTGTTGGTGAAATTCCAGAAAGGAGTCTAGGACTGGACGTAGATCGGGAAGTACGAACCAGTATAAAAATTTCTGGTGTACTTGTTTTATCTTTAATTATTTTATATTGCTATAGTTTATTTCTGCACTAGTTTAATATTATTCCATATAGCATGATCCGCACAGTCTCTTCAAATTATGCCCTCATATAATATACTCAACTCATCCTAGGGTACTACTGACCCTATCACTAATGAGTAATCCCCACCAGAGCCAAGATTCTCGCTTAACCTTCTGCTCTGATACCAAATGTAATGGTCCGAAAATTTCGACTGCGAAAATCGACACTAATACGTTCACCGTATAGAGTGCCGAACAATCGAGTGTCGAAAATCACAAATTATTAGGGTGAAGAAGAGAAAGAGATAGAAAAAGAACAGAAAACAACAGCACAAAAACTCACAATCACCGCCCGTAAAGAAGCATATTTTATAATTCAAAGCTGTGACTGTCAATATATACAAGATATCAGAGTACAACCATCAACAAATACATCTGGACAGTTATAATAACTTGTCCCTGAATACTATCAATACAATCTCTAATACACAGTGGAATATACTCCATACGTTCCTGCCATCCATCTTGTTCCCTGAGCTCCCAACGTCTAAACCTGAAAATCTGTAATACTCGGTCTGACCCGAGCATTACAATAAAATAACACCTGAGTCAGGCTGGAAACCAGCGTGAGTAAACCATCTTAACTGGAAATATTTAAGCTATGAACTTCACTTGAAATCATAGTAACTCGTACAATATGGCGAGTTTTTATCTTGTCTTAACCAAACACTATTACAGAAATCCATTGATATTTAAATAATATCTAGGTACCATTACTTATTTTAATTAGTCAGATTTACTTTATTTATTCAATTCAATCAAATCCGTAAAGATTTGCAAAGATTATTGAATTGACATGGTTTCGGATAAAGCTGTTATCTGATCATGGTCTCTTCGAATCCAAATGAAAATTTTAAAGGTGTAGATCGTATACAATAAACAATTTATTATATTGGCGACATTACATACATATGGAGAGACTCTCCTGTCTACTTAAGAGTACAGACACGAATAACTGAAACGAATAACAAATTTAGATAGGTAAAGATATGGATCGTTAGCTAATTTAGCGATCAATAACCAATATCAAGTTGATTTACTCCTTAAAAATTTTATTATCTTTAATTAGTGGATTTCATTTATATTTATCCAAATTTATTTCAAATTAACCAATTTAATAACGGAAAATAAATTACGAAGTATACCTAATTACTCGCAAGTTTAAGTCAAATGACAATATGATTAATTACCCTTTTGAACAATAAAATATCATTTCTCTTTAATTCTACGGATTTTAAATAGAATAGATTTTTATATAAATTATCTTATAAATAAATATATGTATAGACTTAACCTTCTTTCTTTCTTTTTTTCCTTTTACTTTCTTTTCTAATTCTTAATTCCTTCACTTCTGTATCGTGGCCCAACTTCTTCATCGGCCCAACCCCTTCCTTTCCTTCCCCCTTCCTTTCCTTTATTCCTGCCACTACATCTTTCCTCTGATGATATAGCGTGAACCTGAACCAAATCGTGCACGTGCAGACGATCCATCACCATCGCCCTTCGACCACCAGTGCACATCAACTCCGACCCATGAAATCCCTTGGCCTTCTCGAAACACTACGACACCGTCGAAATCGAAATTCGAATAAAAACTCCATCACTAGGAACTCACCGACAACTCCTCTAACCTCGTTCAGCCACCACCGGCCTCCTGCCAACACCGAACTTCACCATCGACCTCGTCATGGCCTCCCCTTCCTTTTCACCCCATACCGCATCACTCAAACCCCTTCCCGACGCCGCTGTCACCATAGAGCCGTCCACGACCAAAATCCACCTCCAAACCCTACTTTCCCTTCGACTGACCACCAGGTCGCCTTGTAATGCGTCACTCCATTTTTCTCAAGTCCCCCTTTCCCTTAGCAATCTTCTAGCCAAACCTCGACCGTCATCTCTGACTGGTCTCCGCAATTTGACCTACGACCGAAACCCGTCCATCTCATCCTTTCTCGATACCTACGTGATTAAAAATCACGAAACCACCTTCGAAAATTCTCATTTCCAACCGCGAACATGATCATGTACCCAAAAATCCAAAATAAAATACATGATTTCCTAACATTTTTGGTTATCTTACAGTATTATGCACTTTAATTTCTTCACGCTTGATAATATTGAATGAAACCAATTTTAAATCCAAGCATAATAAAAAAACAACCCATTTTCCTTTTTATACTATAACCTAAATCAAATTGGATTGAGAGATAAGCAATTTTAAAATCGGCATAAATTTTTTTTTATATACAGAACAAACACAAAAGATGAGGAGTAGCCTTTGAATTATTCAATATCAATCGCTGACTGAATTTACTCCTTTGAATCACATAACAGATATGATAAATACTCTGAATGAACCCCACAATTTAATTAATTTATGATCATTGTAAATTAATTAAATTAATTAATCTTTTTGAAATATTAATTATTAAATTTTATTTGATTTCTTTGAATACCATTAGTACTTCAAATATTGTGCATATAAAAGTTACAAGCGGCTGTATCAATATACGAAGTGGCTAGATTATTTAAATTGGATTTAAATAAAATAAATACTAAGTGGGGTTTCAAATAAATTAATTAAATAAAATAAATTAATATTTGAGAATAGTAATCATTAATATTTTATTTGATTAAATACCATCATTATTTAATAAAATGCATATATAAAAATTATAAATGCACGTATCGATATACGATATCGATAGAATGTTTAAATTGGATTTAAATAATTAAATGCTGGATGATTTTGGAAATTTTTGAGTGCCATGTGGCACCTATTTTGGCTGGCCATGGGCAATAAAGAATGCGAGAGGATTTGGTGAGATTTAATTGAAAATTAAATAGAGAAAGTTTTGAAGGAGGGAATTGAAAGGTTTTAATGTTTCCATTGAAACATATTATCTCTTATTCATTTCAAATCACTCTTTGGGCTATTCAAATCTATTCCTCTCCTTTCTTTCCCAGCCAAAAATAATGGATTCCAAAGCCCAAAAAACTTCAAAATCAAAATCAAATTTTTTTTTACAAAGGGTAGTTCTCATCTCTTGATTCTTATAGATTTCGAAGTTGATTCTGTGGAGTCTATGAGGTTTTGATTCACCGTTTCAAGATGTGTTTTATGGGCAACATCCAAGGTAATTATCAATTTTTTTTATTTATATGTTTATCATTCATATACTAGGATTTTATAATTTAATTGACCAATTTGTTATGTGGATCAAAATCCTCTTCCATCTCAATTGTATATTTGAATATTATATTGTTAAATTAAGTCCTATATATGTTCTTTATCCCTTCATAATATATGTTCATATCAAATTGATACGTTTATATTATTTTTCACCTTTTCTAATTTTTTGTTATTCTATATATTATTTGGATCTGTTTGTTCTTATCATGAATTTACATAAGCCCGACTTGTCCAATTTCTTTCCTTTTATTTTGATAATTTTTAAACAAAAACTTGAAAGATAATTTTGATTTAGATCTATTTTATACTTCTATAAAATTTCTATGTACAATTGTAAATGAATTGCATATGTCAATTATTTATTATTCATCGAAAATTGATTTCTACGGTTATATGGCTATTTTTTGTTATAAACATTTCGAATATTTTTCAAGTAAAAGGAAAGATTATTTGGCATAAACTTTATAAATGAATTTTTGTGCAAATTTTGAATCACATGCCTCCTTTTATAAGTTTATTGTTTAAAAAAATTCTCAACATTTCTAAACTATAATTTTAATCCAAATTGTTAATTTTTAAATCCAACACACTCACACATATATATGTATGTATGGGGTCTGTGTGTGTCATAAATTACGCTGTTCATAAACACGTATTGTTCTCGATCTAAAATAATAAATTGTAATTTTACCTATATGCAAATTTACATGTGCTACTTCAATTAAAATTTATAGAATATATCTTTTGTAGTAATGTAACATTTATTGTCAAATCTTTCTATAATTGAAATAAAATTCATTAATATTAATTTTGGATTTCAAATCATATAAAATTATCTAATGTGATTTTAGTACATGTATATTTCAATTGTGTGTGTGTGTATCGAGTAAATATTGTGGACAATAAAGGCTTATGTAAAGGGGAAATGGGTTCGTTGTGGTTTAAATCCCCGCACCTAAATACGTTCCAATTAACTATATACACATCTTATCTGTAGCATTTTCACTTCACACAATTAACTATATTAGATATTGTTATGAATTAAAACATAAAAAAAATCCTTTTGAACAAAATTGCATAAAAAGAAGATTTTATTTAAAGCATTTAGATTGAATCTAAAATCCACTTGGGCATCGTAGACAAAACTAAGATAAAAAATAGGACAAAAATTTGAAATTCAACTATTCAACCCACTTTTAATTGGCATGGTTCCTTCTTAAAAGACCATTTTTTCCATATCTTCTCTTTTCTTCTCATCTTTATTATCCGGTTTTTAAAAACTATGTATCTTTTGCATATATAAATGTAAATTACGAAACAAATGGAATAGATCTCGAGTCCTAAATTATTCATCTTTAAATATGTCTCTGAATCATTAAAGGGGGACTAATGCATCGCAATTACATCAATGTATCCATGTTACAAACACTAGCACTACACTATCTAAAGTAGCAGACCAAACAAAGAAATGTTAGAATGCAATTTTATTCAACTAATTGGAAAAAAAACACTTAGAGTAAATGGAATCATATTGGTAAAAAATCTGGATTAGAAGAACATGTCTTCTCATCTAGCTCCTAAGTACTCCTAAGTACTATTCTCAAATCCTTCCTCCTAATGGACCCAAACAAATTTCACAACCTTATTCTGAAGCCGCTTGACCCTACTTTGTATGATCCAAGTAGGTCCTCAAGGCATGGAAACCTTCGGTACCACACCCACTTCCTCTAATTAACTTAGCTCAATTACTACACTTTCTTTGTATACACACTGGCATAAGTGTGAAACATGGAACAAATTGTGTATTCGGGACAAATTTTCGAGAAGATCAACTCTATACATAAGCTTTCTGATCCATTCCATAATATGAAATGGCCCAAAGAATAAGTGCAAGTTTTTTGAAATTTCTAAATCTAATAACCCCCTTCACTGGTGATGTTTTCATAAAGACCAAATCACCAACCTCAAACATAAGGTCAATACGTCTCTAATCAACATACGATTTTGGTCGATCTAGAGAGACCTTCATCCTTTTATGCAGCAACTTCACTTTCTTTAATATCTCACGAATGACATACAGCCCTAGTATTACCTTACTTGTTATCATCCGCCAACACGTAAGCTACTTACATTCTCTTTCATATAAAGCTTCAAATGGTACCATATCGATACTAACATGAAAGTTATGGCTGTATGCAAACCAAAAAAGAGGTAAGCGATCCTCTCATGATCCTTCAAAATCAAGAATATAAGCTCTCAACAAGTCTTCAAGGACACGGTTCACTCTTTCGGCTTGACCACTAAGCCATATTCAAATTCAGTTCCATGCTTTATGCTTGTTGCAATATCTTCCAAAACTCACTTGTGTGGAGTGGACCTCAATTCCTTATAATTAAGAGGGTACATTATGCAACCTCACTATATCACCTACGTGCAACATCGCTAAATATGGAGAGGTTCTCAAAATCTTCACAGGAATAAAATGAGCATTTTTATTAAGCGGTCTACAATGACCCATAAGCTCTCATTTTCTCTCCGACTTCATATCAAACTGTCTATGAAGTACACAAAAATATGTTCCTACTTCTAATGTGGAACTTCCAAAGGCAATAATAAACCATGGGCTTCTTGTTTTCAACCTTAACTCGTTAACAAGTTATACACTTCTCTATGAGCTATGAAACATGACTTTTCATACGCTTCCAATAATAAGTATGCTTTACATCATTGTATATCTTGTTGTCACTAGGATGAATAGTCTTCCTAGAACGATGGTACTCTCAAAATAATTCATCAATCAATTTTCCACTTCAGGAACACACAATCTACCATCCCTACGAAGTCAACTCTTTGCATCTATATAATATCAGTTAATGTGGTTAGATTTACCTACCTTTCTATTTTGATCTATGATCTCAACAATGATCACATCAAGATGTTGGCTAGAATCAATCTAATCCGATCGATAAGTGTTGGTTAAACTTCCAATGTTGTCAACAAACTAGACAAAATGTAATGACCCAGAATTTCAATCATTCGATATTCGGATATTTAATTAATTTTAAATATTTAAAAGCGAAACTTATAAGCTGAATAACATATATTCGAATATCTGGAATTAATTGGATAATTAAATTGTTAATTTAATATTTGAAATTGTGTAAATAATTGAAAATTGAATTTAATGCGAATGAAAATGATTTATAAAGTTGAATTAAATTCTATTTGATTTAGAATGATGTTATAGAACTTTTAAAATTGAATAAAAAGTTAATTTCTAGAAATTGAATATTTTAATATTTAATTGATGTATAAAAATAGTCATTTTTCATATAGTCTTGGATTTCGAGGAGACGAGTTTCATTGGATCCTTAATGTTACATTATTGTAAGATTTTAAATTTCGCGTCAATCGGATTTACGGTTTGTCCGAGGTAAGCAAAAACGCGTAGAAATTCGTTTATGTAAATTTTAAATTTAAATAAGTCGATTTGAAAACGTATCTTCCAAATACGATCAAATTGGCTCTCGATATATATTCCATTGTGTTAGAAATAGGGGTACAACAATATGAACATCAGGCGGCATGCTTCGTTTGGAGTTTGAAAAAAATTCGAGTGAATAGTATCGTGAAATTTTCTATAAAAGGCCTCAAAATTTCTTTATTTTCACTAAAACCCTAACTCGGTTTGTAGCCGCCACGATTAATTTCTACCGCCAAAAACTTGTCATCTTCTCCCTCAAATTCCGATTGATGCACAAATAATTAGCAAAAATGTTCAACTACAAAGTTGAAGAGCGTGATGAGATCTACAAGATCAACAGTGATGTTGTGAACAAAGCAGCCGATCGACGGCAAATCGGCCATTAAAGTCGCCCGTTCAAGCACCAAATACGAGAAAATGATGTAGACGAGCTCTTTCATATTGCAGGCGGTGGTGATGTTAACGATTCTCATCATTGTAGCGTCGGTCGATCATCTTCAGGTTGCTCGAGGTGATTGCATTAATTCGTGAACGACCGGCGGCATGGGTTTCGTTTGAAACCTAATAAGAACGAGAGTGGAGAAGAAACAAAATCATCGAACTAGTTTCTCTCAAGCCAAAACATGCAGCCACAATGAATCTAAGGTTTAAATTTAAAATGAATAAAAGAAAATGTGTAAATTGATATATATTTAATTGTATGAATTTTAAAATTTCATAACTACATCATACGAGGTCCGTTTTTGATGAAACAAGTTGCATTAGGTCCGTATTGACGAGCACTATAGTTTAGAGCTAGTTTGGAGTTGATTGGAGCTAGTGTAAATTTTGGGTAAAATTAAACGCCCGTTTAATTTTATTTGGAATAAAACACTGCAGCTGCTATTGGAACCAAAGTGAGTGCAACTCACTCTTTCTGACTCACTGATATTTTTATATAAGTGAAGATAAATATTAATTATTATGATTGATGATTGTTTGGATGATATATAGTATATTGTCTATATATGGATTGGTATTTAGATATATTCCTACTTATTGGAGAAGATGAGGCCCTATACGTTCCCGTGTATGAGCAGATGATGCTTTGTACGCACGTCTGCCTCGAAGCGGACATTGTACACATATTCTAATGTGTATATTTGTTGCAGGTGACAGCTTGGAGGGATCCAACTGGATTCCTCACCAGTATTGATTTTATTTACAGATATTGTGAAATATACTGTTATAATGTGATATGTGATGTTTTGGTTGCTGCGATTGATGTATTTAGTGTTGCTGCAACATTGGGCCAATTTTGATAATTTAAAAATATTAAAGTGATGATTTCCAAATTAAAAAGATTTTTAAGTAATTTGAAAATATATAGACTTTGTATTGTTATAAAAGAAGAATTTATTTTAAATAAATAAATGTGATAATTTTTATGTTATAAAAATTATAATTTTTGCGAAATATAATTAGAATGTGATTTTGGAAATATGAAGTTGATTAATTTTATAAAATAGTTTAAATTGAGATTTTTGGATTTATTATAAATGGTGTACATATATAAGATTTATAAAATTGAATTTTTATAAATCCTAATGATGGAATTATAAAGGAGTTTTGAAAATGTTAAAATGAAGTATAAATGGGTTTTATAAGTAAATAAGATTTATAATTTGTGAAGTTATAGAAGAATGAATTTGTAAAATAAAGAGAATTATAAGCAATTAACTTATAATTTGGATTTTTGGGCATATAAGTGAGTTATATGTGGAAATTGTTGTTATCCCTCTTTTTGGCAAAGCCGTGATACCAAAAGATCGATCGAAAACGAAGGACAGTTCGTCTCAGAGATTGGTCATACCTTGCTTCACTATGGATATCGTTGAATTTTGTCCGAGTCCAGATTGAGCTACAATTGATAGGACATGACAAGAAAGATCATAGAAGTCAGCATCTCAAATTTCAAGTCAATCCGAGTTCATACGCTCAAGTTATGATCGATTCGATTTGACGGGAAAAGCCCAGATTTCGTATCCATCACTATGGGTGATTTCGTATCCATCACTGAACTCTGGTTCGAATCGATCACTTTCGTATCGATCAACTTCGAATCCATCGAAGTACCTCGGTTCGATTCGGCCTCATTCAAACCCATTGGCAGAAGGCCCACTTCGCATCCATCGGAAGATGACCTACTTCGTATCGATCAACCCCCATGAGTTCGTATCGATCAGGATCGGCCGTGTTCGAATCCATCGAGTTCGTATCGATGGACTTCATACCCATTAGCAGATGTTGCACTTCGTAACAATCGACCAAAGTCTTCTTCGTATCCATCATGGAAGCATCCCTTCGAATCCATCTGGTCAAAGCACTTCGTATCCATCAGGTTACCATGCTTCGTATCCATCGGTGATTTGTATCCACCAACAGTTGCAGTTCATATCCATGAATAAGGCATCATTCGAATCCATCGAGTCAACCAGCCTTGGTGACATGTCATCCCTCGATACGAACAATCCGAATTATATGGAGTCGATGCGGTCAACTCGGAGTGAAGACCGGATCGAGTCGAAGTTTGCGCTCCACGTCATCACAAAGGTGCGTGCTACCATCGATTCAAAACCATCGGTTCAAAAAGATGGATTCGAACCAAACAGCCACTCGAAGAACATCACTTCGTATCGACGATTTCTATCAATCTACTGATCCAAATGCCATGAAATTTTCACAGGAGCTTGCATGCATGATGAAGAATGTCCCCACCAAATTTCAGCCCAATTGGACATCATCTTGATCAATACGAAATGATTTCGTATCGATCACAGATCGACTTGAAACTTTCTAAGGTTGGTCGCGTGGGCCCACTCACGTTCCATAAAAAGTCTCCCGAGATTTGAGCACGATCTCAGCCTCCTACGCCTATAAATAGAGCCCCAGAGCCTACGGAAAAAGGATCTTTTGACTCTCAAACGCCGAGACTCTGTCGGATTGAGATCTCCATCATCCTACATCATATTTTTGCTGTTGAATTCGAATTTCCAGTTGTAACGCGCTGTTGATTGCTGTAACAACTTGTAACCACTTGTAAACGTTGAAAGAGAATCAATAAAATTGCAAAAACTTCACAGTGGACGTAGGCAACACGCCGAACCACTAAATCGCTTGTCTTCGCATTTACATTACTTTTATTTGGAGTTTTTATTAGATAATCCTCATTTTCAATTTACATTCTTCATTTATTATCTCTTCAAAAACTTCCGAAGAGTGTTGTGCCCAATTTTGGTACAAACACTTTGGTGCTTTCACTAAGAAAACCTAGATTTTCTCCTGCTCTTTGGATCTGTCATCGATACCGGATTGAATAAATCTAAGAAAAAGATCCAGATCATCAAATCCAAGTTTCTTCCCTTCTATTCAGATTTGCATAAAGTCTAGGAAAGGAATTCAACCTCCAAGATGGTTAGCACAAGAACCACCTCTAACGCCATCAATCAAGAGGAACATGATAGACAGAATCCCGCGCCACTACCTCCATCTAATCAAGATGCTACTGGACATTCGGAACCATCAGGTCCGGTTGCCCGACAAGAGTTGCAGTTGCTACTCCGAGAGCTGACCCAGAGTTGGCAACAACTAACAGAACAGCTACGCGCTAATGCCAAGCTGATCAACCAGCTGGATCGCGAGAAGCGAAAGAGATCCAAGAGAGACCATACCTCTCGCTCCTCCAGCGAAAGTTCCTCCTCTTTTGATTATCATAATCAATCTCCACGACCCCGGCTAGATGGGAGTCACATACAAACTGCTTGAAATCAACCGACAATAACTGTTGGACAACTGAGAGTTGGTCCATCAGCTAGTTTCCAAACCAGGCCCTCCTCCCGAGGAGGTGCCATTCCTCACTGCGCCATAAAATACCGCGCCACGAATGCCGCGGATGAACCAAGGGTCGATGCCCCAAGTCAGTCAAACCCGGACAGTCGCCAGCATGGGAGTACCCCTGAACCGTACATCCCAGAGGACTACGAGCCAAGAAGGCAAGATTTGGACCGCCAACAGCATCCAGTCCAACTCCAGGATGTGGGATTCCATCACATTCCGGCACGAGCCGCACAGAACATACAAATGCCGGATCTTCCGACCATGATACGTCAGATGATCCGTGAGAGCCAGGGTCTCACCAATGACAATTGGGGAATTTTCCGACGTCACACTCCTTTTACGGATGATGTTCTTACTGCTGAACCCCCACGGCGATTCAGGATGCCAACTCTACCCATGTACGAGGGAAACTCCGACCCCAACCAACATATTCTGAAATATGAATGGTCGATGACCGCTGCAAGAGCTGACGATGCAGTAATGTGTCGTAGTTTCCCCATATCCTTAGAGGGAATCACTACCATGTGGTTCACTCGACTGCCACCTCGATCCATCTCTTCATTCGACCAGTTGGCCACAAAATTTGTTGAACAATTCTGCATGCACGTTACAAGGCCGAAAGATGTCAACGCTCTGTCTAGCGTCACTCAAGCTCCCGGAGAGACGCTCAGAGACTATTTAGAGAGATTCCATACTACATGTGCGGAGATCAGCAATCCGAACGATAACTCCATCCTTATGGCGTTGACTAAGGGGATCGACCCCGATTCTGAGTTTGGCAACTGGTTAGCTAGAAAACCACCTGCATCATTGGACCGTTTCCACGCCAAGGCGGCTCAATTCTTGAGAAGGGAAGATGCGAAACAGTCTAGGAAGAAAACTGATGCAGGGCCAAGCACGGAAGGGATCCAAAGCAATGTCGCAATCAAACAGTCCGGTGAGAGCTCCAGAAAAGTTCAGTTGAATGTTAAAAACAAACAAACTCAGTGAAGAGAGAATGTAAATCAAAATAGAAAACGAGATCAAAATCGTGGCCCACAGCGCAAAAGTCCTATGTTTGACAGTTATGCTCCTTTGAATACATCACTGGAGAACTTTTATTTACAAATCTATAATACAATTCAGTACCAAAAACCTGCACCAAAACCATCGTCAGAGAGGCAAATCCAGAAGGGAAAATTTTGCAGGTTCCATGAGAGCTACGGGCACAATACGAACGAGTGTCGTCACTTACAAGATCTCGTTGAAAAATGGATCAGAGAAAGGAAGCTGGAACAGTTTGTGTGGGCACCGCAGCCTAGAGAAGCGGGCCCATCAAATCAAAACAATGATCCCGATCGACCGAGACAGGAGGACTCCACTTGTCCCCGCGGAAGATTAGTGATAAATGCCATCAGTGGCGGACCAACTTTCTCAGGAGCCTGGAACGACGAAGATCTTCGTCACTGTTGCACATGACAGGCTCTATTCAATCTATGAATACTTTGCAATTTCCTTTACATTCTAAAGTTTGAATTTGTAATAAGGCACTGACTTGCCATGTTTTTCCGTTCCAGCAATAAATTACTATCTCTTCAAGCTAGAGCTATGATTCACCGAATGCAACATTCAACAATCACGACGCACGAAGAGCTAAGTTCCATCAAACAATGGAATTTATTCAAATAGCAAGTGACTGTGATACGACCGGCCATTAACTAAGTGAAACCTCAGCTCGGGGGCAAGCCATCACATCAAAGGTTGAACTGGAACAACACACAACAGTCCTACAACTAACTCCAAATTCTCAGAGTGCGAATTGGAGTATAAACATCAAATAAATCGTTCCCAGAATGCGAACGGACTCCAAATTCGCAGAGTGCGAATTGGAGTATAAACATCAAATAAATCGTTCCCAGAGTGCGAACGGACTCCAAATTCCCAAAGTGCGAATTGGAGTATAAACATCAAATAAATCGTCCCCAGAGTGCAAATGGACTCCAAATTCCCAGAGTGCGAATTGGAGTATAAACATCAAATAAATCCTTCCTAGTGTGCGAACGGACTCCAAATTCCCAAAGTGCGAACTGGAGTATAAACATCAAATAAATCGTTCCCAGAGTGCGAACGGACTCCAAATTCCCAGAGTGCGAATTGGAGTATAAACATCAAATAAATCGTTCCCAGTGTGCGAACGGACTCCAAATTCCCAGAGTTTTGAATTGGAGTATAAACATCAAATAAATCGTTCCCAGAGTGCGAACGGACTCCAAATTCCCAGAGTGCGAATTGGAGTATAAACATCAAATAAATCGTTCCCAGAGTGCGAACGGACTCCAAATTCCCAGAGTGCAAATTGGAGTATAAACATCAAATAAATCGTTCCCAGAGTGCGAACGGACTCCAAATTCCCAGAGTGCGAATTGGAGTATAAACATCAAATAAATCGTTCCCAAAGTGCGAACGGACTCCGAATTCCCAGAGTGCGGATTGGAGTATAAACATCAAATCCATCGTTCCCATAGTGTGAACGAATTCCTAAAAAGCCCAAATAGGTATGGCAGACCATCTATCGGCTGACTCCAAGTTCTCAGAGTGTGAATTGGAGTACAAACATCTATTCTAGGTTCTCGGAGTGCGAACCGACACATTAATGCCAACTCCAACATCTCAGAGCGTGAATTGGAGTATAAACACAAATACCAAGTCAAAGTTCCCGAGTGTGAACCCAAACATACATACTATCTCCAAATTCCCAGAGTGTAAATTGGAGCACAAATACCAAGTCAAAGTTCCTGGAGTGCGAACTGTATTACAAACGTCGATAACTCTCAAATTCCCAGAGTGCGAACCAGATTATCGATCATAAATTATCCTAAGTCCCTAGAGTGTGGACATGTGCTTAAGATTTGCAATAAGTGCGATAGACCACCGAAATACAAATGTTGTTCCCCGAGACTGGGGGGCAAAAAACTTAAGTGTTAATCACTAACCAAAGTGAAACAATGACCGAAGTTCAACTTATTCATCAATCACACCATATGACCAAGATTTTCAGACTTGGTAGATAAAGCAAGCTCTACTTGACGGTAAAAACACCATAAGTACACCAGACTGAAAGCCAAACACTGCAAGTACTTAAGCACAAAAGAAATGAGAATTAAAACAAAGAAATTGAATTTTATTTCAGCTAACTGTATGTGAAGATTCATGTACAAGTTCTTCCAAAAAATTCCTACTTGCAGGGGGCCAAGCCTGCATCTATACATAGCCTACGGAAGAAAAAAAATGACTTCCTAACGGCCAAAAATGCACCAAAGGGGATCATCTACTTTTTCTTCTTCGGTTTTCTCTTTAGCGCGGAACCACTGGAACCACTAATAGTCTTCTGCTTCGACCCTGTACCCTTTGGCGGATCTTCCTCTGACGAAGGCATGATATCGATACATTCCTCCAAACCTGAACTTAAAGGAATATTCTCTTCTGGAGGAGTCGGAGGAGTCGGGTCTACCACCGAGGGAGGAATGGGCGTGCTGGTTCCGACAAGCGTGTCCCGGGAAGATGTCACTGCAAGAGGAGTGGGGCCAACCGCCGTAGTAACATACTTAGAATTACCGTCGTGTGCTGCCACTTCCATCTCTGCATCAATTTGAGCAAGTATCTCAGCCTCACGAGCAACACGAGATTCACGATAGGTAGCGGTGGACTGTGACGATACAATAGAAATAGATGGGAACGCGCCGAGAACAAATGGCATGTCAGCAAAAGGGTCACTGTGTTGGCCCAAGAGTTCATTCATCATCTGTTCATCGAAAGTAATTGAACCCCCCTGTGTCGTCTCCGTCGGCGTGACCGTAGTCGTGATAACCGCCTCAGTGGTGATGACCTCCTGCACTTGATGCAACTCTTGGCTTGCAGGAGGCGCTGTCGGCGCAACTTTGTTCATTGGACAAGAAAGAAAAGAAGTTGTTAGAACACGCTTCAATACAAATACTTCAGTTCAGGCACACATTAGATTTGTGCAAAGTACCTTCCTCAACTTGACTTATGGCTGACTGAACAGCTTCAGAAGAATGGTCCCTTATGGGAGATAAGCGTGGCTGCTCAGGGTCATAGCCTGGGACCAGTTGCGGCTCAGTCACTGGCGTCGGCTCCGATCCAGATGAAGAAATCATCTCTGAACTTGTAGCTGGTTGCGCAACGCCGGACCCCTTACCAACTTCCAAGTGTTGGGTGCCCAGTCTCTCTTTAGCATGATAGATCATGAAATCATGGAGAACCTTCTTCTCATCATTAGTCAATATACGATTCTCCAACTCGAACTCATCAAAAACTTCGCCTGGCTGTACCGCTTTCTCTTCTTCGACTAACAAGTTCCAGGCGTTGAATAAATGTGTTGGATAATCATCAAGCCATGTCAAATTTTTGTGCCTCAGCACGTTAGCATTATAAGTAATGAGAAATTCTTCTATCTCTGTCTCTAGCTTAATCTCTGCTTGACGAACTTTCTCATCGACTTAGGCTTCCTCCTCGCGGACCTTCTCCAAGGCCGCATCTCTTTCTCTCCGAAATTTCACCGCCTGATCACACGCTTCTTGTGCGGAAACGTTAGCGGTGTCCCTATCCTTCATAATCTCTGCAACTTTGGCCTTGAGCTCGTTTAGCTCTTTCAAGGCCGCATCCCACTCGGTAGTTATAATGGTGTTCCGGTGGCCCATGTCCTCAACCGTAGAGTAATGCTCACGCTTCATCCTATCCATTACTGCCTGAGCTTCATCAGCCTTTCTAAGAGCTTCAATCTCTGACTTTCGAGAGGACTCGGCCTCACTGCCGAGCGCCTGAATAATGCGGTCCTTTTGACCAAGTTTTCTCCAACTTCTCAATCGTAGCCGCTCGATCAAAGGCCACCTTTGACGCTTTCTTTGCGGTTTTTGACCATTCTTGATACTGAAAGAATACGTATGAGAGATAGTCATGCATCATAGGTGCAACTGTCGACGGTATCCTTTTTAGATACGGGGGAAAAATGAACCCGTCAAAGCAAATTTCAGGAAATTCTTTCCTCAGCTGAGCAAGCCTAACTACTCCTTCTCCCGAAGGCTCCGTCAATGTCTGCTCTGTTGACGGGGAGGCCGCGATCTCCGTTCTACGATGAGTATCAGACCTCGATGGTTGGGAAGACGGCTTAGGCCGTGAAGTTTCTGGAGGCCTCGAAACATGAACCGGAGGCGGTGCAGGAGCTCTAGGAGGTGGCGTGCGAGATCGAGACCGACGCCTATAATCTTTGTCTCTGTCAGAGCGCTCATAACTCGAGCGCCCATATTCATAGTCTCTATCTCTTTCCCTCCTGTGTGATTCATAATATGAAGAACACTGGCGTTTCTTACGGAGACTACCAAGCATCGAACCTCTACCAGACATAGTATTTGCGAAGCAAAAACATAAAGCGAAATTAGTAATCTCTCACAGTGAGCGTATTACACTTAGAAATCATGTAGTGCCGTGAAGCGTGAATGTGGGTGCAACCCCCCGACCAACCAGATGTGTCAAGCGCACTAATGGGCAGAGACTCGCTCAAAACTAAGGCTTCTGAAAGTTCGTCCAATCCGACATCATGCAGCAAGGACACATCGTCCGGAATTGGAATATCGGCGAGCCCTTCATAAAGATTCTCAGTTCTTGGGGAAGACATCTTCGAAATTCTAATTCCGAAGGCGGGTCGAGCCATGACAACCGATTTCCATTTTCCCTTTTTAGATGACTCGATAACGGCTGCCTTGCCTTTTCTTTGCTCTTCGATATCCTGGGCTGCATCCGCAGAGTCGCCCAATGGCTCCTCATCAGTATGAGTTCTCTCAGAGTCAGCCTCCTCAATTATGACAACTTTAGGCTTTTTTCGTTTAACTCGCTCTTTCGAGGCAGTTCTCAAGACACCGTCAAGCATTATGCTTTGTCTTCGTTCAATCAGTCCAAGAATCCTGAGATTCCTGTCTATCAATAGCAACTCAATATTCCTCTCTTCACTTGGGATTTCTTGAAAAACCCGAACTATCTCCTTGAAATGTTCACCTTCGGGTCGCTGAATTACGGCTGAAAAGGAAAAGAGATGAGAGTTCGACTTCAAATACATCAGTTTTATCAACTACCCAAAAAAATAGCAATACTCACGTCTAAATAGCCATTGCCGAGCGAACCCTGGGGGGGCACCTAACATAAAACCATTCCGTCTTGAAGTAGCTCAATCTTGTCCAAGCCCCCGTGATCACTTGGCAATTTCTTACCGCCTGCAGGAATGTGAAAGATGGACTATCGGCCCGACTCTTGAAGTTAAACAAGTATCTGATCACAATCGGGAGTGGCGATCGATGGAGATACTCCATAAATGCAATGAACAAGCTACTGAGTGACGCATATCCGTTCGGATGCAACTGAGATGAGGCGATCCTCAAAAATGACAATACTTCTCTTATATACTGGTTAAACGGAGGGAGTGTCCCAGCTGCGCACGCGTGGCGATTGAATGCGGTATATCCCTCCGGTGGATTGTGCGGTCTATCATTTGGCCCCGGCAGTAGCACGTCATCCATCGACAAACCATGCCTTAAACATATTCTTTCTAGCATGTCTTTCGAAATGTTAGACGGAACAGAGTCTGATGGGTTACTAATGAAGGATGCGTCAGGTAACTCGTCCGGAGCTGGACCGATAACTTCAATCTCAATCTCCGGTACTTTAAGCACGAGGGGGACTGAACTCTGAGTTTCTTGCGGCTGTGAACTTGAAGTTTCCATAACTAGCTAACTCACGAAAAATCATCGTAGATGCTAAAGAACCCGTGCATTCCCCCATGTAAAGTGCATGAATGTGTCGTGTAGTGCTATGCATTACTTGAGCAAATTCTACAGAATAAACTGAAATGTATGAACGACAAAACTCTGAAAATCAAACCGAAAATGACCGTCATCGCTGACCGTCACAACCTTGCCATCGAGACGCAAGCGGTCGATCCAAGTTGAAGTTTGTTATATTTTTGTTAAGTTACGGTTCCATCGGCGAGCTTCGAAAGGTACTCCAATATGCAGTTCTACGGTCAAGTTCAGTCATGAAAGGCAGAAGCTCGTCGAAGTCAAGTATTCTAATGTGCAAAAGTTCTCTAAATTCACTTAGTTTCAACTTGGAATCGGTCGTCGTAGTTCAAATTCGTATCAAGTCAGAGATATATCATCAACCATATTCGAATCGATACGTTTCATATCGATCATGTTCGAACCGATACGTTTCGTATCGATTAGGTTCGACTCGATACGTTTCGTATCGATCAAGTTCAACTCGATACGTTTTGTATCGATCCAGTTCGAAACATTGCGTTTCGTATCAATCAGGGGCACACCATTTCGCATTGATCTAAGAACATTGGCTTCGCATCGACCGCCGCTCTCATATTTGTATCGATACGAAATCGCGTAATCTCCTTCGATTCGAAAACTCCACAACTCCTTCTTCTCCAAAAAGGCCCTGACTCCATGGCCGCGCTCCATCCCCCAATCTTGCTCTCGCCTTCTAGATCTTAAATTCATCGAAACCGATCGTAAAAGCGAGAAAGATGGATTGATATTTCGAGTTTCATCGTTCTAAACCTGATTCTATCCATTAATTACCTGATTTTAATGTTTAATTTTGAAGGATTAAAGGACTGAATCGATTCGAAGGCTAACAATTCTTTCTCTTGGACTCTCTATCGATACGAAAGTAAAAGGCGACAGTAAAAGTACAAAGTGAAAAAATGGCTAAGTCCGCACTACTTATATGAAGCCACAGAAGAACCGAGTCGATTCGCCTCCCAATCAACTTGACCGATCGCAACCAGTCATAACACGGATCGGTTCGAAAACTCCGTTCGAATCCATATGCCTAAGGCCTTATCGATACGAAATTACCCTCATACTTCATCGATACGAAGTACACAGCTAAGGCTGTGCTGAAGACATTGAATTCCATCGATGCGAAACGGATAGTGAGCACATCGACTCGAAGCCCCTGTACACATCAGCAAGTTCGCAACTCCATCCACTGCGTATCGATACGAACAAAAATTTCGTATCCATCAAAACCTATCGATACGAACAACGATTTCGTATCCATCAAAACCTATCGATACGAACGGATATTTCGTATCCATCCAAGCTCATCGATACGAACTTTCATTTCGTATCCATCATTTTGACTCGCATCGATATAAAAAACTACGTTTCAACCTTTTACATCGATTCAGGAGAGGATCGATACAAGAGGATAGTCAAAAACAACCATCAAGCATTGTTTCGACTCGAATTCCAAATCGGTTCAGGAGAGAATCGATACAAAATTCAATAACAAACAAAACTGACAACGACTCGTGAACACACAACGTTAACGAGAGTCAAATTAACATATGTGCATATATTTCGGACTAACATTCGATTTTCAACATTCACAGGGATCGAATACTCATCTTGTTATGATTACAGCAATGAACAGTTAAGCACTATTATACAGCAATCAATCATATCAACGCAAGGTTACAACCTTCGACAAGCGAGCAATGATTGTTCAGAGAGAAATTGCAGCTCTTCAAAGCACATCATGTTTCCACAAGACGTACTTTGGGGGGCAAATGTTATCTCGCTTTTTGGCAAAGACGTGATACCAAAAGATCGATCGAAAACGAAGGACAGTTCGTCTCAGAGATTGGTCATACTTTGCTTCACTATGGATATCGCTGAATTTTGTCCGAGTCCAGATTGATCTACAATTGATAGGACCTGACAAGAAAGATCATAGAAGTCAGCATCTCAAATTTCAAGTCAATCCGAGTTCATACGCTCAAGTTATGATCGATTCGATTTGAAGGGAAAATCCCAGATTTCGTATCCATCACTATGGATGATTTCGTATCCATCGACGAACTCTGGTTCGAATCGATCACTTTCGTATCGATCAACTTTGAATCAATCGAAGTAACTTGGTTCGATTCGGCCTCATTCGAACCCATTGGCAAAAGGCCCACTTCGCATCCATTGGAAGATGACCTACTTCGTATCGATCAACCCCCATGAGTTCTTATCGATCAGGATCGGCCGTGTTCGAATCCATCGAGTTCGTATCGATGGACTTCGTACCCATCAGCAGATGATGCACTTCCTAACGATCGTCCAAAGTCTTCTTCATATCCATCATGGAAGCATCCCTTCGAATCCATCTGGTCAAAGCACTTCGTATCCATCAGGTTACCCTGCTTCGTATCCATCAGTGATTCGTATCCACCAACAGTTGATATCCAAGAATAAGGCATCATTCGAATCCATCGAGTCAGCTAGCCTTGGTGACGTGTCATCCCTCGATACGAACAAGCCGAAGTATATGGAGTCGATGCGGTCAACTCGGAGTGAAGACCGGATCGAGTCAAAGTTTGCGCTCCATGTCATCACAAAGGCGCATGCTACCATCGATTTGAAACCATCGGTTCGAAAAGATGGATTCGAACCAAACAGCCACTCGAAGAACATCACTTCGTATCGAAGATATCTCCCAATCTACTGATCCAAATGCCATGAAATTTTCACAGGAGCTTGCATGCATGATGAAGAATGTCTCCACCAAATTTCAGCCCAATTGGACATCATCTTGATCGATACGAAATGATTTCGTATCGATCACAGATCGACTTGAAACTTTCTGAGGTTGGTCACGTGGGGCCCACTCACGTGCCAGAAAATATCTCTCGAGATTTGAGCGCGATCTCAGCCTCCTACGCCTATAAATAAAGCCCTAGAGCCTACAGAAAAAGGATCTTTTGACTCTCAAACGCCGAGACTCTACCGGATTGAGATCTCCATCATCCTACATCATATTTTTGCCGTTGGATTCGAATTTCCAGTTGTAACTCGCTATTGATTGCTGTAACAACTTGTAATCACTTGTAAACGTTGAAAGAGAATCAATAAAATTGCAAAAACTTCACAGTGGACGTAGGCAACCTGCCGAACCACTATAAATCGCTTGTCTTCGCATTTACATTACTTTTATTTGGAGTTTTTGTTAGATAATCCTCATTTTCAATTTACATTCTTCATTTATTATCTCTTCAAAAACTTCCAAAGAGTGTTGTGCCCAATTTTGGTACGAAAAATTGTTATTAAAGTGCATTTATAAATTGAAGTTTTTATAAACAAAAATGTGAATTTATAAACATTGTTTTATAAATCCGAAATCAATTGAATTTGATAAGTTAAATATAGAAGTTTATTAAAGGAATTTCATCCACGATTTTGGACAGTGGGTAATCCTTTAATTAAATATGTTGAAGTGTTGAATTTAGTTAGAGATTTATATCCACGATTTTGAACAATGGATAATTCTTGAACTAAATGTGTAGAAGCTTTAATTTGGTAAACGATTTATATTCATGATTTTGGACAGTGAATAATATTTTAAATAAATGTTTTAAAAAGTGACGTTTTAAATGATATGAAGATGTTTTAAAATGTGTTAAGTATCGAATACGTGGATTTCAACATTCATTGTTGAAATAGACGTTTCGAGAAGTAAGGAAATAATGGACTATAACACTGTTGTTATAGTAAATTATTTTCAAAAGGAAATGTTTTTGTATAGTATTAGGGTTTATATATCTATCTTAATTTTCGAATCCCTATACTGATGATTTTGGGTTGGCGTAACGACGTTTTACGCGACATTCGTTTTGACCCAAATAATGATGTTTAAAGAGAATGTTTTCCTTACAGAATAAAGAATGAAATATATATATTTAATCGTGATTTAAGTATATGTAATATTTTCTATGTATTGAAAATAAAGTGAATTGTGAATTAATTATTATTGAATAAGTTTATGGAAATGTTTTCCAATATTGAAATGGTTTTGAGATTATATCTTTTTAAAGATAATTTGAAGTGAATATTTAGCAAGTGATTTAATTAATGAAAGATTAATTAAAGGGCCTAGTGATTGCATATGGTGTTGAATATTTGTTTATTTGCTTTGATAGTTAAATAACAGACTATCAAATTTGGCCAAATTTTAGTTCCTCGACTTGATGTGTGAACTATTTAGTCATACTTTAGTACGTAGCCTTCTGTGTAGGCTTGATTACTGTTTGTGTTAAGGGTGTGGATTCATATAGTGCGGAGTGTTACTCCAATCTATCGAGCTTCCTTCTTGGCCGGAAGGATAGCATGTTGAAAGTTGGAGACATGATAAGTTTATGAGACTTAGTTTCCGTGTGAGGTTGAGAAACGCTTTGCATTGTTGGTGCGAAGAGACCGGGATTAGATTTATCTGAAAAGCACTTTGGACCAACGTATATGCACGATTGTGTAGGTCGCTTATTAATGATATTGTTATTACGGGTTTTCATAGTGGGAACTGCTTGTTAATCTTTTGGGGTTAAAATCCCAATATACATATAGTAGCAGTGGTCTCTTCATTATGAAATATCCAATGCAAGGACTATTCGCTACTAATCCTAGCGATTTCTCGACAAAATGTGGTAGGAAAGTACATTCGGTTTGTCCTGTTCCTGGACAACTTATATGGATGTTTGTCTGACATTGCATTTCTTAAGATTATGTATATTGGCTTTTACAAACGTACATCAGCGGTGGCAGAGAAGGCAACTTCTCTTAGCTTAACACCCTCTTTAAGATGTATGAGCTTAGGGGTTCTATTTTTGTGGAAGGCAATTAGTAGTCAACGGAAATGGCCGTGTGGCATTCAAAGTGATGTGATTTATGATTTGTGAAAGGTAACCGTTACATTATGCCTCATCAACCGAAAATGACCAAAATAGGGTTAGATGCAGCAAGGCTAAGTGGGTCGCTCCCATTAGGGTATGATCATGCTCTTCTAGATATATCTTTAGATGCTATGACGTCGTATATCTGATTAGTGTGGTTTGTATGCTAGAGGGCCCTCAGTAAAGGTCGGTAACAACCGGAGGGTGACATATTCGGTACCATCTTATAATAGAGTTGGACCGGTCTTCTGTTGGTAGAGGGCAGATGTTCTATGCCTCGAAACATCCATCTAGAGGTGTACCCATTCAGAAGGTAGTCCCTTCACCTGGTCATTTGTATGGAAATCCAAACTCCACTACGTATCTGCCATTTTGATTGTATTACCCATTTTGGGCTATATGATGGAATTTAATCAATGTAATAATTTCGGCTATGATTAATATTATTTGTGCAATATACATTGTTATAATATAAGAGGATTTGATATGAGAGGTTCTAGTTATCGTAAGGTAAAAACATGTCCGTGTTTATGTGTGGGCTTATCTTACGAGATACTTTTGTTTTGATAAATGAAAAGTTTGGTAATTTAATAAATTCAGTTGAGTGTGTTTCTCACGCTGGTATACCGGACTGATTCGAGCGTTCATCCCTATCAATGCTCGGGTCAGACCGAGTATATTTATAGGTTCAGATTTGGTGTTTTTTGAAGCTTCAGCAGGCGAGCTGGAGATCTTCATTCTCGTATACACGTATCTGTTTAGATTACTCGCTGTGCTTAGTTGTTTATATTATGGACAATTGTGAGGATAGCTTATTATAACTGTCCAGGCTGATAACTATTGATTGATTGTTGAACTATGATTGATGTATTTATATATACAGTTTCTGTTTTGTGAAGATCATTGATATGATATATATGTTTTCTGCTGCGATGTGAGATTCTATATTGTTCTGTTTGGTTCTATCTTCTCTTTTTTTTCTCTTCTCTTCTTCTCTGTTCTTTTCTCTCTTGACTTCCCATCGTTCTATGCTTTTTAGGTCGGACATGTGTGGTTTATTGTCGATTCAAATGGTATGGATTTGCAGGTCATTACACGTGGCATCAGAGCTTAGATTTTGTACATACCTAAGCTTTGATGTGTACTCAGTATAGATTGGGACATTAGCACACTAGATTGAGTTTGAGTGTATTATATATATGAGCACGTATTTGAGTGAATAAAAAATATTTTATATTATGTTTACTTATCCGTTGAGTTGTTTGTGAATTCTAGTCGGTATGTAGGTCGCCATGTTATCGATAGGGATTTCCAAACACTTAAACGAGGCAAGTCGACATAGTATTATTTTAAATTAGGTAAATGAAATAATTTTACCTCGATTATATTTCATGTATAAAGGAAACAATTTTTCAGAAATCATTATAGTGTATCTAATTGATTGTTTGGTTGTTGAAAATGAAATATATATAAGTTAATAAAAGATGTTTTGTTAAATTTTTAAAAGAATATAAAACACAGAATTCACTACCATTACTGGGAAATAATAAGGGAGATGATTACAGCACCATCAGTATCATTTTCGAGTTTCTATGTGATGGATTTTCTACCAATAGTAAATTGAAATTTTGTTTTGACAAAAAAATTTGAAATTAAAAAATCCAAGTTGAAATTGATAAGTATAAGTAAAATGAATTGGACTTATAATATGAAATAATAAATTAAGTAGCATAATAAAATATATGATTTGAAATTTAACTAAAGGATGGTTAAATAATTTGAACTGGATTAGCCAAGTTATTGAAATGGAAATGAAATTAAACTTTTAAGTGATTGTATAATATAAATTCGAAAGTTTAAATAAGTTTTATAACTTATAAAATGAGGAAATGTATGTAAAACCAAATGTTAAAATGGTTAAACTATTTTATTAAGTAAAATAAAATATGAATTTGAATAGTGAGATGAAATTTGGCATTAGTAAAAGGTCAATAAAATGACTTAGAGATGATATTATGGTTAAGTTAAACAAATGATGTTTGAAACAAAATTTAACTTAAGTCAAATAGAATGGAATGTTGTGAAGAAATATAACTTAAGAAATGTTGAATCAAGTTGATTCGGATAAATAAAATGAATTAATTATGTGAAGTGATGAATATGAATTTGAGTTATATAAGGAAAGTCAACTTTACTTGTAAAATGAATTGGCATTAGAAACTTTGTTGTTATGAATTGAATAAAAATTAAGTTAAGAAGTTGTGAATTAATAATATATTGAAAGTGTTGTATACAAATGTGAATGTATTGAATATTAGAGTTCAATCTGAATTGAATATTAAACTAACTGAAATTAAAAATGTTAAACCAAATTGAATGTAAGCATATTAAATTAATTTGGTTATGTTGGTTATGCATTGGTTTTTAGATGGATGTTAATTGATTGTATAGAAATTCATATGAAATTGAATGCTAAATAATTGAATTCAAATTGAAAGTAAGTAAATCTAAATAGAATTAAATTTAATTTGAATTAAAAGTGAATAAACTTGAATGTGATTAGTGAATGTAAACTAATTGAATATGAATAAATGAATGTTAGAAAAGTCCAATGTTAATGAATCAAATGTGATTAAACTGAAAACCAATTCAATGAATATTAATGAGAAGTGAATGAATATTGATTTGGTTATGGAGTTGTTGGATGTTAATTGGATGATAGTTGTTTGATGGTTGGATTTGTTGCTTTTGGTTACATTTGCTATATTGGCATATATAGTTGTTGTGTTGGTATATGTTGTATATTGATATTACTTTCATATATACATGTTTCTCATTTGTTTGTTGAGTGTATAGTAGTGCGGATGGCGCTTGCTTCGCATTTGGAGCTCGCTTTCGCGCTATATTAGCCGTATATGCTCGCTAATAATATATAAGGTACATATCTCGGATTATATATCGTACTTTTACACTTTTTTCCCAATGGGATGCCTCATCCTCGAAGATGAGATATATATATTTGTGATATATATATATATATGATGTGATCCTACTACGATCGAACCGCGCAAAGGAGATGCTGCGAGTTTTTTTGAAAATTTGAGGTGTTAGAATTTTTTTGAGATTTTTTTGAGATTTTGATTTTGATTTATAATTTGAAAAAATAACTAAGTATGATTTGGAAACGTAGAAATTTTTTAACAAGAAGTTTAACGAATGGATTTTTGAAAGGTTGAATGAATTTGAAACCTAAACTGAATGAGTTGTTTTGAAAAGTTAATGGATTTTATGACTTTTTCTTACTTAGTAATTTCGAGAACGAAATTCTTTTAAGTAGGGGAGAATGTAATGACCCAAAATTTAAGTCATTCAATATTCGGATATTTAATTAATTTTCAATATTTAAAAGTAAAATTTATAAGCTGAATAACTTATATTCGAATATCTAGATTTAATTGGATAATTAAATTGTTAATTTAATATTTAAAATTATGTAAATAATTGAAAATTGTATTTAATATGAACGAAAATGATTTATAAAGTTGAATTAAATTCTATTTGAATTAGAATGATGTTATAGAACTTTAAAAATTGAATAAAGAGTTAATTTCTAGAAATTGAATATTTTAATATTTAATTGACGTATAAAAATAGCCATTTTCATACAGTCTCGGATTTCGACGAAACTAGTTTCATTGGATCCGTAATGTTATATTATTGTAAGATTTCAAATTTCATGTCAATTGGATTTACTGTTTGTCCAGGGCAAGCTAAAACTCGTTTAAGTAAATTTTAAATTTAAATAAGTCGATTTGAAACCCTATCTTCCAACTACGATCAAATTGGCTCTTGATATATATATTCCATTGTATTTGGAATAGGTGTAAAATATTATAAACGACAGGCAGCACGCTTCGTTAATCGACCACGAAAGTCGCGCGTTCGAGCACAAAATACGAGTAAACGATGCAGCCGAGCTCTTCCATACTGCAGATGATGGTGGAGTCAACGATGCTCATCGTCGTGGCGTTGGCCGATCATCTTCACGTTGCTCGAGGTGATCACGTTAATTCATGAATGACCGACGGCATAGGTTTCTTTTGAAACCTAATATGAACGATAGCAGAGAAGAAACAAAATCATCGACCCAGATTCTCTCAAGCCAAAACGTGCGGCACGATGCATCTAAGGTTTAAAATAAAAATAAATAAAAGAAAATGTGTAAATTGATATGTATTCAATTATACGAACTTTAAAATTTCATAACTTCTTCATACGAGGTCCATTTATGACAAAACAAGTTGCGTTGGGTCCGTATCGATGAGCACTACGTTTTAGAGCTGATTTGAAGTTGATTGGAGCTAGTGTAATTTTGGGTAAAGTCAAACGCTCGTTTAATTTTATTCGGAATAAAACATTGCAACTGCCATTGGAACCAAAGTGCGTATAACTCACTCTTTCTAACTTACTGATATTTTTATATGAATGAGAATAAATATTATTTATGATGATTGATGATTTTTTGGATGATGTATAGTATATTATCGATATATTGATTGGTATTTGGATATATTCCTACCTATTGGAGCAGATGAATCCCTATACGTTCCCGCGTATGAACAGATGACCCTTTGTACGCGCATCTGCCTCGAAGCAGACATTGTACATATATTTTAATATGTATATTTGTTGCAGGTGACAGGTTGGAGGGATCCAACTGGATTCCTCCCTAGTATAGATTTTATTTACAGATATTGTGATATATACTATTATCATATGATATATGATGTTTTGGTTGCTGTGATTGATGTATTTAGTGTCGTTGTGGCATTGGGCCTATTTTGATAGTTTAAAAATGTTTAAGTGACGATTTCCAAATTAAAAAGGATTTTTAAGTGATTTGAAAATATATATATTTTGAATTGTTATAAAGGAAGGAATCATTTTAAATAAATAAATATAATAATTTCATATTATAAAAATTATGATTTTTGTGAAATATAATTAGATTGTGATTTTGGAAATATGAAGTTGACTAATTTTATAAAATAGGTTAAATTGAGATTTTTGAATTTATTATAAATGGTATATATATAAGATTTATAAAATTGAATTTTTATAAATCGAAATAATGGAATTATGAAGGAGTTTTGAAAATGTTAAAATGAAGTATAAATGGGTTTTATAACTAAATAAGATTTATAATTTGTGAAGTTATAAAAGAATGAATTCGTAAAATAAAGAGAATTATAAGTAATTAACTTATAATTTGGATTTTTGGGCGTATAAATGAGTTATATATGGAAATTGTTATTAAAGTGAATTTATAAATTGAAGTTTTTATAAACAGAAATGTGAATTTATAAACATTGTTTTATAAATCCAAAATCAATCGTATTTGATAAGTTAAATATAGAAATTTATTAAAGGAATTTCATCCACGATTTTGGACAGTGGATAATCCTTTAATTAAATATGTAGAAGTGTTGAATTTGGTAAGAGATTTATATCCACGATTTTGAACATTGGATAATTCTTGAATTAAATGTGTAGAAGCTTTAATTTGGCAAACGATTTATATTCACGATTTTGGACAGTGAATAATACTTTAAATAAATGTTTTAAAAAGTGGTATTTTAAACGAAGTTAAATGATTTGAAGATGTTTTAAAAAAAATTAAGTATCGAATACATGGATTTCAACATTCATTGTTGAAAAAGACGTTTCGAGAAGTAAGGAAATGATGGACTATAACATTATTGTTATAATAAATGATTTTCGAAAGGAAATGTTTTTATATAGTATTAGGGTTTATATGCCTATCTTAATTTTCGAATCCCTATACTGATGATTTTGGGTTGTCTTAACGATGTTTTACATAACATTCGTTTTTACCCAAATAAAGATGTTTAAAAAGAATGTTTTCCTTACTGAATAAAGAATGAAATATATACTTAATCGTGACTTAAGTGTATGTGATATTTTCTAAGTATTGAAAATAAAGTGAATTTTGAATTACTTATTATTAAATAAGTAAATGGAAATGTTTTCCAATATTGAAATGTTGAAATGGTTTTGAGATTATATTTTTTTGAACATAATTTAAAGTGAATATTTAGCAAATGATTTAATTAATGAAAAATTAACTAAAGGGCCTAGTGATAGCATATGGTGTTAAATATTTGTTTGTTTGTTTTGATAGTTAAATAACCGACTATCAAATTTGGCCAAATTTTAGTTCCTCGACTTGATGTGGGAACTATTATTTAGTCGTACACTTAGTACGTAGCCTTCTACATAGGCTTAATTATCGTTTGTATTAAGGATGTTGATCCGTGTAGTGCGAAGTATTACTCCAATCTATCGAGCTTCCTTCTTGGTCCGAAGGATAGCAAGTTGAAAGTTGGAGACATGATCAGTTTATGAGACTTAATTTCTGTGTGAGGTTGGGAAACGCTTTTGCGTTGTTGGTGTGAAGAGACCAAGATCAGATTTATCTGAAAAGCACTTCGGACTAACGTATATGCGACGATTGTGTAGGTTGCTTATTGATGATATTTTTATTCCGAATTTTCATAGTGGGGGATTTCTTGTTGATCTTTAAGGTTAAAATCCAATATACATATAGTAGCAGTGGTCTCTTCATTATGAAATATCCAATGCAAGGACTCAATCCTAGGGATTTCCCGACAGAATATGGTAGGAAAATACCTTCGGTTTGTCATGTTCCTGGACAACTTGTATGGATGTTTGTCTGACATTGCATTTCTTAAGATTATGTACACAAAGATACATCGGTGGTGGCAGAGAAGACAACTCCTCTTAGCTTAACACCCTCATTGAGATGTATGAGCTTAAGGGTTGTATTTTTGTGGAAGGCAATTAGTAGTCAACAGAAATGGTTGTGTGGCATTCAAAGTGATGTGATTTGTGATTTGTGAAAGGTAACCGTTACCTTAGGCCTTATCAATCGAAAAGAACCAAAACAGGGTTAGATGCAGCAGGGCTAAGTGTGTCGCTCCCATTAGGGTATGATCATTCTCTTTTAGATACATCTTTACATGCTATGACATCGTGTATGTGATTATTGTGGTTTGTATGCTAGAGGGCCCTCGGTAAAGGTCGGTAATGGCTGGAGGATGACATATTCGGTACCATCTAGTTATAGATGTGGGCCGGTCTTGTGTTGGTAGAGGGCAGATATTCTGTACCTCAGAACATCCATCTAGAGTTTACAGTATCATCATAGAATTTGTAATAACAACATTTAGGATTCGGACTTAAGGGAGTCACGAGCTCACTTAGGGCTTAATTGTATCTTGACAAGTTTTCTTTTTTGAACGACTTATTTTCTTGGTGTCTAGGCTATGGAAGAGCAATAATCGGTTATAAATATTACGGTGATTCATAAATATTATATTGATTTTTTCTCTAAAGATTCTTAAATATTCGATTGCATTGCTACGGTGATTCGCGGTGCACTGATATCCCTAGTTCGTTACTTGACTAAGAACTATTTTGTTGAATTAGGACAAAGTGTGATTATACAATTTTGGATTAGGAGCTACTCAGTATAAAAATTTGTAAATAAGTATTGCAATCATTTAGTTGCATTATTTCATGCATATTTAAAAAAATTCAAAATACAAAACTAAAAAAATTGTAAATTTTTGTTAACTTAGTATTTAAATCTTTCCTTTGTATATTTTTTCAATCAAAACCAAAAATCAAAAAAAAATCTTTTCAAAAACAAAAAAAATAAACAAAAAAGAAAAGAAAATTTTGAAAATTCTAAAAAATATCAAATCTCCCTTTTGAAAAAGTAAATTCTCCTTCGTAAATGCTTTTACTTTGAAAAAGGAATAAAAAACATTTTTGAAAATGTCTAAATTTTCCTACTTGAATTTTTTTTTAAAATAGTTGTGAAAATCAATATAATCTGTATAATTTCGCACAAAATTCTTATGGATATTTTAATAACAACTATTATAGAAATAATTCAAATTTTGAACCACAAAGTTTTCAAAATGATGAGCAACCCCCGCGCTTGAAAAGAGTATTGAAACGATTTGGTCTTTAATTGAACATCGAAATCAAACGATAAATAATTTGAGTAATTTGTGCAATAACTCGGATTTCAAAACAATAAAAATTTGAATGCACTTTAAAATCCAAATGATTTCGACTACAAATCATGCCAATACAACTTTAAACTCCAAAATAAATTTCTAAGTCAAAATGGAAATGAACCGCTTTTTAAATAATTTTGGCAATGAAATAATCTTGGCTATAATGCAATGGACAATTTGTGTTCTCAAAAAAAATTTAATTGAAAATTCTCAAATTAATAATTATAAATTTTATTTTGTTGAGCAAATGGAAGAAATTAACAAAGATCAAATGGATTTGTTGTTTGAAACCTACATCAAACAACATGAGCAACATAATCAAATCCCAACACCAATTGTTCTATCAACCCCAAAAATCATCGAAAATAAAACAAATCATATTGTTTTTAATAAAAGGACATTTATTTTCCCGAATTAACATTCAACTTTAGAATCCTTTATGGTTTTGTTTTTTGTGCTTACGCTAGGTTCTCATACTTAATGAGAAAAACAAATTGGTCTGTGGATAACCGCTTCATTTACGCTTTAACTTTTTTGATGTCATGTAAATAATAATCATTTCATTTTGATGTAAATATAGTTCATATTGTAATTTTAATTTTTCTCCTTTCACTTGGGTTGACTGTAGGGACACAGTCAAAATTAAGTGTGAGGGGGAGTCTCATCTTCATTTTTTATTTTTCATGGTTTACTTTTCGAATTTTCTTTCCAAAACTAAAATTTTGAAAAAAAAAATAAATCTCCAAACAAATTTTGTTTTTAGCATATTTACTTTTTAAGAAACACTATAGGATAAGTACAGGGTTTTGGTTAGAGGATCACTCATTTCTCTCGAAAAAGTATAGGATTTTGGTTATTAAATCAAAAAATTTGAAACTTTATTTGTCCCAACAAAATAAAAATAAAGTTTGATTACAAGTAACGATGGTTTAACTAATATATAGGAATGTTTATGGGTGTTAATTATGAAGTTTATCCTAATTGAAATCTTTGTTTAATGAGTGGTTGATTTAAAGACAATAACATTTTAGACCTTCTAAGTTAAGTGTTTATAAGATGATACTGTAAAAATCTCTCTTCATAAAAAAACAAAAAAAGCTACAAAAACAAACAAAAAATTATTTTCTTGTACATATGTATATATTTTATCAACACATAGAGTCACATGTTCACATGCAAGTGTGTACACTCACCATGCTCTATACCCTTCTTACGTAAGATCGAAAGATAGTGCATGATCGATATATCTGACCTCAGTTTATTCGATCTAGTTGTATGTATATAAAAAAATTCTTTCATTAATAATGCCTATAGTCGATAGGTGTATATACTTGTTCGTACACTCACCATACTCTGTATTCCCCTCACGTACGCCTTCAGGGCAGTGCATGGGTAGTATATCTAGCCTCCATTTATCTGAGTTAGGCATTTGTAAATATTGTTAATATAAATAAAATTTTCAAATAAAATAGGAGTAAGCAATTAAATCCAAGCACTATTTTCAATTTATTCGTCTTGTTATTCAAAAGAAAGGAAAAATACCACTTTGAAAATCTTTGATAATCAACTATGGATCCATTTTATTGTTGCATTATGTTATCAACCGAAATAACTAGCCAAACTAAAATCTATTTATGTGATAACTTAATTTTTGTTGGAAATTTTGACAAGTGAAAGGACTAAAATTTCTTGATAATGACCAAAACTTGTATTTAACTTATTCATGTCAACTTAAAAGTAAATTCTTCATTTGTAAATAGTTTCAAAAACTTGCATTCGTATCTTTGTAAATAAATCTTGCATTTAGGAATTTTCATGTTGCTTTTGGATTTTGTGGGTAATATCCATTGAAAACCCTCACGAGACAACACTCGTCCTACTAAAGACACCAAGAGGTTTAACGACTTATTGCATACGCTCAATGCAATCGTGCTCCCGACGAAAGTGGATTTATATTAGTTTTAGTTTATTTGAGGACGAACAAAAAGATAAGCGTGGGGGTATTTGATGTGCACGTAAATGTGCAAATTCATGCTTCTATATTTAATCTAATTTAATCAAATAAATGAGCATATAAGGTATTTTAACATGTTTAAACCAAAATTTAAATCATTTTCAAATCATCATTTATTCATCTTCATATAGAGGCAAAATGGGCATTTTTTATATGATTTAATTTGAGAAATTTTACTTGGACATTTCATGTTATTTTTAGGAATTTGGATTCAAAATGGAAGAAGTCTTCTTGTATTCATGCATGCACAAGTGAAGGAACATAGATAAAAATGGAAATAAATCAATTCATGCTACATGGAGGATCCACCTACCCACTTACCATGATCTACAACTAGGAGCTAATGCATATGTTAGTGGGAACTAAAAGCACATGCATACTTAATGGGGGATTAATTACTTTCTAATGATAATTTAGTGGCCATATTTTCGCAAGGGCAATTTGGGTAGTCCCCTAAAATATGCATTAGAGTTTTAGGCATGTATAAATACCCCTTATATTTCATGTAATGAAGCTCTTGGTACCACCTTGTAGTTAGTTTAGTAGCAGCCACAAAAATAAACATAGACTCTTTCTCTTTTTAGTGGCTTCTTAGCCTTTTCTTCATGTAATTTTTTTATATGCAATTTTAATTCGTGCACTTTTCTTTCATGTTTTTTTATTATTTGTTTCCTTTCATGTTAGTAGTTTAGATATATTTATGTAAGTAGATTAACTCTTTTTTATTTTAATTAGCTCTCTTCTTACTTCGCTTGCTTTAATGTTAAAATTTACATTTGTTGATATGATAATAAATATGAGAAGCTAAACCCCTTCCATTTAGGAGTAATGAAGTCTTCTTATTTATGTAGATTCAATATAGTGATTTCATTTGATCTCTTTTTTCTCTTAATGGAATTTTGATGTGGTAAAATTTGTTTTTTAACTTTGAATTTGATAGCCTATGTCGTTGACATAAAATATGCTATGCTTAAAAAAACATAAACATAAATTACCTCTTCATCTATATATGATTATGCTAATGAAGTGGATTTTAGAATCAAAATCTAATGGTCTATATTACTAATCAATAGTAAATAGATCATGCTTAGAATAGATTTTATTTTTGATTTCATTATCTTTTTCATGAGAGTTAACGAGTGGTTTAGATGATCAGTTAAAGTTTAATGGTTTATGTTGGGTTAATTAATAGCACAAATATGCCATACTTCTAATAAACACATCAACCAAATTCACTAATGATTAAAAGGAGAGAACATAATTTCTTTGCATTGGTTTATTTGATCATGAGAAGGGATTTATGTCTAAGTTGCCTTCTACCGTCATATTTTTATTCACTTTTTTTGCTAGTTTTTATAACCTTTTTTAGTTAAAACAACTTCAGACTCTTACTCAATTTAATTGAGCATAATTTTAAATCACTTCAATTCCCTATGGATCAGCCCATACTTGCCATATATTAAAATTGTACACCGTGCGATTGCAGTTATTTCATTACAAATTTTCAACGATTTTCTAATTCAATAGGAAATTTGTCAAACATTACTCACCAAATCAATCAAATTTCATAATAGTTTCATGGATGACATTCAATTGAGGGTAATATATCTAAAACACAATAAATATCACATAGTATATTTGTCATAACAAACTTATTCTCATAGTGGAAGGATATAAAAAATTTAATATCAACATAAACATGTAGAAGACTAGATGCATAATATATCAAGAGACATAAGATTCAATATCATCATCCACATAGTGTGAACTGTAAATCAAATCCCATATGAATACATGTCTTAAAATAATACATATGGTCCACATATCAATACACTAAAAAGCCAGATTTATATAATCACAGAGGTAAAATAACCATGGCTCTATCATTACCTCCAATTGGCAGTAATCCACGTCTCTAAGTCAACATACTCAAAAGAATAGGTAACGAAAGATGCAACAAATAGAGGGTTAGACATAAAGTTTAGTGAAACGGAAATTTTACTAATCTACACGATTACTAATATGTCACAAATAATAACAATGCTAATACTCGAGGTAATGAAACCATACCTCAACCTGCATATATACCTACATCCAGAAAGTTAGCACATTTCTACTATAGTGCTATGCTATACGATAGGGCTATCATGAACTAATCATCACGACACCAATCATGATCCAAACGTCACGCACTAGGCTAGTGGGCCAAAGGTCCCCTGGTAAGGAAAAAACCCACCATGCACGACCACTAATATAAGATGATACTATGATGATTAAATGCATCGTCGACCAATTACAATCATATCTAACCCAAATGGATATATGTGTCTAACTGCTACTATTTGTTTGTCGCATGGACAAAATCATAAGCAATCCAACATGTGGCTCTTGCTACAATATAGTTGAGGTTCATAGATTTCATTACCAAGGTAAAACATCTTCTATCCATGCATTGATGCTAGCCGAAGATGTAAACCAATAAACTAACCTATCGCAAAATGTCTATAAATACCAAACCCAGTGGTTGATACCAAGGGATACTAGCTAATTTTGATATACAATATCGTATTGAATCATATATCACAATACTCTAGTCACCTTGTCTCAAAATCATCGGACGACTCTATAAAAGTCACCATACAACCTAAAACACATCACAAACTTTACCACTGACCTCCTTATCATCTAACATCATTGTTGCACCCTCCCTTGTTCCCCTTAAGTCTTCGGTTTTGGAATATGTTTCCAAGTGGTTCCACTTGGGTATTGAAATCAAAGTACTCCAAAATATACCAAAATTTTATGGATTGTATCTCTTGAAAAATAATGAACACTGGTCTAATTTGTGCCTTAGTCCGAATTCATATGCGAAAGTTAACGCATTTGGAAATTTCAGTCGAATTAAGCAATGAACAACTGAATAGTCGAATTAACAGGGAAACCAATTGATTCAGTCGATTGGCAACCCTTAACCAATTGACTAAACACTGTAAAATGCATTATAAGTTTTTCATTTGATTGGGTGCTCAACCAATCAACCTTCTGGACTCACCGATCAACTTGTTGGCTATACTTAGCCCATTTTGCACTCACGAACTTCAAACACTCGTATCTTTTGATTTGTAGCTCCCAGCGACTAGCCGTTTCTTCTGTTGTGATTGTGATGAAATTTTATTTAATAATAATATCGCATAACAGGAATTACTACAATATTTGATGTAGTTTCATTCCAATCAAATACAAAAGGTGCATGAATGCAACACTTACATAACCTTTCAATAACCTTCACCTTTCTCCTTCCCTTCTTCGACATTAACCGGGCCTTTATTATAAGTCATTCGACATTCAGACAGCTACAACTTCGCACTCGACGAACAATTTTAAGGCAATGAACTTGTTCTCGCAACCTTTGAGTTTAATCGCTCAATTACCCATTTCAACTCTACATTCTATTCATAATGACAATTACATGTGCCAAGCATCATGTCGTAATGATTCCATCAATTTATAAACTAGCAATCATTCATACATGCAAACCAAACAATATTAGTTTTCATATCAAGTTGTTGTACACATTCATTTTTATAATTAACTTTTCAAAAACATTTGTTAACAAGATTCACATCTCTAAAATCACATTTAAGCTCATAAATCAGTCCCTAACCAATAATTGAGTATTTGTCATGATTTATAACATATATGGCGATCAAATATCATAAGGTATGGATCCTACTCATAACATGTCAAGAAATCTAACTCCAATGAAACTAAATTTGAAGCTACTATTTGATCTTGAAATCTTGCTCTAAATTTCTACACAATGTGAACTTGATATTATAGATTGGTAGAAATGCTTCAACTTAAATTTAGAAACTTATTTCGAAAGTTTCTTTGATATTTATGAAGGTTATGAATATTTAAATTTAGAAAAACATAGTTCTCTAACTTTGGAAAAGTAGAGTAGAAGAAGAGAACGAAGAATGGGGGATAACTTCTCATTTTAGAAATTATAGAGGCCATTATGACCAAAACACTTTTTTTCATTATCTTCTCTTTTCATTTTAGGCATTGTATCAAATTTTTAAAAAACTTAATTTGTTTTTCATATATATATGTATGTATGTATGTATGTATGTATATGGCATTATGAACAAAATGGAATCAGTTTGGAGTCCTAATTCATTCATCTTTAAAAATTCTTCTTTTAAGACCATTAATTCTTTTAATTCAGTTAAAATATTTAATTATAATAAATTATTAAGTGTAAAATTATGTGTTGCTGTATAAGAAAAGGTATATACATTTTTTTGTTATCATCATCTTACGAATGTTAGCTTATTATATTTGCCATCTATTAGGTTTTCAGAATGATGGGTTTAGAGTGGAGCGAATCGAATTTGTATAACAATGATTTTTAATTATATAGGTCAAAATTCATAATTTACTCCATTAGATTTGTTTTACGAACTACCTGCAAAAATAGGTTGATTTTAGCTAAGATGTTTAAGCTCCAAAGTGTACATATATATTTTATGCGAATATATGCATGTATAATATAGATACACATACTTACATATACATATACACACGCATATGCATATGCATATCCATATATACTATTAATGTCAAAAATGGTACAGCGCCTAAGATTGAGTAGTATGAAATCTATGAGACCTAGATCTAGCATATAGTATTGAAAATAAGAGAAAAATAGGTGTGGGGAGACATAAGATTTTTGTAATGTTTCGACAATCTCTAACCGACATCCACTTTATAGCTTTTATTAATTGATTTGATAGAGTTTGTGTTGGATTACAGAGAATTAGTGGGAGTATAAGTCACTGTACAAGGTTTTGACAAGTTCAATGGTAAGAACTTACAAGAGTGGCTGACTGGGTAACTATTGTGTGGATGTATGAGATGAAGAGGAGGTAGAGCTTTTGCATATGGAGTTAACAGAAACTAGATCCTTCTTTAGTTTCAGTTAGGTTTGTATTTATAGGGAAATAGAGGTAAATGAGTAGAAGCCTGCTTGCATTGGAGTCTAGATAAAGGCCCAATGTCATACAAGAGAAACCAGAGCGCCATGACCCATGGAGATAGGTTGGTACGGACTTATGTAGCTTGGTACCTAGTTGTAAATGTTAATGCAAATCTAATTTTAACTCTTGCTCAACTCTTTTATCTTTTAGTTGATATGTTCCAAGCTATTAGAGAAGTGTATGAGAAGTATGGAGTTTGGAAGATGAAAAAGAGAAAAATTATAGGTCGGTACCAAACTATCATAGCTCGATATCGAGCTACGTGCTTGGCTCCAAGTTGAGTGAAAATTTTCAAGCTAGGTGCTTGGCTCCAAGTCGAGTGAAAATATCCCAAGTTATTTCTCCAGCTCTTCAAGTGCTTTCCCAAGTTTTCGAGTCATTTCGTCTTCATCTTATCATTCTAACTTCTTCTTGGTTAAAAACTAGGTTAGCACTTGCCCCGTAGAGTATGCATTCATTGAAAAAAAGCATGCTCTGGACTGAAACAAATTTTGGACTGCTATCCTGTAAAATCTGATTGATCACTTAAGAGCTATCTCGAGATGTAGTCATCACTTGATTGATTTTTCCTTTAACTTTTCGGTGTAGTTATAGTCGGAATTTCATTCTTCGAGATTGAGAATGTGATCTGCACTTTGGAGATCACTTCACACTTTTAATTAGCATATCTTCTCTTTGTAATGCCTTCTCAGTGATGTGTAGGGGGAAAAAATAACAAGGCACTGAACTACATTGCTCGGTACTGATCTATAATGCTTCCCCCAACCTATATATATCTTAAAACTTAGCATAATTTCCCAAGTTTTCTTATTTCTCACTTGCTTCACACTCGAGCTATTTGCTTCTCACGACCCGATCTAATCTTGTTGACCTAACCAGTTCCATCATCGATAATCTCCAAAGTCATCACTGCCTTCCTATCATCGCCATCACCCCTCATTGCTAAATATAACCTCCCACCACCACATGAACAATCATTGAATTAGCCCGACCTCGATCTAACTTTGAAACTCTAGCTTGAACCTAATCTCGCATGTTCATTAGGTTGGCAATTGTTGGTTTTGTGATGGTGGTAATGATGATGGTGATGAGGATTTGGTCACTTGCCATTGAGGGAAGATGATTGAATTTTGGGCTGTGTTTGATCGGTGGTGAGTTTGAGTTTTCCCCCTGTTGAATGCATGTGGTTTCAAAGGCAAGTCCTTTCTTTCGGATTCAATTATATCTCTTTAAAGCTTGGCTAACTCTCGATCATTGATTGAACTCAAGTGTGATGATTTATCCCAAAACGTAGTGGACGATCCCATCATATCACTTTTCCCACTTCTGCACCACCAGGGATCCTGAAAAGAAAAGCCTTCCGCATTGCTTCAAATAGCGGCTCCATTATCAATTATTCATCGATAATGGTTAAGTTATAATAATTTTAAAGTACGACGTGACTCATTTTTCTAGCATTAGCAAGCTATTTACAAAGGATGATTCGTTCATGGTGTACATGACACTGGATTAACACTACACTTCCCCTGACCAATGCTCAGAATTCGATTGATCAACACATGTCGACATCCTTTGGATTTTGGGTATTGGTCACACGGGTTTATTATTCAAACTGAAATATACCTGACTGTGTTGAATGCCAAATTTTATTGTTTAGAATACTCTATGATTACCTCGTTTTAAATCTATTGAAGGAATGTCTACACCTTCCGAAGCTAGGTCTTCTATATCCTTATTGTGCTAGGTCATCCAAAGACTTCTGAATCATAGAGCCATATAGTTGAGCTAGTGTTGGGTTAGCTACATGTGGGATTAAGAATTTTGAACAACCTACTAGAGTAGGTGCCTTCAATCCTTTCTGCTAGGTTGCTTCAAAACATTTATCTTCAACATGACATCCTCGAGGATGATGTCCGTCTTTAAACAAGGGATGAACTCGCTCACAATTCCTCATCGAACTTTTAAACATACAAATGGTACAGTGCTTAGGTGGTGTTGTCCCGTCGTTCAATCCTCTCCTTGTGATAGTGCTATATGAACTTGAACTGGCTTTGTTCCAAGTTCATCCAATGGATATTCTCTTTTAAGCTCACTGCACGTCCTCTTCATAAGTAGATTCAACCGCCCTTGAGATTCAAAGAGATTACATATCTCCTTCGATTATATAAAAGGCAGGATTCCCCATCCTATTTGATCATCAAAGCCTGAAAGGGATGTAAAGTGATTGAGAAGCTACCCAACAAGCATTCTTGCTTCAAGAACAAGTATTTCTTCGTGTGATGCCTGGTTGTATTACCGGCTCTAGCTATCTGGATGTATGTTCCTTTTCTTCGATCTCTCTTATGTTAGAGTTTATAAGCTTCTAACTTAATATGTGTTTCCTGTAGGAATCTAGGCCTGAAACGAGAATGATGAACATAAGAAGAAAATCAATGATTTAAAGGCAGTCAAACCAAATTGGCACACCATTGCATTCCTTTTTACAAATGGAAATATACGGCAGTTTGGTCTGCTTCACCAGGTTAGATTTTCTATTACTGAGTCTCCAGTGCAAAGTAGCTCTAGGGCTCGCACCCATTCCTCTACCCCCACTCGTAGTTCCAATGGGAATGGCAAGGGGAAGTAGAGGGTCCCTCCAATGAGGTACATGTAAAAGAGGTCCTTAAAAGAGTGACCGAGGAGTTTACAGGAGGAGATGTTTTGAGAGATGAAGGCGAAGCAGCTAGAATGCCTTCGATTTCAGAGGAAGATGAACCGGTTCTATGGAGAGAAGGAAAAGTGTTGATTGTAGAGGGGGAGAGAGTGGATGCTGACGATGATGATAGCAAGCACCACGCTAGTGAGGAAGGGAACGAATCATTTGTTGAGTTGCTTGGGATAAGTCCGGACCTCCCGAGCTCTCCTCATTAGGAACAAATTGCCGTAGAAGCTTCCAAGACAGCTGAAGTTCAATCTGCACTGCTTTTATTAGAGACTTCTCCCCGATCTTGCCGCATTGGTTACATATTCGTTATCTTAAGTGATATTGGTGAGATCAACCTCACCATTAGTGACATTCTGAGGGATGTCAGTTCGGAATTCTCTCTTTCGTCGGTGGTCTTTATAAGCTAAGGTGGAAAGACCCCCACTTTAACTTCTTTCGGGTATGATTGGTAGAGTACTTAAGGAGTCATTAGTAGCGTAAAATTTACTAGGATCATGGACGCTCGTTCTTGCATTGAATCTACCTTCATAGTTTCAATATTAACTTCTCTTTTCTTTCTATTTCAGGTTCCATGGGCCATGGATATTATGAAAAGTTCTCCTACCATTCCACCAAACAAAAAGGCCGAACTCCTGATCCAAATCCACCCTTTTGCTATGAATCTAAGAAGAAAGGAGAAGAAGGAAAGATAGCGAATACAATGAGACTCATAGGGCTGACAAAGAGTAGGAGCGGGAGAGAGATAGGTAGAGAAAAAAGAGAGATGCTGAAGGTGAGCTATCTCGTGACCCTGCTAAGCACCTTAGAGATTCCTATGAGCATCGTGAGCCTTCTTCTATAGATATTCCATCTCATATAGAGGCTCGAACTTCTTCTGCTCAGCAATTTTTGGTATCCCAACCTATGGTTTTGACCAGCCCGCCTATCTCCAAGGGAATCTCCGCTCTCTTATTTACTCTTCCAGTTGATCCTCCATGCTTATCAATTGCATTCTCCATTCTCTTTCTACATAGTGTCAAATTTGATCAAGATATCTCAGATGTGCCAGATGAGGTGGTGATGCAAAGTCTAAAGAACATCAATCAAGCATCAACGAAGGGTATAAATGGAAGAAACTATGCATAACTCTCTTTGAATTTAACAAGATAAACTATACAAATATCAATCTTTCGAGTCCGAGAGAGCTACCTTCGATCGAATGCTTAAGGAGCGAGAGGATTATTTTTTCAAGGTTACAAGAGAGTGAGAGATCTCACATAGAAACAAAATGAAAGCATCGACAATATGACAATAGTGTTGAAGCGCATTCATAAGCAAAGTGAAATGGTGATGCGCAACAATCTAAAGCTTGCATATGAGGAGGGCATTGAGTTGAAGAGGCAACTTGCCTCTTAGGAACAAACAATCCTGGCCCAGGATTTAACCGTTGCCGAGCAAGCCACTAAACTCACTAGACTTCACAAGGAGAATCAAAAGCTTATTAACGAAAAGAAGAACTCTACGAGGCGGTGGACGGGCTGTCCATGGAAAAGCTCGACAGTTACTTTTAGCTTGAAATGTCAACACAACAGCTCAAATAGATTTAAGATGAGAAGTCCAAGATCTTGGCTGAGCTTGATGCCAACTTGTTGTACTTTTATACGAATGTAGTCACATTCAAGTACCTATGTTGGTGGAGGAACGACTATCTCAAGGAACTTTCTCGCACTTGGAAGGAGTGCTACATGATCTATGAAGGCCGGAGACAATCACTTCAAAGTGGAGCTGATGGCTTCGTATCTTGACGTTGAAGATATTGAAACTCTTTCCATCAGAAAGGCTATCATTGCTGAAGATGCCACTGATGCTACCAAAGCTTTTACTGGCCTAAGTTCTTTGGGTTAAGGCCAAACATTCGCTTCTAAATCTCAAGAGTTAATAGTAAATATCCCTGTTTCTACTAGAGTCAACTCTCCATCCACTCGCGTTCTTATGGATTTATTAATGAGTACTCCTCATGGATGATGCATTCATCCTATCGTGTTCCTGCCTAAGGAGACTAGGACTAAAGCAGGTTGTATCCTAATGGGATCCTACTATTGGTATATCTCTTATTCTTCAGTCTTTGGGAAACTCTTGTTTGATGATAATTTGTCATTGAACTTTATCACTTTGTTTGCCAATTTATAGGTTAACCTCACTTGCCTCTTCTGTCTCTAGCTACATATGGCTTAGGGATTGAAGCGATCATTACTACATCAACCACCATTTCTATGGGGTTTTCTACATTCATTCCTTTTCTAGTGTTGGCTCGGGTCCTGATTTCTAAAAGATCGTCGCTTTAGAGAGCTTGGAGGACATTTCTATCTCTTAAGAGAAGGATGTTCTTATCATCGGTGCTTCTGACTAGACCGAGTATAAAACAATGACCGAGGTTAAGGAAAAATATGGAGAAGATCACAGTGAAGAAAGAGCTTGGGATCATCAAGCTTGCATCCTCAAATCTGTCAAGTCTGAAGGAGAAAGTTCCCTCATTTAAGATCGGGCAACCAAAGTGCATTGGTGATCGTCTCATCAAGTTCGGGGAACTTGGTTCTACTACTAGTGAAGAGCCTGCTCACTAAGAAGGCTGCTCTCTACTAGGTGGGGAACCCAAGAGGGGAGAAAAGCTCAAGACCCATCTGGGTAAAACGGATAAAGGCAGCCGAGGCGGCAAAAAGGAGAAGACTTAATACTGTGCTGATTGAGTGGTTGGTTTTTTGTATGCTGTCAAAATTAAGTCTATGTTTTATTATTGTGTGTTTGAAATAGGCCGATATTGTGCGGGCACAGCCCCACTGTTTGTCCTGTTCATGCTTGCCTGTCTTTATATATAATACAGTTGCTTGTGCTACAATTTCCTATATTATATACTTCTGTCTTTATGCACTATGTTTATTTATTGCAACTTTATGCACGTAAATAATATTCCTGAAATTGATCTAATATACTTTGTTGCTTAGCTCTGTTTTTTATCACTACCAAAACGCTTTGTTTGGCACAATAGAATTGTATTTTCAGCCCACTTTATGGTTATTCCTGCTCAAACTCGATCGAATTCTTTTCAATCAAGTATTGGTACATATTCCCCGATCCAAAGGGCCAAATGTAAAGATGCGGACATCTTACAAGAGATTGAGTATCCTGGGCAATTCATTTGGTTGCCTTCACTCTGGCTCGCATGGTTGTTCCTGCCTTCGGGAACTATTGACTATGTTGCTTGATTCCAAGCACTATATTTTTAAAGCTGACAATTCTTTGGCTACATTCAAATTCTTCCAAGTTGATATCATCATTCATTGTCATTCTGGATGCATGTATCAAAAACATGCATCATCGCCATCTTTTGTCATAACAAATTCTTCCAAGCTCAGTGTTGAGATCGCAACCGTGCACTAATTTCTATACCTAGGAACTAGTACATGTACAGTTCAACTCCTTAGAATTTTCTTTGTATCTATGGGCTCCAGTTATGTAATAGTTCTTGGTTTAAATTACCAAAAATTAAACTAAAACAAAATTTAAAAAGGAGATAATTAAAATAATTAGGTGGTTTGGGGATTATATTTTTGAATTAAGATGGAATTTGTATGGAAGGAGAATTTGTATAAAAAAAATTTCAAGTGGAAAATAAAAGTTTGGGAAATTTAAATAAAACATTATTTCTTTATATTTAACTCTTTTGTTTAATAATATAAGAAAATAGGAAACTAAATTAATGGAATAGTCCAAAGATCAAAGTATGAGATCCAAGTAAAATAATGTTTTAGTTGGATAAAATGTGTAAATACATGATTTATTTCATCACCAGTAAATAATGGTAATGAATTTAATGAGAATATTTTAATTTAAAGTATTTATAATTTCTTGTTTAAATGGAGATTTATAACTTAATGGGATATATTTTTTAATTATTTAAGCATGGTTTTATTATTAAAAGTTGAGTTGCAAATGTATTTCATTTGTTACAATTGAAATGTAATAAATAAACTAGTATGGATTTAACACAAATGAATTTAATTTGTGAAATCAATTCATATTTTAAAAACAATGTTTATAAAGAGCATTTTCTTTTGTATGTAGAATAAATAAGACTTTATTTCTTTAGTTGGATTATATTTAATCCTTGGCCCAAATAGAATTCAGATAACTAAGTTAATAGTTAAGAAATTATAACTAGTATACTCATTGTATACTTCTCATATTTATAGTAACTAGAAAGTTTACTAATAAACATTATCGCTTCCCTCTTTCTAAAAACCATAGTGTATTGTTCCCTAAATAAACCAATTTCTCTCTATTTTTTGGAGTCCATATTCTCAGGTAATCGATACTGATCTTTTATACATCTTATGGTACTTCAATTTCAATTTTCTCCTTCTAATTGTAAATGAGTTTTGGGTCAATTTCAGAGATTTATAGGATCGGGAGCTAAGAGGAGTTAAGCAAAGGCTCAAAGTAGTAAATTAATCATTTCTTAGCCATTAGGTAAGTAATCTCACAAATCTAGTTCTAGTTCATATGCACGTTCATAATTGGTTGAACTGTTGAGGAAATGGTTTGAATTTAATCTCAGTTCTGTGTTCTTGTAACACCCCACGCTAAATTACAATTATATATGCAAATAATTTAATTAAATTATATATGTTTAAAATTTTAAAACAAGGAAATGTTTGTAAATGGGGCAGTTAATTAATATTATTTGGAATACATATATATTTGTGTAACAAATAAATTAAATAGAGAAATTATATAAAATTAATTAATAGGGAAGATTAATTGACGGTGCTTGTTTAAAGGGGAAATTAATATTCAATTAATTAGTAGAGGTGATTAATTGACAGGAACAGGAAAGTAAACATATATTGTAGCAACTAATTGATATGATTAGAACATATATGTTAGTGCAAGAGAATAAAATGGAGGAAGAGTAATTTATGCAAGTAATCAACTGTCAATTAATAAACTTGGAGACTTACGGTAACATTTATAATTAAGATTGTGATTCAAAATTCAATTGTAGAATATATGCATGTAATAATTATGGGAATAAAATGAATTAATATGCATATATGTGACAAATTAATATGGTGTTGATTGGCATATTAATTTAGTAAGAAATCACAGTGCAGGCAGGGTTAATTGGATAGTAAATTAATTCTAGGTATATATGAAATCTATTGATTGGGTGATTAGTAGGGGAATTATATTTTAAAGAAACGTCACATTTAAAAATATATGTTTCCATAGATTGCGAGAGAGAAGGGGAAAGGATTAATGAGAAGTTTTTTGGAGAATCAATTTGAAATAAAAATAAACGCTGAAGAAAACATATTAATTTAATGTCCATAGACTGAGTGTATGCTTTAGATTTTAGGGTTTTATATCTAATGGTTAGCACCGATTTGAACCACTATAAATATAGGTGCAGAGCCTCATTTTCATTCTCATTATTTTTTTCTTTCCTACGGAAGCTCTACAATTTTTCAATCTCTTCTACACTTTTTTAATAACAAAATTTTAGATCTAATTCACAGGAATTTAGATCTAAATAGAAAGAGAATCGAATTAATTAGGGAATTAGGAATTGGTTCAAATCAGAAGGCCATGTCAAAGGTAAAACCCTATTTTTGAGTTTTATTTGCTATTTCTAATCCAAATCTCTTCCTTTTCTCTTTCAAATATTATAGATCTATAAATATATCATTTGTAATTCAAAATAAGAATTACAAGGGAAGTGAATATAGATGTTAGGGACAGATCTGAAATAAAAACAGTGGGATTTTGAAATCTAGCAATGTGATTAATTATATCTTTTACGTTTATGATATATTATCATTAAATTCCGATTTAGATAATTTTATTCCATAATTAATAATTAAGTTATGCTAAACTATAAGGAATTCACATTTTATTTACAGTATTAGTATTTATTTACATCTGTTTCTACGCTTTTGATTTCTATGCAAGCGTCATTCTTCATCTATTTTATCCTCTTTCTTCGCGTATGGATTAGAATAAATTAAACGTGAATATAGATTAAATAATTAATAATGCTGAAATAAAGGAAATAAGATGTAAAGTAACAAAAGTTTGTGGAGTGGAATTATTGTAATAAATTACGTTAAAATGAGAAAAGTTAATTAATCTAATAACCGGATTTGGGAGTAACTGAATGTTTAATTGGTTGGGTTAGAAAATAGGATATTTTTCTATAATTTAATACTTAAAAGACAATAATGAACATAATTGCTAGAATAAAAGAAAGAAAAAGAGAATTAGTGTAAAATAGAGAAACCACTGTATTTTACACTATTCCAAAATAGTAAAAGAAATATCTAGCAGTTACAGATTATTGTTTATAGTATTATTTAATATTAAAACATAGAAATGGATTTTTAAATATAGTTTTCATAACCAACCAAATAAAATAGAATTGCTTCCTAGAATAGAAGATAATAAAGAAAAGTATGACATGAATCAATTAAATTATTAGATAAAACTTGAAGCTATAACGATAATGAATCTAGGTCTGCATTCATTGTGCAAATTATTTAAGTAGATATTTATTATGATAAGTGAATTATATAATATAAGAGAATAAAAGAATATTCTATATCATAACAATAGAAGGCAAATTAGAATAGAAAAGAAGTGCTGGAATTATGTACGGACTACAAAAGAAGAGAAAATGACAATTATAGGTAGAGTTATAACATAGGTTATAATTAAGTAATAAGAACGAAAAAGCTTATTTTGAGACTTTGGATAAATTAACGAGCAATAATAATGGTAGAAGCCTATTTAAATAACTTATATTAAGTCAATAAGCAAATAAAACAAGAATGATAAAAGAGGCTTACTTTAATGAACTTAAGATTTTTATTAAGTTAAATAGGCAAGATAATGAATATGGCTCATACCAACAGCATTCCCTATTAAATAAATGGAAATCTCACAATAGATAGAGGTGAGACGAGGGCAATAATATGCTAATTAGGGTAAATAAGTAGCCAACAGAATAAGAAAGTAAACTAAACGCAAATTAAAAGATTAAACTTAGGGTCTAATAAAAGAATTGAGACGCGTTTGGAGCAGCCGAAAAGATGAAGCATCTAACGAAGCAGTTTATCATGCATTTCATAAATGGGAAGCACGTCCAACTTAGTATTTTTAGGCTATAAGGAAGTACAAGACTTCAAAGGGATGTGAGGATACTCTAGGATAACCCTCTAGGTAGGCCTAACGAAGCTACACCCCCGAAGGCAGGTCTATAGCTGTTCCATCAAGAGAGTATTCCTTGACTGCAATTGCATTGTCGGCCTAACGAAGCAGACCTTTGTAGATAGTCAGAAGAGCTTGATGTTCGGAGTAGGGTATTCATATGTCCAATACTTACAAGTAAGTTTAAGGATAGTTGCATGCGGATATCGGCCAGCATTAAGACCAAGAGCGATTTCGGGAAAGACTAGAGTTAAACCAACATGCCAATGATTCTTTCACTATCAGGACATTGGATAAGGGGCACAGCCATTTGGAAGTTGGATTGTTTGTAGTAGAGCATGACCACTTAACTCTTCAGAAGTCTTTCGGTTAGTTAAGGGGTGGCTACGTGGGGCCATAGCCATGATAAAAAAGAGACAGACTAACTGGAATATCTATATTGTAGGCCTAACGAAGTAGTCCTTTACGAATATAGAAAATCCCTGACTGAATTCCGTACAAGGTAGACCTTTTTGGCGTGATTCAAATATTAGACAAAACGATTACGTAGTCCTCAATGTACGTACTAAGTGGTACATTGTGATTATCTGAGCACTGGCATAGACTAGTGCGGACACAATTCACATTTTCATAGTAAGTAGTGGAGCATCTGTATTGTAGGCCTTACGAAGCAGTCCTTTACAAATGTAGCTACGGTACGCTCGTGGAGCAAGACGATGGAGTATCTTTATTGTAGGCCTTACGAAGCAGTCCTTTACAGATATAGCTATGGAGTAAGACAATCAAGCATATGTATTATAGGCCTTACGAAGCAGTCCTTTACAGATGTAGTTATAGGGCGCTCTCAAAGCAAGACGATGGAGCCCTTTTAGAGGAGGATAAGGAAGGTACCATGGGTGGTACCTAGGACCATTATGGTCATTGAGAATATAGCTACATATATGTATATATTAGTTATTAGGTTTTAATCAACTATAGAGTAGATGTGCATGGTTCACGAACAGAGGCGAGAGTATTGTAACCTAATGAACCCAATATAAGAGTAAATGGAAATAAAACGATGTATGTAGAATTAAGCCTAGAAGTATATAATTTATTCATTCAACAGAACTTTTGTTCTGACCCTCTCCTCAAACATCCTATAGGTTAGGTAGATGGCAAAGACTTCTCAGCTTTATGACACTTAAAATGATATTATTTGGGTGAGTATTTACTTACTATTATATTTTAGTCAATACCGCTGTGAGATAAATTGTTTAGCTCTAATATATTTGCCTTCGCCTATTTGCAGGCTACTAGATACCCTACCCGGGCTTCAGTGGGCTTGGGTTTTAGCATTTTTGCAAAAAATCCAAACCATGGGAATTTGGGTTGTTACAGCTCTGTCTGTTATCTGTTTCTCTATTAGTCGCTCATCTTTTTCTATTGAAATCAACTATTTCTACCTTATTTATTTCCTATATCAATTACTAGTTGTGCGCATGCAAGTATTTAGGTATCAACAATCAATATTTATCATCGGAGATCAAAAAAATCACGTCAGTGCAAACGGTCATCGGTGTGGAGATGAAACCTATAGCTCGCAAGCTCCAGGTCTCGCCATCGGTTGATCGATCAAATAGGACCGATTGACCAGTCCAGAACCTGGAGCAGTGCGTGCTCCAGTTAGCTGCTCCTCCCTCTGACATTGCTTATGCCTTGTTTTGCTATATGTTTTTCGGTTTATAGCCTTGTTTTGATCATTTTGATGCTTTCAAATGATTCTAAATCTCTAGGATTTGAATTCTTAACTTTGATGATTTGATTTTTCTAACATTTTCAAGTTCTGATTAAGGTTCAATTTGTATGTAAATATATATCGATTTCATGAAGTTTCTAAAATGTAATTTTGTGAAATTTATTTAAAAACCAATTGAATTTCAATATCCTATTTTCAAATAAAATGTTTACTACTAATTATTGTAAATAAATATCATTTCAAAGATTATAACTCTATTTTCTAAAGAAATATTTTATTTCCAAAACTGGTTTATATGTATATATATTATAAACTATTATTTCATTCGAATGAGGAATTCAATTAAACGATTTGGTAAAACAAGTGGTATTAAATGATTGCTATTACTCATTTGTTAATTCCTAGACTTATTCGATTAAATCTCTATTTATTCTTAAGTGGAGTTTACTAACTTGTAGTAAGTATTCGAGTAAAGCTTTGTGGTATGGATGTACGGTCGTTACTTGATTAGTTACTATTCAGAAGTATATAACACTTACTTTGATGAGTTTATAGGCTTGTCTTGTATGTTAATCCATTTATAGCATGTCTGTGGATTATAAGTTATATGCCCATCTATGGAACATGGGTATTCATGCTCGTTTGTGGAATTATGGGTTTTACTCCCATATGTGGTTTATGGGTTTTCATGCCCATCTCTGGGTCTTCAGGACATCTGTGTATAACACGCATTTTTGATGAGTTTACATGCTCACCAATCAATTGAAATATTAGGTGCCTCCCCTTTTGATTTTTGGATTTCTATTACCAATTTACGGATTATATGAGATTTATGTTTCACCAAATATTTCTTGGGATTTTCTTTTTATAAGCTAAAGTTGATTTTGGTTTTGGTGAATGAAATTAAGAATGATAGTATTCTTCTAAGATATAACACTATATAGCTATATGTTCTTATTGAAATTTGTTGTACCATTATCATTACTCTCTCACATCGATTTGAATTAAAATTATACCCACTGCTTATAATTTTTACATAATACTCGGGTTAGAACGAGGTGTTTTAGGTAATTTAGTATCATGAGCTTAGGGTTGGATTTGCTCGACGCTAGTATATATTCTATAGTTATTTAGTAGTGTATGTAGTCTATTATGTATGTTGAGTTAGATGCTCATTTTGTTGTATATTATTTTGGGTTATCTTATATATCTCGTATGTATCTTATGGATCTCTTATGACCACTATTTTGCAATCCACTCCATGTATTATGTACATGTCTCTTTCAGCTTTATGAGATATGTATATTTCACTGTTGTATTCTGCAATTTCGGGATCCATAATATTTTATACTGTTCTGAATTATTTTAAGCCAATGTATTGTTGTATTGCACCTTGATCAAATATGTCGAATCATCTCTTGTAAGTGAAGAAAACAAGGAAAAATATCCACCTAATTCAATGTATCGATACTCGTCTAAATCAACGCTATGAATGATCGTTCTTGACCAACCTTATTCTCTGCATCAGCAAATGATATTACATAGTAATGTCCTTTTTTAAAAAAGGTTCTAAATATGGGGTGTTACAACTTGGTATCAGAGCTGAGTTCGGAGCAGTATACAGTATTAAAGATGAGAATCTTGTCTTTAGGTGTGTCTTAGAGATCGACCCTTAGGATTTTGGTTAGGATTTTAGGATTCCTTCTTGTTAGGAATAAGAAATATCTTGATATTAAACTTATATGATTCTATTTGTGAATAATGACTCCGATATGATCTTTTATCTAATCTTATCTTTAACAGAAGTGAGATGACTGGTGGTAGAGCTACATGTTCTGATAGTGTACAATCCAATGGTCCTAGCCAAGACGGTGCATTTATGTCTACCCAGCAACCTTTGGATCTAGTGAAGAATGCCCAATCTTTCAATCCTGCTTTTAACTCTCTTCCCCTAAGTCTAGTTTCGCATGCATGTGCCGTAATTTAGCTCATAGGAGAGAATCCATTTAAAGCACGAAAGGAGTCATGGAGGTTCAAGTATGGCTTAGAATATGCAAGCACATTTTTTGTCGCATGGGCCTCTCAGATTTGCATAGAGTTCAGGTGGCTTTGAGTTTGCTCCAAGAATGAGCGCTGGATTGGTACGAATTATTGATAGCCAAGGTGGTGGAAGTGGTACGTACTTTGGAACGGTTCAGTGAGAGGTTTGAGATGAAGTTTATGCTTGAGGATGAGAAGGCAATGTTGGCTCGAGGGTTTATAGATCTCAAATAAGAGAAATCTGTAGTAACGGAGTACGTGGCAATTTTTGAGGCATTGTCTAAGTACAGGGACGAGCATATTAATACCCCACTAAAGAGGAATCATAAATTTGTTTATGGATTGAAGAAGAGTCTCAAGAAGGCTTTATTCCTGAAGCTAGAAGTGTCTTTTGAGAAGTTAGTTGATATCGCCCTTAGACTTGAAGAAGCGGAAAGAGATAGCAGTGATGATGCTAGCGGTGAGAAGAAGAACTTCAGTCAAATCCAAGTCTTTTAACTCCAATATGAAGGCTAAGAAGCAAGATTCGAGGTATAAGTGTACTATAATCGTTCGTTGGGAGTGTTTCAATCGTGGTTCTAAGGAGCATTTTGCCAAGGCTTGCTCGAAACCTACTAAATGCCTTTATTGCAGACAAGAAGGTCATATTATTATTTCATGTCCTGGTGCAGCTTATGGGAAAAATGAAGGGAAGTTGAATGTAGAGGAATCTTCTGATGATTCTGGTTAGCGTAGAGGTATCTTTCCTTCTATCTTAGAGAGTACTATTTTATTCTAGATTCTTCCTGTACGAGTCCTTTTCGATATGGGTGCTTCTCACTCATTCGTATCTAAAGCGCTCATTGGTATCTTATCTTTGGATGTTGTGTTCTTGATTACTTTGCTAAGGATCACGAACACTATTAGTGGGTCCATAACTCTTAGTACGCTTTGTAGAAATGTTAAACTTATCTTGGGTGGGTATTCTTTCTTCGTTGATTTGTATGTTATTCAATATCTTGGCTTCGGAATGATTTTGGGAATAGATTGGCTTAGTAAGTATGAAGCTCATATCATATCCCCTGAAAGAATTATATATCTTAAGCATCATGATCTAGAAGAGCGAATTTCTGTAACTCTTCAAGATATCATTTCTGATTCAGAAGCTTCTTTATTTTCTTGAATCTTAGGAAGAAGAGATATAGCCTAAATTCCTTCGTGTGTGATTTTCTTGGTGTCTTTGAACCTTTTTTGGGATTACCTCCTAAATGGGCAATTGAGTTTAGAATTGATTTAGTTCATGGTGCTCATCCTGCGAGCCGTCCTCCCATGAGGATGTTGGCGAAAGAGAACAAAGAATTGAGGTAGCAATTATTAGAGTTGGAAATGAGGCAATTTATTCAATGTAGTTCTACTCCATGGGGTGTAGCTTCAGTATTTATTAAGAAGGTGGATGGAACTCTTAGACTTTGACTAGATTATTGTAAGATGAATGAGCTGACGATGAAGAATACATATCAGTTGCCTAGGATTAATGATCTGTTTGATCAGCTTTTTAGCGCTTAGGTCTTTTCTTAAATAGGCTTAGCAACCAGTTTTCATCAGCTTACAGTTGTAGAGGATAAATTCCTTTAACTGCTTTCCGTACTAGATATGGATCTTATTAGTTGCTTGTAATGCCCTTTGGGTTAATGAATGCCCTATCTAATTTCGTCGATCTTATGAATATAGTGTTCTGGGGTTTTTTTGATAAGTTTTTTCTTGTTTTCATTGATGACATCTTGGTTTACTCTATGTTTGAGGAAGAGTATGAAAGACACCTTAGAATTGTTTACGAGACACTTTAGAAAAATCAGTTAAATGCAAAATTTTCTAAGTGTCATTTCTAGCACAATTAAGTTAAGTTTTTAGGACATGTGATTTCCGAGGTTGGAATTTCTATGGATCCATCTAAGATCAAGGCTATTCAAAATTGGAAGAGGTCAGAGAATGTGTCAAAGATTGGTAGCTTTTTTGGATTGGCGGGTTAATACGATCGATATATAAAAGAATTTTCCAAGAATGTTTTGCCTCTCACTAGTTTAATGAGGAAGGGAGTTAAGTACATTTGGTCAGATAAGTGTGAAGCTGCTTTTCAGAGATTGAAGGAATTCCCCACTCATGCAAAGAGATCAAGTAGGTTTTTTGCATCGAGGTAGTTAAAACTGAATGAGGTTAGATATTCCATGCATGATCTAGAGCTTGTGGCTATTGTCTTCACCCTTAAAATTTGGCAGAATCATTTATTAGGTGAGAGGTTTGTTCTTCATACTGACAATAAGTCATTAAAGTACTTGTTTTCTTAGAAGCAGCTTAATTTGTATCATCAGAGTTGGCTTTAGTTCCTTACATCTTATGATTTTGATATTTAGTATACTCCGGGGAAAGGCAATCGAATGGCTGAAGCACTTAGTCGTAAGGAGCAGGCGGTGGTTTCGTTGATGTTGACCGAATGGAAGGATCTTGAGATTTTATCATCTTATGAGATTAGAGGATGTGTTACAGACTCTAGTTCCTCTATGTTGTTTTTCAGTATGGAAGCTTGTCCTACTCTTTTGGATCACATAACTAAAGCTTGGAAGAATGATCCTGATTTGGTTCATCTCGGTCAGAGTTGTAGAAACGGAACTGGAATGGATAAAGTAAGGGAATTCAAGTTGGATGCTCATGGTTGTGTTTCGAGAAAAGGAAGACTTTCAGTGCCTAATGTTGAGAATCTCCAAAGGTTTATTTTGGAGGATTGTCATCACTCTAAACTTACCATCCACCCTGGTAGTAGTAAAATGTATGTAGATATGAACCAAATTTACTACTAGGAAGGGATGAATCATGATGTGGCTAGCTTTATGAAGAGTTGTATGACTTTTCAGCTTGTTAAGGCAGAGCATCAAAGACCCAGAAGTCTGTTGCAATCATTGGGCATACCAATTTGAAAATGGGATCAGGTATGTTAACTTAAGAGTTAAGTTCATATTCGAATTTCTTATGTCAATCCAGTAGTGATCATATCTGATCTTATCTTTTCATGTTAGGTACCCATGGATTTAATTGATGATCTTTACCGTTCTAGATCTAGACATGATAGTTTGCAGTTGATTATCGATAGATTGACGAAGTCAACCCATTTCATTCATGTTTGGTCCAATCGGACTGCTCTTCAGTTGGTGAAGCTACATGTCAAGCAAGTTGTTAGGTTGAATGGCATCCCAGTTCCATTGTCAATGACCGTGATCCATTATTTACTAGTGTATTCTGGAAGAGCCTTTAGAAAGCCTTAGGTACCATACATAATTTTATACTGCTTATCATCATCAATCAGACGGACAGATGAAGCGAGTGAACCAAATGTTAGAGGATTTACACCGTGCTTATTTCTTGATTTCAGCGGGAGTTGGGACGACCATATTCATCATGTTGAGTTTGCTTATAATAACAGCTTTCAATCCAGCATCAGGATGACACATGTCGAACCTCTTTATGGAAGGACATCCCTATCACCCTTATTTGCTTGAGACCGATGAGAAACTAATTTTAGGCCCCGATTTAGTTTGAGAAGCTTCTGAGAAAATTGATCTTATTCGACAGAGGATGAAAGAAGCCCAGAGCAGGCAGAAATCCTATGTAGGTGATAGAAGGAGAGATTTGGTATTTTCTATAGGAGACTTATTTTTCATTCGTGGTTTACCTTTAAAGGGAGTTATGCATTTCAGTCGATCGAGAAAATTAGCTCCTTGCTACATTGGACCCTACCAAATCACTGAATGCATTGGCCCAGTGGCTTATCAAGTCTCTCTTCCATCCCAATTTTCTAGTATTCATGATGTCTTCTATATATTTCAACTTCATAAATGTCTTAGAGATTTTGATTTTGTTCTTGAGCCTAGAGTCCTTAGAGAGCATGAGATCTCACTAGATTTGACTTATGAGCAGAATCCTATTCATATAGTAGCTTCAGGAGGTTAAACACCTTCGGAATAAAGACATTCCGCTCTTCAAAATTCAATTTCCGCAGATCCTAAGTATTGCTCTTGGGAAACCAAAGAATTCACTGAGCATACGCACCCTTAATTACTCTTTAATGCTCATTAGTGGTGAGCCTTTTGTTTAAATTATCTTTTGTCATTTGCATGATTATCTTTTGAAAGATGTATCACTTGTGAATTGTTATCGACTTTCTCCCATAGAGAATTACGAGGCATAATTTTCATATGGCGGACTCTGTAACAAACCCGGTTTAGATTACCTAAAATTATATTAAAACATAAAATAAAAAGGATATAATTAAAATAATTAGGAGGCTTGCGGATTATATTTTTAAGTTAAGATGGAATTTGGACTAAATTGGAAGGAGAACATATATAAAAGATTTTTCAAATGGAAAATTAATGTTTGGAAAATTAAGAGAAACATTATTTCTTTGTGGTTTAATTCTTTTATTTAATAGTAAAATAAAATAGGAAATTAAATTAATGGAATAATCTAAAGGATTTAAAATATGGGATCCAAGTAAAATAATCTTTTAGTTGACTAAAAAGTGTAATTACAGGATTTACATTGTCACTGGTAAAATGATGGTAATGAATTTAATGAGAATATATTAAATTTGAAGTATTTATGATTTCTTGTTTAAATGGAGATTTATAACTCAATGGGCTATTTGTTTCCAATTAATTAAGAATGATTTTATTATTGAAAGTTAAGTTGTGAATGTACTTCATTTGTATGAATGAAATGCAATAAATAAATTAGTATTGATTTTACAAAAACGAAGTTAATTTGTGAAATCCATTCATATCTTAAAAACAATGTTTATAAAGAGCATTTTCTTTTGTATTTAGAATAAAATAAGACTTTATTTCTTTACTTGGGTTATATTTAATCCTTGGCCCAAATAGAATTAAGATACTAAGTTAATAGTTGAGAAATTATAACTTGTACGTTCACTATCTACTCTCCTTTTTACGGTAACCAGAAAGTTTATAGTAAACACTATATCTTCCCTCTTTCTCAAAATTCTAGTGTATTGTTCCCCTAAATCAAATAATTAAAGGATAAAACCCCTCATTTTTAGAGTCTATATTCTCTGGTAATCTGTATTGATCTTTGATACATCTTATAATTCTTCAATTTCAGTTTTCTCCTTGCAGTTGAAATGAGTTTTGGGTCAATTTTTGAGATTTATAGGATCAGTAGCTGAGAGGAGTTAAGCAAAGGATTGGGCATGTTTGGAGGGCAAATGTTATACTGCCTTTTGACCAGGCAGTATATCATAAAAGTTGGCTAAATGGCTTCTGTGATCATCAAGGCAGGAAGCCCAAAGAAACGGTTATCAGGCTCGAAAATCGATGATATTTGGAACTATGGACAATAGTTGGGAGGATTCAGACAGGGTCCCAATCGAGGTGCAATCAATATGAAATGATAAAAAGGCCACACGAGGCTACATTTCATATTTCAAGTTCCCCTTGTGGTTGCATTTCATATTTCAAGTCAATCAGAGTTCGTATGCTTGAGTTATGGATAAATGAAGAATTTATATGGATCGATCTAGAAAGATCCATAAAACAGCGTAAATCGACGAAGATATCGATTAATATCTCAAATATACAAAGCCATTGCACTTGAAGCTTTTAGAGCATTAATATATTGAACAGTGGAGCCCAAAAAAAGATCGCATAACAATACTCCCAAATCTTTGAAAAGAGGATGATCGTTATTGGAATAATCGTAAAAATCAACCAGAACGATCCACAGTTTCACAGAAAATGCGATATCTCACAAATGATGCCTCGTAATTGCATGAAATTTGAAGAACAAGTAGCTAACATTATGGGAAACCTATAATAATGATCAAAGCCCCATTAGAGTCAGTATGGAATAATCGGCCTAAATTATTTTTTAATGTCTAACCGAATCCAAATTTTGTGAGTCGGGTCGTATGAGCCTGGAGGTTCTTCTGTCGAAATTTCAGCCCGCGTACATGTCTTCAGTTATAAATACAGCGTACTTGGCTCATTGCAATGGGACATTTTTGGACTGGCTCTTCTTCATCACTTCTTATCTCTTCCTTCATTGATTTTCTAAGGTAAAAACAAATGTACTTATAATCTTACGGTATAAATAAAAGATTAATGGAGTGGACTTAGGCTGGAGTTTGTCGAACTACTGTAAAACTCGTGTGTTACTTCCACGTACAACTAGGTGTTTGTGACCATTTTTGGCACAAACATGAGATTACTTACAATTCTGGTTCTAGTTCATATGCGTATGAGTAACTGATTGAATGGTTGAGGAAATGGTTTGAATTTGGTCTTTGTTCTATGTTATGTTCATTATCTGTTTCTCTATTGTTTATTTCTCTATCAGTAGCTCATCTTTGTCTATTCAAATCAACTGTGTCCACCTTATTTATTTGCTCTATCAATTATTAGCCATGTGCATGCTAGTATTTGAGCATTAACAGTCAATATTTTTCGTCGAAGATCAAAGAAATCATGTTGGAGCAAAAGGTCATTGGTGGGGAGCAGAAACCTAGAGACATATGCTCCAGGTCTCTCCATCGGTTGACCGGTCATATAGGAACGTCGACCGGTCATATAGGACCAGTCAACTGGTCCAAATCTTGGAACAGTTTGTGCTCCAAGAAGTTTCTCCTCTCCCTGACCTTGCCCATGCCTTGTTTGGCCCTATGTTGCTTGGTTTGTTGCCTTATTTTGATCATTTAAGGCTTCCAAATGCTTCTAAATTTCTAGGGATTGAATTCTTAACTTTGATGATTTGATTTCTGTGACATTTCTACGTTTTAGTTAAGGTTTAGTTTATATATAAATATATATAGATTTCATGAAGTTTCTAAAAATAATTTTAGTGAAATTTACTTATAAACAATTCAATTGCAAAACCCTAGTTTCAAATAAAATGTTTACTACCATTTATTGGAAAGAAATCTCATTTCGAAGACTATCAACTCTATTTTATAAGCAAATATTTTAAAAAGAATTTCCAAAATTGATTTATATATATATATATATATAGACACACACACACACTATTATTTCATTCGCATAAGGAATTCAATTAAACGATTTAGTAAAATAAGTGGTATGGAACTCTTGCATTTGCTTCATCGGTTAAGTCATAGAATTTCAATTAAATCCTTTTCTATTTTACTAACTTGCAGTAGATATTCGACTAAACTTATGCGGTATAGGATATATGTCATTACTCAACTACTTGCTATTTGAAAGCATGTAACACTTACTTTGACGAGTTAACAGGCTTGTCTTCTATGTTAATCCATTCATAAGAGGATCTGTGGATTATAAGTTGTATGCCTATCTGTGAAACTATAGTTTTCATGCTTATCTTCGGAATTATAGGTTTCATGACCATCTGTGGTTTATGGGATTTTATTCCTATCCGTGGGTCTTCAGGACCATCTATGTATAACACGTATGTTCGATGATTTTACATGCTTACCGATCTATGGTAATTTTAGGCACCTCTCCTTTTGATTCTACGTTTCTATTACTGATTTTTGGATTCAATGAGATTTGTGTTTCACCAAATATTTATTAGGATTTTCGTTTTATAAGCTAAAGATGATTTGAATTTTAGTGAATGAAATTAAGAATGATAGTGTTCTTCTTAGGCTTAAATTTGTGTGGCTATATGTTCTTATTGAAATTGGTTTATCATTACTCACTTATATTGATTTGAATTAAAACTAGAGCAATCAAATTATTATCTTTATATAATACTTGGGTCAGATCGATGTGTTTCAGGCACTTCAGCATGATGGCCTTAGAGTTGGATTTTCTTGATGCTATTATATATGATATATAGTTCAGTGGTTTATGTAGCCTATTATGTATATTGAGATAGAGAGTCATTTTATTGTATATTCTTTTGGGTTGTCTTATGTATCTCATATGTATCTTGTAGATCTCTTATGAGCACAGTTTTATAGTCCACTCCATGTATTGTATACATGTCTCTTCCAACTTTATGAGATATGTAAATTTCTCTGTTTTATTATGTGATTCTATGATTTATAATATTTTATATTGTTCTAAATTATTTTAAGCCACAGTATTATTGTTGTGTGCTTAGATCGAATAGGTTGAATCCTCTCTTGTAAGGAAAGAAAATAAAGAAAAATATCTGCCTAATTCAACATATCAAGACTCACTCGAAGTAATACTATAGATGTTAGCTCCTAACCAGCCTTATTCTCCGCATTAGCAGACGATATTACATAGTAATGTCCTTAGTTAATAAGGGCCTAAAGGTGGGGTGTGACGGGTTAATTCTTTTCATTATCTCCTATCTCCAAGTGATGTCAAGTTTCAAGAGGTTAGAGTCGATTTTTCTGTTGAATCGATGGTTTAGGGTTTCTCGGCATTGTCAGAGCAGGACTGGTATTTAAATGGCAGGGATTTATTTTCACCCTCGGTCTGTTGGTTTGAATCGATTTTCCACGTCGACTCAACGTTTTGAACCTTCCCGCTGTTTCCAAAGCAAGGTCGATTCTCCAAAGGATGGGATCGACTTTTCCATGGTTCTGACGGTTTGAGTCGATTTTCCCCATCGACTCGACAATTTGGAACCTTCCTAACGTTGCCGGAGTAACACCGATTCTCAAAGGATTAGGATCAATTTTCCCCATCGATCCTTCGGTTTGAGTTGATTTTCCCTATCGACTCAGTTGTTTGGCACTTTTCCAATGTTTCCGGAGCAACAATGGTTCTCAGAAGATTGGAATCGGTTTTCTCCTGATTCAGTGGTTTTAGTTAATCTTCCCGTTGACCTGGTAGTTTGGAACCTTCTCGACAAGGCTCTCAAAAGGTCGGGATCGATTTTCCCCATCGATTTGATGTTTTGAGTCAATTTTCCCTGTCGAGTCGGTGGTTCGGAACCTTCCCACTATTGCTGGAGCAATGTCGCTTCTTAGAAGGTTGAGATCGATTTTTCCCGTCGATCCGACAGTTTGAGTCGATTTTCCCCGTCGACTCGACAGTTTCACTTACAAGAACATGGTTCCACTGGTTCAAAAACCTAACATTATTGATAGATAAAATAAATGGCAAGTCCTGCCTATTTATAGTGCCCCCAGTGTCCTTGGATGCCTTATTTGTGAAAATAAGGAAAATTAGATATAGTAGTGCTGCAGCGAGTCGATGTTCCAAGCATGCTGGATGTGAACTCCATCTGCTGTAGGCAGCTTGAATGTCCCATCTCCAAGCTTATGGTCAATCACATAAGGTCCTTTTTAGTTTAGGCTAAGCGCTCTCGTATGCGAGAAGATTTGTTTTAAGATGAGACCTCCTAATTTAAAAGTACGATTGCGAGTCTTGGCATTGAAGTGGCATGCCACTCTTTTCTGGTAAGAAGCAACCCTCAATTCGACTTTTCTCACTTCTCATCATCTGGTTGAGGGACTCCAACAGTAGCTATTCATTCTTTTTCTGATTGAAGTTTCTTCTCCGATGAGAGGAGACTTCCAATATCACTGGGATCATAGCTTCCAAGCCATATGCCAAGGCAAACGGCAAGTGCTCAGTCGTAGATTCGTGCATTGTCTATAAGCCTTGGTGTAAGTGGAAGCTCATTAACCCAAGCTCTAGTAAGCCGCTTCTTTATGGTGGATTTGATGATTCTATTCACTGTCTTCACTTGCATGTTTGCTTGTGGGTGCGCTAGCATAGAAAAGCTTTTCTTAATCCGGTAACGCTTGCAAAAGTCCTTGAACTCAATGCTCTCAAACCGAGTTCGGTTGTCCATGATAATTTTTTACAGTACTCCAAACCTGCAAATAATATTTTTCGTTACAAAATTAATCAGTTTCTTAGTGTTAATAATGGAAAGGGGTTCCACTTCAGCCCATTTTATAAAGTAATCAAGTCCAATGAGAGCATGTTTGGCTCCTCCTTTTGCTCTTGGTAGTACGCTGATTATATCGATTAGCTAGATAGAAAACAGCCAGGGACTGACCATTTGTGTAAGTTCAGAATATAGGGCTCTCGGAATCTTTGAGAATCTCTAGCATTGGTTGCACCGTTTAGTGTAGTCCACGGCATCTTGGTTTATTATTGGTTAGTAATATCTATAGCGGAGTATCTTCTTCACAGGCATCTGCCCCTAGGTGTGGTCACTACACCTGCCTTTGCGAATTTCCATGAGGATTTTCTAACTTCATCTTTGGTTAAACACCTAAGCAACAGGGAGGTAAATCCTCTCCTGTATAGCACTCCATCCTATATTATGAATCGTGGCGCTTTTTGAAGAAGTTTGTTTCATCCATTCTAGTCTGTAAGAAGTATCTCCCTAAGAAAGTAGTCCCTTATCAGCGCCATCCATGACCCTTCCTCTTCTGTAGTATCTAGAACCTAATTGACGTCCATTTGATCAATGCTAGGAGTAGTTAACACTTAACATGAACTAATCCCATTAGCTGTGCTTCTCCGGAGCTGGCAAGCTTCGCTAAGGGATCGGCCTTAATATTCTCCTCTCTAGGAATGCAAGATATCATATAGTGTTCAATTTCATTAAGCAACTCCCAAGCTTTCAAAAAGTAAGGGGCCCCTTAGCTTGATACTCCCTTCTGCTGAGCAGACGACTAGTTGGAATTCTTACATATGCAAGGTCATTGTTCCCAACTCTTTTGCAATCTTCAATCCTGTAATCAACGCCTTGTATTCCTCCTCGTTGATGGTGGTAGGAAATTCTAGGTTCGGTGCATAACAAATTGACCTTCTTGGGAGTTTTAAGCACAACTCTCACTCCTAAGAAAAATTCATTTGACGAACCTTCAATGAATAATTTCAAGTGGGATACAGTGACCGTTGTGTCCTCCTCCTCATCATCCCAAATAGTGAACTCGGTGATAAAGTTAGCCGGTGCCTGTCCGTTAATCATCTCGTAGCTTGGTTCGATATTCCACTTTAAAAGCTATCCTAAAGTCTCGGGTCGATACAGTGCCTGTTTCAAGGGCTGATTTACCAATACCTTAATCGAGCCATCTTGGAAATGTAGTCATAGTTTCTAGATGCTATTAGCAAGTAATATGCTTGCTTTTCCAACTTTGGTTAGTTTCGTTCAGCTCCATTGAATCACTTGCTATTGTAGTGAACGGATCATTGAACCCTAGCTTCCTCACGCACAGGCACTGCGCTTAATGCATGGGCAGATACTTCCAGGTAAATGAATAAGTCAACGCACCAATTAAACATAACTGATGGTGTCTCTATATGTCGTAGTAATTCCACGAAAGCAGCCTGGCAGTCTTGGTTCCATTCAAAGTTCTTCTTACCCTTCTTCAGTGCATCAAAGAAAGGAATACACTTATTCGTCACCCTAGAGATGAATCAACTCAATGTATTAGTCTTTCCATTTAAATTTTGTAGTTCCTTCTATGTCATCGGGGAACTAACATCCTAGAGGGTGGCAATTTTCTCTGGATTAGCCTCTATGTCCCTTGCATTTACAAGGAAACCATGAAGCTTTCCAGAAGCAGCTCCAAATGAACATTTAAGAGGGTTTAATTTCATTCTATACTTTTGGAGGTTCTCAAACATCTCCGAGAGATCATCTAGGTGAATTCCGGACACTTATGACTTCACTAGCATGTCGTCTACATACACTTTCATTGCTTGTTCGATCTGATTCTTAAACACTTTATTTACCGATCTTTGGTAAGTTTCTCCAACATTCTTCAGACCGAATGATATTACGTGATAATAATACAGTCCTTAGCCGATGATGAAGTTGGTATTCTGTTAATCTGGTTCATGCACCATAATCAGGTTGTACCCTGAGTAGGCATCTATGGACAAGAGCATTTCATGCCCTATGGTTTCGTCAACGAGCTAGTCAATTCTAGGCAACAGAAAGCTATCCTTTAGGTAGGCTTTGTTTAAGTTGTAGTAATCAATACAATTTTTCCACTTCCTATTCCATTTTTGGACCAACACAGGGTTTGACACCCACTCAGGATATGTTGTGTCGTGGATAAAGCCATTGACCAACAACTTATCCACTTCTTCCTTTAATGCAACGGATTGCTCCGAACCCAGGCTGTATCTCTTCAGCCTTACTGGCATGAACCTGGGATCAATGTTAAGTGTGTGGCGCACTATCTTCGGTGATATCCTGTACATATCAGAATGCGTCCATGCGAGCACGTCCAGATTAGCTGAAGAAAGTTTATCATTTCCTTTTGCATCTTGATTCTAAGCCGCGGACCTATTTTCAAGACCTGAGTTGGGTCGTCAATGTCAAAAGGGACAGCTATTGTAATCTCCACCGATGCTGCCTCCCTGAACTCTTCTTCCTATGGTTAGTAGCCTTGTCAAAATGACTATAGTCCTGAGCCAAGGGAGCATTTGTAAGTGCTACGCTTGCAGTTGCTGAATGTGGAGAGTCTTCCCCACATTCTTTCCCTTTTCACGATGTTTATCTTTACGTAATTGAGCAATATATCATTCCTTTGCAGCACTTTGGACTCCTCTTACCAATCCTATCCCATTCTCCGTTAGGAATTTCATACTCAAACAACATGGAGCTAAAGCGATTCTGAAATTGACAAGGGTCGATCGGCCCAAGAAAGCATTATAAGCCGAATACTTATTAACGATCATAAAGGTTTGGATGAGAACCACCCACTACTCTCCTTCCTTGAGTTTTACAGGTTGGTCAATTATTTCGACTGACTATTTAGATTTAGCTGTAAATCACCGAATCTTTGTTTTGCAAGTGGTCACGTACTTCATGCTAATCTTCATCTGGTCAAATGTCTTCCGGAATAGGATGTTGACCGGACTTCCATTGTCAATCAAAACTCCATGCATAACTACCGGTCCAATCCCAACTATTATAACCATTGGATCAAGAGTTGGTGCTTCTACATCTTAAGTACCCCTATTTTGGAACACAATGTCATTGGTCATCATCCATTTTTGCTTAGTCGGAGCTCTGTCTTTGACGGCATAGCAAATCCACTATGGTGCATGCTTCAAAGAGCTAGCATTTCATTTCATCTAGCTCCAACTCTTCTACATTGGGTGACGTCCTCTACTAATGGTATTTGTAACTAGTATTCCATTAGTATGCTTCGGCTCTTCTCCGCTTAGTCCAGGCTAATTTTCTTGAGCATTCAATGCTTGCGGTCTATCAAGTTGATCAAGGTTTTGTGGTTTCTTCACATACTGCTGGAGCCTTTTGTTTCTTATCAATTCCTCATTAAATCCTTCAGATGTTACCATTCATTTGTTTTGTGCCTATGAGTATTATGGAAGGTGCAGAACTTCCCTAATCTCTTCTGTTGCTTGGTCGCTTTCCTCTTAGGAAGTTTTTTATAGCGCTCAGTTCCCAGAGTAATAAGATAAATGTTTTCCATACTGTCATTCATAATGGTGTATAGTCCTTGGGTCTCAAATTCCTGTGGCATTTCCTATTTGCGTCACGTCCACCAGCTTTTGACTTCTTTTCTTTTGATTTGTTGTTTTCCCTACATTTCCTGCAACAATTCCAAAACTATTTCCATCTTGTTTAACTACAACGTTACTCTAAATCACCGCCTTCAACTGCTCATCGACGGGCTTACCATCAATCATATTTGCTTCTTCCAGTCTTAGAAATTGATATGCGTTTCGATGGAATTCCTCCATGGTAGTTGATTGCTTCATATTTATCCACCTATTGAAATCCCTGTTTGGGTGAATGCCTCAGACAAGTGCCTTGAATACAAGATCTTCCTTCGGATTGCTAACTTCTATAAAAGCTATGTTAAATCGGTTCAAGAAGGCTTTTAGTGACTCCTTCATTCCTTTTGATAAGCTAGACACTGACATAACATCCTTCAGTCATGTCATGTGGAGCTTGAACAGCTCCAGAAACTTTTTCCAACTTGTCAAAAGTGGAAATATACTTCGATGAGAACCTGATAAACCACCTGAAGCATCTCCTTCCAAGAATTTAAGGAAACATCTATAGGAAGCAACATCGGTAGTGAACATCATCCGTAGCTTGTGCCCCATCCATATGAAATTTTTATTTTAGAAAGTGTTGTCTGGGATTAGCAGTTCCATTGTTGGATGGCATTGTCGGCATGGTGAACTTCCAAGGGTATTCTTCCCTTAGAACATTTTCAGTAAATGGAGTTCATCTTGGTGCAGAACCCCATTTTTCATTTTTCCTACCTCTACTCTTCTCTACCAACCATTTAACTATGTTACCAGTGTACCCTCGAAAGCACGGTAATCTACATGTCAACTGTCAGGGGCTGCACCGAGTGTTTTGCTTTGCAAATGATTTAGGCTTACCTATTAAAGTCTAGAATCTCCATTCTCGGGAGAACCACTCCTATAGAGTTCCGCTGGCATCTGGCTAATCTTTCCATTATGATTTGAACTCCATCTTTTTATCCATTAGCACTAGCATTCAATCCATCATCACCATCATCCGGTCGTAGGTCATCGTCAAATTCAGAAATCAACAATGCATCTCCCTCTTGAACATTGTCAAGTGGGACATTTGGTTCAATACCGATTGATACCCTATGGATCGGTATCGATCCATAGGACTGATGATTTAGCCTTCTCTGATCCCTTGAGGTTACTTAGATAACTTGTAACTTCATTTACAAAACATGGATGCATTGTTATTAACTTAAACTTGGGTAAATTCCTAGGTTCGGTTGTTTGGCAAAGCTCTTGGTTTGGTTGCTTTCAAACTTCGAGTTGACTATCAATCACTCGAATTATGGGATGCTAATAAACCCATCTATATCTCATGTATTGTCTAATAACCACTCCATCTTTTTGAAAAATGAAACACACGATGAATTTAGGAAAATGTTAGGGTCATGTATCAATCTGTGGCTACAGATTGGTATCGAACCAAGACTTTCCTTGTTATTGGTTTTTGGTTTTAGCACTTCGAGTAGGTTGGTGTGTAAGCTACTCTTGAAGGTTCTTTGCAAGCTGGTGACTCCATTTCTTGATCTTGCTTGATATCTAAGTTTGACAGTTATCATTTTAGATTCCTACTCAGTTATCCTCTTGTTTGATCTATCTGACTCGTCCAAATATGGCTTGATCACAAAGCACGATAACATTTCCCCCCTAAAGCATGTCTTGTATTAACGAAATATGTTTTGCATCGTGATAAAATATGGAATCTATATCACTGGTTTTAATTTCTTCTCTGAAGGATGTTATTCTTCCTGTGAACTGTTTTCAAAGAGTATTGTGTCTTTATCAATCGTCTTATTTCTTTGAAAGGTTTGAACTTGCAACTTTTTGCATAGTATGAAGAACCTGAGTACACTCTTTTTGTTTTCTATTTCGATTTCGAAAAATGTAGAATAATCTTTTCCTTCAAATTGCTTAGATTTGGAACCTCGTTTGTTTACTATTATGGATACATGTAGACACATACACCTATAGATATTACTATATTATATATATATTTTTTTTTTTTGAAAATTGGTTAATTGAATTACTAAACAGGCTTTGCGGCCCAATAGCATTACAAATATATCACAGGCCGACATAACATAGATCAGTCAATATAACTTCCAAACTTTCCAAATTGGGGCGATTATGGCGGCTGCCAATTCCCTGGTGGAGTTCGTTCGATCAATTCCATCTTCTTCAACTTCTCCAGTAGTTGTTTTTCTTGTTCCGATGCAATGGTAAGTTTCTTTGTCGGAATTCTTCCAATTACAGTAGCAATTTCTCTGTTGATTAGCTTTGTAATAGTTAAAGTGTCTTGCTTTTTGTTTTCAAAAGTCCTGCCGTTCCGCTCCTTCCAAATGAACCACAAGCTGACTGCGAGGCCAATTTTTCCAATCTCCTTCATCAAATCAGAGAGGTGACTCCTACTGTGCAGGTATTCTAATTCCTCTTTTAGGTTTGTAGCGCATTTGTTGAGTTGGAGTCTGCATTTTTGGGTGTTCCAGATTCTTTTTGAAAATTCACAGTCAAAGAAGATGTGGTCATGTGTCTCCTCTTCTATGCAACAGAAATTACATTTTGAGTCATCCAAAATCTTCCATTTTTTTAATCTGTCTTTTGTTGGAAGTTTTCTCATTATCGCTTTGTAAAGGGTGTGAGCCATTTTGGGAGGGATAGATTTGCTCCAGACAACATCAGACCAGATAACTTCTGTATTTTTTTCTCGTATTTCTTCCCAGATGTCTTTGAACTTGAACTGATCTTTCATGCTAGCCTTCCATACCCATTTATCTTCAGAATTATCTGTATAAATGTATTTCTTCCTGATTTCCTCAATATAGTTAAGAGTTATTGAATGATTATTGCATTTCCAGGTACCATTATCCACTATTTCAGCTACCCTCCAATTAGGAGTACCATATGTCGAGAAGATATCCCAACCAAGTCTATCAATGAAACTTTTCGAGTTCAACCATGGGTCTTTCCAAATGTCTGTATTTCTACCATTTGCTATTTGTTTGTCTAAATGTTTTTGGAGATCATTTCTGATTTTAAGAATATTTTTCCAAGTAACTGAAGCATTATTGTCTATTTTAGTAGTCCAGAAGTTATCTTTCAAATATCTAGCTCGCATCCAAGTAGCCCATAATTTATTAGATGTTAATACTTTCCAGGCTTGTTTAAGGCAATATACCTTTTTGAGTTCAAATAGATTTTTCAATCCAACTCCACCTTCTTTCTTTTTCCTACATAGGTCTGAATATTTAATCTTGTGTATCCCTCCTCTCCAAATAAAATTAGCACAAACAGAGTTAATCTTTGCAATAGAACAATCAGGTATATTGATCGTTCGGTACTGATCCATAGACTATGGATCAGTACCGCACAATTAAGTGATTCTTATACATATGTTTACCGATCAGTTTGTATACACACACATACATATATCGAACCTACACTTATTCATTTCACTTGTTTTCCTTTTTATGCCTCAAGACCTTTCATTCTTCAGCTCGCCTTTTCCAATCCTCACCTTTATAATCCATCACTTCAAGTCGTCACTTCCATCTTCTCTAACCATCAACACTGCCATAATCAATAGCTCCATACCTTAATCTCAAACACCAAACCATTTGATCGTCTCAAAGTCCAAAATCTAAGCATTCGCAAACCCGCTCAGGTTGATTTTCTTTAAGTTGGTGATGGCATAACTTGGGGATTCTATTGCATCTATTGGGTTTGGTACATCGACTATATAGAGCCCTTCTTCCAGCATGAAGATTAAAGCATTTTAAATATGCTTGATATTTCTTATATATGAAGCTTTTAATAGTTATGAATCGTAGATGTTCCTTGCATCTCTTAGTTATAGCTGTAGGTCCTTTAACATCCAGCTACGTTAAGTTTGACATAGAATCTAGCCCGATTACTATTCCTACGGCAAAGTCTAATCCTACTTCATCTTGATATCATTCGACAGGTCAGTGGAAGGGGCAGCCTTTGAAAATAGTTCCCTTTTCCTTAGCTGAATGGCCAAATGTTGGGGTTACTCCTGAAATTGATATAGGCAATGCTATTATTTTGATTGATCCTCAGGATTCTCCAACTTCGAAGGTGGACGATGCATCCCTTAAAAGGGTATGCAAGAAACGCAGTATTCCCTTCGATGATATGTTAGCTTTCACATGCCATTAGTGAGCGCATCTACTGCGAGAGGGATACACAACTTGTAATTAGTATGTATGCATTGTAACAACCTACCCCTCAGTGGATCTGAATTTTCTCTAAATCAAAAATCTAAGTCCGCCGAAGTACAGATCGTTGGTTAGATATCCTGTAAATAAATGAATGCATATTAGAGCGCTACCTATATAAACTAAAAGCAGAATAGTAAATTATAATAAAACATATAGTTACTAAACAAGAATGATACTTCCAATATCTAATGTCCTTATTAGTGTCAAGCATGCATGAGAAAACATGTTCTTCCACTGTTCCCACGTTGCACTAGTACCTATCTCTGTAAAGCTATCAGGTGGGTTGTAATGAGGAGTGGGTCAGTGTGGGTTGCGAAATTATGGATCTTAAGACTAATAAACACTAGAGGGGATGTGGATAATGTTTTCAAATTTTTGTAAATCATTTAAAAAAAATTAAGTTAAATATTAAATTTCAAACGAACATCATAGAATTATACTACTAAATAGTCACAGATGCAATCATAGATAAAAAATAAAGCCAGTAAAGCAAAGTAAAGAGTTAGAGAGATGGCACAAGGGATTTTATACTATATTGGACTTCTCCTACTTCCGGTTCCATATAATTGCTTGTACAGATTTCTTTACAAATGTCAATCTTTAAATGGACAAAAGGAAAACCCAATTACAAGTTTGATTTTAAGGCTATGAGACACACCCTTTTGGATTTCCTGGCTCTGGGTACCCACTTGATTTGGATGGGCTACAAGCACACCCACTTAGATTTTAGAGCTACCTAGCTCACCCACTTGATTTGAACGGGCTATAAGCGCACCCAAGAAAATAAAAATAGAGTTTGATAGTTTTTCCAAAGATAATTTCTTGAACATTGGACACAATGGATCCTATAGTCTCTTGGAGAATACTTTGATCATTGATTTGAGTGAGATATGATTCCAAAATAGTAAAAAAGTAGTAGTGAATCAATACAATAAAATCTAAATTGATTATATAAGATTTTAAAAAGAATTGAGTATGTTTTTAGTGGAGTTTTCAAGAGATCAAGAGGAGGGAAAAAATAAGTTAACAACTGCCAAAAAACTCGTTTGAACTCCCCTTTATATAGTGAATCATCATATCTATCCATTCACGAAGAGTTGTGATGAATAGACAATTCTTTTTAAAATTTGAGAAACCATTTGTCAGAATGTATGTCGATATATTTGTATCATGTATGTCGATTTAAACATGTATTTTCTAAAAACTATTTTCTTTTTAAAAATGTTTTGAAAATTCTATGCGTTGGAAAATAATTTGATACTTTGTAAAAAAGATTGAACATAGTTTATAAACATTTTGAACTCTGAAAATTTTTATAGAATATTTTGAAATTTTTTTGAAAATTTATTTTGAAAATTATTTTGTTTTAAAATATAAAAGATAGAAAAATAGGAATAGAGATCAAAAATTGTTACTAGGGACTTTAACAATATACTATGACTCTATATACTATATTATAGTCTTAAGATCTTCATATCTTGGCCTTTGTACTCATAAGTCTTCATGTTCATTTCTTGACTTTTTATAATATATAGTCTTTAATTCGATACTCATGTAATGTCCTACACTATATACTTTCTAACTTGGCAAATTATTACTGTCTATGTTTTATATGGATGTTGTTATCAAGGTTGTTATCATCAATAACCAAGGTATTGAAAATCTTCCCCTATTTGATGATGACAACCATTAAATATGCTTGTATATATAAAATATGATATTACTCCTCCTGAATATATGCATATGTATATTTTATATTTTTCTCCCCTTTTGTCATCAATGAAAATGAGTGAAAAAAATAAGAACTCTCCTAACTAAAATACTTAGAACTATGGAGTCAAAATCAATAAATAAATATTTAAATAACTAAACATGACATGCTATGATAATGATATATGGTGACCTATAAATAAATAAAATAAGATTTTATTTATTCAATTTAAACTATGCATATCAAACTATCAGTCCAAACATAAATAAACAGTTGAAATAAAACAAACAAATCCAATCTAAATATACACACCAAACCTTAATCAAAGCCTAACAAACCAAACTATTAAGTACCGAACTTAAATATATGGTTTTCTTTTTATTATGGGATACTTATGGATAGGATAAAAGGGACAATAGAGACAAAAGTTTCCTTTTTGTTCCAGGAGATTTCCATCCCGATCAAAGCGCACTTCCCCAACACATTTGACTTCATCGTCATCTTTAGCATCATCATGTTTTTCCCCTTCTTCCATCTCTTCCTTTTCCTCATTATCCACAGGGTTGTGAATGACAAGGTTAGGAGTATCCTCTTCGATTGCAATTGGATTTAGCTTCGTTATCTAATAGGTTTCTTGAGATTGTGAAGAATATGCCATTACTTCTCTTGTTCTTCCAAGAGGCATAGTTAAACTACTTACATTTCTAAAATCATATTAAATACATGCTTTAGATCTTCTTCAATCTTGAGGATTTTGGCCATGGTGTGGTTTAAAAGGGGTCTAGAGTGAGGGTTTCAAAGGAAAAGGGTGTTGTCTCTTCTCTTGGATGTTTGGAACTTGAGGAAGCCTTAATTTTATTTTATTTTGAATTTACACAAAGAAGAATACTAGGAAATGAGAAAGAAATCGATTTTGGTAGAAATATAGCCTTATTTAGAATTTTTAATTTTAGATGGAAATTTGTTTTCAAAATTCTATAATATATGTCAATATATACATAGAATGTATGTCGACATACATGTGTTAATTTTGACATTTTATTTTCTTTTTAAATATTCGTTTTGTATGTCATTATATTTATATTTTAGAGAAATAATATATTCTAAATCTCCTTAAGTTTTATAAAAGATGCTTAAGTTAATGGTTTTGTTAAAATAACAGCTATTTAGTTTTCAGTATTTATAAATTCGAATGAAATGACTTCTTTATTTATGTTATCTCCTAGATATCTATATGTCTGGCTCTAACATAATGTGTTGGATTTTTAGATAAGTTTATTGCACTATTTTTATTAGAGTATATTGGTGATTCAGTAAAATTTAAAACAAAATATTTTAAAGTTTATTGCATATAGGTAACTTATGAGTAGGATAATGCAACAAAAATGTATTCTACTTCTATTGTAGATAGAGATGAAAAAATTTCTATTTTATAAACTAGAAAACAGGAGAGTATCTTAAAATTTTAAAAGTTCCACTTGTACTTTTTCGGTCTGATTTGCATCCAGCATAGCCAATATCACTATATGAAATTAAATCGAAGGAATCTTCTTTTGGACAAAAGAGTCCATAGTCTAGTGTGTTGTTTACAAATCTTAGTATTCCTTTTATAGATTTTAGGTGAGTTTCCTTAGGTTGAGATTGATATCTTGCACGGAGTCGGAGACTATGCACTATAACTGGTTTACTTGTAGTTATATAGAGCAATAATCCTATCATATCTCTATATGATTTTTGATCTACATCTTTTGAGTTTTCTTCTTTATTTATTTTCTCATTTATTGCCATGGGAGTTGGCTTATCGCTAGTATTTTACATACTAAATTTCTTGACTAAATCCTTTGCATATTTTTCTTGACTTATAAAAATACCATTATTTAATTATCTCACTTGTAATCCTTAAAAGAATGTTAGTTCTCCCATATGACTCATTTCAAATTCTTTAGTCATTATAACTTAACGATTCTTTATTTACCTATACAATTGTTGATCCAAAAATAATATCATCTATGTATATTTGTAAGTTGAATACCATTATTATTTCTTTTGATAAATAGAGTACTGTCTACTTTTCCTATTTCAAAATTAGATTGTAATAAATAAAATTTAAGTCTATCATACCATGATCTAGCAGTTTATTTTGGACCATATAATTCTATCTAATTTATAAATGTGACTAGAAAGTTTTTCATCTTCAAAAAGTGGGGTTGTTCTACATAAACATCTTCTTTAATAAATCCATTTAAAAATGCACTTTTGACATCCATTTGAAATAATTTAAAATTATTATGATTTGCAATGGTGAGTAGAATTCAAATAGCTTCTAATCTAGCTATAAGAGAAAAGGTTTCATCAAAAATCTATCCCCTTCTTCCTGATTATAACCTTGAACAACTAGCCGTGCTTTATTTCCAATGACTTCTCCTTGTTTATTTATTTTATTCCCATAGACCCATTTAGTTCTTATTACAGACTTATTTTCAGGTCTTGGGACTAATTCCCAAACATTATTTCTAAACGTATTTAGTTCCCCTTTCATAACAAGAATCCATGAATCATCTAATGATGCTTCTTTTGGATTTTAGGTTCAACAGTTGAGATAAAAGCAACATTATTCATTTTATTTTATTGATTTCTTATTATTAGAACGGATTCTACATTTCTTAGGATATTTTCTATGGGATAATCTTTCAAATATTATGTTCTTTTATTTGCATGTATTCAGAGTTATTATCATTTTCATCATTAGTGATTTCATTATTTGTAATTTCATTAGTCTTATTAATATTTTCTTCTTTATCAAAGCTGGAATTATTAATTTTAAAATTCTTGTCAAATGAAACATGCAATGTCTCTTCAATAGTGTAAGTTCTAGTGTTGAAAACACCGTAAGCTTTACTTCTATTAGAATAACCTATAAAAATTCATTTATCTAATTTGGCATCAAATTTATCTAAACTATATTTTGTATTTAATATAAAAATTTACTACCAAAACTCTAAAATAAGATACTTTAGGCTTTTTATTATAAAATAATTCATAAGGAGTTTTCTTAATCAAAGGACTTATTAAAATTCTATTTAAAATGTTACATTCTATAGCAAGTGCTTCATCCCAAAAACATTTAGGTAATTTACTATCATTTAACACTGTTCTAGCATATTCTTGTATAGTTCTATTTTTGCATTCAACTACTCTATTTTGTTGTGGTGTTCATGAAAAGAAAAGTTATATGTAATTCCTTTCTTAGTACAAAAAATTTCAAAATTCCCATTTTCGAACTCTCCTTTATAATCGCTCCTAATTGCTTTAGTTTTGATTGAAATTTGATTTTGAATTCTTTTAGTAAAAATTTTAGACATTTCATAGGCTTCACTTTTAAGTTTTAGGAAAATTGTTCACGTAAATCTAGAAATTCAACTTCAATTCCAAAAATATATCTATTGTAATTTATTGACTGCATCTGCGATGGACCAAAAAGATAGAGGTGAAGAAGTTCAGGAGATTAAGAAGTAGAAATCATATCTTTTGATTTGAAAGAACATTTATGAAGTTTTCCTAGTTGATATGCATCACATAAATTGATGACATTAAAAATCATTTTAGAAAGACCCCTAAAAGTTCATATCTAACAATTTTAGAAAGATTTTTAAAATTCAAATGACCAAATCTTTTGTGCCAAATCCAAGGTTTAGTAGATTGAGCCAAAAGACACAAATTGTCATTAGATACTTTCATACTTAAAATGTAAATTTTACATCTCCTAATACCTTTAAAGATAATATTTGACTCATTGTCTTCGATGTAGCAATTATTTTTTTCAAATTTAATTTTGAAACATTTATCACATAATTGACTAATACTAAGCAGGTTATGCTTTAGATTCCTAACTAGTAGAATAATAGAAATAGTAGGAGTTTTAGAGTTATCGACATTACCAATACCTATCAAATATCCTTTGAGTTGCTTCCAGAATTATCTAATCCACCATCTTTGTAGACAATATCCTTCAAGATCTTTGGATTTTTTGTCATATGCCTCGAGCATCCACTATCCAAAATCCATTTCTCCTTCTTGATTTGTGATGTTTGAACATCAAGTATCGGTTTACCGTTAGCCATATAACAAATTTATTCCCGCAAGTCAAAATTATACCTTTCCAACATATGAAGTGACTTTTCAAAACAATTAATTTGTAATAACATATTGGATTAACATTTTTTTTTACAGAAGTGTTAGAAATATTAATAGCCATTTAAACTTTTTGGAAATCACATCAGAGACATACCTATTGAGGGTAAGAAGAAAGGGTAAGTTAGCAATAAAGTGGATAAAGTGTTAAGTTAGGGAGAAAATTGCAAACTTAGCAGAGGGTATCACATTTGAAGAAAAGGGCAAAAGGTAATTCTAAAGGAAGAAACATGATCAGTCAAGTTATAATAGCTGAGAATGGAATAATCGAGTAAATTGAAAAATGAAAACAAGGTTGAAGGAGTAGGCGATGATCAGTTGTCAAGTGAAGAATTAGCTAAAGTAAACTAAAATTAAGTTAAAATTTCCAAAAAAAATTGCTACTTTAGAGGAGGAAAATGACCTGTCCATTGTAATAAATGGAGATGATGAAGGCAATATAATAGAAGAAGGAGAAATTTTTAGAGATAAGGAGTTGGAGAATGCTGAAGAAATTGAAGCCACCAAGAAGTTAAGCATGGAATTTTATTTTGAGAAAGTTACGGCATGTGAAAATGAAGTTGTGCACGTGCATAATTTGATTTTGCATGATGCACATGACGTGGAACAGTAGCAAAATGAATTAAGTGAGCATTAGGATGGCACCTACCAAATGCTAATGATATCTCTTCAGCTTTAGACTTATCAAATAATAAAAGAAGTGAGGAATTATTATTTTTTGCATGCTGAGGAGCATAATATTCAATTTCAAAATCTTAAATTCGCGCATGCAACACATCAAAACTCCTCTTCTCTCGTTACGTTAATCGCTGATCCTCTACCTATCCCACTATCCCTTATCTCTACCTCTCCACGAAATGCCAGCTCCACACATTCTCTCAACTATGATGGCATTGTTTCAAATGTCAAGGATTGTTCCTCACCATATAATCAAATTAGTCCATCTTCTGGTTGGGCTTCCTCTCCTTCTAAGAAGGCAAGTCAAATCAATCGGCTTTAAACTCCTCTAAATCTTAATCTAACCTCATAAGCAAAAAAGGAAAATTAGCTAAGATAACTAAAGACCCTAACCCAATGAATATAACATTCTCCTCACATCTTTATAGCCTTGTTCATGACATTAAAAAAACAAACTCTCCTCCAACAAGGAGCTGAAAAAATCTCATCCTCCAAAATTATTAGTTTAATTAACGTTGCACAATTTTGTAGTGTGGAATATCAGAGGCGCTCACAACAAACTTAAACTCGACCAAGTCAAATCCCTTATATATCCACATAATTTTCAGCCTTTTTCTATCCTTGACACAAAGGTAAACCTTCAACTTACCTCCTTAGTGGCTAGTTACATTAATTCATTATGGTATCTCTCCCATAATCATAGAGATGCCCCTTATGGTAGGATTATGGTCCTTCATAACCCTTCTTTCTTAACCTTGACTCTATTTATCTTTATAAGACAAATCATCCACTACCATGCTCATCTCGTTCTTTCAAACATTTCCTTCTATCCATTTATAATCAATGTAGACAACTCTATTGACTTAGGGCAGAATCAATTCCATCTCTTCCCATCCTTATGATGGGATTCTCATCTCTGGATTGTTCTTGGGATTTCAATTGTTTCCTTCATCTTTGAGGCGGTTCCCCTCTAACTTCAAAAGACATATTGCCTCTCAACATTCCTATCAGTGACTTCTGTTTTATGCCAATCAACAAAGGTGCCAAGTACTCTTGGAACAACAGAAGCAGAAGTGGGGTTTGAACCTTCTCTTTGATAGGCCATGCTTTCTGCAACTTCACCTTATCTACTTGGTCCTCCATCTCTAATATTCTTCCCTTACCAATTCTTTCTAACCACTTCCCTTTGATATTATCTTTTGATTACCCTTCTTTTAAAGAAAAAAGGAGCTTTAAATTTTTTAATGCATGGATCAATGATCTAGAGTTCAAAAACATGGTTACTACTTCTTAGTCTACCGACTTTTTTGGTGACCCAATATTTATTTTGTGCAAGAAGTTAAAAACAACTAAGAATTCCCTTAGGAGTTAAGCTAAAAGGAAACATGTAAATGGAAACTTAATGTCTAACAAAATCAAGAAAGATATGAAAGTTACATACGACCTTATAATAGGCAACCTTGAGGATGAAGATGCTGCAAAGAAGAAAGAAGACTGTTTTCTACCCAAAATGATGCTTTAGGCTTTGAAAGTAGGATGAAAAGGCAACACTAAGGAAAAAATGATTTATTCATGGTTATAGAAACTCGGCTTATTTTTATACTTCCCTTAAAGTCAAGAAAGCTAAAGATCAAAACTTATCAATATATGATGTGGATGGCCTTCTTCATTGATCTCTTGAAGTTGTTGACTTATCTCTATTATCCTACTACTCCACCCTTTTAGGTAATTCAAGCAACTTTTCTCCCAATTTAAAAATGATTTCTGATATTGAATTTCTGAGACTCAAGACAATGGGAATTTATCTTCACTCTTTTCCCATTTCTGATGAATAAATTAAAATGCTTTGTTCTCTGTGAATAAAAATTCAAGTGGTGGCCTGAATGGTTTTAATGTCTTATTCTGTACAAATGGCTAGGATTTGATAGCTCCTGATGTTTGAAAAGCAATTCATAATTTTTTAAATGAATGCAAGATGCTAGGTGAAACAAATGCTAACAATTTGGTCTTTATTCCTAAGTCAAGTCTAGCTTCTACTATGAGTTCCCTTTTGCCAATCTCTCCATGTAATGTGATTTATAAGTAAATATCCAAAATCCTAGATTTTAGGCTTTTGTGTGTGCTTCGTGATCAATTTACAAAAACCAAGCAGCTTTTTTTCCTAAGAGAAGTATTCTTGATAATGTCTTGCTTGCTGAAGAGCTGCTTAAAGGTTATAACAAAGCAAAAGCAACTCTTAGTGCTATGTTGAAGCTGGACATAAAGACGGCCTATGATAGTATACATTGAACTTCTATTGTGAGATTAATGGCTATGATGAATTTGCCCAAACCCTTCGTAGCTTGGGTGTATGCATGTATTTTTACTCCAAGTTATACCCTCATCTTTAATGGAAAATCAACTGGCTACTTCACAAGCATGGTATAATGCAAGGAGATCCAATCTTCTCCTACGTATTCATTCTTGTCGTGGAAGTTTTCACTGGTATGATCAAAAAATTCTAAGAAAATGAGATACTGTACCACGCTAAACGTAGACAGCCTCTTATTACCTCGCTAATGTTTGATGATGATGTGGTGATCTTCATTATGCTTGTTTATGCTTCTATATCCCTAGTACTTTCGGTAGTTTCTGTTGTATGACAGGGCTAAAAATTAATTCGCAGAAGTCCTATATTCTTATTTCTGGAGCGCCACAACATATGGCAGATGAGTTGCTTTAATCATTTGGTCTTCATCTTATGTCTCATGACATGAGCTATTTGGGTATCCAACTCATAATTTCAAGGGTTACCATTGCTAATTGCCTTCCTCTGTACCTTAAAATAACTGCTTCCATGAACTGTTGGGCCAACAAACTTCTCAGCTAGGCAGGGAGAGTTGTGTTAATTAAGTTTATGAGTCTCTCGGTAATGGTTTATTGGGCTAGAACATTTGTTCAACCTAGTAAACTTCTGGGCATGATCAGGAGTGCTATGCTTAGGTTTTTATGGACTGGAAGTATCCATTCAAAAAAGCTTATCTGTAACATCCCGGTATTTGAAGGCCAAAAGCTAAGCACTATAAGTACTGCGGAATCTACAATATTAGCTTCTGGTGATGAAATACGGTGATATTAATCGTATGTATAATATTAGAAGCACTTGAATATGAGAAAAACCATAGATTTCCTAAAACAAATATTTTCAGTGATTACATTTCGAATAATGTCATCCAACTCACAAAAATCTCCAAACGTATTCTGAGCATTGATCAAATATAATTTACAACAATACGCCAAGAGCGACATAAGAAGATGCCTCTTGGATGATCAAAGCAATATAGACATAACTGTATTAATACACAACAGAAACAATTTTAAAACCAAATTCCTAAATTAGCTATCCGTCAGCCACCTGCTCACCTTCGGATGCTTTGTTCGCCAAAACCTGTTAAAACTAGAAAACCTAAACCCTCAGCCTACTCAAATCAAATTTTAAGCACTCGAGAGTTCAAGGAGAAACAAAAACTTCGAGTCACATATAAAGTCTGGTATGAATAATTTTTGTCACACCTCAGTTTACTGATAAATAATGAGACCACGCTGCTTAGCGGAACGGGTTTCCCCTCACCAATATCTCTGTTCAAAACATATATTTTGCAAATCCTTTCCTACAACCAAACTAGTTAATCAACCGATTATAATAATAATATAGCAATATCCATTATGATAAAACAGAAGATAAAGTAGACTATCTGTCTAAAATCTACGCTATCTACTCTATACTGGACTATCTGTCCTAAGTTCTGAGCTAACTGCTCTATTCTAGACTATCTGTCCTAAAACTGATTATACCAGAATAACAATATCTTTTATGCTAGATAATGGACTATCTACCCAAAAAGGTAAAAAGGGTGGACTAACTATCTTTAAAATGTATCATGGTCTGTTATTATAATAAATGAACTAACTGTTCATATCAAAGTTGACTGCTCTTTACTAGACTAACTGTCCTCCAGGCCTCAAAATAGACTAACTGTCCGAATTTAAAATGAGCTGACTACCAGAATTTTCTTTTGGGTTAACCACCCTTCAAAACATCTGGGCTAATTGCCCTTTAAAATTTCCTTGAAAACCTTATCAAAATGATTTAGTCTGTCAAATCATATATACAAGGAAAATATATCTTTAGCTTTGCTCTAAGCTATTTTTTCCATGTTATATATACTTTACTCAAAATAATGTTGATGATGTTCAATAAGGACTATCTATCCTTTTAAAATAAGTTGAAGTCCTTTATGACTTAAACACTTAGGCTATCTTCCTAGTCATTCCATTCGAAACCTTTGTTTAAAACCATTGAAGGTAACTCCTTCAAAACCATTAATAAAACCCTTCGAAAGCATCGAAGGTAACTCCTTCATATCCTTTAATAAACCTTTCCAAATCATTGAAGGTAACTCCTTCAAAACCTTTGAAAAACATTCCTTTCACAAACTTTTAAAACATATGACATCCACCTAAAATCCTTTAAACATTAGCCTTTTGTAAACATTGCAAAACCATACCTTTCGACTTTATCGAAAGCCTGGGGTACCTCCTCTATAAAATCATTTATAAATCTTTTGAAAGCAATGAAACTCAAAACCTTTCAAAGGCGTTAGGTTCAATTTAAACCAAGTGAAAACCTTATGAAATCATTCAAAGTTAACTACTTTGAAACCTTTAAAATGTTGCGACTTAAAACATTTGGATTATACCTTCAAGTAGAGCAAAGGGATTAAAAAAACAGTGGATCAAAAGCAATTGCTTGGAAACCTAAACCTTTTGAAAGCATTCGAAAACAATGAAGTGTTGGTGTTGGAACCAACTCTTCAAAATCAATGAAGAGAGGTGGCAATTTTTATAAAACAAAAGACAACCTTTGACACCATCTTTATCGAAAGGTTTGGAAGCGGCAACTAAGCTTTCAACCTTGTTGAAAGCTATATCTTTCGACCTTGTTGAAAGCTATATCTTTCAACTTTGTCGAAAGGTTTCAATTAAAAAACGAAAGCAAATCAATTGGAACTTTTTTCTTTTAAACCACTTGACAATGTAAAAAGCCCTTTTTCGAAATGTAGCAGGCATATTTTCTTTAAAACCAAAACATAGTTTCATCTCCTTCTAAAGCTCTAACCTTTCGACTCCTTTCAATTCACTACATACTAGTTGCCTAATACCATGTGCATTGATTTTGACCTAGTCAAAATGTTCGATACCTTTTGACTTTGTTGGAAGGTTTGGAATGGAGGGGGAAGCTCTTGACAAAAGAGTTAAAATAGTAGAAAACTATTAATTTATACTTTAAAATAGTTCTTTTGTACCCAACCTGCCTTATTTGTCTAAATCTAATTGGTTGCCAGATTTTCATATTCAAAGTACTGCTGACTTTCCTTATTTTCTAAATTTAAATAATTTAGAAAAAGCTCATTTCTCCTTTATAATTATATAAAACATTTAAGTCCTATTCCTTAAATAATTTTATATAACTATTAAAACACCTTGAAAAATCCTGGAAAAATTCCAAAAAATCAATTAATATGTTCTCTATCACATATAAATTTTTTAGGTCCAAATAATAATTATTTTTCCTATAAATAATTTTATAATCCAAAATATCATTTTCTTCCTTAGAAAATTCATAATAATTCCATAAAAATTCAGAAAAATCCGAAAATTGAAACCCATCTCTAAAATAACTTTTTAGATCATCGTAAAAATTAGCAAGTTAACGGATGTCATTTAATAGGGTTTTCATCTTAAAATATGGCATAAAATCTATATGAACATACATAAATCATCAACATGTGCATATAATCATTTTATCACTCAAAAAATGGCAAACATTCATTCGAATTTAGTCTTAAAACCGAAACCATAAAAGCTTAGAGATGTAAAAATTATTCACCTTTGCTTTAGTGATTAAGGAGCTTGAGATTTGAATGAATTGGATTTGAATATGCTTTCCTTAAGATTTTCTTTTGTTTCCTCTTCTTCTTTCCTTGTTTAATGGTGGTCGGCCTCATTTTAGAAACTTTTGAAATGAAATGAATGTGTATAGAGATACATGGCCTGAGAAAGATAATATCGGAATGGCCTCTTTCCTAAAAACCCCTCCTCTGATTCATTTTAAACCCTTCATTTAATTTGTTAGTTAAAAAGGCATGGCTACCATAATTAAATCAAATCTCAATCTCCTAATCAACACATTATTTTATTTAGTTCATCTAACTAAATATCCTAAATAATGTTATCAAAAATCTTAGGTGTTATAGACTCCCTTCCTTAAAGAATTTCGTCCTCAAAATTACAATAAGGCACAAAACAAACAAGAAAGTAAAACATACCATCAAACAAGTTAGGATAAGTATCTCTAATTCTGCTCTCAACCTCCCAAGTATAGTCTTTTTCATTTTTACTCCACTGAACTTTGACTAATCCGACCGTCTTGGTTCTAAGCCTCTTCTCATCTCTCGCAACAATGCGAATTGGCTTTCTTACTATGGTCAAGTCCGGTTCTACCACTAAATCATCTAGCACGGTCAGTGCAATAGCAGCCTCCGGGACTCTAACACACTTTTTGAGGTGAGAAACATGAAAAACATCGTGGACACCTACCAAACTACTTGGTAACTCAAGTCTATATGCGAGCTTTTCAATCCTCTTAAGAATAAAAAAAGGTCCAATTAACCTAGGAGATAACTTCCCCAACTTCCCAAATCTAAGTACACCCTTCATCGGTGTTACTTTGATGAAAACTTGGTCTGCAATTGAGAACTCTAAATCTTTTTATCTCTTATCTGCATAACTCTTCTACCTAGACCGAGCCTCCTTCATTCTAGCCCGAATGACCTCAATCTTTTCTGCTGCCTCTCTAACTAGAACTGGACCAAGAATCAACCTATCCCCGGTCTCCAACCAACAAACGGGAGATTTGCATGACCTTCCATACAAAGCTTTAAACCGTGTCATCCCAATACTAGTCTGATAACTGTTGTTATATGAAAACTCGACTAGATGCAGATGGTCTTCCTATTATCCCTCAAAATCCAGAACACAAGCTCTTAAAAAATATTCCAAGATCTTGTTAACTCTTTCAATTTTCCCATCTAGCTGCAGATGGTAAGCGGTACTCATCATAAGTTTGGTTCCTAAAGCTTCCTATAAATTCTTCCTATGCTCGCTAGTGAACAAGGAATCTCTATCACTGACAGTACTACTAGGAACCCCATGCAGTCTAACCACATTCTTCATAAACAACCTTGCTAAAATAGGTGTCCTCCTAGTTGACCTAATTGGAATGAAATGGGCACTCTTAGTCAATCTATCCACTATAACCCATATACTTTCATTTCCCATGTTCGGCCTTGGAAAACTGTCTATGAGTCCGTGAAATAAAATCCTACTTCCATAATGGAATGTCTAAAGTCTAAAACAAACCACTTGGCTTCTGGCGTTCGGTCTTTTCCTGGTGGAAATTCAAGCATTGCCTTACCCACAAACCAATATCTCGCTTCATTCCTTCCCAGAAGAAACTTCTCTTCATATCCTGATATATCTTGATACCCCTGGGATGTATAGTGAACTTCGAACGATGACATTCATCCAAGACTTCATTCCTTATATTTCCTACACTCGGAACACGTAATTTACCTTTCTTTCTCAACCACCCATTCCGATCAAGACTAAAATCTTTCAAATCATCGCTCTTGGTTCCTTCCTTTAGATTCATGATCCGCTCAGCTAACACAGGATCCTCTATTTGCTTAGAATCAATCTGTTCGATCAACACTGGTCGAACTTCCAAACAAGGAAATAGAACTGTATTATCATTGACCCAGCCTTGGATCTCCACTGCACTCTGCAATCTGCTAATGCTTCTAAATCTTTCCACCTGGCCATCATTGCCAGCACTGCATTCTAGTGCTTCCTGCTAAGTGCATCTGCAACCTTATTGCCTTTCTCTGGTGTGTACTTAATCCCAAAATCATAAGTGGCCATGAACTCTAACCACCTTTGTTGTCTCATGTTCAGCTCTTTTTGAGAGAACAAATACTTCAATGACTTATGATTTATATACAGTTCAAACCTTTCTCCCAAAAGGTAATGTCTCCACATCTTCAAAGAAAAAATCACTGCAACTAATTCCAAGTCATGATCAAATATCTGACCTCACGCAGTTTAAGCTGTCTAGAAGCATAGGTAATAACTTTACCTCTCTGCAGTAGCACAGCTCGTAATCATGTTCCACATGCATTGGTATAGACTACCAAATCCTGATTCCCCTCTGAAATAACCAACACCGGTGCATGAGTCAACAAGTGTTTCAAACTCTAGAATGCTTCCTCACACTTATCAGTCCATACAAACTTCACATTCTTCCTCGTCGGCCTCGTCATTGATGCTGCTATCTGCGAGAAATCCTTAATGAATCTTCGATAATAACCAACCGACCCAAGGAAACTCTTAATCTCGGTTACTGTCTCGGGTCTCTTCCAACTATTCACTACCTCGATCTTAGTCGGATCTATTGATAACCCTTCCTTTGAGACTACATGACCAAGAAATTGCACCTCCTTCTTCTAGAAGTGACACTTCGAAAACTTCGCTTTCAGTTGATGCTACCTCAGCGTCTCAAGCACCACTCTAAGATGAACTTCATGCTCTCTTTCATCCGTTGGGTAAATCAAGATATCATCTATGAAAACCAGCATGAACCTATCCAAGTGCTCTCAGAAAATCCGGTTCATCAAATCCACAAGGATAGCTAGAGCATTCGTCAATTCGAATGGCATAATTAACCATTCGTACGATTCGTATCTTGTCCTGAATGCTGTCAAAGATATACTATCCTTTGCTATCCTAAGCTGATGGAAACCTATTGCCAAAATCCAACTGAGAAAATTCCTTTGCTCCACTTAGTTGGTCGAATAGATCGTCGATTTTGGAAAATGGATATCGATTCTTTATCGTCCTCTCATTCAACTTACGATAATCGATACATAGCCTCAATGATCCGTCCGGATTCTTAGCAAACACTGCCGCTGCACTCCAAGGTTAACTGCTTAGCCTGACAAAACTCTTGCCCTCTAAATCCACCAACTGCACCTTCAACTTCCTCATCTCCGAAGCGGTCATCCTACTTGGCGGTCTACTCACTGATTCTGCTCCCAAAACCAAATCTATCTGAAACTCTATGGCCCATTTTGGCGGCAAATCTACTACAGGCTCAAACACACCTGAGAATTCTCTAATCACAAAAACTCGGATCAACTCATCATATGAATCCAAAGCACCTAACAAAGCAAACACTACACCACTAGAACCTTATACGGTGAAAATAATCTGATTGCTACTATTAGGGTGTCTAAGAGATATCTTCCTACCCTGGCAAAATATTTTAGCATCGTACTCACTTAACCAATCCACACCAAGGATATTCTCAAATCCAAAAAAATAAAATACATGCAAACTGCACTCAAAAGTATGACCTAACAGGTCAATCTCAAACTGATCACACCTCAACCCTAGAGTTGCATACCCTCCTATTGGATTCGCAATCCTTAAGAAAGTACCTAAATATATGGGTTCAAGGTTAAGCTTATCTATCAAACATATAGATATAAAAAAATGTGATGCATAAGTAACAAGTAAAACACTAATGGACATACCATGAATCTGAAGCATTGCTCCAAGAACTGACTTCACCTTCTCCTTGGCTTTAGGCTTGGAAATGGTAGGCTTCAATGCAAACACCTTGCCCTTACCATATCCAATGGGCTCCTTGAAACTGGTTCTTATAATGGCTTATCTGGTCATAATTGAAGCACCTAACATTCTTCCCCTTAGTCACATCTTTTGCTTTCTCATAGCGACACTCATTAGCAAAGTGCCCTTTCTTGTCGCATTTACTGCAAACAACTTCAGACTTTTCTTTCTAGGCTGCTCCACCCTTCTAAGCACCTTTCTTGGGAAAGAACTTCCTCTTCTGGCTATGCCCAACCTGCACACCATTTTCCTTGCTCTTCTCTAAAGACTCAGGGACTTCTTCCTTCCTCAAAGCCATCTCCACAAAAATATCAGAAGGATCCTTAAGATGAGACAAAGTAGCACTAGCTAATTCTAGATTCTATCCTTTGATAAACTTCTCATTTCGCTTCAACACGATATCTATAGAAGCATACCATACCAGACCAACTCCTCCAACTTCCCAACATACTCAACAAAAAACATCTCGCCCTGCACCAGCTCAGCAAATTGCCTAATCAAAGCTGACTATGCCATCACAGACATAAATCTCTCTTGGAATCTCCTCTTAAAATCCTCCCAGGTTACTGTCTCATCTACGACTTTTGCTATCATGCTATTTCACCAGAACAAAGTGGCCCCCTGAAGCTGCCTGGACGCCAACCTCCTCTTCTACTCATCATTGAGTCCCAGATCTGCAAAAATCCTTTCGTAGAGCAACAACTAATTCTTCACCTCAATGGCATCCTCTGTCCCCATAAACGGCTTCACAAAATCTTCGCTCAACCTTACAAAATGATTAAGTAGTGGAACTTTTGGAACCCCTACTCCTGTAGCATTTTCTTATAACACTCCGGCTGCAACTCCTGCCCGCATCATATTCCTGAAAAACCGATACATGCCTTTCATTCCGACCTGCAGGACTTTAGCACCAACATTCTCTGCCTAACCTTAGTTTCTCCCAATACTAGGTTCAGAATTCCTTCTGGTGCTTCCCCCTCCCGCGTTAACTCTGCTTCTTCTACCATCAATATCTATACTCAAACCTCATGAGATGCAAAAAGATATCCTAATCAAAGATAGATGAATGGAGATAAAGCACATACTTATATAAAGCAAATATAAGTACGTTATTATAGCGTTATCCTAACCCATTCTTACTCTAATTCTTCTGGATTTTATTATCAAAATCAATTTTTGGTTAAATTTTTCATAGACCTATGCTCTGATACCAAGTTGTAACTTCCCATATCTGTAGGCCAAAAGCAAAGCTCTACGGATGATGTAGTCATCTATGTATTAACTTCTGGTGACGAAATACGGTAACGCTAATGGTATCCATATATCAGAAGCTTTACTCTAAGCTATTTTTGCCATGTTATATATACTTTACTCAAAATAATATTGATGATGTTCAATGAGGATTATCTATCCTTTTAAAATAATTTAAACACCTTTATAACTTAAAACACTTAGGCTATCTTCCCAGTCATTCCATTCGAAACCTTTGTTTAAAACATAAAACAACATTTCATAAACATCAAAGGTTACTCCTTCAATACCATTAATAAAACCCTTCGAAAGCATTAAACGTGACTCCTTCATATCCTTTAATAAACCTTTCGAGATCATTAAAGCTAACTCTTTCAAAACCGTTTAAAAAACCTTCCTTTTACGAACTTTTAAAACATATGACATCCATCTAAAATCCTTTAAACCTTAGCCTTTTGGAAACATTGCAAAACCATACCTTTCGACTTTGTCGAAAGCCCAGGGTACCTCTCCTATAAAATGTTTTACAAACCTTTCGAATACAATGAAACTGAAAACCTTTTGAAGGCATTGGTTCAATTTAAAATAAGTGGAAACCTTTCAAAATCATTCAAAGTTAACTACTTTGAAACCTTTAAAATGTTTCGATTTAAAACATTTGGATTATGCCTTCAAGCAGAGCAAAAGGATCGGAAAAACATTAGAGTTGAAAGCAACTGCTTCGAAACACAAACCTTTCAAAAGCATTTGAAAAACATGAAGTGCTGGTGTTGGAACCAACCCTTCGAAATCAATGGAGAGTTGCAGCAAGTTTTATAAAACAAATGACAACCTTTGACTCCATCTGTGTCGAAAGGTTTAGAAGCGGCAACTAAGCTTTCAACCTTATCGAAAGTTATACCTTTCAACTCTGTCAAAAGGTTTCAATTAAAACAAGAAAGAAAACCAATCGAAACCTTTTTCGTTTGAACAATTTGACAATGTCGAAAGCTCGTTGTCGAATGCTAGCAAGCGTATTTTCTTTAAAACCAAAATAAAATTTCATCTCCTTCGAAAGCTCCAACCTTTCGGCTCTAAACCTTTCAACTCATTTCAATTCACTACGTACTAGTTGCTTGATACCATGTGCATTGATTTTTGACCTAGTTGAAAGGTTTGATACCTTTCAACTTTGTCGAAAGGTTTGGAATGGAGGCGGAAGCTCTTACCGAAAGAGTTAAAATAGTAGAAAAACTATTTATTTCGAAGCGCTGCTGACTTTCCTTATTTTTAAAATTTAAATAATTTAGAAAAAGCCCTTTTCTCCTTTATAATTATATAAAACATTTAAGTCACATTCCTTAAATAATTTTATATAACTATTAAAACATTTTGAAAAATTTTGGAAAAATTCCAAAAAAATCAATTAATATATTCTTTTCAACATATAAAATTTTTGGATCCAAAAAATAATTATTTTTCCTATAAATAATTTTACAATCCAAAATACCACTTTCTTTCTTAGAAAATTAATAATAATTCCATAAAAATTCTGACATTGAAACCCATCTTTAAAATAACTTTTTAGATCATCATAAAAATTCACAAGACTAATGGATGTCATTTAAATGGGTTTTTATCTTAAAGCATGTCCTAAAATCTATATGAACATACATAAATCATCAACATGTATATATAATCATTTTATCATTAAAAGACATGGCAAACATTTGCAAAATCATCCGGATTTAGTCTTAAAACCAAAACCATAAAAGTTTAGAGATGTAAACATTATTCACCTTTACTTTAGTGGTTAAGGTGCTTGAGATTTGAATGGGCTTGATTTGAATATGCTTTCCTTAAGCTTTCTTTTGTTTCCTCTTCTTCTTTCCTTTTTAATGGTGGCCGGCGTTACTTCATAAAATTTTGAAATGAAATGAATGTGTATAGAGATACACAACCTAAGGAAGATAATATAGGAATGGCCTCTTTCCCATAATACCCCTCCTCTAATTCATTTTAAACCCTTCATTTAATTTATTAGTTAAAAAGGCATGACTACCTTAATTAAATCAAATCTTAATCTCCTAATCAACACATTATTTTATTTAGTTTATCTAACTAAAACTCCAAAATAATGTTATCAAAAATCTAGGATGTTATAGACTCCCCTCCTTAAAGAATTTTATCCTCGAAATTATAATAAGGCTCAAAATAAACAAGAAGGTAAAACATACCATCAAACAAGTTAGGATAAGTATCTCTAGTCCTGCTCACAACCTTCCAAGTATAGTCTCTATCATCGTCACTCCACTGAACTTCGACTAATTCGACCATCTTGGTTCTAAGCCTCTTCTCATCTCTCGCAACAATGGCGAACTGGTTTTCTCACTATGGTCAAGTTCGGTTCTCACTTGGATTTATGAGTCGTCGAAGTACAAATAGAGTAAGAGGATATGGGTCAACCATTCGCCACTAAAAGAAAACTTAATGCTCTGAAAGGTATTAAAGGAAGCTTTCCTCACTAAAGTTAAGTTGAGAATGTTTGGTTTGAAAACTAGTACTCTATATGTCTTTTGTGATAGTAAACAATTAAGCTGCATGCACTTGTTTTTTACTTGCAGGGAGGTTCTCCATCTTTGGTTTAGGTTGATGGATAAAGTTAGTAGGAAGAACACGGTGAGGGATTACAATAAAGAGTGGAATATGATCTTCAAAGCTAACAAATGAAGAAGCCCTATGTCATTCTTGATTTTGTTAAGTCTAAAGAAGTGTGTTAAATTAATTAGGGAAGACAAGAGATATTTTGAAAAAAAGTCAAGAGGGATGGTAGGAATGATTTAATGCATGAAGTTGTTGTTGGGAAGAAGGAATCAATATTTGATGTTTAGGAAGCTCTTATTCCTTCTTAGCATTGGATTTTCATAATGCTTTCCTGTTTTCTTTATTTTCTTTGTATGTGTGCTTATATTTTCCTTTAGTGTGAATTTTAATATACTTTTTTGGTGCAAAGCATGTTTTGGACCATGTATTTTATTATTTAGTGAAATATAATCCGGTAGGGGACCGGCTAACCTTGTTAGCTCTGCTAAAAAACTATGATTTTTTTGAAAACCTAGTACTCTAAGACTAAATGTGGGTTGCAGAATTATAGATCTTAAGACTAATTAAGCACTAAAGGGGGGTTGAATAGTGTTTTTATTTTTTTGTAAATCTTTTTAAATTTCATCCAAGTCAAATATTAAATTTCAAATAAACAACATAGAATTACACTAATAATAGTCACAGATGCAATCACAAATGAAAAATAAAAGCAGTAAAGCAAAGAGTTAGAGAGATGACATTAGGAATTTTATGCTAATTAGGATTTCTCCTACATCTAATCCCGTATAATTGTTTGTGCAGATTTCTTTTAAATGCCAATCTTTAAACAGGCAAAAGGCATACCGAATTACATTCTCGATTCCAAGGCTATGAGACACACCCTCCAAAATTTCTAAGCTCAAGGCACACTCACCTGATTTGGATGGGCTACAAGAAGACCCACTTATATTTTCGAGGTACCAGGCAGAACCATATGATTTAAACGGGTTATAAGCACACCCAAGAAAATACAAATAGAGTTTGATTGTTTTCCAAAGGCAATTTCTTAAATTTTGGATATAACAGATCCTATAGCCTCTTGAACAACACTTTGATTTTTTATTTGAGAGGGATGATTCCAAAATGGTAAGAAAGTAGTACTGAATAAGTACAACAAATTTTGAATTGATTCTATATGATTTTGAAGAGAATTGAGTACATTTTTAGTAGAGTTTTCAAGAGAGTAAGAGGAGGGAAGAAAATAAATTAATAACTATCAAAAAATTCATTTGAACTCCCATTTATATAGTGAATAAACAGGTGCATACGTTCATAAAGAGTTGCGACGAATAGACACTTCTTTTCAAAATTTGAAAAACTATATGGCGGCATATAAGTTAACATACCCATATCATGTATGTCAACATATACATGTATTTTTTGAAAACTAATTTCTTTTTTTTAATGTTTTGAGAATCCTATAATTTGTAGAATAATTTGGTACTTTGTAAAATAGTTTGAACATAGTTTATAAACATTTTGAACTTCGAAAAACTTTCATGAAATTGAAATGTATTTTGAAAATGTATTTTGAAAATTTATTTTGTTTCAAAAATATAAAAGACGGAAAAATGAGAGACAGAGATCATAGATTGCTACCAGAGATTTTAACAATATACTATGACTCCGTATACTATATTATAGTCTTGATATCTTCATATCTTGGCCTTTGTAATCATGTTTGTGCCCATTTCTTGAGTCTTTATACTATAAAGTCCTCGATTCAACACCTACGTAATGTCACGCACTATATACTATATAACTTGGCAAACTATTAGTATTAATATTTTTCTTGAATGTTGTTATCATGATTGTTATCATCAAAATCATTAACTGAAGTATTAACAGTCAGAAAAGTGTTCCAATGATTGATAAATTATGCATTTTACAAATAACACCAGTTTATGCCAATTGCCTTCCATCACATGTTATGTCGTTTTATTTTACTTAGTCAACTTGACTCTATGTATGTGTACGATACGCCTCATCTACTCGAAGTAGACCATAACTACATACATGTGTGCACATACATATATATGTATGTATATGTATACGTATATGTATACGTATATATGTATGGGTACCATGGTTCCCCTTTGGACCATGATACTATCCTCGCTAGCATCCATAACCCAACACCCCGTTAGGATCCATCATCAACGCAGTATCACATCTTTTCGTAGTCCGTACCAAAGAACTCTCGTAGTGCCTAATAATAGCATCATATAGTTTAGCCATATTCTATCTCGCCTTAGAGATTTTCTACTTGTCTGCTTCCTATTGTGGACTTAGCTCCACGAACTATAGAAGACTCAACTCCTTAGACTATTATGGACTCAACTCCATGGATTATAGAGGACTCGGCTCCTCGGATTATTGTAGACTCGGCTCCATGGACTACCCCATTGGTTTTGAAAGACCTCTCTTAAGGGCTATCTAGCCTTGCCCCTATCAAACAAACAAGCAAACAATTGTGGTAGTGCATGACCTAACATGACCTACACTAGTAGGAGGTATAGCTCGTTAGGTGTAACCCTCATCTTTCCCGCTGACAGCTCAAGACCGATGACGTTCTCGACCTATGTAAAGCTCCTACTCCCTAATATGGTACCAACACACTAACATAATGTCGACTTTGCTCACCGTCCCATTTAGATTTCCTAATGAAATCAAAGGAATACCCCTCCTAATTATTCAAACAGACCCTACTAGGGTATTACTTTACCTATATACAATCGTATATGATTATATAGGCCCTACTGTTTGATATGTCTTACATTCGTATAATGTATACACAACTGATGGTAGACTTGCGATAGTCAGATTTCTATTGTGTAACACCATCGACATTGCATTCCAACCCATTCTAACGACTACATCATTCTTATCCATCTAAGTAATTTGCTAACTTTGATATTTCACACCCGTCATAAACACATAATTGAGGTTGTCTGTATGTGTGTATTAATTCATACTTGTTCGATGATTACATCTCTAATGTTCAATTGTTAATAATATTTCTTTACCTTTCATGCATTTATTTCTTATTCAATTTAAGGTCATTTACCGCTTTCTTTTTAAAAGATCTAAATATAGTTTCCCATTTACTTTCATTTCTTTTTATTGAACTTTTCTTTCTATTCCTTTTTGACTTTTGTTGCCCTTCCTTATTTAATGAACTTTCCATACTACCTTTATTTTTAATTATTACTTGCCTATCTTTTCAGCATGACTATTTGATTATTGTCTTGCTATATTACATATATATATTAATTCTTCTCTTATATTGTTATTATCATCACATTTAAAATTCTTTAATTAATCCTTATGGATTTCTACATTTTAATATATTGGAATTAAATCTCTCCCAAAGGAAAGGTTAACAGTGTAGATTTCTGTCTTATTTAAATGCAAAATTTATGTTGCGTTTGGAATTACAAAGGAATTATTTTTTCGTAGTTATTGATATAGACAATATAAAATACGGTAATTACCCCTATTTTATACATCTCTTTCTTTTAGGCATATACTTTTTCATTTCAAAGATACACTTATTTATGAATCTAAGCTTTATAATCGATATGAATTTACATTGCAACACGTGATATTCCAATTAATTAAAATATTACTTAAATATCAGTAATTTATTTTGATTATTTCTAATTTACATTTACTTGCATAAATCGGTTAATCAATAATTCTGGAATTACAATATAACTTATCAAACTTAGGGACTACTACTACTCAATACTTTATAGATTCACATACATGCAATATATAAATTCAAGTTATCAATCATGAAATATAAGGGTATAGTTTATAAATTTATTATATGAGTATAATTTTAGCATATTGCTCCAATTACATTTGGGCATACTGGAATAGATTTACAATGATATAGACCCAATATTATATTGTTGACCCAAAAAGTGGATCAACACCCTGGATTGAGTGTGAAAGCACCGGCACTATTTAGCAGGGCAAATAGGATAGAGACAAGAACTAATAACTTGTAGATAAAGTAAAATGACAAGCTAACTTTTATAGTGGTTCGGCTGTTAATAAAACCTGCATCCACTTTATAACTTTTTTTATTGACTGACTGTTATTACAAGTTGATTCCGATTACAATGCAATTGAACTATGTTAGATGGATCAATTCACCGATGTTAGAGTTCACTGGAGAACCACAGTGAACCCAGTAGATAACCGTTGTTTGTAGGAAATAGAATGAAGAATAGTTTCTATAGAGTTTCAGCAGCCAATCCAGAAGATCCTATTTATGTTGCAGGTAGATTGTATTTATAGGGATTGGAGAGCTATTGGGCTCGACTGACTTGCCAAATGCCTGCAAATGACCATAAGAAGGTGCATTGAAAGTTTCACCACGAACCAAACCAATTTAATGGATTGCTAGCGATCCATAGTTTTTGGCTTGCTGGCGATCAAATTGCTTGAGATTCTTCCTACCATTTTCTCCTTTGAAATTTATTGCGATTTGGCAAAATGGTATGGATCGCTAGCGATCCATGTATTTAATGGATTTTTGAACTTTGTCTTTTGGATTGCATTTATTATCTTGTATTGGTGTTCCCCATGTAATTTCATATCATTTTGCCTTATTTTGATGACGATCCATACACTGGTTGCATTGGAATGCTGATTGAATTAGACGAATGTTTACTTCTCGATATAACTAGCTTGGATTTCCATCAACCTTTACCATCATTCCTAAAATAACTATTAGTCCATGATGCATGAGGATTAGTCAACCTATGAGCTATCTTTATGGATTGCTAGTGATCCATCACCATAATGTGTTTTATTTTCTTTTTCTCTGATCCTTCTTGGTTAGTTCTTCTAGTCTTTTTGGTTAGCTGTTGAGGTGTTCTTCCTCGACGAAGCTGTTTTGACTTCCTTTGGATTCTGCTGGTTTAAATTCCCAAATAACATTTTCCCCCAGAGTATGCCTTTATTGGAAATAAGGAATGCTCTAGAAGTAATTGCTGTTTAGTTTCCAATTATTGAAGTTCAAGTGATCGTGTTAAGGTAATCACGTGAATTTATCTTTGGCTGTTCAACTGCTCGTTAATTTTTGATGTGAATTGTCGTTGCTTGTCATATTAAGCCAATTTTGACCCCATAACTTTTAGAATGCCTTTAGATAACCTGTGGATCATACTGGATAAATTTGGAATCGATGGAGCGTAATTAGATGGATTGCTATCGATCCATATCCAATGGACCGCTAACAATCCAATGACATGGTGATTTTTTCTCATGTAATATCCTATGTGGCCTTCATCAAGCCAACATATACTCCATTCTTACCTTCCTCTTATGACCCAAGCTACTCCTTGTGATTCGAACCAAAGCTTGAATAAACCCTAAGCCCATCCACTCTTTCACCATCGTCGATCATCTATCACCAGAGCCTCTAGGTGTTGGTCGATCTAAAGCTCGCCGTCACTTTGACTTCAACCCTAGCTCTTGAAACCTCGTTTATTGGATCGCCACCAACCCATCCACTTGGATCGCTGCTGTCAAAAACTCCAATTATTTTTTCCTTTTTATTCTTGATTAGAGGTGGGTGATGCTGATTCTGACGTTCGTTTGGCAACTTGACAACGGAGGTTGTATTAGTGATGATTGTCATGGAAAATCCAAGTTGATTGTGATTTTATGGAAGAAGATAGTAAATTGAGTCTTGAGTTCTTTAAGGAATGGCACTGAGCCTTGCCCCGGTGCCTGATATGTTTTGCTATCTTCGTCCATAGAGTCAAAATTGACTTGTAATAAGTGATATTGGTAATACAACGCGACGTATCACGAATTGGTTTTAATCCTTTCGTAGGGGAATAATGGACTAAGATAGCGTCTCACAAGCTGTTTTTGTTGTCATCGCCTTCTGGAGTGTTCAGATTGGTCTTGTTTTTTTGCACGTTCGGTGTACCTGTACTGGGAAGAGCTTTCTGCGTCGCTTCAAACAACAGATTCGTTATCGATCGTTGATTGATAATGGGAAGTGTAGAAAAAATAATTTCAAAAAATGATACGAAAAGCCCTTTTCATTCTCTACTATGAGTGAACTACCTACACGAGACAGAGCGTTTGTGGTGTTTAGGACATTGAGCTTACCCCTTATAGATAACACACTGCACTTTCCTCGGTATATACTAACCGCTTTGGACGCAATCTATCATATAGAATGAAGTATTTGTCTTCTCGCCATAAGTCCAGGGGAGGAAATCAAGCACTTTTAAAAGCTGAATCATTGTCTGTTACCCCTCACTCTTCTGCTTCGCAGCCTGAATACAGTCTACTATTCATAGTTGGTCCGATTATGGACCGAATTCCTTCAAATTTCAGAGTTCTACTTAACCGCCAAAGAGAGCTTCCTTCGTAATCTTCATCCAGGTTTTGCATAACATTTTCCTACAACACGACATTCTGTAGGATGACATGCACCTTTCGGAGAAGAATGAATTTGCTCATATGCGGCCTCCGGGATACAGTACTTGCCATCGATATATGTGCCCAAGCAGAGAAGTGCCCTCCTTCAATGACTTATTGAGAGAAACACTTTCAAACTTGGGAATTGCCCCTTTCCAAATTTATCCTAATGGATTTTCTATCTTGACTTGTGTGCATGTTCTATTTATGTAGACCTTTAACTATGCTCTGAGTTTTGACAAGTTGAGATAATTTCTCTCTTTTAAGGGGAGAGACGAGTGCCCATCCATCATTGTCATCGAGGCCCAGAGGAACCACAAGATCATGTTGCAGCTTCAAAGCAATTTTTCTCAATTCAAGATTAGTCTTCTTCGTTATGCGTCCCGAAGGGTTTAACCGCCTTTGGACAACGGGGGATAAGTTATCTTCCTTACTTATTGCATTTCAATATGTCGCTATGATATTTCTGACAAGTCAAATGTTTCCTATAATTATTCCAAGGCCGAATAAAGACCTATCAGTTGACCAAATTTTCCATACTGTAAAGGCCATAGATTCTTGGGTGAGATCGGCTAAATTTCTGCTAACGGACGAAAATTTTCTCCAATATGGACCGTTGTATCCATAGAGATCTGCCGTAGCGGTTGAAGTCCCATCTCCTTCCCATTCTAAAATACGAATGAGTTCTAGTTCTTCATTGCATGGTTTCGAAGATGGTGTTTTTCAAGAAAAGGAAGGCTTGTCTAACGAGTCACCTGATGAAACTCATGATGGAAGAGATGTCATGACTGAAGCTAGCTGTCTGGCCAGAATTCCCTCGATTCCAAAGGAAGGGAAAGAAAAGTTTAAACAACGAGAAGGAAAGGCTACAGTGGCAATAGAAAAGGAGGAGGGTGAAGTTGAAAGTAGCAGTCATGATTCCTCCTCTAACGATGATGACCTCTAAGCAGGCTCCAGTGACCGACACTTCGAATCGTGTGATGAGACTCCGGGAATGAGTCCTACTATTCCGGACTCGCCTCCCTGAGAGACCCACAATAAAGTTGCTGCCCTAGTATTTGATCGATGTTGGGATTCCCCGATTAAAGATGTCGGCGTAGACTTTGGGGATTTGAGCGATGTCTACGTGGATATTGACGAACTTATGAAGGAGGATTTCAGATTCGGAGAGATGTCTCCTCGCTCGGGCCATATTGTGCCCGAAATCAACTCAATTTTTAACTCAATGGCTTCCCAATCATGTTTGTGACTTCATTTTAGGGCCCTAAGACACATTACACGTGTCACTAGGGTCACATTCACTTACACATGCATTATTCAAGCCTCTTTTCCTTTACTAAGGCTCTTTATTTATTCTTTATGCCAAGTACCATGAGAGGACATGGTCTTACGATGATCTTGAGAAATTCACCGATTTGTAATGTTGGTCAAAACAATCCACAAGCCATCATCAGCCTCGCAAGATGGAGGAGAAATGGAAAAGGCAGAAGGACTTGGAAGCCGAAGCTCGTCGCTAGGATGAGAGGGAATGGGGTTCGATGTACCAAAGTGGATACGAGAAGAGAAAAACCCTTGATGACTGAGAGGAATGGTCCAAGAAGTCAAAGGTTAATAGTGGTTCTCATTCGTCTAAGCAACAGGCCTTTGTCCTGGCCCCGGCTTCCTTCGGTCTTGAAATTCCAGTTTCTTCTATTAGGCTCTGTCTTTGTCTCATGTCCCATTGTCCCATGTGGAACTCACCCTTGGTTCCTCGCTCTTGGTTCCTCGTGCCCTCACCGGAGGTTGGCCTACATTCTTCGGTCTGGTCCCTCTAGACTTGGAGCGTCGCTCCTCGAATAGTTTTTAGGGGAGTTAAGTTTGACCGTGACCTCTGCCCAATCCACAAAGATTCCTATATGCTCCACCTCCAAGCAATCCAAGGTGATTTAGAGCAAGTAGAGGGATGGGAAAAGCTATGCAAGCGGCTGGCTGATACGAACTGCAATAATTACCAAGAGATCCTCTCCTTTGAATCAGAGAAGGATGACCTCGAGAAGGCGTTAAGGGAACTCAATGCCAGAATTGAACAGCTGGTACAAGAAAGGGACGCGATGCTTTGGGAGAGTAAGAATAATGCCAGCTTTCTAAAAGATCTGAAAGGGGCCCATGCAAAAATAGAGATCTTCTTTCGAGATGAAATTAAGAAGGCCATGTGGACAAAGTTAAGTTAAAAGAGGAGCTCGAAGCTCGCAATGCAATTATTGAAGCCCAAAGAAGACTACTGCTGACCACGATAAGATTAACGAAGGGCATAACAAAATAATCGTGAAATATGAGGAGATCGTCAAGTCCGGTGATAAGACCATTTTCGATAAATCCCAGACGATTGCCCTACTCCAAGGAAGAGCTGCGTAGTTTAGCGTCGACAAAACTCGTGTTGAAGTTGAGAAGTCCGCCGTTACGATGAATAATTTGGAGCTACAGGACACTTTTGAAAGGAAGTTGGATGATACGATCTTAGACTTCTACGTCAACTCCCTGTTGCATCAGGGGAGTCTCAGTTATTTATGTCCAACTTCCTACACACTCTCGTCGTGGTTTGGGAGGAAATTCTAGCCCATTTCTAGGGTAGCGAGGATGTTTATACTAAGCGAGAGTTGGAGGATGCCTACCTTAATGTGGAAACAAAGAAAACACTAATAGACGGCCGAGAAATCCTACGAATTGAGAAGGAATAGGAAGTTGCCGATATTGCTATGACTGGAACTGCCAAAACGTTGTCGGAGCCCTTTGTTACTACACTTGGTGAATCGCCAATACAGCCTCACGATCCATTGGCAAGTTCTAGGCCCGAAGCTTCTCCGAAGATTGTGCAACCATCAAAAAAGAGAAAATTCGGGGAATATGAGATCGACATTCTGGGCCATTCCTCTTATGCGGTATCTTTCTTGTTTCCTCCAAGTAGGATAATTTTCTACTCATGCCGCAAGAACAAGACGAACTTATTGCTTTCATTTTTGATCTTATGGGTCTGCCTTCCTTACCTATTGGTCCTTCGGTTTCTTCGATGCCTGAACCCGTTGCTATTTCAACCACTTTGATGCTTGTCTCCTAGCTACTCCAATTGCTATGCTTGTATCTGGTTCGTAACCTAGGCCGGAGTCTGAGAAGATCGCTGCATTGCATGGTTTGGATAACCCTTCCGTATCTTTGGATGGAGACTTTACGGCAGTCGAATCTCGAAAGCAAGAGATCCAGACTAAGCGGCCACGTAAATCCAAACAACAACTGGCTGTTGTTAAGAAAGAAAAGGTTGAAGCGGTAAAATCCTCAAAGAACCCCGCAAATCCTGGAAGCGCAAGACGAAATGGGAGTCTTCCAAGAAGGTTGGAGAGAAGGGAGGAGATGCCGGCATCGAGGAGATAGTTGAAATCATAGGCAGGGACACTATCCCTGGTTGGGATTCTGAAGGGAAGCAAAAAGTTCCAACTAAAGGCGGGAAGGGTAGCAGCGGAAAGAAGTATTGAGAGGCCCGCAAGCTGATTTTCGAGACATTTTGTTTTCTTTTGTTCAAGTGTAGAGCCTGCACTTCTTTTGTTATAGCATCTTTATCAAGTACAAAGACGGCACTTACTACTTTTGTTGTAGCATTTGTATTTTCTTTTTATTGGCCGATATTATGTGAGTACGGTCCCCACATTTTGACATTGTACAAAAATTTAAATGTAATATACTATTGACATTTTAATTGTAACTTTACCTATCTACTTATATGTGTTTCATGCACTTATGTCAATTTCATTTACTGCTATTTTATTTTATCAAGTCCTATGATTACTGTCAAACTTCTTTGTTTGGATTAACAGAATAGTGAAGTGTTTGTTTATTTTTTGTCACCGGACTAGTTTTGTAGTTCCTATCCTTGGGAACTTACGATTTAAACCGCTTAGTTTCAGATATATAGTTGGTCAACAATTGGAATTGTCTACTGACTTGCAATATTTTGACATTGTTGGATTCATCTCGTTGCTTTCGATAATGGGAATGGGTTGATTCTTGTAATTCCCGCAATGGACAAGTTTCTCAATATCACTGGGACAATATCCGTACTTAAAAGTATGCGCAACTTATGAAATGCGCTGCTTTAAAGAGTGTGTGCAGCTTATGGAAGACGTTGCTTTTGGGGCCAATATAACTTGTTGATCCAGAATAATTTCGAAACTTCTCGACGTTACCAATCTTTGGGCAATGTGAGGAGTTTATCCTTTGAGAGTATGATTCCACAGCTCAAGAATTAATGCACGGCTTATGGGATGCACAGCTTTTGGGACCGATATGACCCGTCGATCCAGAACAGTTTCAAAACTTCTCGACGTTACCAATCTTATGAGAACATGTGGAGTTTATGCTTTGGGAGCATGATTCCATAGCTCAAGAAGTAATGCCAGCTTATGGGATGCGTGGCTTTAATTTGGGCCTTCTCGGTGCCACCGGAGCAAAACCGATTCTTAGAAGGCGAGGATTGGGTTCCGTCGATCCAACGATTTGATTCAATTTGCTTCCATCGACCCGACGGATAGGTGGGGTATACTTGAGTGTGATTCCATAGCTCAAGCATCGATTGGATGTTTTGAGCCGATTTGACCCTATCGACTCAATAGGTTACTTTTACGAACATAGTTTTATTGGTTCAAAACGAAAATCAATTTTACTAAGAAAAGTTGCGCAAGCTTTGCCTATTTACTATGCTTTCGGTATCCCAAGATGGCTTATTTGCTAAAAAATAGGAAGTATATAAGATAGTTTTAGATAAATAATAGCGCAATGCTTTGCTGTTCCATGCTCAGGGAATCTGATTCCCGTCACCAGCCGTCAGTTTGAAGGTTTCATCCCCTCGATTTTGATTGATCACACGATCATTTCTAGTTTGGTTCGAAGGCTCCTAGTACAGAATAGACTCGTTTGAGAACGAAGTCTCCTACTTTGAAGGTTTGGTTGTGAACTCTAGAGTAGAATTACTGTGCGACCCTTTTCTGGTGAGCAGCGGTCCTCAATTCAGCTTTGTCCCTCTTCTCGTCAATCATATAAAGTGAATCGAGTAGGAGCTGCACATTTTTCCTCTGACTGAAATTCTACCTCCGCTAGGAGGGCACTTCTATTTTGACTGCGATCATTGCTTCTGAACCATATGCCAAGGTGAACGAGGTATGCCCGGTTGCTGCTTTATGTGTTGTTCTATAAGCCCATAGTGTGAGTGGAATTTCATCAACCCAATTCGCTTTGGCTTTAATCAGCCGCTTTTTTATAGTGAATTTAATGATCTTGTTTATTACTTCTACCTGCCCGTTTGCTTGCGGACGAGCGACCGCATAAAACTTTTTGCTCGATATGAAAGTGTTTGCAAAAGTCTTTGAATTCGATACTTTTGAATTGGGTCCCACTATCAGTGATGATTTTCTGTGGAACACCAAAGCTACAAATAATGTTTTTAGTAACAAAATTAATGACTTTCTTTGTGGTAATGGTGGATAATGGCTCCGCTTCAGTCCATTTTGTGAAATAGTCAATGATAGCTATAACATATTTAGCCCCTCCTTTGGCTATTGGCAATACGTCAATTAGGTAAATTCCCTATATTGTGAACGGCCATGGGCTAACCATCTACATTAGCTCTATTAAGGGAGTTCTTTTAATCTTGGTGAATCTTTGGCTTCGGTCACACCGCTGGAGTAATTTGCTGCATCGTGATTTACCATTAGCCGCAAATATCCGTACCGAAGGATTTTCTTTGCAAGGGTTTGCCTCTTAATATGGTCCCTGCAGTCGCCTTTGTGAACTTCCTTCAGGATCCGCCGAGCTTCATCATTGGTCACACGTCTAAGTAAGGGGGTAGAGAATCCCTTTCAGTAGAGTATCTGATCCTATATTACAAATCGCAGTGCCTTCCGAAGAAGCTTTTTCTGCTGGTTCATATCTGTAGGAAGAGATTTTATAAGCAAGTAGTCTTTGCTTGGCATCATCCACGTTTTCGATTCAATGGTAGTTTCAAAAATCCAGTTGACATCCATTTTATTTATACTCGAAGCGGTCAGGGTCTCAACTGGGACTAGTCCTAATGATTGAGCTTCTTTGGAGCTTGCCAGTTTAGCAAAGTAATCAGCCTTCTTGTTTTGATCCCTCAGGATGCGAGTTATGATACAGTGCTTGATGTCGTTTAGCAACTCTTGTACTTTAGATAGAAATGGGGCAGGGTTCTCCCCTTGAGCCTGGTATTTATCTTTCACTTAGCGGATGACTAGTTGAGAGTCGCTGTAGATGTGAACAGACTTTATTCTAAGTTCCTTCATGAATTTTAGTACTGCTGTTAATGCTTCATATTCCGCTTCATTATTTATCATAGGGAATTCCAAGCGTAGGGCATAGCAAATGGCTCGTCCTTCGAGGGTTTCAAGCACTACCCCTACCCCTGATTAGAGGTTATTAGACGTGCCATCAATGAATAGTTTCTATTATGTTTTCACTTCTAGCGGTTTTTGTTCTTCATCATTCCACATGGTAGATTTGGCGATGAAATCTACCAATGCTTGCCCGTTGATTCCCCTTCTCGGATGGTGAGTGATATCATATTGGCTCAATTCAATATTCCATTTAAGGAGTCGCCGAGTGGTTTTGGGTGGATATAATACCTACTTTAAAGGTTGATCAGTCAGTATTTTGATCGGTATGCCTAAAATATGATCGTAACTTCCTAGACACGATCAAGAGGCAATACACTAGCTTTTTCAGTTTCGGATAATTTTTCTTGGCTCCAGTCAACCACTTACTAATGTAGTATACGGGTCGCTGAATTCTAGTTTCTTCACGCAAAAGGGTAGTGCTCGACGCATAAGGTGAGCCTGCTAATTAGATTAACATGTCCTCTCCATCCACTGGCATTGATAGGATTAGCAGGGTTTCCATATGTCGTAGCAACTCTTCAAATGCTGTCTGACAAGCCTCATTCCATTCAAAAAAAATCTATCCTTTCTTTAATGCATTAAAGAACGGTATACATTTGTCGGCGGCTTTCGAGATGAACCGGCTTAGCGACTGTGACTTTCCCTTTCAAGCTTTGTAATTCCTTCTTATTCTTTGGAGCTTGGACTCGTAGGGTAGTTACTTGCTTTGGATTTGCTTCAATGCCTCCGACGCTCACTATGGATCCCAAGAACTTTCCAAAGGTGCCCGAAGTGATATTTGAGTGGATTGAGTTTCATCCCATATTTTTGGAGTATTTCGAACATTTCAGCGAGATTATCTAGATGATTGGCTGCTACTGGCGATTTTACCAACATGTCATCCACATAAATCTCCATGGTCTTTCCGATCTGATGCTTGAAAATGGTGATTAGTAATCTTTGGTAGGTTTCCCTTACGTTCTTTAAACCAAATGGCATTACCCTGTAGCAGTATAATCCTAGGTTGGTGATAAAGCTAGTGTTTTCCTAGTCGGGTTCGTGCATTAGGATCTGATTGTATCTCGAGTACGCGTCCATGAACGATAGCAGTTCATGCCCAGCCATCCCGTCCACAAGCTGGTCAATTCTGCGCAATGGAAAACTAGCCTTCGGGCAGGCATTGTTTAAGTCAGAGTATTTGATGCAAGTTTACCATTTACCATTGGACTTCTTGACCAAAATCGGGTTAGATACCCATTCAAGGTAGGTCACATCACGGATAAAACCATTGGCCATTAGCTTGTCTACTTCTTCTCTCAATGTCTTGTACCGCTCGGGGCCCAGGCTGCACCTTTTCTACTTTATCGATGTGAACCTAGATCAAAGTTGAGCACGTGGCGTGAATTTTTTAGGATACCCTACACATGTCGGAATGTGTCCAAGCGAACACATCTAAGTTGGCACGAAGAAATTTGGTGAGTTCAAATCAAATCTAGTTTCCAAGGTGCAATCCAATTTTCAAGACCTGCGTTAGTTCATCCTTATCGACAGGAATAGACATCATTAATTCTACCGGTGCTGCCCAATCCTCCCCTAAACTCTTCATTCTAGGGTCTAAAGCCTTATCGAATCAGCTATAGCCCCTAGCCATAGGTAGCTCTATAGTTTCTATTCAATAGGTTCATGAATGTGGATAGCTCTGCCCACATTTTCCCCCTTTTCTTTTCTTTTGGATTCGCGCGGTTCTGCAATGTAACATTCTCTAGCGGCTCATTGATCTCCTTTGACTACCCTAGTTTCGTTTACCGTTGGGAGTTTTATGGTAAGACACCACTGGGCTAAAGTGATTCTGAAATCTACAAGCATGGGCCATCCCAAGAAAGCATCGTATGCGGAAGTTTCATCCACCATTACAAAAGTTTGGATGAGGGCGACTCTTCGGTAGCCTTCCCTCAGTTCTATAGGCAAGTCAATCATCCCGACGGGTTGTTTGGATTTGTCAGTGAATCATTGGATTTTTGTTTGGCATGCAGATACATCTTTCTTGCTGAACTTCATCTGGTAAAAGGCGCGTTTGAAAAGAATATTCATTGAACTGCCACTATCAACCAATACTCATCGGACTACAATATGTCTGATCCTTACTGTAACTACCATGGGATCGAGACTTGGAGCTTCAATCCCTTCGGTATCCTGATTTTGGAATACTATATCATCATTCAAAGTTTTCTGCTACTTTGCTGGAGCTTCGTCATCGATTGCGAGGCACGAATCTTTCAGAACATGCATTAACAAGCTTGCATACCGCTCCATTTCTCCCCAACTTCTTTGTGTGGATTGTGGTCCTCTAGATATCGTTCCAATGATGAATCTCTGGCCAGTTTGCTAAGATCCCTCTTCGCTGGTTCTAGCTTGGTTTCTTCGATCCATAGGAGCTTGGGGAATCATGAATTGGCAAGGATTTCGCAATTTTCTCACATATTACTAAAGCTTGTTTTCCCGGATTAGCTCTTCAATCAAGTTCTTTAGGTCATGGCACTTGCCCGTGTTGTGACCATGCGTCTCGTGGAAGCAACAAAACTTCCTCGAGCACTTTTATTGTTTAGTTGCTTCCTTTTAGGGGATTTCTTATATTCCTCTGTCCCCTGTGTAGCAAGGTAGATGTTTTCCGGTGTGTCATCGAGTATGGCATAATCTTTGGGCCTGAAGCCTTTAAGTCTCTTATTGTTTCCATTATGTTTGCTGGAATTCTAATTTTTTCATTTTTGGTTTCCATCCGTTACTGTACTTCCTTCGACGGTCCTGGAAGCAATAGTGTTCCAGTTCATCACCATGTCACTCTGCCCAACGTTCATTGGTTGCAAATTAGTAGACTTCCTTTCTAACTCCTATGCCTTTTCCAATCTTAAGTATCCACTCGCCTTACGATTGAAGTCCTTCTTAGTGGTAGGTTGTTTCATTTTGATCCATTTTCCAAACTTAGTTTCAGGTAGATGGCACGGACCAAAGCCATAAAAATCATGTCCTCGTTCGGATTGTTAACTTCTATCACTGCGGCATTGAACCGGTTTATGAAAGACTTTATATATTCATTTCGTCCCTGGAATAGCCTGGATAAGGACATCACATCTTTAGGCTGCACTATGTGAAGTTCGAATTGATCAAGGAAGCTTGTTGCTAGCTGATCAAATGTTGAGATGGATCTTTGCGGAAGCCTAGTGAACCACATGGAGGCAATTCCTTCTAGAAAAATCAGGAAACATCTACATCAAACAGCGTTCGCTCCATCCACGTACCAACTGTACTTGTACAGATGGTGTTCTAGGTCTTTTGTTCTGTCATAGGATGGAATAATTGGCATAGTGAACTTTTCTGGGTACCCCTTATTCAAGATCTCATCAGTGAAGGGGGGACAACTTGGAGTGGATCCCCACTCATCATCTCATCTATTCTTATTCTCATCCATCGATCACTTGACCATATCCACGATATACGCCTTAGATGTTCGGTAGTCCGGGGTCGACTGTTAGTCACTACGACGAGAGTTTGGCTTTGCAAATAGTCTTGGTTAGTAGGCTGAAGCCTAGGTTCTCCTGTCTTTGGAAGAGCCACTCCCTCGGGATTCCGTTGGCTCGCACTTGGCATGATTGGGGCAGTTTGGACATTCATGGCATTATCGAATGCATTGGCATTTCCTTACAACTTGCCATCATTAAATTTCCCTGCATCTTCTGAATTGGAGAGGTCCATGGTTATATCCTCCTATGGGGTCTTCGCTTCTAGGTCCAAGTTCATAACTGGTTTCCGTGCGGTCGGTGGGGTACTTGTGTTTCCTTCTATGTTGGTTACCACGGTTCCACCTATCACTCTTTTTGGCAGCTGCTTCCCGTTTCTTCTGTTTAGACCGAGAACGAAAGAATTTTCTGATCTATGGCAGACGCTGGTTCTTCCATGGTCCTTGGAGCAAGATGCGATGGTAAAGTCAAGGGGGCATTAAGTTTATCCATAAGAGCTTTTTGGCCGCTTTCCATTTTCTGATTGATTTCATCAACCATCTTATTCAATTCATCCCTTATAACAACTTCACGTTGATTAGAGGATCCTAGCACCTAATCTCCTATGTTGATGCCATTTACATCGATTTGTTGACGACTCATCTCTTTTCCAGCTAACAGTGCCCCTATGGATCTTCCAGAAGCAGTTCTATTGCTTCCCAGAGCCATTGATTCTTAGCAACAGATCTTTTAAGCAGAGAATGAGGATCTAGATTTTGAATCTATCTGATCCAAAGTAGATAGCTAGATTTAAACCCTGAGTTGGATCCTCAATGAAAATACCAAAATGTTGACCCAAAAAGTGGATCAACACCCTAGATTGAGTGTGAAAGCACCAGCCCCATTTACAAGGGAAAATAACGTCGAAACAAGAACTAATTACTTGCAGATAAAGTAAAAAATACAAGAGAATTTTTATAGTATTTCGGTTGTTAATGAAACCTGCGTTCACTTTATAACTTTTCTTATTGACTGACTGCTACTACAAGTTGATTCTGATTACAATGCAATTGAATTATGTTAGATGGACAAAGTTGCCAATGTTAGAGTTCATTGGAGAATCACAGTGAACCCAGTAGATGAACGTTGTATGGAGGAAGAAGAATGAAGAATAATTTCTACAGAGTTTCAATAGCCAGTCTAGAAGATCATGTTTATGTTGCGGTAGGATTGTATTCATACGGGTTGGAGAGCTATTGGGCTATGCCGACTCGCCAAATGCCTGCAAGTGACCGTATGAAGGTGCACTGGAAGTTTTGCCACGAACCAAGCCAATTTGATGGATCACTAGCGATCTATAGGCTAGGATCGCTAGTGATCTATAGTTTTTGGCTTGCTGGCGATCCAATTGATTGAGATGCTTCCCACCCTCCTCTCCTTTGAATTTATGGCAATATGGAAAAATGGTATAGATCGCTAGTGATCCATGTACTTAGTGGATGTCCGAACCTTTTCTTTTGCATCACGTTTATTATCTTATATTGGTGTTCCCTATGAAATTTCGTAGCATGTTGCCTTGTTTTGATGATGATTCAAACACTGATTACGTTGGATGCTGAATGAATTAGATGAATGCTTGCTTCTCAATCTAACTAACTTGAAATTTCATCAAACTTAACCATCATTCCTAGAATACCTATTGGTCCATGAAGCAAGCGGATTAGTCAACCTACGAGCTATTTTTATGGATCGCTAGCGATCCATTAGAGATGGATCGCTAGCGATCCATCAGCTTAGTATGTTTTCTTTTTCTCTGATCCTTCTTGGTTAGTTCTTCTAGTATTTTTGGTTGGCTATTGAGCTATTCTGACTCAACAAAGTTGTTTCGACTTCCTTTGGATTTTTCTGGGTTGAAAACCCGAATAACATATATAATAATATACGATTTCCCACACACCTTTTCAAATCTCCAGATCTAATCCTGTTATTTAGTCTGACTCCCTTTTTCTCCCTATTTGAATGCATATAAGCGCATATATTAGATTTTAGATCTAGAATTATACATTGGCTTTAATGATTTGATTCGCCTCTATTATTCTTACCAATTATCCTGTACTATTCTCTATTTTTATATACATATGTAAACTATAACTATTTTTAAGAATTAAGAATTTTGTGGAAAAGAGAAAATAGCATAGCTCCGACATCGCTCTATAAAATATGAGAAGAAAGTGAGGGGTTATGTTCGTATTTATAGAAATTCAAATCAATGGCAGCTGTTAGATTCTTATTTTAAATCCAGACTGTTCGACCATGCCTAATTCTCAAAATTAACATCACAACTAATCGACTGCCACCACCATCCGGTCGACCGCTAACATTAGAACAACCAAAGTCAAGGGTCACCCTGTCCTTAATGTTTATTTATTTATTCAGCACCATTAGATTTGTTTAATTTGCTTCCTTATTAACCCAATTGATATAATCTACTTCCACTATTAACTAACTTAACGTTTAAGTAACATTAACCATCAATGAGCTCTAACCGGTGGTAATTAACGTCAATTAATTATTTTTATTACCTTTATTACATATATAATTATTTCCGATTCGAAAACCTCAAATATTAATAACCTTTTCTTTTGAACTCTAATCAAAAAACTTTATATATGAAGATTGACCAGAAAATCGCTTTGAACCAAATAGTGCAAATTTCGTAGCCAAATTCTAACATATGTAAAAATTCTATTTTCAGCGTTACTAATTAATGATTTATTTTTAATTAATTATCATGAAAATTACAGGTATTACATTTTTTCCCCTAAAAGAATTTCATCCCGAAATTCCATAAGGGCTAAATCACATAACACTACACGTAAGCATTCTAAATTATTCAACCAATTAGTGTACAACCAATTTTGCTACCAATCGTGTATAAGTGCATGGTGCGTCACAACATATATGATATCATATTGAGCAATTCTAAATTGGAACCTCATATAATGCATCTTTTAAAACAATTTTGAAACTTTGATGCAAACAGCTAATATATTAGCAGTTCTATATGTATGCAAAATTTGAAAGTCAAAAACTTTGTTTTGCATCCAAATTTTCCAACACTTCAATAAATTGAAGTATAAATCAACCAATTTTTCATCCAGTCCATACGATTGAAATTCCTAGCACTCCGTTGCTAACATCCAATTTTAGAAAAATCAAATTTTCTAAACTATATTCTTATGTCGGAAGAGGGTCTAGATGGAGAATTCCATATTTTCAACCTTCTCTTGTGTACCCTTTTCCACTATACCTTGGAATATTACTTTTTCCTCCATCCTTTTCAATCATTTCCAAGTACAGTTCACATAAGGGAATTTACTTTTAAAGTTTGCTTGATTTGGTACCGCTCACGCTGGCCGCATTAAAATAGTGCTTTACCTCTATGTCCAGTCAACTGCTATGCCTCAACGCATTTCAGGGAGAACTAGCTAGCTCTGGTTCAAGTGGCACTTCATCCTAAGCACAACTCATCTGCTGATTCTTCAACATCAGTCGGTTCTGACCTCCACTTAGTTTCACCCAAGCCAGAGTTATTTTAAATCAAGTTTGGTTCACCGATTGATAAGGTATGAAGAAAGATTCCATAGCTAAAACAACTTTTTCCCTTGCCACTAACTATATCTTATTTTACTACCAATTCTGCTGCACAGTAAACTTTCTACTTTCTAACCTGTGGCTTCTTCCGTCGCTAAGCACGTAACATTTCAAAATCAAAAAAATTCCTCTTTTATGTTCAAACACTTTTTCAAATTAAAATTTTGAAATAGTTAGAAAATTTTAAAGATTCATTTTTTTAAGTTTTTCATAAAATAATTTTATTTTTAAAATCAAAGGATTTGAACAAAAATTCTTGAAAGTAAATATGTTTTATCTTTTAAAACAATTCATGACACATCTTATGTAGTCGGGGTTTAGCTAATAGTTTAACATCCGTAATGGACTCTATTTTATTCTACTACATAGTAAACGTCAATTTCAAAAAAAAATTCATTTATTTTAAAATAGCAACCAACACACAAGTTCATTTTCAAATTTAGGCTTTTAGGGCGTAGGGATACTGACTAGTGGTATCGCAGCAACCTTTCTTTGTCCTTCGCTTGCCCAAATCTATCTCCCAAACCTTTATTGCTTTTTGGTAATTAATTTTACTTTTATTTTAGTAGCTAATTTAATAAATTTCCTAAATTATTTTATAAACTTTCAGCCTTTTTTTTTATTTTTTTCGCATTAGTTATGTGTCTACATGGGATTTCCTTATTTGCATAGATTCCAATTATTATAGCAATCCATCAAGAAAATCAATTTTCAAAAGAAATATTTTTCATGATATTATACGTGTTTTATACAACAGAAACAACCAATTCTTACAATGCAAGCCTAAAAGAAACAATTACTGGAAGTTGCCCTTCAATATCAACTAACATTTATGATGTTGTGGCCCCGTCACCTTACTAAAATTAAATGGACATTTCTAACATGTCATTCCACTATAAACTACATATCTGTACTTTGTTTTGCCTTCTAATAATTAAGGTCTACTTCCATTATCACAACCAATTATGAGATAAACTGTGCATCTCCATACATAGTCGGTAACGAATATAAACTATGCACATTTAGATTAACTCATTGGCAAATTAGCTTAGTAGAATAACTTTTCCACATCTACCTTGTCTTCTTTTACCTTTAGTCTACCAGCATCCTCTATGTGTGTTTGCCATCTTATTACCTTATGTTATTATCTTCTTTTAATCCAAATCTCTTGATAGTATTCTTAAATTTTTGATACTTTCTTTCTTATCCGTGCCTTCTCTTGCGAGGTTTATGTAGAACTCGCAGAAGTGTACTTTGGCACCATTCATCATTCCTTTATGGGTTTCTCTTATGGCTTGCATCCATGTCTAATAAAACATTCCTAGGTTCTCACCAATATTCCTTGCACTCTACAGGGATTACCTATTGCTACTTTATGAGTAATCATCGCTATTTTCTTCATAGCCATACTTTTTACTTCGTCTTACCTAGACAGTCATCCCTATCCATTCCACATTAAAAAAATTGTTTGGTTTTTGCCAAAAAAAATTCAAATATTAAAACTTAAAAAGAAAATTGAAGCACTTAAACGTACAAACTTATAAACTTTTTATTAAGTTCAGAAATAACTAGGTGTCTTAACTTTTGAAATTATAATTTAGGATTTTTTACTTTAAATGTATTCATCGAGTCCAAAAGAAAACGTAAGAAATTTAATTTTAAAAGGTTCCTTCCCTTTATCTTCGAACCAACTTTTCTTTTAAAGACATCTTTCAGCAACAAGGATTTTTACTTTTGGGATTTTTAACTCAAACAATTTATTAAGTTTTTCCTTTAAAAACTCAATTCTTATAAAAAAATATTTCTTTAAAAATAAACTTTACAATGTTTACAAAACATCTTATACCATTTTAAACAATAAAAACTAGAGTAGAAAAGGACACTTCCATCCTATTATTTTCCTATTACTCATTCTATTCGTACTTCCAACCTTGGCGGAGTCTCTAATAGTATGTAAGGCGGTCTTTCAAAAAGATATTTGTAATAAATGCGCTCACCAACAAAAAATACCCATTTTCCTTTGTTTTTCCTCTAATTTTGCTATGTTGCTTCTAATCAGATTACTAGCATTATTTTTAATATAACATGCTAATGTTATTTCTAATTACTAGCATTATTTATAAAAATACCTAATTTTTTTATTTATATTTTATAATGTTATTACTATTCAACCTTCCTCTACCGAAATTGCTCTTATTCTTGGGTACAAATCTTATTTACCCATTCTATTTACCCTATTTTACACTTGTAACACATCCTACTGTCCACCCTTATAAAGAATTTTTACAATTTAAATTTCTTTCCTTCATCTCAAAAAAATCATCAAGCTATATATACGCTCTATAAAAAAATTCAAAAGAAATAAAATTTTATTAAAACCCCATTTATTGAAATTTCCAATTTTACTTATTTTAATTTCTACTAAAACTTTTTACTTAAATAAAATGTAAATATTTTATCTTTTAGAAAATTCAATATCTACTTACCTTTCAAAAAAATATTTCTTTCCGTTCGAATAATTCCTTAGAAAAATCGTTTCAAATGTATTATTTATATACGTTCTCAATTTCATATTAAAATCATTTCAACTTTTATTAAATTCTTTCATATAGGATCAGACTCAAATTGGATTTTTATGTCTCTTCTTTTAGACTTTTCTATTTTCAACTTACTTATTGACTAATCTTCTTCCAAAATAAAAATTCGGCTATTATCTTGGGGTGACTATTTTACACCTTCCCTTGAGAACTTATTTAATTTTTACTTTCGAATATTTATAACATATAGACTCTTACTTTCCTCTTATCTGGACCTACTGTTGTAAACATCCTGTGATTTTTTTGATAATTAATTTAAATATAAATTTTTCAATAAGCAATAAATAGTGAAACATAGGATTTTTACAAATGTCAAATTTTGGTACGTAACTTATACCTTTGGGTTATGGCGATTTTCTAACCAATTTTCAGATATAATGTTTACCACTCGAAGTTTAAACGAAAAAGATATTAAGTTTGAAGTTTTAGCATTGGAAATAACTATATATGTAAAGAAGGTAATAAAATCAAATAATGCTAACTAGTAACATAAGTGGAAGACTAGATGTTAATATTGAATTAAAATCTTAGAATTTATAGAAGGGGAAGAATTGAACAGAATCAACTACTAAAGGAAATAAATACTCATAATAATTGAACAAAGGAAACAAATTAACCAAATGAATCAATGTTAATAATTCACCAAAATTACAAAGCTCATGTCAACCCATATTAGTCTAGGTCGACCATTAGCGGTCGACCATAGATAGGGGGCGATCGACCCGAACTTTTGTAAAATAGTGAATTTGGAACGGCCTTAATGGCCCAGATTTAAATCATTTTGATCCAATAGTGGCATGATTTGAACCCCTATAAATAAAGACCCAGGCCTTCACTTCTAACTCATAATTCTCTAACGGGTGCCGAACCTCTGCCATTTCTCTTCCCCTCCACAACTATAAATTATTAGAAAATAGTTCTAGCTTCCTAGTTTACACGTATACACTACTGAGGATTGTATAAGATGACAAAGGTGGAAAATAGGTTCAAATCAAGTTGTTACAACCAAGATAAACTGTAAACCTAGATCTAAATTTATAATCAACCTAAATCTCTTCTTTTTAATCCAAATTTTAATTAGTCTATGCATTTGTTATATGGGAATCCAAATAGGGAGTCAAAGTGGAAACACAGATAACAAGGATTAGATCCAAAGATTCGGAAATGCTTGGAAAGGTGAGTGGGAAAAATTACCTGTTTTGCAGTAAGATTAGATTTATTTCATTATGACTATTTGAATTATGCTTATTTGTAATAGAATTGCATATAAGTCTGTAAGTTTATAATGATTTGATATAAAATTTGTAAATCCATAATGAATGGATATAAATATGTAAATGTGTAACGATGAGACATAAATCTATTGTTTACGCATAATGGAAATGGAATAAATCTAATGAAATTAACTATGAAATGAGATTTGATAAAATTTGGAAACTTGCCTACATTTACTATTGATGAATCTGGAATTAAGGAATTATTGCGATAAGACACTGATAATTTTGTCTTAAACGTAGAAAAAGAATGTTGAACAAAAGATCCTTGTATAAATTTAGGGGTTTACCTGATATTTTTATTCATTGGAATTTGAAATGTTATAAATAAATTTCTATGTATATTAAGCTTGAATAAATAAAAGTGCGATGTTTGAAATGACAAGGAATACATCTAAAAAAAAGAGATGTACAAAATAGGGATATTTATTGTATTTTGTACTGTCTATCTCAAGTAATAAAAAGATAGTTCCTTGAAATTCCAAACATCACAAATCTCCCTTTTTGGATAAGCCACAGAAATTTACAGTGTTAGCATTTTTAGAATAGAAACGTAGTTCCAACGCATTAAGACATAGTAAACCCCAAAAGTTAAATGGTAGGAAATGAATGAAGTAGAAGATTCTAAAACATTAAGATAGAAATACCAATAAAGGTTGGAAGTAAATGAAAAAATATAAAAAAATTAGCAAGAAGGAATAAAAGGATAACATAGGAATAGAAATGAAAATAGAAAACAGATAAAAAGTAGCATATGAACGATATTATGAACATGATAAGCAGAAAGTGGTATATGAATTTAAAGTAAAGAAAGAGGTGAAATGCATAATGAAATAAAGACTTAGAGACAATTATAAACCTTTCGAGGTCTGTAGTGTTACACAATAGAAGACTACCCACCACAAGGGGCTACCAGCAGTTGTGTAACATTATATTGATGTGAAACAGATCCAACCTTAGGACTATGAAGTATATTCGTTTTCATATAGATAAAAGAGTACCCCTAATAGATAGAGCAGTATGCTTCAGATATAGTTTTAGGGGGTATTGCCTTGATTGCATTAGGAAATCTAAACCGGATAACGAGTGGCATAAGGCACTATACAATAATGGTTGGTGCCAAAATTCAGGGGTAGAGATGTATAAGGCGATACGTCATCAAGCCTTGGTGATTAACAGGAAAGAAAGGTTTACACCTAAATGGTCTTCTCCACCTACCAAGGTAGGCCATGTTGGGTTATGCACTGCCATAGTTGTTTGCTAGTTTGTTTTGTTAAGGCAAGGCTAGTTAACCTAAAAGGCATTCTTTCAAAAACTGTTAGGCTGGTCCATGGAGCCAAGTCCACAATAGGAAGAAGACAAAGTAGTAAATCCCAAAAGCTAAATAGAGTACAAAGAAATATATGAAAATCCATCATTGGGCACTATGGGAGTCCCTCGATATGCGTAGCGATGACGATGATACGAAGAGAGCAAGGGATCCTAACAAGGTGCTAATAGAGAGATATTAGTAGGAATAGTATCTATGTCCAATTAGGGGACCATGGGATATATATTTATTTATATATACATAGCTATGATTCTATTGAGGGTAGAAGGGAACGGATCGTACGTGGATGTGGAGTCGAGATGATTAACTAAAAATATAAATAGATACAACATGGGGTAAAATAATTGGCATAAACAAGAGTTATGTACAAAATGTATAGTTTGAGCAATCACCAGAATGTTGTTTGAGCCCTCCTTGTTACAACCCACATGATAGTTAGAGGGAATGGTATTGGTGCTTGGTATGTTCAGTGCTGACAAGGACAGTTGACTTTGGAAGTATCAAATCTTGATCAGTAATTATGCGATCTATTATGTTTATTATTTCACTATATATTATTTTATTAGAGCTCTAATATGCTTGTAGAGCTCTAATATGCTTTCTTTTGTTTTATTTGTAGGATATCAAACCAATGATCTATACTTTGGTGGACTTGGGTTTTCAAGTTGGTGAAAACTCAGGCCTTGACATGCGGGTTGATACAACTGTACAGCATCAATCGTCAATCCTGTGAGGATCTACAACCATTACGCTATCGGGGGCCCAATTAGAGAGTCACATACTATCCAACTTCAGGGACCTTCCATATGTTGCACTCATGCTCTTCTTAAATCATACGCCTTTCCATACAAGCTATTTCCCATGGGGTAATCAGTTATGTGTACATCTTCAACTTCATCTGTTGTTACAACTCATAGTCACATTGTCTGTCTTTACAGAATATAGTTGCAACTACTTTTATAGACATAATTTTTGGAATTTGACGTATAATATATATATATATATATAGAGTAAAAATTTACAAATATGTTCACAAATACGTTCATATATTATATCCTAGTTCTTAAGATCGATTAACCTAAGCTCTGATGCCAAATGTAACAACACGCACCTCATTAGGTCTGAATTTTTGCTAAATCAAAAACCCAAGTCCACTAAAGTATAGATTGTCAGTTTGGTATCTACAAATAAATAAATACATACTATAGCACTGTCAATATAAACTCATAGTGGGATAGTAAGTATATCAAAATATATAGTTACTGACTAAGAATGACACATCCAATATCAAGTGCCCTTGTCAGTGCCAAGCACGCATAAAGGAAATCTGTCCTTCCACTGTTCCTGCATTGCATCAGTACATGTCCCTCTAAAGCTATCATGTGGATTGTAATGAGGGGGTAGAATAACATTCTGGTGACTGGTAAATTATACATTTTACATATAACACTAATTTATGTCGATTGTCTTCCATCATATGTTATATCCTTTTATTTTACTTACTCGTCTCGACTCTATATACATGTACGATACTCCACATCTACCCGAAGTAAACCCACGGTCACCTTTGGACTGAGATATTATCCCTGTTAGTACCCCTAATCCAGCACCCCATCTAGTCCATCATCAACGCAATATCATGTCTCATCGTCATGCATATCAAGGAACTTCTGTAGTGCCTAATAACGACATCATATAGTTTGGCCATATTATATCTTTCCTTAGGGATTTTCTACTTGTCCACTTCCTATTGTGGATCAACTCCTATAGAGGTCTCGGCTCCTCGGACTATTATGGACTTAACTTTACGGACTATAGAGGACTCAACTCCACTGAGTACTTCATTTATTTTGAAAGACCTCTCTTAAGGGTTATCTAGTCTTGCCTCTAACAAACAAACTTGCAAACAATTATAGCAGTGCATGACCTAACGTCACCTACACTAGTAGGAGGTGTAACCCTCATCTTTCTATTGATTGCTCATGACCGATGATGTCCTCGACCTATGTACATCTCCTACTCCCTAATATGCTACCAACACACTAACGTAGTGCTGAGCTTTGCTCATTGTCTCATTTAAGTTGCCTAATGCAATCAAGGAAATACCCCTCTTAAAAGATTGAAGCAGACTTACTAGGGTATACTTTCACTTATACGCAACCATATATGATTCCAAGGGTCTTATAATTGGATATGTCCCACATCAATATAACGTATACACAATTGCTTGTTACCTCTTGCGGTAGGCAGATTTCTGCTGTGTAACTCAACTGACCTCATATTCCAACCCATTCTAATGAGTACGTCTTTCTTATTTATCTAGGTTATTTACCGAGTTTAATAATTCTCACCTATCATAAACGCATACTTGAGACTACATATATGTATGTGTGTGAGCGTAAATATATTTATATCTATATATCCATTCATACTTGTTTGATTATGATACAACTAATGTTCAACTGTTAAGAACACTTCTTTACTTCTTCATGCATTTACTTCTTATTCAATGTAAGGTCATTTACCACATTCTTTAAAAAAAAAATTCCTTTTCCATTTATTTCCATTTCTTTTTATTGAACTTTTCTTTCTATTCCTTTTTAACATTTACTACCTCCCTTATTTAATGAACTTTCCATACTCTCTTTATTTTAAATTATTACTTCCTTACGTTTCCACCGTTGCTGTTTGGTTACTGGCTTGCTTGTATTGCATATACATAGACACACACACACTAATACTTATCTTTGACTATTATTATTATTATTGCATTTACAATTCTTTAATTAATCCTTAGGGATTTCCGCATTTTAATGCATTGAATTACATCTCTCCCAAAGAAAAGGTTAGCAACGTAAATTTTTGTATCCTGTCCAAAAGGAGAATTTGTGTTGTGTTTGGAATTACAAAAGAATTATCTTTTTCATAGTTATTGACATAGATGGTATAAAATACGATAAATATCCCTATTTTATACATCTCTTTCTTTTTGACATATTCCTGGTCATTTCAAATGATACACTTTTATTTATAAATCTAAACTTTATCTATAGGAATTTACATTGCAACAACCAATATTTCAATGAATAAAATACTACTTAAATCCTAATAATTTATTTTGATAACTTTGAATTTACGTTTACTTGCAAATATCAGTTAATTAATAATGCTAGAATTACAACATAATTTATCAAATTCAAGGACTAATGCTACCCAACACTTTCTGGATTTTCTTGCATGTAATATATATAATTCAAATTATTCATCAAGGAACATGTTGGCCGGGTTTATAAGATTTTCTACACGTATATAGTTTTAGGCTACAAATCAAATTTACATTTTAGATATATAGGAATAGATTATAATGATATAAATCAAATATTATATAAAATATATAATTTTCCACTTCCCTTTTTAGATTTTCAAATCTCCATATCTAATCCTTATTATTCATTTTGACTTCCTTTTTCTCCCTATTTAAGTCGTATACCGTAAGCATACATATGTCTATTAGAAATCTAGATCAAAGAAGAGATTTGGATGTAATTTAGATTTTAGATCTGGATTTATACCTTAGCTTTGTTGATTTGATTCGATCATATTCTTCTTCTCAATCATCCTTTACTAATCTCATTTACATACATATATGTAAACTATAACTATTTTTAAGAATTAATAATTTTGTAGAGAAGAGAAAATGGCAAAGCTTCGACGTCGCTCTAAAAAATATGAGACGAAAGTAAGGGGTTAGGTTCGTATTTGTAGGGGTTCGAATCAATGTCAATCATTAAATTATTTTATTTTAAATTTGGGTCAATAGACATGCCTAACTTTCAAAATTGACGTCATAACCAGTCGATCGCTGCCCTCTTCCGGTCGACCGGCCCAAGTCATAGGTATATATATTTATTAACTCAATTGATACAATCTATATCCGCTATTACTAACTTTACGTTTAAGTAACATTAACTATCAATTAACTCTAACTGAAGATAATTAACGTCAGTAAAATATTTTTATTACCTTAATCATATATATAATTATTTCTGATTCGAAAAACTTCAAACATTGATAACATTTTCGTTTGAACTCCGACCAGAAAACTTTACATATGACGATTGATCGGAAAATCGCCGTGAACCTAACGATGTTAGTTTTGTAGACAAATATGATATCTATTAAAATTATATTTTTGACATTATCAATTATTGATTAATTTCTTTTTAATTAATTATCATAAAAATTATGGGGCGTTACATGGCCGAATGTGTTCCATCGTTCAATCATTTTATTCGCATAGTCCTATAGTTCATCAAGCTTGCCCCGGCCTAACTTCATCCAGATAGCTATGCTTTCTTGAATAGCATGTGTATGATCTTCATCTGTCATTTGAATCGGGTGCCCTTTTCTAAGGAGATCTGTTATCTATATAGAATTAAGCACCGAAAATGGTGTCCTTTACTTGCTTTCTTAAAGCCCGTCGGGGGCTGCTGGGTAGTGTTGGGACTTTGGACCAAGCAAAGCTATTTTAAGGATGATTTTTTCTTCATTCGTTTCCTTCTTGGCTTCACATAAAGGTGGTTATATGGATGTAAATCTCATTCTCACTTTCTTTTTACTTGCATAGACATCATAACCTTACATAATGGCACAGCCTTAGGGAGTACCCTCACAGCTCTCCATCAAGTCCCACTCGAAGAAAGGGAAATGAAATTGCTTCTCACTAATGAGAACTTATGCACTTATAACCTTTAAGAGAAGTGTCATAGTGTGGGTCATGTGTTGGAAATTAGGGACGATGATAGTTCTTTGTAAGAGCTCAATGTTGCCGCTGATGTCGATAAGGGTTGTAAGGTGCCCTCCATTCTGAACCCCACTATTGATCTGCAAACAAATAAAAGGGTCGAAGATAGTAGAGATAGGATGGGCATGTTGGGAAGAGAGAAAGAGGGATGGAGGAGGCAATGGGGATGCCAACAATGGTCGTGGTCCTTTGGTAATATGAGTAATGATACTCATGCATTCCTTGTGACTCGACGATCCAAAATAAAGATTATTTCATTTTGGATGTCCATGTAGCCTCCACTAGATTCTATGCTAAAGACTCCCATCCCTCCTTCCGAGGACAACTTCATGTCCTTTGGGACTATTCCAGATGAAATTGGCTCCTTTGGCCTCGATAATGTCATCATCAAGGATATTAGTTTCCCCATTCGTCTGCTTGACGAAGTGCCTGCCACTTATGTACAAGAAATAACCCATTAGCAAGCTCCAAGTCCATGGTCTCTTGGGGGCACTAAGATGTATCCACACTTACACAACACTGCTCTTATGTACTATTCGCACTACCTTTTCATCTTATCAGTTTTAATTCGTTCGTGTTTCATTTTCAGATTCTACGGACTAGAAGCATCTATATATAACACTCCCATGAGTCATGGAAGCAGATACAAGAAATCTAGGTCATTGGACCATCCTCGTGATCATATCATGAGTCAGATTCTAGAAGCCATATAAGATGGGATTATTGGAGACAAGATAAAGGCGACAGATTCCATGATGAACGTTATAGGGATTTTGAGAGGTTCCATCTCCCAACCATAGTTCACGTTCACCTCTACCTCATAGCATGGGTAGATTCTCAACACGACCTAAACCCAGTCCATTTATCGATGTAACTACCATTCCTGCTTTAGTGCCTCTGACAACAAATAGCCCTTAATTTCTTCTCATGTGCCACAATCGGGTTGGTGTCTCCTAACGGCCCCAACAAAGGCCAAGAAAAAGGATCTTCATGCTTCTACTTCTACTGTTAAGATTTATGCAGTTTCTAATCTCTATGTGGATGAAATGAAAAAGGTCTTTCCCAAGATTACCTTTGATGATGTGGTGTTCATTCCTTATTTGAAGGAAATCGCTCCAAAGGTTGCAACTGATGTCATTGCTTATGTAGATGACATTTATGACTAGTATTATATATGGAGGAGGATTTCTAAGGTTATTTCAGAAGTTTCATATAAAAAAAATTGAGATTGAAGGGATGAAACTCATAGGAAAGATGACAAGTGCATCATCAAGACACTCGACAAGGAGGTTGAGGAACTCAAGAAGTCATTGGCCGAAGTTAAGACAAAGTTGGAAACACAAACTAACTCCCTCAAGGACGAATGCCAAAAGCAGGTAAAAGCCATTCATCATAGGAGCCACACTCTTTCATTGGAGAATGAAATTCTTCAAAAAGCTTATGAAGAGCAATCCTCGAAGATAAAGAGACTGAAAGAATCATTAGAGAATGAGAAAAGGTAAAAAGATGATGCGCTTACTCAGGTCAAAGAGTATTGCACCGAGTTACTGGATGCATGCCAGAAAAGAGATGATACAAATGAGTGGTCTAAGACCACGGAGGATGGAATTGTGTTCGAGATCGAACGCCTTCTTATGTGATTATATGAAATGCTATCAAGTTTGGGAACTTGAGGCGGTTAAAAGAGAGGTATCCCTAAGCTTTGGCTATGGCCTAGAAAGAAATTTTACAACAAGAGTGGGAGCACCCTGATGGGGCCGAGGTTAACGAAAAGGAGTTAAAACATGAGCTCTTAGATGAGGAGAAGTGCTCAAAACCGGTTGACTCATCTTACATCCTGAGCTATTCGCTAGGGCCCAATCCAAGCTTGATTCAAAGGAGTTGGTTGAGAGTTCTGGCTCCGTTCCCCAAGGGACCGTAGTAAATAATGTCGCTCCTTCCAAAATAGGGCCACTAGTTACCGAAACAGTTATTCCTCCTCTTGGCTCTTCGGCCATTCCTACTTCCGAGTCGATGCATGATGCTCCACTATTCATTCATCTACATTGAATGCTCGCTTCAATCCCAAAGAATCTAACTTGGCAGGTGCTGAATCATTCTTGAAATTGATGACTCTATCTTCCATCTTAGAGGGAGGCTCTACCGACACTCCTGCTCATATAGAGTTAGTGTCCCTTGTAGGTATATCACTGTCCTCACTTGTTTTCGAGATGGCTCACATAACATCGGTTGACGTCATTAATCTCCAATTTTCCATTTTTCAAGTTTCAGGTTAGCCTTCGTTCATCCCTGTAACAAGAGAAAGCTCATCGCAAAGGACACAAACCATGTTAACTGAATCGACCATTGTGTCTACTCCCAACCCAACTTCAGCTCTTCCAGTTAGCAGTACCCCTAGTCCTGATGCAGAAATGATCCATGCTCTAGAAGAGGATACCATGAGTGGCATTCATGGGGATTAAAGGGATGAAGAAATCATTATTACTTGAGTTGTTGAACACTCATTGGGGCCTACTATGCTAGAGATGAAATGATCTCATGTCATGTTGACTAAGGAGATTAAGAAAGAAAACTTTTATGACATTCCTCCTCCGTTGTTTTCCTTACTGCCCATAGAATTTATCTTCGCTCCCTTTACCAATCCCACTTCTAGAGGTGTTCAAGGCGCAACTCCCATGTCTCTGGGAAGAGACTGTAATTAGGAGATAGGCACAAAGGGCTATTTTCTAAAATAAATCAAAGGCCAAGGGTGTTAAGAAAGAAACCAAGTATGTATGGTGCTCATTCTTCAAGAGAGGGACAAAAGGAGAAGAAGAGGAGGAAGAAAACATAGTTGCACGTCTATCTTCACTGCTTTGTTACTTTTTTTCGCTTTGAACCTTTGTAGATAGGCTAACGTTGTGTGTGTGCACAACCCTCACTTTTTTTGTTAAGAAAGTATGTTAATAAAGAATATATTTCCCCTTTCAAATCTTATGTCTATCTGTATATGTACCATGATGTTTTCATTTATCTAACTTATTAGCTTGCTTCGTTTACCTTTAACTGAGCTTCGTAATGATGGATTTTTGTACATTTTTCATTTTAAGAGAGTAATATCTTGGATATCCACCTTAGGCATCTATGTTTGGCCTTGCCAATCTTCAGGCACCAACATAGATTGATTACCATGATTGGTGTTTTGAACGTCTACTACTTAGATGTTTTATTTGATCTCAGCTAGCTTTGGGCATTAATCGTTCATGCCCTATCTGTGGGACTAAGAAAATAGGAGGCCATCTTCTATGCGGTATAATGTCTTTATCCAGACATTTGCATTAGACTTTGCCTAACTCTGGGCATCTATCATCAGTTTTGCCGACTCCAGGGAATGATTCGATGCTTTGCCTATTTCTAGGAAAAGTTCATGAGGTGCACTATCTTATTCGACCCCTATATGTTTATACTTCAACATTTACTTCATGGGTAAAAGGAGTTATTTGGTGTTTAACTCCAGATCCTAGAACAGTCATGTTCCTCAGGACTACTCACAGACCGTGAAATTCAGTCGGTACTTACCTGGGGGTACCTTTCTACATGCATTATATAAGTGTAAGTTTTTCAATTTTTGTTGTTGTTCACACAGTAAGGTTTAGCTAATGATGAAGATTGGAAAGACCTATCAAAGCCTATTGAACTTGGTCCTGGTTAATGCTGGCCAGTTCCTCCCTTATGGGTCACCATTCTTAAATAGATTGCTCCAGCATTCTTCCCTCCTCTTACTCTCTTGAAAACTCTATTAAATACTCTATGCTCTTCAAAATCATATAGAATCAATTCAAACATTATTGTACTGATTCAGTATTACTTTCTTACTGTTTTGGGACCATCTCTCTCTTTCAAACCAAAGATCAAAGTGTTGTCCAAGAGGCTATAAGATTCATTATATCCAAAGTTCAAGAAATTGTATTTGGAAAAACCATAAAACTCTATTCATATTTTCCTAAGTGTGCTTATAACTCGTTCAAATCAAGTGGTTCTTCTTGGTACCCCAAAAATATAAGTGGGTGTGCTTGTAGCCCATCCAAATCAAGTGGGTATGCCTTGAGCCTGAAAATTCAAAAGGGTGTGTCTTATAGCCTAGGAATCGAATTGTAACTGGGTTTGCCTTATGCCTATTTAAATATTAACATTAAAAATAAATCTACACAAACAATTGAACGGGACGGGATGTAGGAGAAAACCAGCAAAAAATTCCTAACGTCATCTCTCCAACTCTTTAATTTACTTTACAGCATTAATTTTTTATCGGTGAATGCTTAATGGTGTAATTATGTGTTGTTAATTTGAAATTTAATATTTGACTTGAAATAAATTTAAAAGATTTACAAAAATTAGAAAACACATTCAACCCTCTCTAATGTTTAACCAGCCTTAAGATACATAGCCTTAAAACACATAATTATGCAACCTACGTTTGGTCTTAGAGCATGAGGTTTCTAAAAAACTTGTAAGTTTTTAGCAGAGCTGGCAAGGTTTGACTTGTCCCTTAGCAGATTTTATGACACAAAATAATAAAATACATGGGCCAAAACATGCTTTGAACCTAAGTACAACAAATCACAGTAAAGGAAAATATGAGCACACATATAAAGAAAACAAGAAAGCATTAAGAAAATCCCAATGCCAAGAAGATATAAGATCTTCTTAGAACTTAAATGCGGATTCCTTGAACCCAACAAAAACCTCATGCATTAAATAATTCTACAGGGATACTATCCCTCTTGAATTATTTTCAAAATATCTCTTGTTTCTTTCTTCCCATATTAATTTCACAAACTTCTTTAGATTTAACAAATATCAAGTATGACATTGGGCTTCTTCATTTGATAGCTTTGAAGATCAGATTCCACTCTTTATTACTATCCTTTACCATGTCCTTCCTACCAATCTTATCCATCAGTATAAACCAAAGATGGAAAACCTCCCTGTAAGTAAAAAAAACAAGTGCATGCAGCTCTCTTGTTTACTATCACAAAAGTCACATAGAGTTCTAATATCAAACCAAACACGCTCAACTTAACTTTAGTGGGGAGAGTTTCTTTTAAAACCTTCCAGAGCATTAATTTTTCTTTTGGTGGTGAATGGTTGACCCATATCCTCTTACTCCATTTGTACTTCAACAGCTCATCAATGCTAGTTAATGCTTTGTAAACAACACTTATGGTGTGTTCTTTACTTCTTTCAGTCCATAATATCAGGTCATGACTAACAGCTTGGTAGAAATTGGGTTATAGAGAATTCCATATTACTCTTATTTCCTGGTTACTAGAATATTGTAGAGAAAGAGTGCTTTCACATATATAATCACTTGCTTTTGCATTCACGCTAATTCCCGACCGCTACTTTTGCTGATATAAGAATATGTTAGAGGGGATCATGCCTTTAGCTCCCTAAGGATCATCCCAAAACTATAGGGGACTTATTTATTCTAATCAATGGGAGCAAAACTCTCCTGAGACTTAATATTACTCTCCACGTCCAGCTGCAACTCTATAGAGCTTCCATCACCCAAAAGTTTTTCCTACCAATATTATGTTTCATGGTCCATTTCACCCATATGCTTTCATCTCTTCTTAGCAAGCCATCAAAAAGTTTACTAAAAATAGCTACATTCCATTAGGCTATATTTAACCACCTCAACTACCTTTTTGCTTTGGGCATTTAAATTTACTGAATGCATAAGGGATAAGCTTTTTTTGAATGGATGCTTCCAGTCCAGAAAACCCTAAGCATAGCACTTCTGATCATGCTCGGAAGTTTACTAGATGGATCAAACGTTCTAGCCCAATAAACCATCATAGAGAATCTCATAGACTTAATTAACACAAATCTTCCTGGCTGGCTGAGAATTTTCTTGGCCCATCAGTTCATGGAAGCAGTTATTTTAGGGTACAAAGGAAGGCAATTAGCAGCGGTAACCTTAGAAGTTGTGAGAGGGATGCACAAATAGCTCATGTCATGAGACATAGGATAAAGACCGGATGATTGAAGCAGCTCATCTGCCATATGTTGTGGAAATCCAGAAAAAAGAATATAGGACTTTTGGAAATTAAATTTTAGCCCTATCATAGAACAGAAGCCATCCAAAATACTAAGAATGCAGTTAATAGAAATAGAAACGGGCTTAGTAAAGATCATTACATCATCAACAAACATTAGCGAGGTAATAAGAGGTTGCTTACAATTAGGGTGGTAAAATATCTAATTTGCTTAGAATTTTATTTGATCGTACTAGTGAAAACATCCACGACAAGAATGAATAAATAGGAGGAGACTGGATCTGCTTACCTTATACCATGCTTGTTCTTGATGTAGCCACTTGATTTTGCATTAAAATTGAGGGTATGACTTGCAGTAGAAATACATGCATACACCCAAGCTACGAAGGGTTTTGGAAAATGCATTAGAGTCATTAATCTCACAATAGAAGTCCAATGTATACTATCATAGGCCTTCTTTATGTCTAGCTCCAACATAACACTAGGAGTTTGCTTGAGCTTTGTTGTAACCTTTGAGAAGCTCTTGTGCAAGCAACACATCATCAAGAATACTTCTCTTAGGCAAGAAACATGCATTTTTTTGGTAAATTAGATCAGGAAGCTCACACAAAAGCCTAGAAGCCAGGATTTCGGATATACACTTATAAATCACATTATATCGAAAGATTGGTGAAAAGAAACTTACAGTAGAAGTTGGACTTGACTTAGGAATAAGGACCAAATTGGTAGCTTTTATTTCACCTAGCATCTTGCATTCATTTAAAAAAATTATGAATCTTGCAAACGTTAGGGGCTATCAAATCCCAGCTATTTGAATAGAATAAGACATTAAAACCATCAGGGCCTCCACTTGAATTTTTATTCATAGAAAACAAAGTCTTTTAATTTCTTCATCGGAAATGGAAAAAGATAGAGGAGAAATTTCATCTACCTTGAGTCCAAGCAATTCAATATAAAAAATCATATTTAAGTTGGGAGAAAAGTTGCTTGAATTACCTAAAAGGTTGGAGTAGTAGGTCAACAGAGATAAGTCAACAGATTAAAGAGATGAATGAAGAAGGTCATTAATGTGCACGCAAATGTGCATATTTTTACTTCTATATTTAATCGAATTTAATTAAATCAAGGAGCATATAGAGTATTTTAACATGTTTAAACCAAAATTTTAATTATTTTTAATTCATCATTTGTTCATCTTCATATAGGGGCAAAATGATCATTTTTATGCATATATTAATTTGAGAAAATTTAATTAGACATTTTTATGTTATTTTTATGGAAATTTGAATTCAAATAGAAGAGATCTACATGAAAATATGCATGCACAAGGGAAGACAAGCAAACGAAGATGGAAATAAATCAATTCATACAACATGGAGGACCCCACATATCCATTTACTATGATATATAATTAGGAGCTAATGCACACGATAATGGAAATTAAAGTTACATTCACTTGTAATAGTGGATTATGCTCATACTAATGACAACTTGAAGGCCACATTTCCTCAAGGATATTTTGAATAGTCCCCAAATTATGTATTAGGGTTTTAGGCTTGTATAAATACCCCTTATGTTTCATGTAATGAGCTCTTAACCTCCTCTTTAGTTAGTTTAGTTTTAGGCTCAAAAATAAATATAAACTCTCTTCTTCTATTTCATGGCTACTTAGCCATTTTTTTCTTTGTGTAATTTGTTTTTATGCAATGTTAATTCATGCTCTTTTTATTTACATGCTCTTTCTCCTTTCATGTTAATAGTTAGTTTTAATTTTTGCAAGTAGATTAATTCTCTTATTATTTTAATTGGCTCTCTTCTTACTTAGATTGCATTTTCTTCTTGTTTTTGTTTCATATTACAATCTACATTTGTTGAAATGATAACAAATATGAGAAGCTAAACCCCTTCAATTTAGGGATACTGAAGCTCTCCTAGTCATGTAGATTCAACATTTTGATAACTTGTGACTCCTTTTGTGCTTAATGTAATGTTTGATATTGTTAAACTTTGTTGTTTTAGCTTTGAATTTGATAGCCTATGTTGTACACCAAATATGTTATGTTTAAACAAATATAAACACAAATTACCTCTTTATCTACATATGATGTTGGTAATGAAGTGATTTTAAAATCAAAATTTAATGGTCTATATTACTAATCAATAGAAAATAGATCGTGCTTATAATAGGTTTTATTTTCAAACTCATTGTCAATTTTCGTGAGTGTTAACAAGTGGTTTAGTGGGTATGTTAAAGTTTGATGGTTTATGTTGGGCTAATTAATAGCACAAGTATGTCATACTTATTGATAAACATATCAACTAAATTCACTAATGACCAAAAGAGAGATCATAATTTCATTTTTGTTGATTTATATGATCGTGAGAGTGAATTTATCTCTACATTGTCTTTTAATCTCATAGTTTTCATTCCCTTTTGTAGTAGTTAATTTTTGCAATTTTTTAGTTAACACTCTCAACTTTGGTTTAATTTGATTGAGTAGAAATTTTTAAAATCAATACAATTCCCTGCGGGTCGATTCGTACTTGCATATGTGTTACAATCGTACGCCATGCGCTTGTAGTTATTCTTAATTTAAATTCATCGGTTATTTTCTAATCTGATGAAAAATTAGTCGATCAAACAAGTTTATAGCGCCTTGCCGAGGAATAGTCTTGATTTAAATTTCTATTCTTCGAATAATTTGTTGTTTGATTTAATTGTTGTTTGATTTACGTGTGTTTCATTTTGTGTGTGTATTGCATAAAAAAAGGTTTTGTGTCGTGTGTTTGTTGTTTGATTTTTGTTTTCATTTTTGTTGTGTGCTTGTTATTTTTCCATTTGCATTTCTATATTAAATACACACAAACTTTCGGGACAAAAAAAAAAGTCATCGCATTGCATTTACATTTTCGTTTACAATTACATCCGGGTTTTTTTTTTTTTTTTTCTTTTTTCAAAACCAGGCCATCCATTCTCACCATCTCTCTCTGTTCATCCCTCTGCCACATATAAACCACTTACATCACCCGTCTTCTTCACTGTGCCATCAAAACAACACATACTACTGCGGTATTAACTGTCAACCCATTGTCAATACACTACCCCAATCCCATTGGACTCCACCACCTTCCAGCCACCATCATAACAACACTTCACACTGCCATAACTTCTCTCTCAGCCATATAACACTTCAAACTGTGCCTTGCATCAACAACTCAAACTGCCTCTACCCTGCAACAGTCAATACCCATCACAGTGCCAACACCATCACAACATCTTCTAATTGTGCCATATCTTTCATAACGTCCAAACAACTTCTTATTAACACCTCCGTTGGCCCATCACGGCTGCTAACCCTCTTCTACCTGTCAAAACCTACCGCCTGCATACATCCACTATCCCTCTAACCAAAACTGTGCATGTACACATACCAACCCACCAGTGCATACCATGCTTGCAAGTGCAACTCCCCTTGTTTTCCTCACTTCCTCATTACTGTCTCCACCCACTGCCTATCAACTACACTACTTCTGCATCCTGATCAACTACTCCTCACTGTCTTCAGTGCTTCACATTTTGCCATTCATTGCTTCAGCCTTAAACAGTCACTACCCCACAGCTTCAAACAACATCCCTTCCATTACCCTGCAATAAGCCGTTCATACAACTAAAGTAGCCACAAACCTTCTAGCCACTGCTAAACCACCTCAACATACTGCAACAGCCCTGTCAACCACCCTAAACCATATCACTCCTTCACAGCCACCAGTCATCAACCTGACAATCACCCCAGCTGCATCACAACATTGCTTCCCCCTACGTCACTGATCAAAACATCACAACAACATTGCATAATTTCACTTCTCAGTGCAACCGACATTGCAACCATTACTGCTTCTGCTTCACTATTCCAAACCTCTACAAACAGCACATCACTACAGTAACAACCCTCCACCATCACCACTGCCTCATCACCTGTCCAATGCTTTCAACTCCCCTCGGCTCTGTCTTCAACTACCCATACACACATCAAATACTCCTACCAATATTTCCATTAACCTAAGCGTCACTGCAACATCACAACAACATTTTCACTACTACAACGTTTCCCACAGTCTCCAAACTGCAACTCCTACTTCTGCCTTACACTAGTACACCTGCACATCAGTATGCCAACAAACAACACTGCTACTCTGCTCACAGTCCATTAAACTTCATTCCCTAGCAGAAGCAACATATCTAAAAACATCATACCACATACCAGTAACACTTCTCCGTCAGACTGCCTCTGTGCCATAGTTCTCCAACCACCTCCACAACACTGTTTTACCCACCACATCATTAACCACAACAAGAATAACCACAACTACACCTCAAACTGCAACTGCATATACAACCATCTCATTTCTGAAACCCTATTGCCTGACACCACAGCCATCTCCACAACTCACCAAAACCTACCGCTACAGCAACTTTAGTCTACAACAACTTCGGCATCACAGTGTTTTAAATTTTACGTGATCACTCCTTAGATCCCAAATCTACGATCCATCGCAACAAATTCCATCACGAACCAAACAACACCCCGCATCCCCTCGATCTTGAGACCAAATATCTCTACACGAACCCGAAACCGCTACAAATTAATTAATTTAGTATTGGAATTTTAGAATTTCGACTTGGGACAACCAGTAATTTTTGTGGGTTTTGAAATTTCATTTGTTTTGAGGTTTCGTTTGTTTGGAACAGAGTAGTAGTGAAATTTTGGGATTAGCAGTAAATTTTTGTTTGCTTCAACATTTCTTTTATTTTGGGCCGGACCCTAGCGAACTATTTGTTAAATAAAAAACAAAGCAATTGTTTAAGTCTCTCTAAAAATTGTTTAAAAAAGAAAAACGAATTATTTAAGTTTTATTTGTTTAGTGAATTTGGTTTTGGCAAATTATTTTGGTTTCGACTTTTTCTTAGTTTCTTTCTTTCAAAAAACATTCATACACACACACACACATATATTTAAGTTTCAGGTTGCAAAAACATAAATTCAAAAGGAAGAATCGTTTGCTAGTTTGCTTTGCTTGTCAAAAATAAATCGCTCGCTTGTTTATAAAAAAAATTGCCGCTTTGAAATAATTTTCTAATAATTCTACACGCTTTGGTATTGTACCCTTTTTTCTTTGTTTTTATTTGTTTTGCATTGTTGGTTGCTTGCATTTTTTTAAAAAAATTTGTTGGGTGCGTTTCCACACCTTGCCGAACCAGTCCACTCCTTGCCGAACCACAAGCACTACCGAGCCAAAAACTCCAACCTCGTTCCTGCGCACTACCGAACCAACCACCTCTCACATGCCTGCCGAACCACTTCACTACCAGACCACCTGTCACCGGTCCAAAGCCTCGCCGAACCAGAATCTCACCGAACCAGAGCCACCCCACACCAATGCCGAACCAACCTACCTCCCAAGCATCACCGGACCAACATTACCAGGCCACCGAACCAGATGGAGAAGGACCACTACCGGACCAAGCTACACCCTCGACCGTACCAAAAGCCTCTCCAACTCCACACCACCGATCCAAGGCACCACCGGACCACTTATCCAACCTCCGCCGAACCACGTTGCCAGGCCAGATTGCTTCAGCCCAGGCCCACCAGCTGCTATATACATCCATGACCCCTGCCTCCAGCCTCACTCTATAAATAGAGGGGCAGGGGTACAACAATGGCAGACAAGTATGAGAGCTCAAGCACGGATAGAACTTTCAAACAACTTTCAATTACTTGTAATCAAAGCTTTGTACTTGTAATCTGAAGAGAAAAGGAGAATAAGATATAAAGTGAACGTAGGCACGTTCTGGCCGAACCATTATAAATCTGTGTGTCTTTTACAGTTTAGTCCTTACTTTTTATATATTTGCGTAAATCACCCAAATCACTAGAAACAACATAAAATCAACTAATTCATACGACTTGGAGGTGTTTGCCCATTTTTTGTGCAAACATTTTTGGTGCTTTCACTGAGAATAGGAGCTCGAAGCTTCAGCTTCTCCCACTCAACCTTTTTTCTATCAACATCGTTCATTGCTTGGAAAACATGCCTCTCGGACGGAAGATAGATGCTAACAAAGGAAAGAATATCGTAACTGGCAGTATCCCAGATCCAGTGATCAGAGACCAAGATAATCGTCCAGTTCCAACAGCAAATTTAAATCAGGCAAATCCGACAGCCCCTGCTACGGAACAACCAATTACAAGGGCGGATCTGGACAGGGTTGTGGCTGAAGTAACTAACCGCTTCGCATCTCAACAAGAAGCCTTGGTGGACCAACTCATGTCACGCTTAAGGGATGCTGAAGAATCCAACCGCAACACTGAATCATGGGGTGAGTCCCGATCTGGAGGATCTGGGAGGCGACAAGGGTCTTTCTTCTTCGAATAGGCTAACAACAGAAACAGCCATGGTAGGAGCCGAGCCCGGACTCAGCCCGAATTCCGACCCGAGGAAACACTTGGAACCGAACCCAACGGGGGAGGTGCCAGGCACGGGTCGGATGTAGCTGAGCCTGTCATGCTACCTAACCATGAAAACACCAGTAGACGGGGCCGAGCTGGAGTCCGGCCCGAAGTTGGACCCGAGGAAGTGCTGAGAACAGAACCCAACAGGGGAAGATCAAGGCAAGGGCCAACTGTGGCTGACCCCAGCATGCCCCCAGAAGACCAGAGGCAACCATTGGAGAATGTTAGGAGTGACAGATGATACCATCCCTACAAGTCGTCTGGACGGAATCAGTCCCACAGGGAAGAACCAAACTCATTTCTATCCGCTCCAAGTTCTGATGAAAGGATGTCGCGATTGTTCAGAGAGTGCGTCCAACGGGAGCAAAGGGATCGGGGGATATGTGCTAGGGTAACCAGCTCCTTCACCCGCAATATCGAAACCACCATCACCCCCCGGGAATGGAAAATGCCAACAATGGAACCTTACAAGGGAACCTCTGACCCCATAGTACACTTACAGAGATACACCGAGCATATGCTCATGAGCGGAGCAACGGAGAGAGTATTGTGTAAATGCTTCTCACTTTTCTTGGCAGATCTAGCTACCTCCTGGTTCTGCCACCTACCCCAAGGGTCCATCAGCTCATGGGAAATGTTGAAAGAAAAGTTCATAAGCCAGTTCCGCATTCATGTGGAACAACCCAAGGACGCTTATTCCTTATCTAATATCAAACAGAAGCCCGGAGAGACAGTGCAACAATATCTAACCCGATTCAACGCCGCATCGGCCGTAGTCCAAGATGCCGACGAGAAACTTATCCTAATGGCCCTCTACAGTGGTGTACATCCGGATACTAAATTTTCTAGAAGACTAAACAAGGAAAAACCAGCTACTTTACCTGATTTCTTCCATGAAGCTGGAAAGTATATGAGACTTGAAGACGCTGCCACTGAGAGGCAGTCAGGACAACAGGCTAAGACAACTCCAGACAAGGTTCCCGCTGCAGTAAAGGATGTTCGGAGAAGTGACTCTAGAGACAGTGCTGGGGCAAGAAGGGAGAAAAACGCTTATACCGACCAGGACCAAGATTTGACTCCTACACTCCTTTGAATGAAACAATCGAAAACATCTTTCTAGCCACTCAAGACGAAGTTAGATACAAGCGCCCCCCGCACAAGGAGTCAGATAACGCACTCAAGTGTGGAAAGTTCTGCCGCTTCCACGAATCCCATGGACATGACACCAATGAATGCCACCATCTCCGTGACTTGATTGAAGAACACATTAGAAGGAGGAGACTGGAACGCTATGTAAAAAGCAATAACAGGACTCCAGCTCCCACCAATGAAAACCCAGGGCTAACCCTCCCAGAAGTAGGCGGAGGAAATCGCAACATCAGCGGCTCTAGTCAAGAGAAGATAGTGGTCCATACCATATCAGGAGGACCACACATCGCCGACAGAAGCTGGGCAGAGATGGAAAGATACGGTAAGTCACTTAGAAACGCTGAAGGCTACGTTAATTCTGTTATGGAAGAACGCCACCCAAAACGGAAAGAGAATGACGACATCACATTCAGCAGGCGTGATCTAGAGGGAAGACAGTACCCACACATGGATCCTATGGTCATCTCTGCCTGGTTCGGTCCAGCCAAAGTTTTCCGAATTTTAGTAGACACTGGAAGCTCGGTGAATATCCTATTCAAGCATGCTTTCGACAAAATGAAGCTGTCAATGAAGGATGTGTCTCCCTGCAACAAACCACTACATGGTTTCACTGGAGATGCGAAGATGCCCCTCGGGCAACTGGACCTTTTTGTTGAAATAGGAAGTCACCCCCGCTCCGTTGTGCGAAAACAAACGTTTGTACTAATAGAGAACCACTCGGCCTACAACGCCTTTCTGGGAAGACCAGCCTTGTCTGACTTCCAAATTGTCCTAGCCCCATGGTGCCTGAAGATGAAATTTCCAACAGATAACGGAATAGGAGAAATAGAGGGAGATCAAGACGCTGCTCGAGACTGCTATGTAACTGAACTTCGCAATAACCGCAGAAAAGATAAAGGAAAAAATGCAGACACTACTCTCTGCATGAAAAGCTTGGAAGCATAGCAACTAAAGAAAGCCCCTCGTCTTCGATATACCAGTGACCCTTTCAATGAATTAGACCCCAGGGACAAAGAGGAGGAGGCCACCGCCGAGCCTGCAGAGGCTATGGAATTCGTAGCTGTAGACAAACATGACTCGAGTAGACTATTGAAAATGGGATCTCAACTAAAAGAAGAATTAAAGGATCAACTCATTGATTTTCTTCGCCACAACATGGATGCATTTGCATGGACGCACGCTGGTATGACAGGAATCTCCCCAAATGTAGCATGCCACGTACTGAACATCGATCCCACCAAGGTGCCAGTAAAGCAGAAAAAGAGAAGCATAGGGGCGGAACGATCAGCAGCCCTAGAGGATGAAGTAAAGAACCTACTTGCCAATAACTTCATACGAGAAGCCATCTACCCAGAATGGATCGCCAACCCGGTGCTGGTAAAGAAGGCTAATGGGAAATGGCGAACATGCATCGACTTCTCCAACTTAAATGACGCTTGTCCGAAGGATTGCTTCCCACTCCCCCGAATCGATCAGCTCGTGGACAGCACCGCTGGACACGAACTCTTATCTTTTATGGACGCATACTCAGGATATAACCAGATCCCTATGCACACCCTCGATCAAGACCACACAAGTTTCATCACTGACCGGGGATTGTACTGCTACAGTGTAATACATTTTGGACTTAAAAACGCCGCAGCTACTTATCAGCGCCTCGTCAACAAGATGTTTGCGGAACTAATAGGACGAACTATGGAGGTTTATGTGGATGACATGCTGGTGAAATCGAGGAAGGCCAACGATCATATAAACCACCTGGATGAGATGTTTCAAGTACTTCGCCAATATGGAATGAAGCTGAACCCTCTAAAGTGCTCCTTCGGAGTGTCGTCGGGAAAGTTCTTGGGATTCATCATCCATGCCAAGGGGATTGAAGCAAACCCCGAACAAGTTCGGGCTTTGGAAGATATCAAGATACCATCCACTCGAAGAGAGATGCAAAGCCTAAACGGGAAAGTGGCCGCCCTAAGCAGGTTTATCTCTAAAGCAACCGACAAATGCATCCCTTTCTTTGAAGCTCTAAAGAAAGACAAAGGAAAGTTCGAATGGACTGACGAATGCTCGACAGCCTTCCTTAACTTAATCGAACACCTCCAGAGACCACCAGTACTCTCAACTCCAAATGAAGGCGAGGAACTATACCTATACCTTGCTGTATCGTCCCATGCTTTAAGCGCCGCTTTGGTGAGAGAAGACAACCGCGCTCAGCGGCCCGTATACTTTGTAAGCAAGAGATTTATGGGGGCAGGAGCCAGATACCCTAAACTTGAAAAGCTAGCATACTGTTTGCTAATCACGTCACGGAAACTGCGACACTATTTCCAATCTCATTCCATCAGAGTTTTAACCGATCAACCGCTAAGGCAGGTACTCCATCGCCCCGACACTTCTGGGCGACTACTTAAGTGGTGCATTGAACTGAGTCAATATGATATCACCTACCATCCTCGCACCGCTATCAAGGAGCAAGCCATAGCTGATTTCATTGCCGAATTCACTACTAATGAAGGTAAGGAGCAATCTGAAGTAGCAGAAGATATCAAGTGGAATCTCTTCGTAGATGGAGCATCAAATGAACAAGGCTCGGGGGCAGGTGTTGTGATAATCACCCCCACGGGAAGGAAGATGCACTACGACCTAAGGTTGGAATTCGCTGCCACCAACAATGACGCAGAATACGAAGCAGTGATAGCCGGATTAGAACTTGCACTGGAGATTGGAGTCGGTTCTTTATGTCTCCATAGTGATTCTCAACTTATTGTAAATCAAATACTGGAAGAATTCCAGACTCGAGGAGAATGACTCACAGCATATCTATAGAAGACCAAGCTGCTGCTCAATCAATTGGATCACTATTTAATCAAACACATTCCTCGAGAAGAGAATCAGGAGGCCGACGAACTGGCAAAGCAAGCTAGTATGAAGGACGGCACCGCTTCTCGAACAATAACCATCTCACAGCAACTAGCCCCGAGTTACGAGCCAATGAATATGATAGCTGCAATCGAAGAGGAAACTTGGATGACTCCCATCCGGAAGTACTTACAAAGTGGCACACTACCCGATGGGCGTAACGAAGCTAAGAAAATCTTACGGAAAGCTTCCCGCTACACATTACAAGAAGGCATTCTCTATCGGCGCGGCTTCTCTAATCCCTTATTAAGGTGTATCGCTGGAAGGGAAGCCAGATAAGTCTTATCCAACATCCATCAAGGAAGTTGCGGAGATCACACCGGAGGGCAGACTCTAGCCAAGAAGACACTCCGATACGGGTATTACTGACCCACTTTAAACAAAGACGCCTTGGACTTCGTCAAAAATGCAACAGATGTTAGAAATTTGCTAAGATTCCTCGACTGCCCACAAATGAGATTACTCAAATGACCAGCCCTTGGCCCTTTGCAATATGGGAAATTGACTTGATTGGCGAACTGCCAACGGGCCGAGGCGGAGCCAAATACGCCATAGTGGCAGTTGACTACTTCACCAAATGGGTGGAAGCGGAGCCTCTAAATAAAATATCTTCGGCAAAAGTTATTAACTTCTTGATCAAAAGTGTTTTATGCAGGTACGGGGTTCCACTCAAAATCATATCGGACAATGGACTTCAATTTGACAGCGAGGAATTCACCGACTGGTGCCAAGAGCATGGAATTCACAAAAGCTTCTCATATGTGGCTTACCCCCAGGCAAACGGACAAGTCGAAGCTGTCAACAAAATCCTCAAAACCCTAATCAAGAAGAAACTTGAAAAGTCAAAAGGCGCTCGGGTGGATGAACTTCCTACGGCACTTTGGGCCTACCACACATCTTATAGAACATCAACAGGGCATACTCCTTTCTCTTTGGCATACGGATCGGAGGCCATGCTCCCAGTTGAAACTGTAGTGCCTTCCCACTGTAGGATCCACTACAACCCAGAAGAGAACGAAGAACTCCTCCACATGTCTTTGGATCTAATTGAGGAAAGAAGAAATGATGCAGCACTCAAAGCAGCAGCTCACAAGCAAAAAGTAGCAGCATAATACAACTCCAAAGTCAAACACCGCAGCTTACAAGAAGGAGATCTTGTCCTCAAACGGATCTTCCCGCGCCCCGGAGCGCTAGATCCAATCTGGAACGGACCCTATGTAATTCATAAAGATCTCCACAACGGAGCTTATATTTTGGCAACAGTGGACGGGGAGGTGTTCTAGAGGGCATGGAACATCCAACACCTCCGTCGATACTTTTCTTAACTTGTACTACCCATATGAAGTGAATTAACAAAGAGAATCAGTGGACGTAGGCATTTTCGTGTCGAATCACTTTAAAAATCTTGTCTCTTTTTAACTTGTTCCTTTATATCTTGGCTGCTTGTTAAGCTTTATCCTTTTCTGTTGAACAAAATCATGTATAGCGACATTTCCATTCTGGACACTTCGCGGCACAACCTCACCTGGACAGGACCTAACAGGTACTATACGATTCTATGCACTCGCCAATGAGACACTTTTGCTCCAGCATCCCTCTGCTGCGGGTTAACTCACTGCTCGCGACTGCCCTCAAAGCCAACTGTAATGAGCCGATTATAAGCCATCAAGAAGGCCGACTATAGCCGATGGCAGCTCATTACGGCGTTCGGCTCGCCGGCAACTATGAACCTACTTTAAGCCCCAACATAAGGTGTGGCCAGCCAGGGGTAGTTCACGGTTGACGATCGACACCCACGCTAGCCGGCCACAGTAAATCGAATAATACCCACGATTACGGGCCATAATGGCTCGGGTAGTTACTGTGCGCGATCTCGGCTCCGATATGTCTTAAGTGCGGCTTTGGTAAAAAAGATAAACTCCCCGCGGAGGCGTAAGATGGGTGACAAATGTCTCCAAGACCCACAGCTAGGGAAAGTGACTACAAAACCCGTTTGCCATGAACTTAAGCATATCGACGGTCTTCCGTGATTGGAAGTTTTACTGTTTCTCATATTTCCATTTCATTCAAAAACTTTTCTCCTATCCTATATAACAATCCCTAAAGTACAGGTCACAAAATAGGGAACTCTCGCTTATGGAAATATGAACTCACATCCGGATGACGGAACACTCAGCTACATTCCATACTCAGTCACGCAAGACATTCAAAGCAACCCTCTACAACTAAAACACGAAGGGCGGTGCTATCTTCTCTTGTATACAAATATGTAGCTTTAATTTATTCACACATCATATTGGCATTGCAAGACGTGAAACAATATTTTGAGCAGAAACTTAGCATCAAATACGATTAAATCACATGCATAAACACGCAGCTGTATTTCTTATGCAACATATCAAAATAACAACCACATTCGAACATAACAGAATCTGCTTATGTTATAAAGTTACTTAAAGACATTCGTTGCAATGATATAATTACAGCCTGAAAATACAATAATGTTTTGGACTAGTATATACAGGAATGTCAAACAGACCAAATAAAAGAGTCAACTACATCGGGGCTCCACCTCTGTCCTGCCCGCCATCCGGATCTACTTAACTGCAGGGTCAGAACTCCCCGCATGTACTCCAGAGGTCCCGCCTGCCCAATTCAGAAGAGAATCCATCAATAATCATGAAAGATAAGCAATCAAATCATGAAAAGATTAAAAGGGAAGACTTACCAACGTCTGCTCCCTGGTCGTCATCCTCCAGTTGCACACCCACTTCCTCGGCGGCAAGTAGCCTCATGCCTTCCTTCACCGCCGCCTTCTCCTCCTTAGTGAACTGTGCGGTAACCACATCCATTCTGAAGGCCGCGCCACCCTCTTTATCCGCTTCAGCCTTGGCTTCCTCCAAAGTCCGGAGATATATCCTAGCCATAACCCGAGGATAATCGTCCATCCAGGACAGGTTGCCCTGCCTCCAAGTATGGAAACACATGTCTTGGGGCATCTCATCCATCATCTCCTCGTTCTCCTCAAACTCTTTCATCCGGGCCTCAGAAGCCGACAGCCGTGCGACAACAGCATCTCTCTCCAATCGATAGCTCGAGCAGTCAGCCTGAAGGGACTTCCGCATCACTTCCATCTCCTCCTTCAGCTTGGCCTGAGCAAGCTCGACGGCCTCAAGCCTCCCAGATAACTCCTCTACCTTCTCAAGATCTGCTCTCCGAACCTCGTCCACCGTTGCGATGGCCATGTCAATTCGTTCTTTGCAAACAGCCTCCATTTTTCGCAACTCAGCCTTGCTAGCCTCTTCCATGGTTTTCTTTAGTCGTCTGGAGGCCGCCTCATGCTGGGATATCTGGATAGCCTGATCGACAAGTTGTTTGGCCTGATCAGAAACCTTTAGCCGCAACCAAATGTTAGCACTTTCGATTTCCTCCCCAGCCTTGGCCAGTCGAGCGTGATGCTCCATTAGCCTCTTGGTCTCTTCAGCCACCCGATCGATGTTTGCCTTGGCCTCATTCCCCATGGTCACAATCCGAGTAGTAAGCAAATCGAGGTCTAAAGACTTAGCCTCATCAAGCACCCGTACCATGGGATTGCAGGGAAGAAGATGCTCACCCGTGGCCTCGTCAAAAGAGATGTCCTGAAAACTCGGGTCCAGATCCGGGTGGCCGGAAAATGGGTTGCGAACCAAACTAGGATGGTCTATCGGGGTGATGGTTGGATTTTCGGACGGATGTGGGGAAGGCATAAACTCAGTATTTTCCTCAGTAATATCATGGATAGGCTGGACTGGAGCCTGAGGGCCAGGTGAGGGTTCAAACGAAGATCGGCCCCTCTTCCTCTTTTGCATATCTTCTTCAATAACTCCGAGAAGAGGGTGGTAGCCAACCACATCTTCGGGATGGCTAGTTGACGGCTTTGGTTTGGCGGAAGCTTTGAGTAGCTTGTACTGTTCAAGGCGGTGCCGAATATCTGATGTCTTGGCCACCTTACCCGTTCCTGTAATAAAAACCAAGTGTTACAAGCATGCATGAAACTATGATCCGAGAAATATGTTAAGTTAAAAGGAGTAGGAAAACGCGCTTATTTTACAAACCCTGAGGGGGAGTGAGATACTGCAATAAGTCCTGAATCTCATTCCAGGACGGGAGCTGGCCATAAAATATTACTAAGTCCTTATCATAAAGGGAGTCTACGGAAGTTAAGAATTCACCTTGAACCGCCAGAGTTGCCTTAGCTAAAATACTCTCAGAAGATAGACTGGCACCCGTCCCGGCCTTATCAGACTTCTTCGATTTCTCCACCAAGGCCGGTCCTTCCCCCAACCCCTCGAAGGCTTGACAGAAGGCATCATCCGTCCACTCTTGAATCTCACCCGCTTGCCCAGAAGTCAAGGCACCAATGCCACTACCACTCTGCCCTTCACCACCGTTACCACCGTCACCTTCTCCATCGCCTCCGCTCTCCTCCTCGCCTCTTTCTTCCTCTCCACTTTCCTCCTCCGGAACATCTGGGCATGTGCTGAGAGAGGGTCCATCATATTTCTTAAGCTTCTTACCCCCGACGATTGGAGGTACCGAGAAAGGTCTCCTCTTGCTACTCTTCACAGTAGCCCCGTCTTTAGCTTTAGCAGCTCCTCTTGCTACTCTTCGCAGTAGCCCCGTCTTTAGCTTTAGCAGCCCTCTCCTCGGCTGTATCTCTCTGCTTAACCACAGATTGACGTGGCAGAATTAAGTTGTACTCCAGGAGAGTGGCATTCCTGATCAGGTAAGAAGCCGACCTATCCCGTCCCGAAATGGCCTTTATCTCCGCAGCCATCCGAGCCAAGGAATCATTCTCCACGACCGCAAAGCCACCTGTCGCTAGTAAGAAATAAAAGCATATAAGAAGAAGCATTGCGGTCGAGACAAGGAAAATATAAATGAAGTTCTAATTACAGCCGGAAGTTAAAAGACAGAAGGGAATAGAGTCATCCTTGATGAAGAACCATTCTGTTTTGAACATACTAAGCTTCGAATACAAATCCAGGACAGGCTTGAAGGGCATGGCCGCTTCCAAGCTGATATATGAAGATCCCTTCTTATAGCCTCTCAAGTTGTACAAATACCGGATCTCCCGGTTGGAAGGGGGACGCCCATATTTCCTCTGAAAAATGATGAACAAGCACACCAGGGTAGCATAGGAATTGGGCTGAAGTTGGAATGGAGCCACCTTTAAATAGGTAAGAAAGCTGACTATCCAGGCAATGATTGGGGGAATGGCCCCGCACATACAATGGTATCGGCTGTAAGCGAAATATCCTTCAAGAGGATCGTACGGCATCACACCATCTCCCGGCAATAGCATACTCGCCCTGTCAATCCCAAAGGAGCGAGCGATGACATCAAGTTGCCCTTCTTTGAGGGAGCTCGGAAAGCAATCAGGAGGAGAGTTCAGAAGTTCCTGAGGGCCATATCCGTCCACTAATGACCTCGGGGCAGGTCCATGACGCGCTGGTCCCGACTGGACTGGGGGCACGACGGAAGACTCACTTCTGTCCGTGGATTTTTTTCTTTTCTGATCAGGTTTCCACTTTGTGAGACATTTATCTGCAAACACAAAATCAAAAGTATGTTGTTAGAACAGGGAGTATGAAAATATAAAAAAGCAAGTATGAACAATCTAGAGTATCATTCGTAGGTCGAAACATGAAAAGCTAGAGATTCATTAAGCATTTAGGGTCCCAGAGTTCAATCAATAGTTCAAGCATAAGGACCATTCGGCATTCAAACACTCCCGAATTCATTTGATGTTGAAAGTTTTCAAGTTCATTCGGTATCGATGGTCTTTGATTTCATTCGGTATTGATGGTCTTTGAGTTCATTCGGTGTTGAAGGCTCTCAAGTTCATTCGGTACTGCTAGTACATGCTCATTCGGCAAAAGAAAAACATACCTGGTTTGGCACTCAGTTGATTCGATATTCAGATTGATTCGGTATTCAGATTGATTCGGCTATCTCGAAACGATAAAGGATAACAGTAACCTGAGGCCCCTATTTATAGGCGAAACATATCGACCGGACCAACTGGTTCGGCACACCCAGGACCGAACGAAGCTACCTCAACTGCGGGAAAACAAAGCACGACATATGTTAAACATATGCCCTACTTTGGGGGGGCAAATGTTGGGTGCGTTTCCACACCTTACCGAACCAGTCCACTCCTTACCGAACCACAAGCACTACCGAGCCAAAAACTCCAACCTCGTTCCTGCGCACTACCGAACCAACCACCTCTCCCATGCCTGCCGAACCACTTCACCACCGGACCACCTGCCACCGGTCCAAAGCGTCGCCGAACCAGGATCTCACTGAACCAGAGCCACCCCACACCAATGCCGAACCAACCTACCTCCCAAGCATCACCGGACCAACATTACCAGGCCACCGAACCAGATGGAGAAGGACCACTACCGGACCAAGCTACACCCTCGACCGAACCAAAAGCCTCTCCAACTCCACACCACCGATCCAAGGCACCACCGGACCACTTATCCAACCTCCGCCGAACCACGTTGCCAGGCCAGATTGCTTCAGCCCAGGCCCACCTGCTGCTGTATACATCCAGGACCCCTGCCCCCAGCCTCACTCTATAAATAGAGGGGCAGGGGTACAACAATGGGAGACAAGTTTGAGAGCTCAAGCATGGATAGAACTTTCAAACAACTTTCAATTACTTGTAATCAAAGCTTTATACTTGTAATCTGAAGAGAAAAGGAGAATAAGATATAAAGTGGACGTAGGCACGTTCTGGCCGAACCACTATAAATCTGTGTGTCTTTTACAGTTTAGTCCCTGCTTTTTATATATTTGCGTAAATCACCCAAATCACTAGAAACAATATATATCAACTAATTCACACGACTTGGAGGTGTTTGCCCATTTTTTGTGCAAACAAAATTCAAAAACAAAAACAAATTTCATTCGTCATTGCATCGTTAATTCACGTTTATTTTCCTATTTTGCATTCATATTATCTTATTTTCTTTTCTAAGGGCAACACTCAATTCCACATAAGGTGGGGGATTTCATCACCCCCTTCCTTGGCCCACAAATTTCATTCATTTAGAACCTGACTAACAATAATGGTTAGACATCTAACTTTAGAGTGTCACGAGCTCACTTAGGACTTAATTGTATATTGACAAGTTGTATTTTTTGAATAATTTAATTTCTTGGCGTCGGCAACAATAGAACAATAATCGGTTATAAATATTACGGTGATTTGTAAATACTATACTGATTTTTTTCTCTAAAGGTACTTAAACCTTTGGTAGCATTGCTACCGTGATTCGTGGTGCACCAATAAATTCTGTCTGTTACCTGGTTAAGAAATAACTTGTTGGATTAAGACAAAGTATGATTATACAATTTTGGGTTAGCAGCCAGTTAGGATAGAAAATTTGTAATTAAATCCTTGAATTCATTTAGTTGCATTAGTTCATGCATATTTTAAAAAAAATCCAAAATCCAAAACAAAAAAATTGTAAATATTTCTCAACTTAGTTTTTAAATCCTTCGAAATTTTCAATCAAAAACAAAAATTAATATTTTCAAAAAACATAAAAAAAAATTGAAAAAAAATCGAATTTCCCTTCTAAAAAATAAATTCCTATTGGTAAATAATTTTCCTTTATAAAAAATCCAGAATTTTTTTTTTTAAAATGTTTAAATTTCCCCACTCACAAGAATTATATGGTAGTTGTGAAAATTCATATAATTCCACATCAAATTCTTACGGATATTTTAATAGCAGCTATTGTATAAACAATTCGAATTTCGAACCATAAAGTTTTCAAAATGATGACCAGGCCTCAACTCTTGAAAAGAGTATTGAAACTATTTCGTCTTTACTTGAACTCTCTACACAAAATGATCAAATGATAAATGAATTGTGTAATTCATATTTGTACAATAACTCGATTCTAGGATTTCAAAATAATCAAAATTTGAATTCACTTCAAAATTCAAATGATTTCAATTATAATCCATGCCAATTCAGTTTCGAACTCCAAAATGAATTTCAAAATCAAAACAAAAACGGAAACAACTATTTAAATGATTTTGGCAATGGAAATAATCTTGATTATGGTGAAATGAGAAAATTTTGTTCTCAACAATTTCAAATTGAATCCTCAAGTTAATAATTATAAATTGGCTTTTGTTGAGCAAATGGATGAAATTCACAAAGAACAGTCGGATTTGTTGTTTAAAACTTATTTGAAACAAAGTGAGAAACAAAATCAAAGCCCAACGTTTGACGAGTCAAGTGATAAACAACCTTTCTTCCAATTTGATGATTTTCAAATAACAACTTTTGAAACTAAAAATGGCAATCTTAATAAAGTTTTTGAAAATATGGTAATTAGGTTGGATTTCAATTCTTTTGAGGATGAGAAACTCGATTTCGATCTTCCTTTTTTTAATTTTGAAAAATTAAATACAACATTGGATTTTGAACTTGATATATGCAATGAAGTTGTGAATAATTTAACAAAGGAAAATGAGTTTTGGGAACATAAATTTTTTGGATTTTTCGAAGATGAGTTGTTGAATTCTGAAGGAGTAGATGTAAACCGCCATTTTGATTTTGATTTCAATAATTCTGAAGAAGTTTTTAATGATAAGTTTGAATTTCAATTTGGTGACAATAAATTTGGACTTCAACCCACTGTTCTATCGACCCCAAAAATCATTGAAAATAAAACAACTCATACGATTTTTAATAAAAACGACATTCTTTTTCCAAATCAACATTTAACTTTAAAATCTTTTATGGTTTGGCTTTCTATGCTTAAGTTATGTCTCTCATACTTGACGAGACAAATGAACCGGTCTTTGGAAGACCGGTTTATTTACTTTTTGACAATATATTTTCTGATGTCGTGTAAATAATAATCATTTCATGTAAATATTGATCATATTTTTATTTTTATTTTGCTTTTCTCTTTTCACCTGGGTTGATTGTGGGGACACAGTCAAAATCAAATGTGGGGGGCGTTTCATCTTCATTTTTAATCATTCATGCTTTATTTTTTGCATTTTCTTTACAAAACTTATGTAAAAATATAAAAACTCTGAATTTTTTTCCATTCTTTGGAATATTGATTTGCTTTTAAAGAAACATTATAGGATAAGTATATGTTTTTAGTTATTAAATTAAAATTGTTGAAAAGTTATTTGCCTCAACAAAAAATAACAATAAAGTTTGATTACAAGTAACGATGATTTAACTAGTATATGGGAAGGTTCATGGTGATAATTATGAAGTATATCCTAATTGAAAATCTTTGTGTAAAAAAAGTGGTAGATTTAAAGAAAAGGATATAACATTTTTAATCTTCTAAGTTTAAATAGTGCTAAGCTGATTTTGTAAAACTCTCTCATAAAAAAACAAAAAATATATAATAAAAGCAAATAAACAAATAAAAAATATATTTGTACATGTGCGCATATTTTATTAATACCTAGAGTCATGTGTTCACAAGTAAGTGTGTTTACTTGTCATGCTTTGTACCCTTCTCACATAAGCCCGGAAGACAGTGCACGATTAGTGTATCTTACCTCAGTTTATCTGAGTGAGGTATACATATATAAAAATTCTTTTATTAATAATGCCTACAATCAATAGGTGTACACACTTGTGTGTTCACTCGCCACGCTCTGTATTTCCCTCGCGTAAGCCCAAAAGGCAGTGCATGAGTAATATATCTGGCATTGGTTTATCTGAGTTAGGCATATGTAAATATTGTTAATATCAATTAAATTTTTCATACAAAGGGAGAGTGAGCAATTGAAATCCAAACACTATTTTTACTTATTTGATTTTCTTGTTATTCAAAAGAAATGAAAATACTACTTTGAAAAACTTTGACAATCAACTAAGGATCTATTTCATAGTTGCACTATGTTACCAGTTAAAAAAACCTAGCCAAATCGGAGTCTATTTTTTATGATAACTTGGTTTTATTGGAAATTTTGACAGGTAAAACGACTAAAATTTCATGATGATGACCAAAATTTATATTTAACTTACTCGTGTTAATTTGAAAGTACAATTTTCATTTGTAAATATTTTCAAAAAACTTGCACCAATATCATTCTAAATAAATCTTGCATTTATGAATATTTTTGCATTTGAATTTTGTGGGTAGCATCCGCTAAAACCCCTCATGAGACAACACTCATCCTTCTAGAGACACCTAGAGGTTTAACATTTTGTTGCATACACTCGATGCAATCGTGCTCCCTACAAAAATGGATTTATCTTATTTTTAGTTTTTTCGAGGACGAATAAAAAGATAAGTGTGGGGGTATTTGATGTACATGTAAATGTTATGTTTTTACTTACATATGTAATCAAATTTAATTAATTAAATAAGCATATAGGGTATTTTAACATGTTTGAACCAAAATTTCAATTATTTTCAAATCATCATTTATTCATCTACATGTAGGGGTAAAATGGTCATTTTTGTGCATATATCGAAAAAAAATTCTTGGACGTTTTATGTTATTTTTATAGGAATTTGGATTCAAATGGAAGAGGTCTACATGAAAATACGCATGCACAAGGGAAGACAAGCAAATGAAGATGGAAATAAATCATTTCATATGACATGGAGGGCCCCATGCACCTACCCACTTACCATGATATAAAATTAGGAGCAAATGCGTATGATAATAGAGATTAAAGTTACACGCACATGTATCATGCTGATGACAACTTGGAGGCCTCACTTCCTAAAGGGTATTTTGGGTAGTCCCTAAAATTATGCATTAGGGTTTAGGCTGTATAAATACCCCTTATGTTTCATGTAATGAGCTCTTAGCCTCCTTTTTAGTTATTTTAGTTTTAGGCTCAAAAAATAAATATAAACTCTCTTCTTCTATTTCATGGATACTTATCCATTTTCTTCCACTGTTTAACTTATTTTTATGCAATGTTAATTCGTGCTCTTTTTATTCACAAGCACTTTTTCCTTTCATGTTACTAGTTACTTTTAATTTATGCAAGTAGATTAATTCTCTTACTATTTTAATTGGCTCTCTTCTTAGTTAGCTTACATTTTCTTCTTGTTTTTGTTTCATATTACAATCTACATTTGTTGAAATGATAACAAATATGAGAAGCTAAACCCCTTTAATTTAGGAATAATGAAGCTCTCTAATCATGTAGATTCAATATTTTGATGACTTGTGATCTCTTTTTGTGCTTAATGTAATGTTTGATGTTGTTAAACTTCGTTGTTTTAGCTTTGAATTGATAACCTATATTATACACCAAATAGGCTATGCTTAAACAAACATAAACCAAATTATCTCTTTATCGACATATGATGTTGGTAATGAAGTGGTTTTAAAATCAAAATTTGATGATCTATATTACTAATCAATAGTAAATAGATCGTGCTTAGAATATATTTTATTTTCAAGCTCATTGTCAATTTTCATGAAAGTTAACAAGTGGTTTAATGGGTATGTTAAAGTTTGATGCTACATGTTGGCTAATTAATAGCACAAATAGGCTATACTTACTGATAAACATATCAACTAAATTCATAATGACCAAAAGAGAGACCGTAATTTCATTTTTGTTGATTTATATGATCATGAGAGTGGATTTATCTCTAAAATGTCTTTTAATCTCATAGTTTTCATTCCTTTGTTTAGTAGTTAGTTTTTGCAATTTTTTTAGCTAACCACACTCTCAAGTTTGGTTTAATTTGATTGAGTTAGAATTTTTAAAGTCAATACAATTCTCCACCGATCGACCCGTACTCGCATACGTGCTACAAACGTGCGCCGTTCACTTGTAGTTATTTTTAATTTAAATTTATCGGCTATTTTCTTATCCGATGGAAAACTAGTCGGTCAAACAGCCTTCCACATCATATATTGATAAGATTTTATCTTTAGCTTTTTGACCTTAAGGGAAGTATGAAAATAAGTTGAGTTTCTATCACCATGAACAACCCATTTTTGCCTTAGATACTGCCTTTTCATGCTACTTTCAAAGCTTAAAGCATCATTTATGGTAGAAAACCGCCTTCTTTCTTCCTTTGTAGCAACTTCATCCTCAGGGTTGTCCATTATAAGGTCTTGTGCAGCTTTCAGATCTTCTTTGATTTTGTTAGACATTTAGTTTTCATTTCCATATTTTCTTTTAGCCCAACTCCTGAGGGCATTCTTGGGAGCTTTCAACTTCTTGCACTTAGGGTTGCCAAAAAATTCGATAGCCCAAGAATTAGTAACTATGTTTTTGAACTCGGAAATCCATGCATTGAAAAATTTAAAGCTTATTTTTTCTTTAAAAGCAGGGTAGCAAGATGATAAAAAAAAGGAGTGGTTAGAAATAATTAGCTGGGGTAGAAAATTAGAGATGGAGGGCCAGGTGGATAAGGCAGTGAAGTTGGAGAAAGCACGCTCTCAATCAAAGAGAAGCACTTGACCCCACTTCTGCTTCTGTTGTTCCTAGAATACTTGGCACATTTTTTGATTAGCATAAGACATGAGTTATTGATAGCAATGTTGAGAGGCAATATGTCTTTAGAAGTTAAAGGGAGACCTCCACTCCTATCATCTAGATCAGGGCAGCAATTGATACACCAAGACAAATCCTGTCTTAAGGAAGGGAAGAGATGGAATATAATCTTTCTTGAGTCAACAGAGTTGTCTACATAGATTATAAACGGGTAAAAGGTAATGTATAAAAGAATGAGATGAGCGTGGTTGTGGATGATTTTTCTTATAAAGATAATTGGAGTCAAGGTTAAGAAAGAAAAGTTATAAAGGGACCATAATCCTACCATAAGGGGCTTCTCTAAGATTGTGGGAGGGAGACCAAAATGGATTAATGTAACTAGCTGCCGAGGAGGTAAGTTGAAGGTTTAGTTTTGTTTCAAGGATAGCAAAAAGCTGAAAATTATGTTTATGTATAAGGGATTTGACCTGATCAAATTTAAGTTTATTGTGAGCACCTATGATATTCCGCACCGCAAACTTGTGCAATGTTAATTAAACTAATAATTTTGGAGGTTGAGATTTTTTTGCTCCTTATTGAAGGAGAGTTTCTTCTGTTTGCATCATGAACGAGGATGTGAAAGAGGTGAGGAGGATGTTACATTCTTAGGGTTACGGTCTTTAGTTTTCTTAGATAATTTTCCTTTTTTTCTTATGAGATTAGCTTCATATTTGGAGGAGTTAAATCCGATTGATTTGTCGTGCCTTCGTTAAGAAGAGAAGGAGAGGAAGCACAACTAAAAGGTGGACTAATGTGATTATATTATGAGGAAGAATTCTTGACATTTAAAATAATGTCATCATAGTTGAGATATGTGTGGAATATGCATTTGGTGGAGAGGTAGAGATAACAGACGGTGGGATAGATAGAGGATCAAGGATCAATGTAACCAGTGAAGAGGAGTTTTGATGTGTTGCATGCATAGATTTAAGATTTTGAATTTAAATGTTATCCTCCTCAGCAAGCAATGAAAAAGATTCTTCACTTCTTTTATTACTTGATATGTCTAAAGCTAAAGAGCTATCATTTAGCATTTGGTGGGTGCCATCCTGGTGGTCACTTAATTCATTTTGCGACTGTTCCACATCATATGCATCATTCACAATCAAACTGTGCACATGCACAACTTCATTTTAACGTACTGTAACTAGCTCAAAATCAAATTCTATGCTTAACTTCTCAACAGCTTCAATTTCATCAGCATTCACTAACTCCTTATCTCTAAAAGTTTCTCGTTCTTCCGTTGTATCACCTTCACCATCTCCATTTATTACAATAGACTGGTCATTTTCCTCCTCTAAAGTAGCAAATTTATTTGAAATTTTGACATCATTTTCATTTACTTTAGCCAATTATTCACTTGACAACTGATCATCACCTACTCCTTCAACCTTGTTCTCATTTTTAATTTCCTCAATTATTCCATTCTTTGCTACCTTAACTTGACTGATCATGTTCCTTCGTTCCCAATTACCTTTTTCCTTCTTCTTCAAATGTGATACCTCTGTCGAGTTTTCTTTTTCGTCCCTATCTTATTACTTAATCTACTTTATTGTTAACTTTCCCCTTCTCCTTACCCTCAATAGGCATGTCTCTGATTTGATTTTTGGAAAGTTTAAATGGATAGTGATATTTGTAATATTGCTTTAAAAAAATTCTGTTAAACCAACATTTTACTACAAATTATTTGTGTTGGAAAGTCACTTGATATGTTAGAAAGGTATAATTTTGAATAGCGAGAATAAGTTTGTTATATGGATAACGATGAATCGATACTTGATGTTCAAACATCACAAATAACGAAGGAAAAATGAATTTTGGATAGTGGAAGCTCAAGACGTATGATTGGAAATTCAGAGATCTTGAAGGATATTGTCTACAAGGATGGTGGACCAGCTAACTTCGGAGACATCTCAAAAGGAAATGTTATTGACATCGATATTGTCTGTAACTCTAAAACTCCTACTGTTTCAAATGTTCTACTAATTAGGAATCTGAAGCATAACCTGCTTAGTATTAGTCAATTATGTGATAAACGTTTTAAAATTAATTTTCAAAAAGATAATTGCCACACTGAAGATAATGAGTCAACTATTATCTTTGGAGGTATTAGGAAACATAAGATATACATTTTAAGTATGAAAGTGTCTAATGACAATTTGTGCCTTTTGGCTGAATATAATGAACCTTGGATTTAGCATAAAGGATTTGACCATTTGAATTTTAAATACCTTTCTAAAGTTGCTAGATATGAACTTATTACGGGTCTTCCTAAAATGATTTTTAATGTCAAAAATTTATATGGTGCCTGTCAATAGGAAAATTTTATAAAATTTCTTTTAAATTTAAAGATATGATTTCTACTTCTTAACCTCTTGAACTTCTTCACCTAAATCTTTTTGGCCCATTCCAAATACAATAAATAAATCATAATAGATATGACTTTGTAATTGTAGATGAATTTTCAAGATTTACATGGACAATTTTCTTAAAACTTAAAAGTGAAGCTTTTGAAACGTTTAAAATTTTTACTAAAAGAATTCAAAATCAAATGTCAATCAAAATTAAAACAATTAGGAGTGATCATAGAGAAAAGTTCAAAAATGAGAATTTTGAAATATTTTATAATAAGAAAGGAATTACACATAAAGTTTCTTTTAAGAACACCACAACAAAATGGAGTAGTTGAACACAAAAATAGAACTATACAAGAATGTGCTAGAACCGTGTTAAATGATAGTGAATTATCTGAAAGTTTTTAGGCTGAAGCAGTTACTAGAGAATGTTGTATTTTTTTATAGAATTTTAATAAGTTCTTTGAGTAGAAAAACTCCTTATGAATTATTTTATAATAAAAAGTCTAAAGTATTTTATTTTAGGGTTTTTGGTAGTAAAATATTTCATATTAAATACAAAAGATAATTTAGATAAATGAATTTTTATTGGTTTCTCGAATAGAAGTAAAGCTAACTGTATTTTCAACACCAGAACTAACACCATTAAAGAGACATTACATGTTTCATTTGATGAGAATTTTCAAATCTATAATTATAGTTTGATGAAGAAGAAAATATTAATAAAACTAATGAAATTACAAATAATGAAATCACTAATGATGAAAATAATAATAACTTTGAAAATTTACATCTAAATAAACAAACAAAATATTTGAAATATTAACCTGTATAAAATATCCTAGGGAATGTAGAATCTGTTATAAAAATAATAAGTCACGTAAATAAAATGAGTAATGTTGCTTTATCACAACTATTGAACCTAAAAGTCCAAAAGAAGCATCATTAGATGAATAATATTGGAGGACTTCCTAACTAAATTCACTACACCAGATGACTCTCCGAAGGGAAGTGGGAATCGACAAACCGATGAAAAATGTTCATGGATGGAGCATCCAACGCTCGGTATTCTGGCACCAGAATCGTATTATCGACTCCTGAGGAACGATCGATCTGCTACACCCTAAAACTCGACTTCCCTACAACAAATAAAAAAGCAGAGTATGAAGCCATGATCAACGGGTTGAGAACTAGGAGTGAAAACTTTACAAACCTTTTGCGATTCTCAGTTAGTGGTTCGCCAAGTCAAGGGAGATTATTAGGCTAGGGGGCAGTGACTTCCTCCTTACCTCGGCCAGGTCCAAGAGCTACCAGTAGACTTCAAGTACTGTACCGTTATAACATTCCCAAAGAAAAAAAAAGAAAGCCGGCTCACTGGCTAAGCTGGTTAGTTCCTCTTTACCTCGGCCAGGTAAGGAAAAAATAAGAAAACCGGCTCACTGGCCAGCTGGCCTGTTCCGAGGATGCAGAGCAGATGGGCTTGGTCCCAAAGTACTAAATGCTCCGAGCATCGACCAAATGGAGATTGATTGGGTTTTGGAGAATAAGCTGAATAAGGAATCATGGATGACTTCTGTTAAAAGTACAATGAGGGATCATTCCTAGATGAAGGAATGAAAAACGATAGATTCTCCTCAAACTTCATGCTGCATTATCCAAGAAGGAGTCATGTATAGAAAGGGTTTCTCCGTTCCCCTGCTTCAGTGTATCGCCCATGATGAAATTAAATGCATCTTAAGAGAAGTATATGTAGCTGAATGTGATGATCGCACCAGGGGCCTCAGTAGCAAAGAAAATACTCCGCTACGGCTATAACTGGTCGACTGTCAATCGAGATGCAGCTGATTATGCATGATGATACGCCATGTGTCAGATGTTTTTGAAAATCTCGAGAGCCCCACCGACGTAAATTACTCAAATGGTAAGCCCATGGCCGTTTGCCACTTGGGGTACTAACTCATCGGCTCCTTGCTAATTTCTAAAGTTGGTGCCAAGTATGTCATCGTAGCAGTTGATTACTTCACCAAATGAGCTAAAGCTGAACCTTTAGTCGCGATCACAAGGGAAAAAGGTAATCAACTTTGTTGTCTAAAACATCATCTTTCATTTTGATCTTCCCAGAACAATCGTAACTGGTAGCATGACCCAATTTGATAGTGCTAAATTCAAAGACTTCTACCGCCGTCATTATATTGAGAAGAGATTCCTGGAAATTGCTCATCCTCAAGCTAATAGACAAGTGAAGCTGTTAACAAAATCATAAAGTCCATTCTAAAGAAGCGTTTGAAGAAGGTCGGAGGTAAGTAAGTCGATGGAATCCATTAGCATTATGGGCATACCAAACCACCCACAAGTCCGCGACTGGCCATGCTCCATTCGTCCTTGCATACAGCTCCAAAGCTGTGATTCCATTAGAACTTGAAGTTCCTTCTCATTGTGTAACTTATTATGACCATTGTTTCATTACAAAAAAAAATAAACAAACAAGAAATTATAATCCAATTGCAATTAAACTATAATGAATTGGCAATGACCCATGAGTATACGATCACGTCCAGGAGCCAACGACAGGAACATGTACATGAACATGTGCATCCTAAAAATTCGATTTTTTCAAATCAACAGAAATTGAATTCTAACCTGGACTTATTAGAGAAAAGACAGGATCAAATAGCCAAAGCTTACTAGCCCCGTAGTACTGAACTCTGATAGCAATTGATGGAATACATTCTTGAATTTATACTATAGGAAATCGATCAAGTGTCATGGCGATCAAAAGGAGATACGACACTTTGGAAAAATAATTCAACGGAAGGATAACGACTACTCAGAAAAATGATGGATTTTTTTCAGACGATTCTAACTTGCTTCCATTCAAATCACATCATATTTTACACAACGATATCTGAACTTACTGGTGTAGTTAGACTTCATGATCATCAACGCAGAAACCCCGAAGAGATGGTTACCAAGATTAGTGATTGATTATGGAGGGAACTATGGACGATAGCCATATGAATTCATCCAAATAGCATTTTGGAATTGGTTAAGTATGAATTTCACATTTCAACTGAAAAAACAATCGGTATGATCGTTTTCCACAATGGATCAACTATGATCCTTCTCCAATATGGATCAACAATGATCCATCTCCATTATGGATCAACTATGATCCATCTCCAAAATGGATTAGCTATGATCCATCTCCAATAGGGATTGAATATGGAATATCTTCTTTATAGATTGACATGAATCGATATGGATATGGATCACTTGGATTAACAGTACAAATCAATGATGATAGATCAATATCTCAAAATCTATAGGTCGAATACAATGAAACTTTGGGAACACTAATATATTGTAGAGTGGAGCCCACTATATCGATCGCATGCTAAAAGGAGCCAATAAATGATTGGTGTCGATTATTATTACAATTGATGTGGAACCCACGATCGATAATGTGAGTTTTTCTGGATCTGGAGACTCCGCTGCTGAAATTTCAGGATGATATTTTGTTGTCTTCCTCTATAAATACAAACTTGATTATTCATTTTTGGGATCTTTTGCGCTTCTTATTTCTTTGTACTCTTTTATAATTAAGGATTCTAATCTGATCCCTCTTGTACTTTGTTTATAAAGTGATTAATAAAGCTATCTCTTCAAATTAGACGTAAGCAACGCCAAACCACTATAGATCGTTGTGTTCTTATTATTGCTTATTTTCTGTTATTTCCTATTCCTTTACTGCTATATTCTCTCAGTTTACAATTAATATTCTTTCTCTACTCAAACTCTATTGGGTGTTTTTGGCCAATTTTGATGGAAACATTTTGGTGCTTTCACTGAGAGATGAATTCTCAGCTTGATTGGATCTAATCATCTACTTGCGGTTTCTTATGTTTGTGTGACGGATCCAGCTTTCTACCACCAAGTTTCCTATTCTACTAAGATTTGAAAGAAATCTATAAGAAAACTATCTAATAATGTCTCCTAGGAAGGCAAAGGTCATAGCTAGCTCGTCATGACCTACTGATGAACCAGTAAAGAACACCGAGATCCGTTATAAACAGTGGATTGTAAGGGTCAATAGATCGCTTAGATTGGAAGTACAAATCAATGACAATCACTTTATAACTCAACGAATACAAGGGTGATAGATGAAATGAGTTTGAAAACACAAGGTAGAGGCTTACAGGGACCTATCTATGGATTGCTAGTGCCACGCAACACTTTCGATAGATCGAGGATGATCCATATAGAAGCGTACATCGATCGCTACTCCAACATCTTCAACAATTGATCGTTTCAACAACTGCAACCGATCGTTTCAACTATAACCGATTGGTCGTTCGATCACATATATCTTCAACGGTCGATTGTTTCAACTACAACCGATCGAACTCTCAACCATACTCGACGCTAACGATCATTCTATCCACTATCGATCCATTTGAGCCTGAAATTTGGTTAATTATCCATATGAATATGGATCAGGTATGATCCATTCTTAGTGGTTCCATACCAATCCCTCTTAAAAGAAAATGACTAAAAAATTTTTTAGGTGTTAAGCACCTGAACTAATGCCACATCGCAGTGCCCTCGCATTCTGAATTCGAAACTCAACTTAAAGACAGTGTATTTTATCCACTTCTCTTACATCCTATGACTGACTGAGGCATAGGGGATCGAGCGGCAATTGCTAAAGTGCAGTCAACGAATGAAAAAGGAATTGCTGCTTAGATGATACTCCTAAAGAGTTGGAGAACCATAATGATATGACACGAACCAAGGTGATATGACACGAAGCAGAGTCTATATGTTTAGACCAAAAGTCAAACTAGGGTAATCATCGATTCGACCCGCAACGAATCGAAGAAATTCTAGACCAAGATCAATCTCGAATAAAACTAGGATTTTCTCCCAGCAAACAACGATATTACTCCAAGCACACTCCATCACCAACTCAGCACTTTAACTTTAGTGACTCCAAGGAAACCAAGGGTTGACTCTAAGCAAACAGCAGATATTCTCAAGTCGTATAACAAGTAAGTTATCACCAATCTGTCAATATCGGTCCATCTTGCTTTTCTCATAACTCAGGCATACAATCTCCAAATGACTTGAAATTTAATGTGCAACTCGAGAGGCCTTCCTTACTACCTTATGTCGATTGTACTGTATTTGGATGAAAGTTTAGGGATCATCATCGATCGATGCCCCGTCCTAATTGGTCCGCCATTCGGTCGGCACTCAACCATTCAAAAGTTGTGCAACCACCCATACATCATTCACAAGCATTACAAGCAGCCATAACCTCAAAACAGATTAGACTAACAATGACTGAAGCATCTTCCCTAGTCGAAACCCATTCATTGAATCCATTCAGCATGTAGGATATCTAAGGAGATTCAATGCACCGACCATGCCATCGTATTCTATGAATATAGACCGCCGGTAACATCTCGTGAAGTAGGAATGGCACATGGATCCCGTCAGAGCAACGTATGCCATTGAATGTAGATGTTTTCTCATATTTTTTGAAGGAATAATGATCATGCGGTTTACGCAGTTACCACACAGGTCCATCTCCTCATTCGATCAATCAGATGAGAAGTTTGTCGAGCAATTTAAGATATATGCAACTCACATCCAAGATATAATTTCATTATCCAATTTATTCCAAGTGCCATGTGAGCCACTCAAAGGCTTCTTGTACGGTTCAACATCGTCATCACTAAAGTGAGTAATCCCAACGAGAATATCGTACGGATGGCATTGATAAAGGGAATCGGCCCCAAGATAAACTTTAGTGACTGGGAAGCTGAAGAGCTTCCTACGACCTTGGATCATTTCTGTTACAGAGTGAACCAAAACCTAAGAAAGGAGGAGGTAGAGCAGACTAGGAAAAAGGATGATGCAAGCCATTAACTTAAGAAATTCAAGGCAAGGGCAACATTGATGCCTTAGATGAGGACTTAGATTCTAGGAGGCAAACCAAAATCTTGAAATTCGATTGATGTACTCCTTTAAACGATTCAATCGAAAACATCTACTTGGATACTCACGACTCGGAGAAGTATTGGAAACCGGTCTTAAGAGAGTCCCCCAAAATCAAAAAGAAATCCGAATAATGTTGTATATTTTAAGATACACACGGTCATAACACTGGTGATGGTAGACACCTTTGAGATGTGATCGAAAAGTTGATCCGAAAAGGAGAGTTTCAATAATATGTGCAGGCACCATAGAATAGCAGCAGGAACATTGGGCTTTTATCAATAAAGAATTTTTATGATCAATTGGACTACCTAAGGTCGATTTTCAGTTGGGAAGGGCTGGGGCAAAGTGGAATAGCGAGCATACGACGCTGCTTCACTTATCAATAAGATTTATTTCAATTTCAATTATATTGTGAACTACAAACAACTTGAACTAAACTACATCCAAATGACGCAGGTGACCAAGTACTTAGAGTTGGGCGCCAACCAACCTCTACTGACCATGATCAGACCTTTGGAGGATCAGCAAGATGAGTGTGATTTAACCTATTATCAGCTACCAGATATCCCTAACTTGGGAGCAAGGACTTGAAATGGAAAAGCCCGAAAAGGTCAAAATCCAATACAAAGTGCACATGACGGACCATCACTCATCAACCTCTATGCTTGAATTGACGATTGGAGAAACACTTGGAGTGGATGCAACCCAACCATCCATTCCCCGGCTCATCTTGAAGTTCGTAAAAATACCCATGCCTCTCCCGAAGCTCAGCAAGACAAAGTCCACCTAAAGTGGGCGTGACGTGACCATCCACACATTAACTCCTACCCTGAATAGAGGAGGCAGTTTGGGAGCTCAACTTAAAGTAGGCATGATTTCCGTCTACTCATCAACCACCGCCCTCGGCATGAGGACATGACTATAACATGAGGTGGATATGACTTTACCATCCATTCAACAACTCCCTTCCTTGACTTTTTAGGAGGAGCACGAAGCACATTGGATGATACCTGACGGTCCAACACATGCATGGACTATGGATATGGTCTAACCATCCATCACTTAATCACCAAATGGATATGAATCAACCGTCCACTCGCCAATTTTTGTCCTAGACATTAGGCCCAGAATTCCTTCCAACGGATGAACATGAATCGACTGTTCATTTGACAACTATTACCTTAACCTGACAAATGGAGTATAAATCAAAAACGGGTGTGGACTGGAGTATATACACAAAAAGATGGACTGGAGTATATACACAAAAAGATGGACATGGTTCGATCGTCCATTGACCAACTCTGGTCCCTAAAGCACGGACTGAAGTATAAACATCAAATGGGCGTGATTGACCACCCACTTAATGACTCTGGTCCCCTAACATAGACTGGAGTACAAACATAAAAAAAGTGGACGCATTCGACCATTCGCTCTCTAACTCTTGCCCTTAACTTGGGGGGCAAAGACACGACTCAAAGTGATTACAATTCGACCATCTGCTCCACTGGTCGAGCTCGATGTTCTCCAGGATACTCATCTTACCTCTAAGAATCGACAAAAACAGGATCTAAATGGAATTTGACATGTTACGACTGTCGACGCATTGAATCCTTCCTCGGATGTAGGGGCAGTTTGAGAGTCCAAGCCTAAAGTGGACATGGTTTGACCGTCCAATCCAAAAAGGATGTGATACATCTATCACAACCTTCTCACGCCTATAGTACGGCAAACTATTCAAGCCTTGCCTAGACATCATCAAGCCCAAAATCCAAACCAAGACTTGGACATGATTCGCTTGTCCATCAAATAACTCTATTCCCTTAGTACAAATTGGAGTATAAACACCAAATATATACGATTGACCACCCACCAACAAACTCTGATCCCCGGAGCATGGATAAGGGTACAGGTAGAAAATGAACATGGTTCGACTGTTCATCCATTAACTCTCCCTTATTAATTGACAAGCTAGGTATAAAGTATGGAACGGATGTGACTTGACCATCCGCTAATTTGTTCCTTCCTACAATTCAATGTGAAGAACTCCAAGTAAGAGTGAACACGATACGACCAATTTAACTTCCTCCCCTCGCTTGGGGGTAGAAGAAATGACTAAGGAAAATGTGGATTGACTAATTTTCGGAATAACTCTATGTCTCCAACGTGTGGACTAGAGTATAAACACAAATTGGGTGCGATTTGACCACCCGCCAACAAACTCTTATCCTTAGATGCAGATATGAATATAAACAAATATATGAGTGTCGTTCTACCACTCACTATTCCATAAAATCTGACCTGAACTCGACGGGAGGAGTATAAACTCACTATGGATAGAATTCGACCATCGATGAACAAACTCTGCTAACCCAAGACCAAAACAAGAGTACAAATTACTAAAAGCTTAATACAACATCTCACTATAGTTCTGGCTTGGTATTCTTCACAACTTAAGGAAAAGACTATATGGAGGCCTTAATAGAAATTCCATCAGAACGACATCTGAAATTTTAGGTAACCGACTTTATCTTGCCATCAAATCGATAGGCAATATCGATCCAAACTTTCCATATTATGCCGCTGGATCGAAGGTCAGTATCATTCCGCACCAATCAAAAATGGACGAGACCCGAATTTCCATCGGGTAGCTCCTGTTGCCAGAGCATGGATAGGATATTGAACTATGAATGAGTTTGACTTGATCGTTCATTCTCCATCACCTTCCTTTGATCCATCAGGAGGAGTATGAAACTAGATGAGCATGACTTGACTGCTCCTGAGCTAATTCTATCAATTGGTCTGATAGGAGAACATAAATCAAAGTAGACATGACTGATCGTTCCTTCAAATGAATGCGACATGACTGTTCATTTGCTAGCTCTGACCATGATTCAACTAGAAGAGTAGTTCAAGACGGACATGACTTGACCGTCCCCACATTGATGCTTCCCTTTGTTCGATAGGGGTAGTAACAATCATAGATTGGATGAGACTTAACTGTCCATTCTTTGGTCCTTGCCTAGAGTATGGCAACATCTGCATCAAAAATGGATGTGAATGACTGTACACTACTCAGTTCATGCCCGAAATCCAATGGGCATTGAAGTCTTCCCTCAGGATGTAAAAGCCAAAATACAATCTTGATTAGGCACGACTCATCCTTCCATCAACTAACTCAATCCCATGAATTGATGGGAAAGAGTGTGAAGCCAAAACAGATATGACATGCCCGTCCAATTATCGACATTTAACCCTGACTTAGGGGGGGCATGAACGAGAATCAAGATGGATGTGAACCAACCATTCGTCAATCAACTCTAAGTCCTTGAAGCTTAGGTGGGAGTATAAACACAACTAGGACGAGACTCGACCATGCATATAGTACATTTATCAACCTGAGACTGGAGGTAGAAGTGTGATCATCCAGAAAACTGATTGCGATGGCTCAACACTATGACCCATACCTAGTGTTTACTAACTTGAGGCTACGACTGAAAGCATGCTTAGAGATAGAATCATCAGATCGATGCCCAGGCTCATGGGTAACCAGCTATCATTCCAACTTAAAGAATTAGCAATAGATCATGAATACATTGAATGGAAGGCATGTTACTCGAATACGCAAGTGGATTAAAACTCAAAGTAAGAGCCAGCTTTGTAGTTGTGCACAACACAAGGCTGAACCCTACTCGACATTTGATTCAACATGCTTCTAAGCCTGATCTTTGACCATTGTAGATAATCACTAAAAGAATCTACAACCCATCACTTTCGGACTCACCAGTTGATGACGAGATCTGAAAGTTCAAATGGAGTGACGATCATCACATCCGTCCTGACCGGCTCTCATGCCGTTGACTATGCATTAGAGAAATGATTGAACATAAGGATTAACATTGAATCCAATTGCCATTATCTATACCTTCATACACCGCCAAAGTGTTGAGTTATAAAACTTGCCTAGGCAAGAAGCCGGCACTGGTCTCATCGCCTATGTGACTTTATAAACCCAATTCAGACATCCCACATGCTAAGCACAGTTTAATGCAGTGTTGTGCAGTTCTGTACAGGTACAAATATGCTAATCTATTCAAGTCTGAAGTCGTAGATATTCGACTGAAGTCCACATGCTTGTTAAAGTAAGCAAGTCGTATATAGCATGTACAATTGTTCAATTTCAGGTTCGCAAAAATGGTTATATCCCACTAATACAAGGGAACAGAACCGATACCATTGCTTGGGCAAATCCACTTAAGCATTTTTTAGCTTATAATGTAAGGCCAGTATTAAGAAACAACAACAAAGTTAGTTCTACAAAGATGTAGACCCGAAAGATGAATAAGAGGAGTCTAAAGAATCCAAGGCTACAACCGCTAAGCTAACGATCGACATTACGATCAGCCACGATGACCCATCATGGATCTTGAAGATCGGATCACATCCCAGTGCAATAATGATGAAGGAATTAGCTGGATTTTTTTGAGCAAATCTTAATGTGCTCACCCGTTCCCATTTTGACATGTGTGGGATCTCACCGACTATCATGAGCCAGGATTAAATACCAACCCACGGCATGTCCCGGTGAAATAGAAAAACCATGGCATGGATACGGAGAGATCTACAGATCTTATAAAGGAGGTGTATATGCTCAAATATAATTGGTTTATTTGCAACACCCTCTACTGGGAATGGGTATCAAATCTTGTACTTGTGGGAAAGGTGAATGGAAAGTAGCGAACGTGTGTTGACTATTCAGACTTAAACAAGGCATGTTTGAAGGATAGTTTTCCCCTTTCGAGGATCGACCAGTTGGTAGACTCAACCACAAGACACGAGTTGCTATCTATCATGGATGCATACTTCGGATATAATCAAATCCCAATGCAATCCCCGACCAAGAGAACATAATCTTTATTACCGACATGGGATTGCAGTGCTATATGGTAATGTCATTCTGATTGAATAATGCTAGAGCAACCTATTAATGCCTAATTAATCAGATGATTAAAGATCAGATTGGAAAGATGATGGAGGTATATGTGTATGATATGCTCGTGAATTCACAATGATCAAGCGACCACATTAGAGACTTAGCAGAAATGTTCGACATCCATCGATATTACAAAATGTAGATCAATCCTCTAAAATGTTCTTTTGGCATGGTATTGGGAAAGTTCTTGGGTTCATTGTTAATTTTCACAGCATCGGAGCTAACCCTAAAAAGATTCGAGCAGTTCGCAACATCCAAGTGCCAAAGTCTATTAAACAAGTATAGAGCCTAAATAGGAAGGTTGTCATCCTAAGCCGATTCATCTCTAAGGCCACCAACAAGTGTATTCCTTTCTTTGACTTGATCGGGAAAGGGACTTTGAATGGACACAGGATTTCATAGATGTATTTCAAGCTCTGGTAGATCACTTAGAGAGACCTCTTATTCTATTCAAGCTGTTGGATCATGAAGACTTATGTTAGGAAATCAATTCTATGGTTTCGATGATGACAACTATACAATGGAAATTGAATATGCATATATAATATATTTCTATTCACAGGTAATTGTTAGAGTAACGTCACCAAAGAGACAAGAACAAGACTCAAAGAAAGTATCAAGTGGCAACAAGTCAATAGAATCAGAAGAGCAATGACAGAGACACAAGAAAAGCAACATGCACAAGTTCAGACGTCTGGGTGCACTAGCCAGACGTCTAATTGAATCCTCTGGTTCGCAAATCAGACAGAATCAGACGTCTGGTTAATGTACTCAGACGTCTAAAAAGCAACCACATACAAAAAATATATAAGAACCAGACGTTTGAAACATTTTCTAGACATCTGATTTTGAACTCGGGTATTGATATTCAAAGTACAACTGTCACAATTGAAAAGACACATTCGCTCCTCTTCACTGCAACTCTTCATCACCATCGGAAGCAACCATAGAACACTTGTTAATGGATGCAACTACTCAAGGAGTCTCTCTACCGCTATAAATAGCATCAAGAATCCAAGAGAAGATCTTATCTAACTTACTTATGCTCATTATTCTTTGACTCTGATATATTCTTGATCTCTAGCAATCATACATTTGTATTTCACTCTTCCATACGTACTTAATTCTTTAATTAATATCCTATAGATATATATTGGAAGCATTTGTACTTAATAGTCAATATTCTGTTATAAAACACACACTTGACAAGAACAAGCTTTTGTAACCAAGCATATTCCTCTGGGCGAAGTGAGGGTGTTTGATAGTCAAATTCCGAAGAGGAGCTTAGGGACTGGACGTAGGACGGGAGGTCCAAACCAGTATAACAACCTAATGTGATTATTTCCATTAACTTTGCTATTATCATCTATTAAGTTTATATTAGATACATTACATAGTTAGTCACTTATTCTTGCATATATATACACTACACGATCCATCATAAAGACTTTCAATTGGTATCAGAGCCAGGTTTGATCAAAGAACAGTAACACGTTTTTGAACCACTTTAATATGGCAAGTATTTTTCAAGAAGGACAATCCACAGCACGACCCCCACTTTTTAATGGATCTAACTATGCATATTGGTCAACACGTATGAGAATTTTTATGGAAGCTAATGGTCTAGAAATTTGGTCAGCCACACAAGATAAATATGAAGCACCAACTACTGCTATGAACACATGGACCAATGCACAAAAGACCTTAGCATCAAACAATGCTAAAGCTACTATTTTATTTTTCTCTTTAGATAAAAATGAATTTTCACGTGTCATGTTATGCACAACTGCATTTGACATTTGGCGTACCTTACAAATTACGCACGAAGGTACAACAAAGGTCAAAAAAACTAAGATTTTAATTTTGCAAAACCAATTCTCGTCATTCAAAATGAAGCAAAATGAAACTATTGTTGACATGTATTCTAGATTTTAAACTATCCAACATGATCTTATGGCATTAGGAGTTAAGTTTATCGATTTTGATTTAGTTTCTCGAATACTCAACTCTTTAACATCGGATTGGGAAAGGAAGGTATTAGCTATTGATCTCTCTACTCTCAAAGTTGAAGAGTTGATAGGAAATTTAATGTCCTATGAAGCTAATTTGCACGCACGAAAAGAATTAAATTCGGAGAAGAGGAACATAGCATTCTCAGCAACAAAAAATGATGACTCTGATTTAGATGAAGATGAGATAGTCTTCAGTGCCAAGAATTATAATAGATTCAAGAAATTTAGAAAGATAACCAAATTCCAAAAAGAAGGAAAGCCCAACACAACAAACCTATCTCAAATTAAGTGCTATGAATGTTATCAATACAGACATATAAAGAAGGATTTCCCCAAACTCAATAATGATAAAAAGAAAAAAAAATTTGAAAAATTCAAAAAGAAGAAAGCTTTTAAAGTAACTTGGGATGACTCGGATTATTTGTCATATGAAAGTGATAGCGATAGTGACGGAGAACAAGCTAATGTGTGTTTTATGGCACAAACTAATGAGGTATGTCCAGAACATAGCTATGATGAATTATTAGAATTTAGCATGGAATTAGATGATAAATATAGACAAATTAAAAAGTTAAACAAAGAATATATAGTCAAAATAAATAGATTACAACTTGAAGTAGGAATGTTAAAAGATGAAAAAATTATCTTAGAAGAAGAACTAGAATTATCTCAAGGAAAAATTAAAAATAACTTTATAGAAAGTGAGGCTATTGCTATTGAGTTTGAAAACACTAAAACAGTGAAGGAAAATTTGTTAAAAGAAAGTGTCAATTTAAAAGGCAACATTGAATTATTGAAAATTGAAAATTTAGAATTAAAAGAAAAATTAGATAAAATTACAAATAATGTGTCAAAATTTAATAAGGGAAAACAAGATTTGGAAAATCTTATCAAAACTTCAAAACCATCAGGAAAATAGAAATGGAATAGGATTTAAAAATATTTCTAAACAAAAAGGCGATTATTGTGAAGGTCCGCAAATCCGTACCCTTTTTGAGCTGGCAAAATTCCACAACAATTCTGCCCAAAGTGGAACAAATGTACGAGTCTTTGGGTTTAAAGAAGAAAGAGGTAGAAGAAGAAGAAAAGAAAACAATAACAGAATCTCACATATCGTAGCGGAACAAATATAATAGATAAATGAATATCTTTAAAATAAAGAACTATATCAGTTGTTACATTACATCACATTACATTATCATAGTGTTACAACAACAAACAACGGAAAAGAATATAACATATACTAGTGATACGCTTCGCCATCCAGCTTGCTCCTGATCTCCACAGCATCTCTTTTCTGACTTCGCTCCAGAATAATGATAACTTGACTCTAGGCTGCCTGTGTGGAAAATTATGGGCACCCAGAGTTTAGAAAGGGAATAATACACTCCAGGTCAGTCGTGGGACTGGTGTGTGATCTTAAAAACAGTTATTTTCACAAAGAATATAAAAAGAAAATCCGTTATGCTTTTTGAAAAATGAAACTACCATAAGGCCTCCCGCCACACACACAATGCAAATGCAGAATTGGAGGAGATTTCTCCTTATGATGGTCAAACGTGCTTACTATGCTAAATCTTTTTAATATTATCATTAGTGCATAGTGCAGAAAACATTTCAAAAGTATAATATCAATCTTAGCCAGCATACAACCATTATTGTATGCCTACTATAGCTACCATGTTCAATAGCAGGTTACCACCACATTCCATGGCAGGTTATACAACTAAAACCGTACAGGGCGTATATTGTTTCTTTGGATTTCCAACAAACGGTCAGGCTAAGGAACTTCCTACAGCCACATGGGTACGCCTCTAGAGGGACGTCCCGAGAACTTAACCAGCTCTCTACCAACACAAGGCCGGGTTACCTTTGTAACTAGGTAACTACTACACGAGTATGCCATCCCTCGGTCGTTTGCGACCTTTATCCGAGGATCCTCAACCACAAAGCAACAACCACAAAGAGTAATAGATTTGCAGCAACCACAAAGGTTAAGTATCTGGGCTCCATACCATGATACCACCCTTTTCCAGAAGAAAATGATATACCCTAAAGAGCGCGACCCTCATAACATTGCCGCATCTTTCCTGTTTCGAACATTTTCGAGGTGTGAGGTCTGATGAAGTCTCGTCCACAAAGCTACACTTTTCACAAAGTCATGCTTTGATTAAAAAATGATCAGCAACACTTCGTATGTCACATTACCAAATTGGGAATGTATCACTAATAACCATCAACTACATAACCTCTGAGCTCGTACGTCTCAGAGAAGGGTGTTAAGCTAAGAGAATCAATTCTCCGCCACCAACAGAAATGTATTTGATAGAAACCATCTTTACATCTCAAAGTGCAACGTCAGACACACATCCATACAAGTCCGTTCCGGGATCGAACGGAACCGAAGGCACTTCAAAGAAGCCCTTGCAAATTCGGATATTCACTAATCACGTCCGGAATCCCCATCACAAAGGGTGATAAAATCTCTATACCGGAGAAACCCGGTGCAGAGACATTCGACAAATAATCCTTTCGTTTTCGAAAATACCCGGTCTTCAACACCGTCTTCAAATGCAATCTTATTTCGTCGTATCATTATTCGGAATGGGTTTTACGACACAAGGTCCTCTCCCGGCTAATCCGAATAATGAGCGCTTATTTGTTTTTAAAATAAGTGTTCATTCAGATTTCAAACAAATCACAACAATTTCCACGTTGATCTTCAAAATAAAAGATCCATCACAATCATAAAGGTCCGATGTGGTTTTCGAATATCCATTTGGAATTCGACTCCCGGTCGCATCGAAATTCAAATGTCGTTTAAAGGCCAATATTGATTGTCGGTCATTTAACTATCAATCATCATTCACAACAATCGCTGGATTTCAAATAATTTTTCCCCCCAATTATTATTTTCAACATATCTTCGCAAGATATATTTTTATATTTTAACCTCTTGAAAGTAAATTTCAAATTAATTTTCATATTTTAATCCTTTGAAAAAAATTCCAAATCATTTTCCTTACGCGGAAAATATTTCCAAATGTCTATGCATTTCCACAAAATCTTCCAAGTCCGAATACTTTAAAATAATTTAAATCGCTTATCCAAATAAACTTGGAAAACATTTAACTATTTTTAAACACATACTTAAATATTAGTTATGAAAACATTATACTAATATCACATATAACTTTAAGTCCAAACTAATTTTAAAAATAAAATTAGTAGATAGAGTACAATTATTCCAATAACCTTTTCCTATAACAATTATCAATTAAATCTTTAAATAATCACTTCTATAATTAATTAAATAAATCTTTACTCTAAATATTTTCAAAATAACTTAAGAAAATAAATTCTCCAAAATATTCTTTTAAAACCATCTCTAGAACTTTTAATTTATACCTTAAAACTACTTTGAAAATGTACTTGGCTTTCCAAAGGAAATACGCTTTCATTTCAAAATGGTCCATTTAAACCAATTAATAAATCCTTCTTGATTTATTTCAACTTACATTCCAAATTCGTAAATTCCTCACTTTTAAAAATATAAACCAATATTTTTTTTAAAACAAATTTCCTTTTCCTTTATAAATTCCCATTGTGAATTTAATTTTCCAAATATCCATTGATATACGATCTTCAAATCGATTTTCAAATATTCACTTTCAACACCAAATCAATTTTCAAATTGATTTCAAAATTTATTTCAATCACCAAATCAAATTCCAAATTGATTTTCTAAATTTATTTCAACACCAATTCGATTTTCAATCAAACACCAAATCAATTTTCATATGGGTTTCCCAAAGATTTATTCTTTTTAACACCAAATCAATTTTCGGATTTATTTTTTTAAAATAAATTCCTTTATCTCTTCCAAATTATTTAAAATGCGTATTTTAAAAAATAAAAGTCTTCACCTTTTGAATAATATTACTTGAAATCCATTTATTATACTTTTTCCCATATTTTGGAATTTTATTCAATAGAATTCAAAAATAAAACTTTATCCTTTAAAATTTCTTCTTTTAAATTTATCCAATTCAAAAATAAATTTTACTATAAATTTTCTATTTTAATCTTAAAAATCAAATTTCATTTATTTTCGGTATTCGATGATACCAAAAATAAATTCGGCTAAACTATAGCCTTCAACGAATTCAATCACCAATATAATCACACAAAGATTATAAATAATCAACACATAACATTGAGACAAATTCAAATGTTTTGAGGAATCCAGTTGGATCCCTCCAACCTGTGTTCCTGCATCCACAGACCTTAGCACAACAATTAAATACCAATTCCACTTCAAGGTGGAATATTACGGTATATGTGATTTATAAAATATCATCCGCTATTATGCGGCGCATAGGGTCTCATCCGCTATATAATGCGGGAATCAACAACTCCAAATACATAGATAATATCAATTCCACTTCGAGGTGGAATATCGCGGTATATGGCTTTAATATAATCGCCTTGGCTATTATGCGGCGCATAAGGTCTAAACTAACATAACTAATAATAAATCAATCATCCAAGCACACCATCTACAAATTTTAAATTTATCTATTTAAAATTAAGTCAGATAAACTTGAGTGAGTGAGAAGATCTCACCTTTGCTTTGCATGCAATCCATTTTCATTCCAGATTGTTTTCATCACAGTTCTAGACCTTGTAAACAATTTATACAATTTATTAATATTCCAAATAATCGAATAATTAATTTCCTATTTAATAATTTCATTTAAACTAATAATTTTCTTTTTAATTAATTTTAATTTTAACTAATGATTTTCCTTTTTTTACTAAATTTCCCTTTAATGTTTTCTGTACATATTTAAATTCATTTTTTTCAAATTTAAATTGAATTGATAAATTGCATATACCTTCACTTTACGAAGATGAACCCAAACCCACAGCCTGATTCGCGACCCCCTGTCGCGCCACCATACCCTAGCTTCACGTGCCTCCACCAGATTGCGATGAACACTGCTCGAAACCCTAGCCTTCATCGCGATTCAACCATTGCCACTCACGCGCAAAACAGACCCAACATCCCAGCCATCGCCACCTCGAATTGCCTGAATTCGCCATCGCGACACCATCGAATGCGAACCCGAGCCCATTCGCCATTTTTCGCGAATTTGATTTCCCAGGCTTCGGCCACGAAAATATTTTAGATCGAACGAATTTGAAAATAGGTGGCGGCCATGAATTGTTTAAAGGAGAGATCGATTTTTATTCGTACTTCATTCCGCCATTTTTTTTAACGAAGGATTTTCGTTCGATTTGGGGAAATGAGGAAAAGAAGTAGCAGTTTTGAACTGAGGAATAGAAAGAAATGCGATATTAATAAGGGGAGTTGTCGGCTTGCTTCAGAAGACAAAGGGGAACATGATTTGATTTCAAACGAAAGAGGCAGCGCAAGTTAAGGATAAGGGGTAGCGTATGAAAGAAAAAGGCTACAATGTCTGATGGAACGGAAAAGTAGCTGATGGGAAAAATTTCGGCTGTTGACTGGGGTAGATATGTTGACCCATCAAACTATATTTAAATTAAATCGGCTGATTATTATCTAGGATTTTATATCTCGTACGATCACACGATAACTCCGACAGCTACAAAACTTGAAATCCGGTAATAAATCAATATTACGGATTCAATGGAATTGGTTTCATTAAAATTCGAGACTGTGCCTCGGAAGGCTATTTTTAAATATCGATTTAAACTATATAATTTCAAAATTGAACAAAGAATTTCCAAATTAAATTCTGAAGCTTCCATTATCTTCAGTATCATCAATATAAATTTTCTAAGCCTTGAAAAAAATATTTTTAACAAGCTAAAAATTGAAAATTCAAATTTTTACCCATCATTAATAAATCAAATTCAATAATTTAATTGCCAAATTCATATTTATATTCGAAATTCAAGTTAAACTAACCTCCAAATATTTAAAATCAATTAAATATTCCATTTCAAATGTTAAAAATTTCCGGGTCGTCACAATGATGCTAAACATTTTAGTCATAAAAAAACTAAAAGTTTACCTATGTCTAACATGAATACCAAAAATATGAAAATTTGGATTCCTAAAACAAATAATAATTCGATTAGACAAAAACATATTAATAATTTCTTAGAAAATGCAGTCTATAATAAAAATTATATTTATAAAGGTACCAAACCATCTTGGGTATGTCTACCTTCACCTAACAATTAGGACCCTAACAAGTACGAATTAAAACATTTTTTATTTTGCAGGCACCCAAAATAAAAAATAAGGAGAAATATACTAGATAGTGGATGTTCCATGCATATGACCGAAAATTCAAAAATGTTATCAAATATAACATACATCGATGGTGGAACGGTAACCTTTGGAGATAACTTAAAAGGATATGTCGTGGACGTTGGAGAAGTCATCAACTCTGGTATTTCTAACTCTCCTATTATTTCTAATGTTTTATTAGTAGAAAATCTAAAACACAGCCTACTAAGCATTAGTCAATTATGCGATAACAACTTGTATTTAAAGGCTTTAGAAACAAAAATATTTATGTATTAAACATGAATATAAATGAAAATTCAAATTTATGTTTAACCGCCAAACATAATGATCCGTGGTTATGACATAAACGATTTTGTCATATCAATTTTAAAAATATTAATAAATTGGCAAAATATGAGCTAGTTAGAGGTCTATCTAAAATAAATTACAAAGTAGAAAATTTATGTGATGATTTTCAAATTGGAAAACTAAAGAAAAGCTCTTTTAAGTCTAAAAATAATATTTCTACAGAACAATCATTAGAATTATTACATTTAGATTTATTTGGACCAACACAAATACGATCTATAAATCACAACAAATATGTTTTCGTAATAGTTGATGATTTTTCAAGATATACATGGACTTTGTTTTTAAAACATAAAAGAGATACTTTTGGTATGTTTAAGATATTTGCTTAAAGAATTAAAACGCAAATGGACTTAAAAATTAAAAATATTCGAAGTGATCACGGGGGAGAATTTGAAAACGATCTATTTACTAATTTTTGTTATAAAAAAGGAAAAAGTCATAATTTTTCTTTTCCTCGCACACCTCAACAAAATGGTGTCACGGAAAGGAAAAATCGAACGTTACAAGAATGCACACGAATATTACTAAATAGTAGTGGTTTACCAAAACACTTTTGGGCAGAAGCCATTGTTACAGCTTGTTATGTATTGAATCGAGTAACTATACGTCCTATGACTAAACAAACTTGTTTTGAAATATTTTTTGAAGAAAACCTAAAGTATCATATTTTAAAAATTTTGGTTCAAAGTGTTTTATATTAAATACAAAAGATAACTTAGGAAAATTTGACTCGAAGGCCGATAAAGGTATCTTTGTTGGATATTCGGATCGTAGCAAAGCATATAGAATTTTTAATAAAGGAAATAATACCATTGAAGAAAGTTTACATGTTTCGTTTGACGAAAATCTTTTTAATCATCATACTAATGATGAAGAAGAAATTATTCCACTAACAAATTCTATTAATAATGAAACAAATGTGCAAAAAAACACTTTGATATCATCCCCTAGAATTCTCACGAATCATCCAAGAGATAATATCATTTGTGATCTCAATTCTAGAGTAACTAGAAATCAACTTAATCAAATAAGCCATATAGCATTCGTGTCGAATTTTGAGCCAAAAATTATAAAGAAGTTTCAAATGATAATTTTTGGATAATCGCTATGGAAGAAGAATTAAATCAATTTGAATGTAATAATGTTTGGGAATTAATACCAATACCTGAAGAACAATCGGTTATAGGAACAAAATGGGTATTTAAAAAAAAGCATATGAGAATGGAAATATTGTTAGAAATAAAGCACGTTTAGTTACTCAAGGCTATAATCAAGAAGAATGTATCGATTATGACGAAACCTTTGCTCCAGTTGCTAGATTAGAGGCCATTCGTACATTAATTGCCTTTATAACTCATCACAATTTTAAATTATTTCAAATGGATGTCAAAAGTGGTTTTTTAAATGGTTTTATTAAAGAAAATGTATATGTAGAACAACCCCCATTACTTGTTCACAGAAAATATCCCGATCATGTTTTTAAATTACACAAAGCATTATATGGATTAAAACAAGCTCCAAGAGCATGGTGCTAACGTCTTAAAAATCATTTAATTACATCTGGTTTTCAAATAGACAAAATAGATACAACTTTATTTATTAAAAAAGATAATAATGATATTTTAGTTGTATAAATTTATGCCGACAATATTATTTTTGGTTCAACGAACGAAAATCTATGTAATTAATTTTCAAATATTATGAAAAATGAATTTGAAATGTCACATATGGGAGAATTAAATTTCTTCTTAGGTTTACGAATAAAACAACTTGAAAATGGAATTTTTATTTATCAAAAAAAAATATTGTAACGATCTATTACGTCGTTTTGAAATGGATAAAACTTCGAGCAAACCAACACCAAAGAGTACCACTATTCACTTAGAAAAGGATGATAACGGAAAAGATTTTGATGAAATTTTTTATCGTAGCATGATTGGTTCTTTACTTTATTTGACGGCTAGTTGACCCGATATTATGATGAGTGTATTTCTTTGTGCTCGATTTCAAGCAAAACCAAAGGAATCTCATCTAAGAGCTGTTAAGCGTATTTTACGTTATCCATCTAGTACTAGAGATTATGGTTTGTTTTACCCTAAAGGATCATCGTTTGAACTAGTTTCATATAGCGATGCGAATTTCGGTGGATGTAGAACAGATCACAAGAGTACTAGTGGAACTTGTCACTTTATCGGACAGTCATTTTTTTCATGGTTTAGCAAAAAGAAAAATTGCGTTTCTTTATCTACTTACGAAGTCGAATATATTTCCGTAGCTCTAGCCTGTGCACAAGTGATATACATGCAACAAACACTTACAGATTTCTGCAAAATTATCAACAAATCTTCAATAATTGTGATAACACAAGTGCTATAAATTTATCAAAAACCTCTGTTAATCATTCATGAACTAAGCATATAGTTATACGACATCATTTTTTACAAGACAATGTTGAAAAAGGAACTATTTCATTAGAATACGTAAATATCGAAAATCAGGTAGTAGACATCTTTACAAAACCACTGAATGAACAAACTTTTATTAAACTCCAACGAAATTTAGGGATTTGCTCACTTCATGATCTTCTTCCTTAAAATAATCATTGCTTCATTTTAGGCTATGATTAGTCATTTATTTACTACCATAAATTATAATTAATAATTTCCGAACCTTTAATTTTTTGGATAGTTAGTTTTTCTATAAATAATTTTTTAACTTATATATAACCATTTATACAAACAAGAAAAACTATAAATACACAATTCATATTCTCTTCAAGAAACAAAATATAGTCATGTCTTCTGAGAACTCTTATATATCCATCTCGACACCTACGATGGATAACTCGGCTGATACACCACAACGACTTCCTTCACCTACACCAAAGCAAGAACTGACGTATAGGTGGTCCTCATATCACACGGGATTTACCCCCGATAGCAAGAAGACCAAAAGATCTCTATTTGTTTCTCCTTACATAAAGTAAAAAATTGATGAAATTCATCACTATCGGAAACAACAGATAGATCTACAACGAGAACTATATTTTAAACATAAAGTTACAGCACGACGGCTAAGCTTTTTGGAGCAAGTAGCGATGAAGTTTTGTATGTCAAGGAAGAAAGATGTCCATGAACCACTTCCAAAACCTTGTAGTACTTTGGATCCCTCGTCTTTGTATCATACTCCTTCGAACCCTTCATCAAGACGATTTTCTGCCTCTCCGAGAACTCACGAACATGAAAATATATGGTCTCCGCTTAAACTATGAAAGGATAACAAGTCAGGAGATCATAAAATTCCATCGCCTTCTAAATAATTTTTATTTGTAATTATATGTATCTATGTTTATTTGTCATTTCACACAATTATATTTTTTCGTAAAATAAAGAATCGAAAAATAAGCAAAACCATCAAATTTTAGGCTATTTTTTAGAAAACTGCCTATTTCAGACGTCTGAATATGGACCTCAGGCGTCTAACACTCTGATATATGTCTAATTTTTAAGCACTATGTATATGTTAGACATCTGATATGCTCCCCAGACATCTGAAAATTTTCTCTGTATGCTCGAAATAAAAATAAAAAAATTTCAAACGTCTGAAATTAGACCCAGACTTCTGAATTAGTTCTCTGCCGCAAAATTTTTCAACGTTATCCTTTTTCAGACGTCTATTTTTAAACCCAGACGTCTGGTAAAACTTTCTGACTATCAAATTTTTTAAATTCGAAACAAACCAGATGTCTAATCCAAAAACCAAATGTCTGAATTTATCTACTGTACCCAATTTAGGGCTAACCAGACGTCTGATTTTCAATCCAAACGCCTGAAAATCAATCGACTTTTTAAATTAGCCCAGATAACGTCATTTTTTTCTTTTATCTCAATTTTTTTGAAACCTCCATTCCCCCCAGAGATGATTTTTCTCAAAAACTTCATCTTTACAAAAATCAAATCACAATGCCTCCTTGAACTAAGAATCCCAAGATTTCCAAAAGAAAACAAGACCAACCAACATCATCTTCAAGTCCTCAAGTTTGCTCGGATGATAAAATTGAAACGTTGATGAACAGAGCACTACATTCAATCAAGAGGTATGAAGATATCAAAAGAAAATGCTTCACACAGGTCCATTCTATAATCTACTCAAATTTTCAATGTATGATTTGGATGAAATGTGTGAAAATGTCGGGTTGGAAACCTTAATTTCATTCATTCCTAATGACATCCAAATCGACCAATTAGCGATATTTCTATTCTATGAGAATTTGGATAGCACTTCAGTATGGAACACTGAAGATGAAGATAACTGGCTCTGGTCTAGCATGTATGGCAACATGATTAGATTAACTCCGGGCATAATAGGTCGAACCCTAGGATGTTGGTACACAAAGGAAGATTTATACAACATTCCCGATATGCACTCCAAACCGCGGAATAGTATAACTCATCAAATTTGGAAGGATGAAATGCCAAAATTTGCCTCCAAATATCTACGTCTAAAAGCTCGACTCCTAACTCCAATGATAATCAATACCATTGTTCCACGTATGGGAAGCCACGAGCAAATAACCGAGTTAGAGCACAAAGCCCTATATGCTCTATTTAGTGGAACAAGGGTGAATTGAGCCAAATTCATCTTCGACGAGCTCAAGCATTTTTGGACTCGATCACGGCCATCAATTATTTACCCAACTTATATTATGAGACTTCTTCGTGCACATAACATTCCATCCTACCTATTGACCTTCGAAGAAATCCCACCTAAATATGCTTCCACCAAATTTTTCTCCCTTATGCACCTACCCGAGATTCCACCAGAATTTATATCCTTTAAAGATTGGACGCACAATCGTCAATCTAGACAGTTGAACCTCCTCCTCAACCACACATTAAACCGTCTCAAGAGGAGGAACAACATCAAGAAGCATCTCCACCTCCTCCTACACCATTTAATTATCCAGGACAAGATGAGATTATGGAGACTCGAACGGATGCAAATCCAAATGAAAGTGTTCGAGATCTCACCCTTCGAAACAAACATATACTATCTCAAAATCAAAAACTTTTGGCTAGGTGAATTGACAACTTCGAAACATCATTTACTACACGCCTAACCACAGTTGAAGAATCTCTTTTGAATGTCTTGTCGGTTCTTAAAGAAGTACTACAACGGGTTCATGGTCCAACTCCACCTTCTAAAGATTGGCCAACCCCAGTACCTTCTCCTCCCGCAAGACATTCCAAACTCTCTGAGGATGAACCTCTCAAGCAAGCTTTGACATCTCCTACAAAGGCTAGCACTTCTAAAAAAGAAAAAACAAAGCACGATGATCAAGTTAAAGCTTCTTCAAAAGAATCATAGATTTTAGGAATCATAGATTTTAGGTTTTTGGGATTTCAACTTTTGTCAAATCAACAAAATCTATTTATGCAATCACTTTTGAATTATTAATAAAATTCTCCTTTTTGTTTAACGATTGGTTATATTATAATTCTTTTTGATAATGCCAAAGGGGGAGAAATATAAGTATAATTATAAAACATTAAACATGAGCATATATTCAGGGGGAGATTTATAATTTATATATAAGTACATTGAATAGTTGTCATCATCAAAAAAGGGGAGATTGTTAGGAAATCAATTCTATGGTTTCGACGACGACAACTATACAACGGAAATCGAATATGCATATATATTTCTATTCACAGGTAATTGTTAGAGTAACATCACCAAAGAGACAAGAACAAGACTCAAAGAAAGTATCAAGAAGCTACAAGTCGATAGAATCAGAAGAGCAATGACACAGACACAAGAAAAGAAACATACACAAGTTCAGACGTTCGGGTGCACTAGCCAGACGTCTGATTGAATCCTCTGGTTCGCAAATCAGACAGAATCAGACGTTTGGTTAATGTACTCATACGTCTGAAAAGCAACCATATACAAAAAATATATAAGAACCAGATGTCTGAAACATTTTCCAGACGTCTGATTTTGAACTCGGTTGTTGATATTTAAAGTACAACTGTCACAATTGAAAAGACACGTTCGCTCCTCTTCACTGCAACTCTTCATCACCATCAGAAGCGACCATAGAACACTTGTTAATGGATGCAACTACTCAAAGAATCTCTCTACCGCTATAAATAGAATCAAAAATCCAAGAGAAGATCTTACCTAACTTACTTATGCTCATTATTCTTTGACTCTGATATATTCTTGATCTCTAGCAATCATACATTTGTATTTCACTCTTCCATACATACATAATTCTTCAATTAATATCCTATAGATATATAATGGAAGCATTTGTACTTAATAGTCAATATTCGTGTTATAGAACACACACTTGACAAGAACAAGATTTTGTAACCAAGCATATTCCTGTGGTGAAGTGAGGGTGTTTGATAGTTGAATTCCGCAGAGGAGCTTCGGGACTGGACGTAGGACGGGAGATCCAAACCAGTATAAAATCCTGGTGTCACTACACCACAAAAGGCATTTAACAGCGTTTGATAAACGCTGTAATACGATACAACAGCGTTAGCTCAAACGCTGTATAACGACATGCTGTCGTATATACAGAACTTACAACAGCTTTTTCATAAACGCTGTTGAAACATCACTTTGACAGCGTTTCGTACAAGCTGTCAATAATGTTTTTACAGCGTTTTCAAACATGCTGTATTATGTTTCTACAGCGTTAATAATTTAGTTGTCGAAGATGTTTTAATTCTACTTTAACTGTTTACAATAGCTTTTTATAAACACTGTTATTGAATCATCAACTATTCGACAGCATGTACTAAACGCTGTTATTGACTAATTAAAGATAATTACAGCACGAATTGAACGCTGTTGTTTCTTCATTGACAGCATTAATCAGACGCCGTCTTCTATTTATATAACAGCTTTAATATTCCACTCTATTTTTGAATATTCCAGAATTTTATTTTGAGTATATTGAAGCAACTAGTATATATAACATGTTCTAATAACTATTAATTAGTTACATAAACTAGTTAAGACAATATTAATAAACAAAAGACATCCATAAACCAAGTTTCAATAATATCCAAAAAAAATAACAAAGTAAACCAAGTTGCCACAAATTCTGTTAAACAAAGACACGTTATATGTTAAACAAAAATATAATATCAATACAGTAAGTCCGCACCAAATGCCAACAACAAAACGTGCATCTAAAAAGTTCCATATGCTTGCTACTTGCTACGGAAGAAGAATGTGTCATCGCCATCTTTAATTACCTGCAATGAATAAATTTGAAGTCAGTGAGTAAACGCCGTCTAAAAATTTGAAGTTTCATATGCTAAAATGCTTAACTGCGCCAAAAAATCACTATATGGTATGTTAAGCCGAAACCTAGCCAAAAAATCACTATGTGGTTATTAATAAAATATTTGCAAAATGTGATCTTTTAACTATTAAGATTAAAGTCATACCACGCTTTCCGGAACTACAGGAGGGGTAAGGACATATTCCTTAGAAATCGCCGATCAAGGTAGAATCTTTTATTAAACCTTCATTCTCCATTTTTCCCATAAGGTAGAAGTTCGTCCTTAATTAAAACCTATTGATTAGTAAGTTTGAACTAATAAAGCATCAAAGAACATAAACAATGAATGTTATTGTACCATCTTTGTGTAGTCACGGGAATAAGTATAATGAATTATAAATGTGTTCCCAATCTCATTATCACATGGAGGCTGAGACATTACATTCAAATGATGTCACCGGCCCTATCTTTCATAGTTAACCAAACATCTGTAAGTTAATTTGCTCACATTACCTGCACCATAAATTGTTTTTAAAGAATATGTTTGTACTCTATGCAGTGTTCACTGGCCACTCCATAACCATACCTGTTTTGTAGATTTAAGAAAGGGTGGTCGACTGAGAAATTGTAATGTAGGCTTTTAATATGAACTCAAATCATGATAGGTAAACTCGCATCTCTAAGACCCAGCCAAATTTTTTCTCTGTTTCCGGACCTCTCTAAGAATAGGTAAACTCAAATCATGAACTCAAATCATGATAGGGTTGAATTGAGGTTTTCTCCACCACGACGATTGGTGAAGACAATGAAAATGGTTGGTGGAGGAGCCAAGATGTTAAACGAATGTACGACGAGGTTAGACGATGATGATGACACTGTCAAAACTAAAAACCAACACCACTGTTCAAATGATTAGGCATTTCGATTTTGATGCGAAATGTCACAAATTCAAAATTTGTTTAGCGTGATTTGATCCGCTGGAATATATTAATTTGTAGTATGTTGTGTAGTACACAAGACTTGCTATATTAATATGTACTATCATTTAAGTATTCAATTTTGAAACAAAAAACAGATGACATATTGGTAACTGTGATGATGGATGATGTAGCGGTGGATTTAGCTTTGCGAAAGAAGCCGATGTTTTCAATTGTAGTGTTACCTTTTTGCTGCATTTTATGAATTGGAAATCAGAATATATTTAACATTTCATTATTTTAGTTACGTTTGTAGTTTTTTTATTTATTTTTGTGATTTGGATGCCAGACATCAAAACTGCTGTATGTGTGTTTTTTTGACAGTATAGTACTTTGAGTTGGTACATTAAAAACAATTTATGTGTGAGGGAGATATAGAGGAGATTTGATGTCTCGTCTCGTTTAAGTGTGAAAATGAGATCTCGGATGAGATCTCGGGCGAGATATAGGAGATTTAAAACCATGGGTATGGACAAGGACAATTTGGCATATACATCAAATATTTTTAATTTTAAGTATGAATTCTTATATGATACTTTATCCTCTACTCTCATTTCATCTCACGTTCCTCTTTCATTATTACATTCTCTTTGTCAAGCTAATTCAAAACGATAACTTAACTTCAAGATTATTTAAAATATGCATTCATAATTGAATTTTGAGATAATTTACCGCTCTTTAGGTAAATAAATTTTAAGGTATTTTTAATATTTTTACAAAGATAATTAAATACTCTTCCTTTCCTGTTTTAGCTCTTGGGCTCAATTTTCACATGCCCTACATTTTTCTTCACCCCTACTTTTTTAGTACTTGCATACTCATTTAATTTGTTGATAATGGTTGTTTTCCTTGTAATTCACTTCTAAATTTAATGTGATAGGTAAAGAAACGGACCGACCTGTAAATGATTGAATTTTTCTTTAGCAAACTTTAGTCGAAGATCCCTCTCAAATATCATTCTGGATTTTCTCTAAATGAATCGCTTATTGAAGCAACAGTCAAGGTTAAATAAAAGAGTAGAATTATGTGAATTACAGGAAATCATATTTGTTACTTATACTTGAGCCATTTACATGGATCTGAAGGCTGTCGATTCTTCCACTAACTCGACTGCAACGTAGATGATGGCGATGGGGACGACTGCGATGGAGACTGCAAATGATGACGAAGTCTACTGGGCGACGAAGTCTACTGGGAAACGGAAATTTATTTGGAGGAGGAAGATTTAGAATTTGGGGAAGTTTTTTATTACTTGTACGCGAAGGAAGTGGAAACGGAGGGAAGGAAAAGAAATTTAGCGCCTTATTTATCACAGCGCACGGCTTCGTAATTTACCCCTTAAATTTTTTTTCTAGCGGCAAGCAATTAAAAACGCTGTAGGATAATGCTAATAATACTAACTTTTCTTGTAGCGTAACTAAGATGTGAAAGAATTGCTTCCACTAGCCTTCTGTTTTGAATTAGAATATTAACTATAGAAGTCCCAGGAAAGTAGTAAGGAACTTATATGCATGGCTTAGCTATATGTGTGATTCATTAAGTCTTTAAAAGTTATTTAAAACATAGAAGTATAATTAATGGAATAATTAATTCATGAAACTGATATGCAACATAAGTGAAGAGCCTAAATTAATATATATATATATATATATATATATATATATATATATATATATATAGTTTGAGAATCCGTAGGACAATCGTAAAGAACTTATACAGATATACCTACAGTTTAGTTTTAAGTGTGTTTAATAAAAAAGATCAAAGCTTCTTGAAGCATATAATTATAATTAATAGAACAATCGATACATGAAACTGATTTGTAGAAAAAATGAAAAGCTTGAAATAAAATATAAATAAATCAACACGATATTTTTATATGCATACCTAGTTACCTTTTGCAAACTATACACAGTCTTCAATGTCATTTCAATCTAAACCTAAAATAAAACTTAAGTGTCTGTGTTCAGTAAATGAATAGGAGAAGCTGATTTGATCGTTTACTATACCTTAGAAGAAAATTTTGATGTATCACTAATTGTGTATCTGCAACTTCCAATTGGAATCCTGAAGAAAAATATAGTAAGAGATAAGTAAAAGATATTATGAATGTATTACTAAACTGAAAAAAAACTTGTAGCAAAACATATAAGCTCAAAAGTAAATCCAACTAGATCCAAACTAAGCCGATAAACAAATTGATGTTCATGTGTCCTCTAAAGAAATTGCTTACGTTAATGTTCACTACTCACAGTTACCTGATATATCCCCTGTGTGTAAACATTTTAGGCATACATTACAGTTCTACCCATGTAATGGAGAGAATCCAAAATAGTTATGTAAATGAGATACAAGCTAAACCTTAAAATTAACATGTAGAAGAATATATAAGGTTGGCTAATCATAGATCTTTATATCATTTTCAGAACTCAAAAAGAACAGTACCCATTCATAATCCTTCTACCTATAAACAACTAGCTAATAAGAAAGTCCATATTTCAAACGTTGCATCTTCAGAAAATAAAGAAACGACTTTGTCAATTACCATGAAGGCATTATTGCCATGTGTCTAAATCAAAATGAAAATCATATTCCATCAACCTATGTCCAAACAACGACTGCCCCATCCCCTCACCCATGCAACAACTTATAGCATGTCCTTTATTTCAAATCCTATCTCTTATCTTATCATCAAGCCTAATCCGTTGGAACAAAGAAAAGAATCATCCTCAAGTAATGATCGTCATCAAAATCTAGCTTTGACCACTAATGTATCTGGTCTTTTACCCTCTTAGTTGAATCATCCAAATATGAATGCAATCTTGATCAACTTAATGAAACATGAAATCAAGTTTCATTTCTAACTATATCCAGACATGCGCAAGATGTGCATGGTGATACAAATACAATTCCTCACAACAACAAAAACAAAGTTCAATCAATTCTAATTAATCATACTAGTACTTCTATTCTGCATTACACTATTCTCAATAGGACCAACTTCTTGGCTTTAGCTTCTGCCAATACTGAAGTCCTCACCATTCAACCTTATAACTATGGACACCTTTTCCACATAAAGCCTTGTCCACATTCCTGGTCTACTTTTTGGAATTTTAGGTAAACAGGCATCTCCTAATTATCTTGTACTTGGAAAAGCTCTTACCTTGACATCTCCTTCCTAATCAATTAGGAAACTTGCTACGGCTCATGTTACAATTGCTTGGTTGCTCTCTAACCCAACAGCTTCAGCAGCTCCCTCACATGCTCATACACTTCATGATCTGCTTATGTTGTTCAACTATACTGTTCTAGTTTCTATGCGGTTCTATTTTGTATAACTTTGTTGTTAGTTTGTAGCTCATGGTAGCTTATATCCATGCAATTCTACTTCTTGCACCTAATGTACCCTTGCTGTAGACTTCTAATTACCCTCAATTTGTTATTTGCTATGAATGAATGCAATTCCAGGGTTCTGCAAATATGCCCATGCAGCAAATTATCAGCAAGCCTAATATGACACATGCACTTATTTGTCACAAACATTTATACTTGAACTATGAAAGCATAGGCAAGCAATACAGACTTGCACTCCTTTGGAGTTTCTTTTTGTGGCCTTTACTGTTCTTTGGATGGAACGACTAATTTTTTTGCTTTCAACATAGATTTGCTTCGTTTCCTTATTTTGATACTTGCTTTCTATGAATACATAGTTATTGAAGACGTTTTTCTTCGTTTTATCTTATATTGGATGTATAAACCATAAAACCTTTGTAAATTTATAGCTCAATTCAAACTACACTCACTGAAATAATAAAATTCTATAGGATGCATAAACTATCAAATTCCTGATTCTGATAACTATTATTTTAGAAGTATAAATTACCAAATCATCATCCAGATCTTAATGGCAATTGATACACTAGTCTCCTAATGTCCATCTAAGCAGCCTTTCGCATGTTGTGGTGGTAGAATTGAAGTTGTCGTTGGATAAATGACGGCGATGGCGATTTAGGGTTAAGCTTTGTATTTGGGGATATCAGATTTAAAATTAAAGAATGAACATGAATAAAGTAAAAATTAAAACTAAGATTAGATTTGAAGATAAATGGACGAAGAATGAAATGAAGTAGATTTTGGTGAAGAAGATGATCGACATTTGTTTGGGATGAAGTACGAGGGTAAGAAGAAAAGGCAGCTAAAAAGAATTTTTATTACCCGCGTTAAAATTTCATCTCTAAACTAGAACGTCAGCGTTTATCGATCAATCTTATTCCTTTAATGTACCATTAACTGCATTTGTTATTGAAACGCTGACAAAAATTGCTGTCAAAAGTGAATTTTGTTGTAGTGTGTGATTATTTCCATTTACTTTGCTATTATCATCTATTAAGTTTATATTAGACACATTACATAGTTAGTCACTTATACTTGCATATATATATATATATATATATATATATACTCTACACGATCCATCATAAAGACTTTCAACTTATACATCTACTTAGCGGTGTCGGTAAACGCCATAAGTGTTATAATAGCAAGCAATTGACAGGTGCTGAAAGAAACTACTCGAAACTAGAAAAGCTTGCATATTTCTTGTTGATTGTGTCATGAAAGCTCCATCCTTACTTCTAAGCTCAGTCATCAACATCTACACCGACCAGCCATTAGGTTCTACAGCGACCTGAAACGTCTGAAAGGTTGCTTAAATAGAATATCGAGCTAAGCCAATTCGATATAACTTATCTCCCATGAAGATCTATTAATGGTCAGACATTAGCGAACTTCATATTTGAATTCATTGCACCAAACGATTCTCCAAAGAGCAGTGGAGAACTGACCAACCAATGGAAAACGTACATGGATGGAGCATCCAATAATCGATGTTCTGGTGCCAGAGTCATGTTAGTGACTCCTAAGGAAGGTTCGATCTGCTGCGCCCTAAAACTACCCTACAACAAATAATAAAGCCAATGAAGCCTTAGCTCAAACTTTCCAAAGAACTGGGAGTGAAAACTTTACAAATCTTTTGTGATTCTCAGTTAGTAGTATGCTAAGTCAAGGGAGATTATCAATCTAGAGGGCAGTGTCTTGCTCCTTACCTCGGCCGGGTCCATAAGCTACTAGTAGACTTTAAGTACTGCACCATTAGTACATTCTCAAAGAAAAAAATGAGAAATCTAGCTCACTGGCCAATCTGGTTAGTTTCGGGGATGCATAGCAGATGGGCTTAGTCCGGTTGAAGTACAAAATGCTCCGAGCATCGACCAAATAGAGATTGATTGGGTTCTGGAGATGAAGCCGAAAAGGGAATCATGGATGACTCCTATCAAAGGTTATCGACAATGAGAGATCCTTTCTGGATGGAGGAATGAAAAGCTATAGATCCTCCTCAAAGTTTCATGATATATCATCCAAGGAGTCTTGTATATAAAGGGTTTCTCCGTTCTCCTGCTTTGGTGTATCGCCTATGATGAAATTAAACGAGCCTTGAGAGAATTCCATGAAGGATAATGTGGCGATCACAACGGGAGGCAAACACTGGCAAAGAAAATACTCCCTAGCCAAATGTCAATCGAGATGCAGCTGATTATGCTAGACAATATGCCAAATGCAAGATGTTTGTAAAAATTTCAAGAGCCCCACCAATGGAAATTACTCAAATGGTTAGTCCATGGCCATTTGCCACATAAGATATTGACATCATCAGCTCCTTGCCAATTTCTAAAGGTGGTGCCAAGTATGCCATCGTGGTAGTTGATTACTTCACCAAATGGGCTAAAGCTGAACTTTTAGTCGCGATCATAACGAAAAAAGTAATCAACTTTGTCTAAAATATCATCTGTCATTTTGGTCTACCCTGAATAATCGTAGCTGATAGTTGGACTCAATTTGATAGTGCGGAATTCAAAGAAATCTGCCACCGACATCATATCGAGTAGAGATTTACAGCAGTTGCTCACCCTCAAGCTAATGGATAAGTGAAGCTGTTAATGAAATCATAAAGTCCATTCTGAAGAAGCGTTTGGAGAGGGTTGGAGGCAAGTAGGTCGATGAATGCCCGTTAGCATTATGGGCATACCAAACCACCCACAAGTCCACGATTGGCCATACTCCATTCGCCTCTACGTACGGCTATAAAGCCATGATTCCTATAGGACTTAAAGTTCCTTCTTATCAAGTGACTTATTATGACTACAGTTTCATTATAAAAAAAATAAACAAGGAATTGCAATCTAATTGCAATTAAACTACAATGAATTGGCAATGACCCATGAATATACGATCACGTCCATGAGCCAACGACAGGAACGTGTACACGAACGTTCACGTATGCATACAAAAAATTCAATTTCTTGAAATCGATAGAAATTGAATTCTCACCCGGACTTATTAAAGAAAAGACTGGATCGGATAGCTATAGCTTACTATCCCCGTAGAACCGGACATTGGTAGCTACTGATGGAATACAATCACGAATTTATACTATTGGAGATCGACCAAGCAGCATGACGATCAAAGAGAGATACGACACTTTAAGAAAATAATTCAACGGAAGGATATTGATTACGTAAAAAACTGGATGGATTTCTTTCCAGCGACTAAAATTTTCTTTAATTCAAAGCACTTCATGTTCGACACAAGACGTTCTTTTAGGAAAGTGTTATCTGGCATTTTGACTTAGCTATATCCGAACTGATTGGACAAGTTAGACTTCATGATCATCAAGGAAGAAAGCCTAGAGATGGTTACCAAGATTGGATATCGATTATGGATAGGACTACCATACAGATTCATGTGAATAATGTTCTGGAATTGGCTAAGTATGAATTCACACTTCAACGGAAAAGCTGATCAGGTACGATCGTTTTTCACAATGGATTTGCTATGATTGTAATGCCCGGCCCCTATAACCATGCCAACCAAGAGCAATACTAAGTATTACTGTCGGAAAGCACGGAGAATGAGACTCGATAGGGCTAAATGTTGTACTCATTCCCTTGAACTAACCCTGGCATGAGAAATTTTTCGATTTTTTTCTTCTACTTACCATTCGTGCGCAGTGTTGGTTCAAAGCAATGGTACAAGATAAAAAAATTTCAGGTTACATAGTACAGAATATAATAGAATGTACAGTTCAGCACAACAACAGCATAATGCATAATACATATCATAATAGTAATATCCACGATACATAGTCCATAGTACATATCACTTCCAAAATACATAATAACATACATACCATAATACATATATTAACTACTCCTAAGTCCAAGATGTAAAGTCCAATATCCCAAAACGTGGAAAATAATATGAATGCTGCTACAGTCCACGCAACCTAACCTGCAACCACAATTCTCAAACTGACCCGAGGATTATAAAACAAATCACACGGGTCAGACTATTTCTAGTGTGAGTGAAGCAAGATCTATGAACAATAATTGTCTCAATCAACAAAAAGGGAAAGAAAGCGCCGCATGTATAAACCAACATGATGCATATATATGTGTATGAACCAACATGCAAATTTGGTTTCATAAACAATTCATTTAATCAAACAACGGTTTTATGCCAAACATATCGTATGTAATCCAATACGATACCAACCCAATTATCATATGTAATAAAATAAATAAGTTCATACACACATTCTCCTAAGATACTGGGTTTTCAAAATCAACTTTAATATTTTTCAAAAATCATAAGATACAGAAAATTGCATTATGAGAATTATGGGATAAATATAACATGACTCATAAAATATACCAAATAAACAGACGCTAGTATTGTAAAATCACAGTGGTAGAGCTCGAGCGCGCGCGGAGACATCAACACCGTAACCTACTCATAACGCCATAATACACCCGGCGATCAACCCAGGATAACCAAGACGGTCTAAGGCAAAGGCCGTATGTTATTCGTTCACGGATCTAAATGTGGGACCCCCACGCCTCCATCCATCATAGTCCGTGACCCGCCAATCGGAGATCCCGATCAAAAAAAGATTAGCCCTATGTAGCACACCGTTGACCTTTGGTGGTAAAAGGGCATGTGATATACCACCGATTCGGGTAGCGATCCTGAATCAGGTCGGCCAAGGTGGAGTTTTGGCCCATTGGTGCAACAGAGTCCAATCTATCCCGACCCAAAAATAAAAGTGTTTGTAATTTTGAAACACTTCTTAAAAATAAAAGTCAACGATGACAATCGTCTTTCAAAACTTCCATTAATAAACCCAGTATAATATTCGAAAAGCAAATAAAATTTAGTAAAATCATTGCCTGTAGGAAAAAAAGAAAATAGGTAAATCTCCGTTTCGCATTAATACGCAAGTACCCCATGATACTTATGTATCAAGGCGAAATATAAAATTTTAATTTACTGAATTAAAGTTATTTAAGTTCGTAAAAAAAACATTATAATAATTTATTTAATTTTAAAACAAAATAATTCATGCATTGTTATGCAAAATGCTATCAAAAGGTTTGAAATAAATTTTCTTTTTCTTGAAAACATTTATTAGTCGATTATTATATATATATTTAAAAAAAAAATATAAAACATTTTTTTATTTTGTTTTTTTTCCTCTTCCAGGCTGCATAGTGCAGCCTGACCAATGCTGCCCATTTGGGCTGCATTTGCAACCCTGGGCTGGGCTGCACTGCAGCCCTGAACTGGGCTGGGTTGCTTGTGCAGCCCACCCTAGGATGCCTGTGCAGCCCACCCTAGGATGCCTGTGCAGCCTGGGCTGCACATGCAACCCATGGCCGGGCTGCCTGTGCAGTCCGGGCCGGCCGGGCTGCTGTGCAGCCCGCGTCCGGACTGCCTGTGCAGCCCCTGTGCTGGGCTACACCTTTGCACGGTGCAGCTCCAGTCTAGGTTGTACCTGCAAATCAGCAATTTTTTTTCTTTTTTTTCTTCCTTTTCAAAATTAAGAAGCCTGAAACTTATTGTGACAATTATGCAAACACCATACATGCATTGCAATCGTATGCATTAATTCTTATTTCTTTCCAATCCAATGATTCAATGAACAAACATGTTATAGGGAATAAGCAAACAAGTCTTTTTATCCAAAAAAATTCATCATATCGGCATGCACACATGAAAATAAAATTTAATTATAACTTCACTCACCTAAATCTTCAAATAGCAATCTTCAAGCTCTAATTCAGCTAGCCCTTGATTGCTTGATTTTCCTCTTTCAATTGTCTTTGAACTGTGAATCTTTTCTTTTATCCTTTGATTGCATGGTGGGATTTGTATTCGAATGAGAAGATTGGAAATTAGGTTTTAGGTTTTCTTCTTTCTCTTTTTTTTTCTGCTTTCTGTTATCTGTACGTACTGTAAACAAAAAGAAGAGATGGGATGTTATTTTTATTATAAAGCCCCTCCTCTAGAATCTTCTCCCAATTAAACCCTTATTTTATCATTTCTCCTTTTGTTTCTAATAATGTGTGATCATTTTATTTTGTTTTTGTTCTAGATTTTTCTTTTCCTCAACATTATTTTATTCAATTCTAGAACTTTCCAACATGGCATCATAAAAAAATATTATTATTTATTATTTATTACTATTATTATTTTACCCTTTCCTTCTTTTTTTTCCTTTTATACCAAACTGTTAATCAGCATAAAAAAATTCTTATCTAAACTTTTCATACATAAAACGCATTTTATCTTATGCAATTAGTTACCATTCTTTCATAAAAAAAATTACACTCTCAATGTTCAACTTTTCAAATAGTTTAGATTAATAAAATGGTTTATTTATTAAAATAAATTACACGACCACTAAAAAGACATAATTTAACTTCAAATAAAAGTAAATGAATTTTTTATCATTTATTTTCCTCTCAACAATATTAGTATTAAATTTCCATTTTTTTTTCTTTTGCTTTCATTGATTTATTAATTTTTTTGCATAAATATTTAATTGTTTTTTATTTTAACAGATTAATTATCAATTTATTAAGTTGATTCCCAATTTAGTACCCCTTAAAATCGGGTTGTTACGGACTTCCCCCATTACAAAAATTGCGCCCTCGCAATTTATAAGTAAGGACGATATCTGTAACTCTAGGAGCAGCATTAGGAGCAGGTGCCACCTGTAGCATGTTCCGCATCAACTCTACCCACCACTCCACCGTCAAACGGGGAAGCCTTCCAGTCATCTTTCTCATTACTCTATGTAGTGAGAAAAATTGTTAAGCTGGAATTAAAATAATTTTCATACTAAAAATATCAAAGATTTGGGGTTTTGGTTTAGGTATGTATGACTATTATTATATTATGGGAGTGATACTTGTGGTATATAGATATGTACAATGCTTCTACTGCTTTGTGCTAACTTATATTCTAAATATATTCTATACTATTGTTAACCTAGGCTCTGATACCAAAAATGTAACGCCCGGCCCCTATACCCATGTCAACCAAGAGCAATACTAAGTATTACTGTCGGAAAGCACGGAGAATGAGACTCGATAGGGCTAAATGTTGTACTCATTCCCTTGAACTAACACTGGCAAGAGAAATTTTTCGATTTTTTTCTTCTACTTACCATTCGTGCGCAGTGTTGGTTCGAAGCAATGGTACAAGATAAAAAATTTCCAGGTTACATAGTACAGAATATAATAGAATGTACAGTTCAACACAACAACAGCATAATGCATAATACATATCATAATAGTAATGTCCACGATACATAGTCCATAGTACATATCACTTCCAAAATACATAATAACATACATACCATAATACATATATTAACTACTCCTAAGTCCAAGATGTAAACTCCAATACCCCAAAACGTGGAAAATAATATGAATGCTGTTACAGTCCACGCAACCTAACCTGCAACCACAATTCTCAGACTGAACCGAGGATTATAAAACAAATCACATGGGTCAGACTATTTCTAGTGTGAGTGAAGCAAGATCTATGAACAATAATTGTCTCAGTCAACAAAAAGGGAAAGAAAGCGCCCCATGTATAAACCAACATGAGGCATATATATGTGTATGAACCAACATGCAAATTTGGTTTCCATAAACAATTCATTTAATCAAACAACGGTTTTAGGCCAAACATATTGTATATAATCCAATACGATACCAACCCAATTATCATATGTAACACAATAAATAAGTTCATACACACATTCTCCAAAGATACTGGATTTTCAAAATCAACTTTAATACTTTCCAAAAATCATAAGATAAAGAAAATTGCATTATGGGAATTATGGGATAAATATAACATGACTCATAAAATATACCAAATAAACAGACACTAGTATTGTAAAAACACAGTGGTAGAGCTCGAGCGCGCGCGGAGACATCAACACCGTAACCTACTCATAACGCTATAATACACCTGGCGATCAACCCAGGATAACCAAGACGGCCTAAGGCAAAGGCCGTATGCTACCCGTTCACGGATCTACACGTGGGACCCCCACGCCTCCATCCATCATAGTCTGTGACCCGCCGATCGGAGATCCCGATCAAAAATAAGATTAGCCCTATGTAGTAGACCGTTGACCTTTGGTGGTAAAAGGGCATGTGATATACCACCGATTCAGGTAGCGATCCTGAATCAGGTCGGCCAATGTGGAGTTTTGGCCCATTGGTACAACAGAGTCCAATCTGTCCCGACCCAAAAATCAAAGTGTTTGTAATTTTGAAACACTTCTTAAAAATAAAAGTCAACGATGACAATCGTCTTCCAAAAATTCCATTAATAAACCCAGTATAATATTCAAAAAGAAAATAAAATTTAGTAAAATCATTGTTTGTAGGAAAAAAAGAAAATAGGTAAATCTCTGTTTCGCATTAATACACATGTACCCCATGATACTTATGTATCAAGGCGAAAGATAAAAGTTTAATTTATTGAATTAAAGTTATTTAAGTTCGAAAAAAAAACATTATAACAATTTATTTAATTTTAAAACAAAATAACTCATGCATTGTTATGCAAAATGCTATCAAAAGGTTTGAAATAAAATTTCTTTTTCTTGAAAACATTTATTAGTCAATTATATATATATATATATATATTTAAAATAAAATATAAAACCTTTTTTTATTTTGTTTTTTTCCTCTTCCGGGCTGCACAGTGCAGCCTGACCAATGCTGCCCATTTGTGCTGCATTTGCAGCCCTGGGCTGGGCTGCACTGCAGCCTTGAACTGGACTGGGCTGCCTGTGCAGCTCGGGCTGTCTGTGCAGCCCATGGCCGGGCTGCCTGTGCAGCCCGCCTGTAGCATGTTCTGCATCAACTCTATCCACCACTCCACCGTCAAACGAGGAAGCCTTCCAGCCATCTTTCTCATTACTCTATGTAGTGAGAAAAATTGTTAAGCTGGAATTAAAATAATTCTCATACTCAAAAGATCAAAGATTTGGGGTTTTGGTCTAGGTATGTATGACTATTATTATATTATGGGAGTGATACTTATGGTTTATAGATACGTACAATGCTTCTACTGCTTCGTGCTAACTTATATTCTAAATATATTCTGTACTATTGTTAACCTGAGCTCTGATACCAAAAATGTAACGCCAGACCCCTATACCCATGCCAACCAAGAGCAATACGAAGTATTACTGTCGGAAAGCACGGAGAATGGGACTCGATAGGGTTAAATGTTGTACTCATTCCCTTGAACTAACATTGGCACGAGAAATTTTTCGATTTTTTTCTTCTACTTACCATTCGTGCGCAGTGTTGGTTCAAAGCGATGGTACAAGATAAAATTTTCCAGGTTACATAGTACAGAATATAATAGAATGTACAGTTCAGCACAATAAAAGTATAATGCATAATACATATCATAATAGTAATGTCCACGATACATAGTACATAGTATATATCACTTTCAAAATACATAATAACATACATACCATAATACATATATTAACTACTCCTATGTCCAAGATGTAAAGTCCAATACCCCAAAACGTGGAAAATAATATGAATGCTGCTACAGTCCAAGCAACCTAACCTGCAACCACAATCCTCAGACTGACCCAAGGATTATAAAACAAATCACACGAGTCAGACTATTTCTAGTGTGAGTGAAGCAAGATCTATGAACAATAATTGTCTCAATCAACAAAAAGGGAAAGAAAGCGCCGCATGATAAACCAACATGAGGCATATATATGTGTATGAACCAACATGCAAATTTGGTTTCATAAACAATTCATTTAATCAAACAACGGTTTTAGGCCAAACATATCGTATGTAATCCAATACGATACCAACCCAATTATCATATGTAACACAATAAATAAGTTCATACACACATTCTCTAAAGATACTGGGTTTTCAAAATCAACTTTAATACTTTCCAAAAATCATAAGATAAAAAAATTGCATTATGAGAATTATGGGATAAATATAACATGACTCATAAAATATACCAAATAAACAGACGCTAGTATTGTAAAATCACAGTGGTAGAGCTCGAGCGCGCGCGGAGACATCAACACCGTAACCTACTCATAACGCCATAACACACCCGGCGATCAACTCACGATAACCAAGATGGTCTAAGGCAAATGCCGTATGCTACCTGTTCACGGATCTACACGTAGTACCCCGACACCTCCATCCATCATAGTCCGTGACCCGCCGATCGGAGATCCCGATCAAAAATAAGATTAGCCCCATGTAGCAGACCGTTGACCTTTGGTGGTAAAAGGACATGTGATATACCACCGATTCGGGTAGCGATCCTGAATCAGGTCGGCCAAGGTGGAGTTTTGGCCCTTTGGTACAACATAGTCTAATCTATCCGGACCCAAAAATCAAAGTGTGTGTAATTTTGAAACACTTCTTAAAAATAAAAGTCAACGATGATAATCGTCTTCCAAAAATTCCATTAATAAACCCAGTATAATATTCAAAAAGCAAATAAAATTTAGAAAAATCATTGTCTGTAGGAAAAAAAGAAAGTAGGTAAATCTCCGTTTCGCATTAATACACAAGTACCCCATGATACTTATGTATCAAGGCGAAACATAAAATTTTAATTTATTGAATTAAAGTTATTTAAGTTCGTAAAAAAAACATTATAACAATTTATTTAATTTTAAAACAAAATAACTCATGCATTGTTATGCAAAATGCCATCAAAAGGTTTGAAATAAAATTTCTTTTTCTTGAAAACATTTATTAGTCGATTATTATATATATATATATATATATTTAAATAAAATATAAAACCTTTTTTTATTTTATTTTTTTATTTTTTTCCTCTTCCGGGCTGCACAGTGCAGCCTGACCAATGCTGCTCATCTGGGCTGCATTTGCAGCCCTGGGCTGGCCTGCACTGCAGCCCTGAACTGGGCTGGGCTACCTGTGCAGCCTGCCCTAGGCTGCCTGTGCAACCTGGGCTGCTTGTGCAGCCTATGGCCGGGCTGCCTGTGCAGCCCGCCTGGGCTGTGGGCTGCCTTTGCTGCCCATGGTCGGGCTGCATGTGCAGCCCGGGTCGGCCGGGCTGCCTGTGCAGCCTGGGCCGCCTGGGCTGCACATGCAGCCCATGGCCGGGCTGCCTGTGCAGCTCGGGCCGGCCGGGCTGGCTGTGCAGCCCCTGTGCTGCACAGTGCAGCCCCTGTGCTGAGCTGCACAGTGCAGCTTCTGGTTGGGCTGCATCTTTGCTCGATGCAGCTTCAGTCTAGACTGTACCGGCAAATCAGCAATTTTTTTTTCTTATTCCTTTTTAAAATGAAGAAGCCAGAAACTTATTGTGATAATTATACAAACACCATACATGAATTGCAATCGTATGCATTGATTCTTATTTCTTTCCAATCCAATGATTCAATGAACAAACATGTTACAGGGAATAAGCAAGCAAGCCTTTTTATCCAAAAAATTTCATCATATTTGCATGCACACATGAAAATAAAATTTAATTATAACTTCACTCATTTAAATCTTCAAATAGCAGTGTTCAAGCTCTAATTCAGCTAGCCCTTGATTGCTTGATTTTCCCCTTTCAATTGTCTTTGAATTGTGAATCTTTTCTTTTATCCTTTGATTGCAAGGTGGGATTTGTATTTGAATGAGAAGATTGGAAATTAGGTTTTAGGTTTTCTCCTCTTTTTTTCTGCTTTCTGTTATCTGTACGTACTGTAAACAGAAAGAGGAGAGGAGATGTTATTTTTATTATAAAGCCCCTCCTCTAGAATCTTCTCCCAATTAAACCCTTATTTTATCATTTCTCCTTTTGTTTCTAATAATGTGTGATCATTTTATTTTGTTTTTGTTCTAGAATTTTCTTTTCCTCAACATCATTTTATTCAATTCTAGAACTTTCCTACACGACATCATAAAAAAGATATTATTATTTATTATTTATTACTATTATTATTTTACCTCCTTCTTTCTTTTCTTTTTTTCCTTTTATATCAAATTGTAAATCAACATAAAAAAATTCTTATCTAAACTTTTCATACATAAAACGCATTTTATCTTATATAATTAGTTACCATTCTTTCATAAAAAAACATTACACTCTCAATGTTTAACTTTCCAAATAGTTTAGGTTAATAAAATGGTTTATTTATTAAAATAAATTACACGACCATTAAAAAGACATAATTTAACTTCAAATAAAAGTAAATGAATTTGTTATCATTTATCTTCCTCTCAACAATATTAATATTAAATTTCCATTTTATTTTCTTTTGCTTTCATTAATTTATTAATTTTTTTACATAAATATTTAATTGTTTGTTATTTTAACAAATTATCAATTTATTAAGTTGATTCCCAATTTAGTACCCCTAAAAATCGGGTTGTTACAATGATCCTTCCCTAATATGGATCAGAAATGATCCACTTCCATTATGGATCGGTTATGATCCATCTCTAAAATGGATCAGAAATGGAACATCTTCATTATGGATCTACTTGAATCAATATGGATACCAAAATCTTGGATTGACAATACAAATCAATAATGATTAATTAATATCTTAAAATCTACAGGTTTAATACACATGAAACCATGAAACTTTAGGAACATCAATATATTGTAGAGTTGAGCCTTCCATAACGATCGCATGCAACCAATAAAACGATTGGTGTCGATCGTTATTACAAGTGATGTGGGACCTATAATCGATAATGAGACTTATTTTGGATCCGAAGCCTCTGTCGATGAAATTTTAAGAAGATATTTCGTCTTCCCCTATAAATATAGAATTGATTGTTCATTATTGAGATATTACGCTGCTTGTTGCCTTGTACTCTGTTGTAACTAAGGATTCTAATACAATTCCTCATGTACTCAATTTACAAAGTGATTAATAAAGCTATATCTACAAAGTGGACGTAGGTAAACAACGCGGAAGCACAATAAATTGTTATGTTCTTGTTATTTCTTATTTTTTGTTATTTCCTATTGCTTTACTGCCTCTCTCTATTTACATTTAACATTCTTCATTTATTTCACTACACAAACTCCATTGGGAGTTTGTGGCCAATTTTAGCGCAAACAGAAATAATTTGAGAATTTGATGGAAATTAGTTTATTAGAATATTAAAATTTAACTTAGGAAGGAAATTGATTTGACAATTTGTTTGGTTATTTTGAAAGCTGAAGTCATGAAATATTATTTGAAATAAATTGAAAAAACAAAATCTTATGGGACACTATAGAAAATGAAACTTGAAATAAATTTGTCAGAAATTAATTTGAAGGTAGAAAGTATTTTATAATGATAAAAGAATTTAAAATAGATTTTGAAATGATTTTTAGATAAATAAGAAAGAAATGTATTAGTAAAATCAAGCCCATTGATACACATCCCAAATCTAATAAGACTACATGCAAATAATGATGGCTTTTGGGATATTGATATTGTTTTCGTGGACACAAAATAATATAAGAAATACTTATATTCAAACCCAAATCTAAAGGAAATAATATTATTTTCATGAGAAGGGGTTCTAGATTATTCCACCTCTAAAGGTTTCACCTACTCTTATAATTATTGCTCTATCCTTTCAATTTATATATATTAAATTTCAGCATTTTCACTAAAAATCATTCATTTTAAATTCTTAAAAAAATCCACATTAAAGTCATAAAATTAATATCAAAGCATCTTAGCAAGCTTCTACACTAAATAACCTAGTAATGTGCAACAACCAGCCTTTTTGGACAGTTTAAGTCGACAATAAACCACGCATGTCTAACTTAAACTATTCAAAAGACAGATTATTAATGGGATTGTTCAAATAAAATAAAATTCAAAAGAACACAATATAGTATCTTGCAGCGGAAGGATAAAATATAATACACAGAATAATTATATAAATAGCTCATGAAGCTATTTTTCAACAAAATCAGAATTTACAATTTTCAGGCAGTATAGACAATTGCTATAATAGTAGTAGATGCGGTCCTCGACTCCATCTTCCTATTCAGAAATAAGTATCTTCGCTAAACTGAAATACTCGGTCTAACCCGACCGTAATGTAAAACAAAAACACTCGAGTCAGGACTAACATTCTTATGTAAGTAAGTCAACTCAAGTGAAATGTACATATACCTCAATAAGTGAAATGATTAGGTTTAAATAACATTATCTTTCACACCATAAATCGGTTCAGTTCAAATACTGATTTTTACGTTCGTTTCTAATTGATTCATTATTAAATTCAACTTCAGATTTCAATTTTTCACATAAATCTATTTCACATTCCATAATCCAAACCGAACCGTATATCAACATTTTCAATCCTGACTTAAATGAGTTCGGGTTTCAACCTTCACATCAACTTAAGGTTTAACGGTTTAAATTTATCATTTAAACTATTTACCTCTACTAATTCCACATTATCCAGTTTCATCATTCAAATCAAATACTATAAATTTCAACATTTACTTTAAAATCAATTACTTAGAATTACAAATTCATATCATTCATAAGTCACTTTTTTTGACAAATCAATTGAACCTTTCAGAGTTTAACTTGAAATTTTTATATCATTATGTTAATTAAATATTTAAATCAAATCCATCCTATCTCTACATAAATTAAAATTAATTGATCAAATCAAATCAAATTTAGGATTAACTTAAACCTTTCCATTAAAATCTATTAAGTTAAAATAAAACAACAAGTTTAAATGTAAAAATCCATTTAAAACTTTCATTAAATCAATTAAATTTCAATTCCATAATTTCAAGTTCAAACATAAACTTAAATTTACAATATTCCAAATTTATTTCTAAATCAATTTATTTAAACTCAAAGTGGTTTTATATCAGGTATATATCATTTCAATCTAAAGTGATTTTCCTAACTATTAGGGAACTTAGAGTGTGAGAATAATAATAACATAAATAACATAACATGTCAATGACCTACATGTGTGCATAATTAACAATTTAGTATACACACATGCATAACTAAACATCACATGTGCCATATATCATAAACAGTATAAGTGAATATTTCAAATTCTAACATGCCATACACTAATATAATCTATATAACAAAATAGATCGGACTTAACGGAAAAGACAAAAAACGGTTTAGATTTAATGTGGAGATAGACATCAAATGGCTATTAGTTATCCTTGCAAACAAAAAAAATAACGCCGTTTACAAATGCAGGGAGGCAGTTATAGTTCCTACGTTTAATTATTAACCACGATCCTTTTTAAACTGCTTCTTTCTCCACGTTCAGATTTCTTCTCTCTATTAACTTCTTTCTCCACGTTTAATCCCTTACACATCATCTTCTACACGTTTCACGTACAATAGGTTGTAACCCACTTTTTTTTACTCTATTTATACCTTCATTTGATCAGTTTTTCTCCATTGACCTTTTGATGAAGTTATGTTGTTCTCTCCTCCTCTTTCTTGCTTCTGTATAGAATATGTGCCTTTCTAATATTTTCTGACCCTACTACATGTACAACCATTCAGATTCATGATGTTTGTGATTTTTTCCAATGCAGTTGTCATGATTACTCCAAATATACTATGCTTTACTTCTTATTCCACATTTTTTCCAATGCAGTTGTCATGATTACTCCAAATATATCATGCTCTTTCTTTATTTTTGGTTTTTTTGATTCATTTTCATTACAAATTTATTTCATTTCTAAGCAGACTAAGTGTTTGTGGAAAGTTCTGAACTAATAGTTCATTCATCATATTTTCTATTTTTGCAGCAACACAAGAAGAATTACACAGCAAAGCCAAAGTCTACACACTGATGAAACCCGTATACTATTTTCCAACTGATCAAAGATTGCTCGACCGGGAGGTCTGTATGGCTATTTTTCAATATGAATACCATACTCATATAAGTGCTATCTCATCTATAATCTATGAGTATGTTTATGTAACAGATGTACTCAGATAGCCACTGTTTTGTTTTATATTTACTTTCATTCTGCTCTATTTTATATTTACTTTTATTGCTTATAGGTTCCCCTCGAGAGATTCTACATGGTTTAGTAGTGCATTAAATAGCCATAAGGTATTGAAATCTTGGAGTTCTATCATTATCAAATGGCGCTCCTCCATCAAATAGAGATGCCTCCATGACGGAACATTCCCATTCAAGGATCACAGCAAATGATGCATAAAATAACCGTAAGTCATCATTTCAAGCTTTAATTTCTCAATTATTGCCACATCTTCTACTATCACTTTAGGTGAACTGGAAGTCCTCCGAGAAAGAGAATCATATATTTAAATAGAACAGAAAATGAGAAAGATCATGGTGCTGTGTTGAATATATTTAAATAGTTGGAACTCTTCCAAATTTGATTTGATTTTACATAATTATGCTATTACATGAATTACTTCCATTTATTGAACTTTTGTATAGGCCATATTTCGTAAAAACTTTGTACACTAAATGAGTTTCTACTACTTCAGTTTTTTCTTTAATAAGAGTTAGTACCAATTAGCTGAGTTGCCAATCAATTTTTTTCCACATTAAATGCATGGTTCACCTAACAGGATTGTTTTTATCAATTACCTGGATAGTTTTTCTCAATATAAGTAGGCAAAAACTTTTGATATTACTTGACGGAACTTTTAAGTCTTATTCTCAAATGGTTAAATGTAACAATATAATTTAGTTTGAAAATATAATATCTTTGACAACAAATATTTTGTAAAGTTTTTGAAATAAATTTTGGGCTAACAGGTATTGAAGGGTAAAACAATATTTCATATATTTTGTTATAATTAGTTTGAAATGGTTAGTTTGTTGTAGCTTTATCTTTTTAATTAGTATTGGCTTATGTATGTACATATTTCCTTATAATTATTCAAATTAGCATAATGTATTTAGATGTTAACCAAATATTCTATTTATGTAGCTGAAAGGTAATAAAATATTTTGCAATTATTAATTCAGCATTATATTTATATAAAATTTAGATATGAATTCTTAGTTTATAATATTGGTGCAAGCTAATTTGATTCGACATAATTACTCTATTGCATTATTTACTTCTGTTTATAAAGCTATTCTGTCGTGATAACTTCATGCAGCATAAGGATTTTTTTCCATATTAAATTCATGGTCCAACCAAAACGATTGTTTTTCTCATTAAATGGACATTTTTTTTTAAATATAAGTAAGCAGAAACGTTGTTGTTACTTGATGCAACCTTTAAAATTTATGCTCAAATTTTAAATGCAATAATTTAATTTGGTTGGGAATAATTAGTTTGGTTACAACTTGAATTAGCACAAAAGTTTTATAATTAGTATTGCTTTATATCTATGTAGCAATTTCCTTATAATTATTTGAATTAGCATAATGTGTCCTTGATATTAACCAAATGTGTTTATGCAGTTGAATGGTAATAAAATATTTTACAACTATTAATTTGGTATTTAGTTTAAATAAATTTTATATATGAATTCTTAGTTGATATGGAAACTAATTTGATTTTACATAATTACTTTATTACATGAATTACTTCCATTTAAACTTTTTTAACCCGTGGATTAGATAACTTCGTACACTAATTGTATTTGTACCGTTTCATTTTTTTAAACAGTTTGTTTCTTTCATTTCCTTCCTTATTTTGCTTTTTCCTATTTTGCTTTGTACAAGGCTTTTGTGCTTAACTAATGCTAATGGTTTTTTAATCTTTGAGTTATGAGACAAACAAGGAGTTAAAGTACAAACATTTTAATTCTTTGCTTGATGAGACTTAATGTGGTTGACTAATTAAATGGACAGTTGTTTCCTTTTACATTTTGATTCTTTACTTGAATCCTTTTGTTTACAGTTTGCGGTTGAACTGGAAAGAGCAACAGTTCCAGGAGACTGATCAAAGATTGCTCGACCTGGAGGTCTATGTGGCATCAGATGACTTAGCTGATTCAGATGAAGAATTCTCATTGATATTAGTAATGCATGTAGCTATTTTTAAATATTTATACCATACTCATACAAGTGCTATCTCATCTATAATCTATGAGTATGTTGATTGCGTTGGAAGAATACCCTTTTCCTATTAAGTACTTGACACTTTCAATACCTTTTGTAGTCAGTGTTTTCTTTTTTATGTCTCCAACTTCTGTGATTTTCTTCTTTGATAGAACTATTTTTAGAGCCGTATTCCATGATGGATTTGTGGATTATGTAACAGATGTACTCTGATAGGCAGTGTTTTGTTTTATATTTACTTTCATTCTGCTCCATTTTATATTTGCTTTTATTGCTTATAGGTTCTCCTGGACAGATTCTACACGGTTTAGTAGTGCATTAAATAGCCATAAGGTATTGAAAGCTTGGAGTACAACCATTCAGATTCATGATGTTTCTGATTTTTTCCACTGCAGTTGTCATGATTACTCTAAATATACTATGCTTTAGTTTTTGAAAATATAATATCTTTGACAACAAATATTTTGTAAAGTTTTTGAAACAAATTTTTCTGTCGCGATAACTTCATGCAGCATAAGGATTTTTTTCCATATTGAATTCACGGTCCAACAAGAAACGATTGTTTTTCTCATTAAATGGACATTTTTTCCATATTAAATTCATGGTCCAACAAAAAACGTTTGTTGTTACTTGATGCAACCTTTAAAATTTATGCTCAAATTTTTAAATGCAATAATATAATTTGGTTTGGAATAATTAGTTTGGTTATAGCTTTCGTTTTATAATTAGTACTGCCTTATATCTACGTAACAATTTCCTTATAATTATTTGAATTAGCATAATGTGTCCTTGATATTAACCAAACGTATTTATGCAATTGAATGGTAATAAAATATTTTACAACTATTAATTTGGTGTTTACTTTAAATAAATTTTATATATGAACTCTTAGTTGATATGGAAACTAATTTGATTTTACATAATTACTTTATTACATGAATCACTTACATTTAAACGTTTGTCTAACCCGTGGATTAGATAACTTTGTACACTAAATTTATTTGTACCGTTTTATTTTTGAAAACTACATTATTCTGATTAATTGAGTTGTCAAACAATATTTTTCCATATTGAATGCGTGGTCCACCCGAAAGATTGTTTTCTCGATTAAATGGACAGTTTGTTTCTTTCATTTCCTTCCTTATATTGCTTTTTCCTGTTTTGCTTTGTACAAGGCTTTTGTGCTTAACTAATTCTAATGGCTTTTAATCTTTGAGTTACGAGACAAACAAGGTATTGAAGGGTAAAACAATATTTCATGTATTTTTTATAATTAATTTGAAATGGTTAGTTTGTTGTAGCTTTATATTTTTAATTAGTATTGGCTTATGTATATACATATTTCCTTGTAATTATTCGAATTAGCATAATGTATTTAGATGTTAACTAAATATTCTATCTATGCAATTGAAAGGTAATAATAATATTTTACAATTATTAATTCAGTGTTTGATTTATATAAAATTTAGATATGAATTCTTAGTTGATAATATTGGTGCAAGCTAATTTGATTTGACATAATACTTTATTGCATTATTCACTTCTGTTTATAAAACTATTCTGTCGCGATAACTTCATGCAGCATAAGGATTTTTTTCCATATTAAATTCATGGTCCAACAAAAAACGATTGTTTTTCTCATTAAATGGTCATTTTTTTCCATATTAAATTCATGGTCCAACAAAAACGTTTGTTGTTACTTGATGCAACCTTCAAAATTTATGCTCAAATTTTTAAATGCAACAATACAATTTGGTTTGGAATAATTAGTTTGGTTATAGCTTTCGTTTTATAGTTACTATTGCCTTATATCTACGTAACAATTTCCTTATAATTATTTGAATTAGCATAATGTGTCCTTGATATTAACTAAATGTATTTATGCAGTTGAATGGTAATAAAATATTTTACAACTACTAATTTGGTATTTACTTTAAATAAATTTTATATATGAACTCTTAGTTGATATGGAAACTAATTTGATTTTACATAATTACTTTATTACATGAATTACTTACATTTAAATTTTTGTCTAACCCGTGGATTAGATAACTTTGTACGCTGAATGTATTTGTATCGTTTCATTATTTTAAACTACAGTATACTGATTAATTGAGTTGTCAAACAATATTTTTCCATATTGAATGCGTGGTCCACCCGAAAGATTGTTTTCCTCGATTAAATGGACAGTTGTTTCTTTCATTTCCTTCCTTATATTGCTTTTTCCTGTTTTGCTTTGTACAAGGCTTTTGTGCTTAGCTAATTCTAATGGTTTTTTAATCTTTGAGTTACGAGACAAACAAGGATATAAAGTACAAACATTTTAATTCTTTGACTTAATGTAGTTGACTAATTAGTTTGCGGTTGAAGTGGAAAGAGTAATAGCTCCAGGAGTTACAACAATAATAGTAAGTGGAGCCATAGTGATATTTTATTTTCCTTTTTTACTTTTATTTTTTACCACAATGGTTTTTTACCTTCGGTTTTGTTAAAGCTTGAGACAATATTATTTTGGACAAAGTAATTGATGTATTCTGTTAAGCTTATTATTTTGATATGATGGTTTGAATTAATTTCTAATAATATTTATTTTTGTGCATCATATTTTTAACATGTACGTTAATATATTTCTAATAGTTGTGTAATGTTGAAATTATAAGATGACCAATTATATTTTCACATTGCAACTATATCGAACACGCGAATATTATATGCTTCGATTTCAAGCATACTGCTGAAATATACATATGCTTTATATGCATTCTCCTGAAACACACACAAAACTTTTGATCCATGAAACAAATAACATCCAAGTTTATATACAAATTAAAATTCGCATCCGTGCCATCGGCACGGGCTCCATACTAGTATAAATATATAACATGACATATACACATGGAACTTGCAAGGTGATTTACAATAAAATAACATGGCATATCATTTTTTTTCTTCCTAAACATGGCACATTATTTCCACATAGCATAAGTGACATATTATTAACATAGCATATGCAACATATCATTTTGTTAACATAAAACTTAATTTTCAACATAGCATATATGGCATATTTCAACATGGCATATATAATTTTTTCTCTCTAACATAACACATTTTATAACATATCATATGTGACATATTTAACATGCATATGTGGCAATTAATCGAATCAACATAACATACTATTTGTGACATTTAAAACAACAAGTGCATGTGAATATTATAACACAAATTCAAGGGAACATAACAACATATATCAGATATTCCTATCTAAAGCAAACATTTCTCATAACATTTCAATCAATATTTATTTACCTCACAATAAAAATGTTAATCGCGAGTGATTGCTCACCTTTCGATGTTACAAATTTTTTTACAACACAAATAGATAGATCCAAGTAGAAATCCAAACACGACAAGCTAATCAATCCTATCCAAAGCAACAATGCAAAAGCAAAGCAATGCATGACAACAAAAATTGAAAAAAATTATGTTTTCTTCTTTATCTTTTTTTGTGAGAAATAGAGGAGGTGGGGAGAGGCTAGGGGTTCAGCTATGGCCTAGGGGAGGGCTTGGGGTTTTCGGCCTTGGAGAGGGTGGAGATAGCCGAGAGGAAGAGGGAGGAGATGGTCGGAATTGGTGGTGGAGGGCGGCGGCAATGGGAGAGAGGATGGAAGGGTTTTGAAGAGAGGAGGGATGGAATTTGGGGATTCGTGATTTTATAGTTTTGGAGTTCTGTAGATTTAAAGAGGAAGAAGAAGAGTACGTAGAAAGTTTCGCAATGAAATAAAATCCATACACACTAGTTTAATCAGATAGGAAGTAGAAGGTTAATAGGTGGCAGAAGGAAGGGTTCAAAGTCTCTTAGGGTTCCTAGGGTCTCTTGGTTTACGATGGAGCCCACTAGTCTAAAACCAACCCAATAAAACTTAGCCAAAAAAAAGAACGTAAACATATACTGCAGATTTATGACAATTTTTCACAGTAATTTATATTTTTAGAGCAATAAGAATTTGATTGTGATGAAACGAAAAGTGGAATCCTTCCTAGAATTTAGTCTAGTATCCAAAAAAAATTAAAATTTTAAATTTCAAGTCAAATTCAAAATTTAAATATTGCATTTATTACAGCGTTCAATTACAACTGCAATAAATTCGTTACTTATTATTTAAATTCCAATTAATTCATTTGTTTTGATTTATTATTCAATCAACAATACCCTATGAATTATATTAACAAAAGTTTGCATTTTATTACATTCATTATTTTACCGTCAACATCTCTTACCTATTAACTGCAATAATTAGTTATATAAATTTTCGTTGATTTTCAAATTAATTCCAAACATGTTAAATAATGAGATGATAAAATGAACAATTGTTACTTTTAAGTAATTTTGTCACATTTATAAATTTATTGCTTACAAACATAGATTATAACTACATACCACATCACTGATTTCATATTCTATATTAACTAATTTCAATCAATTACATACAATCTCACCATTACATACATCATTTAGTCTATTTCATTATTTACAATTATAACCAAATTAACCTAAAATTTATTTCAATTGATGAAAATTACAATAAATAGTTATCAATAGCATTCAACCAACGTTATTAAATCATATTCTAATTATTTCCTTAATAATAAACCATAAATTTTGATTTCTCGCAATATTAAAATTCAAAACCTTATTTAATTTAATAGTTTAATTATCAAAATTTATGAATCGTTACACTCTCCCTCACTCAAAACTTTTCGTCCTCGAAAAGGAACAAGAAGGGATAAAGAAACTAATATATTTTTTCAAAATAATCAATTTATAAATACTTTAAATTACATAATTAAGTATTTTAGATAAATTATTATCAATTTATAAACAATTAAATCTTTCATATTCAAGTCCAATAAAAGTTTGAAAATATTTTCACTTTCACAAAAAATTTCTAAGTCCTAGTTCACGAAAAATTTCGACAGAGTCTCCTTTGCACGGTTAGGTCTGGAAAAATAATAATATCAATAATTATGATATATATATATATATATCATTTTTCAAAAATAAAACACCCCAAACCATGGGGAAAAAATAAAATATCGTTGCAAAACTGTAATCCGAGAACATACCTATTCGTTGGGAAAACAAACTGTATTTACAAAACCAAAAGCAATAGCTATTGCTACCATTAACCTATATTTCACTTATATAATCCAAAGAGTTAAAATTATATAAATGAATAATATTTTAGTTGTTTCAATTTGTAACAAAAGCAAATCAACATAAAACATATGCAAACAAAACAACATGACTATCATATGCAACAAAGGAATCTATCATACATCCATAGCGATCAATCTCATGGTTTGTTCAGGTTTAGACACTTTCATCGTACCAGCATGATAAATAAACTACTAAGCGTACCCCACACTCAAAAGCCTTATATAATTTCTTAATAGATTATTTATACATCCTTAAACAATTTGAAGTATCATTTTCCAACTTCCCATTGGCCAAATAATACAGATTTTAAATGTTATTTAAGTTTCTTCAATTAGTTTCCTTTTTTTCATTTACTTTCCATTTATTTTCATCCATTCATACAATAATTATTTTTTATTAATTTACCTTCATTACTTGCCCAAAATTTTCCATTCAATATTTAAAACAATCAATGAATTCATTATTTAAGTATCACCAACGTTTCATTGCAGTTTTTTTCACATTTATTATTTACCTATAACCTTGATTTCCATTTTAATATTAATATTCATCAATGAATCATTTCAGTCGTTTCTTAAGTTTATAATCATTTTCTTAAATAATATTCACTTTTTACTATTCAATCGAATTATTAGCATTTCAAAACATTTACTTATGTTCCTAACATTTACTGTACATCTTAGTTGTTCATTCTTGAATATATGTTCATTTCAAAGCACTTTTGTTATTAATATTTTACATGTATAAAATTCTATTACATATTCTTATTTAACATTTCAACTTTTTTAAATGTTACAGGAAAGTTTCATATTTGCTTTTAGAATGTAATTGAATGTTATATAAATTACCTTATTTTAGTTAGCAAAGTATTCAATAATTTACGTCTTTTAAATTCTCATTATTTTTTAATTTACAAGTGACAAATACCAATTGTGTAAATTTTATTTGAAATATTCATTTGAAAACTTCATTTGCAAATCAATCAGCTTCAATACTTTATACTAAAAAATGCATTTGTAAAATTTCTTAATTCATTTGTAAATACCATTTAAATTTTTTAAATAACATCTTTATAAATACTTTTATAACTCGATGTCTTAACAAGTTTATCCTAGTTCTTATAGACTCTGCCCATGCGTTGATCAGACGCAAGGCTAGACTTCTCCAAGTAATTAGTAAATCTGTTTCAACGTCCAGTGAAAATACTTAAAACATTTAAAATAGATATGGAAAGCAAATTCACCCATGGATCGCAGTTACGCAATATTTACGCCGCTATCCTAGCGGAATCACTTGTAATTGTAGGCATCACTGACCCCTCGACTTACGCCATGGTTCATAAATCGCAGCAATGCAATGGTTTTGCTGCTATCCTGGCGGAATCACTTGTAACTATAGGCATCAACACCCCTCGATTTACGCTATGGTTCATAGATCGCAGCTACGTAATAGTTACACCGCTATACCAGCGGAATCACTTATAACTGCAGGCATCACTGCCCCTCAGTTTACGCTATGCATCAATATCAAATGAGTATAATAAGTGACCCACCAAGTGGGCTTTCGATACGTGTTCCTACCGAGTAGGACCTCGATTTCCAATGGAAACCCCGCGTGGAGTTACAACGCAACACTACCGGGCAGGATTGTGATTTCCAATGGAAGGTACTTCCCATATCTTAGGCTTGAAAACATATGATACAATATATATAGTATTTTTTTCATTTCATACTCCGCATACACCGTACTTTTATAAATCTCATTACATAAGATTTTCCAAATCATAATTTCAAATATATCATTCTTATATAAATTCCGTTATATAAGATTATCACTTTCAGATCGAGTACCTTTCAAAATCAATAGTCTTCAAAATCACTTTATACTTATATAAAGTCTATCTTATATAAGAATTAAACTTTCCAAAATCAAATACTTTGCAAAACCAAAGGTCTTCAATCCCCAAATAAATGTCAACAATCACATCATTTCATACTTATATAAAATCTCGTTTATATAAAAATAAATGTTTCGTTTCAAAATTAATTTCTTTACCTAAAACATATGAGTTTGAACATCTTTTCTTTATAAAAGGTTTGAATTCACAAATGGGTTTGGATCTACAATAGTTTTGTATATAAAGTAGTTTGCAAAATAGTTTTGTATGTAAACTAGTTTGTAAAATAGTTTTGTATGTAAAATAATTTGTAAAATAGTTGTGACGCCCCACCTCTATACCCACGCTAGCCAAGAACACTACGGTGTAGTACTGTCAACTAGCGCGGAGAATAAGGCTGTTGAGGAGCGACCATCCATGTAATTTCTTATCACACGGTGGCTATAAAATGATCTTCGGAAACAAATATAGAAGTAAGCAGAACATGCGAATCAATCACATATATCCATATCACAAAGGCGGAAAGAGATATGAATATATATCACATAAAAGTGTACATCAGAGTAGTGGTCTAAAAAGATCCATGATAATACAAAAGAATAGCAACGCGTGCTATACAAAAGAATACAACTATGAGTCTATATCTCAAGTGTAAACAACAAAAGCTGCTAATCTAAACAAGTAGCCAAAAGTCTGAGTAGTGAATCACTGGGGGAGGAGTCAAGCCGTAGCACCTGTAACATCTCGGCCTGACCCGAGTATTATTTATAAGAAAATAATAAACGGATCAGTCTAGCTATAAATATCAGATGACATGATATAAAATAAAAGATATGGCATAAACATAAAATATCCATACTGACATACTACTATAAGTATGCAAATAATGATCAACAGGAGATCAACCGATAAGAGATAAATCAATATCACAAGAATCTTCTCAAAGATCCAAAGAGGGCATCATACCCTAAACTTGTACTCATGACAAGTCAAAGAGATAAATTCCAGAAATCAACACAAGAAATCCAGAAATCATAAAAAGGGAAAGAGGCCTATCACATGACGGTCCGAAGACCATGGGGAGCTACCCCGCATGTGTGAATGGAATCACATAGATTGAGGTCAAGACTAACCAAAAAGCAGAAAGGTATGTGTGAATGGAATCACACAAGTGGTGTCTAGTCTAACCTTGCAATGAAAGAGACATCGCGCAATTACTAGTCTAATTCATAAAGCGATCATCAAGATCAACGAGAAGTGTCAATTACACTAAGCTAGTAAATATAGAAGTTTAGCTTCATGTCCCATAACCACTTGCTTAACTTAAATATTTACGAACAAACTGTAAATCTTCACTAATAAAATTGTCACAAGAGGTTCAATCGAACAAGTCCAAGAATTAACCGACGAAGTGAACGCAAGCGTTTCATACCACTTGTTTTACTAAGTCGTTTAATTAGATTTCTCATCCGAGTGAGGTAAAGGCTTGTATATACTAATAGATTGGAAAACGGTTTAAGAAAAGAGCTTTGTTATTAAAAATAGAGTTGAAATTGTTTGTTAAAAGAGTTTTGATATTTACTACTAGTATTGAAACCTTTATATTATAAAGTGACAAAACACAGAAGCAATTGTAGAAACAATCAGTCACAAAAACCGCATACGGAGATGTGAATAAAATCCAAGGAAATCAGCTCAATGTTTTTCAGATAAGATCCCCTACGGAGGGGGGGTCCAGGGGGGGTGGCAACCCCCAAGGTGGGGGTGCGGGGGCAACGCCACCGCTTACGGGGTTCGACCTGCCCGGTCAGGTCGCGGGGGTCCAGGGGGCAGCGCCCCCGGCGGGGTGCGGGGCAGCGCCCCGTCCAAAACGGCACGACCTAGTGAAGACAAAATGAGGTCTAACGACCTAAAAGTTAAGGGTCCAACGACCTATAGGTTCACGCGACCTAGGTGGAATGCGACCTACGAGATAGGCAAGTGGAACGACCTAAAGATGAATGGGTCGAACGACCTAACGTGAGCACAGGTGAAGCGACCTATCGGTCCAACAACCTAAGGGGAAAAGGCAACCTAGGTCTAACGACCTAACTGCTCACGACCTAAGGGTCTAAAGGGTCAAACGACCTAGTGGTGTTCGCGAGTTAGCCGAAGCGAGCGACCTAAGAGAAACGAGCGACTTAAGGAACTCGCGACCTAACATTTGAATAGGTCAAGCGACCTATGTGGTCAGGCGACCTAAGGTCTTACGACCTAATGACCTACGGTCTAAAGGCCATGCGACCTAGAGGATCTGCGAGCTAACGAGGCCGACCTAAGGTGCAAGCGACCTAAGGGACAACGGGCTAAAGTATGGTACGCGACCTAAAAGATGGCGCGACCTAAGGTGAAGTAGGTCGAGCGACTTAAGGCGATGCGCGACCTAAGACCTAGCGACCTAAAGGGATGCGCGACCTAAGAGAGGCATCAGGTCGAACGACTTAAGGGTGATGCGACCTACGACCTAAGCTCAAATACGAGCTACGAGCTAGCGACCTACGACCTAAGCTCAAATGCGAGCTAAGGCCTACGACCTAAGGCCCTAACGTACTAACATTTGTCGCGACCTAAGTGGTGACGACCTAACAAGGAAAGGCTGAGCGACCTAACGCTGCAGAGGGGATTTAAGGCCAGAAACGACCTACGACCTAAACCCCATACGACCTAACGTGAAACGACCTAACTCCGAAGTGAAAATTCAAGGCAGTGCGACCTAGCGCGATAACACGCGAACGACCTAAGGGTTAGGTCGCGAGCGACCTAACTCCGAACACACGAAAATGGCCAGAACGACCTAAGTGCAGAAAATTCACCAAAACGCTAAAAATTGGGGTTTTTCGCCAATCCAATCCAAACCAAATGCAAATGTGCACGCAAAAGTGATAGGGAATCATTCCCAACAGTCCAATATAGTTATAGACTAGATTTGTGAGATAAAAATCTCACCTTTGCTCCAAAACCCAATGAAAATGAAGAACAAAGCTTGAAGGCAAATGGAGAAGCAACCACAAGCTTGAATCCGATGTCTTCTTCTTGAATTTGGAGTTGAATGTTGGAGTTGCAATAAAACAAAGACTTTGGATTTTTAATTTCTCATTCCATTCACCATTTTTGTTGAAGCTTTAGGGTTAGGAAATGAAATGAAGCAATGAAGAAGAAGGGGGGGGTGGAACTTGGGCCTAATGGGCTAAAAGTCCAAACCAAAGGCTCGAGTGAAAAAGTGGTGAAATTCCACTAACCCCAAACATATCAATGTTTATACTTAGAAGATTGCAAACGACGTTTCGAACTCAATGGAAGTGGTCTCGAGTCCTAATTTGACCGTTTGCAAAAAGTAGCTTCGGACCAAAATCCGATTAACGATAAAATATTTAAATATAAAAATCGATAAATATGCGGGTTGTTACAATAGTTTTGAATTTTAAAATAGTTTGTAAAATAGTTTTGAATTTTAAAACAATTTTAAATATAATAATAGTTTTTCTTTCTATCTCAAACCAATTTATATTAACATAATATCCACGGAACCACTTATAATTTCAATGTCAAAACATATTAGTCATATTACATCACACAAATGTACTTGTGCCATCATTATGCAATATCACATTCAATCGCTCGCTCGATTACACAATTTCGCTTTCGAACTAATATTATGCATTCGAATTCTCTTGTGAGGACTTTGATAAGGCTTCTTGACTAGAAACCATCATTCTTCTAGCTAGCCATATACTATGATAGAGAATTTAAGAACCAAAGGAAAAATCCACACCAAATATTCACCGTCAAGAATCGAATGAAAAATCCTAACACGAAATCGGGTAATTCACCTCGAACCTGTATACTCAAATTCAGATCAAAATTAATATGCAAATGAAATAATATACGCACAACTTACATATTTATTCCGGTTGGTTTTATCACAATTAAATTTTCAAATTCACATTATAAATATTATTCATTTATACACATTTTATCTCTTATCAATTAATAAAAAAATTCTCCATTTTAAGACAAAATCATTAATAAATAACATTACTACATCTCGCTTCATTTTAAATCACTTCATTTTCACATATAGTATTTCTCATTTAATACTACCTTTATTTGCAAAGTGTTTCACAAGAAATTTCCTATTTTTTATAACCAATTTATAAAAGCTTAACTTCTTTCATAAGACATTATTCGAGTTTAAAGTTATCACAACTTTAATTGCAACATCCATTTATTTCATAAACAATTTAAAAGTCGTGACTTTATTTATAATCATTTCATTTTTAGTTCATATTTGTTTATCCAATTAGTTTTCACTTTTACCTTTCAAATTATTTATGACACATTTCAAAAAAATTAACTAAGTTTATAAACACTTTTACAACCATTTAACTTTATTTATAACTTTTTTCCCCCAATTTCAACTCAAACACTCCAATACTTAAATTCACATTTATAGTACCATATGTCATCCTAAAAGTACATACAAACTTTCGATATCATTTTATTAACATAAATTTTAACAATTCAAATCTTGTTTTTCTCATTTTTCCGTTTCCAATTAAGATTATAAAATTCAACCTTTATAATTTTACAAAATTACTAAGTTTTTAACATTGAAAATGTTACTTCAAAATTTTGGACTATCCAAAATTTCATAACATTCCATTTTATTTCAATGGTTGAAACTACCAATCAATAAACAATAAGATTTACAACAAAATATTTCAATTACATAAACAAATATCCTAATTATTCACTTTTGAATAATGCTGCTATTATTTACAAAATATTAGGATACCACTTTCTAAAACAACGGAATTTTAGTTCTCAAATTTTCAGTTTAAATTCTCTTTATTAAGACTAAACTAAGAAATCATGCTCATATAATCATTCACTTAGTTTTGTTTAATATACCATTACTAAACTAGGGTTTATTTCATAAATTCAAATCAACAGTAATAGCCAACGCTTGTAAACTGATCAATGATAAATGTTAATGATTAAATATTATTGTTTCCTAAAACAAACACATTACAAATACCTATAGTAGTTATAAAAAAATTCATTCCTTTATACATAACATATAATGTTAGGAAAAAAATTTATTTCATTTCAAAACCACTGAAAACATTTTATAGAACTAACAAACACGCGCTTTTATATATATATATGTAACGACCCAGAATTTTTAGAAATTAAAATTTGAATATTTACTTAATTTTAAATATTTATAAGTGAATTTTTAAGTCAAATAAATTTTTATTTGAATTTTTGGATTTAATCGGATTATTAAATTGATAATTTAATACGTTAAATAATGGAAATAATTGAAAATATGGTTAAATATGATTGTAAATAATTTGGAAAATTTTATTTAATCATACTGGAGTTATAGAAATATTTTAGAACTTTTAAAATCGAATTAAAAGTTAATCTGTGAAAATTGAATATTTTAATATTTAATAATCGACTGTAAAATAGTCAATTTTTGAACAGTCTCAGAATTGAACGAAACCAGTTTCATTGGATCCGTAATAGTTAGTTATTACCGGATTTCAATTTTCGTGTCAATCGGAGCTATCGTTTGATCGTGGCAGCTCGAAACGCATCGATTTATTTTTAATTTAAATTTGGCGAGTCAAAATAGCCATTTTTCAAAAAGTCTCGGATTTCGACGAAACCAGTTTCATCGGATCCGTAATGTGATATTATTGTAAGGTTTCAAATTTCAAGTCAATTGGATTTACCGTTTGTCCGGTACAAATTAAAACGCCTAGAAATCGATTTAAATCGGTTTAATTCAAATTGAACGTTTTCAGCCATAACTCGCACATACTTCCGAATTAGCTTCCGAAACCTGTTCCATTGTGTCCGGAACGCGGGATAAACCCTAGGTACGCTGGTTACGGCGTCTAAATCGGAGTTCGGAATTCCCGGGATGAATAGTGTTTACGCTTGGTTTTCTTTATAAATAACCCCAACCCTTCATTTAGAAAATAAAAAAAAAATAAAAACAAACCCTAGCCGCCACCTAGGTATGAACGGCCAACAGTTCATCAACTTCCTCCCTCAAAATCTCTCAATCCATTCATCGATTCACGAAGCCATCAACTACAAAGATGTAGAGCACATCAAGATCTACAATATCAACGGCTATGATCGTGTTTGGAGCTTCGGATTGGCGGCAAATCGAGCTAGAAACTTGTAACTTGTGCACGCGTTTCAGAGAGGAGGAGGGGGCCGAGTTGGCCAGGGGTCAGGCCGAACCATGTGTGTGTCGTGCTCTTCGAAATGGCGGAGGTGTGATGGGATTTAGTGGTGTGTGGTGGCCGAGCTATTTAACCCTAAATTTTGATGTATGGGTTCATGCCGTGTTTTGCTTCCTGGAGACTTGCGCGTGCGTGGTGATGTAGGAGATGAAGATTTTGGGCCTTTGGATCATGATCATGTGGCTAGGATTGAGGAGAGGTTTAAATTATTAAGGTTGTTGTAATTTTAGTTATATAAATCGTGTACGAACTTGTAAAATACATAACTTTTTCATACGAGGTCGAAAAAATGCAAACTCAGTTGCGTTGGAATCGTATGGACGAGCACTACGCGATGGAGTTGGTTTGGAGTCGTTTGGAGTTAGTGAGAATTTCGGGTAAAATTAAACGCGCGTTTAATTTTATTCGAAATAAAAGCTTAAACGGAATTTAAAACCAAGGTGAGAACTTCTCACTCAATCGAATAGATTTCGATTTTATTTTAAATAGTTAGATTTAAAATATTTGAATGCATGTATGAATGATGACTGTTAATTATTGATTGTTAAAATAGACATTATGCGCCGTTAGTAAGCGGATGTTATTTATTATAAACATATACCGCGAATATTTCATAAACAGTGAAATTGGTATTATATATAATATCAATATATATATATTGGCATATGTATATATTGCAGTTGTTGATTTCCCGCATTTTTTTTTTAGCGGATGAGACCCTATTACGCCGTTATTAAGCGGATAATATTTATTAAGAACATATACCGCGATAATTTCGTACTGGAGCGAAATTGGTATTGTGCTAATGTTTTTGGATGCAGGAAACAGGTTGGAGGGATCCAACTGGATTCCTCAACAGTATTTATTTTATTTCAGATATTTTGATATTTGATGGATTATCATATCGATATATGATATCGTTGTTAGTCGTGATTGACTATTTGGTGTGTAGCATCATTGGACCCAGATTTTGGGATTTTAAAATGATTTTAAAAGTGATTTTGAAAATATACTATATTTTTGGAATTGATCCATTATAAATAAATAAACGTTATAATTTTTAAAGTTATAAAAATTATGGTTTTTGTGAAATATAGTTAAAAAGTTGATTTTTAGAAATACGATTAAAAGTCGATTTTCGAGAAATGAAAGGAACTAATGATTTTATAAAATAATTTAAATTGGATTTTTGAATATATGATAAAAGTTTAAATATAGGATTTATAAAATTTGATTATTTTATAAATCGAAATGATGAAATTATAAAGGAATTTAAAGACGTTTTAGAATAATAATATAAACTGATTTATGTTTAGAGATTTATAAATGGATATTTATAAATTGAAATATAGACATTATAAAACGAGTTTTTATAAGTGTTTGAATGTAGTGAAAGTGAATTTCATAAATGAATGAAATCTATAGAATTATAAACTGTGAAGTTATAAATGAAATTTATAAATAGTAAGATTATAAATTTGTGAAGTTAATTGAAGAATAGATTTGGTTAAATAAATAAATCTTATAAATTATAAGGTTTATAAATTGAAAAGTCTTTAAAAAGAACGATTTTGTAAAATAATCGTTTTATAAGTAATTAACTTATAATGTGAACGTTTAGTTTATAATTGAGTTATAAACTGGAATATGTTAATAAAAGGATTTATAAAAAAAGAAGTTTTTATAAATAAATAGAAATGGAATTTATAAACGTTGTTTTATAAATCCGCAAACGACTTATTTTGATAAGTTAATTGTTATAACCTATTAATGGAGTTATATTCACGTTGTAAACAGTGAATAATCCTTTAAGTTAAAAAGAATAGAAATAATGGAATTTGTGAACATGGTTTATTCACGTTTTTGAATAGTGAATAACACGTTAAATAAAATGTTTTTAAATGTGATGTTTTAAATAGAATTAAAACGATCTAACGATGGTTTAAAAGGTGTTGTGATTCGAAACCATAGATTTCAACATTTATTGTTGAAATAGACGTTTTCGAGAAATAAAAGGAATTGGTAGACTATAACACTGTTGTTATAGTAAATGATTTCCGAAAGGAAATGTTTTGTATAGTATTGGGATTTATATATCTATTTTATTTCGAATCCCTATACTAGTGATTTTGGGTTGTCGTAACGATGTTTTACGTAACATTCGTTTTGGCCCAAATAAATATGTTTAAGAGAATGATTTCCTTAAAGAAAGAAATATATACTTAATTCGGTTTAAGTATATTGAATATTTTCTAAGTGTTGAAAATAAAAGATTATGAATTACTTATTTAATAAGTATGGGATTGTTTTTCCAATATAAAGTGAATATAGAGAATTTATCTTTTTAAAGATAAATTGAAATGGATAGTTGAAATCGTATATGCACGAATATTTTGAAATATAAATTCATTATGGAATTTATATGTGAAAAGTGAAATTGTTTAAAAATAAATATTGATTTATTTTTGAAGTGTTGAAATTATATATCTTGTAAAGATATTTTTGGAAAATAAATAATTTGGAAAATTATTTGGAATCTGGTGATGTATGCATATCCATTGATAGTCCAATAGCCGACTATCAATATTTCCCTTTGAATGGGTATTTGATGTAAATTGATTGAATTTGAATGCACACTTATTTTTGAATAAACGCTCACTATTCGGGTTAACCGGGAAAGGACCATGGGGTCGTATAACCCACTCCGAATATGTGATACGTCGTTGTGAATTGCATTTGAAGATCGGTGTTGAAGACCGGTATTTGCGAAAGCGATAGGATGAACTATCGATTGACTCTGCACCGAGTAGCTACGGTATTGAGTTCTCCATATGTGATGGTGAATCCGATCAGGATTGTGAATATCCGGATTGCAAGGACTTCTTTGTAAGTGCCTTCGGTTCTGTTCGAGCCCAGAACAGACTTGTATGGATTGTATGCCTGACATTACAAGTTGAGATATAAAGCCGATTTCTTTCAAATATATTTCTGTTGGTGGCGGAGAATTTATTCTTTGCTTAACACCCTTCTTTGAGACGTACGAGCTCAAAGGTTATATAGTTGAAGTTATCAGCGATATATCCCATTTTGGTAATGTGACATGCTGAGTGATGCTGAAATGATCATTGTGTTGATTATTTGTGATAGGATCATTTATTTGATCGTCTATCTTAGTGATCATTGTGTTGATCATTTGTTGACCCAAAGCATGGCTTTTGTATAAAGTATGTTTTTGTGGACGTGAATTCATCGAGCCTCACATCCCGTTAATGGTCAAAACAGGAAAGATGCGGCAAGGTTATGAGGGGTAGCTCCCTTTAGGGTATGTGCATTTCCTTCTGGAAAGGGTGGTATCATGGTATGGAGCCCAGATACTTACTCATGTTGATACACTATATCTTTTTCTGTGTGGTGTTGTTGGTGACGAGCGCTCGGTTAAAGGTCCGATGGGACCGGGGGATGCCATATTCGTGTAGTAGTTACCTAGTGATAAAGGTAACCTGGCCTTGTGTTGGCAGAGAGCTGGTTAAGTTCTCGGGGACGTCCAGCCAGAGGCGTTTCCATGTGGCAGTAGGAAGTTCCTTAGCCTGACCATTCGTTGGAAATCCAAAGAAACAATACGAGACTTGTACGGTTTTAGTTGTAGAACCTGCTTCCTCAGGAGGTAGCTATAGTAGGCATAATATAATGGTACCTATGCTGGCTATGATTTATATCTTTACTTTCGAAAGGATTTGTTCTACACTATGCACTAATAATAATATCAAATGTTATTTTAAATACGTATCAAGCATCTTTGACTAACATAAGAAGAAATCTCCTCCAAGTCTGCGTTTGCATTGTGTGTGTGGTGGGAGGTCTTATGGTAGTCTCATTTTTAAAAGCATTGCGAATTGAGTTTAAAATATTCCTCTATTTTTGATTTTAAAGATAAATAAACTGTTTTGAGTTCTCACACCAGTCACATGACTGACTCGGAGTTTATTGTTTTCCTTCCTAAACTCTGGGTGCCCACCAATTTCCACACGGGCAGTTAAGAGTTAGGTTTATCAGGATATTCTGGATATTCTGGAGTTGCTGGAGGCAAGATGGATTGGCATGGCGTATTACTAGTTTATATAGTATTTCTTTTTCCGCTGCACTGTTTGTTGTTGTATGATGTTGTACACTCTGATGATATGATGTAATGGAATGAAATGAAATGTAATAACTGATATAGTTCTTTGTTTAAAGATTATTCATTTATTATTATATGTTGTTCCGCTGCGAATTGTGAGATTCTGTTGTTGTTCTGTTGTTTTTTTCTGTCCCGTTCTATTTTTAAAATTCTTCTATCTTCTGTTTTTCTAATTCTCTGTTTTCTAAAAAAAAAATTGTCTATCTTCTTTTCCCTCTATTTTTCTTTCTTCTTTTTCTCTCTTCTTTCTTTTCTTTTCTTTTTAAAACCCATAACTATTCGGTTTTTCGGCAACGAAAATCCGCGATCGTTACATTTGGTATCAGAGCTCTGAGGGTTAAGCGACAACCATGGTTCTGTAGGGTATTACTCATTAGAGATAGAGTCAGCAGTACTCTAGAATGAGTTTGAGTGTAATAATAGTATGAGAGCGTATTTGTTAGTGAATATAAAATTGTTTTATATTGTGATGATTGGTTTATTGAGTGGCATATGAACTTTCGTCAGCGTGGTCCGCAAGACTATGCCGAAGGGGTTTCTAAACACTTGAATAGAACAATTCGACATAATATTGTTTAAATTGGGTGAATGAAATAATTTTACCTTGATTATATTTTATATATAAAGGAATAATTTTTCAAAATTATTAAAGTGTATATAAGTTGATTGTTAGGTTGTTTGAATAATCTAAATAAAAGAATAATTGTATAAGCAAAAGAATTATAAGAATTGAGTTATAATTAAAGTGAATTACAATTGTGAAATAAACTTATATACATAAGAAGTGAAACTTTATGGATATATCTATTAATATGAGTTGTAAATAAAAGTGAATTTAAAGTTAAATGGAATATAACTTAAGAGATATTGAATTAAGTTGATTTTGGTATCGAAGTAAATAATCAAGTGGATTAAATGAATATGAACTTGAGTTATGTAATAGAATTCAACTTTGTAATTGAATTGAATGGATGGATTGAATGTTAATCAATTGAATGTGAATAAAGTTGATATGAAATAATGAATGTAAGTGTTAATTCATTAAAATCTAATGTTATAAGATTGTTGATTGATTGTATATAAGTTCATTAAGTGTTAATGAAATTGAAAGCTATGTAATTGAATTCAAATTAGAAGTAAATAAATTTGAATAGAATTGAAAGTGAATTGGATTTAATTAGTAATGTAAACTAATTAAAATTGAGAATGAATGTTAGTAAGAAAATCCAATGTTAATAAATCAAATATGATTTAGAGTGAAAACCAATTCATTGTATATGAATGAAAATATGAATGAATATATTGGTTATGAATTTGTTGAATGGTAATTGGATGATGGTTGAATATATATTGCTATTGTTGCATTTGCTATGTGACATGTATAGTTATGTTGCTATATGTTGTATATTGATACTATTTGCATATGTGCATGTTCTCATGTTGTTTGTTGAGTGTTTAGTAGGTGCGGATCGCGTTTGCTTCGCATTTGGAGTTCGCTTTTGCGCTATATTAGCCGTATATGCTCGCTAATAAAATATAAGGTACATATCTCGGATTAAATATCGTACTTTTACACTTTTTCCCTGCGGGATGCCTCATTACTTGATGAGATGTATATTTGTGATATATATACTGTCATTTTTTTTCGGATCGAGCCGCGCAAAGGAGACATGGCGAATTTTTTCGAAAATTTAAGGCGTTAGAATATTTTTGAGAAAATTTGGAAAATTTTGAAAACTTTAACTTTGATTTTGGAGTTGAAAGTTAAACAATAGTAGTTGTTTTTGAAAAGATAACTAAGTATGATTGGAAAACTTAGTAAAGATTTATAAGAAGTTTAACTATCAATTTTGGAAAATTAATAAATTCTGTAACCTTTCTAACTTGTAATTTCGAGGACGAAATTCTTTTAAGGGGGAAAGATTGTAACGACCCAGAATTTTTAGAAATTAAAATTTGAATATTTACTTAATTTTAAATATTTATAAGTGAATTTTTAAGTCAAATAAATTTTTATTTGAATTTTTGGATTTAATCGGATTATTAAATTGATAATTTAATACGTTAAATAATGGAAATAATTGAAAATATGGTTAAATATGATTGTAAATAATTTGGAAAATTTTATTTAATCATACTGGAGTTATAGAAATATTTTAGAACTTTTAAAATCGAATTAAAAGTTAATCTGTGAAAATTGAATATTTTAATATTTAATAATCGACTGTAAAATAGTCAATTTTTGAACAGTCTCAGAATTGAACGAAACCAGTTTCATTGGATCCGTAATAGTTAGTTATTACCGGATTTCAATTTTCGTGTCAATCGGAGCTATCGTTTGATCGTGGCAGCTCGAAACGCATCGATTTATTTTTAATTTAAATTTGGCGAGTCAAAATAGCCATTTTTCAAAAAGTCTCGGATTTCGACGAAACCAGTTTCATCGGATCCGTAATGTGATATTATTGTAAGGTTTCAAATTTCAAGTCAATTGGATTTACCGTTTGTCCGGTACAAATTAAAACGCCTAGAAATCGATTTAAATCGGTTTAATTCAAATTGAACGTTTTCAGCCATAACTCGCACATACTTCCGAATTAGCTTCCGAAACCTGTTCCATTGTGTCCGGAACGCGGGATAAACCCTAGGTACGCTGGTTACGGCGTCTAAATCGGAGTTCGGAATTCCCGGGATGAATAGTGTTTACGCTTGGTTTTCTTTATAAATAACCCCAACCCTTCATTTAGAAAATAAAAAAAAAAATAAAAACAAACCCTAGCCGCCACCTAGGTATGAACGGCCAGCAGTTCATCAACTTCCTCCCTCAAAATCTCTCAATCCATTCATCGATTCACGAAGCCATCAACTACAAAGATGTAGAGCACATCAAGATCTACAATATCAACGGCTATGATCGTGTTTGGAGCTTCGGATTGGCGGCAAATCGAGCTAGAAACTTGTAACTTGCGCACGCGTTTCAGAGAGGAGGAGGGGGCCGAGTTGGCCAGGGGTCAGGCCGAACCATGTGTGTGTCGTGCTCTTCGAAATGGCGGAGGTGTGATGGGATTTAGTGGTGTGTGGTGGCCGAGCTATTTAACCCTAAATTTTGATGTATGGGTTCATGCCGTGTTTTGCTTCCTGGAGACTTGCGCGTGCGTGGTGATGTAGGAGATGAAGATTTTGGGCCTTTGGATCATGATCATGTGGCTAGGATTGAGGAGAGGTTTAAATTATTAAGGTTGTTGTAATTTTAGTTATATAAATCGTGTACGAACTTGTAAAATACATAACTTTTTCATACGAGGTCGAAAAAATGCAAACTCAGTTGCGTTGGAATCGTATGGACGAGCACTACGCGATGGAGTTGGTTTGGAGTCGTTTGGAGTTAGTGAGAATTTCGGGTAAAATTAAACGCGCGTTTAATTTTATTCGAAATAAAAGCTTAAACGGAATTTAAAACCAAGGTGAGAACTTCTCACTCAATCGAATAGATTTCGATTTTATTTTAAATAGTTAGATTTAAAATATTTGAATGCATGTATGAATGATGACTGTTAATTATTGATTGTTAAAATAGACATTATGCGCCGTTAGTAAGCGGATGTTATTTATTATAAACATATACCGCGAATATTTCATAAACAGTGAAATTGGTATTATATATAATATCAATATATATATATTGGCATATGTATATATTGCAGTTGTTGATTTCCCGCATTTTTTGTTTAGCGGATGAGACCCTATTACGCCGTTATTAAGCGGATAATATTTATTAAGAACATATACCGCGATAATTTCGTACTGGAGCGAAATTGGTATTGTGCTAATGTTTTTGGATGCAGGAAACAGGTTGGAGGGATCCAACTGGATTCCTCAACAGTATTTATTTTATTTCAGATATTTTGATATTTGATGGATTATCATATCGATATATGATATCGTTGTTAGTCGTGATTGACTATTTGGTGTGTAGCATCATTGGACCCAGATTTTGGGATTTTAAAATGATTTTAAAAGTGATTTTGAAAATATACTATATTTTTGGAATTGATCCATTATAAATAAATAAACGTTATAATTTTTAAAGTTATAAAAATTATGGTTTTTGTGAAATATAGTTAAAAAGTTGATTTTTAGAAATACGATTAAAAGTCGATTTTCGAGAAATGAAAGGAACTAATGATTTTATAAAATAATTTAAATTGGATTTTTGAATATATGATAAAAGTTTAAATATAGGATTTATAAAATTTGATTATTTTATAAATCGAAATGATGAAATTATAAAGGAATTTAAAGACGTTTTAGAATAATAATATAAACTGATTTATGTTTAGAGATTTATAAATGGATATTTATAAATTGAAATATAGACATTATAAAACGAGTTTTTATAAGTGTTTGAATGTAGTGAAAGTGAATTTCATAAATGAATGAAATCTATAGAATTATAAACTGTGAAGTTATAAATGAAATTTATAAATAGTAAGATTATAAATTTGTGAAGTTAATTGAAGAATAGATTTGGTTAAATAAATAAATCTTATAAATTATAAGGTTTATAAATTGAAAAGTCTTTAAAAAGAACGATTTTGTAAAATAATCGTTTTATAAGTAATTAACTTATAATGTGAACGTTTAGTTTATAATTGAGTTATAAACTGGAATATGTTAATAAAAGGATTTATAAAAAAAGAAGTTTTTATAAATAAATAGAAATGGAATTTATAAACGTTGTTTTATAAATCCGCAAACGACTTATTTTGATAAGTTAATTGTTATAACCTATTAATGGACTTATATTCACGTTGTAAACAGTGAATAATCCTTTAAGTTAAAAAGAATAGAAATAATGGAATTTGTGAACATGGTTTATTCACGTTTTTGAATAGTGAATAACACGTTAAATAAAATGTTTTTAAATGTGATGTTTTAAATAGAATTAAAACGATCTAACGATGGTTTAAAAGGTGTTGTGATTCGAAACCATAGATTTCAACATTTATTGTTGAAATAGACGTTTTCGAGAAATAAAAGGAATTGGTAGACTATAACACTGTTGTTATAGTAAATGATTTCCGAAAGGAAATGTTTTGTATAGTATTGGGATTTATATATCTATTTTATTTCGAATCCCTATACTAGTGATTTTGGGTTGTCGTAACGATGTTTTACGTAACATTCGTTTTGGCCCAAATAAATATGTTTAAGAGAATGATTTCCTTAAAGAAAGAAATATATACTTAATTCGGTTTAAGTATATTGAATATTTTCTAAGTGTTGAAAATAAAAGATTATGAATTACTTATTTAATAAGTATGGGATTGTTTTTCCAATATAAAGTGAATATAGAGAATTTATCTTTTTAAAGATAAATTGAAATCGATAGTTGAAATCGTATATGCACGAATATTTTGAAATATAAATTCATTATGGAATTTATATGTGAAAAGTGAAATTGTTTAAAAATAAATATTGATTTATTTTTGAAGTGTTGAAATTATATATCTTGTAAAGATATTTTTGGAAAATAAATAATTTGGAAAATTATTTGGAATCTGGTGATGTATGCATATCCATTGATAGTCCAATAGCCGACTATCAATATTTCCCTTTGAATGGGTATTTGATGTAAATTGATTGAATTTGAATGCACACTTATTTTTGAATAAGCGCTCACTATTCGGGTTAACCGGGAAAGGACCATGGGGTCGTATAACCCACTCCGAATATGTGATACGTCGTTGTGAATTGCATTTGAAGATCGGTGTTGAAGACCGGTATTTGCGAAAGCGATAGGATGAACTATCGATTGACTCTGCACCGAGTAGCTACGGTATTGAGTTCTCCATATGTGATGGTGAATCCGATCAGGATTGTGAATATCCGGATTGCAAGGACTTCTTTGTAAGTGCCTTCGGTTCTGTTCGAGCCCGGAACAGACTTGTATGGATTGTATGCCTGACATTACAAGTTGAGATATAAAGCCGATTTCTTTCAAATATATTTCTGTTGGTGGCGGAGAATTTATTCTTTGCTTAACACCCTTCTTTGAGACGTACGAGCTCAAAGGTTATATAGTTGAAGTTATCAGCGATATATCCCATTTTGGTAATGTGACATGCTGAGTGATGCTGAAATGATCATTGTGTTGATTATTTGTGATAGGATCATTTATTTGATCGTCTATCTTAGTGATCATTGTGTTGATCATTTGTTGACCCAAAGCATGGCTTTTGTATAAAGTATGTTTTTGTGGACGTGAATTCATCGAGCCTCACATCCCGTTAATGGTCAAAACAGGAAAGATGCGGCAAGGTTATGAGGGGTAGCTCCCTTTAGGGTATGTGCATTTCCTTCTGGAAAGGGTGGTATCATGGTATGGAGCCCAGATACTTACTCATGTTGATACACTATATCTTTTTCTGTGTGGTGTTGTTGGTGACGAGCGCTCGGTTAAAGGTCCGATGGGACCGGGGGATGCCATATTCGTGTAGTAGTTACCTAGTGATAAAGGTAACCCGGCCTTGTGTTGGCAGAGAGCTGGTTAAGTTCTCGGGGACGTCCAGCCAGAGGCGTTTCCATGTGGCAGTAGGAAGTTCCTTAGCCTGACCATTCGTTGGAAATCCAAAGAAACAATACGAGACTTGTACGGTTTTAGTTGTAGAACCTGCTTCCTCAGGAGGTAGCTATAGTAGGCATAATATAATGGTACCTATGCTGGCTATGATTTATATCTTTACTTTCGAAAGGATTTGTTCTACACTATGCACTAATAATAATATCAAATGTTATTTTAAATACGTATCAAGCATCTTTGACTAACATAAGAAGAAATCTCCTCCAAGTCTGCGTTTGCATTGTGTGTGTGGTGGGAGGTCTTATGGTAGTCTCATTTTTAAAAGCATTGCGAATTGAGTTTAAAATATTCCTCTATTTTTGATTTTAAAGATAAATAAACTGTTTTGAGTTCTCACACCAGTCACATGACTGACTCGGAGTTTATTGTTTTCCTTCCTAAACTCTGGGTGCCCACCAATTTCCACACGGGCAGTTAAGAGTTAGGTTTATCAGGATATTCTGGATATTCTGGAGTTGCTGGAGGCAAGATGGATTGGCATGGCGTATTACTAGTTTATATAGTATTTCTTTTTCCGCTGCACTGTTTGTTGTTGTATGATGTTGTACACTCTGATGATATGATGTAATGGAATGAAATGAAATGTAATAACCGATATAGTTCTTTGTTTAAAGATTATTCATTTATTATTATATGTTGTTCCGCTGCGAATTGTGAGATTCTGTTGTTGTTCTGTTGTTTTTTTCTGTCCCGTTCTATTTTTAAAATTCTTCTATCTTCTGTTTTTCTAATTCTCTGTTTTCTAAAAAAAAAAATTGTCTATCTTCTTTTCCCTCTATTTTTCTTTCTTCTTTTTCTCTCTTCTTTCTTTTCTTTTCTTTTTAAAACCCATAACTATTCGGTTTTTCGGCAACGAAAATCCGCGATCGTTACAATATATAAACACACACACTCAAACTCATTCAAGGGTATTACTAACCCTATCTCTAATGAGTAAACCCCAACAGGCTAAGGTATCTCTAAAGCAAAGCTCTAATACCAACTGTAAAAAATGGCCATTTTGGACAATTTAAGTCAGCAATAAACCACTCATGTCAAACTCAGACTATTCAAAATACATATTATTAACGAGATTGTTCAATTGAAATAAGATTCAAAAGAAAAAATACAGAATCTCATAGCGGAAGAATAAAATATAATATACAAAATAAATACATAAACAGTTCATGAAGTTATTTTCCACAAAATCAGAATTTACATTTTTTTTCGAGCAGAATATAAAATTGCTATAATATTAATAGATAAAATCCTCAACTCCGTCTTCATCTTCAGAAATAAGTGTCTTCGCTAAATTGAAATACTCGGCCTGACCTGAGCGTAAAGTAAAACAAAAACACTCGAGTCAGGACTAAATTCTTATGTAAGTAAGTCAACTCAAGTGAAATGTACATATAACTCAATAAGTGAAATGTTTAGGTTTAAATAAATATCATCTTTCACACTATAAATCGGTTCAATTCAAATACTAATTTTCACGTTCATTTCCAATCGATTCATTATTAAATTCAACTTCAGATTTCAATTTTTCACTTAAAGCTATTTCACATTCCATAATCCAAACCGAACCATATATCAACATTCCAACCCCGACTTAAATAAATTCGGGTTTCAACTTTCACATCAGCTTAAGGTTTAAAGGTTTAAATTTCTCATTTAAACTATTTACCTCAATTGAATCCACATTATCAGGTTTCATCATTAAAAAAAAATTCTTTGAATTTCAACATTTACTTTAAAATCAATTACTTAGAAATTCCGAATTCATATCTTTTATATGCCAATTTTTTTGACAAATCGAGTAAATTTTTAAAGTTTACCTTGAAATTTTATACCATTATGTTAATTAAATCTTTAAATTGAATCCATCCTATCTCTACATAAATTTTAAATTAGTTGATCAACTCAAATCAAATTTAGGATTAACTTAAACCTTTCCATTAAAATCTATTAAGTTAAAATCAAACAACAAGTTAAAATCTAAAAACCCAATTAAAAGTTTCATTAAATCAATTAAATTTCAATTCCATAATTTCATGTTAAACATAAATTTAAACTTTCAATATTCCATATTTATTTCTAAATCAATTTATATAAATCCAAAGTGGTTTTATATCGGGTATATATCATTTCAACCCAAAGTGATTTACCTAATTATCGGGGAACTTGGAGTGTGAGAACAATAATAACATTAATAACATAACACGTCAATGACTAACATGCGTGCATAATTTACATTTAATATATACATATTCATAACTAACATATCATATGTGTCACATATCATAAACAACATAAGTGAATGTTTCAAATTCTAACATGTCATACACTAACATAACATATAAATATATAACGTGACATATATACAAGGAACTTGCAAGGTGATTTACAATAAAATAACATGGCATATCATATATTTTTTCAAACATAACACATTATTTCCACATAGCATAGGTGACATATTATTAACATAGCATGTGCAACATATGAATTTATTAACATAACACTTTTTTTCCAACATAGCATATGTGGCATATTTCAGCATGGCATATATAAATTTTTTCCTAACATAACACATATTCTATCATATGTGACATATTTAACATACATATATGACGATTAATAAAATCAACATAACATACTAATTGTGACATATAAACAATATGTGCATGTGAATATTATAACATAAATTCAAGGGAACATAACAACATATATCAGATATTCCTATCTAAAGCAAACATTTCTCATAACATTTCAATTGATGTTTATTTATCTAACAATATAAATGTTAATTGTAAGTGATTTCTCACCTTTCAAGGTTAGAAAGTTTTTCACAACACAAATAGATAGATCCAAGTTGAAATCCAAATACGACAAGCTAATCAATCCTGTCCAAAGCAACAATCCAAAAGCAAAGCAAAGCATGACAATGCAAATCGAATAAATTGTGTTTCCTTCTTATAAAATAGAGGAGGAGAGGAAAGGCTTGGGGTTCGACTATGGCCTAGGGGAGGGCTTAGGATTTTCGGCTTGGAGAGGGTGGAGATGGCCGATAGGAGATGGGAGGAGATGGTCGAAATTGGTGGTGGAGGGAGGCGGAAGAGGGAGAGAGGATGGAAGGGCTTTGAAAAGAGGAGGGATGGAGTTTGGGGATTTATGATTTTGGAGTTTTTGGAGTTCTGTAAATTTGAGGAGGAAGAAGAAGAGTACGTGTAATTTTTCTCAATGAAAAAAAAATCCGTACGTACTTGTTTATTCAGATATGAAATAGATGGTCAATGGGTGGGAAAAGAAAGGGTCCAAAGTCTCTTAGGGTTCCTAGGGCCTTTTGGTTTACTAAGGAGCTCATTAGTCTAAAATAAACCCAATAAGACTTAGCCAAAAAAAAGAACACAAATATACTCTGCAAATTTGTGTCAATTTTTCACAGTAATTTATATTTTTAGAGCAAAATGAATTTGATTTTGACGGAGCGAAAGGTGGAATCCTTCCTAGAATTTAGTCTAGTATCCAGAAAAAATTATAATTACAAATTTCAAAATTTAAATTCTTAAGTCAAATTCAAAATTTAAATATTGCACTGATTATAGCGTTCAATTACAACTGTAATAAATTCATTAATTATAATTTAAATTCCAATAAATTAATTTATTTTGATTTACATTCTTATTATTCAATCAACAATACCCTATGAATTATATTAACATAATTTTACATTTTATTACATTCATTATTTTACCGTTAATATCTCTTACCATATTAACAACAATAATTAATTAAATAAATTTTCGATGATTTCCAAATTAATTCTAAACATATTAAATAATCAGATGATAAATGAACAATCGTTACTTTTTAAGTTAGTTTTATCACATTTATAAATTTATTGTTTACAAACAAAGATTATAACCACTTATCACATCACTGATTTCATATTCTATATTAAGTAATTTCAATCAAATACATATAACTTACCATCGCATACATCATTTAACTTATTTCAGTATTTACAATTATAACCAAATTAACCTAAAATGTGACGACCCGAGTTCCTACGCCCAGGAAACCGTTTCGTCATGAAGAAAGAAAGGGATGAGAAAATAGAAAAGATAGAGAAGAAAGAACAACAACATCAGAATCTCACAGCGGAACGAATAAATTATAATAATCACATAAGTATTTACATAGTATACAACATCAATCAGAGTTATATAGATAATACATCACATACTAGAAAGTTATAAACCTGTCTAGTTAATACAACTCAACACAAACAAATAACTCAAAGATATCAACACAGCGGAACTATAAGTATATCTGCAACGCTACAGCCTCCTGCTCCATTGCTCCTCTAGAATTCGTCAAAGCTAACCTGAATCCCTTGGCTACCCGTAAAAATTTGGGTACCCGAGAGTTTATGAAAAACAAAAATAAACTCCGGGTCAGACATGGGTTTGGTGTGAGTAACAGGTTAAAGTTGCTTAATTTTGAAAATCCTTTTGAAAACAAAAGATATCACGTAAGACTCCCCACAAATAAACATGGGTAAGTTTTTACCTTACGCTAACCAAAACATTTGATAGGAAATCCAGTGATATTATAATAGGTCTAGGGTTTTCAAGTAAATAGAAAATAGCCGAAATTGTTACATCTATTCAATTCCAGCTACAAGTCACAAAAGTGGGTAATACAATCAAAACCGTTGGCTCTTATTGGATTGTGGATTCCATACAATGGCAGGGCTACTGGGGTACCGCCCGTCACAGTACGTGGCCTAGATCAACGTACCGAGGATCACTCCCGACCCCCTACAACACAAGGCCGGAACCATTCCTTACTGAACAGTCCCGAACAAGATAAACCCCGGCAGTTGTTGCAATCAACCGCCCACACAGCCGAAAATAAAGGGACATCTAGACAGGGGAATATCCTTGTCCTGCTTGGGCATGACCCACCTAACCTTGCTGCATCTCCCCTGTTTTAGCCATTCCCGGTTGGTGAGGCTTGAGGCTGCGATTACCTTTATAGAACATATTTTCTTAGAATGCTCATCGCCCACCTGACGATGTGTTGAAAGCATTCAATCCATACAAGTTCGTTCTGGGTTCGAATGAAACCGAAGGCATTATCTCGTTACACTCATTTTGGAATCACCCTCAGAGTTAACGACGATAACCCTTGCATTCTGAATCTCCATCTTCAATTCAGATTCACGACCTATCGTTAATTTGGAATCGATGTGGTTTTCGGATATTCCAAATGTGGAAAACCGATCCCGGTCTCATCGAAATCCAAAACGTGTCTTTTAAGGCCAAGTTGTCTGTTTAGTCTTAACAATTAAATTCAATATTATCAATATACACACAGATGATAGTTCATAATATCACAGTAGATAATCATATCATCATCATAAACAGATAATTAATATCATCATCCAACCAGATAATTAAATATTATCATACTTAAACCAAGCATCCATATCACATAGGTATTACTCATGTCATATCTGAGATCGGAATCAATCAATGAAATATCATTTATCCATAAGCAATGATTTATAATTATACCATTTGTAATTAATTTAAAATGAATTAAATTAACTACCTCTATCTCTAATTAATTTAAAGTAAATTAAATTAATTACTTCATCTATAAATCCTGCTTATACAACCATTAATTAATTATAAAACAAATTAATTAATTATTCTCTAGATATTCATCTTGGTTAAATGCCTTTGATTAATTCATTTTCTAATTACAATAAGTAATTATGCTTCAATTAATTACACGAATTAATTATCCTAAATTATTTGTAGTAATTAATATTTAATTACTTCATCTATAATTAATTTCATTTATTCTTAATTAATTAATCACCCCATTGTTAATTATTTCTTATTTAACTAATTCTTAATTTCATCATTAATTAGATTAATTAATGATCTTTAATTTTACTTTGATTAAATTTATTACATTAAGTAATTAATCTTTAATTAACACAATTATTAATCTCCTTTGATTATTAACATTCCAGTAATTAACTACCCTTAATTACTCATATGAATAAATAAATTATCCCATAATTAATTATCTCCTTTAATTAATCCTCTGATTAATTACAAAAGTAATTATCCAAATTACTTCATTAACCCATCATCTTTCATTAATTACATTCAGTAATTAACATTAATTACTTCCTTAAGTAATTATGCTCCATTGTATACACTGAGTAATTATACTTATCAATTCATCAAATGATTTTCTTAAATTAATTAAACCAAATTAATTAACATAAATTAATCATTTTATCAAAATTAATTCAATAAGTAATTAATCTCTTAATTACTTTTATCAAGTAATTTCACTTAACCATTTACAATAGATTATCTAATTAATTTGATTAATTATCAAATTAATCACATATATTGATTAATTAATAACCTTTAGCTAATTATCTACATTAACTAATAACATTTCTTAATTTACTTCTTAATTGGTCTCTACTATAAATTAATCTAAATTATTAATACATAAGTCATTTCTTAATTAACCTATTATTCTTAAGATACTTTATTTCTTTATTAATGACTTTATCAATATTACATTTTAAATTTAAATTCAAATATCATTTGAATTTAATATTCAAAATGATTATTATTTAAACATTATCAAATTTAACTTCAATAAAATCTTTTAAATAAATGTAAATAACATTTATTATTTACATATGAACTTATATAAGAAAATCTTTTAAATTTAACTACTTGAATCTTAATTTAAATTTAAATTCCCAAAATACATTTATATTTTAACTTGCAACTTCAAGTTAAACAATTTATTTACTTTTCATTCAAAAATCTTTAATAAAAGAATCCTCAAAATCAAGTTAAATATTTATTGAAACAAATTTACTTTTCAGAACTATTTTATTTGAACTTATTCATATTCAAAAACTGATTTAAACTTTAGATTTGGATTCTAAGTAAACTTGAATTCCGTCAATTTATCTTTGATTTTAAAACTTTGATCTAAACTTTCTTTTAACAACTTAAATTAGAACTCGATTTTCACATCCAAATCTATTTTAAAATCTTAAGATTTCAATATTCATTTGAATCAATACCTTAAAAATTAAAATTTAAACTACGGTTAGAGCCTTTATTTCAGATTTAAATATTTTTAAAACAAACTGGAAATTACCAGTTTTGTACACCTGAAACTCATTTAAAAATTTAAACTTTATTTTAGATTTCAAAATATAGGTTTGAACTCTTACTACAAACTGAATTTGAACTTAGTTTAAATCCACTATTTATGTTTAACAGGTTTCATTTGAATTTGTTTAGAAACAATTATTGCTGCCAGGTTTTACAAAAATCTGGAAACAAACACTGACTCGAGAGAAACCAGACTTGCTTCGAGTCCCCCCTTCCCTTGCTTCGAGTCACCTACTCGAATAAACTCGAGTTTTCCCCGAGTTAAAACCCTGCACACAACCAAGAAACTCAACACACTTCAATGGCACGGTGCACGTGCACCGTAGCCCCATCCAACTCCGGCCACCCTCCTGAACTTCAACACGTCGCCGCCTACCACCAGACACGACCTCGACCACCCAGAGCCACCACGACAACCTGAAACAAAATCGAGTTCGAATCACGACCCTGGAAACGAAATAAGCAAACACCCCAAAACCTGACAACGCTCCTCCTTCGAAGCTCCGACCACTTTAGTGCCATCGCCACCGGTCACGGCTTCAACTACCATCCCACTACCACCTCCCCGAGTCACATCGCACTCGATCATCTGCACGCACCGTGGTGGTTGATTCATTCGACCCAGTAAAAACTAGGTCACCAGAAATTAAAAGCTATCTGCCGCCGCCCCGAACAACCATTCGCCACCGCTCCATTTTTCTCGCAACCCCCGATTGCTCCTCTTCCACCTCAGAAAGCCACGACCTCCCTTAACATCGAGATCACCAGAAATTCCCAAGTAAGCATTTTTAATACATTACAGAGCTGCACTTAATTGCTGGTACTAAAAATCATGTTTTAAGTTTTAAAATTCTCATTTTGTTACAGAGATTCAAAGTATGTTCTTGAATTTATAATTTTAAATGTTTGGTTTTTCTCTTGTTCAAGTTTTCACTGTTATATTTGAATTTCTAGAACAATATTAGATTCTTATTCAATTTAAATAAAACTTAAACTCTATATCATGTTGAGACAAACAATTTCTGTTTGTATTATAAATCCTAAAAGCTATTAGATCAAGTGATAAAAATAGTTTGGATGAAACTCAAGCTTGGAAACAGAATTACTAAGTTTGTTACAGAGACTTCATAATGTATCCAGACAACATTCATATGCACAGAGAATTACATACATACAAACCACACTCATTTCAGATTTTGCAATAAGTTTAAATACTTAAGTTTTAGTAATTAAAATTACTCACCTTGATTAAAGAAAAGGAACAGAGCACCATTGTTTTGAAACAGTTTTGAACTTTAAAAACTGGAAAATGGTTTCCTCTGATTTTCCTTAACCTTCTTGTTTGTAGTTGAGTTGCAAACTTAATCCAAGTTGTATAAAGAAGTTTGTTGTTGATGTTTTAGTTTATATAAATGGAAATGCTACTTGTATAACTTAGGTTTACTAATCTATGTTGAACGAACTAAAGAAGAAGGTATGCATATATAAAGAAGTTCAGGGGAAGGTGGCATCTGAGACAAGCAACTTTTTTTCTTTGTACCATAATTTGTTTTATCAGGCAAGATATTTTAAATAGGAGGCTGAGTTGATGTTAAACAATTTGAAATGATTTTTATTAGCTGCTAAGAGGTGAAAGCATTTATTATTTGAGTACTTTATGTTTTCCTACTACTCATTCCTATGTATAGATATTTTTATTTAGCTTTGCATTTCTCTGCTCTAACCTGCAAATGTAATTTTATTTACTTTGCTTTGTTCATTTGCATTTCTATTATAAGCATATAGTTTTACTTTGCTTTTCATCTCTCTTACAAGCAACCTGCATATGTTTTGTACTTTTATTATTTTGTTTTCATACTTGTCTTCTTTTCTATTCTTGCCTGCATACTTTATTTTGTTTTATACTTGATGTTTATACTTGTCTGAATCTTAGTCTATAAGCTACTTGCATTTTGATTTATCTTGTTTTACTCTTTAGCTTGCATATCTATTTTACAGTCATGATTACTTGCCTGAAACTCTTTACTTTGATTACCTGCATATTTATGTTTTAATATTTTTATTATTTATCTTCTCTTTTAAGTTCAAAGATATTTTATTATGTCATTTGCTTATTTTAAATATAAATAAGATTCATTTTATTATAAACAAATTTTGAAGGATTTGATTTTAACTTCAAACCATAGTTTCTCCCAATTATATGTATATATACAATAGTTGTTAGCTATTTGTAAAAATATTACATTATTAACAAATCTCAATTTTTAAAGAAATTGTCTCTTATCTAATAAGTTACCCTTTTTTTAAATCAAACTATATTTAAGAAGAAAATAAAACAAACTTTTATTTAAATTTAGACTTAGGCTAGAATACCTTTAAACAAATAACTTTTATCTCGAGCATTTTTAAAATCATATTATTATTTATTCAATACAAAATTTCCAAATTATCAAAAATAATAGAATTAGAAAACAGAGCTTTATCTATTAAATTTAAAAACAAAACTTATCTATTTATAATATATACCAATATATACATATATACATTATAAATAGAAACAAGTTAAATTAGCTTTAAAAAAAAAATTATCAGATAAATATTTATTTAAAAGAAGATGATTAAATCAATTTAAATATTATTAACAAATATTATCAAATCAATTTAATTTTTAATGTAGATTACTAAATTGATATTGTCCCAAATTTCCGGGATGTCACATTCCTCCCCCCTTAAAAGAATTTCGTCCCCGAAATTTAAAACAAAGGTAATTTAATAATCCAATTAAAAATTTATTTTAAACACAAGCATATATCAATCATAAGCTAACAATCATAGCAACCAATTCATCCAAACAAACAAATCTAACTATCCAGATAAAATTCCAGATATAATTTACTCGAGTTTCCCCAATATAAATACCGGGATACTCGTTTTACAGAATCCAAACAAACAATACTACTAAGCTACAGAACTTCTACTCATCTAGATCTACAAAACAAGACAGAATATCAGACTACAGACAAGTCTGAATCAACAACCAAAACTCCCTGAACTGCTGGTTTTACAACTAGAGATAGATCTTACACGTACTCCCTTAGAGATACGTGAAACACAACGAATTCCAGTTATCCAAACTGACAATTCAATCCTGCAGATTAAACACTTATCCAGAATCAAATCTCCGATTTGGAAATCCGAATTCCTTCGTCTCTTACCCACAAAACTCTCTGACGATCCTGTGCTGCCTACATCCTTACTGATCAGCCCAACTCTTGCCGATGCTCCTAGAAATAAACTGAACCAAAGACAATCCAACAAAATGATCTTTCCAATATCAACCAAAACTCAGAATGCAACTCTATTCCAAATCAGAAAACAGAACTCACTTCTCTTATCCGGAAAAGATAGAACAGGTGCACTCCAAACTGGCCTCAGATTCTGAAAAATTTCCTGTAGAACTCTCTAATCCAAACACTGCAACATCCAATTGCTTCCAAACTAAAACAGCTGCCACCATGCTTCCACTGCGCCACTCTGATTGAACAGATGAAAATGCTGATGATGAACTCAAGCACAAACTGGACAACACATATTCCAAAAAAATAAAGTTCACATATCCAAAAATAAAACTCAGAAGTTTCTTCAAAATCTGAGCTGCTTTACCACACTCAAAAATCATCCTATTACTAAGATGATCCATCGGTTCCACCTCTGAAATCCAGTCGATACCAAACTCAATCTCCAGATGCTGACAAACTCTGACTTCTCGAAGACACCCAGAAAAATCTTTGAAACCCCAAAAGAACACCCAAACCATCGCAAGTCACTTTCGCGATCAATCTAGCCTAATTCCAAAGATACTGCTCTCTCTTTACCACACATAACAGCTTACACTTATGTGGCCAATCCATCGAAGAAATGGATCTACTCTACTGCTTCTGTTGTTACCTCAAGAAAAACTGCTAAGCCAGAAAACTTTCAAATCCAAAACCCTTCGAGAAACTCGAAACGCAAAGCAAACATGAACACCCAACTGAACACAGCGACAACATTGAAGCAGACACACTTCCTTAACTTGTTCCAAAGAAACATCTTCGAAGACATCCGTAGTCACTGTGTCTCATCACACAGCTACTATACCTTGATGTATCAAGATATCATGACTTGCTTCTGTTCAACCGACAGATCAAAACTCTTATACTTCAAAAATGAACTCCGAACCTTAACAGGTTTCCTTCAGAGATCAATGAAATCCTTACACCACCCAAAGCCCAATCGAGACGGTATTAGGTCTACAGTCTCGACAAATATACTTCCAACCTTAAACATTTAAACTCTAACCATTGGTAGTTGTGTTACACACGCCACTACCTAATCTACCTTTATAATTCATTGGTAAACCTGAACAGGTAACCCAACAATAGGTAGGAATATATATATATCAAAATTACAAATACGCTCTCTCAGGGAAGAAAACACTTAAGAGCCTAGGTATTCGCTCAACCTAGCGCTCTGATACCAACTGTGACGACCCGAGTTCCTACGCCCAGGAAACCGTTTCGTCATGAAGAAAGAAAGGGATGAGAAAATAGAAAAGATAGAGAAGAAAGAACAACAACATCAGAATCTCACAGCGGAACGAATAAATTATAATAATCACATAAGTATTTACATAGTATACAACATCAATCAGAGTTATATACATAATACATCACATACTAGACAGTTATAAACCTGTCTAGTTAATACAATTCAACACAAACAAATAACTCAAAGATATCAACACGGCGGAACTATAAGTATATCTGCAACGCTGAAGCCTCCTGCTCCATTGCTCCTCCAGAATTCATCAAAGCTAACCTGAATCCCTTAGCTACCCGTAAAAATTTGGGTACCCGAGAGTTTATGAAAAACAAAAATAAACTCCGGGTCAGACATGGGTCTGGTGTGAGTAACAGGTTAAAGTTGCTTAATTTTGAAAATCCTTTTGAAAACAAAAGGTATCACGTAAGACTCCCCACAAATAAGCATAGGTAAGTTTTTACCTTACGCTAACCAAAACATTTGATAGGAAATCCAGTGATATTATAATAGGTCTAGGGTTTTCAAGTAAATAGAAAATAACCGAAATTGTTACATCTATTAAATTCCAGCTACTAGCCACAAAAGTGGGTAATACAATCAAAACCATTGGCTCTTATTGGATTGTGGATTCCATACAATGGCAGGGCTACTGGGGTACCGCCCGTCACAGTACGTGGCCTAGATCAACGTACTGAGGATCACTCCCGACCCCCTACAACACAAGGCCGGAACATTCCTTACTGAACAGTCCCGAACAAGATAAACCCCGGCAGTTGTTGCAATCAACCGCCCACACAGCCGAAAATAAAGGGACATCTAGACAGGGGAATATCCTTGTACTACTTGGGCATGACCCACCTAACCTTGCTGCATCTCCCCTGTTTTAGCCATTCCCGGTTGGTGAGGCTTGAGGCTGCGATTACCTTTATAGAACATATTTTCTTAGAATGCTCATCGCCCACCTGACGATGTGTTGAAAGCATTCAATCCATACAAGTTCGTTCCAGGTTCGAACGAAACCGAAGGCATTATCTCGTTACGCTCTTTTGGAATCACCCTCAGAGTTAACGACGATAACCCTTGCATTCTGAATCTCCATCTTCAATTCAGATTCACGACCTATCGTTAATTTAGAATCGATGTGGTTTTCGGATATTCCAAATGTGGAAAACCGATCCCGGTCTCATCGAAATCCAAAACGTGTCTTTTAAGACCAAGTTGTCTATTTAGTCTTAACAATTAAATGCAATATTATCAATATACACACAGATAGATAGTTCATAATATCACAGTAGATAATCATATCATCATCATAAACAGATAATTAATATCATCATCCAAACAGATAATTAAATATTATCATACTTAAACCAAGCATCCATATCACATAGGTATTACTCATGTCATATCTGAGATCAGAATCAATCAATGAAATATCATTCATCCATAAGCAATGATTTATAATTATACCATTTGTAATTAATTTAAAATGAATTAAATTAACTACCTCTATCTCTAATTAATTTAAAGTAAATTAAATTAATAACTTCATCTATAAATCCTGCTTATACAACCATTAATTAATTATAAAACAAATTAATTAATTATTCTCTAGATATTCATCTTGATTAAATGCCTTTGATTAATTCATTTTCTAATTACAATAAGTAATTAGGCTTCAATTAATTACACTAATTAATTATCCTAAATTATTTATAGTAATTAATATTTAATTACTTCATTTATAATTAATTTCATTTATTCTTAATTAATTAATCACCCCATTGTTAATTATTTCTTATTTAACTAATTCTTAATTTCATCATTAATTAGATTAATTAATGATCTTTAATTTTACCTTGATTAAATTTATTACATTAAGTAATTAATCTTTAATTAAACACAATTATTAATCTCCTTTGATTATTAACATTCTAGTAATTAACTACCCTTAATTACTCATATGAATAAATTAATTATCCCATAATTAATTATCTCCTTTAATTAATCCTCTGATTAATTACAAAAGTAATTGTCCAAATTACTTCATTAACCCATCATCTTTCATTAATTACATTCAGTAATTAACATTAATTACTTCCTTAAGTAATTATGCTCCATTGTATACACTGAGTAATTATACTTATCAATTCATCAAATGATTTTCTTAAATTAATTAAACCAAATTAATTAACTTAAATTAATCATTTTATCAAAATTAATTCAATAAGTAATTAATCTCTTAATTACTTTTATCAAGTAATTTCACTTAACAATTTACAATAGATTATCTAATTAATTTGATTAATTATCAAATTAATCACATATATTGATTAATTAATAACCTTTAGCTAATTATCTACACTAACTGATAACATTTCTTAATTTACTTCTTAATTGGTCTCTACTACAAATTAATCTAAATTATTAATACCTAAGTCATTTCTTAATTAACCTATTATTCTTAAGATACTTTATTTCTTTATTAATGACTTTATCAATATTACATTTTAGATTTAAATTCAAATATCATTTGAATTTAAGATTCAAAATGATTATTATTAAAACATTATCAAATTTAACTTCAATAAAATCTTTTAAATAAATGTAAATAACATTTATTATTTACATATGAACTTATATAAGAAAATCTTTTAAATTTAACTACTTGAATCTTAATTTAAATTTAAATTCCCAAAATACATTTATATTTAAACTTGCAACTTCAAGTTAAACAATTATTTACTTTTCATTCAAAAATCTTTAATAAAAGAATCCTCAAAATCAAGTTAAATATTTATTGAAATAAATTTACTTTTCAGAACTATTTTATTTGAACTTATTCATATTCAAAAACTGATTTAAACTTTAGATTTGGATTCTAAGTAAACTTGAATTCCGTCAATTTATCTTTGATTTTAAAACTTTGATCTAAACTTTCTTTTAACAACTTAAATTAAAACTCGATTTTCACATACAAATCTATTTTAAAATCTTAAGATTTCAATATTCATTTGAATCAATACCTTAAAAATTCAAATTTAAACTATGGTTAGAGCCTTTATTTCAGATTTAAATATTTTTATAACAAACTGGAAATTACCAGTTTTGTACACCTGAAACTCATTTAAATATTTAAACTTTATTTTAGATTTCAAAATATAGGTTTGAACTCTTACTGCAAACTGAATTCGAACTTAGTTTAAATCCACTATTTATGTTTAACATGTTTCATTTGAATTTGTTTAGAAACAATTGCTGCTGCCAGGATTTACAAAAATCTGGAAACAAACACTGACTCGAGAGAAACCAGACTTGCTCCGAGTCCCCCCTTCCCTTGCTTCGAGTCACCAACTCGAATAAACTCGAGTTTTCCCCGAGTTAAAACCCTGCACATAACCAAGAAACTCAATACACTTCAATGGCACGGTGCACGTGCACCGTAGCCCCATCCAACTCCGGCCACCCTCCTGAACTTCAACACGTCGCCGCCTACCACCAGACACGACCTCGACCACCCAGAACCACCACGGCAACCTGAAACAAAATCGAGTTCGAATCACGACCCTGGAAACGAAATAAGAAAACACCCCAAAACCTGACAACGCTCCTCCTTCGAAGCTCCGACCACTTTAGTGCCACCGCCACCGGTCACGGCTTCAACTACCATCCCACTACCACCTCCCCGAGTCACATCGCACTCGATCATCTGCACGCACCGTGGTGGTCGATTCATTCGACCCAGTAAAAACTAGGTCACTAGAAATTAAAAGCTATCTGCCGCCGCCCCGAACAACCATTCGCCACCGCTCCATTTTTCTCGCAACCCCCGATCGCTCCTCTTCCACCTCAGAAAGCCACGACCTCCCTTAACATCGAGATCACCAGAAATTCCCAAGTAAGCATTTTTAATACATTACAGAGCCGCACTTAATTCCTGGTACTAAAAATCCTGTTTTAAATTTTAAAATTCGCATTTTGTTACAGAGATTCAAAGTATGTTCTTGAATTTATAATTTAAAATGTTTGGTTTTTCTCTTGTTCAAGTTTTCACTATTATATTTGAATTTCCAGAACAATATTAAATTCTTATTCAACTTAAATAAAAATTAAACTCTATATCATGTTGAGACGAACAATTTCTGTTTGTATTATAAATCCTAAAAGCTATTAGATCAAGTGATAAAAATAGTTTGGATCAAACTCAAGCTTGGAAACAGAATTACTAAGTTTGTTACAGAGACTTCATAATGTATCCAGACAACATTCATATGCACAGAGAATTACATACATACAAACCACACTCATTTCAGATTTTGCAATAAGTTTAAATACTTAAGTTTTAGTAATTAAAGTTACTCACCTTGATTAAAGAAAAGGAACAGAGCACCATTGTTTTGAAACAGTTTTGAACTTTAAAAACTGGAAAATGGTTTCCTCTGATTTTCCTTAATCTTCTTGTTTGTAGTTGAGTTGCAAACTTAATCCAAGTTGTATAAAGAAGTTTGTTGTTGATGTTTTAGTTTATATAAATGGAAATGCTACTTGTATAACTTAGGTTTACTAATCTATGTTGAACGAACTAAAGAAGAAGGTATGCATATATAAAGAAGTTCAGGGGAAGGTGGCATCTGAGACAAGCAACTTTTTTTCTTTGTACCATAATTTGTTTTATCAGGCAAGATATTTTAAATAGGAGGCTGAGTTGATGTTAAACAATTTGAAATGATTTTTATTAGCTGCTAAGAGGTGAAAGCATTTATTATTTGAGTACTTTATGTTTTCCTACTACTCATTCCTATGTATAGATATTTTTATTTAGCTTTGCACTTCTCTGCTCTAACCTGCAAATGTAATTTTATTTACTTTGCTTTGTTCATTTGCATTTCTATTATAAGCATATAGTTTTACTTTGCTTTTCATCTCTCTTACAAGCAACCTGCATATGTTTTGTACTTTTATTATTTTGTTTTCATACTTGTCTTCTTTTCTATTCTTGCCTGCATACTTTATTTTGTTTTATACTTGATGTTTATACTTGTCTAAATATTAGTCTATAAGCTACTTGCATTTTGTTTATCTTGTTTTACTCTTTAGCTTGCATATCTATTTTACAGTCATGATTACTTGCCTGAAACACTTTACTCTGATTACCTCCATATTTATGTTTTGATATTTTACTTATTTATCTTCTCTTTTAAGTTCAAAGATATTTTATTATGTCATTTGCTTATGTTAAATATAAATAAGATTCATTTTATTATAAACAAATTTTGAAGGATTTGATTTTAACTTCAAACCATAGTTTCTCCCATTATATGTATATATACAATAGTTCTTAGCTATTTGTAAAAATATACATTATTAACAAATCTCAATTTTTAAAGAAATTGTCTCTTATTGAATAAGTTACCCTTTTTTTTAAATCAAACTATATTTAAGAAGAAAATAAAACAAACTTTTATTTAAATTTAGACTTAGGCTAGAATACCTTTAAACAAATAACTTTTATCTCGAGCATTTTTAAAATCATATTATTATTTATTCAATACAAAATTTCCAAATTATCAAATAATAGAATTGTAAAACATAGCTTTATCTATTAAATTTAAAAACAAAACTTATCTATTTATAATATATACCAATATATACATATATACATTATAAATAGAAACAAGTTAAATTAGCTTTAAAAAAGAAAAATTATCAGATAAATATTTATTTAAAAGAAGATGATTAAATCAATTTAAATATTATTAACAAATATTATCAAATCAATTTAATTTTTAATGTAGATTATTAAATTGATATTGTCCCAAATTTCCGGGATGTCACATAAAATTTATTTCAATTGATGAAAATTACATCAAATAGTTGTCAATAACATTCCAACAACATTATTAATCATATTCTAATTATTTCCTCAATAATAAATCATAAATTTTAATTTATCACAATATTAAATTTCAAAATCTTATTTAATTTAATATTTTAATTATCAAAATTCATGGGTCGTTACATAATGCATGAGTAATCAACTTAATAAATTGAAGAATTCTTGTAAGAATGAAAGAAGAGGGAAGCAAAAACGGATTAAATGCTAGTATGACCATCAAAGGTGAGTTCTCGTAATTACAATTTTGTTTGATTTGATTTAGTGATCATTAGTCAATGATCAAGATACACATTAGTAATATAGAGATCCTACCCTTCATCTATGAATTGTGCTTCATTGATATGATTGATCATGAATAGTTATAGTATAGTACACGTATGAATGAATATTGGGAATAATTACAACAAGAGTGAGATGTTGAGACAAATCGAAGTGGAGAAGTCATGAAGAACCTTTCATAATTACAGGAATTCAATCGATTGAAGGCTTCATACAGTCGATTGAAACTCTACTCAGTCGATTCAAATAGATATTCAGTCTACTAAAGTAGTACAAGTTCCAAACTCGAATGCAATCACTAATTCAGTCGACTCCTCGATGTTATCAGTCGGCTAGAATCGGCTGATAAGATTTCCCGGTCGACTGTATATTTTAACTTTTGATTTTCCAGAAATATTTATTTTGTATATATTTATATTTTATTGATGATTATTTGTGTTTATTCTATATCATATTACAATCCTTTTAAGAATTATTTATGATGTCTAGTAATTTAATTAAATGCATATAAATATAAGTTATTATGATTTAATGTTTAGTTTTCATTCTAGAAGTCTATTGTGTTTAATATAAATATATTTGAAGAATGGTTTATAATCATTAAATAATGAAATGGTTTATAAATGTTATTACGTGATATTCATATAGTTAATTATAATCTTAATTATATATAGAGAAAGATTTAAATTATCTATATTCTAATGATTTGAAGTATATTAGAATTTATCTTGGAAGTTATTTTTTATTTTAATATAATATTTGTTTTTAGATAATTAAAAAATGATTGTAATGGGTAATATTTAATTTTACAAGTAATTTTGAGATGTTTATTAATTGTATGAGGTAGTTTAATAATATTACGATTGAAGTAGAAATTTACACAGATTTAGTAAAATTCTTATTTTGAATTAGCTAATGGTTTTATGATATTTAATGATGATCTTAAGTTATATAATGGACCTTTGAAATTACCATATAATGATGTTTAAATATTTACTTGGATAATAATTTTGTATCATATATCCTATAAAACATAATTTGGGATTTATAATATAATGTATATTTTTATAAAATAACTTTTATTATTGTATTTGTGTATTCTCATTTCTGTGTGATGAGAAATTTAAATAAATGGATCAATGATACAGTTTGGTATTGGACTTCAGTGTCACTTTTTCAGTTATTTATCAAACATGTCAAATAGAGATATCTAGTGCGGACCGAGTGTAGTTTATCAGCATTGAATAATTATCCGAATAGCAAGGGACGTTGTTATGTTATTTGTTTGATAATTCATTGTAAGTAAATTTCACTCAAACAGGGGTTACCCATGTATACAAGATGATACTCACTACGGAAAATATATTATGGCCATGCGTTGGCTTATAATTAGAGTCATGGTTTAGTGAGAGATTAGAGCTCTAGTGTGTCATAGTCATGTGTTGACTTATACGGAGCCGTGTGTTGGCTTACGTCTAAAGCTACATGTAGATATAAGATATGAGTACTATATGTTGTCCACTTATATCTAGCTTCCTTTATGTTATAGGAATGTACTAAATTTGCCAGTATCTAACCTAGGGTCTGATTGTGAGGTCGCGTCCCGGATCCATGATACAGTTTTTGTATATTATATTCAATTGGTAGGGTAGGTGCCTTCTTTGTGTCGTATATGCCAGTAGTCTGTTACATATAGTGACAAAGCAGGGTCGTGATTAAGGTTACATGTTAACGAGCAATTCGTAGATGGGGCCGTGATGTCCATCGAGGTAACTGAGGAATGAAGGAATAGATCTGGCTATTGGCAGGAGGCTAGTAGACCCTAGGTTCTTGGAGTGGGCATGTAGCCATCAGTCTCCCGACTGGTTCCTCTGTGTGTGTGTGTTGGATTGGCATATACTATTCATTATTCTATGATGAGTTTGACTATGCTAGAGATCGTGTGTCTAAAGTATAGTCAGCCGTAGTATATCTATAATACTAATTTGCTCATATATGAGGAAATGAGGTTATATCTGGTAGGTGTCTAGAGAATAGTGAATCCTCATATCATTTTATTTTGTATTGATAGACAACCTATCTTATTTTGGTATATTGATGATGACACTTTTATCATTGAGATTGAGAAATATATTTAGGCAATTATTATGAGATATCCTAATTATACTCGACAATATCTTATTATTGAGGAATTCTTGATTATGATGATGATTTATAAAATTGGATGATTCACCCATTTGTAGTTGATCCAGTGATTTCTAGTTTGGTTTACTTTTAGATAGTTAATGACATCTTTATATATGATTTGTGATATTTGAAAGTTTATAGTACTACTGAGATAGTTTTCGATGTCTTGATTGTATATTAGAGGGTATATTTATATTCAGATATTTTTTCATTATGAGTGATACCATATATTATACGTTGACACATCGAGTTACATACATATTATCCTTGATATAGACATAGTCTGCCTATTGTGTTATTTATAATACTCGGGTCAGTACGCGACATTTTAGGTTCAAAGACAAGTTGACCGGTTTGATGACGCTTAGGCATAGAAGGATAATAGGACTTTATTATATTATGTAATAATATCCTGTTGAAGTATATTTGGATTCAGGTATTGTATGATTAGACATAGTGTATGTTTTCTATTATATATTATTGTTGCATGTGTTGACTCTGTATTCTCTTGTCAATATTTATAGATTTTGTACTATTCCACCCAAGAGGCAGACATGTTTATTGCATTGTACTATGACCGCATATGAATATAGTAAATTATATTGATATTTGAGACATGTACCGGTGTTTGTCTAATGGAATATTCACGTCTATGCACCATATCTCCTCATTCTCCGAATTATTCAACAGTGCTACTTAGCAATACTCTTGGGTGGTATGGGTATAAAAGTGGGGGTATTACAAAATGGTGTCAAAGCAAGGTTCAAAACAATACATTATATATACAAGAGACATGAATCGTTGGCCAAGATGAGACTTAATACCCTTGTCCACTTGTAAGCATTGGGGTAGTTAGTTTAAGTAAGAGATAATAGGATTATAAATATTTATATACTATTTATTATATGGTGATTACTGGGATAATCATTTGGGAGCATATATGTATTTTGTAAATATAATATTATATTTTACTACTATTTATTGAATACGAAATATAATATGATTGATCTATGATGGATAGGAATAAATTATTGTATTTGATCTGTTATTGATCAGAGTGCGCAACAAAATCTAAAGAATTATTTTCCTTGGGAGCATTGGATGTTTATTTTTGTGCATGCTTCTTGGTTGATGATTGTTTATATCAAATTTGTAATTATTGGTATTATTACCTTCTGGAGCCTTTGATGGTGAAATTACCGCTAGGAAATTTTAGAGATTATATTTTTCAAAATAATATTTTATATTTATACACTAATATGTAATACAATTTTGTACTTTAATATTGTTTGATAATGTGTGATGTTTGAATTGTTGAAAGTAATTTCATATTAGTTTCTAAAGAAAGTTTTGTTAAATATTTCAATGAAAGCAAGTTTATGGTATTAGGAAATGTTTTATCAAAATAAATATATTCATTAGAATTTTTTTTGATAAAATCTATGTTCACAAATGAGGTAATTGATGAAGATTTATCTGAATGATTATTTATAAAGCAAGATTTAAAAAAGTAAAGTATTATTTTAAAATGATGTTTTAGCAAATATTTTTGAAATAAGTTGATTTTTTTATTTTTAAAATTTTAAAGCGAGTGGTTAATTTCAAAGAAGTGGATTATATGTTGATTTGTTTGAATACCGATATAGTATTTTGAATGTTGAAGGTTTTAAGGATATACTTCATGCCCTAGAGAATAATCCGAAGTATCCCAGAAGTCTCAGTACTTTAGTAACTTATGCAAATATTTGAATCTTCCAACTGACTTTCACATAAACTCATAGTCCATGAGCATGATCAATGAGTAAGAAAAATAATAGTCTAAATAATGTTTGCCACCGATGAAAGGTCTAATCATTGATTGGTATTGCTTTATTTATATACTTGTTGGTTGATGCAGCTCATGGTACATGCTAACTCGTAAATGTGACAATAGAGTAATATGAATTTGAATGTAGATAAATAATGGTGTAGATATGCTAAAATTTATCTAGTTAGTTATAAATTTCCCTAAGTAGAAAATTGAAAGGATGCAATTTTTTAAGAGAGAGTCTGTAACAACCCGCTGCTAAGTAGTAATTGCTTAACAACAATTAATATCCATTAATGAATTAAATGGGATTATTGAATCAATTAATATGTGATTACATAAATGATTTAAGGATTTGATGGAAATTAGTTAATTAAATTGTTAGAATTTATTTTAGGAAGGAAATTAATTTGATGATTTGTTTGGTTAATCTGAAAGGTGAAGTCATGAAATATTATTTGAAATAAATTGATAAAACAAAATCTTGTGTGATTTTATAGTAAATGAAAATTTGAAATAATTGTGTTAGAATTTAATTAGAAATTAGAAAGGATTTTATAATAATAAAAGAATTTAAAATGGATTTAGAACTAGCTTTTCTTAAGTAAAGAAGAAATAAATGTATTAGTAAAACTAAGCCCATTGCTACACAAGCGTAAGTCCAATAAGACTTCATGTAAATGATGATGGCTTTTAGGACATTGATATTGTTTTCATGTAAACAAAATCAGATAAGAATATTCATATTCAACTAAGCCAATTAGATAAAACCCAAACCAAAAAAAATTAAATTGTTTTCATGACAAGGGGTTCAGGAGTTTTCCAACTCTAGAGGTATCACCCACTCTTATAAACATACCCATCCCCTTGTGTGTGTGTGTGTGTGTGTATGTGTGTGTGTGTGTGTGTGTGTGTGTATGAAAGTTTAGCATTTCCACTAAAATTCTTTTAATTTAAATTATGCATATATATCCACATAAAATTTAAACAATCAATACCAAGGTATCTTAGCAATCTTCTACACAAAAAACCAAGTAATGCATAATTGATTATCTTAGTAAATTGAAGAATTCTTATAATGACGACCCACTTTTTTGGACAATTTAAATCGACAATAAACCATACATGTCAACTCGAACCATTCAAAAGAGAGGATTGCCAATGGGAGAAATAAGAAAATAAAGGAAAAGAAGGAAAAAGAAAAATACAGAATCTCACAGTGGAATGACAAAATATAATAATCAAATAAACAATTCATGAAGCTGGTATATAATATACATTTGATTACACAATTTTTACAACAATCAGGGTACAAAAAACGACATACCAATAATAATGCAGCGAAAAATTACAAATAATATAATATATACCAAACCCCGTCTTCCTCCTCTAGAAATAGAGTCTTCAACATTGAAAAACTCAGACTAATCGAGCGTAATGAAAAGACAAAACATTCGAGTCAGAACTAAAAGATCTTATGTAAGTTAAATCAACAATAAGTAAATATGAATGTAATGGCTTCAGAGATGTTTACGGGATTTTTACATCTCCTATCCAGTGTATAACGTGCATGTTATAACTTAAGAGATGTTTCAGGATTTTCCATCTCCTAAGGATCCATTAAACTATCTATATGTAGTAATATACGCTATATATGTAGTGTCTATCAGTAAAGTAAAGTGTTAAATAGCGTTAAGGCATTACCTATATTCCCCTAGATGCATTTTATATAAGTGTCGTTGTCTATACAGTATTGTAAACTCGACCGTAAATTGGTGGGCTATTAGAGAGCACTCCATAGGTATGACATAAATCTAAATCGTAGTGGGCTCGATAAGGCATATGAAAAAAGGCATGCTAGGCAATGCCCAAGGTAGGATTCTACCGTTTTGCACTTCTGGACTGGTGGTAATGCATAACAGCTACTGCCGCCCACCTCAAAACACACTCCCATAATCAAATGGCCACGAATCAATAACAAAGTAACAGATATGATATCAAAGAAGTGTGTTCGATCGGAGGAGCAACCTCACTTGGTCCTATATAGCTTCTGTTTTAGTCATATCAAGCCGACCCGAGGGTCAGGGCTAAGTTCTTACCTCATACAGTAGCGTTCGCCAAACCATCCTACTTCGTTCTGGATTCTCCACCACCTGCACAGTTATTAAAGTATTTTCAGAGTTGGTAGAGAGTACGTCAATATCCGACCCCGGTCTCTTTAACAACCAAACGCTTTTTTCACACTGTGGTCATTTTATAAAACATTTTTAATAATAAATCCGAAAATGGTTATACTTTCATATCATGATATCCATATACTTGATCCAAAAGTATAAATATATTCATAAATACCGAGGAAGGTTACTTTCAATCGATTTCAAAAATAATTTATAAAATTCTCTTAAACCATTTATAAAGCTATTTATAAATTCCAAAACAGTTTACAACTCTTTCCCTTTTCTTAAACCTCTAGCAAATTCCATTATACAAGTTCTTTCTAAAACCCTTTATAAAATCCTTTAAAACCTTTATAACTCCTTTATGAAACCATTTTCTAGATAATCCATTATCCTCCATTTTCTAGAAAGAATACGAAGCAAATTATACAAGACTCTATCATCCGACCCCAACATTGATGTGATCTAATCATTCATCACCTGCTTTTTTCCTCAAATTAATGGGAAGAGACACAACTACCATATAGACAAGAATCGACCATTTGATTGCTAAGTTTCTCTTGAATACTAGGGGAAGAATCTCATTCCATGAGAAAACGTGTTCCGCCTGTTCATTAAACAGCTTTCACATTGATATGGTAAATGAAGTACTATCAAACGGGTGGAAATACGATTGCCCTCAACAAAAACCTCAAAATCCATAAAGCGGACTAGAGTACTCTAAGTCCTCGAAGCGCGGACTAGAGTATAAACGACTTGACAAAAATCTCTAAGTCCCTGAAGCGGACTAGAGTAAACGTCTGGACAAAAATCTCTAAGTCCCTGGAGCGCAGAGTATAAATGACTTAACAAAAATCTCTAAGTCGCTGAAGCAGACTAGAGTACTCTAAGTCCCTGAAGGGTGGACTAGAGTATAAATGACTTGACAAAAATCTCTAAGTCCCCGAAGCGAACTAGAGTACTCTAAGTCCAAAATGCAGACTAGAGTATAAAGGACTTGAAAAAAAAAACTCTAAGTCCCTGAAGCGCACTAGAGTACTCTAAGCCCCTGAAGCGGACTAGAGTATAAACAACTCAACAAAAATCTCTAAGTCTTCGGAGCGCAGACTAGAGTACTCTACGTCCCTGAAGCGGATTAGATTATAAATGATTTGACAAAAATCCATAAGTCCCTGGAGCATGGACTAGAGTACTCTAAGTCCTTGAAGTGTGGACTAAAGTATAAACGACTCAATTAAAATCCCTAAGTCCTTGTAGCGCAGGCTTGAGTACCCTAAGTCTCAGAGCATGTGCTAGAGTATAAACCATTCGACAAAATCTCTAAGTTCATGGAGCACAGACCAAAGTATGAACACAAATTGGGCATGAGTCGAGTGTACGCAGAATAAATCTAAGTCCCCATAATGTGGACTGGTGTATAAACATGGATGAATAGATGAGTTGATTTCGACCATTCTCTATTCCACAAACTCCGGCCTAAAATTGATAGAGGAGTACAAACTCGCTAAGGATTGGAATTCAACCATCCGACTTATGACCTTGTCAAATCAATGTTAGCGGAAGGAGTATAGATCACTAAAAGATGAATACTATAGCTCATTATATCTTTGGCTTGATGTTCTTTACAACTCAAGGCAACAACTACAAGGAAGCCTCAATACAAGATCAATCGAAAGGATGGGTGATCAACTATATCGTACCATCCGTTCTAGGGTCAATATTGATCCTTACTAAAAACAAATGGATGTGACTTGGACGTCCCTCAAAAAACTGTGATCACCAGAGTGCAGAAAAGAAAATAAACCAAGAAGTCTTGATCATTAATTCTTCAGCACCCTCCTTCGATCCGTCAGGGGTAGTATGAAACTAGATGAGCATGATCCGACTGCATTTAAGCCAAATTTACCCCTAGATCTGATTACAGATTATGAATTAAGGTGGACTTGGTTGACAGTCCAGTACTCAAATCATCCTAGAAATCTGACGAAGTATTGAAGTATTCCCGCTGGAAGAAAAACATGAATACAATCCAGGATAGGCAACATTCAGCCTTCCATCAACCAACCTGATACTATGATTCTACAAAAAAGAGTGTAAAGCCAAAGCGGACGTGGTTTGCCTTCCTACTTATTGATGTATGCCCCAGGCTTGGGGGCACGAGCGAGAAACAAGATGAATGTGAACCAACCATTTAACGATCAACTCTGTGTCTTTGGAGCTTAGTTGGGAGTATAAATATAGCTAGGATGGGACTCGACTGTCCATGTAGTACGTTTATCAACCCGGGACTAGGAGTAGAAGTTTGATTGTCTAAAAACTGGTTGTAGTAGCACAATATTGTAACTTATATATAGTGTTTATAGCCACTAAGGGCCACGACCTGAAGGATGCCTAAAAGTAAAATCATCGAATCGATGCCCAAGCTCATAGGCAAATGACTATCATTCCAACCTGAACAATGAGCAACAGTTTGCCAGTACAGTTAATGGAAAGCACGTTACTTGAATACACAAGCAGATTTAAACTCAAAGCAAGAACTAGCTATGCAGCTGCACGCAACTCGAGGCTAACCCCTACTCAACATCAGTGCAATTAATGCCTCGCTATTTCCCCGCTATAATGCTACTATATCTCATAACGGATTTCTACCGCTATGATTTTTCCATATAGTCTCAAATATAGCCTTTCCACTTTAAGCCTCACTATTTCCGCTTTTACCCTTGGCACCCTCTGCCCAAAGTGGGTATCAAATCCTGTTCTTGTGAGAGAAGCTAATGGAAAGTAGTGGCCATGCGTCGACTACTCAGACCTGAACAAGGTATGCCCAAAAGACAGATTTCCACTTTCGAGGATCGACCAGCTGGAAGAATCAACCATTGGATATGAACTACTTTCATTTATAAATGTGTACTTCTAGTACAACCAAATCCTAGTGCACGTCTTCGACCAGGAGCACACTAACTTCATTACCGATCCAAGATTATATCATTTTGTTGTGATGCCATTTGAACTAAATGATACTCACCATAGCCTGGTCAATAGGATGTATAAAGACTAGATCAGGCAATCGACGAAATTATATGTGGATGATATGCTTGTAAGTCATGACGATCAAACGACCACAATGGGAAATTTTGGAGTTTCATCATCGACTCCCATAGAATTGAAGCCAATTCTAGGAAGATTCAAGCAATTTGAAACATCTAAATACCAAAGACCGTCATGCAGGTATAGACCCTAAATAGGAAAGTCACTGTCCAATGTCGATTTATCTCCAGGGCATCGGTAAGCATACTCTCTTCTTCGACCTAATTAGGAGATAGAAAAGAAACTTTGAATGATTGCAGGATTGCGTAGATGCATTTCAAGCTCTAATGCATCACTTAGAGATAACTCCTGTCATATCCAAGCCATTGAATCATAAAAACTTATACATCTATTTAGCTATGACGGTACATGCCATAAGCATAGCAATGCTATATGACGAGAAATGGATATGAAGACTAGTATTTGATGTAAGCAAGCATTGACAGGCTCACCCCATTAATGTCTATGCCTACCGGCCATTACGATAGGGCATACAACAACCTGAGATGTCTGGAAGACTACTCAAATGGAATATCGAACCAAGCCAATTCGATATCACTTATTTTCCACAAAGAGCTATTCAAGGATGGAAATTAGCAGACCTCATATATGAATTTACCACATCAGACCACTAATCGAAGAGTAGTGGAGGACTAACCAATAGATGGAGAATGTACATGGATGAAGCATCTAATGAATAATGTTATGTTGCAGGAGTTGTGATATCCCGAAATTTCAAGTAATTTAAAATGTAAAAATATCCTTATTTAATTATTTAAAATTGGTAAAATTGTTATTTTCAAACAAAATAATAATGTGATGTTTTTAAATATAGTTATAAATATATTTTAAATAGGCTTATTATTTTCAAATTTAATAATGTGTTTGTTTAAATTAATATATACATATATTTGAGTTGATTTTAAATTGAATTTTAAAATTTGAATTTGACAATTAAAAGATATATATCTTAAAAATATTTTGAATATAAAATTATATGAATAAATTTTTATTAGGATAAGATTTGTTTTATAATATTTTCTTTAAAAGAAATTTATTTATATAAATTAAGAAAGTATTTGTCAAATAGTAAAATAAATACAAAAGTTTTATATTAACATTTAAAAATGAATTAAATATATTTATTTAGAATATAATTGGTTTTTATTCTATTTTCTTTAAAGGATTTTATTTATCTAAAATTAAGAAAAACATTTATTAATTAAAGAATGTACTTATTAATTAGGAAAATTAAAAACAAAAGCTTTTAAATCTTTTTAAAATAATATTAAACATGAATAATTACAAGTGTTTAATTATAAAGCATATTGTTAACATGTGTAATGAGATTATAATATGAAATTGACAAATGTTAACTTTTTGAACAAGTGTCATCCTTTTTTTTCATTTTTTTCTTTAAATTTTAATAAATCACAATTAAGCTTATATAAACACATACCTTCTCTTTTCAATCCTTTTCTTATATTCTCATTCTAAAACTCAAACCTGTTAATATTCAAACCAGAGAAAATCAAACTTAAACGCTGTAAACCATTTTATCCTCAAGCCTATAAACTTTGCTCAAAACAAATTAAAACTCAAAAGCTTGTAAAGCAAATCACAGATCAAACTCATAACCCTGTAACCATTTTCAAACCTGAGATTATCAAAGCAAACTCAAGAAAAAAATCAAAAGCCAGAACATCTTAGTTTTCAAAGATCATCAAAGTATTTCAGTTTTCAAATCAGAGCATCAACATTTCAGTTTTCTGATTAAAGCATTCTAGTTTTCAAGATCAAAATTTTGATCATTCCTATTTCAAGCTTAAATCATCTTAGTCAACAAAGCATTTTTATTCCAATTTCGAGCATCTGTTTCATGTCCTCTGATTCATCTATTCAGGTGAGTAAACACATTTTCTAAAAGGCTTAAGTAAACTAAAATCTGTGCTTGTGATTCTTGATTAAATTGTGCTTTGCATGTATATTTATAAGTGTGATCTCTGTATATATGTATGTGTATAGACTGTGCATGCATAGTATGTTGTTCTTCTCTGTTTTCGTACTATAGAGATTAGAAATAAATCAAAAATTCAAAATCTCCCTAAACTAATCACTGTTAGGCTTTGAGTTTCAAACACAACATGTTTGTTTAAACATAAATGAAAGTTTAAAATTTTATTCAAGCAAAATAGGTTTGTAAATCTTCTAAAATCAAGTTAGTACAGTAGCAATTTTAAATACAGGTTAAAATCAAATATCATAATTTGTTGATCCAATTTTATAACTTAAACCTTCTTTTAAAATTAGGATTTTTAGAATGAAAATTTTGATTTTTAGTTTTGGAAACCTGCGAGAAATTCTTGGTTAACCAAAAATTGGTTTTTGAGTATTTTATGATGATCGGCAGTGCTTAGGAGGTCGGGGTCTTGGCTGGAGGCAGGAGGATGTCAGGTGGTTGCGGCAAAAATATCTGGTGGAGTTCTAGATCGTCGTGGCGTCGGTAGTGGACTGGAATGGGCTTTTAACCCTTGTTTTGTTGAGTTCGGGATTTTGGTCACAACGGAGTCTATGGTTGATCAAGTGGCATCTGGCTTTGGCGTTGGTTACGTGGAAGTCTGACGAAGGCATGGACGGAGTTGCCATGGCTTCGATGTTCGGAGACATGGGTTTGAGATGTTTTTCTGGCATGGTGTTTGTTTCCAGTTTCGACTGGATTGCTTGATTTTGATCATGGGCTTGAGATTGTGTTTTGGTGATTGGGATTGTTTGCAGCGATGATGGTCGATGTGCCGGAGGGTTCTTCGGAGGTCGGAGGCTGCTCTAACGCCGGTGCATGTGCATAGAGGTTGGGTGGTGTCAGTTGTTTGGGTATTGGATGTTGCCTCGAAGGATATCTTGGATTATTGGAATGAGAACTCGGGAGGGACTTGGGTTCGTATTCGAGTGGATCGTGTTTGATTTGTTCCAAGTTTTAAACTTTAAATATTTTTTTTAAAACTTAGTTTTTTTAGGAACAGAAGGAAACTCGGGGCTTGGCTCGAGTAATATTCGGGTTCGACCCGAAGTAGAAATTTTAAAACAGTTTTCAAAGTTTAAATTTTTTATGAAAACAAGTTTTTAAATTTAATTAAAGTAAGTTTTAAATTTCAAATGAATCTTGTTTTTAAAATCTATTCTTTATAAAAGTAAATGTTTTTAAGTAATCGATTTGAGAAAATTATGTAAAGTGTTTAACTTGAATTTATTAAGTTAATTTTGAACATATTTTAAATCTCAAGTTAAAAAGATTTAATTAAGGAAGATAATTTTTAAAGTTAAATGTTTTAAGGTGTTAATGATAATTAAGCCATTAATAAAGATAATGTTTTATCTTAAGGTTAATTAAGGTTTTTAATGAGTTGGGATTAATTAAGTTAATTAAGAAATTTAAGCAAAATTAATTAATTAATGATAAAGGATTAATTAAGTAATTAATTTATTTGATTTAATTAATGAATAATTAAGGATTTATAAATTAATAATTAAGGGTTATAAGTTAATTAATTAAAGGTTAATTAATTTTTAATTAAGGATTATTAATTAAATAATTAGAGATTATTAATTAATGATTAGAGATTAAATTAATTAAGAAATTAAGTTGTAATTAAGGATTAATTAAGTGTAATTAAGATTGATTAATTTAGTAATTAGTGATTAATTAATTAAGTAATTAGAGATTAATTAACTAGTAATTAAGAAGTAATAAACTTGTAATTAATTTTTATAAATTAACAATAAGGTTTTATTAATTAATAATTAAAGGATAATTAGTCTCAAATTAAAGATTAATTAAGGATTGGTTAACTGTTAATTAAGGATTGATTAACTAGTAATTAAGGATTGATTAATTTGTAATTAAGTTTTGTTAATTAATAATTAAGGTTTATTAATTAACAATTAAGGAATAATTAATTAGTTAATTAAAGATTAATTAATTGATTGTAAGAGTAATTGTGGATTAATTAATTTGTATTGAGGGATATTAACTAATAATTAAGGTTTATTAATTATAGTTAAAGGATAATTAAGCTGTGATTAGAGATTAATTAATTGATTGACAAGGTAATTAAGGAATGATTCATTAATTAAATGGTTGGTAATTAATTAACGATTGATTAAGCAGGATTTGGTGATTAATTCTTAAGTAATTAATTTAAGTTAAGTTAATTAAATTAATTATAATATAGGTTAATAATTCTTTCTTGTGGATGATTGTTTATGTAGAATATCTGGATGGGTTGATATCTATTCGATGATATTCTGTGATATTCTGTGATGTGATATTGGATATATCTACGATAAATGTGTGATATTTATTTGTGTTAAATGCTATGTGAATTCAAATGTTGAATTGAATTAAATTGTTTAAACCTTAAACAACTTGGCCTTTAAGAAACGTTTGGATTTCGACGAGACTGGGATCGGATATTAGATTCGATTATCTGAAAACCATATCGACCCAAGTTAAACGTTAGGTCGTGAATTCAAGTGAAGATCAAGTTGAAGACTCGAAGTGTAAGAACTATTTGTCGTTAAAGCTCTGAGGGTGATTCCAATACGAGTATAACGAAGATAGTACTTTCAGGTTCGAGGTGGAGATTCAGAGTGCAAGGGTTATTGTCATTAACTCTGAGGGTGATTCGAAAATGAGTGTAACGAGATAATTCCTTCGGTTTTGTTCGAACCTGGAATGAATTTGTATGGATTAAATGCTTTCAGAACATCGTTAGAAGGACGATGAGCATTCTAAGATAGATGTGTTCTATAAAGGTAATCGTAGCCTCAAGCCTCATCAACCGGGAATGGCTAAAACAGGGGAGATGCAGCAAAGCTAAGTGAGTCGCGCTCAAGTAGGATAAGATCTTCCCCTGTCTAGAGTCCCTTTTTATTCGGCTGTGTGGGTGGTTGCTAGCAACAACCGTGGGGTTGACTTATTTGAGACTGTCTCGTAAGGGATGGTTCCAGCCTTATGTTGCAGGGGATTTAGGGTGGATCCTCGATACGGTGATCTAGACCATGTACTGTGACGGGCTGTACCCCAGTAGCCCTGCCATTGATGGAAACTCATTATCCTTACGTGCCTTTACGGTTTTGATTGTATAACCCACTTTCTGGCTAGTATGCTGGAATTTAATCATGTAACAATTTCAGCTATGTGAATATTTATTTGAAAACCCTAGACCCTATTATAATATCATTGGATTTCCTATCAAATGTTTTGGTTAGCGTAAGGTAAAAACTTACCCATGTTTATGTGTTCGAAGTCTTACGTGATACCTTTGTTTTCAAATGATTTTTAAAGGTAAACAACTTTAACCCATTTACTCACACTAGACCCATGTCTGACCTGGAGTTTATTTTTGTTTTCTTAAACTCTTGGGTACTCAAGTTTTTATGAGTAGCCAAGTTATCAGGTTTTGCTTGATGAATTTTGGAAGCTTGAAGCAGGAGTCCAGACGTAGCTATATCTATCTATTTCCGCTGTGTGGTATCTTTTGACTGTTGTAGTTTGAAATGTAATGGATTAGACAAGTCTTTGTAACTGTCTAATGTGATGTTGTTGTTGTAATCTGTGTAACTCTGATGTAATGACTATGTAATAGTTATGTGATATATTATATTTTGTTCTGTTTCCACTGTGAGATTCTGATATTGTTTAGTTCTTTCTTCTATCTATTCTATTTCTGCCTCTTTCTTTCTTATTGATGATGCATTTTTCTGTGGAATGAAAGGCGGGTCGTCACAGGAGTTGTGTTAATAACTCATGAGGAATGATCGATCTGCTATGCCTTGAAACTCAATTTCCCTATAACAAACAACGAAGCTAAGTATGAAGCCTTGATCGCTAGCCTTAAACTTGCTAGAGAACTTGGAGTGGAAACTTTGCATATCCTTTATGATTCCTAATTAGTAGCATGCAAAGTCATGGAAGTTAATCTTGCCAAGGGCCATCGTCTCGCTCCTTATCTCGGCCGGGTCCAAGAGCTACTAGCCGACTTCTAGTATCACACCATCACACACTTCCTTAGAGAAAAAATGAAAAGTCAAGTACCAGTTGAAGTACTTAATATTTCGAGCATTGATAGACGGAGATTGATTAGATCTTGGAGACGGAGCCGGAAAATGGGTCATGGATGACTTTTATTAGAGACTATCTACAATGAGGAATTCTTCCTGAATGGAGGAATGGAAAACGACATATCCTTCTCAAAGCTTCACGCCAAATCATCCAAGAAGAAGTCATGTATAGCAAGGACTTTCTCCATTCCCCCACTTTGGTGTATCACCCATGATGATACCAAATGAGTCTTGAGAGAAGTCCATGAAGAAGAATGTAGCGGTTACACCAAGGGGAAAACATTGACAAAGAAATTACCCTGCTATGGGTATTACTGGCAAACTATCAATCGAGATGTAGTTAATCACGCTAGACAACGCGATGAGTGCAAGATGTTTGCGAAAATTCCAAGAGCCTCGCCAATGGAAATTACTCAAATGGCTAATCCATTGTCGTTTGGCACTTGGGGTCATTGACATCGTCATCTTCTTGCTGATCCTAAAGGTGGTGTGAAATATGCCATAAAACAGTTGATTTCCTCACCAATGGGCAGATGCAGAATTTTTAACCACGACCAAGACGAAGAAAATAATAAACTTTATTGTCTAGAATGTCATCTATCATTATGACCTTCCACAAACCATTATAACTTGTAATGAAGCCTAATTCGATGGTGCTAAATTTGGAAACTTCTACCGTCAGCATCATATTGAAAAGAATTTGTGGTATTTGCTCGACCTTAAGAAAATGGACAAGTTAAAATTGTGAACAAATTATATAGTCTATCCTGAAGGGAGGTTTGGAAAAGGCTAGAGGTAAATGGGTGAATGATCTCCCAATAGAATTATGGGTTTGTAGAACCACTCATGAGTCCGCGACTGGCCATACTCCATTAGCCCTCACTTATGGCTCCGAGGCCTTCATCCATGTAGAACTTGAAGTCCCCTCTCATCGAATGGCTGATTACAACCCCTATTTCACAAAAAATATCAATAAGGAATTGCAATCGAATTATAATTAAACAAGAAGGAATTGGTGATGGCTCATGAACATATAAAAACACATCTAAGAGCCAATGGCAAGAACATGTACTTGAATGTGCACGTGTGTATTCAAAAAATTCGATTTCTTGGAATCGAAAAAAATTGAATTTTCACTTGGAGTTATTAATGAAAAGACTGGATCAGATAGCCAATGCTTACTAGTCCTGTAGAACTGAACAAAGATGGCCACTGATGGAATATAATCCTAAATTTATACTATTGGGAATCGACCAAGCGTCGTGATGACCAAAGTGGGATATGACATTTTGGGGGATAAAATTGAAGGATAACGACTATGTAGGAAACATGACGGATTTCTTTCTAGAGACTCTAACTTGCTTCGATTCAAAGCACGTCATGTATGCACAAGACGTACTTTGGGTGTTACCCGGTACCTTGGCCCGGCTACAAAACGGTAGTTGCAAAAGCTATTGTTGAATGTTGATGGGAGTAGGGTCAAGAATTAATCTACTTCAGGTTATGGAGGAGTTTACTTCAAGTCACAAGAGCGTTTACTTCGGGTTGTCCATCATCGACTTGGAGTCAGTGAGAATCACCTACTAGGGGTCGAGGCATAGATGGGATCGGTATTGCTTTAGGCCTAGGGATCGTTTGGCATGAGGTCGGCAGGTTTGCAAGGGCGATGTAAAAAAGGGATAGGCATTGGAGGATGATCTCATGTTGGAATAATCATTTAGAGGTGGCACTTATGCTTGGGGTCGGTACTTTTGGATCGAGTCGGTTACCTCGGGTCGACAACTTTGGATCGGTCACTTCGGATCGGTCACTTTGGACCGGTCACTTCGGATCAGTCACTTCGGGCTGACTATTTCAGGTCGATCACTTCAATTCAGTCACTTCGGGATTGGCTTTATGGAAAGGAAGAAGGGATCGGCATATGCAACGATTGAGTTACTTTGAATCGCAGTCCAGGTTGCTTCAAGCCGGAGTTGGGCCTGCTTTGAGTCAACACCTAGGAATCCCCGGGTCGACTTTAAGGGGTCAACATGCTCTGGTCGGTCTTTCTAGCTTATCTTTTGTGGGCCAAACTCAATTGTTCATAGGCCTGAAGGACTGGAAAGAGATGCAAGCTCATATAAGCCGGCTATCTCCATCTATAAATAAAGGGGCATGGTTCCATTTTAGAGGACCTTTTTTGGAGAAACGAGGAGGAGACTCTGCCATTTTCTGTTCTCGTTTCCTTTTGTTTCAAATTGAATTCAAGCATCTCGTTATGGATTATATCTATTTTTAAACAGTTGAAAAAGTAATAAAGATTACACTCGAAGTGGACGTAGGCATTTATGTCGAACCACTATAATTCTGTTTTCTTGGTTTTTACCGTTCTTTTTGCATTATATTGTATTATTCCTCTTTTTCCATTTACTTTCTTCGTTTATCACGCTACATTAATCTATTTATGGTGTTAGTGACTAATTCTAATGCTTATAGGACATATGCGTTTACCAAATCGTTTAAGTCTCTTCCTCGTTCGTTGAAGAGTGAAAAAAACAACAATTAGAAACACACAAAACTTAGCAATAGAACTCAAGACTATGGATTATCTAGATGATTCGCCCCTTTAAAATGCAAAATTTGATAAAATGTAAAACATGAAATTGAATGATTTACATAGCTTGAATTCAATAAAAGAATCACCTGATTTGGATTTACGAATCAAAAGTTATGGCAATTTCAATTCTCAGGTATAAAATTACAAAACTCTAAATAATTAAATAACGATAGGGCTGTGGCTTACAGAGCCAATTCGACCATTTTGAACCTAGAATTTGATAAATCATAAAACATGAAGGTTGTAGAGCATTGCCATAGCTAGAAGACAGAAAAAGAATCACCTAATTCACACTTTCGAGTCAAAAGTTATGGCAGTTTCAATTCTTTGTTCTAAAATTACTGTCGCTGTCGTTTTGCTCTCGAAACAAGAAGAAAGAAGTGTAATTTTGACTAATTTAACTTCAAAATTTCACAAAACTCAAACATGTAACTTATAATAAAAAGTCTACGCTTTTTAAAATGTTAAAAATCATCGAATTTGGATAAGGAATGTAAAAGATTGGGCCAACTTCATTTTAGGTTCAACCACAAAATTATTTTTAGCATACAACAAAGAAAGCAACATATAATTGACATGCAAGCTTATTTAAGTTAGAATTGTGAGTTAGGCCAAGACTTTTCAAGTTACAAGGACTCAGGGACTTTGGATTTGGGTTAGCTAGAGTAGCTATTTGGTGTAGTAATTTATGATTGAGTTTTCTATCTTTTTTATTATTAGTCATGTTATTGACTTGTATATAGTTTGTATGGTGTTGACTTGAGATGTCATTTATATACTTGTAAACCTATCAAAGTTTTGTATATGCTATTTTTTGAGTAAGTCTAGCTCTTTATATTTGTAGACTTACAATTTTGAGTAGTAATCATAAGATTTATAATTTCACTATGTCTTATGATTCTGTGTTATACAATTATGTTGTATAATGTCCTGAATCACATTAAGCCATTGTATTATTGTTTTGCGTCTGGATTAGATATGTCGAATCTCCTCATATAATAAAAGAAAATGTTTAGCAGTATGATTTGACATATCGATACTCGCACAAAGCAATATTACAATTGGTCTCTCCTAACCAACCTTATTCTCCGTATTATTCGACAATATCACATATGTTATTCTTGGATAATATGGATATAAAGATGGGATGTTACAGTATTAAATAGATTTAATCACTTTTTATATTAAAATTTAAAAGTTAACAATTTTATCATTCTTGATTATATAGAAATTTATAATCTTTTAAAATAAATTTTCCGTGTCAAATCCAATATTTAAATAATGTAAAATTTTCAGGGTTTAATTACAACTGTAATAAAATCCCAGTTAATAATACTTAAATTCCAATAAATTATTTTTATCTTGATTTACATTTTTATTATTATTATTGAATTAACTGTTACCTTATGAATATAATTAATAATTGTTTACATTTTATTACATACATATTCTACAATTAACATCCTATTACCATATTAACTATATATTTCAATTGCACTAATTCAATTAATTGCCAATTTATTCTCAGTGGGTTAAATACTAAGGTCAGAATAAAATAATTGTTATACATTAGTAATTCATATCTATTGACTTATTGTTTATAACCAAGGTTATAAATTTCTTACAAAAAATGATTTCGTATTCTATAATAAACTATTTCAATAAATAACAGATAATCTCGATATTGAATCCAACATTTAATTTTGTTCCTTATTTACAATTATAACCAAATTAACTTTACAATTACTTCAATTGATTGAAATTACATTAAAATAGTTGTCAACAACATACATACAACATTAAGGCATCAGTTTTCTCCTCTCTTTCTTTGCGGAGTTGATCTTCCATCTCTTTGACTCGGATGGCAAATACATCCCTTTCCTTCTGCATTGAATCCATCTCTAAAGCCAAGGCCCCACATCGTTGGACCGCCTCGTTGATTTCTTTCTTATGAGTTGACTCTAGACGATTGATGGCCTCTGCAGTATCTTTAGCACTCTGTTGGGCAGCTTTAAGCTAAGACTTGTATGCAAAGAGCTTTTCATCCTGAGCTTTGATAATGTGTTTATCATCGATAGCCTCGAGCTTCAGGCAATTAATTTCATGTTGACACTCAACGGAGACATTTTCAGCTAAGTGGACGAATGCGTCATGCTAGACATAGACGTCATTAGTGCAAGCAATAGCACTTTGTATCGCCTCTTGCAGGCGAATGAAGCTTAAGGGCCTCTGGATCGTCGAAACCATAGTTGAGCAGATCATCAGGAATAGTGCGGTTCGACAGATCTTTCAGAGAACTTTCTAAGTGTTGAGGGGAAGGCTCTCACTCCACTAGAACAAGAGTGACTTTAGAAGTTCCACCCACTTTCTTCTTCCTCAACTTGTAGGTAAATTTCTTATTTCCCTTTGAAGGGGAAGGTGTCGTTTCGATGTCATGAACCTCGACTACCGGGTCCCGAGTGGGACTAACATTTTCACTCGGTACATCGGGCGTCTTGCCTTCTCTAATCTCCCCCCTCCTCTGGTGTGTCAGGGCCATTACGTGATGAAGAGCCAGCCTGCCTTTTTACTTTGCCCGAAGCAGCCTGGTTATAGTGACGCCTGGAGGGAAGCTTATTCGGCGACCTTCCGCCAGCAACCCAAACTTCATGAGCGATTCATTTGAAATGAGAGTTCCGATGTCCGGTCTTCGACGAGAATAGCTTTGATAGCTTCGATAGCTTCAGAATATCCGGAGCCTTCGGGACATGGGTTAATACCTGAAAAAATAATGGAAGAGTTAGAAAAGGTGCAGCTTCCGCCAAACACGAGTATTGATCCATAGAAAAGACTTACTTCCTTCCACCCACCTCCTCGCTAAGCTGGGAGGACAACGCACATAGAACTGTTGAAATATGCGCTTATATGATTTTTGTTTGATGATAATAAACATATATATATATATATATATATATATATTCATTTAAATGTATTTGTTAATGTACTATTTTATTTTTTCATAGATTAAATAAATATTTGTTGATTAAAATAAATTACATAGAATTTGAATTCAAACAGAAATTTTATTCAAACAAATATCTATTACAATTTTGAATAGTACAAATTCAAGCTCTCACTATACATATACAATTTTGATTCTAATTACATCACAATTCAGTTTACATAATTTCCTCACTACATATCACTCACACTCGTAGTTTATCTTCAACTTCGTTCCAGTTTGAATCCAGCATCTGAGAAATTTGCAAAAATATTCGTTAACGCAGTAAAATTGAAAAAGAAATATTTTTGCAATATAAAATGAAATATGATTTTTGAAAATATGATTTGCCTCAGTTATTTGGGTTGTTCGTCATCATTCACAATTGAATTCATCATACACGAACAATGTGACATGCACAGTGCATCACTGTACATGCCACAAGGCCATGCACTTCGATATACACTTGATAATGCTACAGGGACAGGTGAGCACAGGTCAAACCCAAATAAAAAGCCGGGTTCAACTCACGCGCAATATATTTAAAATCACTACACGAGCACAAGGTCAAACCCGAGTTTTGAAACTGGATTCAACTCAAGTGAAATTTCAAAAATCAACATGAAATGATCAAGAACCAGATAGAGACCAAGTTCATATGAATAATAAGGCAATGCATGCAAGTGCAGACCAAATGCAAGACAAAAGTGCAACAGAAAATCAGTGCAACCCGAAGTCAAGGCAACATGAAGCATGCAAGCTCGAGCACAAGATATGGAAACTGCAACAATGCAATCTACAAATGTATCGACCAGGCCACAACAAAGAAGATGATTAATGCTTATGAATACATGTGCAGACTATGCAAATGAAGACCACAAGTGCACAACAACTCCAACAGTGATAGTGAAGTATGCAACTCGAAGTGATATAACAGCAAATACCACAAACATCAAGTGAGAAACACCAATGATACAAGTGAGGTGAACAACAATGCAAACATGAAGTAAATGCAACTACAGGAACTCAACAAGGAAGACTACAGCATCAAGTCGGGTCAGACCAACCAGAATAGATACAAAGACCACAATGCAATGTACATGAATACAACTACAGGTACAAGGCCAGAAGTTCAAGTGAGTGCACCAAAGACATGACATCACAACAAACATGACAACAAACAAATGCAAGTGACTCAAGTAACATGTCCAATTACAACAAAGACCCAAGTGCACAGTGAAAAGTATTCAATAATATAAAGCAATGCTTTGTGAACAACATACATATGAACCAAGTTAATATGTACAACAAACAAAGCTAACAACACTCAGATGAACACATGGCCGAGTGAAGCCAAAGAAAACAGAAGGGATGTCTATGTGCAAAATTTTCCACGAGGAAGTCATCTCTGCAATTAACAATTATTTACCCAAAGATTATGAAAGTCTTCTTTGCAGTGAAGAAAAATGCAAGGATGCAATAGACAATGCCAACATAATAACAATGCTACAAGACCAACTCAATGCGATTCAAGAGTACACTTGAATATGAAGACCACAAAGACAATGCAACAGTAAAAAGAAACAACATCAGTAGAGTATACAAAGACCAAGGCCGTTAGCATCTATGTGAAGCGGGGAAACAATGTACCAAAGATCAGGTGACATGTTCGAAGTCAAAGCAGAAGTAATCAAGTCGAAGTTAACAAAAGAAATATAAATACAGACCAACAACAATATCAAGCAGAAAGACATGAACAATGTAGGCCGATACAGTATGCAGTGCGAACACATGACAAGGCATAGTTTGTTACTGCAGAATAATTTCAATGCAATGAAGTTGAGATATATGGAGTTGAGTTCACAAATCAAATCGAAGACAATGCAGTGTGAAACAATGCTACAGGGATGAACGAAATTCAACAGTGCAGAGATGACCAAAAATCAAATACGTATCTTTGAAAAAATCAAACAAATTAAAAGAGGAAAGTTTTTGCCGTATGACTCAAGCCAATCGAACGTTTCATAATCAAAGCCGTGCGCATCAAGTCGCAAATATCAAGCAACCGAGAATTAGGAAAGTAACAAATCGGACGAATGTATTAAAGGAAATCGAAATCCATATATAAACCAACAATCATCATTGGCAATGATCATCGAGTTCGAGTACGAAAATCAGAAAAGCACAAACAGGGAAATTACATGCCGAAGCAACAGTGAACTCGATCAAGTAGAAGGGACCAAGAGCAAAACAAACGAGAACGAAGCACACAAATAACCACTATATCGATCAACAAAAAGGCGCAGCTTCAAAGCCCTAATTTTGGAAGCAAGGAATAAAAGAGCCGAAGCCCTAATTTCAGAAAGAGGATCGGCCGCAATTTTTCAATAGCAAAAGAAAAAGGAACGGGCTAGAGAATAATAAAAGGGCCGGCCTTGTTAAAGGGGAATTGTTTTTTTAGAATTTATTCTTTATTTTTATTAAGGGTGTTTATTTGTTTTTAGTTTTATTTTCTTTTCGAATCAAGTCTTGGTAAATCACCACCTAGGTTGTAGGTAGTGTCAGATTGTCTAGTTAGAATTAGTTCAGTGAGCAGGGGTGTGCGAGTTTGCAAAACTCTATAGGCGGTAGCAGGGTGTGCGAGTCTGTTAGAGTGTTTGTAAGCGGGAGACAGTTTAATTCTAATAGAAATCTGGGAATGCAGTAGTAGGCAGGGGTTGCCGAAGCTGGGTAAATTTTGTGTGTGATTTACTTTTCAGCATATTTATTTCTCTGCAATTTGTTTTTGCGTTTAGTTCGAGAAAATTTGCTATAACCCTATTCACCCCCCCTCTAGGGTTAATCTAGATCCTACAATTGGTATCAGAGCGAGGTATTTTTTCTTTAACTCTAGAGTCATGAATTCATCAAACAATGCTTTTTCTGAGGGGCAATCTATTGTTAGGCCACCCATGTTCAATGGGAATGATTATGCTTATTGGAAAGTTAGGATGGGTATTTATCTTAGTTCTGTTGATTATGATGTTTGGGACATTATTGAAACTGGCTATAAATCTCCCACTATAACTGTTGGTGATACTGAGATTCCTAAACCTAAGGATAGGTGGGATGCTAACGATAAGAGATTAAAAACTACAAATGCTAAAGCCATGAATGCTTTAATCTGTGCTCTTGATAAAACTGAATTTAATAGAATTTCTCATTGTAAAACTGCACAGGAAATTTGGCATACCTTGGAGGTGACACATGAAGGAACTTCTCAAGTCAAGGAGTCTCATCTAGCCCTATTCAGTAATGAATATGAGAACTTTGTGATGGACAAAGGCGAGAGCATAAAGGACATGTTTGGACGCTTTTCAACTTTGGTGTACAACGCTAGAGCGCTTGGGAAGGTATTCACTGAGGTAGAGCTTGTAAGGAAGGTGCTACGAGTCTTACCGATGAGCTTTGAGGCAAAAGTCACGGCGATACAAGAATTGAAAGATCTGAGTAAACTAAGCATGGAGGAGTTGATCGGTAACTTGATGACATATGAGCTTGAGCTAAAAGCAAAGGAGGAACGCAACAACTCCGAATTAAAGAAGAAGACAATTGCCTTAAAGAGCAAAGAAGAGAGCGATGAAGAAGAAGAAGATCAAATTGAAGAGCTTGCAATGGCTGTCAATAATCTTAGAAAATGGTCAAGATTCAAGCTACGCAAGAAGAAAACAAGTGGTAATAGGTCAAAAGATTCTGACAATTCCGATAATGAACTGACATGCTTTAACTGCAACAAGCCTGGCCACATCAAACAACAATGCCCACTTATCAAATACAACAGAGGAAAGAAAAAGAAGAAGAAGGCCTTTGCAGCGACTTGGGATGATGAAGAAGGAGAGGAAACTTCGAATAATAGCTCAGAGGAGGCTAACTTGTGTCTTGTGGCAAAATCAGATTCAGAAGCAAGCTCAGAGGAATCTAGTGAGGTAGGTGACTATTCTTATAAAGAACTTGTTTTTATGTGTCTTGATCTTACTAAAACAATTGATACTCTTGAATCTAAAATTGAAATCTGATAGGAGAGAACTTGCTCGTGAAAATTTTAGGTTAGAAACTGAACTTGAAAATATTCAAAACCTAGACTGTGAAAAATGTAAAATTTTAGATTCATAATTATCAAGACTTAAGAATAGCTTTGAGAATCTTGAAAAAGAAAACTTGAGTCTTAAGGAAACCATTGACACTAGGAAAAAGGATTTTATAAATAGATGCACCTCACTTGTAACTGAAAACACAACACTTAAAACCAAAGTCCAAAATCTTGAGAAATCTCTGAATAATTTTTCAAGAGGAGAAAAATCATTCAACATGTTATTGGAAAATCAAATTTTTGCTAACAACAGAAAAGGACTAGGCTTTGGGAAAACACAAGTTGGTGATAATGCAAAAAGTAAGAGTGTTATTGCTAGATGTGAAATAATTGGACATCGTGTTGAAAATTGTAGTCATAGGAACAAGAACACAAAATTTATACAAGTTTGGGTTCCTAAGAATTCTACAAACAAATTTCATGTCTATTGGAACAAGAATGAAAGGACCAAACAAGTTTGAGTTCCAAAGGGTTTGTTTATTCACAATGATTCAGCCACTAACAATCATGGACCTATAAAAACAAATAGGTCACAAAAATCTTTCATCGTGTAGGTATGGTGGCGGGCTAAGGAACAACAACAGTGTTCGCTGGATTTTGGCTGTTCCAGAAACACAACGGGCAACAAAGCAAAGTTTCTTAGCCTAGTACAAAGGTGACAGAATCACAATGGGCAACCACGAAAAATTATCGTAAAGGTAAAACAAGTGAAGGTATATTTATTTGATCGTATATTAAATGTGATAATCTACACCGTATTCTGAATTAAATCAGCCAATATTGAGATGTTGTAAAGATGATGATTTTGATTCTGACTTGTTCAACATAGTTGGCCAATTATATTCTCTAGATTCTTGGATTTACTTTATATATATATTAGTTTGGATTAAAAATAGTGTTTTGTTGGATGATAATATTTTTGGTTATAATACGGCTAACTCTATTCACGGTTTTCTGATTATTTACACGGCTTTAATTCAAATTCAAAGAATGTCATTTAAATTGTTGTTAAAATTGAGTTTGGAATTTTTTTACACACTTCATGATCTGTTCTATCAAATTTAGTTAGTGATATTTTGGAGTGAAAGAGAAATTCAGATGCAGATCATACTGGTAATCTAGTTGACAGAAAACTTCTAGTTGAACGTGATTTATGGTGAGACACTTAGTAACTACATTGTTTTTCAAAGAAAATATCTGCATATTTTTCATTATAAATAATTTTCAAATAGCAGAAATTCTTTCTCACATAACCCCTTCGAGAAAATCATTTTTGACCATATTTTCAGATTAGTCATTTTTATTTGATTTTAAATGACAAATTTTGACTAATCCGACTCCCTACTAATTATCAAAAAGATAAATAGTGATTGAGAAGGTGATAAGTGTTGATATTTAACATACATTACTCAAGACAGTATATTTGGAAAATTTCTTTAGGAATTCAAACAAGAGTTATAAAACTTGTTGTTGGGTAAAGATTCCATGATCATTTCTATATCTATCATATTTCTATCGACCATCATTCGTCAAAATCCAATACAGTAGGCCAATATGTGGTATTTTAAACAGGAAATCATTTGTGCTTCAATTTTTTTTATATTTTTAGCAATAAAAAATAAATATCCAAAATATTCACTCTCAGTTAAAAGTACTCACGGTTATGCATGGGTGAATTACTTGGATTTTTGATTATGTGCTTCCATGCTCATTTAAAAGTCCTCACGGTTATGCATGTATGGAAGGCATATCAAAATTGATTGATTAAATAGACAAGTTAATTCTAATCCCATTTAAAAATCCTCACGGTTATGCGTGGTAAGAAGATACTTGATTTCATTTTTAAATAAAAAAATATAGAATATTACTAATCTCATTTAAAAGTCCTAACGGTTATGCATGGTTAGTAGATATTCAAATTTTCTGAAATAAATATACCACAATTAGACAAAACTATATGGTTTTATTTGATGAAATACTTCCCATCATTCTAAAAGTGGAATATGCGCCTAACAAGGGTAGTTATGATTTTTGTTTGATTTTTATTGAAGTTAATATTTATATTCAATTTGAGTTTTAATGTTGGATTAATATCAATCACTTTATCTCTATTTTTCTCTAACATTATTATTCTTTTGCTGATAACAAAAGGGGGAGAGAAAAGTTAAGATTTTGTCAAATAAAATCAAGCAAAGGTCAAATAATTCTCCATTTGCATCTAGACTCATTTATATAT